>OX031045.1:5000-2505000 GCA_943735995.1 Sesia bembeciformis | reverse complement strand
CGTATTTCTCTCACATAGGTGGCCATAGTACAAGTTCTTTTCATTTGCAAACACCATTATTCTATTTGAAGTTTCTCAATATCTCCGCTAGAGGCGTATAAGTTTTTCTCGTTTTAAAACGCTATCATAACTTTCACCTAAAGTTTTTTGTTTGAAGACTACATTTCTCAATACGTCAGCTGGAGACTGCTTGTTTCTATACAAAAAAAAAAAACTGTGGAAATGCAATTGTTTATCAATCAACAAGAAAACTTACTACAGGGGCACGGTAAATATGGAAGTCAAATGTAAATGTGGCGTGATGAGTTAACTCGCTCGTTGTCACCGATCAGGGGACCTATTATGACGTTTTAAAAAATCATCAAACATTCCTAGCAAGTCAATTAACAGCTTATAAACATCCTTGTTTTATATTATATTATAAGGTCTAAATAATTGAGTTGTTTCTACCCGACATGATTGTCTATGGTTATTTGTAAGCAGTGCCGGCTTTACCTATGGTGCAAGGTGTGCGGTGCACATGGGCGCAGGGTGTTAGGGGGCGCCGAGCGTCGCTCGCGACGCCTCCAAAGAGCCTACTAGAGGGTATTGATTGCACCCGGGCGCTACATGGGCTAGAGCCGGCGCTGTTTGTAAGGGTGAGAAAACTAGTGTTGGTAGGATAAAGCTCTATAAACATGTCATAAAGTCACATAAAGCTATCTCGCTCTCACGTTAGTAACATGTTGTTCGAAAACCACGCATAGGCGTTTATCGGTTAATTCCGGTTTATTACTTAACAATTTTAATTACGTAATGACTAATGATATTCTAAAAATAAAATATAACTTGAATTGTGTTAAATTCATCTTACTTTAAAAAAAATATACAAATTATATTACTAAGAAAACATGTGATCATTTAAAATGAATTCACAAAAGGAAAACAGTCATTGTTCAGAACAAATCTCTCCACACTTCGGCGTGATTGGTCGGACGGGAGTCTGAACAGCCATAATACGAATACATTGTTTGTTGTGAGTTCCAAATAGTCTTAAGAGTATTCTATGTTTGTATTTGAGATTTTTTATGCGATTTGTAATACTGAAATCTTAAAAGTATTTAATGGCGTATGAGTCTTATGAATTTCGTTAAACGAAATTTTGACTTGTTAAGGGTGCGTTCAAAATACGAAACAAATGATTTAAATGTTCTATTTTCTTGTCTGGAACTTAACTTACAATTACACATGAACAATTGGGCTACATATTTAAACGAAAAATTAAATCAGACAAAAATTCACGACATGAGTTATTGGCCAAATAATGTAAAATAACCGTTAAAGAATTGTTATATCAAACACTAAAATATAACCGTATAGTTTGTGACAACATAACTCAAGCAGTCCTTTTATAACAACGGCCGTATACACAATCCTGCAGTTACATACAAGTACAAATACCTCTGGCACTGTTAAGCACAAACAAATGATTTATTATCTGCAGCGTACGTGTCACTATGCCAAGGACACCGACATAATTTGGTTTGGCGCCAAAATGAACTCCTGTTAAAGGGCGTTGAGTATTGCCAAATGCCAACAATGTAAAAAAACCTACTAGCCTACCGAATTAAAAGCGCCGAAATAAAACGAGTAACAATTCAAAGGTGACAATGATTCGAGTTTCCGTGGTAATACCTTAAAAATATGAGAAAAGAATCCGCAGTCAGTGACACAATCAATGCAATAGATGCATTTAAGTTGGAGGCTCAGTCTGGGCTTAACATTCGATAATTAGTAAATATTATACATAAATACTTATACAATAAATATATACCTATTTATAAATAATACGATATTACAACTTCATTCATATGAACATACATATTACATAAATATACCTACTATAATATATTTAATATTTTTTTATCAAAATCCAATAGTTTCGAAAATGTGGGGCGTTTTAAAGTATGACAAATGAAAGTTGGAACTGGAAAAATAATAATTTCAAAACAATAGTTGGAAAAATAAATTTGATACTTGAATTCAATAATAATATAAGCCTAGCGTTGAATTCAAATATCAAGATTATTTTTCTTAATTTGTCACGCTTTTTCGGTCTTAACTTTCATTTGCCAAACACTATCGAGATAAGGTTATCTTTGAGAAGATTCCTTGTGGCAAATTGGAATCTAAACAGCGGAAGCCGCATCCAAAACGTAGTATCATATTTTTCCGATTCACAATTTCCCCGAAGTGTGTCAAACTCACGTGATATATCTCTAATCTCTTCTACATCTCAAACCTAACTAGTACCTAACCTATCTATAAAATGGAGTACTCAGACTGGCCTAATTCGAACACTGATAGATATATCGTAGTTTTGGGGAGTTTAATAACGTCTTTTGTCTGAGTAACTGAACTTTAAAGTAGGGCTTAGAACAAAATGTTTAAAAAAATCGGTTACCGTAACAGCCCCTTTTTTCGTCCTCTGTTGAATATGTTAAATACACACATCTCCTCTGGTCAAGCAAGTTGGCGAATCATTACTCTAGAGGTATCCATTACTTAGACATCCTTTACGGGATAGTGTTATACTAAAGTCGGCCGTCACCACACGGCCAAAGTTAATATGACGATATCAGCCTTTTTAACTACAGGACACAAGTCTCTCCTAGGAAATCACTGTACCGATTTATAATAAAGGACATGATCGAAACGAAACCGATTTTCGAAGTCATCAATCCCAGATAAGTTACGGCGATAGGTTAAATTACGGGAAGTTTATCTAGTCTAGGTTATACAATCGGACATCGACATTGGGTTTTGAAGTTAATGCCTTGTATTTGAAACGTTCATAATGTACTAAGATAGTAACCGGTTTCGGAAACCGCAGTTTGTGTAGCTACAAGAGTATGTCCATCTGCAATGGGATCACATCTGGCCGCCAATACGAACAGAGCGATGGTCTAGCCTCGAAAGACCTTTCCACCTCGGATATCTTCAGGCCAATTTTGAGACGAAGATTTTGGCTTACGGAAGGCTCAGTGAACGACCAATATACCTACCTACATTGTTTGGTCACATGACCGCTCGGATTATCAAGTGTCACGCTCTAAAACGAGATCATATCGTGGCTTTGCTTTCGGGTGACCGCGTATGCAATGACACCATCTCCTTGATGTGCGCAAGGTACGAAACAACAGCACGTGCGCAAAGTTAGTAGTAGCAAAACCGCTGATGAATCATCACAACTCGCGATCGTCACGTTCTTCACAAAAGAAAATCTTCGTATACTTCCTTATTGTACATATATTCCTTTGTATTTGTGTATTTATTCTTTGTTGCACAAAGCAACAAAAGACGAACTTTTATCGATCACTGTTGGCCATGCCCATGGGTGTCCTCAAGCGCATTGTCTTGTACATGACGGATCTATGATGGCCTTAAAACGCTACGCTGTTCAAGCGGGTTGGCTAGTCCGGTCTTTTAGAGGAGGTATAGTTCCTCAGGGCTTGTGGTAAGGGTTTTGTTATCCCTTAGTTGCCTTTTAACCCAAGGGAAAAGATGGCGTGGTGCTGTTCTAATGCCGGTCGATCCCACATAACCAATGTAATATTTGTATGTAGGTAGTATAATACATTATAAACAGATATGAATGATACAGGTATGGTGTGATAAACCACACCATCTGAGATATATCTTACCGAAGTAAAGTCGCATTTTTTCCGAACAGGACAGTAAAAATTCGCAGACATTCCAGCAAGTACTCCTAAATTTTAACAAAATAAATTGAGTAAATAATTAAGCTTTCACGTGCGTTCAAATTTGACAGTGACAGAACTCATAACATTTCTTCCGCTGCGTTCTCGTTTGGTAAAAGGAAAAAATAGTATAGTTAAACCTCTTCACCGAATATTTCAGAACTTGTCTCATTGGTGACTCATCCACGTATTTTCCCTTCAATAAGTAATGAATAGCCAAAACTATGAACCAGACAGGAGTAAAGACTTCTTCAAATTAATTGTTTGGCAATGGTGTTCAAAGATTATGGCATAGTCACGTGTCTCCATTTTAAAAGGTTGCGGCCACTGATGAAATCCATACATGCACCGAAAAGTCACGTTATCAAGATAAAGAAGTGCTCTTTATTATTTAGCGGTCTTAAACTCCAAATATCTCGGTAATACGATAACCGTGAACCGTAACCAGGGCTTTTATCGTCCACTGCTGGACTTGGGCCTCCTCATACACATTGTCGTGTGCATGAGAGATGTATGGCCAGGAAACGCCACGGTGACAAAGCGGGTTGGCAGTCCACTCTAGAGCTGGTGCAGTTCATCAGGACTTGCGGTAGCCGTTTCTTTCAAATCCTTTTACGACACCTGTCTACGGTAATATGGTTGTGAAGATTTTCTTACATGGCATTGTTTATTTATATTCGGCTGGTATTTAAACGGACACCAAAAAAAAATACTAAATGGGTAGCAAATCATAATAAATCGAGTCAATGAAGGGTTTCTTCTTAATCCTCAAGAACAGAATCGATTTTGATGCTGTTTTTTTTAAATTGTTATCTATTTATATTGTTTAAACAATAATATAAAATTTGTACAGAGTGGTCAGTACACAGTGGCCAAGCTTGTCGATGGGCGATTAACTGGGCCATCTCCTGGCATATCGGATGACCACAATTTGATCTTAATGAGAGTCGCACAGTTTTCGAGATATTGGTTCTTAGTTTTGGTCAGTAATTTGCGTACTGTAGATACAAATAAAGGTAAATTCACATTCTGCTTTGAGTGTATTATTTTTAAAATTTTTCTGTTACATATAAATCAGTAAGTATTTTTCATTTAATGTTATGATATCTTCCAAAAGTCTCAAGTTAACAACCTTCGTCTACTATTTGACCAAAAAAAAAACGTAACAAAGAGATAGTAGCCAACTTTTATTAAAAAAAAATCTAATGTAGATAGATTCTAAGTCATGTAGATTCTAAAATGATATAAGGGTATGATACATTCCTCTTTTAGAAATAATGACATTGCTATTGAAAAAACCCAAGGACCTATTTCTATCAAATTAGAATTTTCAACTATTTTAAATTAAATTTTTAATTTTCATTAATGTTGTGCACTAAGTTGATTTTAAGTCATAATTTATTCATCTTGGCATGTGAGGGGACTATAGAAAGACTGAGAAACATAAAAAATATAACACATTTATGTTATTTATTATGAAAATTACAAGATTGTCTACCGCCTGCTCTGATGCAGGCGTCTTCTTCTTATGAAAACCCTCTTTGAGCTGACGAACGTATCTTCGCTTACTTATTTGTATAGCAGCTACAGCGACATACTCGCGTAACCCGTTAAGACTGTTTTACTGGGACTGCCTCAAGGAAAAGTATACAACAAGCCAAATGGACCAATAGGGCAATTGCAGAAAAGTTTATTAATTTATTTAGTATATAATTTAGTATTTATTACATATTATTAAATGAATAAAGATTTAAACAATTCATAACGTTAGCCTCTAAAAATAAAGGTGTACAACTTTGTTCACTGTGTACGGAACAAGGTTTTTTTTTATGGACGACGGCGGCAGACGAGCATACAGTCCACCTGATGGTAAGTGGACACTGTCGTCCAAAGACATCCGCGATACATGCCATACATACATTAGTTCAGAATGACAAACTAGCACGCCCCAGATTTGCAGATTAAGGAATGGATTGGGAAAATAGGGAGGGAGAGGATGGGATGGGAATGCGCTCTGGCATATCTCACTCACTACCGAAACACGTACGTACATTGGGGAAATACGATAAAGTAGGAAATGCAGTACATTTTAAGGTAGTCTTCTGTGAGAGGGGAGTCAGTCAGAACGTGGCCAGTCAGTGCGCCCAGCAGCATGCACTCTCCGCCTATCAACCTTACCCCCCCCCCCCTACATGTGCGAGCGACATGTTTAGCTTGTCTCACTCTTGCTACTGTCCAAGCTCATCGCTCTATCTCTGTCTTTCGGTGTCATACAACGTGACTTCAATTATAGCTGTAAGAGTTTGTGTGCATGTAGTTGTGCGTTCGAATCTAAATAGGCTGAAAATTCAGTTCACGCAATGTAAGAACGTACCGTATCTTCTACTTTAGCTTTGATCTAAGTAAATAACTAATAATGTCATCCATCACAAAATCAACGGAATCCCGCCTATTAGGGCTCCTAGTTCTTTGTAGTCACCAGAGAACCTAAACCATCTTTAAATTTATGGCTGTCGGCTTGCTATACATTCAGTATTTTTTGCTGCTCAATTAGTGCTCAGTAGTGGGTCACAGTAGTAACGTTGTCAAAACATGATTAAGATCTATTAGAAGAATAAACCTTGAAACCGGGGCGCAGACTACGATTACTATTTTATTTAGTCTATAATTTTTTCCGACCATACGCAACGGCGTTCCACAACCATTCTTTACCAAAAACCGACAAGATGTTCTGGCAGGGTTCCAATGTAAATTGAACTAAAACTCTTTGCGGGACCGTTAGTTCCAGAGTTCATTAATAATGGATTATGAAAGCATCATTAGTAAAGGGTTTTCTGTCGTCACAGACTTGACCTGTTTTGCTGTCACAATTATAGTGCAACGAGATATTTTAAAGAGAATTTGCGGCTTCTTATCCCTTACGACGCTCACGGGAAACGAAGAGATGGTACTATTCTAAAGCCAGTCTACACTACACAGGCAAACTTGCTACAAGCTGTGACGGACTCCACTCTCTAAAAGAGTGAACTGGCCAGTCCGCTTGCCAATATTGTTCCCAATGATTCCATGATATCACTTAACTTATTAAGATACATAAGATCACTTAACACATTAAGAAATATTACTTAACAAAATTACTTAAGTAGTCATTCATAATATGTTGGATTATACATTACATATGTTACATTATATTACAAATAAGTAATATTTATGTATTTCCTTACACCTCTCAACGTGCTTCTCTGTTCAAGCCAAAGGCTGTCTGGTAGAGAATGTTGCCGGGCATTAAGGTGACCTTTTGTACAATTAAATAGAATAAAGTATTCTATATAAATAAATTACTTTACTACACCAAATAAACTAAAAACTAATAAGGACGATTGGACTTACTTGTTGAAACTTTGCTATTGCAAAGTAATTCACAGTAGTATCCTGTTAACTTTGTTAGTATTTAATTTAAAAAATATTTTGTCAACAAAACTATACAGAATAAAGAGAATATTGAAAAAAATGTTGTCCTCACATAGAAAAAAATAACAAAAACTTTCTCTTCTGTTTACAGCCAACTAGATTTAGCAAAAAATCTATAAGGTCAATAACTTTCCAAAATTTGAATGATACTTAGGGTTTGTAGATAAATGTGAGTTCTTAAAGGAGTTGTTTATAATCTCAATAAAGGGACCTTTTCCTCTGTATGAATTTATTTCCCTTGGGTTAAGGTTTTCTAACCTAACAGATTTATTGTTTCAAGGTTCTATTTAAAATATAGAAACAAGCTCTAACATCTCTAAAAACAACATAAGGCAATAAAAAAATATGGTAGATTTACAATTCCTCTTCCTACGGGAACTTATAACAGTTTGGGATAAAAAGTATGCTGTATTTTGACTCAGGACATAAATTATCATTATATAAAATTTCACATATAATATAAAATGTATAATATAAAAAGCGTATAAAATGGGTATAATAAAGGTCAAATACTCCTTATTCCTTTATTCCTATTCAATGTTTCGTCACAGGTTACACCAGCCGTGGTCACGATTTGACTGAAGAGGTGGGTAGTCCAGGATGGGAGCTGCGAGCAGTTCGATGTTCACATTCAGCAAGGCTACGACACACTACACTAACAATCTCTGCAGGCATAATAGATGGTAAATCTCAAGGTCTAAATTGGTGTGTAGCAGCCTTTCTGAATGTGAAGATCAAATTTGGGTAGTTGATAAAACTGTTTGCAGCTTCCATCCTGGACTATCCACCTCTTCGGTCAACTGGCTGGTGTAACCCATGCCAAAATGTCGAGAATAAAAATTAAACAAATACCTTTATTATACAGTTGAGACTTTAGAATCGTTGTTAGAACTTTAGAAAATCCATGAAGTTGTTTTATATTGTACATGCAGCCCCGATTATGATTCCCTTGGGACATAAATTGACAGGCTTTAATCAGAATGGATCCAACCCATATATAGTTTTAAAATACTAGAGAATTTTGCAAAATATAAAAAAAAATATAAACAAAAAAATTGTGATAAATAGTACAATATGTGTATGATTTTCAAGGTCTTCATTTAAGTTTTAAGTTTTGATTAAAAAAATATGCACTATATTTTAGTTTTCTGTTACAATTTTTTTTATTATGAAAAAAGTATGATTGTGGGTTGGATCCATTCTGATTAAAGTCCGTGGATAAAAAGCACCCTAAATGTTAACGGGGCACATAAGCTATAACTATGCCAAGGCACATAAGCTATAATTATGCCAAGGCACATAAGCTATAACTATGCCATTCTAAAAATATTAGTTGTTTTGGGCTCTGCATTTTACACAGAAATGATTATTTTAAAAATACTTCTAGTAAAGACACACTATGTTACGATTTTGTTATATGTATAGATAAAAGTACTCACATTCTCCAAAGGATTAAAGCCCCTGTCCCAACTACTGACAGGAGTTCCTCCGAACAGGTAGCCTGGATACCGCTCAGTCATCACACTTCTTATCGAGTTTGCTCGTCTCAACTATATCTAGCTTCTAATTAATATTGAGCAATCATAGGCTTATAACATTTCCATTATTTTTGTCTAATTTAGAACTTCAGCCACTATATCTGAAATTAAAGAAAACTACACTAAAAACACTTAAAAACTGAATAACATTTGGAATTGTAGTGTTTTCCATGCATATTTATATATTTAAATGGGTCTCAAGGGATATGTGAGCATAGTTGGCACATAAGGTAAACATAGGCATTGAGAACCAAATACCTAAAACCATGTTATAATATTTAAAAATGAGAAACATTTATTAGAAATTGGTCTTAGAGAAGCCATGACAATGGACATTGACCTCAAAAAGTTAAATGACCTCAAGGTCAATGACACTGCATTTTTAAAACTAATAAGTATTTTTTTAAAGAGGGGGCAGTGCACGCTGTAGTCCCACAGCCACTGGGGGCACTCAACTGGCCATGTTACACTTCTCTCACAGAAGACTACCTTGAAATATACTGCATTTCCCACTTTATCCTATTTCCCAATGTACATACATTTCAGTAGTGAGATATGCCAGAGGTCATTCCCATCCTATCCTATGCCTCCCCATTTCCCTAACCCTTTCTCCAAATCAACTCCTATATCTTCAATGGTAGGCAGCACATCCGGGGCATGCCAATATTAAAACATTCTTATGCATTTTTCAATAAATTGGCATATTTTAATGTTTTTACTGTCTAATTAATTTAAATCAGTGTGACCATTTTTGTGTAAATGAAAAAAATATTAAGTACCTACGAAAATACTTGTACAATTTGAATCTTAGTATATATATCATAATTATACATTGATTGATATAAAATCATAAAAGAATTAACATTTTTAATAAAACGGAAGATTAAATGAAGTTAACAATACGATAAAATGCAAAATTCATATTGATTCGTGCAATTAGGAATCCATACAAGAAATCAAGTATGACCGAAACAGTGAAAATCAAATAAAATTTCTAATATAACCATGTCATTGGAGTTATTTATTATAGCCGATTATTTTATCCGCCTATTAGTAACAAAATGCAATGGAATTATGATACAATGATGAAAAATATACGCAAATTTCATTGCATGCTTTTAGAGGCATTTTAGATTGTAGACGGGATTAATGCAAATGTTTTGATGTAAAAATATACTCACGCTATTTAACGTAATCCAATTAATAAACACCTTATCCTTTTCCTATGAAATAATGAGATTTATACAGTATTTTACTAAAAAATTGGAAAGCTTTCTTAAGACGATAGAAGAATTTGACAGAATAAAACGTCTTGAGAAGCGTTCGTTCGCGACTGTTAACGTATTAAAATTTCCCTATTGTAATTGTAATTTTCGTATGTTTTTCCTTTTTTATCTATATGCAATTAATCTCTACCTATATGCGATATACCTATATTAACACAAAAGATATATATGCGATATACCTATATTAACACAAAAGATGTATATGCGATATACCTATATTAACACAAAAGATATATATGCGATATACCTATATTAACACAAAAGATATATATGCGATATACCTATATTAACACAAAAGGTATATATGCGATATACCTATATTAACACAAAAGATATATATGCGATATACCTATATTAACACAAAAGGTATATATACGATATACCTATATTAACACAAAAGATATATATGCGATATACCTATATTAACACAAAAGATATATATGCGAACACAGAAGATTTTGATGAAACCTTCACCTTTTATGAATAATCGTTTTTTAAAATCAATGGTTTTTACTAGCAGCAGTTAGTGACATAAACAATAACATAAACAGTTAGTCAATAACAGTTAGTGACATAACAAGTGACATAAAAATAACTCCTCACTATTTACCACATATATTTACATACATTAGCATATATTTGTATACTAATGTATTTGATGGGCCTGGGTTAACTGATACATAAATAAAAATATGAATAAATTTATTACCTTTAGCTTTCACAATTAGCATTGAAGCAAATTCACACTAACTAAAATGTAAGTTTATCGGAATTTATTAAGGGGGAGAGTGCACGATGCAATCCTATAACCTCGACTGACCACGTTATCCCTCTCTCACAGAAGACTACCTTGAAATGTACTGCATTTCCCACTTTGTCTCATTTCCCTAATGTAGGTACGTACACGTGTTTCGGAAGTGAGTGAGATGTGCCAGAGCCCATTTCCATCCTATTCCTCCCCATTTTCCCAACTCCAAAGGTATATTTCCAAAGGTAGGCAGCGCATCCGGGATCGTGCCAACGTTTGTCTTTTTGGACAAATGTTGGCATGTATCGCGGATGTCTATGGGCGACAGTATCCACTTACTATCAGGTGGACTGTATGCTCGTTTGCCGCCTCGTCCATACAAAAATAAAACATCTAAAAAAGAACCAACATATTATTAACCAATCAAGCCATAACCTATGACCAATTATTATTTGTCTATTGTTTTCAGAAATGCAGAAATCCTAACGCTACTATAAGGTTAAAGATACTCGTATGTATAGTCGTCGAGCAATGATTACGAAAGTACTATCTAAAGTTGGCTGAACGAGGCCAGTTTTAATGTCCATAAAGGTGCAGTGGAAGCAGGATTTGCTGGATCTGACTTAGTAACGGTCACAATAAATAGTCCTTTATGTGATGCTGTATATTTTAGTTTTATATAAGATTGGAATTCTGACACAGTATACATTTCTTGGACTGAATCAGAAGGACATATTTCGTGTAGGTACTTGAGATTGACCCTCCCCGAGGAGAGGGTCAACCTCACGAGTCCATTTTTATTAGTTAATTTGCCCTCTTATCGATTGTTGTTTCACATCTTACCAGATAACAAACACAAATGAATTACCACCAATAAAATTTGCTTCTCAACCAAAAAATAGTCTGAAAACACATTCGATGTAAAGAAAATGTTTCACTCAACAGTGACACTGGATTTTTACAAAATCTATTCCTCTAGATACATAAAAATAAATATTTTACTTCGATTATTGGATATTTGGTAATATGGCAACATAAACACAAATGTCATTATCAGGGTCACCAACATTATTATGTTATATATATGCGTTTAGTTTATGATAGAAAAATCCAAAATTATAATATAAATGACAAATTTAATTAAAATATTTATATTCATTGTTACTATATGGAAATATTAATTAATAGTTTTATCAAAATGTTACTGATCGATCACATACATTTTTTAGCTAAGAACTTTCACAATTATGCATAACGAAACGTAAAGGGAAGGTTGTCCGAGTTATCACTTCCTGCCGGTCGCCATTTTATTATTCTCACATACTATAGTATTGCTCATGTTTTCTATTTACCCAAACTCGTGAAAAATATTATATGAATGCATAAAACTATCTGCGTATGTGATATTCTTGTTCTATAGTGAGCTATTTTGTGTTTAAAATGTCGTTTATTCTGTAAACACGCGTCTGAACGACGTTTTTAGTGTTTTTATAGGTGAGTGTAATGATGCTCTAAAATAATGGCGTCACTTGATTTTGATTATTATATTTTATCTGGTAACCACATCATAGGTGTAATGAAACTGTTGTAAAGTTTAACGTAGTACTTATTAGATAGCTAAAAAAATAGTTTGAAATGTAATTTTTAGTGTTGTAATATTTATGGTTATAACAAAGTTTAAGCATGATATTATTTCCTTTCATTAAAAGGTTTTATTTTTCAAATTCATCAATATATTTATTAGAGATTCCTTATGGTTAGTACATAATATGTAATTACTTTAAAATTTGTACGAATATCGAATTAAATGACCTATATTCCATATTATTCTTTCCTGCGTTACAAACATAGATTATCGCTCATTGGTAGTCATGCACGTTTCCTGTGTTACGGCCGTGATAAACATGCAAGTAAAAACCCATGCCAGGCGGAAGTATCTGACTAGCAAGTGATAACGACTCATTAGCAATACACATGCCAGTAATAAGCGTGTCAGTTATTCATGAGTCTTTGTTAGGGTTGCCACTTTTTTTTGTAAAAAATATAAGGCTTTTCCATAAATTTCTAAAAATAGTACTTTCAGGAAATTCGGGAAATAAAAAGTATAGATTTATTTTTAATTTATTTTTTAAATTTTTTCTGTTTCTCATCAATATCCAAAGAAATTGTTGTTGCTGCTTTTAATTCGTTTTTTAAATTTTTCATGTATTCATCTAAAATAGTGATCTTATTATAATACTAGACACCAATCTTCGAGTCTCAAAGTCACCTGTGCAGTAGTAAATTTTTAGGACTTTGACAGTATGTGTAGTGAGGTGGCATGAGTGTGGCACACTGCTAATTAGCTCATCAATCCTAGTCACGCCCCCTTCAGTACAATCAAGTGCAAATTTATTATTTATATTTTTAATAATATTACATTTATATATTTAATATTGTAAGAACTGTTTTTAATTAAAATAAATAATGCCATTACAAAATGTGACCTTACAAAGGCAAGTGAGGAAATTAATTTATAATGTTTAAAGTATATGCAAATCTATCCAGATGACTTAATGGAAGGTGTCTTTCCATTAGACACAGTTAACCATAGACATGATTACTTTCTCGCTATTCACCACATTTTTTTTTAATTGAAAGAACCGGCCAACGTGCATACAATACAAATCTGGTAAGTGGATACTGTCATCCATAGACATCTGCGATACATGCCATCATCAGTCCAGAATGACAAACGTTGGCACTCTCCCAGATGCGCTTGCCTACCTTTGCAGATTAAAGTATAGGATGGGAATAGACTGGCATATCTCACTCACTACCAAAACACGTATGTACATTGGGGAAATATGATAAAGTAAGAAATGCAGCATATTGTATATTTGCAGTAAATGGGAATAAGATTGGATGGGAATGGGCTCTGGCATATCTCACTAAAATGAAAATTTATTGGGGCCAAAATAAATAAATGATACATAATATTACTAAGATTTTTATTAATCTGAATTGTTCAAATTTCTTTTTTTTTTTAATGTACGAAGTCGGCAGACGAGCATACAGTCCACCTGATGGTAAGTGGATACTGTCGCCCATAGACATCTTAGATACATGCCAACATTTGGCACAATGACAAATGTTGGCACGCCCCCGGATGCGCCGCCTACCTTTGGAGATATAGGAATGGATTTGGAGAAAGGGTTGGGAAAATGGGGAGGGATAGGATGGGAATGGGCTCTGGCACACCTCACTAACTACCGAAATACGTACGTACGTACATTGGGGAAATACGATAAAGTGAGAAATGCAGTACATTTCAAGGTAGTCTTCTGTGAGAGAGGGGTAACGTGGCCAGTCGAGCGCGCCCAGCGGCTGTTGGATTGCAGCGTGCACTGCCCCTCTCAAAATTGGTATTTATTGTTACCATTTTGTTTATTGGCGGC
The DNA here is from genome assembly GCA_943735995.1 of Sesia bembeciformis. Lineage (NCBI taxonomy): Eukaryota > Metazoa > Arthropoda > Insecta > Lepidoptera > Sesiidae > Sesia > Sesia bembeciformis. The sequence continues at coordinate 2,490,780 of OX031045.1, read as the reverse complement.
TAACAGTTTTGGTTTGACCAAAAATGCACCTTTTATTACTTCTTTTATTAGCCACAATAGCTTGATTATGGATGAAAATATAATATTTTTCGTACTATATTTTTTCTCAACAGTATATAGTACAATTGACTAAAATATAGTATGATACTATATAATATATTATAGTATGGGTGGCAACCCTAGTGCCAGCTAAAAACTTCAAAGGAGGCTCGAAAATTTGTAGTTCCTCTCTCCGCTTTCCTGCGGGGACATGCACACGAAAAATCAAATGCCTTTCGATCTACTGGCATGCTATTATAACTCGTCCTTCTGACCTGGCAAAATATGAATACACATACCAGTAGCACGCACATCTATAGTACTGGTATGCTTTTATGGGAGTATATCATGTATATCATGCCCCTAATAAAAGAGAATGCATCATATTTAAAAACGAGCAATATGCACATGTTTTTCTTTATTTATGGCATTGTTGCAATTAGCACATTCTGCCAATGTCAAGTTTTCTTCCTAATAAACAATTTCAAAGTCTAAAACGTACCCTGTCAATGTCCAGTCCTGTTGAAGTAAGTCAGAAGTCGCTCAGTAAAGTGATTGTTGGGTTACTGAGCACAGAAGAGGACTCCACAGGAAGCACACGAAAAACCCAGTCCTATGCTTTTATTTGATGATCACAAACACCACACACCAAAACATTTTGAAGTTTAATAAACCATCACCATTAAACCACAAAAAACGCCCACTACATAATTTTTACATTAATAAAAACAAAAGCTCAAATTTACTTCTCCAGTTGCTGCCAACAAGTCCAAATACAAAATGATATTGTAATTCATACCTTATTTGTATGCGCAAGTAACTAAGGATTATACTCTGTGCCATTTAGCATGGCAATAGCGGCCATTGCCCCTACTTTCACCTCATACTAATGTACTCTGTGTTTACGTCAACACTTGCCAATCATCCACATAATGAGAGAAGATAGCTATTGTCAAGTGCATCATGGTACCATCGAACATTATTCAAATATCTTGATAATTGAAGTCAAAATATTTCAATCTCGTCAATCTCTCTTTCACAATTGATGGATTAAAACAAATGCATATATCAAATGGGATTTTTTAAAATTGTTTTATTAATAAACTAGCTGAACTCTCGCGATGTTGATGCTGCCCACATTATACTCGTGGAAACTTGACTTCCCTGGGATATTATAGTATAGCGCATGTTATGAAGATCATAGCTGTCCAACAGTGAATGAATTTTTAAAATTTTTATTATATTAATATTCACATTACATGAATACAACTGCAGAATCCACTTTTAAATCTCCAAAGGTAGACAGTGCATCTGGGGGCGTGCCGATATTTCAACCCCGTAGACCGAAAATTCATCGAGTGACACTGGCTGAAACCTCCACAAGGACTTGGAACTTCCCTCCATCGTCAAATACGTGAAAGACTCCGCCTAACGCTACTACGACAGTCCCTCACTATCCCAACCCCCTAGTAGTTGACAGCCTAACCTATGTCCCCCATAGGAATGACCCTCCCCGCCGCCGTCGTCGTCGTCGTGCTCGGCACGTCTTAGACGACCCATTTACTGCTGCCAATGCGGTTCTTACACTACACTCACAGACTACATATATGCACCGTCCCCGCCGGCGGAGACGAGTACGTCACCCTCGCTACACAGTGAACACACACTGGCCTTCGGCCAAAATTTTTCCCAGGTATCGGCACGTGCCTGGGCGCTTCTCAATCACTCGCTATGCCGCGGTACCCTTCCAAAGCAACGCCCTAAGCCGAGGTCCATTCCTTCCGCCGGTCTACCGGCGGGGGAGCTCTTAAGCTCATTGCTATACTCGCCCTAAACTATACATGTCCGGTGACTCTTGAATGGCCATTAGAGCCACAAGAATTTAGACATTCCGAAAAATATGTCCAGAAACATACAAAGACGAACACACCACTCAGATCAGAACAAACATTTTGTCTTTAAACAAACAAATCTCTGACCCCAGTACCTTTGTTAAACAATAAAAACAAACCATTAACTAATGTTAATTTTTATAAAAACAATAAAAATTAACAATACCTTTGTAAATCGTGACTTATCTTTATAAGTCACGATTTACGCATAACCTTGTTGTATTCATATACACAGCTTACAGGGAATCTCACTGCTGTGTCAGTACACCGCCTCACTCTGGTTAGTCGACTTTGTTATACTTCAGCATACACAAACGACTCGCACATTTATACAATAATAATGCTAAGAACAACTAGACAGTATTCTAATATACAAAAAAAAAAACAATTTTCATTACACATGCATTAACTAAGCGAGCAGTCAATAAATTAGGAAATTCAGTTCTTTTGGACATTAGAATTGTGTTCAAGCGGATTTGACACAACTCATTGGTGAGCAAGGCGTTAGTTGTATTAAGGGATCCAGGATTGAATTCTGGTTTGTTTGCATTTCTTTCTATTATCTTACTACTCCTACTGGCCAGCTACACAGGGAAAGATTTTTTTTAAAGTGCAATTATGGTGTTCCTACGACTGCTGAATGGCACTTAAAAACATTTTTTTCCATTCTGAATAGAACGGAACATAGATTCTAAAACAACGAAATGGAAGGTTCCTTCACTTTTTTTATAGGTACTCTTGCAATCCACGATGAGCGTCATCATTAGGCTGCAGAACCTGCCGTGGTCGGCTAACGCCCTCGACATTAGGAATTTCTTTCGGGGCCTGTCCATTCCCGAGGGTGGCGTGCACATCGTGGGAGGAGAACTCGGCGATGCGTTCATTGCGTTCAGGTAGATATCACGTCAATCTTCCACAAACAAAACAGTAAAGGTAACCAGCAGTGGAGCTCTTCCATGAAATGCTCGAAGTATGCTCCACTACACACACATACACAATATAACAAGATTTGTAAGACGTCCCCTTGATTTTCTTGAGCTTTCATATGAGATAACAGGCTTTGTATGTTCATGGTGTTGCAGGAAGCTGTGGTTGACTATGAAGGAGTATGCATATAATATTTTAAATAATTATTAATTTTTTTTTTACATAGAATATAGTTTCCAAAGAAATGGTACAATATACTGACAGGTGAACTCCCATATGAGTCCATACAGAATGACTCCAAATATAGGATTTTTAGGAACGGAAACTATGTGATGGCATAAAGACAACTTTTTAGGTTTACAATTAATTGCACGGCAGTATGAAACTATATTTCTGTTTGTGTGTATATGTAAGTTTATTTGGAGTGTTTGTATGGAGTTGCTTCACTGTAATTTACCTCTATTCTGCAATATTTTCCTTGGACACATTTCATGAGAGAAATTGTAGTGTTGAGTTTGATCTCACAGTTATATAAACTATAGTTGTAAGATATATTCTAAGATATTTATTTTCTAATAAACGAAACACGTTAACTTCAGTGTTTTATCCCTCTTATTTCTTATGATTTTTAGTACCTGGAAAAATAATTTAATTATATCAATTGCTTACTTACATTTAACCAAAAAAATGCACAACTGGGTAAAATAAATAGACTGTTATAATTAGTTTTATCTAAATACATATAAACAACGCATATACAGAAAAAATTATTCACTCCATCACGGTCATATATTAAACTACTGAATTACCTAGTTCCATATTTTCTATGAATCATATATTATGAATTTATGTAGGCTATTATATATACGAAGGAAATCGTTATATAACTTCAGGATAAAATGTGTGAAATCTATAGAAATATTGAAGTATGCACATAGAATTTGTTGATTTTTTTCAACTTATACAGAACATATCTGATTATATTATGAACTGAGGACCCATTTGTATAATTCTTAGGCCAAAAAAAATTTTCTGAAATGAAAATGTATAATGAAAAAAAATGAAAGCAAACCATTAGTTTAATCAGGTTGCTCGCAGTATACAGGAAATGTCATTGATTTTGGAATGAGCTAGCTAATCGACTAAAAATCTTGTAGGTAAGTAAGTACCTACCGAAAATTTGTCTGTTTTCGGCCTACTATCTTTCGACATCTAGACTATGGATGACCATTCGCATTGAATTCAGCATGACAAGAAAGATGGTAAGTGTTAGCATAAGTAACTGTTTCAATTACCTTAAACTTGGCTTCTAGATAACATTTATCGCTAAACTACATATATTTATATTAACGACATTGAAAACTCTTTCCACAAATATTGATGAATGATGTATTTATTTTTATTTATTTAAATATTTCATTATACACACAAATAATTTTTTTGAGAAAATAATTATAAAAGAAAATACGTACAAAAACCTAGGAGAATTATAGTTATACTATGATAAACAGTGTACTTTTAACGATTATGGTAATCAGAAGCTGTTCTGATTTTATGTTTTACGCCGCCTTTAGGTACCTACCTACGAAAGTTTCTTACAAAGATCAACCTCGCTGACTGGAACTTCTTTACTGAAATCAGACGGTGTCGTGCGCTCGAAATGGACACACGTGCCGTTTGTTTTCCGCTAACTTTAATATTCAAAAATAACTGTCGAAATGACCACTCATTTTCATAGACATACTTTTTTGATATACAAAAATGTTCGTTATCACTATTTTACCTAGTATCTACAGAAGTCTGGGGTTGCTAAATCCAGATACACACGATTTTGACCTCTTAATCAACTCCACATTTCAGCAGCTCGTCGAGAGTTTCTGTGAAATCATGATTATTATGTGAAAATCATCATTTCAATTGTTCTACTTAATTTAGAAACTAATGAATAGACAGGATTATATGCATATTTCTATGATTTTTCGTTTATGGTGCATAATTCGACATAAAAACGCTTCTATTTAAAATAGAACGCGAGAAATTTTACGTATTATATAACAGACCTACAAAGAACAACTTTCAGATGTGTCATTACCCCCCGGAACCAATAATAACCCGATGAAAGGGTACTTGGTTGAAAACAGTTTTATTCTATGCCTATAAACTAAGACTATAAAAGGGATGTCAATTTGATAATTCCGGTACACCGGCGATTGCATCATGCCATCTGGCATTTGAAGATTTCAATTAAAGAAGAATATAGACACTTGATATTCCGGACATCATTGAAAAACTCAAAATCAAAAATCTTCCTCTTTATAAATCCATCGCAATTATAGAAAAAATGGTGGAGTTGGTCCAGACACTTCCGGACTCATGAATAGATCACGTAATCTCACTGAGGCATCCGACGGACCAAAAAATGTTAAAGAAAATATTTGACAATTATGGTATTAATTGTTCAATTAAATTCTTTTTGTACCTAAGTGTATTCAAATGTTACTGTTACATATAGGTATTTTTTTCTGACTTCTACTGACCTGATTTAAGCTGAAATGAAATTCACTAGATATAGACAAACTTAATACTGAAATATTGTTGCAATATGCAGAGAACATTACTAAAACGCTTTGAGAACATTGGTTACAAATAGGTTCGTTTTTAAATTTAGCTCACTCTGCTAGAAGCAACGCCTGACCAGATGGATAGAACTAATTTCTTTTCTACTTTAACCGTCAAACTTTTTGTTCTTCAATGTGAAAGGGTTTCTGGTTTGTCTTGAGTTTTTTTCAACTCTCATTGCGATTGTACGGAAGTTAATTAAGGACCCAGCACATTAGCAATTTTGCTGTTATCTGTGTATGAAACTGCAAGGAAGACAGGTAAAAGTAAGCTACTAAGAGCTGCCACTTGGCCAATATAACGTCAAAAAATTAACCTAGAACTTAGGATCGTAAACTACCTTTTTAGGTAGTAATTTAGGTAGGTCTTTATTTATTAAACAATTAATTGTTTAACACTGTATAAATTGAATAAATATTACAAAAACGATTGTAACGAATATTTAGCATTTTTTATCATTCATTATATTCGGTTCATTCGATTTTAATTATTGACACTCATCACTAAGTCTGTATCTAGATACCATTTTCTTCTTAACGATAATTTGTACGACTTTTTCATCGAGCCCTTTATTGAAAATTTATATAATACATTATTTTCAAACGTAAAACTAAGGGAGCAGCTTCTATTGTCGATTGGTCGATTGTTTCTTCATAATGGACATCCGGGTTGGAAAACGATAACAGTTACTTTTTACTAAGATATTTTTAGATATAAGATCCCTACTGTATGGGAATAAAGCCTAACTAGATGTGATGGCAAAAGGGGACTGCTAAGGACTCGATCGAGTCGGTAGCTTACACAATTTTAACCCCTATACAGTCCACTCTTACACAATGGAAATTGATTTTAGGTATGTTCCTTCGAAAGCAATGTATTCAAAAAATTTATTCCCCAATTTATTTCTTCATAGTAAGAACTATTTTTTTTTTGTAAGAACAGCAAACAACTCAATAATGATAAGATAACATGTGATAGAGAACTGACTTCCTGAAAAGTATTCCCCAAAAACTAACTTAGTATCTAAAGAAAGAACTACATCGACTGTTGGGTTCTTGGTACACAATTCGTAGGCATGAAAATTATTGCAGGTAGGTAGGTAGGTACCTGTGCAGACGAGAGCAGTATGACGAGAGCTTCGGTCTACCCTCAAACTGTTATCGTATTGTCAGTCAGTTTGTTTGGTAAATTATTGCAGGTACCTATGCAGACGAGAAAAGTATGATGACGAGTCTTCGGTCTACCCTCAAACTGTTATCGTATTGTCAGTCAGTTTGTTTGATACCATGACATTTAACCAGATCTCAGCTATGAACGCGAGCAACTTGTGCACTTCATAGCATTCATGGTGCGAGAATGGAAATTCCAAAACCGGACTTAAGTACACTAAAAATGACTACAGGGTTTTCTCTATATCCTCTTTAAACTTATAACAAATTATTATACCTGCTCTCAGGACCGATTTGACGCATCATGACCACTTCTCAAAATACCCACTTAGCAAAATGTCCACTTCGCAAAATGACCACTTCTCAAAAAGATCACTTAGCATAATGTCCGTTCTCAGAATGACCACTTTTCAAAAATACCACTGGTTGTATCGTTAGCACAAGTTCATTACTCATGGATTGTATTAATAAAAGTTGGTGTTGTTAAAAATCAGCTAAAATCTTTATTATTATGTTTACAACGCAATATTTAAAAAAAACCTCTTAGTAAATAAGTCTTATTCTTAAATATTTTTTCTCACTTTTTCTTTAAATTCGAACCTTAAAATATATTACTTTTTTTAAAAATTGTAACTTAGTTTCCGAGAAAGCAAAACTTTTCCTCTAATAAATTCCCTATTGAAATTCTTACTAAGAGGAAACTTTTTTAAATGTTGCGTTGTTGTAAACATAATAATAAAGATTTTAGCTGATTTTTAACAACACCAGCTTTTTATTAATATAATCCAAGAGTAATGAACTTGTTGTGCTAACGGTACAACCAGTGAGTGGTCTTTTTGAGAAGTGGTCATGATGCGTCAAATCGCTCAGGACTATCAAAATTCTAATTATTTCTTATCATAACTAAGCAGTTTAGGAATGATTGTCATCATTTCAACACGTACAAATAAGCACGCGATTAAGCAGCAAATAAGCTCAATTTTATAATAATTATATTATTAATTTATTATAATCTTAAGTGAGTAACTTAACTTTTAACGAAATGCATACAACTTGGAAAAACGCCTAGCGTGAAATTAGTGTTTCAATGTTACGACCTTTATTGAATGCAACATTTGAAATAGCCACCGGACATTCCCATGACAACTTACCGTAAGTGATACAACGGTCAATTTTAGGTACGGTCAACCACTATATAGGTACTTTGTAGATTACAATATATCCTAAGAATTTCTTAAAGTGAATATGGGCGTTTGATTTATTACCGTCTGATTATAACTAACAATTCTTGTTTAAGTCTTCACGAACTCAACCTGATTAACAATCAAAATACACGCGAAAGACAAAAGAAGAACTTTTCAGCCATGCTACGAAATAGCAGATTTTGCATGACTACGACAAAATACACCGTTACTTATTCATAGTCAAGGTAACGAGGTTCTACCAAGTTGGCAATTCTAACTAAATTATTTAGTTATATTCGTAAAAATTCTCTAAATGCACAGGCAGTTCTCGTAAAGGTGATTCCTTGCATCGCAGAGAGCGCTATATGATAGTAGGGTTGTAAACTAACTACCTCACGAAAGGCCAGTCGCAGACAATGCAGCTAGCTATAAACCTAATGATGCACAATGAGTCGGAACATTTTCTGTGATGATGAACTCACTAGTAGTTATCAGCTTTATTAGTGAAAATTCACACTGGGATCAACCATCATTCAGCGGCTACGTTCGGTGCAAATACACATTGTACAGCTCATCTTTCTTGTGTTGGCTTCTCTGAATTTAGCTGTCAAACGGAGCCCTCCAACCGCGACTTTTGTCTTGCACACTACTTGCATCACATTGCTTTTCACATTAACTTCAGAGAAGTCAATATATATTTTTCTGTATATCTGTATGATATACTGTTCCTCGTTATCTCGAATATTGAGTTATATTCTTTATAATCAATCTTCCTTATCAGGAAAACAAGATGAAAAAATCTCAAAATACGGAAATGATACTCTTCAGAAACGTAAATCGTAGACAATAATCTACAAAGGATACAGCGACTACTTGGACACTGTTACAGATAACTTTCTTAGCATCAATGTTGTGCAATGTTTTTCTTCTATTGAATACGATTTAATTTGTATTATATAAGGCTAATTCCATAACGCACGAAAACAGCTGTATCTCCATAGTACAGAAAAGGACAGCATATTAAAGAGCTATTTTTGCACGTTTCGGAAGCCATATGTATACATACATATTATTATTAATTAGATTTATTATTATATGAAATTGAATAAGGCCTTCGATTCCGATGACTATGGAAACGAAGATTAGGTAGTCAAAATATTAAATAAGGGGAGACACGAATGTAATGTTTGAATCCTGCAAGTACCTATAGAAATTTAAAAATGAAAATGATAGGGCGAGCAACCTACTAACAAAAACGATTAATTTAACTCTAAAATTAAACAGAAGTCCCTCGGTGTAGTCTGTTAGGTCCCATAAAACATATAAGGATAAAACAGAATATTAAGTTTAAAATTATTAAAAAAATATATAAAGCAGAAAGCGAAATTCTGTTTTTATTTTACAGGAAGTGTAATCGAATTGAGGTAAATTTAATTTAAGCTCAAATTGCAACCCGCTTATCTGACCTGAATTTTTTTGAAATCCCTGGTCTGACTTTTCACAAATTGTGTAGGCATGGTGACTTGCTAATAACTTTCTTATTCAAATACAAGGAAAATTCTTCTTTATGCTTATAAAATGTCTGTCTATCTACCTTATAGCTTCAATAAAGATATTTAAAAAAAAATGCCCTTAAGTTGCTGCTTAAAGATAGATTTCATCAAAATCGATGCAGTAGTTTCTATTTCATAAAATTAGGAATATAACTTATGTAACATTGTTTCAAATATCCGTTCGACCCTGCGAACGGAATCAATCGTAATTACGAATTACGACCAATTAGGATTCCTGAAGATATTACATATATCGACTACAGCGAGCCACATACATCCGATTTTTCCCCGGATTCTGTACGAGTGTCATTTTATTTTAAATTATTTTATTGATAGTGTACATTCAATGGCCATGCTTATATTCTTACCAGTAATCGTCAGGAATTTGTCATCCATTGTGCGTTTTATTGAAAACAAACGATGGGTACACGAAAATTGACTAATAGGCCAAAATAGAGACTAAGCGCATTACTCAGCCTGCATCCCTGATAATCCAACAGCCTTCGTGGGCTATTTTAGAATTCCGTATTGTCTTAGGAAACTGGTGAGGTGGAATTTAGTTTATTCGCCAAGCTCCGGTGGTGTTTATTTGTCAGACTTCATACACAACAAGACTGACTGTTTGTAAACAAATATTAACCATTTCTAGGAACTGCTAACCGCTGTGTGTATCTAAAATACATAAGAAAGGGTTTCTTATGTAAATAACTAAATATTACTAGGTACCGCCAATTTAAATCCGCCAACTAGTTACGGGTCCAAAACCCATTAAATTAGGATTATAGAGACCTTCATCTTTTCAATTTTGAAATTTAGAAACAGTCGACTTTATTGGTCTACTCAGTATTAAAATATTCCACACTATATATATATATAATACTAGCTACAATTTTCATTAAATGTTCTTTCTACTGTCTGGTATTTTTCCAAATTTTTAAAAACTGTTTAGGAATTTAAATTGGGGAATTTAATTTAATTGAATTTAAATTGAAAATTGCTTTGAAGGCTTACAGTAGGTACTTTATTTTTACATTAAACAATCTATAACTACAATCATCTCGATGGTGTCCGTGAAAACTTCTTTCATCGCCACATTCCGTGAATCAAAAAGTACTTTAACAGAATATATGCATATTAGTTTAAGAAAGCATTCTACGAGGTTGTTTCTACACGAGTTACCTACCCTGTGATCCACAGTAAGATACAAACTGCATTTCGATATTGCATCTGCTTGTTCGTCTTTTCTTTCTATAGCTGTAGTTCAATTGGTAGGCAAAAAAATACTTTATTTTGCCTGTCAATTGAACGATAAATTGTCAATTAGACGGCAACAAATTCGTTTTATCGACATAATGATAAGAAATCCAAATTTTTTCAGTCTTCAGGCGTGTCGATGATGATGTTTTCTTCAGAGTAGGTATGAGCTAACTGTATGCTATGTAAGTAGGCCTGCCTCAGTACGTAATCACATAAACTATATATCAACATATCGATGATATCAACCGTTAGTAGAATCTGCTTCAGCAAAGTTCTTAGCAGTCCAACCGCGACACAATTTATGTCTGGCTGGCTGGTTATCTCAGCGTGAAACGTTTAAAAATGAAAGAACAACTATTTTGTAAGTACTTGTAGTATAGTATAGGTATTTGGACTCTGCCTAGATATAGGTACTCTGTATAGGTATTTATGCCATTGTTTGTAGCTATATGATATGACTGTCCAAGCAGCCATCTCGATAAGCTGAAACAATTAGAGATTGCCACAGGATAGCTATTGCCTCCACCGAGCATACTCAAACGAACACGCCACATTCGGCCCGAGTACAGCCATATTGAAACAAACCGAATGAAGCCACCCATGAACAAAGACCGAGTGCACATAGTGAACTGGAGATGGTCAATTGCACTGGCATTATGGAAAATGAAAAATCATCTCCCAGTGTCCCTCCATTTAAAAAGAAAACGTTCTAACCTATAGACAAGCTATGAGGCAAGCCGAAATAGGGAAAAATGACGTAAAATACAAAAGTATTAATACCAAAATTCTTCTACTACTGCTTATAGGTCTTCTATAGTTATACCTATATATCCATAGCCACCACACATCTCACAGCCTCTACAAGCTTTCTATAACTCTTCTTGTAGTCAGTGCACCTGCACCTGGCCGGGAGACTTCTCACACTGCACCGATATACCTAACCTAACCTATTACAGCTATATACCTAACGTAATCCCTTTACACTGCACTCCCCTTGAATAAGAATGATGAGATGTAAAGGTATGAGGTAGACGTTGCATCTGGAGACGTACCAACGTGCCTGATGTTGCCACGTATCGTAGACTCGCCAACCAGGTGAACTGTCTGCTTGTTTGCCACCTTCTTATCTACGAGTGTATAACGAAATGCCAGTGTCGTTTATATAACGCTTCGGATCAATGACGTCTTGTTCCTAAAATAACCATTTACTAAAATGTACACTTCCAAATATGTCCATTTCCCAGAATGTACACTTCCAAATATGACCATTTCCCAGAATGTAAACTTCCAAAATGCCTGAGATGATGAATTTGCATAAACGAAATATGTAGAATTATATGAATAAAATAAACAAAGAGTTGTTGCGTTTCTAGGTAGTGATAACTGACTCAGTAATAAACAAATTAAGATATATAAAATATTTAATTTCTTTAAAACGTTAGTTTACCTAAATAAATAAAACCTTCACAGACATTCACATCGATTTTCTTAAGCTACCTACTCTTATAAAGCTAAAAAGAACCGAAATGTAAAACTGGTTCTGACTTCTTATAATATTTCTTATAACGCCTATTGCCTTATTTTTGCTATTATACAAATCATACCAACGACTTTTTAACGTCAGCGATATGATTTGTTTGATAGGACATTTATTCCTGAACTATGCTTCAATTGTACAATTTTGTTCAAAAAAACCTAGACCCGCCAGCTTATGCTCTTCAAGTTCCGTAGCCCATATTTTGTATCAGACATTATATACAAGTAGTGGAATTATATACAACTCTCTAGTGGAATCCCTTGAAGTTCGCTTCGATAGATGATCGATCATCAATTAATCATCTACGAGAAAGAATAAAAAAGTTACTGGCAACTTCGCTTCTTACATGTTCCTTGCGGAACAGTCATGCAGGTGGTCACTTTGAAAAAGTAGTCATTTTGGGAAGTGGTTATTCTAGGAACTAGACGTCATACTCCGAACCACTATAAGTGTGGGGAACCACTCGAGACTTTTCATGAAAGATTTTACTTTAATTAGACCAGTAGGAAGAGAAAGAAACATACAGAAAGAAATTAAAAGTGACTCTCTTTTCAAGTGGTAAACAACAGTTAACCTGACAAGTTCCAGCAACTCGACTGCCCTGTCATACCCATGGTAATGGCGGAAAGTGGATAGGTCACATATTTGTAGTAGTCATTACTTCCAGTCGACTTGTTCTAACAAAAATTCTTACATACGTGCTGGCCTATTTTCGCTGTCTTCATTTTTTTGCCTTGATGATCTTCTGCACCTAGGTAGGTATTCTGACCAGGATTGTCCCAAATCGGGATTAACCTTCCCACCAGCGAGAATGCCTAGGGAGTAGGTTGATCCGAGAGCATTTACGATATATGTAGAACATGGTGAAAAGAAAAAATGCCCCGAAAGCCTGAAAGGAGTGCCTCCTAAACTATGTCGCATCACAAATAACTTAAATTTAATACTTTATTAGTGCTCATAAACTATAGATAGATAAATGAGTCCTCACCTGGCCGGAGGCGGGGTGACGTTGCAGAGCGACGGACACGCACCTGCCGCTCCCTCCGCGCAATATCCATGTTGCCGCACCCCTGCAACCGCGTAGGCGAGGACTCGTTTGTGACTATAAAGTTACTGACCTAGTAGATATGTACTACTATTTATTTTCTATTCACATTTCTGACTTTCACAGATTTTTCAATTGTCGGCTCGCCGTTACAGGAAAACAGTGAGGAAATAAGTGTGCCCGAGAAAAAAATCTGAGGCATGTGTAATATCCACCAAACACTGGATTATTACCTGAATCATTCTGAACCTGGATTATTCTTCTCGTGATTACAAGGGTTAACTGTAGCCAGTAGTGGAACGTTACAGGCTGATATCTTTTCTAGATATACCACTTTCAAAGATGGATTTGCTTGAGCGACTTCTCCCTTCCTGGGGTGATCCGGTTTTCACCCAATGAAAAGGTATCTGAACTTTTATCGGCTATCAACTTCATATCGCCTGTGCAAGTGCAACAGTTTCTTTACAAATCAGGAGTGTTTTATTACCAAATCGACTTACATATTGGTACATACCAAGCCTCCTTCAGACTTCGGGAGTAGTGTTTTTTTACCATGTTTATAATTTATAGAATCTTCAGAGTCTTGTAAGTGGAGGTCCTCAAGAATCGATGATTGACGGGTTTACATACGTACCTTGACCACAGAATACTATCAGAAGGAAGCCCTCCTATCAGTGTGAAGTTTTATTCACTTGGATACTTATAAGTCGATACCTCGTACAAGTATTGTATACTAGTGTCTACGTCGTTACTAGAAGTATACACCAGAAAAAACTGTTTTTATAACGGAACAAAACCGTCTTTTGTGTTGTTAGGTGGCAACGGGCGCTGTCAAAAACTGCTTCGCGAGCGACTTGGCGCAAAAGTAATTCAAACAGTGGTTCAGTTTACTACTTACAAGACAGATTGGGATAAAATTGATACAAAAGTATAAAATGAGCAATTTTTGATCTATGACTATTTTTTTTACATTATGTAGTCTTGAAAAGGAACAAATCTAAGAATAAAATCTTTAAAAGGGATTAAATTCTCCCTATCTATGTTTATATAGTAAACTAGCCCACTGTGCTTGAATTGCTTCTGGCCCACTTGACCAGCAGCATTTTCAAAAAATGGTAAACTCACACGCGTATCCCTTTGAGCGGCCCAATTGCCACCTAAGCCCTTTCTGTTGGAGGTAACTGCTTCCGTATTTTGTTTTGTGCCTTGACATGACCAATACTTTACGTGTGAAGTCGACACAATTTCTTTAGAAATTATTTTTGAACGAATTACATGACGACTATCTCAATAAACGCTGCGAGAAAAGACAACGAATTAGGCTATGCGATTTTTAGATGATATCACTTTCAAGATACGTATTTACAAAAATATAAACCTACCCTTTAAACTTGCGTCCAAGACCTGCAGTATCTATCTATCTAATTATTTCCGTAAAAACTGAAGCATATCCTAAAATTGGATTTTCATTAAAGGTATCTATCTACTATAGACCATTCTACTACATATAGGCCTCTCCCAAAGAACGTTTATGTCTTTACCACGTTGGGCATTCTGGTTGGTGGTGATGTCGAGGCTATTCCTCTCGTACCTGTGACACTGTTGCCCGTCACCATTCTCCGATGATTGGGACCAGTTATTTGAATGGCGCTAGACATTCGGTTGTCAGAGCACCATCAGTTGTTCAGCATGGTGCCCAATCACATAACATGATGAACGGGACCGTGACCTCATTGTACAAAACCCAAAACTGAAGAGATTTCTCATGCATCGCCTAGATTTTCTTCTAGGCGTTTTTTCTTCTTTTTCTAGTTTTCTTTTGAGTTGAGAACTCTAGTGAATTCAAAAGAAAACCGGTATGAATTCGGTATGGTATAGCATTATGTATTAAAAATATATTTCCTAATTAATAAATAAATAAAATTAGGTCGGCTCCAGAATATTTTAAGTAGGAACATGGCGGGGAGAGGGATAGTTGCTATTTATATCACTCGTACATAAATCTGACTCTGTCCCTCATATTGGCATTTTAGAAGAATGGCGTTTCCTAAATCTATCGCCCGTCTATCTACTCTGTCTAGCGTATCTTCTAAACCACATGAGTAAATATATGTACAGAGTTCAAGCTTCATACAAACCCAGCATGATAGGTACACTACTACATAGCGCAGCTGTGTACGCGATCGCTCACCGATTCACGTACGCACCATGAGGAACCGGTTCACAAACATCAAGCGCTGTGTTCTTTTACTTATTTTCGTAGTTTATGTTGAATTATCTCATTATTATTAAAAAAATGTATCGAACAATAAATGTAGAAAATTGAACCCTTCGGAGCATGAGGAGTTCCTGGATTATCCACTTCCCAAAATAAGAATTTCCCAAAATGTATACTTCCAAATAGGACCATTTCCCAGAATGTACACTTCCAAAATGCCCATGATGATAAATTTGCACGAACGAAATATTATGACGAATTACATTTATTACTTACTAAAAAATAGTTGTTCCCTTTCTAGGAAGTAACTACTGACTTGATAATAAACAAATTGAGATATACCTACCTATTTTTAAAGGTTAAATTTCTTTAAAACGTATATATACCTACAAGGAGGATCTCTAGTCGAATCCATTGACTAATTTATTAGGTCGCTTCGATGAATGATAGATCATTTAGTCATCTACGAAAGAAATACGACTTGGCTTCCTACATAGTCAAGAAGTGGTCACTTTGAAAAAGTACCTAGTCATTTTGGGAAATGGTTATTCTGGGAACTAAACTTCATGCTCCGAATCGAAACTGAGTTATACTTGAAAAGATCTGAACAAGCAATAAAAAACTTTATTTACTCATTATATTTATTTACTGCCTCCCACGATACAGGTGTTATCATTTAACGATGCATTTAATGTGTTAAATAATTATTAATAAATACAAGGATATTATTATAATGAAGGCAATGTACGGTTTGGAGATATCTTATAATTCCTCCGGAAAATTTTGTAACTTGTTTCTAACAAAAGTTCATTAATATTTTCATATTAATACGCAAATTGTTGATATTGGAAATTATTTTTAAAAATAAATACAGGATTTATACTTTTAAGATGCCATGCGACTGTTTCCCGATAAAATATTTAAAGAAACTATGGTATATTAGATTTTATCACCAATGTCTGATTCACTGTCGAAGTTCCGCGAATAATTAAAAAAAAAAAAAGCAAGGACAAGTGCAAGAAAATATCATCTTTTCTCTAGGGGAGCCACGAATCCGAAAGAAAAACATAAAACTGGTACTTGTTTACTTTTCTTGTACCTACTTGTGTCCTCCAACCTTTGCTCGGTGGAGACATTCCCAAGACAAGGAAAATCTCAAGTCTCCCCGAGGGAAGAAAACCAGGGGAGACACGAATCCGAAGGGGGAAAAATCAACATTTATAATACACAAAACACTATGTGAAGGAATAATCGCATTAAATCAACTTTTTCCTTTTTTTAAATCGGGTTTAAACGTAAAATTAAAGGTTTTTGTTTGCCTTTTATTTTTACTCGACGTCTCGCCACGGGTTACACCAGCCGTGGTTATGAGTTGACTGAAAACATTTAAACATTTTTTTCCAAAAACCGGAAATTTGCGCAATCTCTCCTTTTCTGATACTGGCGCCCGATCACTCTTTTTAGTTATTTTGTGAGCGTACAACCAAAATATGTCCAGACAGATGATGTTTTAGTTATGACTAATTTTGGATACTAGAATATGGAGATGTCTGACCACATTGTCAGGTTCTAAGAGAAATGAGATTTCAAAGTAAAGGAAATAGGAATAGTTTTCAAGACAATCTATCAAAAAAAAATTGACCTAAAAACCCAAGTTACATAGGCAATGATTTATTATGAAAATTTAATAATTTGCAAAACGGGAGGATTGCAACCTTTTCAATTTGGGAGCTGGGCGCACTCGAATGGTCAAGTTACCTCTTTCTCACAGAAGAAATCTAGGTACCTACTGCATTTCCTATTCCCCAATGTACGTATATGCTTCGGTAGTGAGTGAGATATGCCAGAGCCCATTCCACCCTATCCCTCGCTATTTTCCCCACCCTGTTTCCAAATCTATTCCTACGTCTCAAAAGATAGGCAGCGCATCCGAGGACGTGCAAACGTTGGTCATTCTATACTGATGTTGGCATGTATCGCGGATGTATATGGGCGACAGTATCCACTGACCACCACGTGGACTGTATGCTCGTCTGCCGCCTTCATACTATAAAAAAACAAAGCAGTCCAATTAAGATAAAACTAAGCATCTAAGGAGATCATATGCTCTATTCAAACAGTGCTAAAAATACTTACCCCATCAGCTCCAGCTCGCTATGCAAAATTGCGTTCCATACTGACTACGTAAAAAAGCAATCGGCATCTGATTGTATGGTCAATCAATCGATTAACTAAAATACATTGATCGATGAATCGATCAATAAAATGATACTATGAATATTATCACCGTCTACAAATCTGTTAGGTGGCTGATTTACACAACACAACTGTCTCATTTACACACAGTTTCAATTGAAATAAGCTGCAGGTAAGTATATGATGGAGAGTAGGCCTAATATGCAGATGGTGTCACTGGAGCTTTCGTGCAGATGGTATGTAGAGTAAAAGGCCATAGAACCAAAGATTACGTCTTGGTACAGACGTATATCTTCCTTTTTACCCATGACTAAACGGATATGCATTTGGAGTAAGAGAATGTATGTTTGTTTGTGAACTCTTCTGTTACCATTTATCTCTGAAACTGTATGATTTTTAGGTAGTTTTATGCAAAAGTTTATTCCTATTTTGTGCTGTTTCTGAGCGAGTGCTGTGGTTCTAACTCGCCAAGGGGCGCTGCTATACCTATTTTTTGTATTATTCCATAATTTCAAATGATTACACTTATTGGAATGTCTCTATTTAGTTAAAATAATTAGTGATTTGAATAAAACTTATATTTCTGCATAGTTTTATTATTGAAATGAGTATTTACATAAACTAATTACATGTTTTATCGATATATTTTTCGAATCTACGATTTTTGTCGTCGATTTCAATGAATTTTTAGCGTGGCGTCCAGGGTACTGCTCATGCATCTATAGCATGGCGGTCAAAAGGTTAATAGTTAAAGAGATATAGGTACCAATCAGAGTGATGCTGGAGCCGAAGGATATCTATGAGGGAACTGCTTGAAAGTTGACTGTATAACTATCATGTTAGAATTATTTTTTTACTATTCTTTATTTTGATGAACAGTTCCTATAGGTACATAGGAAAAGACGATGGTGTATCCCCACAGTCAACTGCGCTCATACCACTCGCAGAAGACTAGTCTATCATTCGAATTCGTCTTTCTGTAGATAATTTTAAAGAGGTATATATTTTACATATAACTGTCAGCGTCTGATGCTGGAGTCAAAGGTCGCTGAGGGAAAACTCTGACGGTTAAAACAGACCTACCTAATTACAAAATGAACCGTCGCGTCGGGGGTTTACAAAATATCTATTTAATTTTTTGTCTTTTTTATCCAAGTTAGATAATCCCAATTTTAATCGACTTACGTAGGTACATCATATTTAAATCCTTAAATCTAAGTCAATTATGTGCTTCACAATGTCGCAGCGAGTCGGATTTTAATATATACCTACATCGCAATGTCGATGTATATATTAAAATTAGCGTATTATTGTATCTATTAAAACTTGGCGATTTTGCCTCAACATACCACCAAGAAGTCAACATTACGTCATTTCTTAATATGTAATTATAATTTTCTAAAAATGAATTTTCGTAGAAAGTTAAATCTGGCGAGTCTTCTGTTCGGTGTCATCAAATTTCATTTGCCCAAATACCTCTCCAATAAGCTCGTTTGGTTAAATAGCCACAGGGAATGCAAAATTAGTCTCCCAACAGCCTTCTACGCCGCGGCACAGCACAGCAGCATTTAGGCTTCAGATCCATTAGGAAAATAGTTTGCGGCTGACTCATGAGTTGCAAATTGGATGCATACGTATAAGTCAATGATGCAAACTCGAGTTCAGTGACGTCGAGTGAGCGGCCGTACTTTCGCTGCAAATCGGCCGCTGACTGCATGAGTCGGCAATCGAAACGCCGCAAACTGTGTACAGTGCGCCTTGTATGAACGCTCCATCTAAAATATATGGGAGGCAAACTATATGCCTAATGGGTCCGAAGCCTTAGAGGTAGTGTCCGCTATGCTGCTACAAAGCGCTGGACTGAAACAACATACCGTCTCCAATAAGGAATCTGCACAGCAACGGACCCTTTAAAAATAAACTTAGGACATATTTATTACAGGTTCAGAAAAGAGCATTTAATTAATTCAAGATTATACCTAACATATAATATATTTTTAACATACCTTTAACCTAATTGATATCACAAACACTGATCCACGAGGCAATTAATTGTCATGTCAGGCCTTTCGAAAATATAATTCTTGTTTTGCACGTCACGTCACGTCACGTCACGTCACGTCACACAGGTAACTTGTTCAATACAAACATATTTTATATTACAATACAATAAATATTATTAGTACTAATATATATTAAATCTAGTTAATTATATTATTTTTTTAATTTTATATTATATTTGACATATACTCGTAAAACCCACTTACTTTCGTGCGTCACCGCCCCCCCAGCTGAACATCAGCGCTGAGTGTCGCCTCGGGCTCTCAGCATTGTGCTGAGCTGGAGACCCTTTCGAAGAGGCACTGTCGCGCACGGAATGACAGTTATTATATTCTGTTAAGTTGTCTTTTTGGTTATATACTTTCTGTCATTCTTTCTGTCTGTTATCTTTTTCTCCTCCTTTGTGTGCTTGTCCAATATTTTTTTCTTTCTTTTTTTTATTTAAATCCGTATATCATACAACCATGAATTTTCAATTGTACTCGTACATCCACTACTAAGGAATAACTAACCACTAATTTTCACAGAAGACTACCTTGAAATGTAGCTATTGCATTTCCCATTTTATCTTATTACCTCAATGTACCCACGTACGTGTTACGGTAGTGAATGAGATATGCCAGAGTTCATTCCCATTCTATTCTTTTCTATCTCCTCTCTCGGTTTTCCCCAATTATTTCACCAAATTCATTCCTATATCTCCAATTCATTCATTTGTCATTCTGGACTGATGTTGGCGTGTATCTAGGATGTGGACGAAAGTATTCACTTACCATCAGGAGGGCTGTATGCTCGTCTGCAGCCTTTTTCCATAAAAAAAAATATCGAGTTTCCACTCATCGAGATCGAGAGGAGCGAGTTACAAAGCGGACCACTCCGTAGGAAGATAATTGCAGCCCGAATCCATGACACATGCCACCCTCGGCTACTACCTAACTACAGAAACTGATATAGAGTACGGTTTAGTTATAGGGAATAAATTAATATATTTATTAAACTAGCCTACGCCTCGCAGTGATACATGCGGATTTTCATTTAAAGCGGCAGGAACCGCTTATTTTCCTGGTAAAAATGTAACCTATGTCCTTTTCGTGGGCCACAGAATGATCAGTGCAAAATTACAGCATGATTCGTCGACCCATTGATGCGTGAATGATATTTAAACAAATAGATCCATTGTCTTAATTGACCCTTGATCAAAAAAGTTTGACGACCACTGAATTGAACCATCTTAGGCCAATTACGCATAAACAAACATAGTAATATGTACTAGTAGAAAGGTACCAATCCGCATGAGGATAATGACGCCTAGGAGAGATCTGTGTTCTGTAGGTAAGAAACATTATATCTAGTCCAGACCCGTGCCGTAACTAGGGCGGTGCCAGCGGTGCCCAGCCTGGGCAGCCCAGGCACAGGGCGTAGACCCTGGAGGGGCTCAGAAATAACCAGACCAGGACCAAATTTTGGGTTATGCATGGTGGTTAGTAGCATTTTTCAAGGGCGCAGTTATAGAAGCTCGCACCGAGCGCATAAAAGGCTAGTTAACGACACTGGTCCAGACTAGATATAATCAGTGACTGTGATGACTGATTGAATCTATTAAAATCGACACAAAAAAAAACTAGGAGGTATACGGGATTTATCAGGTGACGTTTTCTACAGCACGACGATGGCAACCACTTATGGTGCCGAGTGGACACCGTCGCCCGTGGACATCCGTGATACATACCGACATCAATCCAAAATGAGGAACGTTATTGCTGGGCGCATTTCTTAACCGATTGAAATAAAATTTGGCAGAAAAAACAATTTCGGTTAAATTCGAAGATGTCAAAATCGTTTATTTGCGATTATTAATAGTAAATTAGTAGATTTTGAAGGACCCACAAAATAAACTGATTTAGTACTAAATAAGCGTAAAGCCTTTTTTTTTAATGACAGAAATGACTCCTCGAGCCAGACGGACACCAATCTGTTAAGTAGTTACAAAATAATGACTGTACAAACTACAAGAAATGAAAAAAAAGAACGTAGTTATCCAAGGACGTAGTTTATACTCGTATGTGTATAGACAGGTGCTAGAACAAACTGTGTCGTTGGACAGAGCTCATCAAACTGCAACTTTTGTAAAAACACTTCTTCTAAAACGTACGGAAAATGGTCAAATAGCGAAACTGGCGCTGCCGTACGATCTGGGGAATGAAATCGAGAAAAAAATGTAGGGAAGGATGGGGAATAGGCAGAGGGGATGTAAAGTTTTCTTCATCTAGTTATATCTACTCTGTAATCGAGGGAGTAGGGAAGTATAACGATTATTTCAATCTATCCATAACAGCTCATCCCTCCCGGTAGGGGAGAAAGGTACATGGGTAGATTTTTAATGATATGGGTAGTGACCCCGTCTATGGCATGGATTGAAATGGGTCCATGATTAAACTTATAGTATCGGGCAAAGCGCTCGCACAAATAACTCGTTTCCAGCTAATTATCACCTTATTCAATAAGCGGTTACATAACGCCAACCGCATATATAACGTAATACAAACCTATTCATGCAGTTGGAGCAACGAACATATCCTTGATATCAACGCAACGTAACACCGTAGATATCCACACACCAAGAAAACCTTACCTTTTGGCTGAGAAAGATTTTTGTCCAATTTAAACAAACAATTGAAAAACATGATAAAATACTCTAATTAGCTACGTTTGAAAAGGTTAAAATAAAAACATAAACCAGTCAGCAGTGTTGTCGAAAATCTGCAATAGCTCTAATACAATACAGTAATAATACATCCTAGATCACCATCGTTGTTGCCTAACGAAATATCGATTTATTAGCTGTAGGTCCATTTAGCATTTGGTCCGATTATCTACACCTCGGTTATACGGATTCGCGATTAACCGGACTGCCAACCGCGATGGAAAATAAATAGAATTTAAACTTTTAAAAAAAGTTAAACTGACCGTTAGTTAGCCAATAAGTAACGAGTAGGTAATTCTACAATATTAGATATCAAGTACATCACGTATTATAGGTTGAAAGGGCTTGTATTTAAACGACCAGCAAAAAATAATAAATAAGCATCAAATCATGATCGACGAAATAACTTATTTTGAATAACAGAAGTAAATAATTGACTAAGCATTATTAAGGATAAATAAATTACTAAGAATGTCATCACCAAGTCGCTTCTATTTCTTTGTATTCCTATTCTTTAAGCCTTAAGACTTAACCCACCTTTAAAGCTGCCTATTCAATTGTTTCTCTTTTGAAATATAAGTTAATTCACTAATTAATTGGTCATAACAATCCAAAATTCCACTAACAGTATAAAGTTAATTCAAATTCAAAATATGAATTTTAACCGCGAACAATGTACAAATACCTACATGTAAGTGTGAGTAAGAGTACCTAAATTAAGAATATGTGATATAATTAATGTATTCATTCAGAAATTATAATCACATTTGTACATGTCAATATTCTGTTGGTGTGAGAACACGACCAGTGGCCACGACGGCCGTGGCATACAGCATCACTGACCTTAATGTATTAGTACGGTTCATTGAACCACCTTCCCTCATCCACCTTCGGCTTCAGCATTAGCTGATTATATCTATAACTAGCGACCCGCCCTCGCTTCGCTTCGGTTTCGTTATATTTCAACAAATTAACACAAAACAATATTAAACTATACGTATAAACCTTCCTCTTGAATCACTCTATCTATTGATGAAAACCGCAATAAAATCCGTTGCGTAGTTTAAAAGATCTAAGCGTACATACAGAGGGACAGACGGCGGGAAGCGACTTTGTTTTATACTATGTAAAGATTTACGTCTCTATAATTATTCACTTCATAAAGACGCATTCGAATAAGTGCATACATTTCGAAATTATAAAGCATTACAACTTTTAACTCGGTACTGCAGCGCCTCCTGGTGAGTTAGAACCACAACAAACATGCTCCAAGGCACGATTAAACGTTTACAAACCACTTCATAATCGGTCCAGCCGTTTCAGAGAAGAGTGGTGACAAAGGGTACATAAGCCTATATACATAGTTTCTTACAAGTTTCTTAGCATATGCATAAACTATCTCCATTCTTTTGTGTATATAAAAATCAGCTGTGCGGAATAAAGCACCTCATAAGGCTTTTTATAAGACACATATTATCCAGAATTTGGTTTCAAGGAAGGTCCGAAAGTGTCTGTTTCAGAATATATAGATAGATATGAATTTTTTTACTAAGTACTCAAAATCTAAATAAGTATAATTATACTATATCAAAAAATAGATATAATACTTATATCTGTTTAAAAAATCACATTTTAAAACCAATCCACGGATTTTATTATTATAATTCGCCATGAGATTAATGTGACCTAGGCTAGACGCTCCTCTAAAATAAGGTCTTGTTCATCACAAGGATCCTTATTTAAACTCTAGCGTCACAAATACGTAAATAACAGAAAATATCGTGCCACTTGCTTTGATGTTGACCGATTATGAACAAACATTAAGGTTAATGGAAGACTTTAAGTAATTAACCTACACATTTAGGTCTTGAGTGCATTAAGGTTTTTAAAATAAGTGTTGTTCGATCCGCCTATTTTTTTTTTATGACTGCCTAATAAATACCTTCCTTCATTATTATTATACATACGAGTATATCCTATTAAAATCCAATATTTAATTAGATATGTACTTGTACCTATTTGTTACAGAGGAATAGTACAAAAATATAAAAGGCTTCTCCATTGTTACAGTACGGACGAAGATGCGCGCCAAGCGATGATGCTGGACGGCGGCAAGATCAAAGAGATACAGGTGAAGTTGCTGCTCAGCTCGCGGTCCGAAATGCACAAAGTGATCGAAGCGGCACGACAGAGCGTCCCCATTCTAACCCTCACGGCGCCGGCACCCGTGGTAACTCCCGCCCCGGCGCCCGCGCCTGCCCCTATTCAACCACCAGTAACTACCGTCGCGACTGTAACTCCCTTCTCAGCAGCTCTCAGCAACACCACTTCCCTCTTCGGAGGTATACCCGGCATAGGCAACCCTCAAGAAATCCCCCAACCTGCCGTTATAGAACCCCCTGCTCCAATGGAAAGCCCTACAGGAAACTCGGTCGATACAGAAAAGGAAGACGAGAAATCCGACACTAAAAGAAGCCGCGACAGTCGAGATAGACGTCGATCTCAATCCCGGTCAAGATCTAAATCAAGATCAAGGTCACGTGACCGGAATAGGAAAAGCAAACGAGACCGCAGGGACAGGTCTCGTTCTAGAGAGAGACGACGACGCGATCGCAGCCGCAGCAGGGAAAGGCGGGATCGTAAAAGAGACAGGAAAGAACGCAGTCGGTCCCGCGACCGCTCGCCACGGCGCAATCGTCGCAGCGAAACCAGCGCGACAAGAGATCGCAAATCGCCACAGAATCAGACCAATGACAAACAACTGGACGTGAATCCCGCAGCACCACCTCCCCTGGCGTTCGGCAAGAATCCTGTCATGCAAAAACAGATACCACAGACGATAAACTACCCGCAAATGCCGAACGGCCCGATGCAAATGCAAACTGATATAGTCAGCAACCGCTTCGATTCTGGCATGAATGATACATTTAACAAGCTCGAAGAATTGGGCAAGAAGCGTAATCCAAACGCGTTCCAAATGGATCAGAATGGGGGAAAATTCCAGGGAGGACGCGGTGGCATGGCACGGGGCGGACACTTCCGCCGAGAGGGACGCCCCTCACGCTTCGAAAACGAACAGCGCGACTGCTCTGTTGCTATTAGGAACGCTCCTAACCACACCAGCTACGGTGACGTACGCCGCTTTTTCCCTTTCCTGATAGACAAACACGGCATTAAGATGATCAATGACAACATGGGACGTCGTACAGGGAACATTTTCGTTCGTTTTTGCGACTCGCGCTCAAAGCATCTCGCGCTACAAGGCAAGGTCAACGAACTGAAAGGAGCTCAAGTTATAGTCGAACATCTGGACGACGAAGCTTACATGCAAGCCGTCGACTCGTTCCTCCCGTACCGCGAAGACAATGACGAAGAAGATCCCGGTCTCATAATCGCCGATCCCGAGGTTTTACACCCTCCGTTCAGCGTTCTCAAACTGGCCGACTTACCAAACTTCGTAAAGGAACACGACATCATCAAAATGTTCAGTGATTTCTCCTTGCTCTCCATAATATTGACCAACTGTCGGATGACACGTACTAAAACCGCATTCGTGCAGTTCGTGAAATCGGAAGACGCAAAGTTGGCTTTTAACAGAAAAGAGCAGTTAATTATAAATAGACGAAATCCTACTATCACAATAGTGAGCGATCAAGAGTACGAACAGGAAAAGTTAAAGATTGAAAAGTCGCAGGAGGTAGGCCGTAACGAACGTAATGTGGATAACGAGCCGCAGCCCGAGCCGGAACCTGTGAAGCCAAGAGATCCGCGGCAACGCCGACAGCAGTTTGACAACGGGCCGCCACAGGCGCCGAATGTCACCCTACCCACACAGCAGCCTCAACCAGTTCCCGGCGCCGGTGCCTACTTCCCAACTCCATTCTTGCAGCAACCCAATTTCCCGGTTCAAAATCAGTTCCCGCCGCAATTTCCAGCTGGTTTCCCAGGCCCCGGGGCCGTAGATCCTCGCACCGCCGCTGCGAACTGGGCCGCAAGACCCGGCTTCCCCAACCCCATAAACCAGATACAAGGACCACCAATTAATAACCCGACATCCAACCAAATGGAAGACGAACCGCTCGACTGTGTGCTCATGAAGGGACTACCTAGTGAGGCGACTGACAGAACCATAGTCAACTTCTTGTCGGACACAGGAGCGGTGCCGGCTAGAATACACCTGATGCTAGATACGAACGGCATGCCGTCCGGAGACTGTTTCTGCGAGTTTAGATCTACACAGGAAGCGAGGCAAGCTGCGACAAAGCATGGACACAATTTGGAGGGATTCCGCGTGACCGTGGACCTCGTCGCGAGGAGCGTAGTAGAGGACGCGCTCGAAGGACCAAAGCAAATTGATCCTCGCGAACCGTTACTTGGCAACGGTCCACCGCAACAACCGGTCTTTTACGAAGCACAGAGAGGAGGATTTGGAAACCCTCGCGCGTCGTTCAGAGGTCGGGGCGGGTTCGATCGCGGCGGTTTTAATAGTCGAGGAGGATTTGACCAGTCGAGAGGAAACTTCCGAGGGCGCGGTGACCGCGGTTCTAGAGGTCGAGGCGGTTTTGATCGTGGATACGACAGAGGCAGGGGCCGTGGATTCGGTCGAGGCCGGGGCGGATTCGACAACGGCCGCGATAGAAATGAAGAGGACGATCCGGCTTTAGAGGATTTTGGCGCGCCAGGATGCGTCGTGTCTATGGAGAATGTTCCATTCCGCGCCACGGTCGATGATATAATGAGCTTCTTCTCCGATTTTGACTTGACTCAGGACGATATAATAAGGCGGTACAATGAGAGAGGGCAACCGACGGGCGACGCGCGGGTCGCGTTCCGCACGCCCTTCGACGCGCAACGCGCCGCGAAAATACGTAACATGGACATGATCTTCGACAGGCGGATCAGCCTCTCTATAATATAGCATAAGAACACTTACAGAGACGAATATGAGAGTGTTTCTGATGACAGTGAACTTTACTAAAACCCTTTTAGTGTCGAAAAATTGTAGACGTTTGTGCGGGACTCGTGCGTGAATAAAATAGACATTGGACTATGTGAGAGACGGGACGCCGTTGCCGTGGAGGGAATTAATGTTACTAATAGCGAGTGTATTGATATTAAATTTGCAATAGCGATTGCATAATGATCAGAATGTTGCTCGGTTCGACTGGTTGAAGTCGACAAACTAATAGTTTGACAAATGACTTTCACGATAAATGACTAAAATCAAATGTGCTCAATTATAAATCGTTATTAATTATATTTAAGAATTGAAGTAACAGTGTAAGGGATATATTATAGTCTCACCAATGAAGCACGTTACAGACGTCTAAATGGCATTTTTAAAGGCTAAGTTGAATTTGTAGTACATGGTTTTCTCGTTTCTTTTCTATTGGTTTGAATAAATCATTTACCAAATATAGAATGATTTACTTAATCATTCTAAAAACTTGTATATCACAATAAAAACGGAAAATAATTTTGAAATTATAAAATACCAATTATAAATGTCGACGCAAGATTTTTTCAAATTTGCCTCTACTGTTCTGTAGACTACTGTGCCGCCTCTCTCATTGGTCAGACTAAGACATTTGGATATATTATATTTATATTGGATTACTATTTTCAACGAGAACATGACCAATTTTCTTTTTAAATTATTGTAAAAGTCATTTGAAAAATCACAATATGCTGTAGGTAATTGTACTGTAAAATATTAAATAGGGGTATATTACTTTAATAAAAAAAGCATTTCTTACTCAAACTGTAGTTTTATTTGGGAACACAACATTATTGACGCGTATATTCACAATTCTTTGTAATAATTACAAATTAATTTGAGTTTTATTCGGCAAAACATTATATAATTTTTACCAGATTTATTTTCTCCACTTACAAATTTAGATTACATAAACATACATTTCAGTGCTGGAATTAATGTATTGCCCAATAATATTCGATACAAATTAAAACAAGATATAGTTATTTAATCTTAAAAAGGCGAGTTATGCTCAGTAGTGGTTATGCTCGTACATGTGCATTGTTTTAGTGTGCGCCGCGGAATCGGAAACAGCGTTCTCAAGTTTACGCACACTAAAACAATGTACATTACGAGCACAACCACTACCTAAAAGTAACCCGCCTTCGTGAGATGAAAGAACTATACAAATTGTTCTGTTACATACACATACAAATACACAGTACATCAAATGTACACAACATATTTGACAGTAACATCACAACACACACTGGTTACATTATTTTTGAATGATACGAGCAAACACACGACTACAAACTCTTTTGCATTTGTAACCGAGTTATTGTGGTGACGATAAAGTTCACATTCGTTGCTGGAACTGCACGAACGAGTTTATTATACAACGTTATATTTGCTGTTGGCGCCACCTAGCCGCCTATTGATTAAGTAGATAATGAACTGCAAAAAAGTTTGCATTCCTTCTAACGTCCGATCAGCCATTACTATAAGATACAAATCGTATATAATTGTAATATAAATATAGAATATTCAATAAGTCAGAGAATTTACATTGAAAGCACTTGTAGCAATAAGTTCACCAGATAAACATATTTTTATTATAAATTGTATAAATATTAAAATTCTATTTAGTGTAGGTACATTCGTATTCAACATCAAAATGGCTACAAATTTTTGAATAAAAAAATATTGTGTAAAAGATTGATTTTTTTTAAAAAATGCATTCAGTAAAATTAAAAAAATACATCAAAAAAATATATTAGTGGAAAGTTTAAGAAATGCGACATTCATTTAGGCGTCTTGTTCGTTCAAACGTGACTCGATACGATACAACAAAAACTATCCTAATTAATATGGGTATATACTATATTATGCACACTAAATGGTATATTAAGCATAACATTCTTTTAGATTTTCCCCTTTATGTAAATTCAACGAGGTTTACTAATGTTACGCTCAGGACCGGCTTTAGGAGTGCGGCCGCACCGGGCGCGCAGCCTCGGTGGCAAGGGCGTCGCCGGGGGAGGTGGGGTGGGGGGGGCAAGGGAGGGCAGTAGCCCCCCTCTAGAGATTCGAAAAAAAATGTATTTGTACCTCTACAATTCATATTTCTCCTCATATTCATATCCTCTCTCTCTCTCTCTCATATCTTGCCCCCCCCCCCCAGCCCAATTTCTTTGTAATTTTACCTATCTCTTAGAAAATTTGTTCTAAAGGAAAATATTTATATAAAATTTTACTTCTCTATCCATATAATTATTCAATTGGATTACTCAGCTATTATATAATTATTATGAAATAAAAACACCTAGGTATAGGGAATAAACAATTATTTTTACCCGTATTTATTAGTTTTTAATATATTGGTTAAAATTTATGACAATGCTTGACTCAGGGGTGGGGGGGGGGTCAATTACACCCATTGCCCCCCCCCCCCTCTAAATCCGCGCCTGATAAGATATGAGAGAAAGAAACAGAACATAGTTCTGGTTGTGACGTTGAATTCATATCAAGGGGCTTAAGGCTGCCACTGTTGGTGCCGGTTTCAAGCTCGAAAATGTACGAAAATAATTGAAAAACATATTTTATGTCAACATAACATCTAAAACAATATTAATATACAAAATTTCTATTCAGAAAGCAATCTTTGGACGTAAATTTTTCGATAAAAATGGTATGAGGTTTATTTATTTATTGAGAAAATACTTTTTTTTTATAATTCAATATAAAAAGTGCTTAAAGTCCTAAATACACATGGTGTTTTTTTCTAAATGTACTGAAACGTAGTTCTCGTGCGAACAGCGCGGTCCCGAGTGCCTATTCAATATCGGCCTTATAACATCCCACTACAGAATATAAACTTTGGTAAATTACATTGTTTCGGGCCACGATCCATCACGCTGGCCCAGTGGGAATTAACGGATATTATATATGCTTTGGATTTTTTCATTCTCGACCATGCAATGCATGCCGATTACCTCATTTTCCTTCACCACCACCCAGTGATAATTCAAAAATCCGCGCTTCAGTAGGAATTTGAACTCACGTTATTACGAGCCCTTATCTGTCACTTTACGCTGTGAAATATTTATCAATTTTGTATTACAAACGCTATTTTATGCTGTACGTTGGAAATATTGGAATCAAGCAAAACTCGCTGTTATTTGAACTTCATAGTAACAAGTACTTGCATGATGTTTTATTATTATTATACGGCCACAAGTACACAGTAGAGGCACACAGAGCGCTACTATGAGGCGTAAGCGTACTTTAAACTTTTTGAAGTACGTTACGCATTTAAACGCGCGCTAAACGCTTTAAAGTGCGTCATGCGCCGCAGTAGCGTCTTGTGGTGCGCCTTTACTATGTCACACTTGGAAGCATACTAAAAACAATTAAAATACCACTCAAGTGTTTCAAGCCAGTCCGTTTACAGGTTTAAACCGTTATTTTATTTCGTTTGCTCACTTCGCTTCGGTTTATAAGTTATTTCTACTTGTTCAAAATTTCAAAATAAAATGTAGCCTACATTAGACACAAATAGCTTTCTATTTGTGAAAGAATTTTTGAAATCGGTTCTGTAGTTCCAGAGATTACCCGCAACATACCTAAAAACACACAATTTTACCTCTTTATTATATTAGTATAGAAGTATAGATAGATTATGAAGTTCAAATAACAGAGCGATTTCTGCTTGGTTACACGATAGCCGCTAAGACGCGCATACTCGCCTGCTCGATGAGTTTAGGGCCTTAACAGCAACAATTCGGGAAATAAAATCCTCATTGAGACCCGATGAAATAGACTATTATAGTTTTTGAGACCTTTATCGGATTCTAATGTTTAACGAAGAGATACATTATATACGGCGATGGTACTAAACATTATCAACGCGAATGCTTAGAATTCGAGTGAAAGAAATCTTTACTCTTTTTTGTTCTTATTTGTAAGATTATTTTTAAGTTTTTTATTTGTAATTTTGGTAGACATAATTGGAATTTTTCAATCAGAATGCTGCTTTTATTCAAACAAGCGTCCGCACAAATACAAACTGGTTTTGAGTTCGTAAACGACTTATTAAGTTGATTAACTTTCATTGTCGTTGTTCTAATTGAATGAATAGGTCTGTTCTAGGACGTTATATTTGCGGTTGGCGAGACATAATTGCTTATTGAATAAGTTGATGGTGAACTGCAAAGGAGTTTGTATTCGTCGGAACGCTCGATCGATCGGTACAAATTAAACCGGTACATCATTCAACACATAATTCTACTTTTTTATCAAATTATAACACTTTATTAGTAAAAGATTAGGTATATTATTGTCTATAAAAGAACATGCTATTGGATTTCTGTACATTTGTATAATACAAAAAGCATCTTTCACACTCACATGTTAATTGAAAACACAATAAAGAAATAAATGATACAAACATTATTTATAAACGCTTCAATTGAAACTTTAACAATTTTTTGTTCTGGCAACACTAAGAACGCCACTTTTTTTACTCTAAGACTACTCAAACAACATTGAGCTAGTGGTAACGCGAAAGGTCGGATTTGACATTTCAAGTTTGAAAACCGGTCTTATGTTTTTATTTTAATTGCCACAAACATTACGGCACGTTGAAGTTTAATAAACTATCACTATCAAATTACAGAAGCCACAATACACAATTTTATGATAATAAATAGATTTAAATGACAGAATATGGTCTTACATGCACTTTTATCGCAATGTTTTCTTAGAGAAATGAATAATTAACGCCATCTGTGGAATTTTACAAGTACTACGATGTAAAATACTAGAGCTGACGTGGGTACTTTACGTAGCAATGGTCTATTGGATTAAAATAAAAAATGTTTTCGTATATTTATTATTTTTTGTTGTTTCTTTGTCTAACAAAAAAAAATATAATATAATAATAATTTATTTTTTACACCTTTTTGGACGATTTCTTTTGTGGTTTTTACATTTATTTATATAGCACAATTTGTAATTTTATGTTACGATCCGCCATTGTGGAGTCTATAGAATCGATTAATGCCTCGAATTCGTTCTTTCCCTCTATTGGATGGTTATTAAATTGAAATATCAATAGCCATTGTCCTTTACATATTAAACTTAACTTTTACTTCTCGAGTTCCCGCCAAACAGTGCCATTTCAAGTTGACCTTGCAATTTGCAATATAAACGAACTATATATAGTTTTCTAAATTTAATTGGCTTTTAGAGGTTATGATGGTACAATAAAAATATTTACGATGAATGTTATACGCGGGGATTATTTAATTCATACGCAGTCTAGATTGTAGGTTCACCTGTTTGTCTAGATCTAAATAGATCAAACAGTGGTGATTGTAAAATTCCTATATTTAACAAATATGCGAATACATTTGTGACATAAAGGAACCGTGTTGTCGTTTCTAGTCACACAGATATTAAAACTTTAGTGACATCTTTAAAAAAAATATGTTTTAATTGCACCATCATAAAAATAAGAACTTAAAGCATGTTTCTAGATCTTTAGAAGTGTTTCTGCAATTTTTTACGCGGTAAAGGATATTCGTGCAAAGGTCATTCATTTTATTCCGACCTTTTTAGTTTGTTTTTTTCTTCGCACTAAAACATTTTTGGACTTATATAGGTAATAATAATAACAAAAATTATTTTGATAATATGTACTTAATTAGAAAATGATGCAAATATAGCCATTTTACGCTGTATGTTTTTAGACAGCTTAAAACGTCAAATCGAACCTTTTTCGTTATCGCTAGTATAACTTATCTAACCAACTACGTGGTCCCAGTATATAATATAGAATAATAGGTATTATGTAGCATAGTAGGTATTAAAAACGTAGATACATTTCCAAACACACAAGGTGTGTTAATAATCCCATAAACTAAAAACCATATGAATTTTGCTCCCGATTCCGACTTATTTGACGGATTGTTTCCTTTTGTTTTGATAAAAACAAACCTTTCATGTTTTGTAATTAGCAAAAAAGAATGAAAAATTAAAACAAAAGAATTTTACACAAAAAAAATGAGCAACGTTTATATTTCAACTAACTCAGTCGATGTAATAAATCCGTGGTTTGAATTTTCGGAAATACATCACGCTGTATATTATTTAATAAAAGTCAAGGCAAATGTTTGTGTAGTTAAAACTATAGACCGTATAATGCCAGTCTTAAAAACATTCAGTCGTTCAACGAGCGCACCGAAACAGGTCAATCTGTCGCGAATGAATGGTGGCCACTAGT
Source organism: Sesia bembeciformis (assembly GCA_943735995.1). Lineage (NCBI taxonomy): Eukaryota > Metazoa > Arthropoda > Insecta > Lepidoptera > Sesiidae > Sesia > Sesia bembeciformis. Next base: position 2,457,118 of record OX031045.1, on the reverse strand, counting down.
TATTTTAAAAACAAGAAACGGTCGTCTCGTGGCCATAATTGATGTAAATCCGCCGAAATGTAGAATGAAATGAAAAAGGTAAAAATAACGCGTACCTCTGTATAATAGATAAATAAATATTATGCGTAATAAACACGAAAATCTCAAAGTAATTGATTACCACAGAGAAGACTAAATAAGTTAAAAAAGAATGAACAAGCTTACATTTTTTTTTTTTGGTAACTAAAAACCTTTTTAGATTTTATATAATAAAATAAATTTTCGTAATAAATAATGTTTTTGAAAATAATAGTGAAACGATGCAAATATCTCGCACCATAACTAGTGTTACCATTTTTTTTTTCTAAAATGCACTAAATATAAAGTTCGGAAATGTCGACATTTCCAACTTAATATTTAGAACTTAACAGGTCAACCTATCCATACTTTAACACGATCACAATAAGTACTAGAATCAAACGGTTCTGTGTACATTAGTATGTAGCTGACAGTACATTTAGAGAGAGCCTTTGCCCAGCAGTGGAAGACATATTGAAGCTACTTAAAAAAAAATAACTTCTGAGCGTCTTTGCCAAACTATATATAAAAAAATGTCGGCACTTTTTCCAATAAGGCGTTATAAAACAAGAATCCATTTTAGTTTTAACTACAGTCACATTCCGCCTCGTTTTTACCAAGAGGTAGTTTGTCCGATTTATTCGATAGTCGACTATGGAATCTCTTAAAAACACTTTTATTCATAAAAAATAAATTCATAAAATATTATGTAGCCTCCTTTATTTCAATCTGAAGATCTCAAAATTCAAAATCATTGATCAGTGAGGAAAAATGTGTTTTGTTTAGGTCCTAAGAGCGTGGCGAACGTAACGTGACTCCAAGATTTGCCAATAGGAAAAGAAGACTTTTAATTTTGTTATGATAATTTTTAATCATTTGAAAAAATTTCTTTTAGTAAATTCATTTTGGTAATGTATTCTAATAAATGTCAATGCAAATAAATGAGCTATTTAAAATATTTACTCAGAAATGTAAAGCAACTTTCATTTCACCTATAGGAGAGCTCAAAACGTGAAATGGCTCTTAATGTGTTAATTTTTTTTTTTATTTGGCGCTTTTTTCTTGTGTTAAGTTTCGTTAGTCAGACTCTAGTGACATTATACAGAAGGGCGCAATAAAACATGCAATAAAATCCGGAAACATTCTGAATTTCTTGTTTCCACTTTTTTTTAATTCATAAATAAAACAAATTAGAAGGTATTATTTCTGGCCAATTCTAAAACTGGCCAGTATTTCTGTTATATTTTTTTCTTTTCGATCTACTTGAAACCATTTTTTTCTTTTTTTTTTTCAATTTAAAACCACTCGATGTTTTATTGATATTAACCACAGATTTGTTTTATTAATAAACAGAGTATTTTATTTTGTGATATAGTGAAACGCACGAGTGGGTTACTAGTGAGCGTAGTGAGACAAAAAATTTGGTGCGGCGCCTTTTTTTCATTTATCCCTGAAAATTGAAAGTTGAGGTTTGAAAGTTGATGCACTAATTGGGACATAGCATGCAAACTATAAAAGATGTTACAGATATACATATAAGGTCCCACAAAAATAGTGAAAAATATTTTAATGTGTCAATTAGTACAAATACAAGTAAACTATTACGTCTAAGTAAAATGAACATGCATTTCATATTTTTTTATTACTTTAAAAATAAATAATTTGTGCATAATACTATCCACATTCGCTCGTTTAGGTTTTTGACCTGTAAACGCGCTTCTGTTCACGTACTTCATATCCACTATGTAGTCCACTATCCACTTAGTAACTCGTACTTGGTAAATTTAATTTTTAATTAAGTTGATTTTTATTTTAATTTCTCTTCACACTGTTACAAGTTTTGGACTGGTAAGTTAATGTACTTCCTCATATTTTGTTCCAAATAACCCGCCGAATGGCATACTAGAATACTTCACACTATTTTTGTGGGAACTTATATATGAATATATACAGAACAATTATTCTAAAGACTTACGCATCTGCAATAAATTGATTGAATAAAATACAGCCAATGTAGGACGCTCGAGGGCGTATATCGGGTTGGTTATTTTTACTTAGCGATAAAAACTAATGCTGTTTTATTGTAATTGCAAACTGCTTTTCGTTTTTCTCACGCAAAAAATAATCTATCCATAGTTCTATTACATGATCGAAAATAAGAGTTTTCGGCGAGTTCGCCATTCTTATATGATTTATTTGGACATATATGTTTCATTCACATTGGGTCTAACATGCGGCGTCCATAGGATTAACTATTCTTTCTTGCACAAAGTGGCAAAAGGAGAATTAGTCTCTCCCAGTCAACATTAGTCCAAGTGTATGGATATCATATTCGCGGACCAAGAGTAGACGACATGGTTAGAGGCAAACAAAAGATCAAATTGGGTCAAACTGATTGGGAATCCAATTAGATGACCACTTATAAGATAAAATACATAAAATCCATTGGGTCGAAGTGATTAGGGATCTGAGAAGATAATCACTGATAAAATACACAAAATATTCCATTGGGGGTCGAAGTGATTGGGGATCTGAGTAGGTAATCGCTGATAAAATACATAAAAGATCCCATTGGGGGTCGAAGTGATTGGGGATCTGAGTAGGTAATCGCTGATAAAATACATAAAAGATCCCATTGGGGGTCGAAGTGATTGGGGATCTGAGTAGGTAATCGCTGATAAAATACATAAAAGATCCCATTGGGGGTCGAAGTGATTGGGGATCTGAGTAGGTAATCGCTGATAAAATACATAAAAGATCCCATTGGGGGTCGAAGTGATTAGGGATCTGAGTAGGTAATCGCTGATAAAATACATAAAAGATCCCATTGGGGGTCGAAGTGATTGGGGATCTGAGTAGGTAATCGCTGATAAAATACATAAAAGATCCCATTGGGGGTCGAAGTGATTGGGGATCTGAGTAGGTAATCGCTGATAAAATACATAAAAGATCCCATTGGGGGTCGAAGTGATTGGGGATCTGAGTAGGTAATCGCTGATAAAATACATAAAAGATCCCATTGGGGGTCGAAGTGATTGGGGATCTGAGTAGGTAATCGCTGATAAAATACATAAAAGATCCCATTGGGGGTCGAAGTGATTGGGGATCTGAGTAGGTAATCGCTGATAAAATACATAAAAGATCCCATTGGGGGTCGAAGTGATTGGGGATCTGAGTAGGTAATCGCTGATAAAATACATAAAAGATCCCATTGGGGGTCGAAGTGATTGGGGATCTGAGAAGATAATCACTGATAAAATACACAAAATATTCCATTGGGTCGAAGTGATTATCTGATTATTCCATTGGGGATATGATTACTTGATTAGATAATCACTGATAAGATAAAATAAGAATTAAAACAAATCATTTGACTCACTTCTTATCATTGAACCGATGTGGCGTGCCATTGGTGGAATTCTGCGAGCTGTCGCTCAGCTCCGAACTACTCCTGATGTCGCCCTCCATCTAGAAATTGTAACAATAAATTAAAACATTCATGAAAATTACACATTACTTTTTAAAAACTGACTTTTTTTATACAGAAAAAAGGCGGCGGACGAGTATACAGTCCACCTGATGGTAAGTGGAATTGTCGTCCATAGATATGCGTGATACATGGCAATATAAGTCGAATGACAAACGTTGGCACGCCCCCGGATGGGTTGCCTACCTTTGCAGATTAAGGAACGGATTGGGGGAAAGAGTTGGGAAAATGGAGAGGGATAGAATGGGATGAGAATGGACTCTGGCATATCTCACTCACCACCGAAACACGTAGGTACATTGGGGAAATGCGATAAAGTAGGTTATTACATACAATTATTGCAATAATCCACTAATTATTTGATGGAATGCTTAAAAACGAAAACAATACAAAAAATGTTGTAATAACTTTGGTAAACAAGACCCGCTTCCAATCCTCCGCGGTTTTTGTATGACGTCGCGCGTACAATTCCATACATTTAAACGTAGCCCGCGTCTTACGGACCGGAAAATCAACTTATATTCCCACTTCAACGATCAGTTAAATCATTGAACTAATGGGAGTTATTTTGCCCTTTAGTTCAATTGAGGCTGTTTTATGTTAACGATTGAACTACTGGGAATAGCCCGGAATGCCTCACTGGTTAAATTTTCTCCTAGATTAATAAATAAAATTTAAAATAGTGGGTTAAAAGTAAAACAACTTTTTCTTATATGTTAAAACAAGGTTAAAAAAACGTCTAAAAATCTAGTAGTCATACCTGTCCAGCCTTAATGGTGTTGTATGCGACCTGCAGTATGAGCCAGGTCCAAACAATGTGTAGCAGAAGCAGTAAAATCAACAACGAGTTGAAGATGTAGTACGCTGGGAACATCGGCACCAACATCGGGGCGCGAATCGATGTGCTGGAGAAAAGAGGGTATTTATTATAATATTTATAACTAACTAACTGTGACCGGCAATTTTTATACACATAATATATAGCCTGTGTCCATCTGGAATAATGTACCTTTCAAATGGTGAAAGATTTTTTCTAGGTGCAGTGGTTCCGGAGATTACCCTCGGCATACACACAAACTCACAAAATTCGCACTCTCTCTTTATTATATTAGTATAGATTTTCATATTTATAATGAATGGAGCCGTGTGGTGTCACTCGGCTATAGAATAGCATCACCCCATCCGTTTCCGCGGGTGTCGTAAAAGGGGACTAAGAGATAAACAAGGCGACTACCACAAGCCCCCGGGGACTACACCATCTCTAAAACAGTGGACTCGCCAACGCGCTTGGCCCGTGTGGCGTTTCAACGCAATATATCCCACGAGACAATGTGCTTGAGGTCCAGTAGTAAATAATGAAAGGACAGGATGCATTGCATTTATAACACCGGGGTCGGTCTTTAAGATATTTCGGGGCTCCGGGCCAGGTAGAGTTGAGGCCCTTGTAAGGAACTGAATAACATGGGCAGAAATACAAATGAAAATTTTAAAAGGGAAATAATGAAATTAGCAGCAGAAATATATTGAGTGGCAGCAAATCGATGGCAGCAGATTTCAGTGTTTAGGTTAGGTTTAGGCTCTCTGGTGACAATAAAGATATAGGAGTCTACGTCTGCCCGCTCGCATAGTTAGTCAAGCAAGAAATGTCTCATATAATTAGTTAAGAGAATCAAGAATAGCTCTCTCGGATAATTAGTCAAGCAAGAAATTCCGCTTCACCTAAGAAGTCAATCAACAACAGCCCCCTCGCGTAATTGGCCAGTTATTGAAATATCGTAACTGAAATTTGCAATGAAAAATAAAGGAGCTGATATTCGAATGGTCATTCTAATTTGAAAACAAATAAAAAAGAATCACTAAACTCAGTTCGCGTAAAGAATGTCATGTGTCGTCGGTCAAGACAGTAGGCGTCACCTTTTCTGACCAATAGTGAAACAGACCTAAGAATTCTAAAGAACACTGTTGGTCAAAAGGGTGACGTCTACCGTGTAAAGCGATGACTCACTGCATTCTTAGCGCGAATCAAGTTTAGTGATTTTTTTTCAAATTAGAATGACTAATCGAATTTCAGCTCTTATGTTACTTTTCATTGCAAATTTCGAGTTACGATATTTCAATAACTGGCCAATTAAGTTTTTGATTTCATCATCTCACCTCCAGATAATGTAGAAGGGATATATTCCGACCCTGGTCACGATCCACAGCACGATCAGTATGAGGAATAACGTGTCGCATAATCGTTGATACTTTGCGTATTTCGCTGCTTTCACTGCCTGAAAAGATTCACTACAATTACTACAATAACATTGAGAATAAAAAATCCTATTATGTTTCAATATTTAATATTTATTTATTCCCAATATAAGAGGGGGAGAGTGCACGCTACAATCCAACAGTCGCTGGGCGCGCTCGATTGGCCACGTTACCCCTCTCTCACAGAAGACTACCTTGAAATGTACTGCATTTACCACTTTATCTTATTTCCCTAATGTACGTACGTGTTTCGGTAGTGAGTAAGATGTGCCAGAGGATCCCATCCTATCCCTCCCCATTTTCCCAACCGTTTCTCGAAATCCATTTCTATATCTCTAAACGTAGAAAGCGCATCTGAGGGCGTGCCAACGTTTGTCATTTTGTACTAATGTTGGCATGTATCACGGATGTCTATTGGCGACAGTAGCCACTTACCATCAGGTTGACTGTATGCTAGTCTGCCGCCATCGTCCATAAAAAAAAGAATCAATATTCACAAAAGCGTGTAAGAGCTCTCGATTTTGTTCTCAATAATAGCCGCCGTCTTCAATTTATATATTTTATTCAACAACTTAGTTAGAAGTCATCTCGAGTTCGCATCCACGATTTGGAACTCTTGGTACCTTATTTCAGAGGGTCTCGCGTTTTATTTTCCGTTACGGTGATCTCCCGATGAGCGCTTACTCATCATGAATGGAAACCATGTGCCAAAAAATCGAAGTTTAGAGTTTAAAAACTAAAATCCCACGCGCACGAAGTCGCGGGCACAGCTAGTATACTATAATTAGAAAGACTAAAATCAAACCGCGGTTGATGTTTTTTATTAGTAGGTACTAATTATTTTTGTACGTCTTATCTATCTCTAAGTTACTATAAACAGTTCAATTAAAGGGTTTTATTTTTGAGACTCCTTAATTTTGTTACCTTTTACACAAATGACATTATATTGTGTGTTCATTCGTTGTCACATTATGCGCATTGCATCGTTTTTTATCAAGTAGACATTTTGTGAAATGCACATTCTGCGCCTAAACCTTATTTATGCCTAGTACAAACCTCTAAAACTATATCAGCACAATCATGTAACAGCAGCACCAATGTCCCGATCCTGTGCAGATTGCACACCCAACTGAACTGCAGAAGTGCTATGGTGGCTATGTGGTGTACAAACATCTGCCAGAAGTCCTTGCGGCGAACATCCCAGAACTGCGTTATGGTTAGCGACCAGTAGAACGCTGAGGATATTGTGTAGTACCACCATATGTCGTTTGTTAGACCCTGAGCGAAATTTATACAGTTTTAGAAAATTTATGTTAGTATTTATTTATGAACAAAAATTCACAGCAAAACAGGAAAGCGAATTTATTGTACATGTAAATACTAAGCTTTTTGCCAAAAACAGATTTTACTATGTATATAATGCAAAATGGATAATTATTGTAGGTCATGGGCTTACTAATACAATGAACAATCGCGTAAGACTCGGGCGAGTGTATTTATATGTGTATGTATGTGTGTGTGTGTAAGTGCATTTGTGTTCAAGAGTGAAGAAGAAACTAAAACTGAATAAAAACTAATGTACACTTGTAAGTATTGTGTATGCAGTAACACGTGTATGCAGTCCTGACATATTTATTTCTATTTGTATTTAATATATTTATTTATTTTACGATAATGAATTTAGTATGAGAAACACCACAGAGCTCACGTACCCTGGTACAGAGGACGTGATAATCCTAGATATGTTTTGCTTAAATGTTACTTTAGTGGAACAAAATATGTCCGCTTCGGAGAAGAGATTATTATACGAGTTGGATAATCTGTCATTACAAGGAATTGGACACATATCAGCGTACATAATCCCATTGCGGGACATAGGGCTCCCCTAGTAGACCACTAGGCGGACCACGAGACCACGAGCAATTAATATCTCTCGTTACTCATGCGTGGCTGTAATGGCACTGTAGAAGAATGGTATATTGCGGTCCTTGACAAAACTAGGGAGTTATAAGTTCTCGTCCTGTTCATGGGTGAGCACCCACTTACCAACAAGAAGAATGTTCGCTCGCTTATCACCTTAATTCTATAAATATAATTGTCAAGTAGTAAACTATATTTCTTTGTTCTATCCCTCGCTGTCCTCTACCAGGCTTCTCAGAATGTTTTGCGACAAAGACTTTTTATCTATGGACCACTGGCTGGTTGTAATGTCAATTAAAACTATGAGTATCTAGAACATAAAAACAAAATATTTCAAATTCAAATTTCCCTCCACATTTTTGCATTAAAAATGTCTCAATAAAAAAAATGTATATTCGACGGGAACATTTCCTCGCTATAATTTTGTATGATTTTAAATGTTCTTCAAAACTTGAAGATTCTTTTAATGGACTTCAAATAGCGTTTAAAGACAAGTGCCCTTCTAAGGCAACTGTGTATCGTCGGTACAATGAATTTAAGCGTGGTCAACTAAGTTTGGCTGACGAAGAAAGTTCTTTAACGGCTGTTATGGTAGAAAAAGTGGCGGCAGGGAAAAGTTAAATTTGTATTATATACAAGCGAACTATATACGAGGGGATTCAAGTGAGATTGCATCGGGGAGTGTGATTGAAATATTACATGGGCATCTACGAGTCAGGAGTGTTGTAAGTGAACCTCACCGAGGCTCAAAAACAAGTTTGTGTCGAATGGTGATATGATAACAAAATTTGAAGCATGGTCGTCTCAGCGCGTTTACGACATTGGCACAGGTGATGAATCTTGGATCCAGAAACTATGCGTCAATTTACTGTTTGACTGTTTCAAAGTGAGCCGCCAACGTTTACCAGTGAAAAGAGCAAGAAGCGCTGGAAAAATGTTCATCAAAAGTTTTTTCACTTTAGCTGGGTACCTGATATCTGTACCTTTACGAAAACCAAAGCAGCGGTAACAGAATTACTAAGTGTTAACAGAATGGTACATAGCCACGTGCTTGCCAAAAATTTTTCCTGCAGTGAGTAACAACTGTCCAAACACAAGTCTCCCCACGAACTGCACTACGACAACGCGGCCGCTCACTCAGCGCTTAAAGCAAGGGAATTTTTGGACATAAGTCTGTAAAAGTTTTAGGACATCCCAAGTTATCAAGGGATTAAATCGCAATAAAAGGGAAGTAGTTTTCGTCGCCGGAAGACGCGCTGGCTACGTTCGAAGGGGCTGTGAAATTGGTTTAGACACAAAACTCTTTGTATAGGTGGAAGTGGAGTACTTTGAAGAAATGTAATAAAAAAATTGGAATCCGTTGAACATTTTACTTTTATTTTTCCTTGACTTAGTTCCTCACGTATGGGCGAACTTGGCAACATCGAATTTGTTTGTCTACCCACACTCAACAACGGTCAAGCATTGTCGCAACGTATTGATGCAATTAGTCAATAGGTAATTAAAAATTGATGTCTGGGATGTAGTGATATAGTGGCCCAATTAAAATTCATAAACCTGCAAAGGAAGTGTCTCGAGGCTGGAGAATTCAAGTTACAGAATCGTGTGAGTACCTACAAGCTCCTATTCCTTTTCATTTGCCGAGATTTTCTTGTTCTTTGTATCTCATTTCTGAAAATATTACGCCTAAGAGCTCCAAATAAAAATAACACTTACCTGATGCGGGTAGCCAATATAACAAAGGTCAATATCCCACAGCCACTTCTTATCCCACAGCACATACAGCCCAAAGGAGAAGTTGCACAAGTAGAAGGTGAACTTCCACATGTTCTCGCAGAACTTGACTAGGGTGGAGGGCTTGTCCTGACTCCGGCGGAGACGCCACCAGCGCTCCACCTGGCGCTCCGTCACGTCCAGTTGCTTCGCGAGAGCGCATACCTGAAACAAGAATGGAATTCCCCGAAACGGTTACAATGCGAAATGAATAATGAATGACGAATAGGCACAATACGTACCGTCCCCTGTGGGTATTGCAACGATCCAATGAGACGATGTACATTTTTAGAATGCACATTTTTCTCTGCTTCTTTTCTGTCATAAATAATGCAGTCTAGGGACATTTCGTTTTATTTTAGTGGATGGTACGCTAAATAAGGTTAGGAATCAATGCTCTTTACAGAAAAAAAGACAATGGATGCAAACGCGATGAATAGTAGATGAAAGTGTAACTTATTAACATTTTTAGATTTTCTATTTATTATTTTGTTTTATAGAAAAAGGTTGCAGAGCAACAGACAGTCCACTTGGTGGTAAATGGATATTGGCACTCATGGTCATCCACGATACATGTCAAAGACAGTCTAGAATTAAATGATAAGATCCTTCGTACACAGACACTCGTCGCCGATGAGTCGACAAAATGTACGTAGCATTATGTTTCGAGGAGCCTAAAGGTTGATAAATCCTCGGATGCACCATCTACCTCTACAACTTAGGGGTGGTTAGAAAAGGGATTAGTAACAGTGTTGCCAGACGTCCCGCTTTTTGAAACGTAAAATACAATGCCGCGCGGGACGCTGAAAATCACGCTCTTTTGAATTCAATCTATTTTATCGACCTAGTGAACTGCCCGGCGCGGCTATTACTCATACAAAAAATAGTTTGATCTCATTGATCTAATAAATATTGATCTAATAAATAAATATTTTATCAAACGAATCCCGCTTTATTACTTTGAAATATTAAAAATCCCGCCTTGATCGAAAAAAATATGGCAACACTCATTAGTAACCTCTTGACCTTTAACGTCTGCACAGACACAAAATAAAAAGACTAGACAATGGAATACTGTTTTGAAATTGAAGCACAAAATTGAAGGTAAATACAATTGTTTCGTTTTCTTAAGTATGACAATGGAGATTCATTCATTGCATAGATATGCATTCAACTACAATGTGTTGGATGTAGGTAAGTAGGAGCATGATGTGACACAGAAACATTTATTTCAATAAATTTAAATAAAAAACAATGTCACTAAAAGAATGGATATTGTTTTCATAAATACACCTAGTTGTGAGAAGGAACAAAAACAAACATTGTTAAAACCAGTTTTTAAATTGGATTTTAATAGCATACTTTTATGACTTTGCTTAGGTCTTGAAGTTGAATAAAAAAGTAAGCGATTTATAAACATATCCTCGTAATATATTAAAATACGAGTTTTTTTTTTTTATATAGAATAGATGGTAGACGACCGGGCGGGTCACATGATGGTAAGTAGTCACCGCCGCCCGCAGACTCCTGCAACACCGGGTGTTCACAGCTCTCATCCTATTCACAGCTGTCAGTGTTACTTAATGACGTCGAAATTGCTGAACCAATTTTGTTGAAACATGGAAAGAGGTAGATTATAATCTGTATTAACACAGGTTATTTGTGTAGATCACGCGAACATGTTACGCCAGAAGATTGGAAAAAGGTGGTCAACAGGACTACAAAAACTATACAAAAAGATTGAGAGTGCGATGTTCACTTTGACAACATATGTGATCAATAAATAATTATTAATCTGCAGGTCTGCTCCAGCAACTCTAAATCTGATTATGGCATTGATGATGATTTGGGTTGTGCACCCTTATGTGAATAAAAACATTTAATATACCTATTCATCTTGTTTGATTCCATTAAAATAATTCCATTACAGGTTTCCAAATATCAATGATAATAGCAACAATTGATAATTATGATGGATTACATTAATATCCTCCAGCACTACGCATGTCACTCTGACATATATCAGAGATATCAAACTATATTTTAAAGACTTCATCCCATCAAGGATGCAAACTGTGTCGAATTTTTATTTATAAATTTGTTGCAATTAATAAAAACTCAGTGGTCGGTATTAGGTTTAGATTATATAGTAAAGTAAAATTTCAAGAGCTAACTACAATTTTAATAATAACCATTTCCCTGAGAAAATTACAATAAACGGATTCTCCCTCTCTGCACCAACTTCTTCCTAACACAATTCACTTCAGGACTTTTATAAGGTTTTATTTAAACATTAAAATAAAGCCCCACACTAAAATTAAGCATTACAGATTTTCTTTCTTATTTCTTATTATGATTCTGTCATTTACACCATAAATAAAATGTTCTGCCTAACAGGATAAACATTCTCTGAGGAATCTCCAATAATATTCTTCCTGATGATGACCTAAGAGTTGAATATTTTTTGTCATTGGGTTTTTTATGACTTTTCTCAAATATTTTCCCTAAGTGTTGAGAATGAATCTACACCACCTCTAAAAGAGTAGACTGGAGAACCACCTTACTTGGCCTGTATGCTGTTTTAAGACCATATATCCGTTTTGAGGCCCCATCAGTCCAGCAATAGACAATAATTATGACGGACAGTGACATATTTAAAACACTTTTATTTTTCTATAAATACATTACCTCTGTGGGTCGGTGGGGTGAAGATTTGTATGCTGCTTCAAGTTTAGGGTTACTCGGAGCCTTCCTTGGTCTAGTATATTTAATACCTAATGACTTTCCAAACGGAGCATAGCAATATCTGAAAAAAATATCACATGGTTGTTAATTAACAATATTTTAATGTAATCTCTGAACATAATACATTGATTTTTACAATCTATAGTTTATTTAAGTATAATAATTTGTTAGTATCATTTTACTGAAGAACTAATTTGACTAATTTAGAAGACTAGACCAGAACTATAATTATTTTTGACTGGTAAAATTAGAGAAATTATGTATAATTTCTCTAATTTTATGTACATCATTAATCAATATTAATCAACATCACTAATTCTAATAATACATCAATCACCAACACTATGCTTTGTGTCTAGTCTTTGTACATAAAATTAGAGAAATTATGTATAATTTCTCTAATTTTATGTACATCATTAATCAATATTAATCAACATCACTAATTCTAATAATACATCAATCACCAACACTATGCTTTGTGTCTAGTCTTTGCCTCTCAACTTATACTAAACAAAAAAATGCAGACAGCCCTTGTATGTCCTACATCATTGAATTCCATCAGAAGCTAATAATGAGTATGTAGATAGCATAATTACAATAAATATCCTCCAGCCAGATGTATTGATTTGGAAAAACTTGCTAGCAGTAGATGGTTGAGAGGAGTAGATTATATGCCAGTGGTAAGCCATAGTGAATAATTATTCAAATATGGCTGATGGTATCATATCAATATCAGCCTATAACATCCCACTGCAGTGCACAGGCCTCCCTTAGTAAATCATTAGAGAATTCATAATCTCCCATACTCTATACACATACTCCAGATTTTCTTATTATTCTGAAGCATACAGGATTCCTCACTGTTTCTCTCAATGGCGAACAAGTGAGAATAGATTCCCTTAGACTATCACAGCTCTTATTGTGGTATCATAAGCATGGGACAAAATTGTGTAATTAACATTGAAGGAATGTATAATTACCACATGCATTACATTCAAAATAATTGTCATAACAGTTACTGATTATACAAACCTAATATATTATTTATGAACAGTTATAGTCTAATAGTAGTTATTATTAGTAGTTATTATATATTTTAAACTATAACACAAGAGCTGTACATTTGTTATTTTAACATGATGGCAAACTGCAATTGTCATAAAGAGACTAAGCAAGTTTTGCTTAGTGTATTTATAATATTTTTTATGTCAGTTAAATGTTACATGTTATTCTTTATTTTTATTCATCATAATGATTTTAGTGATGTGAAAATTATAATTTCGTAGATGGATGAATCATCTTCAATGGGGGAAAAAAAAGAATTTCTAATCTACGGAATGTAATCACGCGAGACCCGCGCAATGCGATGACCTCGCGCAGGAAACATAATCGCATACAACATAAAACTAGAGATAAGAACGGCTACTTACCTCTCTAATAAGTACCGAAGGACTATAAAAACCACTCCTAACGGTATAGGGTACAGTACGTGCTTGTAATCCGTATACACCACACTTTTATCCGGGCCAGGTTCCAGGTCACTCCATGTCGTATTCGGAGGAAGCCATACATACTCATTCCAGAATTTGTCTAACAACAGCCGTACCATTATCGACGATGTATTATATTAATAGCACTGAAACAATTGAATTTGAATATCGCAATTTGAAAAATGAAACCCACTCATGCAATTCACACTTCACACACCTCGTTCGTTTGACGGACGCCGGATGGACGGTTTTGACAAATGACAGTTACGTTTCGTTACACGTAATACGTTACTTCCCCAAACAAAATGAATTTGAAAATTATTTTCAATGCTAAAAAAAAATTATAACGGATATAATTGTACCTAGAAAATACTTATATAGTTAGATATAAACTGGCTGTCAACACGTAGGTATAATAAGAAGAAATATCATTATAGAATTTCTTCTAAAAGATGACCTAAATAAACATTTGTATAATCCATTATTATTGGTAGACCAATTCTTTAGTTTTTTTTGGACAAACTATAATTTAGTTGATATCAAATAACTTTTGTACACATTGTGTACTCTTTAGTCGACTCGTGACCACGGCTGGTGTAACCCATGCCGAAACGTCGAGTAGGAATAAAAGGTAAAGAAAATACCTTCAATATACGCGTTCAGACCAGATTTAGAATAGTATATAAATGCTGAAAATTACATTTCAAACTAAATAGCCGTATATGATTGAAATATTCTTGGTTCGCATGACTTCAGAGTATGGGTGGTTAGTTCCTCCGTAAAGTGGAGCATGCTCTCAGTTCATATTGCATCATTCCCATTCCATTTCCAAAATTGCATGTAGGGACCGTCTTATTCCTGGCGTACGCGGATTTAAATGGTTAATGTTTCAAACAGGTAGGAGGTAGAAATTAAAAAGTCAAATGTAATTCTTTTAGAAAAATTTATTATTTTATTAGGGTTAAACCTATTTAACTAAATGCGACATTTGACTTCAGCCACAGTGCTTATTAATTAATTAAATTTTATATACAATTAAATAACAATTTAAATCAAATAAAAAAAAAACAAGAGTACAGAGCAATATAAAACAAGTAAAAAATATAGAATTTCTAAATGGAAAGGTACAAATGCAATTAAGTTTGGTGGAGATCAAATTTCATATAATATTTTTTTTTTAAATTTAACATTATAATTTATCAAAAAATCATTGTTGTGCTATTACTAACCTTTTTATTTCTTTAAGATGTATAAATCATGTTTATATATGATTTATAATTTTCATTCTTTTTTTCTAATTCCATATGGTTCTAGTGTAAATTTTCGTTAACAAATGACAGTCGCTAGGATTATAGTCTGGCAAATGAAAGTGAAGACCTGAAAAGCGCGGCAAATTAAAAATAAAAGGTGTTCACTAAAATAGTTAAAAAATATAATTTTGATACTTGAATTCAATGTTAGGCTATGTTTGTTGAATTAATTTTAAAAATTAATTCACCGTTATTTAATTACCCGCGCCTTTCCAAATTCAACTTCATTTGCCAGACTATTATAATCTGTGCTATCGCATTCTTTTTCCTGTAAAAAGATACGCATTGTACGAACGCGATAGGAACTAGAAAAACTTGCAGGGATAACTAAATTGGACATACGAACGCACGTTTAAATGCATGGTGCTGTTCAAAATAACACGGAAATAAGACAACATACAACATGCGAAGGCACAAAGTTATTCGATTGTACATTTAAACAACGTGTTATAATCTCACAAAACAACAGGAATTTCACACACATACATATATTAATGGCAAATCGAGCGTTCGAACAAATACAAACTGGTTTGCAATTCCTCATCAACTTATTCAATAAGTGGTTAGATAGTGCCGACCGCAAATATAACGTTGTAAAACAAACCTTATTCATTCTATACCAACAAAATAATCTTTAAAATTACTGTAATAAGTCGTTTACGAATGGAAAATTGTTTGGAGTTGTGTAAACGCTCGTTTAGCCAATTCTTTATATGTCGTTACAACACAACAATTATACACATTCCGACTGAAGATAATGCAAATTATGCATATAAAAACTATTTATAATTATCCATTATCCTAATCGATTTAAAGTCTATCATGTAGGCTTCATTCATGGGTACATTGCTTGCACAGTAAACTTATTTCAAACAAAATATTTACTGGACGAAGCAATGAAATGTAAACAAATCAGTGTTGACAATGTACAGATTGCCAAAGGTATGGTTTTGAGTACCTACCTATAAATTTCAATCTAGCCCTTTGGAAAAATGAACATGTTAATATTCACGATTTAAAAACGCATAAACCCGGTCGCTGAGGAAAACCCCCACCTTGACGCTTCCTGAACGGCCTCCAAACTAGGACAACTCCAGGGAAACCTGAATAGATGGGAGTTCTAGGTAATAGTATAAATACTTTGTTGACAACACTGAAACAATTGTCAAATGAAATCACGATCAATGTTAAAGATAAAGCCCCTTTTACACGTATGTGTAATGTATGACATTCATTATGTCAGGAACCACAAATCGGTGGACATCTTTTAGGTGGTGGTTTAAATCAGAGACTTCTTAATACCAGCGTAATAGACAAACAAAGATCGCTTTGACGTGCGACTGTCCTTGATATGCAAACGTGTGTGTACGTTGTGTGTGTGTGTGCAAGTGTTGTGTCGTTCTTATAACGAGTAAGGTCGATAGTTACAAAATCACAACGTAAAGCTCATAGTTCTATACAAGGACTTATTTTAAGAAATCTTTGGTTCTGTACTATACCTAACTATTATCCGATTTCTTCTTTCTGCCGTCGATATGCACATAATATCACTATTGTCAGTAAGGGAAAAGGATCCCTGTAGGCCATGTGAAATATGTTTATGACTGACAACTTCAGACAAGACAAGCTTTAGCCTAGTGGGTAAGAGGTAACCGGCGCCTAGTGCTATATTACCCAGATTGTGAAAAGTATGAGTTTTTTTTTTTGTAAGATAAAACTTGCTTGTGAAACATTTGTGTATGATATAAAATAAATAATAAACGAAAGAAAAATCACCTTTATTCCAAATTTTCAAATATAAATTACTGATAAATAAGTACAGTTGCTCGTACAATTTAATAATAAAGATTACAAACATAATAGCTTCTACGTAAATAAAATTATCCGTCATTCGGATTTTGTCACGTACATTAAGGAATTCAACAGTTGCAGGTGAATTCTGGAATTCAAGCCAGTTAAATTTTGATTCGCATTGTTCAATAGCAACAGCAACTGATCTTACACAGTAGTTGTGCGGCCATCTTCACTTTCATTTATCGTTTTAAGTAATTAATGTATCTGAAAGTTAACTTGTTCGCTATGTGCAAACCCTCTCTCATAAATACGCAAGTCATGTAATTTTATATTCATTTCCGTCGGAATCTATCAAAAATTTTTATCCGCAAAGAAATTTCTTGATTTTCTATAAATGGCATGATCCATCATCCATGATTATCTATAATAGATAATCTATAATGGAATAAAAGGCACCGAGTAACTTTGCCATAGCTTCAAACTTGAAGCTATACCGTCAAAAGTAATAGAAATGACTGAAAGCAAATTTTAAGCTGGTTTTCTTTCTGAGAAACTGTAAACCCTCTTCCCGAGAAAAATCGTACAGGTAGTTTCCAGCGATAATTTACAGTAACCACCAATAAAACAAGTACTTTTCTTTCGCTATTTCAACGTCATCCCGTTGCAAATCCTTACCAATATTTACGATGCCTATGCGCTTATTTCCTGCCCATTTTATGTGTTATTTAATGCTCATTTCATAGACTAACATACAATCTTTTCACTTTGCTTAATTCTTTTATGGTATTCAGCCGTAACATCAGGTTCGCGGCATACCTTTTGATACCAAGAGTTTAGAGTATTGATGTGAAGAAAGCAGAGGTCGAATTTCCCACGCAAATAATATGATCTTTAAGACCAGGCCGATTGTGTAATTCATGTAAAACTGATTCTAATTTTATTATTTTTGAAGACTTTCTTTTGTTTCTAGCTCTCAGATTACGAATGATATTTTGTTTAATTTTTATCTCCTCTTTTAGTTTGTAGCATTTAGTTATCAGCTTTCTTTTCCTTGGGAGTGGCTGGCGTTGTACTGACGTCGATGGTTTAGGCGAAACGTTTAGGCGATGGTTTAGACATACGAAGACACATTTAATTTTGGCTTCAATATTATCTGAAAAAAAAATGTGATAACTTAATAAAAGTATGTGAACAGAATAATAATATAAATATAGGAAAAATAATTAAAATACTTACTGGTACAAATTCTGTAGGAATTTCGTCTCTTATCCCTTTGTGCAAAGTAAGTATCCTTAAAATGCTTACTACACACTAAAGTTTTTTTAGGAGTCCAATTCAACCTGTCAATTTGCATCAAATCATTTGCAGTCATTTCCTTTTTAATATTGGGTTATTTCGAAATATGAAAATAAGTGACACAAAAGTCATAACGCAACTTTTTCGTAGTCCAGCAAGCAAGACGTGACACTGATGTACAACCTTAAGTATCGATATCGATAAAACGAAGTCAATCGGTATGTAATACTTAAAAGATTTTTCTTATATAGTATATCTATTTTCTACACTAATTTCTTCATAAAAGTATAATAATACAAAGTAGAATGTTTTTATTTACAATATCAATTGCAAAAAAAAAAACACATTTATGCAATTATTTACCAAAAATAAACACTGGGAATTCACGATGTCCAGATACATATTTACCTGTGAAAATTGTGTTCGTCGGAATTATTTCGATGTGTAGCATTACAATCACTGCACATGATACCAATGTCAATAAATACACAAATTAAATGAAAATATCCACAAATAAATCCGAAATATAAATAAAACACGACACAGCGTGAGACTGTGGGATCTTGTTGTTTGAAAAACAGGTTTTAGCTGTTAACATGTCGCCATCTCTATCACACTCGTTGTTATTGTATAAACATTAGGAATCTCGCTCGCACCCTATGATTGTCTATTACGCTAGTATTAAGAAGTCTTTGGTTTGAGTGAATAGAAAACATTTTTGTTAATTTTGTTATTATACTTAATTCACCTTGCTTTATTCATCTGGATGAACAAAGTAGACTTAATTAATACGATATTTAAGCCTTAATGTTCTTAAAATCACCTACAGTTCAGTAGTTTTAGTTATTTTCGCGATAGGCCGATACGTTTGTCATTTTTGCCTGAAATTGGCATGTATTGCGGATGTCTATAGGCGGACAGTAAACTTGTCGCCATAAACCGTATGTCTGTCACCATCTTTCTATATAAAAAAAAAACATTGTTTAAACAATATTTCAGTATGAAGATTAATTTTTTTTTTCTTTTCTATAAACTATTCCTTGAAAAGGATACCTACTAATTTATGGGAAACAATTTGCATTGTATAAATTTAATAGCAAATCAAGCGTTCGAACGATTTGCAAATGCTTTTACAGCTCGTTATTAACTTATTCAACAGGTGGTTACATGACAGCAGGAGGCCGTTCAAGTATTACATAAGCACGAAGGGGGAGGGGGAGGAGAGAGGGGCTGTCTTTGCTTTGCTTATTTTTGACGACAATATTTATTTATTTACTTTCGTATTTTTTTGGCAAAATTTAGTTGATTCTGATTAAATGATAAGTTTGAACAGATTGTAAAAATTATACCAATGCTTACTTTAGCTTGGGAAGGGGGGGGGGGGGGGGGGTAAGAGCTTTGCTTACTTTCGCTGGGGTAAAACAACTAAAATTCTGCTTACGTAATACTTGAACGGCCCCCAACCGCAAAAATAATTTTGTAGCACAATCTTACTTTATTACTTTCGACAATGGAATATAACCCTCAGTCAACAAATATAAGTTGTATGAGAAACGCAAAAAGTTGTAATTGTTCGAACACCTAGTTTACTGTTTATTTACTATAAGTATGTACTTCTATTTAAAACAATATTACAACCATACAATAAAAATTTACAAATTACAACAGAACAATTAAATATGTGACAAAGATAACAGTCATAGTACTATTTATGTTAATAATTAATGAAAAGTGTAACTTGATAATAAAATCTCAATTTTCACAAGACGCCATCGCAATTAAACTAGAGATCTTTGACTTTGAATAATACACAGGGATTGTTTCTATTATGTCAATTGACAGAGACTGTCAATCTTGTCAGAGTACGCCGCCGCGGGAAGTCGGCCCCCCATCTATGTCGATTTTCTTTCCTTTCATATATGGCAATGGTGCAATTAGCACATTCCGCCAGTGTCTAGTTTTCTTCGTATTAAGGCATTGATTAATCAAAGTACAGAGATGTAGCATTGTGGCCGTTAAAAGGTGGCATATGCATAGAGGTTAAGTTAACCGCCTTTTGGTTCAGTCTGTCACTAGAGGTTTGTTTAAGATGTTCGACACTTTGGCGGAAAGTCGAGAAGTGAAATTAGGGTGATAGGTGATATTAAATTTCGTTTTTTGTGTGTAATGTTTGTGATAATCAATCCTCTTCTGTCGTTCGTAAACATACTATCGCTTTACTGAGCGACCCCCGACATGGGCGGGACTGGAATTGGACAGTATGTTTTAGACTTCGAAATTTCTTATCACCATCGTTGTATCAAAATATAGATAAGTATTTTTTTTTAAATTACGCCACACTAGGATTCCCTGTGTCATCGGTTCAGAATCACATACAAAGACATACACAAATACACACCCAGACACGAACATACATGTCTTTTTTTTTTAAACAACGTATGTCCGACCGGAAATTGAACCTGGGACCTTTTGCACAGCAAGTTACTACCAATTGCGCCAATCGGTCGCTCAATCCTTGTGACAAGGTGTGACACTTGTGATACGATTGACATAAATAAAATATTAATATTAAAAAAAAGCGAGTAATAAAAACGTTTTTAAGAGCCTTTGTCTAATGGCTTCTATGTATTCCACTAGACCAGCAATGCAGTAGTAAAAAATTGCTCATTACGTAACGGTCAATTGTCCACAACTCCTTTAGTCGATGGCGCGCAAGCGAGACAAGAAATGCTTTGTTTTGTAATACATCAAACGCTGCAATCAACAAAATACTATGTGTATGTAAATACTACAAGCGCACAATACACATTTTTTTAATAATCAAACATAAACTCAACTCCAATTCCCGAGTTCCCGCCAACATTAATATCGATTGGTGTTAAGGTTGCAAAATATAAAATATCACTTTTCCAGGAACATACATGTACAGAAAATTATTTCTTCTATTTTAATTTGCCGCGCATTCCGGGCGCCATCGATATACAAGGCTATCGATCTTGTATATCGATGTAGGGTAATCTATGGTTTATAATCTATGGTGGTCTGTAATGTATGGGTAGATGACGATGAATTTGTCTGTTGTCTGAAACGATAGGGATTGACATTAATGTAATTCACAATATTAAACTATCCAAATCAACAAAGCCTGAGATTCCTGAACACGGGACACAGAAACAAATTTCGGGACAGTGCTGGAGACCAGGCAACCTTTGGTGTATTTCAAATGTGCCACTTTCACTTATTAATGCGACTAGCCGCCATTTTGTCGAGTTGGCCACCTTATTTTGATAGACCTACTTTCGTTCAGTGAACTTCCTGTACTTATTCTATGACTACAGTTGCGATGCGTGCGTCGTGTAAGAATTGACCTAAACATGAAAAGAAGAAATAAACAATGTTCTTCCTCCTGTGTACATTTAACAATAAATTTCATTAGAATGCAATTATTTTTACGGAGCGCAAATGATATGTGTATTTTCTATGTCGTAGTTCGATCGTAAAATTAGTCGTTTCACAGTATACCCAGCCTTTTTATTAATCTCTAAGCACCTATACAATTTCAAAACGCCCAATTTTACAATTGGACTGTAACACTATCAAATATATTAAATAACATAATTTTAACTACATAGGCGATACATATATACCTAAAGGTATATATACACTTACACAACCTTAATCTAAGGATTAAGCTTCCTTCAAGCAATCTTTGGGCGCATTGAACAATCCCACTATCTTATAAGTTAAGGTGCAAATTCGTATTAACGAATGATATGACTCGTGTAAAACACCTATCACACTTTCTCATCCCTTTATTGGTAGTGTTGTAAAAAAGAGTGTTGAGCGTTCGACGCTCGAGCGACGAGTGAGCGCTAATGAACTTTTAAGATCAATAAACGTTATGGTTCAAATGTTTTTTTTCTTCATATATGGCAATGGTGGAATTAGCACATTCTGTCAGTGTCAAGATTTTTTCGTAATAAACAATCTCAAAGTCTTAACACGTATCCTGTCAATGTCCAGTCCCGTGAAAGTAAGTAAGGAGTCGCTCAGTGAAACGATAGTAGGTAAGAGGACTGTTTGGAAGCACACCAAAAATGCAGTCCCACGCTTTTATTTGATTATCACAAACACCACGCACGATAAACACTTTGAAGTTTATTAAACTATCACTATTTGACCACAAACGAAACGCCTAATACACAATTTTTAAAATAATCAAACAAAAAATCAACAGCACTTTTTTTTTTATGTACTAAGGTGGCAGACGAGCATACAGTCCACCTGATGGTAAGTGGATACTGTCGCCCATAGACATCCGCGATACATGCCAACATTAGTACAAAATGACAAATATTGGCACGCCCCCGGATGCGCTGCCTACCTTTGGAGATATAGGAACGGATTTGGAGAAAGGGTTAGGAAAATGGGGAGCGATAGGATGGGATGGGAATGGGCTCTGGCACATCTCACTCACTACCGAAACACGTACGTACATTAGGGAAATACGATAAAGTGGGAAATGCAGTACATTTCAAGGTAGTCTTCTGTGAGAGAGGGGTAATAGCCACGTGGAGCGCGCCCAGCGGCTGTTGGATTGCAGCGTGCACTATCCCCCATGAAAAGTTCCCTTAGCGAGTTCCCGCCAAAAAGTTCCATGTTTGATTGGTCTTAAACGCCTGTAGTTAAAAGCTCGAGTCTAAAACGGTGAAAGTTCACTAGCGCCAAAATGACGGGCCGGCGCTCAAGCGCTCAGCGCTCGTTATAACAGCACACACCATACGTTACTTAATTCACTCTGACATTAGCATATGCCTTATTACCAGAGGTTGGAATTAGGTAGTGTGATTTATGTACTTGCAATGATATCATAGAGCAAAAGAATAATATGGACATTCCTCAAATCCCGGGATTTCAGGATTATATAGAATTGTAGGTTAATGTTTGTAAATATAAAAACTGAAACTGAATGATAACATGTGTAAATCATTAATATATTAAGTACTATTAAATAATTTTGTTTTATTTATCTTATCTCTGAGATATCGATGCAACCGTAAAAACCATCACGGTACCTTAAGATAGTCAATAAATATACTATTGGCAATAAATTACGGTTCCCGGGATTATTATTCAGAAAATCCCAGAAATGTCCATGTTCATATCAACATTTCGTTGCAAGTACATACATCACACTACCTAATTCCGACCTCTCCTTATTAAAGACACAATTGTCATCGTTTTTTTCTTAACACGAAAGGAGTATATATGTGCTCTGGAAATTTATTGCAATATTTTTTTTTTGTTATCTACTAATAATTGAAAGGATTATAAGTTAAGAAAGAAAGTGGTATAAGATAAAAGAAGGAAGGAAATAAGTTGTGGAAGAGCTCGCTCATGTATTTAGAGCTCGCTTATTACGGAAATTCTTTTATGACGTATTGTGAATTTTGGTGTTATGTAGATTTTTTCAAAAATAGCTTAGACAGAGGAACGCTTCAAAAATGAGTCTGAAGGCTCTAGCGCTTAAATAAAATGGCATATATAGAAAAAAACACCCTTTTCTCGCCTTTACCTTCAATATCTTCTTGTGCACATTAAAAGGGTAATTGACTCTTTCAGAAATTGATACGCTTGTTGGCTAATAATTTACTCAAAATACGTCGGTAATTACTACTGCCCCTATTGTCTGCAAAGCTACCATCAGAGGGCAGTAAAGCCTACATTGGGAAACACTGCTTTAAAAAACGTCCATTACCTTTATACAGGCCCAATATACGGTATCTGTTATAAGTGTATACCCCAGCTAATATTGCAAAAATACGTTAATTTCCATGCGTTTTAAAACACGAGAAGGGGCAAAAACGCACTACGGATAAACACGCACGTCTTTTTTTACACTTCCATACGAGAATAACGCACGCGTTATTATTATTATCCGCAATATTATAGGCGGGTCTTTACACAGAGGTGAGACAATGTGAGCTAATAATTAGTAAAAGTACGAGTAGTCATAGAGATAGAGAATGATCAAATATTTAGAATTTTTATTTTTTTATGGCCTTTACAGTGCGATGCGGACGAACTACGAGGACATCCGCGACGGATAAAAAGAGAACGGATGCGCGTTCTCTTTTTATCCGTCTCTTTGTTTAAATCTCTTTTTATCTCTTTGTTGTAAATATCTATAACATATAATTATGTAAATATTTTTTTTTATTTCCTCTATATGGCAGAGATCGCTTTCAACGATAATCCTTTTGTGCATTTTGCCTACAATGTCTGTTATTGTTTTTGGTTTGCAATGAAGAGTTTCATTTATCTATCTATCTATGTATAATATTAGAAAATAATGGCTACTTGTGTTACGGAAGTGTCTTGCTCAAACACAATTCATTATATATTTTTACCCCTTCAACATTTTGATATCCTGTCATAAGATTATGCATATAATAATCTTGTATCAATATTTTACAAGCTTTTAGAATTATGTATAACGTATTTTGTAATTTGCGGACGTCCGCGAAGGGAATCCGCGTCACATTTTAAAGGTCCATATAATCATTAAGGCAACCGGAATGTACAGTAAGCAACACGTTAATTTACCCAAAGTTAGCTAGCTTTTAATAGAGCATTAAAGTGATCATGGGTGTATCGTTCTGTTGCTCACCGTACAATTAAATAAATTATAATTTAATCTAGTTACAACCTCATAACAATACAAATTTTAAAGCGGATCGGGGCTAACGTGACTACACGTCGATTGGCCGGTCCCTACATCTCCCTGGAAATATAAGAAATGTTTCATTAAATTCGGTCTAGGAATGTAAGTGGGTATTAATTAAAAGGATAATTAATATTAATATTGTAGTTGACTGTTCCCGAAATTGGTACATTTTTGAGCTTATTCGACAATGGAGAAGTGCACCATTTTTTTATTACCTGGCCTAAAACAAAAGGTTTGAAAGATTTCAAAAATCTAGTGAAAAATGTTTCTTTTAAAATTACGAAGTTATAGTCTTCCAAATTTGGATGTTAACCGAACTGCGTTGCGATGCATTACATAAAAACGATATATAATTGAAGTGTGCAATCAATACCCTGGCGCCCTCTAGTAGGCTCTTTGGAGGCGTCACGAGCGGCGCTCGGCGCCCCCTAACACCCTGCGCCATAGGTAAAGCCGGCACTGAGCATTAGCTAGATAAAGTCAACATTAACGTCCGGTTAGTTAAAGTTAATAATTTAAGATGGCTTCTTGACTTTATCTAGCTAATGTCAACATTACCTAATTAACTGTCGTTGAAGTTCGTAACCAGTTAATCAACAAGCAAAGAAATGTATAGGTTTTAACTTAAACTATGGGCAACGTAAAGCCAATATCGTGAGTTACTATGGATTATTTATCCAGAAACGATTCGGCTGGTTTAGGTTAGTGTGGTTCGTGGTTATTTTTTTTAAACGCGACAATCCTCCCTCCACATAATCCCCGCCACGAGAAGCTAGAAATTATGTAAACAAATAACCAGATGTTCATTTTTTTTATATTTTGTAGAAATAAGCAAAAAATATTTTACATACTAAATAGAAAAATATAATAAATAAATATAAAAAATATATAGAAAAAAAAGTCTTACATATGTACAAAAATGTGTTAAAACGGCAGATACATACCGTTTGACGTTTTTTGAGGAGAATTAATTTCCTTTGAAATACTTGGTATTGGCTCCATTATACGTAATAAATTCAGAGGTCGGAATTAGGTAGTGTGATGTATGTACTTGAAACGAAATGTTGATATGAACATGGACATTTCTGGGATTTTCTGAATAATAATCCCGACAACCGTAATTTATTGCCAATAGTATATTTATTGACTATCTTAAGGTACCGTGATGGTTTTTAGGGTTGCACCGATATCTCAGAGATAAGATAAATAAAACAAAATTATTTAATAGTACTTAATATATTAATGATTTACACACGTTAACATTCAGCTTCAGTTTTTATATTTACAAACATTAACCTACAATTCCATCTAATCTATCATCGGATTTAAACTGAAATCCCGGAATTTGAGGAATATCCATATTATTCTTTTGCTCTATGATATCATTGCTAGTACATAAATCACACTACCTAATTCCGACATCTGATAATAATATGAAGCTACTATTTTGCAAACAAATTTACCAATCTAATAATTACAAAATTTAACAAAAACAACGCATTGCAATCACGAATGAGTGCATCACTACAAAATGGCGGGCAAAATGTTGACGACACCCCACGCGCCGAGAGCGTTCCGGTACCGCGAAGCTTATACGACAGTGCTTGATATCGTTTACGTATAGTTCGCCCAAATTGCAATGCTCGCTGGTGTTGCATTACTCGCCTATTGAACTGCGTCCGTTTTAATTGGCCGACCATTCTACTACTATGGCTTTGCGTAACGTAGTTAATATTGATTTGTTTACATAATTTCTACCTTCTCGTGACGGGGACTTTGGAAATAATTTTGTTAGAGATAGTACGAACATAATTGTGCTATCTGACTTTTTAATCAGTCAACAGGACTTTAATGTAGACTCGTGAATGCTGACTTCACCTACTAGTTAAAGTATCTTATTCAATTTCGTACTTTAACGATTGGATTTAGCTATTGTTGACTACACCTAGGTAATGTCAACATTAACCGCTTACGGACTTTAGCATTAACATAAATATATTGTGATGATGTTATCATAGCGAGTAGAGCGTTTGAAACTTTAAATATATCTCGATCACTTTCCAACGGATTTCAAAAATGGTTTCACCGTACGTAACATTTTATTGTAAATTTTTATTTAAATACTAGCTGATCCGACAGGCGTTGTTCTGTACAAATTTGGATTTTGTACAAAAAACCCATAGAAAAAAGCACTTTCAGTTTTCCCGAATTTTCCAATTTTCCGGGCAACTTTTCCAATTTTTCTTTCCCTAAAAACCTTATTCGGACTATTACGACAATTTTAAAAATAAATTAGCCAAATCGGTCCAGCCGTTCTCAAGTGATGCGCTTACCAACGAACATCATTTATTTATATAGATAATAATAATCCGCTAGTTCTAAACCTAGTGAAATTCTCCATTACAGAAAACAACTACAATATAGCAATAATTACAGTTGAAATTGAACCGGATCCGTACTAATGTGGTAGCTGTCGTAAGTTTTTGATATTATTAATAATAAAAATAAACAAGTCTATTTATAATAATAATGTCTCCATTGTTATTATTCAGGATGGATTGTCACTTACTTTTTGTGCATATAATGGCGATTGGGCGTGCTGTGGTTAGAGTGGTGTGAACTATCGCTCACTTGGGAACTGGAGCTGCGGATGTCGCCCTCCATCTGCAATTTATCAACATTAAACATTATTAATACAATACATTTTTTTTTTGGACGAGGGCGGCAGACGAGCATGCAGTCCACCTGATGGTAAGTGGAAACTGTCGCCTTTAGACGTCCGCGATACATGCCAACGTTATTCCAAAATGACAAACGTTAGCACGCCCCCGGATGCGCTGCCTACCTTTGGAGACATAGGAATGGATTTCAAGAAAGGGATGGGAAAATGGGGAGGGATAGGATGGAAATTTGCTCTGGCACATCTCACTCACTACCGAAACACGTACGTACATTGGGGGAATAAGATAAAGTGGGAAATGCAGTACATAATACATATATTCTCGTATTTAATTAATAGAGCTGTCAGCGACTTGGTCCGCGTGAACTGTAGAGTGATTCCCGTGGGAACGCTATAAAAGATCTGGATAAAAAGTACCCTAAATGTTAACACCCAAGTCATAAGCAGTAACTATGCCAAGTTTCATTAAATTCTGTACAGCGGTTCTGTACATCATTCTGTACACAACTCTGGTTCTGTACAGTGGATTTGGATGAAACTTTGGTGAGTTGTTGTGCGCGCGCCGGTGGTTTCCGACAAAAAAAAATCCAACGCATTGCAACGCATGCCGGGCACAGCTGGTTAACAATAATTATATTTGTAAGCAAAATAAAAATGTAAAATATGTATAATAGTCATTCGAAGACTTCACAAAGCCAAATGCACTATCAATTAAAAACCGGGTACAACGCCGGGATCCCGAGATTGCCTGTGAAGAATCCCGATATCCCGGGATTAGAAATAAGGGTCGGGATTGTGTCGTGGGTAAAAAATACTAACCTTTCCAGCATTAATAGATTTGTATGCAACCTGCAGTATGAGCCAGGTCCACACCATGTGCAGCGCCAGCAGTAGAATTAACAGAGAGTGGAATATGTAGTACGCTGGGAATATTGGTAGCAGCATCGGAGCACGGATTGTGGTGCTGGAATCAAATACAATCAAGGAAATCATACTCTGACCCTCGAAAAATAAACTGTGTAGGTGGGATGTAAGTTTCATCGATATGAAAATGTTACGAATCTTTTTTTCCAAACAGTAATAATGTCAATCTTTTTTGAGTTTTTTTACCAAATTTTTCATACAAATTTGCTGAATACATGGATTTTAAATTTATATTTATGCAAAAAAAAAATGCTATTTTACTTTGTATGTCAATTAACTTTGAATTATATATATATATATATATATAAATAAAATCTGGCAATAGTAGAATCGAGAAGATAATCGAGGACCTAATGCTTTGTTTCTATTTTATTATTTCATAAAATATATTAACAGCATTATATGTTATTTTTATTCCCTCTATACTAATTTATCTATACTAATATAATAAAGAGGTAAAATTGTGTTTGTTTGTTGGGTATGTTGGGGGTAATCTCTGGAACTACTGAACCGATTTCAAAAATTCTTTCACAAATAGGAGGCTACATTATCCGTGTCTAATATAGGCAGGCTATATTTTATTTTAAAAATTATGAAAAAAAAAAAAAAAAAACACCGAAGCGAAGCGAGGGCGGGTCGCTAGTTTGTTATATTTCTCTGAAAGTGACTATATCTTTGAGTAATAAAGTTCCGTAAAGCATATTTTTTGCAGTATCGGTTGTTGTCAATACAATTATTTTTATTCTTTCAAATAAATTATACTAACCTCCAAATAATGTAGAAGGGGTATATGCCCAGTCGAGTGGTGATCCATAGTACAGTAAATACGGCGAATATCACGTCGCAGAGGCGTTGATAATTCGCGTATTTGGCTGCCTTCGCTGCCTGAAAACATACCATAACAATACCTTAATGTCTGGAATCATGCAGTAACAATATCTTAATGTCTGATACAGTAACAATACCTTAATGTCTGGAATCTTACATTAACAATACCTTAATGTCTGGAATCATACAGTAACAATATCTTAATGTCTAGAATTATA
Source organism: Sesia bembeciformis (assembly GCA_943735995.1). NCBI lineage: Eukaryota > Metazoa > Arthropoda > Insecta > Lepidoptera > Sesiidae > Sesia > Sesia bembeciformis. The sequence continues at coordinate 2,427,616 of OX031045.1, read as the reverse complement.
CAGCAACAATACCATAATGCCTGGAATCATGCAGTAACAATGTCTTAATGTCTGGAATCATACAGTAACAATACCCCAATGTCTAGAATCATACAGTAACAATACCATAATACCTGGAATCATGCAGTAACAATACCATAATACCTGGAATCACGCAGTAACAATACCTTAATGTTTGGAATCATATAGTAATAATTCCTTAATGTCTTGAATCACACTGTAACAATACCTTTGTCTGGAATCGTATACATATCTTACCTTAATGTTTGGATATTATAACCCAATTATAATTAAATATGCAAATAATGATCAATATAAGGTTGCCATAAATGAACAATGTACTTTCGGCAGTGAGTGAGATAAATAAATGCCAGAGACCATTTTCTATCCCACCCCACCCTATTCCCTCCTGTCGGCGTATCCGAGGACGTGACAACATTTGTCATTCTGAGCTGATGTTGACATATATTGCGGATGTCGCAAGGCGACAGTATCCACTTACCACCAGGTGGGACTGTTTGCTCGTGGACCATCATTTTTCTATAAACATAATCTTAACTTACCTCCAAAAATATATCAGCACAATCATGCAGCAACAACACAAGCGTCCCGATCCTGTGCAGATTGCACACCCAACTGAAAGACAGCAAGGCAATGGTGGCTATGTGGTGCACGAACATCTGCCAGAAGTCCTTGCGGCGAACATCCCAGAACTGAGACATGGTCAACGACCAATAGAATGCTGAGGATATTATGTAGTACCACCATACGTCGTTTGTTAGACCCTGAAGAATTAATAATAATGTCAATAATAGAGTAGGTTCTTGTAAATGAAATATTAGACAGCACTAGAGAGTAGTGATTAATACATTAAGCCCGCCTTTTTAGTGTGTCTGGGATTCCGATTTCGGAGACTTTAAGGGTATGTTCTATGCTTCATTTTATCAATATCATTTTATGGGAGGGGGAGAGTGCACGCTGCAATCCAACAGCTGCTGGGCGCGCTCGATTGGCCACGTTACCCCTCTCTCACAGAAGACTACCTTGAAATGTACTGCATTTCCCACTTTATCGTATTTCCCTAATGTACGTACGTGTTTCGGTAGTGAGTGAGATGTGCCAGAGCCCATTCCCATCCTATCCCTCCCCATTTTCCCAACCCTTTCACCAAATCCATTCCTATATTTCCACAGGTAGGCAGCGCATCCGGGGGCGTGCCAACGTTTGTCATTTTGGACTAATGTTGGCATTTATCGGGGATGTCTATGGGCGACAGTATCCACTTACCATCAGGTGGACTGTATGCTCGTCTGCCACCTTCGTACATAAAAAAAAAAAAAAAAATAAGGCGTGCAACCCCAATCCTCTCCGAACCGCACTAATTTTTTTACTGAGCGTGAATGTGATTCTTAAAAAAATAATATATCCTGATATAGAGAGGTCAGCCATAAAAATAATTAGATGAAAACAAAATCATACAAAATCTTGAGATGATACATAAAGAAAAGAGTAAATGGGAATATAATAATAAAAAAATAAGTTATTTTTTTCGTTTTTCTATGAATTGACCTTAAGGAAAGAGACGATTGCAGTGACACGATACTATTGCCTCAAGGAACCCCTAATTCTGAATAGGTAACATAGGTAATAATAGGTAACAAGCCGTGAACATTTCCAACGTTGAGGTAAATGGACTTAAAATGTGATGAAGTGAAGCAAACTTACCTGATGCGGGTACCCGACATAACAATGGTCAATATCCCACAGCCAATCTTTTTCCCAAAGAATGAAGAAGCCGTAAGAGAAGCTGTAAAGATAGAAGGTGCATCTCCACATGTTCTCACAGAACTTCACCAGGGTGGAGGGCTTGTCCTGACTGCGACGCAGTCGCCACCACCGTTCCACCTGGCGCTCCGTCATGTCCAATTGCTTCGCGAGAGCGCATATCTGGAAGAGTTCAAAGAAGACTTCTTCGATTGCTTATCTTTTGGAGACTATTGAAAGCTATCTACATTTTGAGGAAGATAAATGAATGTTAGGCTAGACTACTCCAAAATGATGGAAACTTATTTACAGAGGGTTGATATGACCATTCTCGGAGATGGATTGAGTACAGAAGCTGACATTATATACAGCAAAAAAATTGAATGGAATGAAATGATTAAAATAGGATAAAACAGAATAATTTTATTTGTTGTATGTATGGTACAACTTGATAGTTCCTTGGTAGAAAGAGATTCACCCGGTTGTAGGCCGCGACCTCGTGTCAAAAGTGTTGTTTCAAGAGGAAATACTACAAATACTGGCATCTGTCATGTGCGACACCGTTGTTTGCTTTAAAATGGATGGATGCAAATAATAGTTCGCCTATGTGTATATTTACGAATTGTAACTGACTTTTTTTATAAAAGATGACAGACGAGCAAACAAACCAAGTGATAAGTTGATACTGTCACACTTGGACTTCCGAAATACGAACCATAAATGTGAAGGCACGGCATAAAATGCGCTGCCCCTCCTTACGCCTCTTAAGATTAGGAAAGATGGGGAATTAAAAGGATGAGAAATTTTCCCTATACTCAAAAATTTTCTTTAATAATATTTATTTTCCCCTAAACAATACCATTTCTAAATTTCCAAATGGTGCAACCGGTGGTGCACCAGCATTTATCATTCCTATTTAATGACATGTATTGCGGATGTCTATGGATGACAGTATCCACTTACCACTAAGTGGATTTTCTGCGCATTTGCCACGTTATATCTATAAAATAAGTAATTTTATTCATTTTGGCAGAGACACATTGTGCAAGTTCCGAATTTCCGGTCCAGTACGGTCACTGACTCGGATGCCGAATGAATGGAAAACGTGGAAACGTGAAACGAATTTATAATGGCAAGTACTTGTATTGTTTTTTTTTATGGAAAGGTCGACAGACAGACGGTTCATCAGCAAAATTTGTTAATAATACAGAATCCTAGATTCGACCACTGGTTTCAAAAGGTTAGTTTAGGCCCTTGGTTGCCAACGGGGGCAGAACCGCCCCCTTGTAGGCGTTGAAATACTACAAGGCGAAGAAAATTTTGAATGTAAGTACATTTTTCTCGGCTGCTTTTCCTTCGTTCATTTAAATAATGCAATCTAGGGGAGCACTCGGTATATTCTTTTGTGAAAGGGGGCGGTAGGCCAGGTTGGGAATCAATGATTTAGGCGGTGATAAGATAACGTAAGGCTACCATAACAAGCCTGCGGCCCGCGGACTATAAGTGTCTGCCGGATCGCAAGTAGTCCACAACTGCGGATCATTCGTCCCATTATCGAAAATCCAAAAGACGCTTGAAAAAACTTGTTTAATATTATAAAAAATATTCCCAGTAACCTTCACAATTTCTGGTAATTTAAACATCCCAATCCAATATTTCCATTGGGGATGGAATTTCCACAAATAAGTGTTTAATGGATGCACTTTACAAAATGTATGCTTCTAAGAACAACCGTTGAGCTTTTATGTGCAGGTATTGTAAAAATGTTGCATATGTTTCTACCAAACTGCATTTGTCTCGAGTGCTGGATTACGGCCCGAAACTCCCTCGTAATCACTAGGGGAGGCCTGTGCCCTGCAGTGTGACGTTATTGGGTGATATCGCTATATGAGTATAGAAACTAGGTTGAAGACGAAAATCCTCAACCTGTGTGTCCTAGCCGTTACGGCGCATAGTGCCGTGGACACAAGAATGTAAATCCGGCTCAAGATATTAATGACACGGCCAGTGTTGTAAATAGTACTAATGTCGTAAACAGTAACGTGTTATCGAGTGCTGTAACATCTGATAGCGTTGGTTATCGACGAATGTGCGATAATGAAACAACTGTATACGAACAGGTGCATCGATAAACGTGTTGTATTAAAAGTAAAAAAGGTATTTTTTAATAGTTGTAAGAGTATTAAGTTGTTATTAAACCTATACGACGTCATGGGCTTTATTCTTCTCTTTTGTATTGTCGCCCACCGTCTTAGTGAACAGATAGTTAATTCATTCATATTATTTACTTAGAAATTTTACCTCGCCCGACGATTAAATCAACGTCTCCCCCACTCTCTCAAGTTTCTGTTTTGTTAAAAAATCCAGACAAAAATAGTTAAATGTGACGTTTCTTTCTGTACTTTCAATAAAAAATATATATTAATTTATGTTGCAGGAGTTTTTTCCTAATGGATCTTTTTTGTGCGTCCCTGTGCTCGGGCGTCGCTTTATACCTAGTAGGTAGTCTTCTGCGCTCCCAAATAACTACTTCATTTTTAATGCATTCACGTGTTTAACCTACTTATTAATTATTAATAAATTGGATAACATTTGTAGTTAAACTAATCTTCTATCACGCCGTAATAATATCCTATATACCTTGATTAGGTACTACTATTATCTATCACAAATTATATTGTTAATGACAAAAGGTAGTATCTGACAGACAGAAATAGTCCTCCAAATGTCAAGGTCTAGGTATCATTTGGACTAATTTTAACATTAATATTTATTTGGATAAACGCTTTGGGTATTGATCGGTCGGTGCGTGATCTGTCGGTGTGTGTAGTTGAGAGGGCTATGGGGGTCGGTATGTACTTTCGACTTTAGTTAAGATTTTCTAACTTAAACTTTCGTTGTATCAAAATTCTGTTTATAGTAACAATTGATTTTTAAAATAAAACAATTCTAGGGTTTAGTCTTCAGACAATCAATTAGAAAATCCATTTAAAGTTGTAACAAAAACACAGGTGTTTGCGAAACTAGGTCGTTTCTGAACCCAAGGTCCGTTCAATATATTTCGTGGTCCGTGGGCGGTAATTGGCTACTCAACGGTTCATCATTATGCTCACATTCGCACTGATTGAATGGACACGTTTTACAAAACTCACGGAACACGTACACCACATACAAAGATATAGTCGTAGATGTAAAGTATTATACAATTTTTTTCTTCAAATGGCTGTTTGTTCGTTTCTATTTATATGTGGGTGTGATAATGTAAGAGTACACTCTACGTATACCAAAAGGATACAGTGATAAAACTAGTTTTGTAAGAATAAGCGTTGGACGCTCGACGCGTGAGTGATAATAGTTTTAAAAGTCGAGTTACAGTCCCAGTTTTTAAGATTCAATAATGCGGTTAAAAACTCGAATCTAAAACGGTTAGTTTTAAAAAAGGTTAAGGTTCATTAGGGCCGACTTGGCGGTCGAAAGCTCGAGCGCGAAGAGCCCGGGCATACTCCGAAAACACGAAAGAAATTTCAGCAGATATTTTGGTAGCTTCCTGCCACGAAAACGTTCACTACGGTATATCGGCCCGTAATTAATTAATATATTAATTGCAGCTTTAACTCACGTTTTGCAGTAAACTAATTTTCAGGTTGGTTTCCAAAGTGTCCTTATAACTTTATTGGATTATTTGTATATCCAACCACAATTGAAACTTATAAGGCCTACACTACATTTACTGGCGCGGTGGCCTACGCTACGCTCAGGTCTACTCTGATTTTACGCTTCTGAAGTCACTACCGAAAGACGTACGTACATTGGGGAAATACGACCTGTTTTACCATCTGTGTTGAATAATTTGCATTTGAATGGTATCTGGAAAACAGAATTGGGGAAGATGTAACATTAGAAAGTATAAGATGGGGAAAGGAAAGCGGGCTGAGACTATGAAATCTTTCTTATAGTACGAGTGGACCGTAACGTAGGTGTACCGTATCGTAGCGTAGGCGAATCGTATGCCAAAAATAGGCGAAAGTAGCTATCATACACGGGGACATACTCGTAATTTGAACAATTTAACAGATTTTTTTAATCAGACATGGAAAAACACGGTGCTTATACTGCCGTTTGTTTTAAAAAGGTTTTTTTCCGCAAACTGGCCAAGGTCATTCATTCGTTTAATTTCTTTACTGTTTGTTTTATTAGTTAGTATAGTTGTGAGAAATTATGAGTAATCTCGTATAGATCGGACAGCGAGCATTTTTACAACCAAGCCTTAACTTCTAGGCAATAAGGGCTCTATACCAGTGTTAATCGCAGGGCTCTGAACAAGTGAGCATGTGAGTCGAATGTATAATCACTGCTATAATTTGTGTAATCAAGTGGTATTGAACTATGGGATATAATGAAACTGGGGCAAGTGAGGCCCAAAAGCTGGCCTGACATATTTCTAGATGCCTAAAAAAAACAAATTATACGTCATTGTAATTGTCATTTATCCTGCTAATTCGTGTATAATTTTTAGAGTTCAACCCTAGTTAGTTTTGATTCCTCGACTCATAGAACAACAGGAAGTCTCAAAACCTTCAAAATGTTTAAACTGGAATATCGTTCCGTGATTAAATTCCTTGCAAAGGAAGGTGTGCCCGGCCGATATAAAACAATGGTTGGATAATGTGTACGGGGATTCTTCTCCATCATTTTCCACCGTCAATGATTGATGTAAGCTATTTCGTTTAGGACGAGAGTCCATCGACGACGAAACTCGCTCCGGTCTACTCGTTGAGGCACTCACTCCAAACAATATCAAATTAGTGGAAGAAGTTCTGAGCGATCGACGGCTAAAGACGAAACCAATAGCAGCAAGGACAGGGCTTTCAAAAACTACAGTCCTTAGGATTCCTCTTGAACATCTTCATATGAATAAAATTAGTACGAGGTTCACTTATAAGTGTGCAGCGAAGTGAACGAGTAGCGTGCACTAAAGAACGTTTGGAGGCCTTTCAGATAAACGAAAACGATTCTTTGGAGTTCATTGTTACTGGGAATGAAATTACGATTCTTTACTATGCTTTACTTTACGATCCCCTTTCCAAAGGGGAGTCTATGGGTCTAGAAAGGCAAAGATGAAAGATTATGGCTTCGATATTCTGGGATTGTCAATATTGCTTACAGACATAAAAGAACGCAATACTACGGAGACTGGAAGCTATTATGCTAACCTTATAGAGCAATTACGAGAAGCAATCAAGCAGAAAAGTAGTGAGAAACTAAGCAAATGTCTCCATGACAATGCACTCGTCCACGTCGCCGCAGTTGCGAAAGCTGCTGTTTCAGAGTGTGGCTTTACGGAAATTCGCCACCCACCCTGGCTCCTGGCTCCCAGTGATTACTATTTGTTCTCAAAGCTATAGGCGGACTTAAGGGGTAGAAGATTTTCCACTGGTGATGAAGTCCACTGCGGTTTTCGCCCATTTTGAAGAGATAACTTCCGACTATTTTTATACTGGAATAGAAATGCTAATTAAACGATCCGAAAAGCGTGCTCAAATAAATTAAAAAATAAAAATAGTTCCATGAACTTGAGTGTCCTTTTTCTTTGTCGGGCTGGAAACTTTTGAAAATGGATTCTGCGATATTATTCCTTATAAGTCTGTAATATTTAGGCTTCTAAATTTGCAATTACGAGTAGATGCAAACATCAAATGTCTATCTATCCTTTGCCTCGTTTGTTATCTATCGACTGATCTGTGAGGACGTGCCTACTGCACTGCGTTAAACTCTTCAGTGTCAATATTTTGTCCTAAATCATCATGGGGATTGATTGTTACACTTGACCAACTAGTCGCAAGTCTCAAACGGAACTCTGGAGGCGACGGAGACAAGGCATCATGAAGTACGAATGGGAGTTTACCTTTCTCGCTTAACTTCATTTATTTTGTCTCTAGATAGAGCCTTTCAAGACACGAAACAAAAATATTACTCTCAATATGCCGTGTTCCTTACATAGCAAACTGCAATAAAGATAATCACAAGAACTCGAGACCTTGTGTCAGTTATTATTAGAGTGAATTTTCACCGTCCTATTATCACTAGTTTTTGTTGACTATAATGAAGGTCATTCCTATACAAGTTTACAACCAACCTTCGGGTAATTTTCTAGATCCCAAGTTAATCTTTTAAATAGTCAATGTTGCAAACGAAGATGGAAAACATTGTGTGACACATTTATAAATACAAAGAACACTGGAATAGAAAAAAAAGTTTTCAAAGCGAGTTTGACTATAATGGAATGGAACTTTCTCACGATTAGAAATTTATTTTGCGTTCGAAAAAGCAAACAGCGGAGATTCCCATCTCATCCTATCTTGTCCCTCCCCATTTTCCCAACGCTTTCTCCCAATCCATTCCTTAGCGGTTGGCGCCACCTAGCTGCCTATTGAGTATGTTGATAATGAACAACAAAGGAGTTCATACACAGGAATTTAACTCAATAACATTACCTTACCTATTAACTTTGTTATACATACTTGATAAAAATATTTTGGGTATATCTGTTTTAAAAAAAAGACTATTCACTTCATTTTAAACTTTATTTAACTATTTTATTAAAAGTAGAGCTTTAAATTTAAGACTTCCAGAAGGAAATTTGAAAAAATTAAAGGGGAGAATTTAAAAGAAAATAACTCCCTACTGAGGGTTAAAGTTAAAATGTGTCAAAACCTTTGGTTGGTGGTAAAAAAAATACACAACGGTACTAGTGACGGGCAGATCTTAAATTTAAAAAAGATCAAACAACCGATCTCTCTGATAGATAGGTACCATTGTCTAAAAACAATTTTGTCTATATTGTCTGTCACTTGTCATCGTACTCACTTGGACTTATTAAAATAATTCCTTGGAATTCGAACCCGCATACCCAATTAAACTAACAGGCGTATATCAAAAGGCGCCAACATCAATGTAAAAAAATAATAGATGGGCCGTTGTCCTACTTTCCACAGTCGAAGGTAAGTCGAATTGATTCGGAAATACCGAAATTATGCCGAATTATCCAGAAAAAAATTGGACATCTATACATAAAAATTATTGTCATCGGTGACTGTCAATTGATAATGTTAAACCCGTTTAGTGGCCGCACAGTCTTTTTATTTTACATCCATGGTCGCCACGTGTCCCAAACTTGCACCTATTTGACTTGGCGTGACGAAACATGGGTGTCTCTAACGCCCTTTTAAAGAAATGAAGTTACATGAGGCGTTAAAATATTTACTTCCGTAAAGTATTTGCTACTTCCGAATTTTATTTCAATATTAGCTTTTCCCCACGACTTCGTTGGCATGGTTTATATGAATAGTAGCATGAGTTTATCCACAGTCTGCCTATTTGACAAGTTTCAATGAAATCGGTTCAGTCGTTTTGATGTGATCGACTAACAAACATCCAAATGAGATGCACGTCACTGCTCTCGACAGTGTAGCTCTCTGCATTAAAAGGTTAGCTAGTAGAGAATGATTAAGGCAGCTATACTCAACAAGCACATATCCGTAACGAGCCCTTTTACCATCCACAGCTGGACGTGAGCCTCCTCGTGCACATTGTTTTGTGCATGAAGGATGTATAGCCTTAAAACGCCACACTTCAGAGGTGGTGTAATTCATAAGAACTTGTGGTAGCGGCTTTGTTATCCCTTAGTTGTCTTTTACGACACCCACGGGCGGAGATAAGGTGGTGCTATACTATAGCCAGCCAACACCACAACGCCAACACGGAAGCTAATAATAATTGTTTCTCATTTAATTTGAATTTAAATTGGAACTCGAATTCATCAAACTAAACATCGCCAAAATAATTTATCCAAACACGATAGTTCTACGGTCAAATTTCAAGGAATCCCCTCATCCACCTTCGGGTTCAGCATCAGATGCTAACGGTTGTGTGTATAATATACATCTCTTTAACTATTCACTTCGGAAAAACGCATTCGAACTAGTACATTGGTTTAGAAGATAGAAAGGGTTGCAACTTAACTTGGAACAGCAGCGCCCACTTATGAGTTAGAACCACAACATACTCAAATAGGCTCCAAGATACATTTACACGATTACAAAAACATCTTCAAAATCGATCTAGCCATTCCAGAGAAAAGGGGTAACAAGTGGGTACACAAACTTACATTCTCTTACGCCAAATGCATATAGCATCTCCGTTCCGTCTCGTGGATAAAAAATGGTGCGAATAGATTTTATTTTGTAAAAAGAAGAAAGCTTGTAAGAGTAAATATGTGACAGATTACTATTATTTATTGATTACTTTACTTTTTATGAATTACTTTTAATTTCGTGCGCTAAAATACTTATAAATGCATGCATTTATGAATAAACTGTATTCTATCAACTACTGTATTGTGCATATCATTTATAAAGGATGCAACATACTACAAGTACAAAAATAAAAATAGGTATATGGATGAAGCGATTAAGCCGCGCGTTTAATTACACGCGCGATAATTAACCACTTTTTTTTTTAATGGAACAGTTAAATCATTAGCCTTGCACAGGGCATCAAAGTCCAATTTCATTACTATAAGGGTTAACACTCGTAGGTCTCATAGCAGGCGTATGCTTGTCTCTATTACTGTTCGTGAATATTACCATCGACAGATATACACCTGTTAAGTCCCACTGCAGGGCACAGGCCTATCCTACTAAATTACTATCGATAGATATTCGCCTATTACTTCCCACTGCTGGGCACTGATCTACTAAATTACTATCGATAGATATTCGCCTATTACTTCCCACTGCTGGGCGCTGATCTACTAAATTACTATCGATAGATATTCACCTGATACGTGCCACTGCAGGATACAGGCCTCCTAAAGTACTAGGGCGTTTAGGGTCATAATACAAACAGCTAAAACACAGAAGCAGGTTATGTATGTGATATCGTATCACTTTGAAAACTACTTTTCAAAGAATTTCGATCAATGAGTATGGCCTCCGGTATTTATTAGAATTATTAGTTTACGACATTCTTGATGTGACTTCGTTGTGAGCAAATTTCAGGACAGATTTTAAATTATTTTAGACGCTTTTTTGATTAATAATAATCGAAAACGGTTTACTAGCAAAATGTGCAATCATCGAATTGGCAAATGAGTTTCAAAATGGCAAATTCTCAAAATGGCCGGGTTACACACACATAAATATAAAAAAAAAAATATGTGAGATTTTTAAATATCCGTACTGAAATCAATTGGAAAAATAACTGTTTTGCTGCCATTTTGATAGTTTGCCATATTGAGAATTAGCCATTTTGAGACTGATTTTCCATTTCGAGAATTGCTCACTTTGCTACCAAACCTCGAGAATGGCGTCTCTCGGTTAACCTTGCACAGGGCATCAAAGTCCAATTTCATTACTATAAGGGTCAGTGCCCAGCAGTGGGAATTAATAGGCGAATATCTATCGATAGTAATTTAGTAGGATAGGCCTGTGCCCTGCAGTGGGACTTAACATTACTGTCGATGGCGTCGCGTCAAATCGGCAAAATCGATTCATCCGCATTCCACGGTGCAACTACATTCAAATCTAAAATCTACGTGCATTGGAAACAGTGCGACATTTACCTCTTCCCTGTTCAAAAATAACTGAAAAGAAAGCACACAGTTATAGATATTACAAGCATAAACATTTAAGGATTATCAAATAAATAATACTAGATATTTCTTTTGTTGTGATGATAATAAGTATAATAGTTTAACAGAGCTTATTGATTATTACCAAAGCTGGGCGAAACACGTGCAGTCGCGCGCGTTTCATATTTGTACGTAGTAAAACAATAGCCAATTAAACGTTCCAATTAATATCAAAGGATAACATTGACATTGTTGGCGAAGTTAGAAAATTTATATATCTTGTTCTAACTAAATAAATTGGATAAATGGTGGGCCGGTTAATAGCAATCATTATTATGGCAACTTCTAATAGCAATGGTAACTTCTAATAGACAAGTGTAAATTCGAGCAGTGAGAAAATAGTGTCCACGTTTGAATAAAAACAGGCGATTGGGTTAGCTCGCTTAGGCTCAAATATGCATCCACCAGTGTTTCTTGTACTGTTTTGACTAAAAAGTGGGTTCCCACTATGTTGGACCGAACACTAAAAACCATTTATCAGGTTTAGTAGCAAAATGTCTTCTCAAAATGGCAAATTCTTAAAATAGTAAAATCTCAAAATGGCAAATTTCAAAACGTGATTTTGGTACGGATACTTAAAAATCACACATGAATACACATAAATGGTGAAATAGGCGTTTTTATCGCCCCGATAACGTGTCGGTACGTCATAGTGGGAACCTGCACTAACATTTAACACATATAAAACGTTACCTAGCTGAATGTTAAAATGTAACACAATAATATATATATATATATATATACATATATATATATAAATAAATTAGCTCGTATAAAGTAACTTATTCACACTGGTCTGAAAAATTATAGTTTGTATGAGCGGTTGATTTTAATATATAACGAATTTTGTGAGATGTTTTCAAATTACATACATTAATTACGAATTTCTTTTATTATTTGAAAATTAATTAGATTTATCGATAACAAACTGCCGTCACAATTAAGTAAAAATATATGTTTTGTTATAATAAGAGCCAACTGGTTTATAAATATATTTTATTAATTTCCAGTCACGTTTAAGATATAGTACACCATGTTTAACTATATGTAACATAGTAATTATATGTTTAAAATATAGATTATCAAATTGTTGCATGCGCAGTCCGCTCATTATGTTGTGCATTTTTTTATATACTTGTGTTTTTTACTGAATATAGCAACTGCTTGGGGAAATACCGAGGGGTGGTCAAAAAAAGTTCTCGGAATGAGGGGGAAATAAAGTCAAGTTTTTATTTTTCCTTTTCAAAATAATCTCCATTGGCCCCTAATACATTTTTACTGTGTTCGATTAACTTTCCACTTCCCTTCAAAATAGGCCAAAATCACCTTCACCTTCACCTACCTTCACATTCACCTAAGATAATAAGCAATTCACCTAGGCTTCCTTCACCTCGTAACCATTATCAAATTTCTTTGCTCAAAGGTCTATTTCATTTTCGGCAATAAATAATAGTCCCTTCTATAAATAATCAAAAATAACATAATATGCTAATTTTTTATATACTTTTTGATTTTGATAAAGTCGACCCAACGTAAGGCCCTCTCAAATATTGTTGGCTACACAAAATTTGAGGCAAATTCTTTGTTCGATATTTTTATCCATTTTAAAATTCGCAAAGTACAATCGGGGGTCGTCTAGCAAAATATATGAATTTTTAATATTTTACAGCAAAATATTTGACAGATCGCGCCAAAACTTTACATGAAAATTAACTACATTAAAGACAACCTAACAGCAATATATTTTTACGCAGGACTTTTACGCGGGCATTCTTTTTTCAAAATTCCCAATACTTATTTGACAGATATACTATACTTATTATACTAATTATGAGTCACTCAACTACTACTGTGGAAACGAGCTCCCCTGCCCCTTTCTATCGCGTAGGTACCTTCCGCAAACTTTGACCACCACCAGTAAATAATAAAAACAAAAATATAGTAAAATAATTGCTACTCGAGTTAAGAATCTGTTCCGTGAGAAATCTACCACAGACTGTTTTTTTCTATTATGTTGACATTGGCAGATTTATTGTGGGATACAATTGTGGATACACAATACAAAAGCCCTAATTAAAAAATATTTTCTTAAAATTTTGTACTAAAGTGGATACATTGTAATGATGGCTCATATGAATAGGTCAAGCGTCAATAATCGCGCGCCAAATCGTCCTTGACGCGACCTGCCACGTTACTTTAGTTTAAATAAATCTCACCTTTTAAACGTTTTATCAATAATTTGATTGCTTATTATCTTATTATTAATTTATTTACAATTAAGTTTATTGCTAGAATATCAATCATGCTGTTGTCACATTATTGAGATGTCAATTAGATTTAACACTTCTGTACAATACAATTATCTAAAGAAGTCTGATTGGCATATCTCGAATTTTATCGGAGCAGTTCGGAAGTGCCACTATAAGAAATTATGCGAAGTACATTGCTGTCTTTTAATAGAACATAAAGCATAACCTGATTGTTTGGAAGAAGTAATGTAAGACATCTAATGTGATGACACCTCTACACCCTGATAGTCTTGTGTCAAAAATTCTTCTTCACATTTAATGGCCTGTTTACACACTTTCGTCCATTCTTCGGATCCCATCACATCTATTTTTTCTATTAAGAGTTTCTTCAGAGTGGTTTTATTCATTTCTATGTTTTTAGAGGCAACATATCCCTTTAATTGGGCCCAGATGTTTTTGATCGGATTAAAATCTGGATGATATGGTGGCAAACGAATTGCGGTGTGTCCATATTCTTGAAGAACTTAAATTCGGAACAGTTTCTTTTGTAACGTTTTATTGTGTCATAAAATTCAGACTTCTTGGCATCTGTAGTAAAAGGAATATGATGCCTTTATAGCCACGTCACCATATCGCCTTTTGTGGTATTAGAATTAGGTGGTTTCTCTACAAGTTTATTATGGTATGACGCGTTAGCAATCACAGCGACACTATCTTGCGGTAAGTTAGGTATCAATTGCTTTCGTAACCACTTTTCATATTTCTCGGAATTCTTTTTCTTGTAGTAATCACCCTCAGGGTCTGCAGATTGGTCTGATAAAAGAGCACCAGGTACAAAGTCCCTTACGTTACCGGCGTGAACAATTATAAATCTTTGACCTTTGGAAATGGGTTGTTTATTGGCGGAATCTGTCCTACTATTTCCTTTAATATGTGTGGTGCGAATAATATGACTAATCTTCTGTATAAATAATGTATTTACCAGCAGCTCTTAATGTCTCTTAATTTCTCTGAGGTATTTTATTCTTTTTAACAAAATTTCATGTTCTTCCATCAAAATTTTTGTATTATTTTCTGTTTTTCTAAATCTGACCCTATATCTCGAATGATATTTCGAAGAGTCGAAATCAATCCCTTGAAATCAATGTCATCTATTAACTTTTTGCGTAGTGAATTCAGAGCAGGGAGTGCTTTAAATCTCAAATGGAAATCATAAAATCATTCGCGGTATTACACTGTAATCGAAATCTATCTTCAAACGATATTTCTTGCTTGATGTTCCTTGGGTTCTTGTTTTTGCCGGCTCGTCAATGCACTTTTCGTCATTTCCTTTTAAAATTCTAATTACACTTTTTCTTGAAATCACGGGGGATTCAGCAACTCTTCATTGTGATAATAATTATTTCTGATAGTAATTATTTTCAGTTTTTTTTCAATAAAGCAGCATCTTTACAAAAGTATTTATTTATAGACGTTAATTACAATTTCACGAGCTTACCGCTTTTTATATTGGTTTTAGTTAAAGCCATGATAATGTAGGTATTGTTATTATTTTTATTTAATTATACAACAGAAGGATATTAATCTCCTATTACTCGTCTTTATTGAGAATTAAAGTTCTCATTAATTTCATTACTATATTATTTTATTATTACACGAAAACAAAGTAAAATAGATAACAAACTGCAACACTGATATAGGAAGTAACTAGGATGAGGTCGTTAAGGAAATCTATTAAATATCTATTATTAAATACATTTTATTAATAAAAAATTGATAACAACAGTGGACAAGACATGTCAACAAACATTGTTCTATTATTATGTAATTATCTTTTTATTACCGCCCATGCTTTTGATTTAATGCAAAAAGATTTAATATTATATTTTTGCCACATTTAACATGGAAAATTTGACCACTTACGGTCACACAGTATGTAAAATTGCATCTAGCAGTTTCAATAACTCTATGTGTAAAAACTAGCTTTGTCTACTAAAACTGAGATATGTGGATGAGACTACTTTAGGTAATTGTAGTGTATACACTATTTTAAATTGTGCTTTGATATGTTGATATCTTGCTTTGTGATGCAAAAATATATAAATACCAATATCCTACTATAACTTATATTATGTATGTAGTATCTTAAGGGATAAGGGTTACTACAAACATAATCATAGTCATGTTTTGTATTTAAAAATATGTCCTACTTAATCTATGGTTATTTCATACTGATAGTGATAAGAATAATATTAAAGCGCAGTTGATTAAATTAATCATAGCTATTTACGGAATGAGTCAGATTTATGGATATTGATTAAGATAATAAAATAGATCCTTTTCAAACTTAATTTTAAAAAGAAATGGTGTTTAATTTAGTCTTTCAAAAAAAAAAATTACACTATTCGCTTTTCTGTAATGTATCAAATTTTCAATTAATTTTGTGTAAAAAGTGCAGAACTGATCCTTAAAGTTCAACTCAAAAGCTTTGGATAATTTAACAAAACAAAACAAATTGGACAAAACACTTCAAAGGCACACAAAAACACTCATGCATACATAAAAATTAAAGAAAAGAAAACCCCTAGAATTGTTTTAATAATAATAAACATTTCTAACTGCATTATGATTATGAATATATAATTCGTGTTCTAAGCTGTTTTAGCTAAGTGACGTTCTTGGTCCAATGTCCGGGACCACTCCCCACATGATAGGTCTATTAAAAATCACCCCATATTGTAATTGGTCAACCAGTAAAATTGTATAAATAAATTGGTCCATGGGAGCATTTGCACAATTTCAATTTGCATTTTGTAAATGTGTTATTAAACTAAACTTGGAGCCACCTGCCCACCTATTGAACAATAATATGTTAATTATAATAAGCTGCAAAGGAGTTTGTAAATGTTTAAATGCTTCATTGGCCAATTACTTGTTATAAATGACTGAATGATGAGTAACTTATTTCTTATCTTGATCAGAGTATAGTGTATTCTGTAAGATTCTTTCATTCGATATTGTACTTCTAATAAAAACAGGTGGGTACTTCACTAACAGAGCCGGCTCTAGCCCATGTAGCGCCCGGGTGCAATCAATACCCTGGCGCCCTCTAGTAGGCTCTTTGGAGGCGTCGCGAGCGGCGCTCGGCGCCCCCTAAGACCCTGCGCCCGTGTGCGCCGCACACTGCACCATAGGTAAAGCCGGCACTGTTCACTAATCTATTTTAATTAGTTCATTTCTAATAATTATTATCATATAAATTGTGACGGGCAAAGACAAAACATATTCTTGTAAAGGTATTGCATTATGGCTCGCACATCTAATTCATAGTCTACTATTAATTCTATGATGCAATAAAAATCAAATTGACTTGTTTAAAGTTACCTTTAGGGCCTGATAAATAGAATTACTTAAAATACTAGATAAACTACTTAGACCATTCTAGACTTAGAAACTAACTTCTATGTAGAATGAATAAGGTACCTATAAACGGGACTCAGTCTAATTCTAAAGCTGAAAATTGAGTATGTATCTAGGTCCAAGTTTAAACTAATTTATTGACATACCTGTTTATGTTTAATTTTTGATGATGTTTGGTATGCCACTTCCAGTTTTGGATTGTTTGGCGCCCTTTTTGATCTTGTATTTTTGACACCTAGTGACTTTCCAAATGGAGCAAACCAATACCTGGAACAAAAAATATTATATATTTATTTATTCAGTTTTTCTCTAGACATCTCATCTCTCTTGGTGAACCCAAAATTATGTGTCACCGTTATTGTTTTTACTTTAAAGGTGTAAAACCAAAGATATAGCTGTAACACAATGTTACAGAACACTTTTTTATAAAAAAAGAAATGTTTTTTACTTATCCTAAAAGTATTGATAATGACAAGGAATGAAAATATTACTTAAAAATTATCACAACATCCACAATAGACCCAGTTCAATTGTTTCTAAAGCTATCTGAAATAAATGTCTCTGTTATAAGCATTACATGTATTTTACACACATATTCTTGCATCCATTACTTTTATATTTAGGACCTTGAGATAACTTAGGAAGTTCTACGGGTGTTGTCAACGCTCAAGTTCATTGCTACAGACTAAATGAAAACAAGGTAACAAACATTGACAAACACAACATCAGAAATAAAGGTTATTTGTTAATTTTTGTGTAAATTAATGGTATTTATCATAAAAATT
This sequence comes from Sesia bembeciformis, assembly GCA_943735995.1. Taxonomy (NCBI): domain Eukaryota; kingdom Metazoa; phylum Arthropoda; class Insecta; order Lepidoptera; family Sesiidae; genus Sesia; species Sesia bembeciformis. Next base: position 2,409,707 of record OX031045.1, on the reverse strand, counting down.
ATATACTCAACCCATAGAACACACAATCAGAGCATTTGAATATTTATTTTTATTTTGCAGTGTAAAAATCTCAGTAGGCAGTTAATTCCAGAGGTACAATTATGTAAAGTACAGTAATTGTTTATAAGGCTGCATTTATTACACTATAATTCTGAATAGGCAGAAAACAATTGATAATTAAAAAAACTGATAAAAATAGTAAAGGCAAAAATAAGGAACAAACAAAGTATTTATATGACGTTAATTGTTGTAGTGTCACTATAATTACATATCTATTTTAATTTTATTTGGGCACGTGCATATAAATACATAAAAATTATAATTAATTATTATACCAATTAAAGCTACTACAAATTACATATTACATAAACATTAACAAGTGGGATACAGATAAAATATTATAATAATAATATATTCATTATCTTATAAGAAAAGGATAATACATAACATTTTGATTTTCCTGAGAAAAGTATTAACATGCATGCAAAATATTACTACATTGTTTGCGTTATCAACATGTGAATGGCCGTGTAATTGAAAAGACCGCATAATCACGGTTTACAAAAAAGTAATCAAAAAAAAGTAATTTTACTCACTTTTCTAGAGTTTGCCTTATGGCTATAAGCACCAGAGCCAAGGGTATAGGGTACAGAAGATGACGGTGATCGGTATAAGTAACAGCTTTATCGGGTCCTGGTGTAAGATCCTCCCAAGTAGTATTTGGTGGTAACCAAACATCCTCGTCCCAAAATTTGTCTAACAGCGTTCGCAGCATTATTAACACTGAATCAGTTAGTAGAAAAATGTTTCGCCGTATTTTATCACCAATTGAACGGTTCAATTAATTTGAATCATGTATCAACTCACGTCATAAAAACATAAAAACACATCTAACGAAGAAGACAACCAAAGAATAACGGCCGACATGACACACAAGACACTGACAGATACATGTTTTTTTATCATTGCAAGTTTGTATTTTTTTTAGTCTGACCCGAATGCAATATTTCTATGGTAAACTGTGATAATAAATGAATGAATGGATACTGACATATTAAAACATTCACCTTATGCTGAACGAATGAGAGATGTTCCATGTTTCTATCAATAGCATAGAAGACAATACTTTTTCATAAACTCCTTGGAAAAACGTAGTATGTTCTTATTTGATTATCACAAACACCACGCACGAATAACACTTTGAAGTTTATTACACTATCACTTTTAAACCACAAAACACGTACCTAATAGATTTACAATAATCAAACAAACTTAACTTCACTTCTCGAGTTTTCGGTAAAAAGTAGTTTAATTCGATTCCTACTTCTACGGGACTGGATAATAACGTGGTAAAAACAATGGTATTGTTTATTATTTGCTGTGTATGCACCAATAACTAAACCGGTGTTCAAATAAATTATTAAAAAAAAGTGACATTAGAAAATGTCCAAATTTACTCCAAGTCCAAGATACTTTTTATATAGTATCTTATAATAGTCTTGTACATGGTCTCTTTTTCCACCTACTTGAGATTATCTTTAATATTATTCTATGATGCAAGAGTAAATACTGTAAAAAAACTTTACGGAACTTTTTAATAAGTTTAGTCAGATTTATAACATTTCTATTAGGTACAATGTTATTCTGTCCAACGTGTTCCAACATTCTTATGGTAGAAGAACGTCCGGAAAGTGGATTGAGATACGCTTGCAACACTTGTCCATACGTTTATAACATTAGAAAGAAGGTATCATCGCGAACATTGCCGAAATTGAAGGTAAGTTTTATTTATATTGCACCGTCATAAAAATTAAATAAATCAAACCCCATTTTATATTCTAAACGCGTAAAATTCTGAGCTGTTTAATGTAATGTCAGCTTCATATTTTAACCATCGCACATCCCTTTATTAAAAGCGGTGCACTCGCATTTCCCGGACAAGATCTGTTACGTACAGTGCAATTTCCAAAACACTATCGCGAACACAAAAGTTGTGGTATGAACTGCCAACTGAGGTTTTTCTACTGTGCTACGACATGGAGTTATTCAAGAAAACAGTGAATATGATCCTACAAGATCAGCAGTGCAATCGCAACCCCCCTGGTGTTGCAGGTGTCCATGGGCACCGGAGACCACTTACCACTATGTGACATGTCTGCCAATCCTTGTATTAAAAAGTTTGAATGTGGCATCATTTTTGTTTTAGGGACTTGATTATATTATGGGCGGTGCTGCCGCATGGGAGAACGTGGATTCTACAGATGCTGTATGCCCCAAATGTGCTCATGGGAGAGCTTTCTTCATGCAACTGCAAACTCGGTCAGCTGATGAACCTATGACTACTTTTTACCGCTGTTGCAACCACAAATGCGCTCATAACTGGCGCGATTAATTTTTAAAAATCACTACAAAAATTGTAATGCATATTGTGTAATATTTGAAGTTGTTAAAAAACTATTTTCAATGACTTAAAATTGTGTAACTATGAATTTATTGAAGAGACTCAGTTCTTATAGGCATTTATTTGTTAAAAAGAAAAGTGTGTCAGCAAAGATGAAGATAGACAGAACAGCTCCTGTTATACCATCTACAGAAGAGACTTCTTATGCTAAAGCTGCAGAATATTTAACTGCTGGACAAGTCATAGCAGTACCAACTGATACAATATATGGCTTAGCATGTAGTGCCAACTCTCCAGATGCAATGAAAAAATTATACACAATAAAAGGCAGGGATTCAGCCAAGCCTGTAGCAATCTGTGTAAGTTATGTAAGTGATGTGAGCAAATGGGGAGAAGCGAGTCATTTGAGCAATGAACTACTCCATAGTCTACTACCTGGGCCGGTAACAATAGTATTAGAGAAAACTAAGCATCTAGATAACCCATATCTTAACCCTAAAACTACAAAAATTGGCATAAGGATACCAAATCACAACTTTATGAACAAAGTTACTAGAATTTTCAACATGCCAGTAGCATTAACAAGTGCAAATTTTAGCAATGAGCCCTCAACATTATGTGTGAAGGAGTTTGAACATTTGTATGATCATTTGGGAGCGGTTTTTGATGGAGGAATTCTAAGCCAAGGGTTAGATCAGAACAGGACTGGATCTACAGTCATAGACTTGTCTGCAGTTGGTACTTACAATATCATACGTAGAGGAATATCCTATGAGAAGATCATAGAAATTTTGGAAAATTATGGGTTGACAAATATTTGACAATCTTCAAGAAAGCTGTGAATAGGATTTTGCAAGGTCGCCTGTATACCCCTTGGTGTTGCAGGTGTCCTTAGGCGGCGGTAACACTTACATCTGCCCTCTTATCTATAAAAATATATATATATATATTATAATATATATTTTTGTTATTTCTACAATAAGTTATGAATAAGTAGAATGTTAATAAATTAATTTTTAGTTCTTTAATATTAAGTTTCTTTAAGTTTAATATGAACTCGTTCATAGGTATTTTGGTATGTTACAGATTGACAAACTTTGTAAAAGTATTTTTTGTTATTCCTACAATAAGTTATGTTAATAAATTATTTTTTAGTTCATTTTATATGAACTGTCATACTATATATAATGCAGAATTTTAGTTTTTGAAATCCCTTCAATATGTGACATTAATTGAACAAAATTGTATGAATGATCTAATCAACGTTTGTCTAAAATTAAGATTTCCTAACATAGAATTGTGTTGTTGCAAGACTTATCTGATTTATATGTTACAGCAAATAATAATAATAAATAAATAATAATCTGGGAAATTATAGAATTTATAATGAGGTCAGATAATGTCACAAATCGAAAAGGTAAAAAAAAAAAACAATTATATTATAATATGCCAAAATTACTTTAGTTTTGAAAATAAAGTGTGTTGGTTAAGCCATTTTGCCTTTCATCCATTGATATATGTATTCTTTTATATCCAGCAGTAGAGACATCTGCCAATTCAGTATCTGCCTTTTACAAAAAATTAAAACTTGTAATGAGAGTAGTTTATTCTTCATTAAATAACAGGAACAATCATTTCATACTTAAAAAATATAGAATTTTACTTGATATGCCCACCTCATTTTAAATAAAAATAAATATATTTTTACACTGAACATACAATTTTTTTTAAAATTTTACTTGGGCAAAAGTTCCAAGTACTATCAGCAATAATACCCTGTGACATTGTGGTATAATTTATATGAAATAATAATTTAAACAAGTTTTAAATACTCTATGGAAATATAATACCTTCGTAAAACTAGAAACATTTGCTACAAAGAAATAAATTTAAAAGTTTACATGTTTAGATTAGCACAAATAAGTTATTTTTGCAAAAAAATAATAATTTTGCACTATAGTAAACTGTTACTACATTACAAAGCCATTCCGCGCTTTATAATATGTTAAACAACACATACAATATGTTTTGTAATACATCAGTTGTAACGATATGTTCCAAAGTATAAAATTCGTTATTTGATCATTGCAGTACAATTATTCCACCATTAAAATACTGATACAGCATACATCAGAATAGCAAATTTCAACAATAGCAAGGAAATACACATTCTTGGCAGCAAGGGCCGTGATACACATGTTAGTAAAAAGCATGCCTGGCATACTAACTACTTAGTCATGATGACTCAATACACATGCCAGTAAGAAGCATGACAGTTATTTGTGAGAGTGCCAGTTGAAAACCACGAAAAGGAGGCTCATACTCTCCGCTTCTCCATGGAACACTCATGTGAAAAATTGCTTTCGTACTACTAGTGTGCTATTACAACACATGCTTTTGACTAGCAAAATCTGAATACACATACAAGTAGCATGCACTTACAAGGGACTGGCATGCTTTTATGTGAGTAACACGCATGTGTATCAGGGCCCTAATATTGCTGAATGTAATAAATATTGGATCTACTCATTAATTTATTATTATGAGCACATTTGTTTTATGTCAACCCTAAAAGACATTCTCTGGATAAAGGTTTTGTACTATATAGACTTGCAGACAGGTTTTATTCTTTCTGGCAAAGATGACTCGAGATTCTGCCAACGATTTGGCGGCCACACAATACAAAGAGCTCTAGCATTGACTAAACCTAAAGAAACAGGACCAAAGGTGTTGCTGTCTAAAGTGTGACCTGTATGGTCACCTTCCACCCAGCAATGCCCTTCTGGAACTTTCACATACCGATTTTTATACCCTAATGTGGACACGATATCACCCTCCAGTGCTACTACACGCTTGATTATCTTCTGGTTCGGATCTTTGGGTGAGACCAAAGATATAACGTCGCCTCGCTGGATATCGTAGTCCCTGACTGACCATCGCGATAAAAACACGTAGTCCGTATTCGTGGACTCCGGGTTTAGGACTGGCTGCATAGATATACCTTCAACTCTTGCTACGTATCCAACGGTATCCAAGAAGGTTATGCCAATAGGTAGACCCAAGAGAATGGATTTAAAAAAGTTTTTCACTGACATGGATACGTCGTCGATTTTTCTTTTTAAAACAAGATAAACCCGACATAGTCGGGTTACTCTTTAGTGTTAATTTTATTTCTTACACATTTTTATTGTTTAGCTAAGATTAGCTAATATTTTGTGACGAAACTGTTTGAAATTTTGTTACATGGAGTATTCGATGTCATTTCATAACGATTTGACTGCAAAGTGACAGTTGACAGACTACTGACAGAGGAAATATATCTTGACGTTTAAACTGTCAAATTGAAGTACGGCCGTATTGTTTTTTACATACAAATTAATATAATTGTTTCGAAATAACTTATTGTTAATTATTTCTTAAATTATTTATTTATGTACTCTGTTTTAGTGAATTTTAAATATTTATCAAGACTTTAGATAACATAAAAATGGTGCAATAGAATGGAAACACTGAAACTTACCCTATACAAGAAGCTTACTACGCTGTCACGTCACTACAAGAATGGAATGAATGAAGTACCATAGACTTTCGTTCTTCCTTCACAAATACTCTCAAAAAAGTGTTGATGCTTTCTATAGTAAATTATTACAACCAAACAAATTTTGGACATTTTATTTGTGTATTGCGAGTATAATGTCACATAAATAAAGTTAAATAGCCACATGTTTCAATCAATCGGAACCCGAAAAGTGCTATAAAAACGTTTGTCCACAGATGGAAGTGTTCCGTGCTCAAGAAAAACTTACAATCTGCATAATCAGCTGTCAGTGAGATAGATCATCTGTCGCTGTAAATATAAAACCTAAAACAATCATAACACGTTTTATTCTCTCGAGTGTAAATAATCATGTAAACAAGCGAGCTACGATGTAAGCCTGACTGCACGATCGACGACTAGCGTTCTCTAAGTAGATATGGAATAATAACCTATGAGAGGAGGCTGTGATGGCAAGGGGTGGACTCCCGTAAGGTCACATGCACACAAGTTTCTCGATCGGCCTCCAGCGATTACTGAAATATGTCCGGTAATTTCCCGTACACTGACAAGATAGTGAGTCCAGTGAAGTGTAATGAGAAACCTTGGGATCTGTGGGTCAGTGAAATAGGGCACTCGTCCCCGCGGCCGGACGATGACGGGGCAGTGTTCGCGTCGCCGGCGGAGGTGGCCGCGAAGGGCGGCGCGTCGCGGCGCGGTCCCGACGGCCACCCGTACAAGGTACCCGAGCGGCTGCAGCGGTACCGCCGCGCGGGTCTCAACAGACTCAAAAGCGACACCATGAGCCTCCACGGATTGTTCCCGCAAATGGACAATTTAAACGCGGCCGTGTGTCACATGTGTGGTGTAATAGTGAAGTGTAGTGCAGTATACAGACATTTATTGGAGTCTCACACGGGCTCCGAACCCATACTCCCGCCGCCACCCCCCGCGCCCACAGTCAAGCTCAAATCCACTCATAGTCGAAGCCGGCATAAAAAAGAAGTAGTACCTCCCCCACCTCCAGTAGAACTGCTCCCAGTGAAAATGGAGACATCTCCAGTCCACACAGCAACGGCGCCACTCTCAAGGATAGTGTTACCTCAACCTGAACTACAGTACCTGGACGAACCAAGCACATCAGCAGCTGTGACTGGGGAGGTGCAAGTATGTGTGGGCAGCGGGGAGTTACCAGTAGTGAGCATACAGGACACGGAGGATCTGCCCCTTAGTGAAAACATCACAGATGATATCTTTGCAATAATGAACTCTGAAGGTATACAAAGTGCAGACGACATCACAAACACAACAGACTGGAAAAATATAATTAGAGACATAGGTAATATGCAAGATATTAACTTCCCTCAGCCAACAGACTCGGTGCAATCACAGGAGATGTATCTGGATACTCCACTATCTGCGTACACATTAACAGAGACAGATTTGTCTAGTATACAGTTTGCACCTAACAACTCTCCTATGCTATCAACTGTGATAGATGGTAATGTACTCAACTCTCAAGCTTTAAAACCAGCACCGGCGCCGCCGAGTACGCCCTCAACGAAGTCGTCGTCGAGGTCCAAAACGAGTAAAACGAAATTTAATTTACGAGAATACGATCCGAATAAACACTGTGGCGTGGTGACAGCGGACAACCCGAAGCCGTGCACGAGGTCGTTGACTTGCAAGGCACACGCGCTATCGCTTAGAAGAATGGTCGAGGGGAGGATGAAACCCTTTGACACTCTCTTGGCGGAGCATCGTGCGTCGAGAGAAGCAAGCGCGAACGCGGCGGCGGCTGCTGCCGCGCCAGCACCCGCTCCAGCGCCTCCGCCTGCGCCAACCGTCCCACTCAACATCTCACCAATCCTAGTCAATACATCAATAGACCTCGGCGCCTTCAACGGACTCACGGCCCAGCAGCAAGTCAACGACATTTACGCGAGCCTACTAAGCGTCGAGGACCCCAACTCGGTGCTACCAGATACCTCAAGCATCACCTCGCTGCTCAGTCAGCCTTTATCAGCTGATCAGTTTCTACTGCCAGATGACGCGGATATTCCGACAGATGTTCCAATTTTGAGTATAGCGTCCCCTATAGACGCGCCACCCCCAGTTAGAATAGAAGAGAAAGTGGACGAGGGCCCGCCGCCGCTTGTGCCAAGCGACGTGTGCTGGTACTCGTCCTGTCCACGGCCCTTGTCCCTTTGTACCTTCAACGCGTCGCACGCAGGCGGTGCAATTACGTTAGGCAAAAAATGCGCGACGGTCCGGAGTAATATAAAATCGTCGCTCTCGCGATCACAGTGCAAGACGGGTACCGCGAACAATTACTACTACAGTCAAACTGTGTCGTTATCCAAAACTGTGCACATGAACAATTCTAGTAAAACGAACAAGCCCGAAGTGCGTAAACTGGTAGTGACGTGTGGTGCGACTAGTGGAAGTGCGAGCAAGGAGGTACAACAGACGTTGAACGAACTATTTGGTGGGGAAGTGCGACATACGGTAAATGGACACGTGGGGCACGGGCCACACGCAGGCCACGGGGCTCACGCGGGCCATGAACGGAAAAGGTCGGGCACGCTAAAGCCCACCAAACGTCCGCCTCCCGCCGTACTAGACCTAGGATTCGCCCTAGACCCTCTGCTAGCAGATGAAAAGTGCTGAGCTCTCAATAAGCAATCACCGGTTGTGTAGTCACGTAAATTGTATATTTATTTTTTTGCTGTATAGAATCGAATCGGACGCACGATGAATGTTGATAATCATGAAAATAACAATACAATAATGTTTAATCTCATTTCGTTTCGAGATCGCGAACTAATTTTTGTATTATTTTGTATAATTATTTTTAAGATGTTTTTAAAGCGCTCGCCGATGCGAACTCGGTTTGTGTCAATGATGAATTAAAATAGATTATACAAAACGGTTGTATTTTTTCGATATGACATATTACTCATTGTTGATACTGAATTTAATACTGATAAATGGCCTAGGATTAATAATGGTTAATGTGATGAAAATTTCCATGTAAAAATATAAATACTATTAAAATAAGTTTATCCGTAATAGTAAATCGCCTCCCTTTGAAAATAAAGGCAAATACCTCAATAACTGACACAACTTGTTTAATTTTGCGAAAACCTTTCTGCATAAAAAAAAATACAATAAAAATTTGCCACGACACGACACAAGCCTCTTAATCACAAGGTCTAATCCGTTTAACTTGCCTATGACAATAAATAGCATAACATTTTATAAATGTGTGTATAAATCTATCCGCTGAAAACTCTAAAACCGCTGCACAGATTACGGCGTAATGAATGACGCAGTTTGTGTTTTTGCCTAGACAATTTATAGTGTACATCTTTCGATATTAATTTGTAATACAGCATGTACACTCTTGGCGGAGAGCTCTCGCCCGACACTGGCCGAGAACAGTGTTCGATGTGAACATCAAGGCGACCGAGTGTAGCTCTCCACATTCTCATTCTCGCCCTCGGCGTGCCTCGGGGTATGTCACCGAGAGTGTACATAGCTGCCGTCATAAGCCATGACAAGAAACAAAAGTAGCTAACGATTCTAACAAGCCGAAGAAAAAGGAATTTATTATTTTCACACGCACAACTGGAGTCGCGGGATAAGTTTACTTTTAACAATTTTCGGTGCGTAAGCATTGCTAAATTGAGAGACACCTACCCCTCCGTTTTACCCCTAATCCATTTTACCCCTCCGTCCACTGGGATCTCTAGAAGTAAAGAGGGATAAGCTGATGGTATGGTAACGTAACTAACGCATTGCTTATTTATCCTCGCTTCTTTAGAAGATTTATTATTTTTGGGGTATACCACAATAGTGGTACTCTTTATTTTCACCCTTTCTTCCAACCCGTATTCTTCCCATTTTACCCATTCTGCTAAGTCCTGTATCTAAAAATATTCAGTGGCCTTCGTGAATATGCCAACCATTTTTACGAGGTGTACTCAGATAAGAGTTGGAACAATGCAGAAAAAGTTCTTGCGCGCTCTTCACTATCTATAATTTACCCAAATAAGAAATATAAGAATTTGCTACTTGACGCAACTAATTTAATAAGAGCTGTAACAGTAGTTTTTAATAATTCTGAACTTTTAGAAAAGATCCACTTTCAGGTAGCCGCCCGTCGCACTCATAATTTCCTCTGCTTTATCTCTTATTAGAACCAACACTGGTTTGTTGCGCGCACCAATACGCAGACTATGCTTTACATATAGGTAATGATAAAATACGGTCAATAGATTTGTTTACTAAAATTCAAAAAGTCCGGGATCTACTAAAATTATTTACATTGTCTCATAAGAATTAAATTGAAAAATATGCCGTATAATTCTTCATTATTCTCATATTTTTGATTACTTATTTTTTTACATATTGATACTATTCACTATTATTTGACGTCACGAAGGAAATTACATTTTATGTTCTTAGTGAGAAATGTATAAGGATGTATTTTTTTATTTAATTAGATTTACTGTGTCTTTCTCTGTAATTTATCCATAAATCAATATCTTGGTTTTGGTGGGAGTTGTCATAATTATAATAAAAGTCAATGTTATCCGTACACACTATGCATTCCTGAAGGCGTGAGTTCAGTCATCATTGTGTCACCTTACCGAAGAGGCTCTGTTGTGTTCTGGTATGCGGTCTCCACTCGGAAGTATCGGAAGTCCCATCAGTAGTCTGACCTGCGGCAGATGTGACCTGCCCACCAACACTTCACCTTACTGATTTTTTACATTGATTCTTTTACAAACTTCGTTTTACACGCTATCCTTCAAAGAAACTCCGCTCTCGTCGCTCACAGCGATTTTGAACTTGTGAATTAGGCCCACTTGATTCGATATCAGCCTATAACATCCTCCTACTGGAGGGCACTTGTAATCACGAGAAGGCTTCGGGCCATGACTGTCACGCCGCGCCGGCCCAGTGCGATTTGATGGACAGTTCTTTTTTCTAGTTCTCTGGCACGCGGGTTTTCCGTTTATTACTGACCTGAAAAATCTGTTGGTACCTAAGTAGAAACTCTTCTCTGGTAGATATTTGTACTATCCATAGTAATCATACTAATATTATAAAGAGGAAAGATTTGTATTTTTGTATGTTTGTAACGAATAAACTCAAAAACTACTGGAGCGATTTCAAAGATTCTTTCACCATTAGAATGCTACATTATCCCTGAGTAACATAGGCTATTTTATTTTGAAAATTTGAAAAAAAAATCATATTAACCGAAGCGAAGCGAGGGCGGGTCGCTAGTAATAATATTACAAAGAGGAAATATTTGTATTTTTGTATGTTTGTAACGAATAAACTCAAAAACTACTGGAGCGACTTCAAAGATTCTTTCACCATTAGAATGCTACATTATCCCTGAGTAACATAGGCTATATTCTACACTAATATTATAATTTTGAAAAAAAAAAAAACATAAACCGAAGCGAAGCGAGGGCGGGTCGCTAGTAGTAAATAACTTCACACTCAATGGCCTGCACTAGAATTCCCTGTCGTGGGTTTACGTGAGAAAATTGAACACACCAGTCGCACCACCCAGTCCCAGAACAAACATTTGTCTTTACAAAATGAATGTCACCGGGAATGGAACCCGGGACTTTTTACACAGCAGGCCTGGGGGTATTAACAACTTGGCTAATCGGTCGTTATATTACTCAATCGCAACTTCTTTTCTCAATGTTGTCTAAAAGAGAATGCTATAAAGCGATAACACACACAGCTTGGTGTTACTTACTCTCCTGTAAACATTGTTTTATCCTTCGTCATTGTTTTAGTGCAGTTTATCTTACAGCATACAATGTATAGTACGCGACAGAGCGGGATTATGGTTTCAAGGAATCTTTTAGCGATGTAAAAACAACGGTTGATAGGTTCTTATTAATAATAATTATTGTATATTGATATACTTGTGTATAAAATAATTTAATTTAAGGGCATCTAATAACAAAACTAAAGCGATTAAACTCATACCTCAACCGCACTCTCGCGTACTGTCTTATGGTATATACCTACTGGTAAAATGCTTTAGGGTATGCATGATATACATAATAAGATAAACTTGTATATAATATAGGGTTCGTAACAATCCGATATAATAAATATCAAAATGTCCGATATTTGATATATATCTCATGTATATAAAAAAGACGAGAATTTCATTCTTTAATGTGTCAAAATTGTTAAATGAAACTTTGAGTTTGATTAATAGACTTATCTTTATATAGTATAAAACAAAATCGCTTCCCGCCGTCTGTCCCTCTGTATGTACGCTTAGATCTTTTAAACTACGCAACGGATTTTAATGCGGTTTTCATCAATAGATAGAGTGATTCAAGAGGAAGGTTTATACGTATAGTTTAATATTGTTTTAACGAAACCGAAGCGAAGCGAGGGCGGTTCGCTAGTTTATTATAAAACAAAACAAAAAAAAATAGAGTAACAAATAATTAGTCTTTGATATTAATCAACATTCAACTTAATTATAACTAATCTTTAATTGACAGTGGCAGTGATCATAATTTTTATTTGTCAGTATAACAATTTAAAATCGTGGGATCTGTCAAAATTCTAGTTTTGACGATAAATGATATATATCAGCGAATCCTGATATAATATATCTTATGTGTAGTTATATAATATATGTATTATTATATACAATTTTATCTTATATCATGCATGCTCAATGGCGTTGGACACCGTCGCCGAAGACGTTGGGGTTAAACCGAGCAGTCACAAGACACCGCTATGATGCCGTGTGTACAGTTTTAAGCAACCCCATACAACTCCTACATCGAATTGCGAAACGATGAGTAGAGCGAACTCACAATTTTTCGTGGCTAAATTTTAAATCGAAAAAGTGGCTACATTTATAACAACCATAGTAGCGAACTAGATTTATTTTTATATATAGGAAAAAGGCGGCCGACTGGCATAGAGTCCACCGGATGCGTCGTCCATGGACATCCGTGATACATGGCAGCATCAGTCGAGAATAAGAAAGGATGTCACGCCCCCGAATGCTCTTACATTACATTATTATTCCTTTACAGTATTTAAATTAATCGCGTAATCCTTTCGTATACGTCTTTCGTGAAAATGTAGCCATCTACTCTGGGTACGATACGATACCTTTGTTCTTGGTTATTCTCATTAGATAAAAGGCACAAGTGCGTTTTGAGGACAAGTGGTGCATTTGATGAGAAAATGCAAAAAAAAAATGTAAAATTTCAATAAATTTACAAGTTACCTTATCAGAAGGTGGTGGGGGAAGGCCCGAACTGTTGTTTATTGTATTTGCTGATTTTTATTTGTTCACACTTCTCTTGAAAATGTTTCTAATGCTTCTTCTTAGGAAGGCAATATTGGTTTGATTACATTTCGTTTCACAATTCGTTATTATAGTGTAGGCCCATCTGATTTGCAATTTTTTTTTTTTATTATTAACAATTTTACAACATAATTTAACCTTACATAATTGTATCTAATAAACCATACAGATTTGTCTAAGATACAGGTACTGCTGGAATCAGTAGTCGAGACATTAAAAACCTACCTGTTGTGAGCAGTGAACAAATTATAATTCGGACAAGAAATATGTTCTTAATTTATATTGAATTAAATTGAATTGAAATAAGAGCGGAGGAAAGTCGCGCATAATGCACAAATAAAATAAAATCATTTCAATTGAAAATAATATTTTTAATAGTAAATCAACTTTCACATCAAAAGTAAACATAACATGTATCAACTTTTCAGTTCTAGGAATTTATTAAGTCAATTTTTACAACAGACTGTTTCTATATGCCAATGTGGTTCTAAATTATTTTCTAGTCTTGTTTCTAGCACCTTTATTTTTACTTCTGTTCTTCGCCTTCAAGATACCCTTGAACTGTTTCGTGTTGGTAGCCTTCGTTCTGTAAAAAAGTAACAATTAACATTTCGCACATTTCTCGTTTATCGTACATATATACAACGAGTCACCGAAACAATGCAGAAATTGAAAATGATTTTAAATATATTATAGCTTTCTAGCAAACATTGTGTAAATTATTTTAGAGAATAATAATAATAACGCCACACTCAATGGCCCACACTGGGATTCCCTGCGTCGTGGGTCCATAGACACACACAAAGACAAACACACACCCAGACCCAAACATACATTTATCTTTTTTTAAATGTATTAAACAAGTGTACGTCCGACCGGAGATCGAACCCGGGACCTTGGCACGGCATCCAGGGTCACTACCAACTGCGCCAATTGGTCGAAAGTCGAAGCTAAATGTTATAAACATGTAGTTTCGTTGTTCTATCTAAAACGTTCGTAATACTGATTAAGTCATTACTCAGTGCAGGGCCGTGACCGAGCGTCAGCGACGCGGCGCATTAGCTGCGTAACCGTGCGTAGAATAAAAGCTATGCTAGAAATGAACAATAAGTTATGAAATAAAATCCTACTGTAGCAACTCGTAGAATCGATTCTACTCTCGACACTATTTAACCTATCTGCAGCTTTTGCGTTATTTCAGCAACACCTCGTATATACTCGTATTAAAGGGGCGTTGAAACAAGAAATAATAATGTATTTCTTATAATTCATGCACACAGCGTTTAACATAATTTACACACATTCTATAACGAAATACTGTACACACATACTGTACTGTACTGTTCTATACTGTACACAGCGTACATGTACACACATTCTATAACGAAATACTGTACACACATACTGTACTGTACTGTTCTATACTGTACACAGCGTACATGTACACACATTCTATAACGAACTGTTATACCCGAAATCCGTGTCTTTAACGACCATATTCCCAGAGCCGCATCCGCCTTATGAATGGTTTCTCCGACACCATACTCGGTGTAAATCCAACATGATCTTATATTGCCCGTTTGAATACCTTTCTTAGATTTCGCCACGGGAGATAAGCTCCATGGTTTCTCACTCAACTCAAAGAGTCAGTCTTCCCTCAGCTCGCGACGTGTCTAGACATTTACTAAAATCATTGTGTCATCCTAAAATAAGTTTCAATTGAAATGAATTATATGTGTGTGTAAAAACCACCTTTTTTAAAAAGGTTTCTAAGATTCCCCATTTAACAGAACGCAACATAGTGAAGTCCACTGGCACCCACACTAGGTGCAATTCTGTATTATGATGTACCAATGGCCTCCCTCGTATCTGCATAATCTGGTTGATGCAGTATATGCAGTTTCATTAGTTACACACTATGTGAACTCTTAAGGCATATTAACTAGTGCAACTTTAATTAATATTAGGTGCTTATCTATGAAATGACCGATTTTATTACTGGCCACTTTGAGTTTCGATATCTGTTCTAATTCTAATTTCAAAAATAAAACAAAACGGATCCAATAGCTACGATGTTCTTATTTCAAAATCAGTATTTCATTTGCTTTTCTGTACCTAAATTTTGTTCATGTGATAGTCTTGAAAATAAAATGGATAAATTGAAATATCGTGCTATTTTTTAATACTAGATTCGTCGTGGCACCAACGTAAGTCAGACAGATTACAATATCAATATGTGTGTATGGTTTGAACGTTTCCGTTCTGGAAATTTCGACCTCAAGGTTGAGTCCCACGGACGACCTACGACCAAGGTTAACACTGATCAATTAAAGGCTATAGTGGAAGCAGATCCACCTCAAAGTACAGCTGAGTTAGCAGCCGCGTTTGAAGTTAGTGATAAAACAATTTTATTTGCAATTTGGTAACACGATATCGAAATAGAAACCTGTCTTGAAAATACGAAGTAATTCAAATAAATAAACTTAATCACAGTGAACGCTGATACAAAGTTAGTTCCATTGAACAAATATAAACTGTCACAGGATCTTATAAGATCGTGGCTAGAGTATAGTCCTTACTTTTTATTAAGATTCTTCCTAGACAGCGGTAGGTAAGCGTAGGGGTCGTGTTTGCCCTTTTTCTTGATGTCCCCCTTCGCTTTCTTTGTTTTGTAATCCCCTCCGGATGTCGACGCTACAGACGCTGCCGAGCCGAGAGGTCTGTAAATACATAAGGTCTATAATAAATGTATTTGGTCCTAACTTTAAACATGACTTTACTTTGACTTTAAATGTTGCAAAAGTGAGTTGCAAACCGATTTTCGTTCTTTTACCTATGTATCCCTTTTCCTCCAGCCTTATATTTGGTTGCAACGGTGAGAGTGGAGGCGCGACTTTTGTTAGATTTACCACTCTTGATACTTAGAATATCGTCGTAACGACGCTTAGCGCCAGGTTTTATCAGCTTTGATGGTTTGGAAGATTTAGCTCCGTTTGATTCGCCGTCTGTAATAAAATTTAGAAATTAAAGACAGTAAGATAGGAACACAAAATAATTATTTTGCAAAAACATGGTACAAGATACATTATGAAAACATTGACCATCGGTTAATCCGGAAACACTCAAACGCGTCATCCACGTCTATGCAATAAAGTACTATTATTCATAGGCAAGGATGACGCGATCGGGTGTTTCCGGATTAGCCGATGGTATCTGTTTTCGTAATGTATCTATAATTACACTCGGTTAAAACGAACCTGTGTCATCGGTGTCACTATCAATATCACCACTCGGCTTTGTCTCATCGTCATCACTGTCATCCGTGTCATCGGTGATGATAAGCCGTCCGTCGGCTGCCGTCTTGAAGCCGCCGTCATTTTTCTTCTGTTTAATTTCAATTGTCTTCTTTTTCAGTGTTGGATCAGTTGCTGGAAAGAAGAAATGCAAAAAAAATTACAGCAAATAACGTTGTGTACGGAATAAGCGATTTCACGATTCTTCGATATGTTTAGGGAGATTTGGTAGAAATCTACCAATTGCAGAGATACAACTTTCAGATTTAGGAAAAAAAATTATACACTGTAACAATGCTCTTTACAGAGTCCTTCTTCGTACTTTCTGCTACAAAATCCTTAAAAACTGACTGCCAATGAAAACCTAAATTAAAATTAGCTCCAAACGTCAAACGCCTGCTCCGTCTCATTCCACTATCTATTTATCGATCCGCAGACCTCGTCAAAACATTATTTGATGATCTTATAAACTTGGTATGCTCCCAGCCCTTTCAGTATCCACCGCTGGACATGGACCTCCTCAAGCACATTGTCTTGTGCATAAAGGATGTATGGCCTTAAAACGGCACACTGGCCAAGCGGGTTATTAGGTGGTGCAGTTCCTCAGGGCTTGTGGTAGCCTCTTTGTTATCCCTTGGTCGCCTTTTACGACACCCACGGGAAGGGATGGGGTGGTGGTATTCTATAGACGGCCCCACACCACACGCCACATTTGGTATTGGAAAAATACAGACATTAAATTTGTATGGAAACCCTTAAATATATTTTTTTTTCAAATTCAATTCACTTCATCGGTATACGAATAAATAGATTTCTTTCAGAATCAAATATTACACGATAATTAAATTCATGTAAGCTAGTTATTTAAATGATTAAATTAAAAATAACTCGTACCAGTAATCTTCCTAGCAGCGGACACATCAGCCAAGTCTACAATATTGTCCGGATCTTCTTCGATCCAGGCCTGATTTTTGCCTTTGGCCTTCTTGGCTTTGGGCCTCGGGTCCTCGTCTTCGATGAAATCCATGTCAGAGTCCGAGTCTTGAAGTATATCATCAATTGATTTGGATGTGCCTTTGATGAAATTCGCCTCGGTATCATTTCGTTCGTTGTCCCTAGAACGAAAATTTTTAATGGACATTAAATTCGATTTAACGTTTTTTTTGTTATAAAAATAAGGTGACAGTTATACATAATATTATGTGACCTATAAATCATTACCATATCATTTTAAGGTCGGAAGCGCAGACTAGATCTCAAAATGACCACGTCACAATAGGTCGCATATTTCCTAGATATCAGAATGACTAAGTCGCTAGACGACTAGGTACATCTTATAAAGACTAGATCTCAAAATGACCACGTCACAATAGGTCGCATATTTCCTAGATATCAGAATGACTAAGTCGCTAGACGACTAGGTACATCTTATAAAGACTAGATGTCAAAATGACCACGTCACAATAGGTCGCATATTTCCTAGATATCAGAATGACTAAGTCGCTAGACGACTAGGTACATCTTATAAAGACTAGATGTCAAAATGACCACGTCACAATAGGTCGCATATTTCCTAGATATCAGAATGACTAAGTCGCTAGACGACTAGGTACATCTTATAAAGACTAGATGTCAAAATGACCACGTCACAATAGGTCGCATATTTCCTAGATATCAGAATGACTAAGTCGCTAGACGACTAGGTACATCTTATAAAGACTAGATGTCAAAATGACCACGTCACAATAGGTCGCATATTTCCTAGATATCAGAATGACTAAGTCGCTAGACGACTAGGTACATCTTATAAAGACTAGATGTCAAAATGACCACGTCACAATAGGTCGCATATTTCCTAGATATCAGAATGACTAAGTCGCTAGACGACTAGGTACATCTTATAAAGACTACTTTGTCTATTATTTTTGACTACTTTGTCTATTATTTTTTTAATTTCGAGTTTAATTTAATTATAGACTGTATTACAACAAGAGGAATCTTGGCGGGTACTCGAGAAGGGATGGTGGAGTTTTTATTCGATTGATGTTTTGTGGTTTAATAGCGATAATTTAATAAAACTTCGAAGTGACTAGTATTTGTGATAATCAATTAAAATCATGTGACCGCACTTTTCGTGTGCTTCCATCTCCATCTCTATCCTTCTCTGTCCAAGGAGTCCATCTCTGTCCTCAGTAAATCTACTATTTAGTGAGCGACTCATGATTTCGACGCGACTGGACATTGACACGATGTTTTAAACTGTTTTGATTTTAATTACGAAAAAAACTTGAAACTGGCAGAATGTACTAATTGAAAACCTATATGAAAAGAAAAGAAATCAGGAAACAAGAAATTACCTCTCCTTATCCAGTCTCTTCTTCCTGCTAATTCCCTTCCTGATATTCCTCAGCAGTTTAAGCATGCCTTCATTACCAGGTATCAGGCCTCCTATAGTCTCTGCACCGTATTTCCTGGCAAGTCTCGTAAGGAAGTACTTCATTTCGGCCCTTGAATGCCTTTTGCAGTCCTCTTGCATTGATGATAAGGTCTTGAGGATGAGGGGAAGGCTACCTGCTAGGACTTCTGTTGGAACTACTTTTGTGTATACCTGGAATGTTTATAAAGTTTTTCATAGATGGTCATTTAGATACAGTAACAGTAACGAGCCCTTTTATCGTCCCCTGCGAGCGTTCTCACGCTCATTGCCCCCAAAAATGCTAAAAAAACGTTAGCTAAAATGGTTTGAGATTATTACAATAAGTTGCATCCAAAATACTCGAGACGGTTGAGGAGTAACGACAATTGTAAATTATAACTAAAAAAGTCATGTTGGCCAAGCGGGTTGGCAAGTCCACTCTTTTAGAGGTGGGGTACTTTCCTCAGGGTTTTTGGTAGCCGTTTTGTTGTACCTTAGTCGCCGTTTACACCTACGGGACGAGATGGGATGGTAATATTTTAAAGCCACGTGACACCGCACGATGTTAATTCTAATACAGTATCACTAATTAAATAATGGCGGTCGGCCATCTTTATATTTTCGACTGTGACCGCAAGTTGAAAGATTATATAGATTTTTTCTTAGCCTAAAATCATGGATTCAGTTCGGGATTCTGAATTAATTAACATATATTACGCGTTACTTTAACGTACGTCCAAAATGATACTAATAAAACTACCTGATGTATTGCGAACCAAAAAAATAAAGTAATTTTAATAACCTCTAATGATTTTTTGACTAAACCGTAACCCTAAGAACCCTTTTATAGTCCACCGCTGGACCTATGTCCAATAAATGCCGGCAATAAGGCCTACGCCCTCCCATGCACCCTGCACAAAGTTGTATTTTATTTATTTATATACTCACGTACAAAAGGCGTGCAAATCTTGTTAATGGGCGATAGTTGAGCAATGATATCGGCGACCAATTTTCATGTCAATGTCAATTTATATAAAATAGTTATTTGGTAGATTTTTTTACCTAATGACAGAATAAACTGTCAGGAGGTTAAAGGCTCGCGAACATTACAGTCGCACTGCAAAACTGCGACAATACACAGTACAGACGCGGCGGGCGGCAGCTCAAGGCAATAATTTAAATCAGTTAGCTGTTGACATTCAATTCTTCACGTCATCGCACAGAGAATAACTCTTGAATTACGTCTATTGTACGTCGAGGCGGGCCGCGTCGCAGCGCATGAACACGGCTGGTAAGCGATCCGGCGGCCCGCCTATAGTGTGCAATGGTTTATACACAATGCCGGCTTTATCTATGGTGCAGGGTGTGCGGCGCACACGGGCGCAGGGTGTTAGGGGGCGCCGAGCGCCGCTCGCGACGCCTCCAAAGAGCCTACTAGAGGGCGCCAGGGTATTGATTGCACCCGGGCGCTACATGGACTAGAGCCGGCTCTGTTTATACAAAATGTATTAAAAAAATATCAGGAGGATTTTTGGAACGCCATGCGATGCTGTGCGGTCCGCCGTAATCTTTTAATAGGTCGTTTTTTAATGACGTCACTGTAATGAATAACGATACATATAAATACTTTGGTTGATAAGTAATTAAAACTAAATCACCAATCTGAGTTTGATTCGAACACAACCCTGTAAAAAAAGCATGTAACAAACAAATGTAATGCAACGAATCTTACCTTGACAAAACTCAATGCTGCGCTGACTATCTCCCTGTTAGTCGACAGTATCAGTTCAGCGACTTTCTCCAGTAGACCCTGTATTGTCTCCAGGCCTAAGTCGTTGGTGAAATTGTATAGCACTGAGGAGAGTGCCCGTAGTGTCGCGCTCACTAGTCGCGGCGCACCAGAGGGTAAACCAGCTTGTATTAAGGATAGGAAGGTTTGGATGCCTGGGAAAAAACATAAACAAAAGTTCATATGCGTATATAAATTGCTACATAGTGGAAAATATTTTATATGGCATGCCAATTAGTATGGCAATAGCGATCATTGCCTCGACTTCTAATGCTTCTAACGACTTCTAACTACGAAACGCTGGCGATAGCAGCGTTGCGTAGTAGCAGCCACGTGCGATGTCCATCACGTGGCTACTACCACGATACGCTGGCGATAGCTATTTTCGCTCATTACAGTTTCGCTATCGTAAACACTAGTACCTGCATTAGTAGGGAGATGTGAATGCTCGCTATTCCCATGCTAAATGACACGAACTATAGTATGTCATTCAGTGAGTTAATTTTTTTTTTTTGATATAGGAAACTATATTTATTACTGACCCAAAAAAAAAAACGTTAACATACGCCAGTCGGAAAAGAGATTACGCTATTTTTTGTTTATACGAAAAAAAAATGTCTAGATAGGTACATCAACGAGATATGAGATCTGAGTTTGTGTGAGTGCACACTGATACAGTGCGCACCATTTCGACAATCTGTACAATTCGGCACCCACTAACACAGATGCTAAGCTCATGTCTCGTTGATTTTACTGTAAAAGTTATGAAACTACTGAACCGATTTGGTATATCTATGTGAACAGAGATATAATTAAGTAAACTATTTTTAAGAATTCTAGTCTATAGTTTATCCACAAATGTCATTATTATTTTAGTTTCATCTGTAAAAATATAAACAATGTCACTGAAATAAAGCAAAAGCTTGAAAATAGATGGTGTATTGAGAGTAAAATCGATTCTAACAGTTTTTACAGTAGTTTTTTTTTTTCATTTTACAATTTATTGTTCATTTCTAGTACATCTATTATTCTACGCACGTGGGCCGTACCACGCCCGGTTACGTTTTAGATATAACAACAAAACATTACACGTTTGGAATATTGGATTTATTCCCCCAAAACAATTGTAATTTTCGCCAGAACGGTTTCACATATATTTATACTAGTTTACCTGTTGTACTCCAGTCAATAGGGGATAAAAAAAAAACCTTTAGAAAGGGTGGGGTAGAAGTGATTTTGATATATGTTGTTTAGGTTGGGTTCCTAATGAAAAATCCAAGTTTTCGACCCCCGGGGACGGAGGCGCGAGCCGCCGTCTTAGATTAAATACTTTAAAAATGTTTTTTTTCGAAATTAGTCGCGAACGGTTGATCCTACGAACAAAATATCTATTGACAAACTTGAAGTATATCTAATTGCCGACAATTTATGTATCAATACTTTTTTTGTATTTCTAATATTTAAGGAGCTACAGCGGTGAAAAGGTGATTTTGGTTTCCGAGGGCCCTTGCGAGCCCGTAGGCCGAGCTCCGAGTAGGGCGAAGTCCGGAGCGACACGACTACAACAGCAGCCGAGTTATTAAAGAAGCACCAGCTATTATTTTCGCAGATATCCTTTCTTTTTCTTTTTTATAGAAAAAAGGCGGCAGACGAGCATACAGTCCACGTGATGGTAAGTGGATACTGTCGCCCGTAGACATCCGCGATACATGCGAACATCAGTCCAGAATGACAAGCGTTGGCACGCCCCCGGATGCACTGCCTACCTGGAGGGTGATACCCTAAAATGGGGAGGGAGAGGATGGAATGGGAATGGGCTCTGGCATAACTCACTCACTACCGAAATAAGTACGTACATTATGGAAATACGATAAAGTGGGAAATGCGGTACATTTCAAGGTAGTCTTCTGTAAGAGAAGGGTAACGTGGCCTGTCGAGTGCGCCCAGCGGCTGTGGGAATGCAGCATGCACTCTCCCCCATTCAAAAGACTATGAAATGTCACAGTATCCATCATCCGATCAACAGCACGTTCCATATTAACTGGATTATTTGCGTTATTTCCAGTGACGTTGTATATTAGTTTTTGTTGCAATCGACCCATTTCACCGTTATTCATTGTCACTTCTATATAGGAACAAACAAATATGCACTCACCTCCATCCTGACTCTTCAATAAATGTCCAACAGTGTTCAGAAGGTCGTACGCACACTGGCGACACTTAGAATTAATTGCTTTAGTGCATATAACGGCTTCTGCGATTGCTAATTTCAGTATCTTACTCTCGGTGTTCATGAACGGGCTGCGGCTAATTAGGTGCCCTAAGCACCTGAAAATAGGAGTCACTTTTGTTCAATGGCCGCCATATATGATCACTTAAAACTGTCAGTTTTGACTAAACAGTTAATAACAGCATAAAATCTCTGTAAAATTGTCTAAACACATGCCTATGAACGTTTCAACAAATAATAAGTTATTGCTTATATTACACTACACTGTTATAAACTTAGGAATATAGATTAGTAATTATATAATATGTAACGATAATGGTACCGTTTTAAATGTGCGTGTGAGTATGTGAGAGCGTGTGAGTATGTGAGAGTATGTGCGTGTGAGTATGTAAGAATATGTGCGTGTGAGAGCGTGTGCGTGTGAGTATGTGAGAGCGTGTGCGTGTGAGTATGTGAGAGGGTGTGCGTGTGAGTATGTGAGAGGGTGTGCGTGTGATTATGTGAGAAGGTGTGTGTGTCAGTTTAAACTGTTCAATCGAAACAGAGCTTTAATTGATCGTGTGTAATGGCCATAATACTTTATGTGATATTATATCACATTGTATTCAAACGTTAGTTACCTCAGTCTGGCCGCTTTACTGCTATCGGAGACCTTTTCCAATGAAGAAGAGAGCATCTTTTTGATCTTCTTATAATTATTTGCTACATATTCCTTACAATTGTCACTGCTGCTTTCAAATACCTCTTCTAAAGCCCTGTAAGCTTTTTTCAGTTCCATTTCTAGAAGCCTCGATTTGTCTTTACGGCTGAAAGAAAAAGGGTGACACTTTTCAATGATTATTATTACAATTAAATTTTTAGATATTCCTAAATACCCACTTTATTGCCTTATATAATCTTGAAAAGGAACAAGTGTAAGAATAAAATCTTTAGAAGTGGTTGGGACTAGTACAGATAGGATATCTGTTTTGTAAGTAATAACTGTCCCACTTTTTAAATTACATCCGGGCCCGTTGACACCCAGCAAATTGAAAATACTTGTGTACGTTTAAAACGGACTGCGAAAGTGTTATAAAACTTGTTAGACTAAAAACAATTACTTCATTTGTTTCTTCTGATCTTTGTTCGTTTCTTCTACCATCGGTTCCTCTTCATTCTTCTTATCCTTTTTCGCTTTAAAGTTCTTAATTTCTTTCGACAACTCTTCGAGATGTTCCCACCAAAATTCGAATAGATTAGTAGTTCGATCACTCTTCTGGTATATAATTAGTAATCGAATGATGTCGAGTATCGATTCTCTTTGGAAGTGATTTTCGACTGGTTTTTCCATTTGTTCTAATGCGTTATCAAATAATTCTTCCCGTAATGTTTGGTCACTTATTGTGAGATATATCTGAGAAAATTAATGGGATTTTTTTTTAAAAGGGATTCGATAGCAATCATTTGATTGAAAAACAAAGAACACGTGTTTAATTCTTTGCATTATAGAACATTTACAACAAGTTTCAAGTTAATAGGGCCATCAAATACCTTTCCATGCAAACTTTAACACCAGGGTTCCAGGTTCCACACACCCCTTTAAGAGGTTGAATTTAGAGAAATCCTTTCTTAGTAAGTGTTTATGTCATAAAAGCAAGCTACTGTTCGAATTTCATGTTTCAAGGTTTAGTTGTTGAAATTATGTAAACTATGAAACAATTTCATATTTCAGGATTCTGTAGTTGTTGAAATTATGTAAACTATGAAACAATTTCATGTTTCGAGGTTCACTAGTTGTTGAAATTATGTAAACTATGAAACAATTTCATGTTTCGAGGTTCACTAGTTGTTGAAATTATGTAAACTATGAAAAAATTTCATGTTTCGAGGTTCACTAGTTGTTGAAATTATGTAAACTATGAAACAATTCAATAGAATCTGAGTTACAGTTAAATAACTGGTTTTATAAAATAAATAGATATCTATAACATAAAAAACGGACTTAAAATACGCTCAAAAAGTTTAAGATAACCACGTTAATAGATCTATTTAGATATAATTATCCTTTTAATCGTTTTTTTGTTTCAAAATTCATGTTTTATGCTAGTTTTCAAACAAAAAAAGGATCAAGTTCGGTTTTTTCTGATTAAAACAAGTGGAAATAAGGTGACTAAGATTATTCTTTTGAATATGACGTTCTTTTTTTTTGACATGTTCCGTTTCTCAGACTGCTATCTGCTGAAAAAACATGAAATAGCTTACAAAACTAAAAAAACATACCTGTATAGTCTCCAATGCTGCCAACCTCTGTCCAACAGCCGCACTTCCCTTCGCCGGTGACATATACAAATTCAGCAAAATAGGTATATAATTCTTCGCGAACCTCCCCAATTCAGCCCTATCATCCCCCTCTGAACTTCCTATCAACTTCCTCAACCCCTGCATGATCGACAATCGAAACTCCGAATTGTCCTTCAAAACATTCCCTAAAACCCTCGCCACAGCTTTGAAATTATCCTTCACATCCTGCGGGTGGTTGCAAAAACTTGGCCATAACGACCAGAGTTGATTGCAAAGTAGCTCATAAGTATGAGATCCCGGTACATCATTTAAATCTGCCAACTCTCTTGACTTTTTACGGCAGAATGTTGCCATCTCCAAAATTTCTGTTGCGAAATATTTAATGTGGGTATTAGAAATTTTTTCTCTTAAAACTGGTAGTAACCAGCTTCGGTCTAAGTTAATGCTGTCTGTGGTTTTTAAAGGTATGTAGGTTAGGACGAATTCTGGTCCAAGGGCTTTAACGGCCTTTCCCGTGGCGTATTCGACCTCTTTTTCGTTGTGGAAGTTATGGCTTTCGCGGCGTTCGATTAGTTTTTTTAAGAGTGGACCGAGAATATAGGCTACTTTGTCGTTGGCCACCTGTTGATTTTATTTAATTTTTTTTATTTGCGAATAGAATATACACAAAATTACAATATAAGAATATACACAATGATAATCTTTTCTGAAGCCATGGACACCGTTCCTGATTTTATTTTATTTTTTAATTATTGGGTTTAAAAAACAATTGTATATAGATTGTTACACTAAAGGTGGGCACAGTCCTCGCAACGAGACATGAGCTTTACATCTGTATAAGTGGGTGCCGAATTGTCCAATCTAATTGTCGAAACGGTTCGCACTCACACAAACGCAAAGCTCATGTCTCGTTGAGTGACATTAACATGAAAGTTTTAGAGCCTTCTGATAAGGTATCAGGGGGAATAAGAAATTCAGTAATACTTTATCAGAAAGTCAGTATGAACTAGATTTAAGTGGCCGATAATTGACAGATAACTTATCTATCAGATTGTTAACAGTTACTTTATCAGGAGATAGTCTCAGGAGTATAAAAACTCTCCTGATACCTTATCAGAAGGCGATGAGAATTGATCAATTGCTTTGAATTTTACCGATATTTTCCAAACATTGAATACAAAGCCAAAAATATTGATATCTTTATTAAAAAAATATGAAATATAATGAAAAAAAAAATGTTAATAAAGTCAGAATCATGAGCATAAAGTCAAGGTTTCAAACTTCGAATGGAGTGTGGCAAATGAAAGTTGAGACCAAATTATCAATTAAAAAAACGGCAAATTAAAAAAGTAACGGTTTAAAAAATTTAATAATTTGAATTCAATAATAAAATAGCCTAGCAAACGCTAACCTAGGTAGCCTAGCCTAGCAAGTCCCCACGTGTCTGCCTGCTCAACCCAAAGGTTGGCTGGTAGAGAATACCCCCAAACACTAAGCTCAACTTTCGTACGACTAGGGGTCTTTCTTATCACCTCCTGAAATGTAACTGTTAACAATCTGACAGATAAATTATCTGCCAATTAAATCTAGCTGCTATTGACTTTCTGATACCTCCTATCAACCTTATCAGAAGGTGGCGAGTAAGACCTTAAAATGCCATAAAGTCTTCTATTATGATGAAATTACTGTAACAGCGCATTCTGGTTATTAAATATTTTTTTTAAGTTCATTGCTGTGTAAACTATATGTGACACAGAGCCAAAACAATTTGTTTTTGGAATTTTATTGTCTGTCTGTCTGAAAGCACTACACTCAAAAACCGCTGGACGGATTTGAATTAAACTTGACACAGTTATATAAGTTTAATAGTGACTGGGTTAATATTTAGGGTACTTTTTATCCAGATTAATTATGAAGTTCCCACGGGAATCACGAGTGCAAGCGAACAAAGTCTCTGGCACCGTGATTTAAATAAAATATCACACATACCTCAAAGCAGTCGGCAATGGCAAGTATAACGTGTCTGATGGCTTGATTGAAAGGATTGTCCAGACCAGTACCGATAGTCTTGAATATTGCATCAACATGGTTTTTGTATTTTGGAAAATTATCCGACTCTAATGCTGGTTTCACACAGTCTTGAAGAATAGCCTGTGGATTGTAAACAATAACAATAAAATAATACGGTACGAGTGATTACAGTGATGGGAAAAGTTTTCAATAAATTTGGTAATCATACAACGTGTCACTGAAATATTGCAAAAGAGTTCTTCAAGAGAGCTGTGAATAGGATTTTGCAAGGTCGGCGGCGCGTCCGCATGCCCCCTGGTGTTGCAGGTGTCCATGGGCGGCGGTAACACTTACCATCACGTGGGACCGCTTGCTCGTCCGCCCACTAGTCTATAAAAAAAAAATTCATCGGTATCGAATTGATTCTACCTGTTTCTACAATAGGTCTTTTTCATGATTTATAATACAATTCTAGGATATCATTTATTCTACGCGCGTCGCCCGGTCCGAGTAAGCGCTACGAAAGTTTATAGACTAGACAGGACAACAAAACCTTACATTTGTAACTTTTAATTTATATCTTGAAATAATTTTTGTTTTCCCCTAAAACGGTTGTATATATTTTAAATTGTTTGACATGTTTGGATGACGTGCTGAAACATGTCAACTGATTTAAAAAAATAACCTTTCAACCTTTTCATAGAAAAAGGCGGCAGACGAGCATACAGTCCACGTTTTTTTTTTTTTTTTTAGACGAGGGCGGACGAGCAAGCGGTCCCACGTGATGGTAAGTGTTACCGCCGCCCATGGACACCTGCAACACCAGGGGTTATGCGGGCGCGCCGCCGACCTTGAATGGTAATGGTAAGTGTAAGTGATGGTAAGTGGATAATGTGGTCCATAGACATCCATTATACATGCCAACATTAGTCCAAAATGACGAACGTTGGCACGCCCCTGGATGCGCTTGCCTACCTTTTCAGATTAAGGAATGAATTGGGAAAATTGGGAATTATTTTTTCCATATGAAACGGCAATTTCATAGGTAAGGACCTAATAGTAACACGTTGTATATGCAAAAAAGAACATAATATTTAAAAAAAATAAATTATTAGTTTACCTTCAAAGAGCTAGTGGCAGCCGAATTGATCGCCTGGTTATCAGACAACCAAAGTTCCGTCACGCAGATATTGACAAATGCTGGCAGATTTGAAATGCAGAGATCCAGTTCAACACTTGAAAGGAAAATGAAATGAATGCTGACAACACGAAGGATGATTTTATTTTATTATATATTTGGGAAACAAACGGAGTATTTTACGTGTAAAAAAATTATATCCTTTTTATGGACGAAGGCGGCAGACGAGCATATAGTTCACCTGATGGTAAGTGGATACTGTCGCCCATAGACATCCGCGATACATACCAACATTAGCCCAAAATGACGAACGTTGGCACGCCCCCGGATGCGCTGCCTACCTTTGGAGATATAGGAATGGATTTGGGGAAAGGGTTGGGAAAATGGGGAGGGATAGGATGGGAATGGGCTCTGGCACATCTCACTCACTACCGAAATACGTACGTACGTACGAAACGAGATAAAGTGGGAAATGCAGTACATTCCAAGGTAGTATTCTGTGAGAGAGGGGTAACGTGGCCAGTCGAGTGCGCCCAGCAGCTGTTGGATTGCAGCGTGCAAATACACATCAAGTGGTGTGTCAACACTAGTTTCAATGCTTGCTAGTTGTAGCGTATTTTAGAAATAATTGTAATCAACTAGTGTGTTCTAGATATGAATACACATTGAATACTCTATTCATACTGTCGAATCAACTACTATATTCTGGTAACAATACTTAGTTATTTCTAATATTAATAATTGACATTTTATATTTGGATAAACACATCACAAAACCGAATGTCTGCTATAAAGATTTTATTCTAATCAGTAGTCCAATAGCATTCAAGATTCAAGATGAAACAGTGGAATGGACACAAAAAATCTATGCTTATTTAGTTATAATAAAACTCCTTTAAGTCACAATAAATTTTAAGTACTTTTAAATGACATTTCACTTACTTGGCCAAATAACAGCACCCCTTCTCCACAACAGCAGCCCAGGCCAATATTTGGCCGTGGTCGTTGGCCGGTGGCCGCGCGGCCACCAGCGCTCTGGTTATTTGAACGGCCAGGCCGCCCGGCAAATTGTTCTCTTTGGACGCGAATAGATCGTGAAATGCGTGCAAACAGTTCGTCTTTATGTATATGTTATTATGAGTCATTAGAGAAAGCATGGCTTCTGAGATTGCCTGAAAAAAATAATTAGAAAGAAATCTTATTTCGTACACAAGAGTGATCGCATACATTATAAATGTTTAATTCTAAAACGTCTTAAATATACAGTTTAGGTCTAGCAAACAAAAAATAAACAAGGGAATAAAACACAGCGAATCCCACGTGTGACGTGTGCCGTGTGATCCGTCTTGGAATGCAATGCAACTAGCCCGTTCAGTATCCACTGGTGGACATGGGCACATCACTCCTCATGCACATTGACTTGAGCATGAGGGATGTAAGGCCTGTAAATGCCAAGCTGGACAAGCGGATTGGCAATTCCACCCTTTTAGAGGTTCTAAAAGGTTCTTTTAGACGACTTTAGCGTGCTATATTTCTGGCAACACTAAATACTTGTCATACAAAAAAGTCGATATTATTTGCACTATTAAAATGGCGCGAACTCATCCTAATATGTTATTATGGGTCATCATTAAAGAAAGCATGGCTTCTGAGATTGCCTGAAGAAAATAGTTCAGTAACATAAATCTGGAATACCGATTGGCGCAGTTGGTAGTGACCCAACCTGGTGTGCAAAAGGTGTTCGAGTCCCGGTCGGATATACATTTGATTAAAGACAAATGGTTGTTCGGGCCTGGGCGGGTCTTTGTATATATCTCTGGACCCACGACGACACAGGGAATTCTAGGGTGGGCCCATTGCGTGTGGCGTTATTTACAAATTTTTTTCTTTGACCGCGAATAGATGGTGAAATGCATGCAAACGGTGTTTATGTATGTTATTATGAGTCATTAGAAAAAGCATGGCTTCTGAAATGGCCTGAAAAAAGTTTTACCTTGTTCAATAAAATGTTCAATAATAACAGTAATATGTATGTTAAATAATAAAGTGAGCTTTGGGAGAGGCGTATATCCAGTAGTGGAGAGACATAGGCCGATGGTATGATATGGTATGAAAAATGCCACAAAATACTCTCAATGTATTTATCATCTCAAACAATATCTAATATACTTTGATAGTAAAGATATTTTATACGCTGAGAGTAATTTGAAGTATTTTAATACTGAGAGTGCTTTTTTGATGGATCGAATATTCAGAGAGCATATTAAGGTACTTTAATACTCAAAGAGTATTTTAAGCTATATTAATATTCTGAGAGAATTTTGAGGTATCTTATATCTGTTATCAAAGTATATAATAATATGAAGGTATATTAACGTTCATACCTTAACATCGTCCTTCTTGCAAACGGGCAACACCTCTCTGATCATGTTGAGTGTGTGTAAAACGCTTTTATGTCCAGAGAGGAGAGCTTCGGCTTTGATTTGTGATAAACAGTATTCAGCTACTCGATGAGTCGCTGGATGCACTTTTGGTGGAACCTATATTTACACAATATACATAATAATAGTTTATACAACCAGAGAGTACATTTAAAACTTTGACTTTAATTTGATTAAAAATTTAATACAAGATGTCACTGATATAACGCAAAATCTAAAAGGTTGTTCCATTGAGAGTAGAATCGATTCTACCAGTTTTTATAGTTTTTTTTTTTCATAACCTATTGTTCAATTCTAGTTTTACGCGAGTCGGCCGCGTGACGTCGCAGCGTCGGCGCGCGGTCATTACCCTGTACCGAGTAATGAGCACTACGAACATTTTAGATACGTTTGTAATTTTTGAGTCATTCCTTAAAATAATTTTATTTTTCGCTAGAACGGTTTTATATATTTTAAATCAGCTGACATGTTTCAGGTTTGGCGTTATTTCGGTGGCAAGTTGTATATCTATCTCATTACGATTCGTTCTTAACAACAGGTCTATGTCATGTTTATATTGGGTTGAAATAGTCGATAAAGCCGGGCCTAACTTATACTTCTTCCAAAGTTGACAGCAACCGATTAATTCAGAAAAATCTGCACAGTATCGAAACACAGAATATATAACCAGGACGAAAGATCTATCTTTGATTACAAAATCACTCTTTTATATCTACAAAAATCACTCTTTTAAGGTATCTTCTACACCTTCTAAGGTGTATCATCATTTTATATGTGCCTCCACCACATATCTACAAAAATCACTTTTATATCTACAAAAATCACTCTTTTATATCTATAAAAATCACTCTTTTATATCTACAAAAATTATTATTTTATATCTATAGGATCAAATAAAAAATACCGGCACCATCTGAATTTCTTTCGTAAAAACTAACAAATTTTGATCTATTCGACTTTTCGATATTTGAAACTTTTCGACGGGACTGGACATTATATGGTGTGTTTTGAATT
This sequence comes from Sesia bembeciformis, assembly GCA_943735995.1. Taxonomy (NCBI): domain Eukaryota; kingdom Metazoa; phylum Arthropoda; class Insecta; order Lepidoptera; family Sesiidae; genus Sesia; species Sesia bembeciformis. Next base: position 2,377,779 of record OX031045.1, on the reverse strand, counting down.
GTTTAGATATTCAAATTGTCAATTTAAAAGAATACTAGACACTAGCACAGTGTGCTAATTGCACTATTGCCATTTAAGAAAACTAGCTTTTTCCCACGACTGCTACATAGATTAGGTTGAATTGTGATACCATACAAAATACTACAAAATATAGTGGATATTTCAGCCAATAACACAATTTATTAAAATGCTAAACTTGAGTTTAATTATTTGTATTGTAGAATATTTAGACTAAGTTTTAGTTATTAATTAGAACCGTAATTTTTTACCGTTCTAATTTTGAAACACCATTTCGCCCTTTGGGTCTGAATATTGAGAAATCCCTTATTAGTGAATACGTCATAAAAGGAAGCTACTGTCCAAATTTAACGTTTCCAGCTTTAGCGGTTTCGGCTCGGCGTTGATAAATTAGTCAGTCAGTCAAGAAATTTCTCTTTATAAATACAATATGTATAGATGAATGACAGACATAGACATAATATTTATAGACAAACTCACCTGATCTTTGAAGTGTTCTGGTAGCATAAAACAGCTCTTTGTCAGAATGGCAACTACGGCGTACTGTGCTCCTTTTCGTACCTAAGTACAATCAAAAATAATACACGTTATAAAGGAATGTCAATACGCTCAGTTTAGTCAAAGGGATCAGCTTATAGGAGTATATCACAACCGAATCTAAAACTAGGAAAATCTGTGCTATCACTATATTTTTCTGTTACAATATTTGTCATGACAGTAACAAAAACAGTTAATTAATACAGTTATTTAATTACAGTAACAGTTAATTAATCTGCAAAATAAAAAAAAAATGAAAATCAATTCAGTTAATAGGCCTTCCCTAGTATACATAAGTTTTGGGCCATAATCTACTACTCGAGTCCAGTAGACTAGTATGGTGGATACATATGGTGAACATCTTTTTAAATTCTGGAGTATGTGTACTTCCTCGCCATTTTTTTATTCACCATCGAGATAGTGATTAAAAATTCGTACTGAAATTGAAATTCAGTGGTGGCATTTATTTACTTAAAAATAAAACCATTGGCCTTTACACGTAAGAAGCACTTACAAGCCACTTACTTACAATTAAAAAATACGAGCCACTTACAAGTTTTTATCAATAAATTTATCAAAGGACAAAGTGAACAAACAAATACGAATATACATACATGGTGTGAAATCATAGAAAATACATACAAACAACAATAACCTATAATTTTGAACATTTTTTATAATTTGAAAAGCATACAAACATTTTTTTTAAGTTTCAGGTCATCAAACTGAAAACGCAGGGTGGCTCGCGCAGGTGTGTATTGGTGTGTATTTATTTTCCACACCATCTAATTTGAGTATTTCACTCGCTTCCAAATTTAACTTCTCTGATCAATCCAAAGGTTGACATTAAGCTCGCCTTTTGAACATTTATTGTGCAATGAAGTGTATAAATAAATATAAATTATACAAGAAGCTTTTTACTGACCTTAGAGTTAGAATGCAGTGTGTATGCTAAGATGGAGTCAAACACACGCATTGTGGACGATTCACTCCATGCTGAATATGCCTGTGCCCTCAGTAGCACTGATAGACAACCTAAAATAAAAATAATTTACTATACAACTTGTCACTATACAACAGCTGAAAATATGTTGTTCAGTTGCAATAAGGTTTTTTTCATAACTGATATATACATGTTCATTTCTAGTATATTTTTATATCCCGCCGCGTCACCCCCGCTGTGCCCGGTTAATAATACCATGTACTGATGTGTAAACAAGTTCCAATTTGTTTGAATAGACAATACAATACTGAATTCTTCAAATGAGCTTACCTATAGTACTTTTCAATACAGAGTTGTTCTCGGACTGAGCATTCTGCTCCAAAATGTCGGTGAATATTGTAGCTGAATCAGAGAACTGATGCCTCAGTACTGGTATAGAAACTGTTTTGATGCCCATGGCCAGTAATGCTAGGGTTGCAATAATGGATTCTTGTGTTTTTGACGATTTTAAGGTTACCATCTGCAAATATTAAATGAATAGACAGATAGAAATTTTATTTCATACACACAAGCAATCCCATACATAATCATTTTAATTCTAAAATGTTTTGAGTATACAGAGGCCAGTAAATAAAAAAAAAATTAAACAAAGCAATAAAATAATATTATATATGATAATAATATAGTCTTGGTTTCCATTTGAAAATCAGCACTGTGTGCCTTTTTTTATACAACTGTGCCAAGTCACTGCACAGGATGCACTTTCAGCATACATGTGATGGCACAGTTTTATTACTTTATTTAATTGTTTGCTGTCTTCACCCTTTATTTAAGACATGTTAGATTTTGAATTTATAATGTATGAATTCCTTTGTGTGTATGAAATAAAATTTCTATCTATTTGTTGTTAAGTGCTCAAGCATTTGAATGCTAAATCAATTTGAATGCTTTTAACTTGAGGTTCAAGACCATTAAACGTTAAAAACATTGGGCTATATTGCTAATTCCAGGGGCGGATCTATATATGGGCTTTTTGGGCTGCAGCCCAGGGCCCATTGGATATAAAGGGCCCCCAGCCCCCATTGAAGACAATGGACAATATTGTGAATTTATAAAATATTAGAAAAACCAAAAGAGGGCCAATTATAGAAAACAGTTTTTTGACAAAATGGCAATTAGTTTGTTTAATTAGGTAGGCCCCCAAGTAGTGTTAGCCCAGGGTCCCCCAAATTCACTGTCCGCCCCGGGATAATTCAGTGCTCATTTTTACAACACTAGAAAAATATTTACACCATTACTCTTCCTCAATTAGCTTGGTGTCAGCTGGCTTTAGAATAGCAGCATCACAACTGTTGCTGTGGGTGACGTAAAAGGCTACTAAGGGATAACAAAGACGCTACAACAAGCCCAGAGGAACTACACCACTTCTAAATGGGTGGACTCGCCAACCCGCTTAGTCAGCGTGCAGTTTTAAAGCCATTACATGCAAGAGACAATATGCATGAGGAGGCCCATGTACAGCAGTGGATGAAAAGGGGGCTGGTGGGCTGGGCTTTGTCAAACATTGCTAGGCTTTCGAACAAGGAAATGCAGTTGAAAAACCATAGAAATTGCAAATTATTCAACTAACCAAGGCAGCGAAATACTCTGTGGAAGTCTCATGTCCCCCTTGCTCCTTGATGACTTCTGCTACTGCGGCCAAAACTACCAGCATGTCTTTGTGTACTGGATTGGTAGAGTCGAAACGATTCAACAATCTGAAAATGATATGATATGAAATGATATCACACACTCAGTTTATCAAAATGGTAAGTTGCATTTTAATTATTATTTATTTTATTTCACATTATCATACAAAAGGGGAGCTTAATACCTTAAGGCACTCTACCATTCAACCTGTAAGTTGATCAGAAAGGTTCAACTGGGAGGCGTAAGAATGACCTCAAATGATCTTAATTACTGTAAATAGATACCACCGAGTGAACTGTATATTCAGTTGCCGCTTTCTTCCTATAAATAACAATAAATAAACAAAATATACTTACTTGCTGAAACTAACATTAGAGCATTTGCTAAAATTTGTAGCAAAGGTCTGAAAGGTTTTAGCCGTGCTAGATTTTGTTGAGCCATTGTATTGAGACTCATCTTCAGACCTTACAGACATGTTTTCCAGATCTTTAGCTATAGTTATAGTATCTCCAGTCTCAGACTTTTGTGTGTTTGTTTTTTGTGACTTGTGACCATATGTTATTATTGCATTGTGTTTATTTACAGCCTGTTCAGTTAGCCCGCTGCTTCCTGAAACCACAAAAAGTATGATAGTTGATTAAATTATTGATTTAAAAACCCAAAAAAAGAAAATCTTAAAATCCATTATAAATACAAAAAGTACAAAAATATTTTCACACCATTATTACTTCCGTGACTTTTACCTCTTCAGAGAGAAAATATGATAGTAATAATAATAGGTATATTGTTGAGTAACAAAATTCATGTGGTTAGTAAATATTATTTTTAAGACCATATGTTAACATTTATATGTACCTACATACAGCAACAGTTTATTAAACGCCTACCTTTTTGTTTCTGAGGTAAAGGTAAGGCAAACTTAGGAATTATTACTATTGAACTGCCAGTAGGTTATTTGTTTTACTTGTTATGATTAGGTAGGGACGTAAAATATTGTTAAATAGGCTAAATAGGTTCTTCGATTGAAGATTAGTAAATATTAATTTAGTAATGACTAAATTAATTAGTAAGATTAAAGGAAACAATTGAACATACCCAAATTTTCTTGAAAAAACCGGGCCTTTGCCATGTCCCTGTACTTATGTGTTTTCGGGTTTGAATTTGATGACTGGCCCTTCTGCCATCTTTTCCCCTTAGTTTTACCTTTCAGTTTGGACCTGAATTTGCCCATTATTCCTTAGTTGATAACAATTCTCTTCTTAAAATAAATATCGCACGTGGTAAAGTGACGTTTCTCGTATTGATTTTGATAGGTGATTGACGACGGAAGTTGTCAAAACAGACTGTTTTCAAAAACGGGTTAGCCAAGCTGATTCGATTATTTGTTCTGTTTTATCGGAAGTCTGAAGTTAGACCACCGCCTAAAATAAAATCTATTCACGCATACATCGTACTGTTTAATTTTAAGTTCCAAAGTTTATTGCCCATATTATGTACAACGGAACGTTATTTTTCTACTATTAATTTTTCTTTCATTCGTTACAAAGCCTTGTTTCATTGTCGTTTTTCTTGTTTGTAAATAATATACGCTTGAAATAGTACGTAATGTGAAATTATACGCATTGCTCAATCAACTGAACATTACGTAAACGGTAACCATTGCACGAAAACTAATTAATGGTAGTGCAACATAACCTATTTAGTGTTTTACGTTTTTGGAAGTAGCTTAGTTATGTGCTAATAATGCCGCCTTTTAGGAGGAAAAAGGCATCTAAATCGTTCCCCGTTAAAGTGTGTATGTTAGATGCCGAACTAGAGTTCAACCTTGAGGTAAGTTTGTCTAGAAACAAAAATGAACTGTTTTGTTTACAGGTCCCTTGAAATGTTAAAACAAATTAGCACAGTACTCGCTATATGAGTCACTTATTGTACTCTTTTGGTACATTGTAACCCTTATAATTACTATAATTAGCACTTTGAGATGATAAGAGTCCATTGTGCTGCAAATTTACTTATTATTTACATAATAATATACCATTGCTATAAGTAGTTTGCGATTTCGTCAGAGTCGAATTCGAATTATTAAAAATTTAAGAACATATATTAATACACATTATAATATATGACTGAGCAGAGGAATTTATCTGAGTAATAATAATTATTGTTTTATTTATACTAGCTAGAGTTAAGTTTTATTTATTAGATTTTTTTTTTCAGTGGCGAGCAACAGGCCGCGATCTATTTGACCTAGTATGCAGAACAATTGGCCTGAGAGAGACATGGTTTTTTGGGTTGCAATTCGAGGACACAAAGCACTTTGTAAGTTGGCTGAAATTGGATAAAAGAGGTGAGTTCTTACAATTCTAGTGAAAACTAGGGACACTGTCTGTACCATTTGTCTGTCTGTTTGTTACTTCTTCAAAACTAATTACTGAACAGATTTCAATGAAATTTGGCATAGAGGTAGCCTTTGGAGAAGCCCTTTTTTGGAAAAGAGAAGGATACATTTTATCTTTTTTCTAGGGTCGAGACAATTTCAATGTAGGCTAAGCTGCTTGTGTAAGCTAGTTGATTATAACGGTATTATTTTACAATCTATGCATATGTCAACATCAGTCCCAAGCATCCCCAGAAACATTTTAGTCTATAACAAACTTTTTTTTATGTAAGCAAACCAATGGGCTCAGATTATAATATCAAAAGCTTGTAATTCGGTATTAAAATACTTTATAACATGTTATTCTCTATTCCAACCAAAATAACGGTAGCAATACTAAACTTATGACTGTGTATTCCTCAAATCTTTTTTGTCTGATGTTGGCATGTACCACAAGTGTTGCCATCTGCTAACTAAATAACTTTATAATAATTTTGTAGACATAATTTGAAAACAGGCCGATGGAGAATTTTCAGCTTTATTACTCTGTGTAAAAAATCCAAAATCGACATTTTGTCACTTAGCCACCTTTTAGTTAGCAGAAGGCAGAAATGTCCACTTGTTTGTCAGGAAAATATATATTAAATTAAAGTTAAAAATATATATTAAAAAGAAAATCATTTTCAGTTCAAGACCAATGTGTGTCCCAAATGCCAGGCACACCTTTTATGCTTCTCTGTAAATTATACCCTGAGGATGTTGCTGAGGAGTTGATTCAGGAGGTCACCCAGCATTTGCTGTTCTTGCAAGTGAAGCAGGCAATACTGAGTATGGACATCTACTGTCCACCGGAGGCTTCAGTGCTGCTAGCTAGCTATGCGGTCCAGGCGAAGGTGGGTTTTGTTAGTATACAAGCTTTTTATTATTATTATTATTGTGTATTAAGTGATCAGCATTACTGCTGGTATGTCTAATGTCACCATACATTCGGCTTTGAACAGGACTGCCCCGTTTTCAGGTGATCTATCCCTTTGTCCCCATTTAAGCTTCAGGATGAAAATGTGCCATTTTCACAAGGAAGCAATCTACTGCAATTACTTTAAGGAAAAGGCAAAAAAAACAAAATTATTTCGACGACACGCAGGCGGCAGGCAGCATATCTGTTCAAATATCGATACATGCCATGAAGGGTGGCATGTATAAGAAATATGATTAGGAACAATTTCTTTCTGTTTGATATTTCTCAGCATTTCGTGATATTTTCAATATAAATACTGTGACAATAACAGTGTGTTTTTAATATACCTACTTTTATTTAACCTAAGAATTGGTAGGTGTCCCATTTTGTGCAGAAAAATAAATGGTCACATTAGGTATGCCTGTATGCTGTATTAGCTGGTGCTACTAGTTCAGCCATGTCTCTGCTCCTGGCCTCTGGTGATTCAATCAGTGTCACAGATAGGCTCATGAGCACCCGGGCTAGATGGAATTTTGCGCACCCTCAACTGAAATTAGTGATTTAAGACATTTACATTAATAGGCAACACGGTGTATATCTACCGCATCTGTTTGCTTTTAACTCGCACAGTTATATGGCACCAGAAATGATCTTTGTGTTCGTAAATCTTAAAAAAATATAAAATAAATCTAAAAATTATTTTTAATGTCCGTAGTATGGAGACTATGACGAAACCAATTACAAGCCTGGCATGCTAGCGAGCGAGGACCTATTGCCTCAACGCGTCATAGACCAGTATCAGATGACTCCGGCAATGTGGGAGGATCGCATTAAGATATGGTATGTTTGTAGTACTTACTATGCTAAGTGGAACACATTTTCAGATATTTGTGTTTTTATGAAGTAACAAGGTAGCATCATACGATACAGCTGCAATACGATACAGATCATGTACCAGTTGATGCCGTTCATATGGGAAGATAGTACCAAGATATGGTAAGACCACATCAATATATAATGGTGATTTTGTAGTATTGTGTCAAATAGAAGAACAAGAGGTGAACTCAAAGGTTATTTGACTGTTTTTGAAAATCATCTCCTTTTTAGAAAACTAAACTAATGCAGATAGATAGACAGACATAGGCTATGCTTAGGTTCCCTAGAAAAAGGAGAGAATCGGTCTGAGTGAATCGGGGGCGGATTTCTGTCAATTATAAATACATGTATAATTATAAATACAGTTATACATGTAATCATATTACGAAATGTCTACAATTAATTTTGATAAATGTCGTAGCATTGCACTTTGTATTTGTATACGTAATTTTATTAGATCGTATTCTATCAGTTATTTATAGCTTCCTGTAATGGAGACGAGAGTCATTGTACTCTGCTGATAGGAAATATTCCCTCACTCTGTGTGAGATAACAGCTTTGAATGTTTATATTTACATACATTCAATACTCTACAACATCACTATAGAAATAGAATGTATCAGTTGTTGGTATTTACTCACAATCTTCTGATTTAACAAAAAAAAAACAAGTCTCCATTTTGCAGTAAATTACAAAAAAAAAATTGTTATTTTTGTATTAAATCTCATGGTATTCTATGACTCCTATGTTTGTAGACAGTCTTTTATTACTACATTACCGGCAGATTAAAAAATATAGTGGCTACCATTCTATAGTCGGAATTATAATTCGATTCCACATTTGACATTAGCTACTGTCATTTTGTAAAATAATGATACCACATATAATAGTGTAGTGATGAACACAAAAATCGATAAACAATCGCGATTTATGTTTATGTAATCATAATATTGGTGTGCCAATTAAAGACTAAATTATTGATTTTTATTTAAATAAATACATAATTATTCATAACAATTATTTATTAAGTTAATATTTTAATATTTTAATATTAATAAACAAAAGTTAATATTTTTGTTTTTTTTTTATATTAAAAACAAAACTTATAATAAAAGAGCCTAGATAGTTTTCTGTATTGGCAACCCGTGCGCGCTCGTGCAGCTATCGCCATTTTGTTTATCTTGTCATTCGGCTTCATTCTCCTAGTCTGACTGCACGAATATCTCGTTTCATTGCGAATCGATATTTTGTTATTTTGTTGGGTTTTTGTTAAAGTTTTGTTACGTTGTGTTTGTTGTTACGTTTATAGTTTTTTGTGAACTTTGAGTGAATCTATTTGTTTTGGTTTTCCATCAAAATGGATCCTCCGCCAAGTACATCACAAAAAGACGTGGATGTTTTCTTGTCTCCAAGAAAAAAACGTCCACGAAAAGCTTTCACTGTTACTGAAAAAGTAATGATCCGCAACGCATATAAGTACGTGAAAAATGAAACTTCTGCGCAATTGGAGGCCTTTGAAGTTGTGGAAGAAAATGAATGTATGAACAAAGTTGCTCACATATTGGGAATAACCTCACGCTCTGTTTGTAACGTTTTGAAGGAAGTAAATAAAGGTGCGCCGCCAACTCCCCCTAAAAAAACTGGACCAAAGCGAAGTTTCAAAGATAAAATTGATGAATTTACATTCTCCGCAATACGACGAATAGTTCATCAGTTCTTTTACCGAAATGAACCTCCAACCATTGCAAAGGTTAGTCAATCAGTCAGACAGTATTATTTTATACCTACATCTTTTATATATAAGTAATGGTTCCAAACTATTATAAAATTTACTATTTCAGATTTTACAAGTGATGAACGATGATCCAGAAATGCCCAAGGTTTCCAAAGACACCCTCAGAAAAATTTTGAAGCATCTTAATTTTAAATTTGTTGCACGGTCACGCAAGAGCACACTTATTGATCGAAATGATATAATAACATGGCGCCAGCGTTACTTGCGATCTATATGTCAGTTTCGACGAGAAGGGAGACATATATATTATCAAGATGAAACTTGGGTTAACGCAGGTAAGGCTAACATTTTGAATTAATATACATTTACATTAAATTTAATAGTAACATTGAATGTTCATGTACTATATGTGATTTAAGGTCATACTGTAAAAAAAAACTTGGGTGGACAAGCAAGTCACATCATCTCGGCAAGCGTTTTTGGAGGGACTGACCACTGGATTAAAAAACCCATCTGGAAAAGGCAAACGTCTCATAATTAGCCATATAGGTAGTGAAGAAGGCTTCCTGGAAGAGGGGCTCATGATTTTTGAAGCAAAGAAAAATTGTGAAGATTACCATGATGAGATGAATGCAGTTTGTTTTGAGGAGTGGTTCGCTGGAGTCTTACCAAAATTAAGACCAAACTCAATTGTGGTGATGGATAATGCACCTTACCACTCCCGAAAATTGGAAACGGCACCAAAAATGAGCTGGAAAAAGCTGCCATTCAAGACTGGCTTTTAAATAAAAATATTCATTATGAACCAGATATGGTTAAAGCTACGCTTTTAGAACTGATTCCACATAACGAGTCTTTTAACAAGTACGCTGTAGACGAAATGGCAGCACAACATGGGATCACGGTTTTAAGACTGCCCCCTTACCATTGCGAGCTGAACCCTATCGAATTGATATGGGCTCAGGTAAAGGGGCATGTAGCTCAAAATAATAAAACCTTCAAATTGACAGACGTGAGAAATTTATTTGAGGAAGGCATTCAAAAAATTACGGCCACCGAATGGTCTAAATGCGTATCCCATGTTGTCAAAGAAGAGGAAAAAATGAGTAGGCTAGATATGTTAATTGACAATATCACAGACACATTTATAATAAATGTTACAGAAAGTGACAGCGATAGCGATAGCGATGACGGCGACGATTTATAAAATAAAATATTACCATAATACATCTATTTGTTTTATTTCTCATGTTCCTTCATGATCACATTTATTTATTTATTTCACACACAATTATTAAAGAAAACTCTCAGATCCGTAATAAAATTAATCGTCATAACTAAATTATCCGTTCACAAATATTTAATTTCCTGATATACTTAGTTTACGAGAATAAAATTATAAACGAGAAGAATCGATCCGGAAATATTCCATTTCCGTATCGAATAATTTCGCAACGTTACTATTTAGTATTTAGTACGTTGCAACACTGAAATTGTCAAATCTGGAATCGAATTAAAATTCCGACTATAGGGGGGTGGGGAGGAGAAGGTAGGGAGGTGTTTATGTAGATATAAATAAGTATATAATATTCCCTTAAAATATCTGTAATCAATACCAAAAACACATTGTGTATTAAATATACACGTCAGCGTCCATATCCTGAAGTACAGCAAATGTACTTCAGTATCCGAAAGGAAATGTATAGATGATACTTTTAGGTATGCAGACCACAAGGGCATGTCTCGAGATGAAGCTGAAATGGAATACTTGAAGATAGCACAAGACCTGGACATGTATGGAGTTAACTACTTTGCTATTAACGTAAGCATTTTTTTCTTTAAAATGAAGGTGTTAAACGAGCATACAGTCCACCTCGTGGTAAGTGGATACTGTCGCCTTAAGACATCCGTGATACATGCCAATATCAGTCTAGAATGACAAACATTGGCACTACCTAGATGCACTGCCTACCTTTGGAGATTTACGAGTCAATTAAATATCTTTAAATAAATGTTTGTTCGACAACGAATCAAACCTGGGACTTTGTCATCTTTTAAATAAACTTCATTTCTTTACAATTTTCGTTAGGAAATTCGGTGTAATCTGAAAATACACCGGTATATTATAATTTTATAATATAATTATAAAATTAGGCTGAGTGGTGTCCTGTGGCTTCAGCACTACCCCATCTCTTCCTGTGGGCGTCTGAAAAGGCGACTAAGGGATAACAAAGCGCTGGGGAACTACACCACCCCTAAAAGATTGGATCCACCAACACGCCGCATGCACACAGCGTCACGTTTTGAAGCCATCGTGCACAAGACAGCAGTAGTGGGCGATAAAAGAGCTGGTTCCGTTTACAGTATTATAAATACAATTATTCTTCTCCGTTTTTCAGAACAAAAAAGATACAGATTTATACTTAGGCGTGACAGCACTCGGCCTCAACATTTACGAGAAAGATAACAAGTTGACACCAAAAACGACATTTCCTTGGTCGGAGATTAAACATATATCCTTCGACGACAAGAAATTTGTGATAAAATTCGTGGATAAGTCAGTGACTAATTTTATTTTCTTCTCCCCGAAGGGGATGAACAAATTGGTGAGTTATTTAATTGACCTCTAAAATATTATTATTTTTACAATATTTAAGTATGGCACTACGCACGCCTCATCTGTGCACGCCTCATCTGTGCACGCCTCAACTGTGCACGCCTCAACTGTTTGACCAATGTCTCTATTTCATGGGTCTCCTGGAAGAGATTTCCACAGGAGATAAGCTCTTTTATACATCTCTCATTTAATCATGTATACAATGTTTGTGACAAAATCAAACAACATTATATATAAATAAAAATGGCTTTACAATCCGACAAACATGTGATCTTGGAAGAACAAGGGAAGAAGAAAAGTTCAAAATTGACGAGATGATTAGTCAGCAAGAAACGAACTTTAGAGTACTTGAATGAGCGGTCAGAAGTATAGAACTAAAGAAAATGACTGAGAAATACTGACCCAGGGGTACAATTATATCGAATGACTCTTTACGAAACAAATACAAACATTTATGCATCAGCCGTCTATTCAAAAACATCATATGAGCTAAAGTGGCTTCATGACATCAGCATGGAGAGTAATCATGCAATACACAACTTGGGCGTCCACTTGGGCTCTGATTTTGGTAATACACCGAAAAAGTAGTCTATTGTTAATTTAATTTGTTCTTATGATTAAATTAACATGATGGGTAACAACTGTATATTTAGTTGTTGCGGTTGCAGTACCTTTACATAGTATAAAACAAAGTCGCTTCCCGCCGTCTGTCCCTCTGTATGTACGCTTAGATCTTTTAAACTAAGCAACGGATTTTAATGCGGTTTTCATCAATAGATGGAGTGATTCAAGAGGAAGGTTTATACGTATAGTTTAATAAATATTGTTTTGTGTTAATTTGTTGAAATATGACGATGTGACAGGCATGCAACGCTGCCGGGCACAGCTAGTATTTAATAAGAATCTGAATATGTTAAAGGCCACAGACAGACAGATATACGCATCAGACTTATATCCCTTCTTACGCCGGGCCGTATTTTTAATGTAATCACTTCGTCTAATTTCAATTATAGGTGTAATTAAGTATTTTTTTTCAAAGCCACGTTATTTTCAGATATTAGACCTGTGCATCGGCAATCACGACTTGTACATGAGGCGGCGGAAACCGGACACGATGGAAGTACAACAGATGAAGGCACAAGCGAAGGAGGAGAAACAGGTCAGTTATAAAGGGTGTCTCAACAAGAACTTGAATTTTAAATAAATGGAAGAACGCCATATTTGAATGAATTTCTTTATAAACAGATCAATTATTGATATTACACGTGAAATAAAATGTCGATTAAATGACCATCGCGTCTTGGATTCTTTCGACCAAATTTCGGAATACTTTTTCGAGTAAGGACCGCAGGATTTCTTTAATTTGGTGTTCAATTTCGTCTTTGAGTTCTTCAATCGTCTCAGGGTGGTTTGTATAGATCTACGCTACGCTTACACCTACGCTGTCTATGGTCTGTAAGCTTCAGTTCTTGTTTAAACTGGATCTTGTAAGTACGAAGGTGCAAATCTTTAGTTAAAATTCGTTGGACAGTGCTGCTATGGAGGTTTAATGCCTGGGAGCGATGCCAGATGGAAGTGTTTGATTGTTCTGCGACATTGATACTCGCAGCCGCGATATTTCTGGGTGTTGTTTTAGGGCGATGAAGGTTTCTCAAATTTTCAACAGCGGATGATTATGCACACCAAAATGACCACGTAACTTGCGAATTGTTACTGTAAATCTTCCTCCATTTTTGTAATGGGTTTTCACTATTAATAAATGTTCAAACTGTAACGCGGCATTTTCAAACATTTCACGGTTTCAATTCCAATTTCTTAATATGGCCCCGTCGAGGCTTCGATGATTCGGCCAATGTCAAGGTTGAATGAAACAGTAAAAAATATTGAGAAAAAGATAAAAACACGCATCCATCCATTGAGACATCCATTATTATAACAATATTTTTATGTCGAAGTTAATGTTTCTTTATTCGTTTTGTTTTGCTTTAGTGATATTGTTGGTTTGAATAACACTGTCCTTAAGTTGTATCAACTTCTTTTTATAGAATTCACAGAGGTTATGGCCTCGCAGGCGTATAATTTTTGAGAAAAGAACTTGAAACACCTGTTTCTTCATGGTCATCAGAGAACCCAAATTAGAATGTTTTAGTAATAGGAAGTGGTACTTCATCGACTTTCATCATTTCATCATGGTTTCATCATGGTAACATTCGTAGGGCCTTTCTCACCACATCCTGACACCCGAATGTCTTGTTAACAATCTGATAGATAAATTGTCTGCCAATTAAATTTAGCTGATATTGACATTCTGATAAAATACAATTGACTTTTTGATATCTTCTGATAAAGTATCAGGTGGTGGTGAGAAAGGCCCTTAGTAATTTAAAATTATTCATTTCAGTTAGTCAAAAATATTATGTTTTGTTGATCATGATTTGCTGCTATTTTAAATACAAGCCAGAAAGAAATACAAAAAATGCTAAATTTGATTTTTATGCTGTTTTCAGCGTCGTCAAATAGAACGAAATAAGTTAGCGAGGGAGAAGCAACTTCGCGAAACGGCAGAAAGAGAAAGGGCGGCCATGGAGCAAAGGCTACACCAGTACCAGGAAGAAATAAGACTTGCCAACGAGGCTTTGGTAAGATATTCTTATTAACCGGTTCTATTCTAGCACTTGTTGCTATCGTGTTAAGAGATTGAGGCGTATTTATTATCTACATAAGATTTTAAACTTTCGTATCGCGATTGAACATTTGGAAGTGCTTGGTAGGCAGGAGATAAGTGATGGACTGGGGTGAACTGTACTTTGAGTTGAATAATTTATTTGAAATCTTAACTTTATTTATACAAAATATTATTATTAACCTAAAAGCCAATGACAAATAATAGGTTTTGACTAATAACAAGCGAGCATTACCGATGCATAATTTTGCAACGGATCTGTAAATCACGCCATTGGTGCGCGCTAGCCACCTCCGTGGATGGACCATGGCATCAATATTACAGCTTTTCCTCCAGACTATTACGGTTCTTTCCCCAGAGTATCACCGCTCTTTCCTTGTAATATCACTGCCCTTTCCTCAGAATATCACCACTCTTTCCTCAAAATATCACTGCTCTTTCCTCAGCATATCACCGCTCTTTCCTTGGAATATCACCACCCTTTCCATGGAATATCGCCGCTCTTCCTACCACCGCTCATCAGCTTTTCCTCCAGAATGTCACGATTATTCCCCAGAATATCACCGCTCTTCCCTATGGAACTATCTCACCTTTTGTTATATTTATTTACGTATTACTATATTACACAGCATCGTTCAGAAGAGACGGCGGAACTTCTAGCGGAGAAGGGGCGGGTAGCAGAAGAGGAAGCGTCTCTACTGGCGCAGAAGGCTTCGGACGTGGAGCGGGAAAACGCGAGACTACGACTGTCCGCTATTAGGACTGAAGAGGAAAAGGTAATTGAATAACCAGTAATTTTGAATACCTTTATTTGATACTGTTATCTGTTTTCTCATTAACAGCCAAAGGTAGGCAACGATCGAGAGAGATCGACGATGAGGCCGCCTCTTGTACTTTTCGTGTTACTTATTTAAATAGTATTTTTGCAATAAAGAGTATTTATCCATAAATAAAGAGAATAAATAAATGCAATAAAGAGTTTTCAGTAAATTTTGTAGGTATTGGAATAGCCATTAAATAACCATTGAATTTTGAAGATATTTAATTAATCATTGAATTTTGTAAATATTTCATTAACCATTAAATTTTGAAAGTTTTTAATAATCGTTGAATTTTGTAGGTATTTTCAATAATTATTGAATATTGAAGGTAGTTTAACAATGTAACGTAACGAGGTAACTTTCCAACGTAGTTGTGAAAGATGTCAGTGAAAATGTCATGTCTTTTCAGGTAAATTTGGAGCGCAAGACTCGTGAAGCGGAATTTCTAACGGCTCGTCTAGTAGAAGAGTCTGAGAAGCGCGCGGCCGAAGCCGAGCGGCTCAAGGCCGAGCTGCTCGCCGCGCGGCTTGCCGAAAAACAGGCCAAAGAGAAACTGCTCAACTTCCTTAGTAGGACATCTACCGCTTCATTACCACCAGTAAGTCTTTACGAATATTTATTAAATTTATTTAACAGTCTTTTGATAAAAATCCCTAATATCTAAAACTCCGCCATAATCCAAACCAATATGCTTTTAAACATCTGTAGAATCTTACAATTTTTAATGGATATTTTTTTATTATGGTCATAAAAATTTACATTTTTTTAAATTTTTTTTTACATGTATATATTAAATAGTTCGTGCCGTTTAGCATGGCAATAGGGAGAATTCACACCTCCGTACTAATGTACTCGTATTTAAGATGACTTCACATGTTACCATTACTGGTTTAATTAACATTCAAATAGGTACAACAATATCTAAGGTATATATTACGTCTCTTATGTGACATTTATGTTATGTTATGATGTAAGCAGATAATAAAATTATTTTTCTTATTGCTCTAGATGGCAGACAGGCAGACAACTCTTCTGATGGTAAGTGACTTTTTCACAGATGGCATTGACTTTCTCTGTAACTGAGCGACCAGAGCGAGCTGCATCTTTGACGTTAAAATTTCCAGATTGAAAACGCTTGAACCAACTTTGTGCTAACCTTACCGATACCGCATTAGATCCATAAACGGCACAAATTTTGTTTGCGGCTTGTGTCGCATTTATGCCTTTTTTGTATAATAAAATTCCAAAATGTAGCGTATTTCTTCGTTACTTTCACTCATTTTCACAGACTAGAAAACAAAGGAAAAATGGCGGAAAATTGTTTTTTTTTTAATATTGTTTTTTTTTTAGAATGTCAACTTTTAATGTTATTACAAACAGCCAGGTACAAATAGTACAACCAAAGAGATTTGATTACAACTTTATACGTACAAAATATGAAAAGACTTATTACAAATTATGAAAATCCCCGACCTATTATTTTATTTATTAGGTACGAGCTGTGCCCGGCCACGCGTTGCTGTGGCTGCCCAACAGATGGCGCTTACCCCGTTTTTACCTGTTTTTGGGATGTTATAATAACACAAATAAGACAGCATTTTCGATGAAAACTCAGTCGACTTGATTATTTCCTACAATTTGAACTATTATCGTCATATTTCAACAAATTAACACAAAACAATATTAAACTATACGTATAAACCTTCCTCTTGAATCACTCTATCTATTGATGAAAACCGCATTGAAATCCGTTGCTTAGTTTAAAAGATCTAAGCGTACATACAGAGGGACAGACGGCGGGAAGCGACTATGTTTTATACTATGTATAGATTATCTTTGTTTTAACTATTTATCTTTGAGTCAAAATAATCTCAGGTTCTATTCCCCAGTCATCAACAGTGCCTGCCAGTCTATTCCCGTCCACTTGCTCGTTACCGGCGGAGCTCGGGGGCGAGGTCCTACAGAACGGGACGTCGCCGGTGGAGCCCGAGCTCAACTCATATCAGTTGGTGCCCGACGACTCCGACCCTCATATACATCGGCTCTCACTTGAGATTGAGAAGGAGAGGCGAGTTTATTTTATTGATTTTTTTTTGTCAAACATACAGTACATAGTATATCTTATACAACGGGTCATTGAAATAATTGAAAACTAAAAGACGTCAACTAATTTGAAATATATAAAACCTTCCTAGCGAAAAATAAAATTATTGAAGGAATTAAATCAAAAGAGTCAAACATGTAGTTTTGTTGCTCTGTCTAAAATCTTCGTAACGCTCATTACTCAGTACAGGGCAATGACCGGTTGCGGGCAGAAACAAAAGCCATATTTTCAATCAATAAAAACACTATAACTAAACTAAATAAGTATAAATTACTAAGAATATCATCACCGAGTAGATGGACTTCTATTTCCTTATTGTCAACAGTGAACCTTAAACTGATAAAGAAATATTGAATGAGAATCCGATGGTAGCAAATTTAAAGGACCATCGATTCTCATTCAATATTCTTTACTTCTCATTTCTATTTCAGAGTGGAATACTTAGCAAAATCGAAGCACTTACAGCAACAGTTAGACGATTTGCGCTGTGAATTCTCAGTACTACGCGTTGACCAAACAGCAGCCACGTTGGATAGGTTGCACGAGGCCCAGGCCAGGGCTGGGGACAACAAGTACTCCACCCTGAAGAGGCTCAAACAAGGCTCCACTAAGACCAGAGTCGCTTTTTACGAAGAACTTTGAAGTTAGTTTCTTTACAGATGAATTTAGGAATGCTATAGGTATTGAATAGTCAGCAATCATGTTGGATACATTGCACGAGGCTCAAGCCAGGACTAGTGATAACAAGTACTGAAGAGACTCAAACAAGGCTCCACTAAAACCAGAGTCGCCTCCTACGAAGAAATTTCAGGTTAGTTTCTTTACAGAAGAATTTAGGATTTTTATAGGTATTGGAACAGTCAACAACCATGTTGGATTCATTGCACGAGGCTCAGGCTCGAGCTGGGGACAACATGTACTCCATGCTGAAGAGGCTCAAACAAGTCTCCACTAAGACTGGAGTTGCTTTCAATGAAAATCCTAAAGGTTAGTTTCCTAGCAAATTTCAGAAACTTCTTTATAGCGGTCGACAAAGCATCGGTCACATTGCACAAGTCCGTATCAGGACTGGTGATAGCAAGTACTGAAGAGGCTAAAACAAGGTTTCACTAAGACCAGAGTTGCCTTCTACTAGGAACTTTAAGATTATTTTCCTTCTAAAAACATTTAAAAACTTCTTATCTTCTTTTTATACCTGGAGTTTTTCATTCAACCTTACTTGAGATATAGTGAAATATTTCTGAAATTCAGAAGTCTACCCAGAGAAATAATACAATTTTTTGTGTTTCCAGGTACAATAAATATCTGAATCGCAAATAATCGATTCTACAACGTTATGACGTTAATTAGTGATATTGGTATAAAATATTTATATATAATTAATTATACATATTAGTATTATAATAAATTAACGGATACGCACAATTGTAACACAATTTATAGTCTGTCCGCGTTAAGAATGCAATGACACATCGACCACCTTTTTTGACTAATGGTATTTCTTAGAATTGCTGGGTCTGTTTTACCGTAACATGCACGTCTCAGCCTCACTCAATACTTCATGCGGCTCGGACATGTTTACTGTCACCCAATAGTACCGCGTGTTTTATATCTATTTTATAATGAACACTTCCACATTGCTCGTTCTTAAAAACAAGGTTCATCAATAATAATACACATTGGAAAAAGGAAATCTATTCACTATGAATAAATTTCCACTGGCCACGTTACCCCTCTCTCACAGAAGACTACCTTGAAATGTACTGCATTTTCCACTTTATCGTATTTCCCCAATGTACGTACGTGTTTCGGTAGGGAGTGAGATATGCCAGAGCCCATTCCTATCCTATCCTATCCCTGCCCATTTTCCCAACCCTTTCTTCAAATCCATTCCTATATCTCCAAAGGTAGGCAGCGCATCCGGGGGCGTGCCAACATTTATCATTTTGGACTAATGTTGGCATGTATCGCGGATATCTATGGACGACAGTATCCACTTACCATCAGGTGGACTGTATGCTCGTCTGCCGCCTTCGAACATAAAAAAAAAATAATACAAATAATAGTTTCAGATTGAGAATTAATTATAATTTATAACTAGCGGTGCCGGCGACTTCGTTCGCGGATTGATTCTCGTGGGAACTCTATAACAGATCGGCATAAAATGTATCCTAATATTAAGTCATAACCTATACGTATGCAGTTTCATTAAATTCTGCCCTGTGTGTTTTTTGGGTAAAAACATACAGACAAACAAAAATTCCAAAAAATATTGCAGTCACTATATTACATTTCTATATAGTTTCTTTACACAATAATTACACATTCTAGTGTTGTTAAACACATGTGTAGTAATAGTGATTACAATTTTGTTGTTTCTGTCTAGTTTTATCTTACTATTTTCAAACAGAAATCAATGTGGAATATATTTACTGGTGATGAGTCACTGCTTTCTTAATGCGAACAGACAATAAGTACAATATAGTAGCGCCGCGATCTTATGAATCCTATGACGTTTCTTTGGTGACATTATTAGTGGTATGAAGAGGCGTGTCGTAAAGTTACCCCGGTGGGGATTGACAGGTTTTACAAAAGTAAGAAAATAATAATCGAAGAGGATATCTACAAATTGACAAATTCATAGATACAGAATTTAACATTTTTGTTGATGGCAGCACAGACAACGGCGGTACTGATTATAATGATGCTGATATTGAAATGAATTTATCAGATCCATTACTTTCAAGATCGAAATGAATACACCTGAATCGAGCCACCCTGTATTTTCAGATTTGATGGCCTGAAGCTTAAAAAATGTTTGATCGATCAAAAGGTTTCTATGCTGTTTTGAAACTGGCATACTAACCATCATACCAGTATGCCTTTGTTCCACATTTGGATTCAGAGTACAGAAAACAATTAGTTTCTGTAACAAGTCGTTTATTCAGTGACTTGTATTGTCTCCAACAACGTTTATAACACCAAAATTATGGTAAAACTGCATAAAAACTTTTTCTTTGACCTAACACTATTTTTATGTTCCAGGCCTTAAAAATACATAAAAATGCAGGGTGCCTGCCTGGATTTAGGTGTCTGGGGGTGTATTATATGTTGCAGCTTTATTTCATTTCCGTATAATCTAAGATGTACATTGTACAATAAATCGGAACTATTAAAATAATTCGAATGAATCGTTTATTGTACATTTCAATTTTCGTAATATTACATCACTAAAGAAATGTAGAATTCATAAAATTCTGGCGCTACTATGAAGGATCGTGCACATTACAGACGAGGCGCAATTGTTCAACGCAATAATTTAAGTCTGTTAGCTGTTAGACATTCAATTCGTCATGTGGTCGCACAGCGAATAACTCTCAAATCACGTGTGTTAACGGCGCCCGTTCAACGCACTTAGAAGCGCACGCGACGCAACCAAGCGTTCCGCCCGTGCACTGCGCCGACGCGGCCCGTCTCAAGTGTGCGATGGTTTATACAAAATGTATGAAAATGATTAAAGAGGATTTTTGCAAAGTTATTCGTCGCCGTGCGGCCCGCCGTAATATACGCCAGCCTTAGTACAATAAGCTGTACTGTTGAAGGGGTGAGCGGGGACTTGCTGGCGTTCATTTGAGTTCTTTGACCTCTCAACACTACGCGTAATGGTGCTAAATGCATTTTTGTACTGGAAAATGGCGATACAAAATGAAACGACACGGTCTCCCTTGACTCGATTCGCCACCTTTAACGAATCTTTACAATTGATGATAGCTAATTGATTGGGCATTTTTGTAACGACGACGGGTAGTACGCGAAATAGGAGCTTACCGCCAACTTCGCGACTTTTTTACACTCGTATTAATAATACCTTTTCTTAGCTTTATAAAACGCAACATCTGCCTGGCCTTCTGTTTATTCACTTATAACTTGGATCTTATAGTTTTTCACTATCGTATACTCGTAGGAACACACTGAATAGCTGGCGTAACTCGTACATAAAATTCCTCATAACGAAACTATCGATTTTCAAAATATTCGCCGTTGAATTTTAAACACCTCTGTCACTCGAACCTCTTTAAAAGCAAGAGGTCCAGTCATCTCATGAGTATAATATTCAATATACACACTGCAAACTGCGACAATATTCAATTACGCAAAATGTTCAATACGCATAACGTTTAATACGTAGTCATTTTGCGTATTGAACATTGTGCGCTGCGACGTCCAAGGCCGTGTCACTGTAACGTTGTAATTATTGTTTTAACTATGATTTTAAAGAAAATAAGTAAGCGGTTAATGTGACATACGAAAACTATATTTAAAATGACATTTCAATAATGATACACAAGTTTTACACTAGGTGTCTATACTTTACATCTCCCTTTCTTTGTAAACTAAAAACATTGTTTCCTAAACTTACATTTTGACTCAACGTATTAATTTTTAATAACCATGAAAATAATATTAAATTACAGATTTTTGCAAAACATACTATTATGTTAATGGTTAACTAATTATACCTATAATCATAAATTGCACAGCACAACTTAATATAACTTATAAAATAATATTGTAATTACTAATTTAAGTATTATTAAAGATCAAGTCTATTTATTGGTTTAATTATTCTACCAAATCTTGATGATCTTAGTGCTGTCGCTGGTTGAGCCAGGTTTGACTTCTGCAAATGATTAGAAGTGTTTGGTGACGAGCTTGTTGATGCTGGGGGTGACTTAGGAACAGCTGGTGATTGTTCTTGTGCTGGGACCTGTTGTACTGCTGGTTCATCTGTGTATTTAGTTTCAGGAACTACCACTCTGTTGCTGGTAATGTCTGCTTGCGTCTTGTGCAGATGACTGAAGTTTCTACGTAGGATTTGGCCTTGATCAGTTTGAATGATTACAGATCTTGGTAGACCTTCAGGCTTTTCTACCACACTTGCCCCTTCCCATTAGCGATGAGCAACTTTGTGTCTGACTTTTTCATTAATTTCAAAATTGTCTGGTCTTTTAGTGTGCTTATTATTGTAGTTGGCTTGTTCTTCTCTTAATCGTTTTAGTTCAGCTGTGACTCCTTGCATTATTTTTGGTTTTAGGTTACTGTCTTTTGTAGGTAATGGAGATCTGGTTATTCTGCTGTATAGACGTTATTTTAGGTTCACCCAGAACCTAAAATATCATTTCTTGGTGTATTTCTCCAGTTTAATAAAGCAAGTTGAACATCGGACTTGTCAATACTACATTTTTTTAATATGTTCTTGGCTACTTGAACTGCTTTTTCGGCGAGCCCATTGCCTTGATGGTGATGTGGACTGGATGTGTCATGGTTAAATTTCCACTCTTTTTGAAAGATCTTGAATTCTCTAGACATGTATTGTGTTCCATTGTCAGTTTGTAGCTCTTCTGGTATTCCATGTACAGCAAACCATCTTTTCAGTTGTTCTATAACTTCATATGAAGACTGACCTTTTAGCTGTTGAAAATCTAAATATCCAGAGTAGCTGTCACAGATTACGAGGTAAGTTTTTCCTTTTAATTCAAATAGATCAGATGCAACTATTTGCCATGGAAGTGTAGGAATCTTTTTAACTAGCACTATATCTTTAATATTGTCTTTTTGTGTTTGTTCACAGACAGAGCAGGTTTTAACTAGTTTTATGATGTCGTCATATTGTCTCTTCCAGTAGAGAATTTGTCGTGCTCTTCTTAAACAGCTGTGTATACCTGCATGTCCTTGAGAATTCTTGAGAATTTTAGGGATCTGTGATTTTGGTACTACAATTTTATTTCCTTTGAAAATTATTCCTTTGAGATAGCTCAATTCTTCTTTAAAGTTAATAGTGTTGTAGTTCTGTGGGAAGTTCACTGACTTTTTCTGGAAATCCTTGTATTATTGTCTGAAGTAGTAACTGTAAATGTGGATCTTCCTTTGTACCTGTAATTAACTCCTCTTTTGCGTCAAGTGACATAGGTAGTATTACTGCAACTTTCAAATTTTCTTCTTGTTCATATTTCAGATTAGATGCATCGCAGTCTCGACTAAGAAAGTCTGCTAAGGGTATTTCTGTGCCTTTTTTAAATATGACTTTTGGTGCGTATGGTGCAAGATTAAATATTATGCGTTGCAATCTCGCTGGAGCAGATTGTATGTTTTTCTTGAAGATTGTCTCAAGTGGCTTATGGTCTGATTCCACTGTCAGTTCTTTACCATAAACATATTCGTGAAACTTCTTACATCCAAACTGTATAGCGAGTGCTTCTTTTTCAATCTGTGGATAATTCTCTTCAGACTTGGTTAACGCTCTTGCTCCATAGGCTATTGGTTGTCCTTCTTGAAGAAGTGCAGCGCCAAGATTTTTTGAGCTTGCGTCTACGCTTAATGTTACAGGTTTGTTTACATCATATAGTCTCGATACTGGAGGACTTTGAAGAACTTGTTTTATTTTGTTCAAAGCTTCTTCGTGATGAATTTCCCATATAAAGCTTGTATTTTGGTGTAACAAACCTCTGTGGATTTGTTAGATCAGACATTTTCAGAATAAATTTATTTAGGTATGTGATCATTCCTAGTAGTCTCTGTAGCTCTGTTTTGTTCATTGGTGTCTTCATTGCCTGTATAGCTTCTACTTTTTCTGGGTCTGCTTCTAGTCCGTCTACTGAAACAATGTGCCCCAGGAATTTTATTCTTTCCGATTCAAAAATGCATTTATTTTTATTAAGTTTGAAGCCTGATTTCTTTAGTGTTTCTATGACTTCACTAACGGTTTTTTGTAGTTCTTCTCTACATTTTGCATATATAAAAATGTCATCGATTGATACTCTTACATTTTTAAATTTACTGAGCAAATTTGTTAAAATTTCTTGGAATATTTCAGGTGCTGATGATACTCGAAACGGAAGTCTCTTGAAAGAATATCTTCCCCATGGGGTAGCAAAAGTTAATATTTTTTGTGTTCTTTCTGAAAGTTTAATCTGCCAGAATCCTTTTGTGCAATCTAATAATGCAAAGAATTTAGAACCTTTAATATCAGCTGAAATTTCCTCTATAGTAGTAAGTGGAAAATGACGTCTCAGTATGTTTTTATTTACATCTGATGGATCTATACAGATTCTTATTTTGCCTTTGTCTTACAATTACCATAGGACTTACAGCAGGGGTAGGCTCTGTTTCTGGTTTTATGACGTCTAATTTCACCATTCTGTCAAGTTCTTGCTTTACCTCATCTCTTATAGCATGTGGAATTCTTCTTGACGGTTTAATTTCAAGTTTTGGGTTCTCGATTAGGTCAATATTATAATATATAAATTATTATACTATATAAAGCTCGATTATAATATATAAAGCTCGATCATACTCATAATCTTTATAACAGCCTAAACCTTCGAAGATGTCATCTTTACATTCACTTTCCTTCAGTGTTTTCACCCTTGCAATAAGTTCTAACTTTTCACAGGTATCAAGTCCTAGGATCGGTGTAACCTTTTCTTCAACTACCTTGAATATAATGTTGTTTTCTTCATTTTTTATTTTACAAAGTTTTCTTCTGTGTAACTTATTAAATTTTTTGTTCGGCTTGGCTTCAGACTTGCCTTCGTTTTGTTTATTAAGTGTCTCGGTAACACGTTGCATTGTGCTCCTGTATCTAGTTTGGCAATGAATTTCACATTACCAACTTGTATTTTTTCTGTCCAGTCTTTCTTTTCTCCGGCACTTATAGCTGATATGTATACCTCATCTTCAAAACTATTTGAGTTTTCTTCTACTGTATTTGGCACTTATAGCTGATGTTTGTTAAATGCTGGACATTCTCTGAATTTATGGTTTGTACCACATCTCTTGCAGTCAAAATATTCATTTTGTTTATTTTTGACACCTTTATTTCTCACTGCTAATACTTTATCTGCTTTATTTTTACCTTCGAACTCGTCTAGTTGTTTGGAAGCTTGTTCACTAGTTTTACAGATTGTTATAGCTTTGGTCAAGTCTAGTTTATCTTCTGTCCACAATTTCTCTCTTACTTGATTCGATCGGATTCCAAACACTATCTTGTCTTTTAGCATTTCGTCGAGTAAATTGTCAAATTCGCATTTGCTTGCCTGAGTTTTTATTCTGGTTAAAAATTCGTTAAATTGTTCATCTTCGTTTTGTACAATTTTGAAAAATATATATCTTTCAAACGATATATTTGTTTTTGGTGCGAAGTACTCTTTAAACTTGTCTTTAATGATTTGCAAGTTATTTTTGTCTGCGTCGCTAAGGTTAAAACTGTTGTATATTTCGATCGCTTCTGAGCCTATCACTGCCATAAATGATGCTGCCTGGACTTCGGCTGGCTTTTTATCTAGTTGAACAGCGATTGCATACCACTCAAACTGTTGTAACCATTTTTTCCAGCACGTTGATTTGTCCGAGTCAATTTGTAGGTTGGCTGGCGGCTTTATTCCAGATACTGCGTTGTTCGTAGCCATTTTATAACTTTCTCACGTATTTTCTTTTATTTAACACGTTTTTCCATAATTCTGACACCATGTAGCGTTGTAATTATTGTTTTAACTATGATTTTAAAGAAAATAAGTAAGCGGTTAATGTGACATACGAAAACTATATTTAGAATGACATTTCAATAATGATACACTAGGTGTCTATACTTTTCAGTCACCGACGTGTTGGTGTGTGGTGAAAGCCATCACTTTCTCTTCTGGCTCCGCAAGTGTCAACCCTCTCATAAAATCTTTCGGAAGAAAGAGTGGGATGGGTCACGAGTTCTTGAATTTTTCATCTCGTTTTTAAACACAAAATCTTCTTTATTGCTGTTTTTGTGAAAGAGGATGCGACTTTTCAGTCATTTCTTGCGAACTAGTTCTAGGGACACTGGTCAGACAAACGGTCGTGTTCTTTTTTAGGGGCACGGTACAGTCATGGCCCGTTAAGAGAAAAAAACACCTAAAACGTAAAAGAAAAAAAGCTATGCCTTAGTAAAAAAATGTTCGCGACGAGGCAGAAGCCTTGTCGCAATTTTGGTCTGATGTCACCTTCGAATACTCATTCAGAGGACTTCTACTTTTTAATAATAAATGTTTCATCTCCTGTTACGATCTCATACACAGCATTTGAACGCTAATGGTTAAACTTCTGCAGCATTTTCATGTACATGTATCCGTTTCTGGACCGAGTTCAAGAGGTATCTTTCCAGCGACAACGAAGCTTCTTAACTTGGTAAATGTTCGTGCAAGATATTTTGAATTGGACTCGTACCAATCCTTGAATTTCGTCATATATGATTCGCGGGTTTTTCCTTCAATGTGTCGCCTGACAGCAGCCACATTTCCGTCAGTGACCACAGTTGAAGGATCCCCTTCACGAATTTCGTCATTGAGATAATCGCGCCCACGATTATATTCACAGTGGTCAAATGTGGTGCCGAACAGCATTTAGAAGTCGAGAACTGCACTCTTGCAGAGAAAATTAACTGTTGAAATCGTAAAAAATCAGCGCTCTAAAATCTTTTCACGTTAATTCCGTTTTCAATGCGACAGGCGACTTTCGATTTGTCATAAAAATAACCGACAAACGGTGTCCCCCCCCCAAAACTATATTGAATTTTTTTGAAAACAACATTCGTAATTCAACAAAACAAATAATTATACAAAACAATCAAAACAATCAAACAATCAAAACAATCAAAACAATCAAACAATCAATGTATGTATCAATTGTATCATGTCAATTCATGTCATGTATGACTATTATAGTGTATTATTTATTAACCAAATGGTTAATTATTAGAGTTGCAACGAACATTCGGTTACTATTCGGCCCTTTTTCGATATTAGGCCGAATACCGAATATTAAATTACTATTCGGCCGAATACCGAGTACCTACAGGTTGTCTTGCAAGCAGGATATTTTATCGTGAAAATAACCTACTTTTTTTATAATTTTAAGTGTTTATTTTTCTATTGGTAATAACATCTACATATTTTTTTTAAATTAGTAATCAAAACTTAAAAGTGGTAGATTGTGGTGTAAAAATTATATATTTTTTGCATTACAAGGAAGAAGCTTGTTTCTCTTCTCTTCATACGAACTTTCTGCTTCTGAAAAAGTCTCTCCGAGTAAACACTGCTTCCAGGTGGGGACAAATACTTTGCAGCAAGCTTTACTAAGCCTTGAGAAAAGGTTGCTTTATTTTTTGCCCACCAAAAAATATATTTTTATTCCAATCAACCAAAGTTGATTAAGGTAAACAATTTCGTTGTCAACACCTGGCTCGACTCATCTTTCGGCCGTTTTCGGCAATTGCCTCTGTGAACGCGACAGCTAAGCAATATAGCCGTACGCTAATCCACGTGCGGATCCATAGGTTTTGTATAAATAAAATAGAAAGCCTGACCTTATATCTCGAGATTAGCTGCCCTTCGACCAAGCTTACGACCGTCTAACGAGCTCGTTGTCGCCACGCGATACTCCAGGCCTGGTAGCGCTTCTTCTCGGCTTCTTCTTGGCTTCCACTTGGTTCAAGCGTCCTTCGAGATTAAGCTACGATGCAGCTTAAAGCGGATTCACTCGCGGTATGGAAAAGGCACAGCGTGTGCTAATTCCAGATTGTTTCACTACGACGAGGTTGGGTCAAAGACTCCAATCAGCGGTATTACAATCGTGAACAGAGTTCACGACCAAGCGGGTTTCTAGCAATTTGGAATGGATCCAGCTGCTATGAGGTCGCGTCGTAGACTGGCGGGTATACTCTAAGTGCAGCGATATAAAAACGAATCGGTGGAAGTGATTATATAAAAGGGGGGTAACAAAATATGATATTACCCTACAAAATAAAAGCAACAATGTTATTGGCGCGAACAACCTCTTCAAAACATTCCAAGAAGGATCTGTGAATACTCTGACTAGGCTTATTGTTGGTACTTTTTTTTTTGGTATTATAACAAGAGACGAGTTGCTACTTTCGTCGCTGCTTTATTCACGGAATAAACCCTCTAGTAAAAGATGCTATTTTGTCAGAAAAGAAATGCATTTTAAATCGAGGGTCTAATAGAGTCGCCAGCAAATATTTTTTATCCTCATCAAGTTTTGAAAAACGTTGCTTTAATCCTTGTTGCATATTCACAATCATAAGCTTTAACTTGGGGGTAAGATCTGATGCAGTGACTTTGTCACAGTAACACTTCAGAGTTAGAACATGTTGAATAGCTTCAGATATAGGTACAAGAATATTCAGAACTAGTATTATAATTTTTGTTTTCGAAATATTTGATGAATCGGTAAGGGGTAAAGGGAAATGGTGCGTTTTCGTTCTAGAAGTCTGTCCAGCATATTGTACGTAGAACTGCATCTAGTGCTGATGTCTTGGAGATAAGTTTGTGTTCAGGCAAACCCAATTCTTGCCGTACTTTTTTAAAGTTTAAAGCAACGCGATTGCGGCGGAGTGAATGGAGCGCGAGCCAATCAAAGGACAGTGTGAGCTGTACCTTTCTGTGCCTAGACAAATTGGCGCGAAATATGGCCGAATATTCGGCCGCGGACCCCACCGAATATTCGGTATTCGGCCGAAGGCCGAATATACTATTCGTTGTAACACTATTAATTATAAATCTATACTAATACTTATAATAAAGAGGTAAAATTGTGGGTATGTTGGGGGTAATCTCTGGAACTACTGAACCGATTTCAAAAATCCTTTCACAAATAGGAAGCTTCATTACATTATCCGTGTCTAATATAGGAGGCTATATTTTATTTTGAAATTCTGAAAAAAAAACTTATAAACCGAAGCGAAGCGAAGACGGGTCGCTAGTTATGTATAATTTTTCTTACGTAGCAATAAACTATATAAAGCTAACATCCTCGGATATTCCTATAAATTAGGTATCCGACCGATGTTGCTCTTAAAAAAATTGTTGCAAAATGGACAATTAACTTATAATCGATATTCTAAATTATTATCATCCTACTTGGTACCACGAGGAAACGAAACAATAGCGACTTCTAGTCTACACGAGTAAGCGCCATCTATTATCGAATTCTGGCACTGCGTTCAGACAAATTTTGTATTTTTCTTCACATTAAGACTTCTGTTTATTCAAATTATTTTTCAAAACTATATTTTTTTTAATCGTTTCCTGGCCAGGCAGGGCAATCATGAGATCATCAAATAAAATAACAATTTCTGAAATTATTTGACTAAGATTCACGAAAAAATACAAAAAAAAAAATTATGTGTTTTCACGAGAGAAGACGTCATTATTGCATGTATATTTGCATGAAATTATTTATTTATACATAAATTTGACCGACTTGCTAATGCCAGCTATTTAGGCCGTATGTATGCTACAAGTTTGTATTTTGGTTGATCGATATTTATAACATACAAACATTTGAATATATATATACATTAGTGAAACTCTGGTAATCAAAAGTTATTGATTAATGGTCCACATTGAGAAATCCCTCTAATACGCTTGTATTATTATTACAAATTATTTATTTCTTGTTGGCGTCACGTACCCACATTTCAAATTAAGTCATTGTGTGCAAGCACCATTACGAGGTTTATGCCCTAATCACCGCGCTGGGCAGGCGGGTTGGTGATCACAGACCTCCCGCACCGCGGATACTGCTGCCCGTCACAGGTCTGGACTCTCCCTGGTATAGCGTGGGACGCGTTTCGGCCAGGTGGACTTACGACTTGAAGAAAGTCGCCGGTAGTAGCTGAATGAAGAGAACGAAAGACCGTTTGTGGTGGCGGTCGTTAGAAGAGGCCTATATCCAGCAATGGAGAGACACCGGCTGATTGTGTATGTATGTTTGTATGTAAGCAGCGATATACGGCTGACGCATGGATCAACCAACATAAATACGTACATGGATCATTGCTTGTGTCTTGTGACAAAACGGTGTGTGTACATGTGTGATACCAGTGATATAAATAAAATCCTACTGCCGCGATAAAGGTATAATAATAATATTTTTTGTCCTTATTTATTTATTTAATTAAAATCAAATTTTTACTGTTTTTTTTTTTGCCGCCAAATGACGGTAGGTAAATATGAGCGCCTTACAAATGCCTCATTTTTAGGACCGTTTTGATTGTATAGCCTGACCAAGGAAATAAAAGACCTCGCCATGACGCGTAAAACTATAGAAGTAATATCTTCTACTGACAACACTAACTAGCTATGAAAAAAGCAAATGTGGCGCCCCCACAGCAAGTTTTTTATTTTTCTGGTCAGGCTTTATATTAATATTTCGTATTTTTTTTTATATGGCTGTAACTTTTAGAGAGGCACGATAATAATTTTGCCAATGTCAAGTAAGCATGTCACGTGTCAACGCGGAATCGGGTCAATAGGAGCCATGGACATATATGTACGAAACAGTTACACGACGTGAGACAGACACAAAAACAAACACATTTTATAGTTTCATATTATTTGTATGGATACAATAGGCTAATATGGATACGACACATTTATGGAGGGAAAGTGAGTAGATATTTGTAGTTGGCAGGAAGGGGGATTTTGCGTCTTATTAATAGGTCATATAAAGGAGGAGATTTGTCGTTTAGTGCGCAATTTGAAAAGCTGCGATCAGGGTCGCCACACTCGACCACAATCACGTATTGGAGAGGTTCGTTTTCTTATACAAATGTCGGAATTTAAAAAAAAAAACTAGTACTAGGAATAAGCGGCGGAATTTTCGAAAGTTTATATTTTTAATTTTGTATTTTGATTGATCGATGTTGTAATATTGTAATGTCAACTATATGCCGTTGAGCATAACGTTCACAATGTTGTGTTCTCATCTTTAAAAATAATAAAAAGTATTCATAAACTTGGAAAGGTCGACGCTGGTCTTTTATCTTAACATTTAAGAAGTTTTATCATAATATTAGTCATTTACTTCGACGAGGCTTTATTTAGATGAAGTTTTAGAAATATATTTGAAGTGTTTCAAAATTGCTAGACTGAATAAAATAACTTTACTTGTAGTAGTCGCTTAACAAATATGTACACATCCCGGCCGAAAGTACTACACATCGACTATGATCGGCTAGCTCGGTTTTGTAGTGTCGTCTCTGTCGTAACGGCACACGACAGAGACGACGCTCTACAAAACCCAAGCTAGCTGATAGTCTCTTTCTAAAGGCCGATGTGTATTGCTTCCGGCCGGAAAGTGTACACGCTTGTTTCTTACTATCAATCAAGCGTTCGATCGATTGCAAACTTATTTTTCCGTTCGTAAAAGAATTACTTAAACATTAATATTTATTAAACTAAAATCAAGGGGGATTACTCTGATTTTACACTTCCGAAGTTTCGGGCCTGACCGAAGTTCAAACGAACGAAATGCTATAACCCTTATTCTAACTTCCTTCGTTCGGAGCTCTATATATCGGGTATCTCCTATTATTTAAAAGGTGGATATTGTTATCGTGAAATTTAACGTTTGACCTAATATCCTTGAGCTTTAAGTATCTCTTGTCAAAAATCTATATTTCGATCGTTGTCTCGTGCTATTAAGAGTATTTTCAAATGTCAAATGTACATCTTTCGGGACCATATATCGTAGTGAACGTGTACGTGGCAGGAATCTACCGAAATATTGGCCGAAACTTCTTTTTTCGTGTTTTCGGAATAGACCCTCTGCTTTGTTTTACAACGGGGATTTTTGTCGGGAACCCGCGTAGTAGAGATTTTATTTGATTATCGTCAAAATAGTGTATTGTGGTATTAAACTTCGAAGTGCCTAGTGTTTGTGATAATTAAATAAAACCGTGAGACGGCATTTTACGTGTTCTTCCAAGTACAACTCTGTCCTCCGTTGCCTTACTATCACTTTACTGAGTGACCCCTACTTCGACTGCACCGTACAATGACGTGATAACAATTCTGTTTTACTATTTCATGTGTGTGAACCAATGGCTATGTTAGTGTCCAAATAAATTATATGTAAAAAAAACTTTATTGCGGATGGCGCTACCTAGCAGCCTATTGAATATGATTATTCAAAAGAATTTTTGTTATTTCGAACGCTAAATTGGACAATAGATGCAATAAAATAGATTTGACATCACAACAATAAGATCTGCATAGTTAATTTAATTAAGTATTACCATTTTTTATTTTTGTATTGACCAAATGGCACAATTGTAAAAATATTTTTCTTAGAAAATAACGCTTAAAGTAACATGTGTCCGTTACTATGAATTTTGAGATTATTTTTTATATATAGAAGGTGCCAAATGCGCATGCGAAGGCGTGCCAAGGTGCCACTCTGGACTGCGCCACCACTTGCCACCGGGTGGACTGTCTTGGTCGAGAGCCACATTCTTTCCATAAAGAAAATGATGCGTTGTTTGCTAAAATAACTTTTACATTGTGCCAAGAGAATAAGTTCAAATACTACAACTTAACATTCTGTTATGTACCTTAAAGTCTTATTTATAATCATGATAAAACCTGATTTTCCTTTGCCTTAGCTAAAAATTCTTTACGGCCTTTAATAAGTGTATCTCATAATAATTTTTATACTTTTATATGTAATGTTATTAGTCGAAAGAACCACCTTCTATTAAACATTTGTGAATGTGAATGTTTAAAGTGTTTGCGATTGTCGACATTCACTTGAATGTCAAAGTGAATATAGACTCACTAAACGCTATCTATAGTGAATAAGCGAAATCTATTTTATGTAGAGCTCGGGAAACATACCTTACCTATACATACTGCATGTGTCACTGTTAACGTCCAGTGTCACAGTGAAAAATGTCACTGTTTCTTTTATTCCATACCTAAAAAAGGTTTGAAAGACTACAAGAATCTTGTGAAAGAAATTTTACTATATAAAATGACGACGTTATGGCCCTTTAACCCCTTTTTTGACCTACATTGAAACTAACCAAGGAGTAAATTTTATTCCAGACTCTGGCATCAATAAAAGGATTGGAAATCACAACAGTATTTATTATCTACATAATAATGATCTGTAGTTAATAGGTTATAATCGTAATAAATATAACCTATATAACATCTACTGATAAATAATATTTTTTTAAAAAACTGCAGTTAATATATATCAGTTCTATAAATGTCTAAAGTTCCGCATATTTTTCTCTTTCCATTTATATTTTTCTCTTTGTTTTCTCTATTTGTGTATAATAGACACCATTCGAAATTCATTATATTCATTATATTTATATTTATCGTTGGCGTTTGAATCGTCCCGCTCTTTTATTTCAAAGTTGTCTTCTGTTTCACTATCGCTAGTCTCCCGAAGACAAGTTTCTCTAGTTGGTATTCAGACCCGCCATTGCAAATACTAAAGAACCAGACGAAAATGATAACAAAAATGATAACAGTATGTTAAAAGTTTGTGCAAAAACAGTGATTCGTTAATGATAACTTGGAATAAAATTTACTAACCTACGGCTCTCGAAATCTGTGTTAATGTATCTCCGAATATAATACTTTTAACGATATCCTTCGCTCGTTCAACAGCGATGTCTCGACTGTTATTGTTATTGCCGGTGGATGTCAACAATCGCTATCATTCACAGTAATATATTTGTATATTATAAAGGGCCTAACGGAATATGTAAGATTAACAAAAGGCCCAAAAAATACAATATTAATTAACAGTTTGTCTAAAGTTTGTGTTGTTTAATTTAGATGAAATATTTAATAAAAAAGTACATATTTGATGTAGTTCGTAGACTGAAAAATTGTACCCACATCGATCAAACTTCTTGTGTCAACTTCGTATAGAGCTGTTGTAGGCACTCTGTGTATACGCGCAACGTCTATACAAAGTTGAATAATTATTTAGTTTCTATTATTAAAATAATTAGTTTTCTGTTATTCGTATAAGCAAATAGAAATAATATTTTGAAGTAGACTAAATTGAAGTATGCACCTTGATGTATGTTTCTGATATTGGAATATCCCCATTTTTATAATAGACTAGCAAAACCCGGCAGACGTCCTGCCATAAAAGTTGATGTACTGCAGCGCCATCTAGTGGCGAGTTACAACAAACTCGATAGCTCGAAAATATTCTTCGTGCTCAAATATCTGTGTATACCAATTTTCATGCCGATCGGTTGAACGGTATAGAAGTTGATGTGCTGCAGCGTCATCTAGTGGCGAGTTACAACAAAGTGGAGATAGCATAAAAACCTTCTCCATGAAAAGATAACTATATAGGCCAACTTTCATGGTGATCAGTCCAACGGTATCGAAGTCTAAATAATCACCAATATACCAACATCCTCTTTTATATATATATATAGATAGAAAAATACTCGTATATGTATTTGTTAGAAACGTAACTAATATTTAAAAAAAGAATAATCATTTGTTTCTAGTCTGGCTGGAACTATTTTGATGAGACTTACAAGCGAATACTCGCTAAAAACGAACTGGGTGCTTGTTATCTACGCTAATACAGATACAGTCCTTTGTTATTCGAGACTGATGTTTGCTCATATCGCAGATGTCGCAGAGCGACGGTATTCACTCACTACAAGGTGCATTTTATGCTCGTCACCTTTTTTCAATTAAATAAAAAAATAACATAAAAATGGTGATGTTTCCAAAACGAAGATGTGCCCGACTCTCTATGTTGATAATAATGTGATGTAATAATTATTATTAGTGTTTCCCATGTATACGTGCCTTGTAAGAGATATTTAGAAGCCATATTTTGTAAATATATTTATAGTTAATTTTACCTTTGGTTTTATTTGAAATTACAATTTCATATAGAAATCTTATTTGATGGAAGTTCACAATACGTATGAATCACTTAGCAAGCTCACGCACTCAAGATGAATCAACATGAATCAACACGCACTCAAGATGAATCAACATGCACTCAACTCAAACCTCTTGCCACAAAAAATGTTGCTATAACTACACTGGGAAAGCATTGTATAGCCGCCTATACTAACATCCATAGGGCCTAAAGTGGAAAAAATTGGATCCTTTCCCATGCCACAAGTATATACAAATACAGAATCATCGAAATACAAATCTGTTTCCACACTTACAATAGGCAACACGAGAAAAAGATAAAACTTTTGTTTCTCACTATCTAAATTTACAATTGTAGGCAAATTATAGAATTTGCGGGTATTCACTATATTTTCCTAATACGGGAAATTCCAGATAAAATTTTAATTTACTGTGGTATATAGATCTCATGGTATTTGGAAGGGACAGAGTTATACAACATACGTACTTAATAATACGTAATTAACATACGTTAATTTATTAATTTTAATTTTTGAACAAAGGTAGTAGGCTCAATTTTTATTTTTAATTGAAGTATCAATGGGGCTTTTAAACTATAATTTAAAGTATTTGGAAGGGACAGAGTTATACAACATACGTACTTAATAATACGTAATTAACATACGTTAATTTATTAATTTTAATTTTTGAACAAAGGTAGTAGGCTCAATTTTTATTTTTAATTGAAGTATCAATGGGGCTTTTAAACTATAATTTCCTTTCTATAAGCAATCTATTCCTCATCATTCAGATTTTTTTTTAAATTCTAGTATGTATGTAAAAAATTGCGAAAAATATTTTCTATTATTTGAAGGTAGTTTATCTTTATTACAGAATATATTAATTTCACTGTGTATTGATTCTCAAAACGTACTTTAATTCTACGACTTTTATTCTGTTTTTATCAATTCGAAAAATCTTTACAGGTTTAGGACAATCAGACGGGTCCGTAATTAGTATTAATTAGAGTAATTTTAATATATAGTTTTCTTTATTAATATAGTGTCGTATCGTATCTATATTAATATAATAAAGAGGTAAAATTGTGTATTTTTATGTTGGGGGTAATCTCTGGAACTACTGAACAGATTTCAACAATTCTTTCACAAATAGGAAGCTACATTATCCGCGTCTAATATAGGCTATATTTTATATTGAAATTTTGAAAAAAAAACATAAACCGAAGCGAGGGCGGGTCGCTAGTGTCATGTATACTTATATAATGGATGTCCACTTACCACCAGGTGGATTGGATGTTGGTCAGCAGACTATTTTTCATGAAAAAAATATGTTCGACATATTAATTTTCATGAGTCTTCAAGAGATTGAAGCATTTCACAGTGTGACAGTTCAAAAGTATAATAAAATAAAATGAAACGCATTTCAACATAAAACGTTGGCATTTTAATTTCAAAAATATACACCATCTTATAACAATTATGTCTCTATACTCTAAAATATGCTTGTATTTACAGTCTAATGGGGGACCATCTCCCATAATAATCACTATATAATTTACAACGTATAGCATGCCTTATTAGCATTTAGCATGTTGCTCACTGCGACATAGGCCGCTATTACACTAAGTCTAATGAAAGGTAGCTCAAGAGGGCGGCAAATTATTAAAAAAACTTAGGCTATTAATAGTGCTGTAAAAATTAACGCTGAATCAGCGCTAATAAACTTTAAGACTTAAGCGTTAAACGCTAGTGAGCTTTATTAACGTTTGATGGTCTTAAACGCTTTGAGGTTAAAAGCCAGTATAAAACGGTTAAGATTAATGTTCATTAGCGCCAGTCAGTCTACCTAGTCTAATAGTCTGGCTAGTATTGACTAGCCAGACTTGGCAGACAGAAGTTTATTGCGACAAATTATTGCTCGATTGCGAGCGCTCATTATCGTTAACAGCTCAACACTAGCTATTATCGTTTCTTAGGATCCTTGATAATGTAATAGCGGCTTTAACATTTACCTACTTCTACATGAAAATAATACACGTCGGAAAGGCTACAAAATCAAATACCGACAAATTATTTTTTTGAAAGACATTTTTATGGTCAGGTGTTAATTTAGATTCTACCAAATGAAAGTTGCGACTGGAATGGTGGCAAATTTAAAAAAAAAAATGTCATGACTAAAAATAGTTGAAAAAATAATTTTGATACATGAATTCAATAATGATATTAGCCTAGCAGTTTAGGTTAGTGTATAGTGATAACACATAACCAACTATTTTTAGTAATAGTGATTAATTATCACTGACATAAACTATTATATATTTTGTTTTTAATTTGTAATAATTTTAATAATTAAAATTAAAAATAACTAAAATTAAAATTAATTGTAATAATTTGTTTCTAGCTTTTCCAGTCTGGACTTTCATTTTAACATTTGAGATTTTCGCGATTTTCACACACATTTATCTATTTAAATGGGTTTTAACGCGAATGTTTACCTTACTTAACTTACTCGACGTTTCGGTCGACGCCTTGACAGTCACAAGCTGACCATGGTTGGTGCAACGCGTTCGCGTTAAGGCCGTTTAAATAGATAAATATGGAACTTTCATTTGCCAAACTCTAGTACTAACTTATTTTTTTTAGTTTAAAATCCCGAATAAGTTTAAGTTATTATTTTGCGAATCAAAGAACAAACACTTATTTTTGCCAGTGTTCATAAATGTCTTGCATAGGTTCCCTTCTATTGCTACCAACCTAAGGGCTCTTGTGCCTATTGTCGTCAAAAAGGCCATACAGTACTTACTAAGTATAATAAACAAATATAGATAAAAATAAATAACTCAAGACAATAGGTGAGAGCTATAAAATGTGGATAGATAAGGATTGAGAGCTTGTTACCTTTCCTTGCCTTATCTGACTCATAAAAAAGATTATGATGCCATAACTAGAGATCAATAAGATAAAGCATGCTCACATTAATTCCATTCGGGCTCGGTTAAGTTAATAGTTTAGTGGCGGCTAAACTTAAATGTGTGAACTATAACAGATAGTTTAATAGTTCAATGACTGGCATGCCTTGGAAGCCTAATTTACAAAAGTAAATATAATGTGTTGATCACAAAATTCTTTTAGTAATATACAGGGTAATACATAATCACAAGTCTCTAAAATCCTGCGTTGGGGCCTATTATTAACTGCCTTGCAATGCAATTTGATATTATGAATGTATTACAAATTATCTTTGTAACTTATACATTGGATTTAAAAATTCTTGACTATTAAAAATTGAATTATAGAATAGAAATAATTGAATCATGATAACGAATACTGTGTGAGGTGAGGTGTGGTGGTCAGGGAAAACATCATGAAGAAACCCACAAGCTCCAGAATCCACCAATTCGCACTGGCCTCGCATGGAGGATTATGGCCCGAAATTCCCAGTGATTTACTAGGGCAGGCCTGTGCCCTGCCGTGGGACGTTATAGGCTGATACAAGTACAATGAATACTGCTGTAATAATTTAATTTTCAATACAAAATAATAGATCGGTAACCCCTCTTCAGAATACTGAACCTTTTATTACAACAATTTTGTAAGCCTATTAAATAGGAACAAAATATGTAACAAAATCAATTCACTTTTCCGATAATGTGTGACAAGAGCGTAAAAGCCACTCATGCAAACAAAGCTTAATGGCGATTAATTAAAACTAATCAATTACTTCCACATTTAGCATAGATTCTGTGTTAAAAAAATTAACAAAAATAAATATTAAATATTAGGATTAATGAACTTATTTATTAACTGCCATACACTTTCACTGCCCAGTGCATATTTAGTGCAAACTGTCAATATAGTAATGTCCTCAGAAACTGTACAAGTGAAAAGAAGTACACATTTTAGTCTGACTGCAACTTGATAACAAAGACTACATAAAGTTTACTTGGATCAGTCAAGTGTCACTGAACATAGATGGGATACCATCGTAGCATTTTCATAAGGCAAAGCGATACTAGAATTATTTCATGGTTTATTGTAAAGCCTTCTATAACTGACACCACTGTCACAAAACTCATTCATGATTATTCTGCATAGGAATAAGTGGAATACGACTATTAATACTATGATAGAAATCCAGAATAATGGATTTAGGCCTCCTAAACTATGGCCATGTTTGTGTAAAGCGATTACATGATGTTCGTGAGCAGGTGCTTCTACAACCTCCTTTACATGTATAGCATGTCTCAAATCTTCCATATGTTGTTTGTCTGCAGTAATATACAGTATGGCAGTGAGTGGTTCTGTCAATTTTACAGGAAAATATTTTCTGTAAGGTCCCAATTGAACAGGAGAGTCAAGACAACCTCCATCACAAGCATAATATGTCTTATCAGACCTGTCAAGAGCAACAAATATAGCCGCCTTATTATCTTCTTGTAAAATAATACTGATGTTTACGTGTGTCATGTTGCCATAGTTTATGCGATGGAAGAGAAAGTCCCTGTGCAGTTTTGATGGGTGGATGTTATATTCTAAGTGTTGATTACTAAAACGCAAGCTGCCAAAACTTAGTATCACAGCTTGGTTGACGCCACTCGCCCCTGCCTTCAGCAAATTGTGGCAGCCCTGCTTCTCTAATGTAAGCAGCCAAATGCTGGCCACATTATTCAAATTTTGTAAATTATTAAGAGGCTTCCATAAATTAAATGCATCTAGTGTTGAATGGCCTTCATAACAACCCTCGGAGTAAGTTAATGTTCGCAATATGTCCGACTTCCTGACTGGATTGATATGCTCCTCGTGTTCATAGCTCCTTACTTGTGAAAGGATGGCATATATTGTAGCATTGATTCTGTCCCCATTGATGACACCTGCAGCCTTTGAATCGGAGATATAAAATCCTGTTTCCCAAAGGCGCTGCCACACTCGTGTATGGTTTTCCCTTAGTTTTCTTACTGCTACTCTATCACCAGTTAGAGCAATTACTTTCTCCATTTCTTCTATAGCTTTCTTCTCAACAATGTCTTTTTGTTTTACATAATCTGATTTTGGTATAGGTGTGCTATACTGTACTGTAGTCAGAATTATCAAGTCCACTCCGTCTCTAGGGTCAACCTGTATTGTATTACCCATTTTTCTGCACACAACAGTTGCAGCTATCACTTTCTCGCTGTCTGGGATTGCTACCATGCCCGTAACAACTTCATACTCTTTTGTATCAACACCTTGGTGCAATTTTATTGTTTGTTTGACTGCTGTTGACCAGTCAGATACTCTTGGTATGCTCAGTTGTAAATTCTTGGCAGTTTTTGTTGGATTGTTGATCCATATCTCTTGCACAAACACAGATGGTATAGTCCTATGTGCATAATACTGATACGAAACACGTAAGCCAGTGTTACTGCACTGGAATCTGTGTACTATGCCTTTTTTATACTCGGCAACTGTAAATTCCTTCAATTCATAGTCATCTACAATGTATAGTGGATGATAATAGAGCGGCAGCGACAAAGATCTGCTATGTTTGATATTTAAATGTGAATCATGCTCTAACACCATACCTAATAACCCATTTCCAACGTAAGGCACATAGTTGTGACTGAGTGAGGATAATGTTGCAGAGTTCTCGAGTCTCACATAAACGTCGTACTCTTTGAGAGCGTCCCCGAAGGGACTTAAGAAGTTACTTTGACAGACATTCCGATGACTACTTAGAACCCCTTTCGAGTTGAACCAGTTCATTAGAGTGGGTCCAACATACAAAATTAGGAAGATAGTAAGTAGACAGAGAATTACAAGCTTCTTTCTTGTCATAGGACCATCGACAAATCTGTGCAACCACCTCGCGAATTCTCCGGCCCTTCTACTCATGTCTGTAACGTTGGTTCTGACCCTTTCCATCACACTATATGTTCAGCACGACACAATTTAATAGTCAAAGTTCAAGGAAAATAAGAGCTTGTCATTGTAAATACACAATAGAATGTATTTCCAATTGTTTCAATAAAAATCACGAAAAACACGATACAAGAGATATCACTTCACTTGACAATCACTTGATTGACAAGTCACTTGATTGATTCCATTGTTTCTCTGGATCCTTGGTTTTTAATCTACAGATCAAATTATCATAAAAAAATATACGGAAATAAGTAACAATATTTTAATATCCTCAAACAAAATACAATTAAAATAAAGATATAATTAATCATAACATCTAATGCATACAGTCAAATTGTTACACTATTTAACAATTTAAATACCCAGAGAAAAGACTAGATAGCAAACAAGAAAATTAAAAAAAAAAAAATTAAGAAAACGAAATAGTGTTCCATTTTACGTATTTTAATTTAATGTTACCATTTCTTAATTTCCTTCTTTGGTGCTGTCTTCAATTGGAGATGCCTATCTTATCAAGAGACTGCTCCCACATATACAATATCTATATTATTGTTTCATTTCTAACTAGATTTCTCCACGAGTATTAACCAGAGGTTAGCACCGTTAATTTAAAATTTAACATCGTTATGCGTTCTTCCGTTACTTAAAAAGTTAACGTCGTTAAATGTTAAAGCATTAATTTATCGAAAATGTAACGGAACGTTAACTATCTTATATATTTATATCTTATATATATATTTTTATATTTTAAAACAGTCTGTCAATTATTTATTCAAGGGTTCTATTGTCAGTCAAACACGAAATACTTTATTATTATAAGTACATATAATAATAACATACTCGTAGGTGTGGTAGGTATTATAAAGTAGATAGAGTATATATAGGTAGGGTAGACTGCGTAGGGAAGGTACAGTATATAAAATAATAATACATATGTGTTTGTTGCCTAATGGTAAGGCTCTTCATAAGGAAAAGATAGCTGAAAAACTGGACGACACTTCTATAGATTTTATATTGTAAATCGTATGTAAATATTGTAAATTTTATATTGAACGCATATAATGAAAGGTTTTGTATTTAACCTTTTATTTCTACTCAATTAATGCAGTTTAATATACCTACATTTTAATACAGGGTTATTGGTAAATATAAGTTTCTTTCAGTTTCAGTATATATAATATATATCCCGGCCAAAGGTTGATAGTTTCCGAGATATTTACGATTTTGTATTTTTTGCAAATAATTCTACCATCAATAAAACTCAATTATTTTGTTAATTAAAGGTTTTTTTTTTTTATTATTAACAATTTTACAAAGATTAAGTATATAGCTAACATAATTGTATCTAATAAACCATACAGATTTGTCTAAGATACAAGTACTGCTGGAATCAGTAGTCGAGACATTAAAAACCTACTGTGAGCAGTGAACAAATGACTTTTTTGTTTTAAAGCTTAGTTGAGTATTGCAGTGAACTGATACGGAAGTAAAACTATCTAGAACAATTAAGAATAATAAATGAGGGACACATATAAAATATGTACAAATCGCCAACATTTATAAAATACATTCTTCAGATGTTGAAATTTCCTTATTAAGAAATTTGCTAGCATTTCTGTACTATAACGAAAAAAGGTCATTTTCAGAGGCAACTTCAGAAACTATATTAATTCTATCGAGATTATTTTTTATCTTATCATTCTAATCGTGTTTCTGAAACAATACAACTAATACTTTAAAGTTCTGTGGTAGTGGTAGGAAAACGTTTCTCCGTTTGTATGGAGACCGGCAGCTTTACAATCCTTAACTGAGAATTAGAGAACATGTACCTACCTCAGGGGAGATCATCCTCATCTTGTAATTCTTGCTGATGGTGCAGGTTCCCCTTCGTGAACATTATTAACATATTACAATTTGCATCATAGAGGGTTAGCCGTCTAGCCCGCAAAATATCTTTTCCTATGGAAACAAGATGTTCCAATGCCCATAGGATGGCCCATCGATGACCAATATGTTAATGGGATACTAATATGTAAATGGGCATCATAGCATCATAATGGCCCAATGGCATTCTGCCGAGTCTAGTCGACTTGAGTAAGCGAAATAAATATGACTCACTGACGAACACATGACGAACTGGGTGGACAAAATAAAACATGTCCACACACGCACGCTACGGCGCCGCCACAATATTATAGCACGCACGCTATACATTTGACAATAACGTTATTGTTAAGTAAATTGTTAACATCGTTAATTAACGATAACGTGCTCTGATTATAACTTCTAATAAAATTAATAACATCCCTATATGTTTATCCAGATAAATTATGAAGTTCGTTAGGGAATCGGAATTGCACGGGAACGAAGTCGCTGGCACTGCTAGTATAAAATAAAAGTCAACGTTTATGAGAAACATAAGTTTATTATAAAATTCATCTATATCTATCACAATGCATAAATAAGAGTAAATATAAAAGTGAAAACAGCATATAGTATAATTTTCAATTAATTCATTTTAATATTACATGTAATAAATTCGTTCTCTGGATAATGCAATACTAATAATAATAATGCTGTTTTAGAGATTCCTTGATTTAAATATCCAATTCCATCAATCTTTATATTTTTTTATTAATATCAACACAGAAATATGTCACACATTAAAAACTTTTAATAATCTAGATATTTTAAGCTACATAATATCAATATAATATGCTTTTTAATATATGAATTTATTGCGTTAGGCACTTATACATTCTTATTATTGATTACATTTATTAGAATATCGATTAATACTTGCACCGCAAATTTCGGACAATTTAGATTTTATCTATACTTATAATAACAAAATGAACAATACCTACTTTAAGCCCGTTACGTAATAAGATTAATAAGTCAATAAATAATTTTGACTGAAAAATA
This sequence comes from Sesia bembeciformis, assembly GCA_943735995.1. Lineage (NCBI taxonomy): Eukaryota > Metazoa > Arthropoda > Insecta > Lepidoptera > Sesiidae > Sesia > Sesia bembeciformis. The sequence continues at coordinate 2,333,831 of OX031045.1, read as the reverse complement.
GACAACAGGCTTGTATCCTTTAATAGCAAATATTTGTGACTATTAAATAACCACAACTACTATAGTCGTAAATATGTGTTTAATAGTAACCAATTAACATAATTAATTAATCTAATGTAAACGCATGTTAACGCCGTGGGAGGCAGGCATGTATGAAATGTGTTGTATGTATCATACGAGAGAAAATTAACTTTATGTTAGCATGAAGATTTTCTGACCGACTGTCCAAAATATTTATTGCCTTTAGTCGAATATGAAAATCTATATATAAAAATGGACGTTGGACGTATGACCGATCACCATGAAAGTTGGCACATATATGTATTTTTTTTATGGAGAAGGTTTTTATGCTATCCACTTTGTTGTAACTCGCCACTAGATGACGCTGCAGCACATCAACTTCTATACCGTTCAACCGATCGCCATGAAAATTGGAATACATTGGTATTTGAGCACGGAGAATATTTTCGAGCTATCGACTTTGTTGTAACTCGCCACTAGATGGCGCTGCTTCAACTTCTATGGCAGGACAACGTCTGCCGGGTTGGGTTTTGCTAGTTAATTATAAAACTACTTCAATTGAGAATATTATTGATTTATCCTTATAAAAAGTAATTTTTAACAAATAAATTTAGCGCACCTATGTTATGGCGTGGCGTTCAATTGTATTAAACATATTTTTTGGAATATAGAATATTGTAACTTTTGTTATAGATATTAAAATGAATTCTATACAGACATACATAAATATGAAGCACAGAAAATACTCAAACAACAATATTAGTGGTTGATATTACACTAATGCCCAAGTAATTATTGCAATCTAGCTCTTATTACTAGGTGTTGAGGTTCAATCATATGTCCGTTATTCGGAGTTTTACGGAGTATACAATGGGTGAACGTATCATCCAATAATTCGATAAAACGGCCGGCCGTTTAAAGTTAAATTTTAATTAATAATAATAATAATAATTCATTTATTGCGGACTAAAGATCCATATTTTCAAATTATTAGGATTCAAATTAATCTTATTATTAGAATCTTATTATATTGTATTTTAACTCCATACATTAATGAATTAAATCAAGTTTTTGCATTCCGACGTTAAAACCTAAAATAACATCGCTAAAAATAACAGACATTTTAATTATTAAAAAGCAAAATGTTGTTTCTGAATTAGAATTGATTAACTATGTAAATTAAAATGGCCTTAAGAACCTTATCACTTATCACACTGGCGATTTGGGAGCGTGTTTCTAGCGAGGCGATTCGTGAACGTCCTGCCAGCGAGCTCGCCGCGACGCCAACGTCCATGTGGACCGTCCAATGTTTCCGCTTTCGCTATGTAAACATCTTCTAAGTGATAAAGCCAACAGCAGTGTTTCCTCGTCGGAGTTCTTCCTGTCACTAATTGACCAAAGACGCGATCGCACGCCGCGCGAAGGGAACGAGCACGTTGCGCACACGCGGCGAGCTCGCTGCGAGCACGTGCAAGAATCGACCCGCTTGAATCACGCTCGTAAATCGCCAGTGTGTTAAGGCTCTACGATCCTTATAGTAAATTGCCATCTAAGTCTTTCGTGGATAATACATTAATGCTGGTCCCTCACATACGGGTTGGCTGGTAGAGAATGCCTCCAGGCATTAAACTCGCCTTTTGTACGAATGAGTGCAATAAAGTTTTTTTAAGTAAAGTAATAAAATATAGGTTTCTAAATATAAACAGTCACACTTACCGTTGTGACTGAACATGTGTGCATGTGTGAAGAATCGGGGCAATAATAATAATAATAATAAATAATTGGAAAGTTATCGTTATGTCACTTGAGACCATATGTATATCCAAAATATTATATATTTTGGACAAATAACATAATAAATGCATATAGGCAGATCAAACACATCTTTAAAAAAATATATTTTGTTTATATAAATCCTTTATAAAGGGGTTCGAAACTTTGTGGTATAGTCCCGAGGCGACATGTCGATTTTCAAATATCGATTTTTCAAATCTGCTTCGCAAGATGAGACCTGCATATATCGGTAGGGAATGCATGGATAAACAAAAAATGTTATATGATATCATGTTCTAAAATGTCACGTTACCGAGATATTACGAGATATCATGTCCTGAAATGTCACGATATCGAGATATTACGAGATATCATGTCCTGAAATGTCACGATATCGAGATATTACGAGATATCATGTCCTGAAATGTCACGATATCGAGATATTACGAGATATCATGTCCTGAAATGTCACGATATCGAGATATTACGAGATATCATGTCCTGAAATGTCACGATATCGAGATATTACGAGATATCATGTCCTGAAATGTCACGATATCGAGATATTACGAGATATCATGTCCTGAAATGTCACGTTACCGAGATATTACGAGATATCATGTCCTAAAATGTCACGTTACCGAGATATTACGAGATATCATGTCCTGAAATGTCACGATATCGAGATATTACGAGATATCATGTCCTGAAATGTCACGTTACCGAGATATTACGAGATATCATGTTCTAAAATGTCACGTTACCGAGATATTACGAGATATCATTTCCTAAAATGTCACGTTACCGAGATATTACGAGATATCATGTCCTGAAATGTCACGATATCGAGATATTACGAGATATCATGTACTAAAATGTCACGTTACCGAGATACTACGAGATCGCTATATAAGCGTACGACCTTAGCTATTCGTACCTCCGCATATAATCAAAACGTACAAATCACGTGCCTCTCCTAATTAAATTGTGACTTATGAAATTGAAATAAAAATGGCGGCTCGGGACTATGCCATACTCTCCAGTAAAGGGTTCGAACCCCTTCTACCTTTACAATATTAATATGTTTTGTTATAGAGTCGTCATTGTTATATTTAAAAATACATACTTACATTTAAAGAATAAAAAAGCTAAAAGCCAATTAGTAACTATTAAGAAAAAAATGTTAAAAAATATATTTAATACTGTAATATTTTTCGACATTGAAAGAAAGAGATCGAGATACACGTTTTTTTTTATAAATTATGTTTAAATATTTTTTAACAATTCCCAACATTGGAATAATATAAATATGTATTGAAATAAAATTAGATAGTTTTGCATTTACAATAATATAAAGTGGTTACAATAGAATCGAATGTATTGTACGAAAAGATCTCAAAATTTAACGGGAATTAAATAACATCCATATATATTACATATGTGATAAATATCAACATCGGTCAAAAATGACAAATCGCTGGCACGTTCGTGGATACGTCGCTTATTTTTGGAAGTTTAAGAATCAGTTTTTGGAAGAGGACGGTAGGTGTTCCTGCACAAAAAAACGTCTTTCCGTACATAAAATTCCTTGTATATTCAGTTGTAAGTGAAATTATCACTTATTTTTCATAAAAAAATGATCACCAAAAAACGTTGTTTAATGCTTCATTTATAAATTAATTATTGTTTTTATAAATAAATAAAATGTCTCTGATATTTTATTGTATCGTGAGTTTTGAGCGTTGAAATTCTGTTAAGTGTTCCTTCTGTTTAAAAAAATCTAGCAAGTTTACACTTAAAAATAAACCTTATTGTTGGGACGTTACGGTTGACTGATTGTTATGTCTAATTAGAAGTTATACGTTTATATTCATTGTATAAATTTGTCGGACATTTTTTCACAACGAATTATGCACCTAGCGTTTCTTCATATTAATGTGCATTATTAGAAAGGGGCATACAAAGATATGTTCAAAAAAGTAAGAACGCCTAACGCTAATTAAAACCTAATTCGGATACAATGCATATTGTTTTTGATTTTTTGCGCAGTTAGACTTAATTTTCTTCTGAAATTTCTCTTTTGTCGCTTGGATCAGTTACGCATAATGGTATCCATTTGAACTTTATCGTAAAGAAATAAAGTTCGACAAAATAATGTTCAGTTTAGTTGTTATTTAGTCGTCGTTCGTCTTCCACTCCCTATCGGAACGTAATAACACTATCTCGTCTTCTGAATCGGTATCAGAAGGCGGGTGTTCTTCTTCGTCGTAATAAGGTTTGCGGACTATTTCTGAAACGCAAAAGTATATAACTTATGGCATAATGGATTATCTGTTTGTCTCTCCGTAAACATATCAGACAGTCGAAATACAAAATCAGTTTTTTTTTTAAATCAATAATGCTCTCACAGAAGTCTACCTTGAAATGTACTGCATATCCCATTTTATCCTATTCCCCAATCTACGTACGCGTTTCGGTAGTGAGTGAGACATGCTAGAGTTCATTCCCATTCCATCTTATCTTATCCCTCTCCATTTTCTCAACTTTCTCCAAATTCATTCCTACATCTCCAAAGGTAGGCCAGCGGATCCAGGAGCGTGCCAATGTTTGTCAAGCTGGACTGATATTGGCAGGTACCGCGGATGTCCACGAGCGACAGTATCCTCTTACCACCAGATGGACTGCAACCTCGTCTGCCGCCTTCTTCGTATAAAAAAATGTGTGTTGTGTGGGCCAGCCGTAGAATAGCATCACCACATCCCTTCCCGCAGGTGCCGTAAAAGGCGACTAAGGGGTAACAAAGCCACTACCACACAAGCCATGAGGAACTACACCACCTCTAAAAGAGTGGACTTGCCAACCTGCTTGGCCAGCGTGACATTTTAAGGTAAAGTGCTGTGGTTATTGATTGCGTGTGAACACTCGGGCCTCCTCTCAGTAAAAGTCCACAATCAGGTACAACACTTTATATTTTATGTGGAAGGCAAAATTTATAAAAACAGATAAAAGACATATAATGAAAGAGCATTAAAAACTAAACACTTGAATATACGGATGGTAAAACGAAAAACAAGAGAAAAAATAATAATGGCAGACGTAAAGAACGAGACGACGTAAGACGTCATGAGCAACTAGATGTCGATCTAGTTGACTGGCAATCTAGTTGGCTTCGGACGGCGGATTCCTACAAAGATCCATACATTGTCTTGTGCATGGAGAGGCCCACGTCCAGCAGTGGACACTAGGAGGGCTGGTAATGATTATTATTGAATGCATCATTGGTACATACCATAGTTAGTGTCTTCGCAGAGTGGCCGTTTGTCGTCGGAGGGTAGTTGTGTGAAAAGGTATTCTTTCCTAGCTTCGCGGGCGCGTTGTCGGCAACTGAAGCACCAGGCCGCTATCGTCACCAATCCAACACCTACCACACCTGAGAAACAGATTTTGATAACTGTAAAGGTGAACTTTTTCTTTTCTTTATGGAAAGAAAGTGGCAGACGAGCATACAGACCACCTGATGGTAAGTGGATACTGTCGTCCGTGAACATCCGCAATACATGCCAACATCAGTCCAGAATGACAAATGTTGGCATGCCCGGATGAGCTGCTGGATTAGGTGAATGGGCTGGGAAAATGGGGAGGGATAGGATGGGATGAGAATGAGCTGCGGCATGTCTCACTCACTACCGAAACACGTGGGATAAGGTGGGAAATACAATTTCAAGGTAGTCTTCTATGAGAGAGGGGTAACGGGACCAGTTGAGTGCGCCCAGCGGCTGCTCGCTCTACCCCTCCGATTAAAAAGTCAACATAAGCCATAACATAAGCCCCAATGAACTACACCGTCTCGAAAAGGTTTAGACCTCTCCGTTACAACTAGTGTTGTTTAAACGAGCGCTATCTTCTCTAACCATCTTCTCTAAATGTATGATCTCAAGCTGTTCGCCCGCACTTCTTATAAACTGGAGGAACTGCTAAAGACCACGATTGGAGATGGGTGGAGATAATAATGCGGTCGTCAATGAGTAGAGAGGACAGGTCGTTTGTTCTGATGGAGTCGAAATCGGTTCCACACGGTTAAGAACTCTCTTCGAAATTGAAATATACCGCGTGGTACATTTTTGTGGTACTTGTAAGACAGATACCTCACTTCTCCGGTGCTTTAGGGCCTTGGTCCCATAATACAAATTGAAGCTTATGTTAAAAGCTCTCATTTGGCATTCATGTGGTAAATATGTATTTCTTTTAAGTTGGTATCTCTGTATTTTTTTCAATCAAACGAAACCAATTGTCCATTTTGCACTGTGTTTATTATTCACTTGGTAACATTTTACAATAACTGTGTTTCATGAATAAAATAATTCATAATCAGTTGTATTTGCACAAACAACAAATTTGAATGCTAACTTACCGGCCAACATTACGAAGATAAGTCGCGGCATTCCAAGCACTTTGTCGTCTTTTTCCAACTTCATCAAAATGTTTGGCGTTAAGTTGTCTTTGCTGTTCACCTGTTAACAATTATTACATAACTAGCGGTGGCGGCGACTACGTTCGCGTGAACTCGTCCTTCCCGTGGGAACCTCATAATTAATCTGGATAAAAAAAGTACCCTAAGTGTAAACCCAGTTATACACTGTGCCAAGTTTCACTAAAATCCGTCCAGCGGTTTTTGCGTTATAAGCGTTCAGACTGACAAAAAATCCAAAAAATGTTGTTTTGGGCGCTGTAACATTTGAGATTTTCGCTTTTCTCAAACATATTTATCTATTTAAAAGGGTCTCAAGACGTATGTTTACCTTATTTACTTTACTAGACGTTTCAGTTGGGTGCATCAACCGTCTGACTTTTCATCTAACGCTACTTCAGATATAGCGAGTGTTGTGTGCTGCAGCTTTCCGGGCTATGAAGACCGAATGTGGGTAGTTTATGAGCCTGCTTGCGACTCTCGGCGTGGACTACCCGCCTCTTTTGTCAGCTCATGACCTTGATAGGTGCAACCCAAGCGTTCAGACCCGTTTAAATAGAGAAATCTGTATCACAAGTACTTTACACTGAAATGACTTTTTTTAATATTTCATGTACAGACACGGCTGTCTTATGATTTTACTATATGTATAGATAATTTTTAATACTGACAAAAAGCCAGATAACATATATATATATATATATATCATACATACACATGATAAATCTATATGATATGTATGTATGAAGAAAAGAGAAATATTTAGTCTTCTATATCGTCACCGGTATAGAAGTCGATTCTTTGAGATTTTTTTTTAAACGACATTTTTAAAAGCAAACATTTATAACATTCTTAAAAATAAATATTCTGATCTTTCAGCTTTCAATGTAGGCTCTATGTGTTTTCATTGCATCCCCATCTCCAGTAGTTTTATCTGATGATCTGACTATTAGGGGATTTCTTGGCGGGAACTCGAGAAGTGAAGTCGAGTTTTTGTTACATTAATTGTAAAAATTGTGTACTGTACGTTTTGTGGTTTAATTGTGATAGTCTATTAAACTTCAAAGTGTTATGGTGCTTAATGTTTGTGATAATCAAATAACTGCGTAGGAGTGCGTTTATCGTGTGGAAGCACAAGGAGTCCTCTTTTGTCCTCAGTAAACTAACGATCGCTTTACTGAGCGTCTCGTCACTTACCCACTTTGACATTGACAAGATTAAATTGTTTTTATTTGACGAAGAAAACTTGACACTGTCTAATTGCACCACTGTCATATATGAAGAAAAAAAAAGAGCAAATGATGACAGCATACCCAGTTGAGTCAAATAAAAGCATGGGTATGCGTTTGTCGTGTGCTTCCAAGGAGTCCTCTTCTGTCCTCAGTAAACCAACTATCACTTTACTGAGCGACTCCTGACTTACTACAGGACTGGACATTGACAGGATACGTTTTAGACTTTGAAATTGTTAATTACGAAGAAAACTTGACACTGGCAGAATGTGATAATTACACCACTGCCGTATATGAAAAAAAAGACTATAATTAAAAAAAAATATTATAAACTCACCACAACGTGTCTCTGCTTAGTAATATATCCATCGGTGGAGGCCGTTAGTAACACTTCCCTTCCCATGTAGGTAACGGGTAGTGTTACCACGAACCTCCCCGAGTCTTCGCTTGAATTGCTGGAGATTATTCTCCGGAGGTCTCCGGGATGGGGTGTAGGTTCCAGGGGGGAGACCGAGATGTTTGTGTTTATTAGGGGGGCGCTGTTGTAGTCTAGAGCTAGACCTGGGAAACAAAATAAGTGTTTTATTTGTTATTATTTAAAACGTACAACGAATTTGCACTTGCACTTGTATCAGCCTATAACGTCCTACTGCAGGGCTCAGGTCTCCCCTAGTAACTCACTGGGGGGTGTCGGGTCGTAATCCACCACGCGGGCCCAGTACGGATTGGTGGATCATAGTACTCGAGATTGTTTTTATTTATTTCTGGAGCATGGGGGTTTCCTCAGCGTGGAGCTAGGGACAATTTTTAATTTAAGTTTTAATTTAAGTTAAGGTATTTAAGTCGAAACCCAGTGGTCCGGGGGCCAAGGATTTGAACTCACGATCACACGAATGTGAATCGAGTATACATACCCCTAGGCCAACACTGCTCAATGAATATGAGTTAATATCGCTCAACTATAGTTAAATTTGACTATAGTTAAATATGACTATAGTTAAATATGACTATAGATACATATGACTATAGTTAAATATGACTATAGTTACATATGACTATAGTTAAATATGACTATAGTTACATATGACTATAGTTAAATATGACTATAGTTAAATATGACTATAGTTACATATGACTATAGTTAAATATGACTATAGTTAAATATGACTATAGTTACATATGACTATAGTTAAATATGACTATAGTTAAATATGACTATAGTTACATATGACTATAGTTAAATATGACTATAGTTAAATATGACTATAGTTACATATGACTATAGTTAAATATGACTATAGTTAAATATGACTATAGTTAATTGTGACTCTTTTTGATACTGAATGAATGCCATTTTGGAATGATCGACTTCTTGATTGATTTATTTAATTATCTGGAATTAAGTTTCATTATTAGCTTGTAGTATTAAATATTTGCACATTGTTTCTTGGTTCTGTAACATGAGCTCATAGTTTGAATATACTAACATCTTGTAAACTTTGTTACGCAAATAAATATATTTGAATTTGAGAGTCAAAGAAGCAGGTTGCTAATTTCTCTATACTTCTTCTATACTTTAGAAAAAAAAAACAATATATCACTTGTATTCGTATGTGACATTATATGGGAAGGATGTTCAATTTTCCAAATTTTTATTTTATAGAAAGATGGCGGCAGACGTGTGCGTACTGTCGCCCATGCCATGCCAACATCAATCCAGAATGACAAACATTGGCACGCCCCCGGATGCGCTTCCTGCTTTTATAATGATTTGGAGAAAGGGCTTAGGAATATGGGACGGGATAGGATAGGAATGGGCTCTGACATATTTCACTCACTACCAAAACATGTACGTACATTAGGAAATAAGATAAAGTGTGAAATGCTGTACATTTGAAGGTAGTCTTCTGTGAGAAACCGCTGGGCGCACTCAACTGGCCTCGGTTAGTCTCTCACAGAAGTTTTCCAAATACATAGGGTAAAGTGAAATTAAAAAAAAAAACCTTGATCTGAAAATCAGACGTTAGAGCATGTTCTATATAGTCAGAATCTTGAAATAATATAATTTTAAGTTGGGAAATCTTAATCAAAGTCAAAAGTACATACTAACAATAAGGTTTCGTTGCTCAGGTGACGTCACAAATTGGCCTTTACAAATTTGCTTAATTTGAAAAGTTTGTTTAATCCATCGCAATTTTGAAACTATTGGACTAATTTAGTAGGTCATTTACGAACCTAAAAGAGATATAACCAGCTATATTTTAGTGTAATCTGTTTACTTCATTTCAATCTGTTATAAAATGCGGCCTGCATCCACAAATTTCGTTATCGCAATATATATTTTCCTAATTTCAGAAGTGGTATATATGGTGTCATTCGTATGGTGTCGTGTGGCTGTAGAATAGGACCACCCCATCTCTTCCCATGGGTCGTCGTGACGAATAAGGGATAACAAAGTGGCCACCACAAGCCCCGAGGAACTAAATCTCCTCTACAAGATTCAACTCGCCAACCTGTTTCCCGCCTGTCCAACATAGCGTTTTAAGGCCATATATCCGTCATGTACAAGACGACATGCTGAGGAGTCCCATGTCCAAACAGTGGACGATAAAAGGGCTGGTTATGGTTAAAATAACGTAATTTTTTAACGGGTAGCCCTTAACTGACTGTTATTGCCCTCTGACCAAAGGGTAAAACTCTAAACTATTAAGCCCCTCCGCATTCATATAGATCATTGCCGGATGTTGGCACTAACCTGTAATATAAACCAAGTTAGGGTTGACATCGATGGGTATTTCGTCAAATTCTCCACCATTAACATGTTCAGCGTTCACGCGACGTAACACTATATCTTTCTGTTTTAACACGCCGTCTACCACGCGCCACGTTAGCATCTGAAAAATAATTTTAGTCAATTACTGTGCACTGTTATATTACTTCAAAAATACAAATATTTGACTGAGATTTTCAAAAAAAAAAAACAGAGTTTCCTTTGTGTCGTACAATAAACAGTTCAGTGATTTAGATTTATTTCATCTGTCTCGTCCTAAATTTAAATCAGAGTGCCTTAATATTTTTAGTTACCATATTATTATGTTTAGTGTGTAAGTTTTTCAAACATACATAAGTTTATTCATTTTGGTGGAAACCTTGTTGATGTAATTCAATTTTTATAATTTTGTGTCGAACATTTCGAATAAACGTTAAATTGTTTATCTATTTATATCTAAAATAATACATTTTTTCTAATAAAATGGTAATGTAAAAAAAAAACAATGTTTTCTTTGTAACAATATTCATAGCTAGGTATATATATATTTCTTAACTGACCTGATCGTAGTAGTTGTGGCAGCGCACTATGACGCGGTATTCGCCGGGTGGAAGCATCACGCGGTAGAACGCCATGTTGCGCGACACGCGGTACTGTCGCTCTATTCCTGTCACCGCGACTATTGCGTCGCGCATCGGAGCGCCTTGCTCGTTTTTAATGTAGCCTACTACACCTGTTGTAATATTTCAGTGATTTGATTTTAGACGTTGAAAACGTGTATATACAAATATAAACGTCATGTGACAAAACGTCATGTGGGCGCGGGGCGAGAGGCGGAAGCGGGAGGCCAGGCGTCGCGATCCGCTGCTTTTATAACTTCCGCAGTTAAAGCGATTCTCGCTGTGCAAGTCTCTGTTTTATATAGGCGAGATCTCACTCAAAATTTGATTTATAAGTTTTATTTGAGTGCATTTTTTACTTGGGATATTATGACTCGAAAAACGTCAAACCTATAGAGAAACTCTAAACATGTACTAACTCGCAACGAAAATCGTTGAATCGTCCGCTCCTGCTCAATACACTCACAAGTAGTGTTGTATAAACAAGCATTGAGCGCGCTTTAATTAAAAGTGACACGAAAGCTTCGTTATAATTACAAAATAATTATGCATGTTTCCTATTTTATATCCTAGATTACATCTTATTTAGTCTATCACTGGTAAAATTGTTATCCGTGCTTGATGTCAGTACATATTTAAAAAGGGGATCAACTAAAATTTGTGTCAAATGATTTACTCGTATTGTCTATTGTTTTGTTCTGGTGTTATTTTGTACTGCTTGAAATAAAATAAAAAATCAAATTCTTACCAGTGTTAGTCAGCTCGGCAAACTGCATAATTCCACGTAGATTATTCCTCCACACCATTCCAATGTCCTTTTCCACTGGCATCTTACAACAACTCAACCCCACAGATATCACTGGCGTATTGAACTTTTCACACAAAACATCTATCAAATTGCCGTGCACGACATTGTTCTTAATACCACACTCATATTTATCACTCGGTGTTCTATTGTCTTGGTACTTCCTCGCGAATTTCTCATACAAGTTCTTCGATAGCTCAGGATAAGCCACATCTTCTGTACCAGACGCTAATTCCAAAATCAAATCGAGCTTTTCTGACTCCACTAAGTTCACGAACGCTTTTTCTCTAGTGTAATTCGAGAGGGGGTTCAAGTCTTTCTTCGTTATGTAGCTGTATAGACTGTCTCCGAATTCTTCTTCTAAAAGCTGTATAGAACATTTTCCCGTGTCGTCGTACTGCTTCAGAACTTTATTGTAAAGTGGGTCCAAATTTGGTATGAAGTGTAAGACCGTATGTTGTAATAGTTTCTGATGTATTGGCTCCCCGATGGAGTAAGCCGTGGCTATGTGTCGCGCAAAATTTAAAAGCATTTCCTGACCAATAGGCTGAGATGCGTAAAGATTACTAATTATGGCTATGTGGAACTTTGTTTCTTCTGGTGAACCGACCTATAAAAGATAAGTAGGTGTATTTAGGCGTAAGAAAGTATTTTAAGGATATTTTTATTTATTTTTATAGTCTGGTAGAATCCTGGTTCTAAGTTCCACTTTTTAAGTATAAGGTTCATTTACACAAAGAGGTCCTCGAACGCATGCAAGAGAGAAAATCGGTCAAACAGTTGTTATCATCATGTGATCACTGGTATCATCGAGTTTCTATCATTATGTGAACATTTGAAGCCGAGAACCGTATGAAGCTTTGTTGCACACGAGAATTATACAATACTAGTACAACCCGGCAGACGTTGTCCTGCCATAGAAGTTGATGTGCTGCAGCACCATCTAGTGGCGAGTTATAACAAAGTCGATAGCTCGAAAATATTCTCCGTGCTCAAATACCTATGTATACATACCAATTTTCATGGCGATCGGTTGAACGGTATAGAAGATGATGTACTGCAGCGCCATCTAGTGGCGAGTTACAACAAAGTGGATAGCATAAAAACCTTCTCCATGAAAAAATACTTATATGTGCCAACTTTCATGGTGATCGGTCAAACGGTGTCGAAGGCTATTAACATCAGATATACCAATATCCATTTATATACATATATATATATAAAGGGTGTTTTTTTAGAGGTATAGAACTTTGAAATGGAATAAAACAAGGATGAATTTTTAAAATTGACATGAAATTGACTTTATTCAAAAGATAATCTTTTGGCATTATAATTTAAATATGATTTCTGGCATATGACCGCCACGGCTGGCTCGGACGTAATCCAATCTGGAGGTCCAATTTTCAATAACTTTTTCCAACGTTTGTGGCCGTATATCGGCAATAACGCGGCAAATGTTGTCCTCCAAGTGGTCGATCGTTTCGGGCTTATCGGCGTAAACTAGCGACTTCACATATCCCCACAGAAAATAGTCTAGCGGCGTTAAATCGCACGATCTTGGAGGCCAATTCACGGGTCCGGAACGTGAAATTATGCGGTTACCAAACGTTTCCTTCAGTAAATCAATTGTGGCACGAGCTGTGTGACATGTTGCGCCGTCTTGTTGAAACCACAGCTCCTGCACATCATGGTTGTTCAATTGAGGAACGAAAAAGTCAGTAATCATGGCTCTATAGCGGTCACCATTGACTGTAACGTTCTGGCCAGCATCGTTTTTAAAGAAGTACGGACCAATGATTCCACCAGCCCATAAAGCACACCAAACAGTCAGTTTTTCTGGATGTAACGGTGTCTCAACATACACTTGAGGATTATCTTCACTCCAAATACGGCAGTTTTGTTTATTGACGTAGCCATTCAACCAAAAGTGAGCTTCATCGCTAAACAAAATTCTCTTATGAAAATCGGGATCAACGGCAATCTTGTTTTGGGCCCATTCACCGAATCTACGCCTTGGTGATTCTAGGTGATCGCGTGGCTTCAATTCTTGCACGAGTTGGATTTTGTAAGCACGCAAACCAAGATCTTTCCGCAAAATCTTCCATAAAGTGGATGGACACATATCCAATTCCTGTGCACGATGGCGGATAGACTGATTCCGGTCTTCCTCTACGCTACGCTCTACAGCAGCAATGGCTTCTTCTGTACGCACTGTACGACGTCTCTGTAGATGCGTATTATCATTTAGAGTAAACGTGGTGCGAAAACGGTCCATAGTTAGTCGAATTAATTGCTCTGATAGACGATTATGTTGACCGTAAAATGGACGTAGTGCGCGATACGTATTTCGAACAGAACCATTATTTTCAAAATAAATTTGCACAATTTGGAAGCGTTGTTCAGGCGTCAGTCTATTCATGTTGAAATGCCAAACCAAACTAAACACAAATCACTTGACAGCTGACAAAATGGCCGCCAGTTAAAACAGTGTTGCCAACTTAAAGTTCTATACCTCTAAAAAAAAACACCTTTATATATAATTCTCGCCCGAACCGTTTAAGAAACGTTTAATTCTTAGTCTATAGTTGCAACAGTCTCGCTTCCCCCGTGAAATAAGAAAATCAGGTTATCTTTCCCTTTCCGCTCTATTCCCCTTTCCGCAAATGTGATATATAACTTAGTAATTTTATATTGATTAACAAAAAAAACAAAAGTAAAAAAGAAAAAAGGAAAAATACTAAGTATTTTTTTTATAAAATAGATGGCAAACGAGCGGGCTGAGAATTTGTAGGGAATTGAGAAAGAGTACGTCAGATAGAGCTCAAGTATGGCGCAGTCTTCCCGCGATTTAATCCGAATTACCATACATGGGAAAGAGGGGAGAATGATTCTTACCTGCTCCGTCATCTTAAGCTGATGCAGCATCATTGTCTTGAAACTGTCTCCGGCCCTGAATTCAGCAATATTGGGATACTTGTTCTCAAATTCCGATAGCTCTTCGTACATCTCCAGAGGCGTGTGGTAGTGAGTGTTCAGTATATTCTCCATCACGCTGTTGAAACAATAGTTTTATTTAAAATTTGGTAATGCAATGCAAACAGCCCTTGCAGTGTCCACTGGTGAACATGGGCCAACTCATGCACACGGGAATTCAAGGAGTGGTGCTATTCTATAGCCGGTTTACTCCACACGGCACATTAATTTGGCGCAGTGCTAAGGTCAATCGTTTTATACAGAGTGAAACAAAAATACCTCCACTCTCGACTTTCTTCCCAGAAAAATAACATCCTTTGCTTCGAGGACTTTTTAAAAATTAGCACTTTTTTTTTTCAGTTTCACACAAACCACTCATTTGCACCGATTTCATAGATTTAGGTATCCAATAGCAGCGGTTCGATTGGCAGCTGGTTGTGAATGACGTGTGTGGAGATTCCGTTCATAGGAGCGTGGTAATGCAAAGAGTAAAAAAATCAGACTTTGTTACTTTATATTTTGGAAAAAAACATCAAGTTTAGAAAAAAGTTGGTTAAGTCTTAATTATTGAAATTTACATGTCATGTTTTCTGAAGTTTACGTGCATTTTTGCAGGTATTTTTTTACTTAAGTCTGTATAAGCTTTAGTCGGAATATCACTTCGCAAGGAAATTTCGTCTTACAAAACCTATAAAATTACCGAACGCTTTTGATAAAAGAAATAAATCTTTCCGAGTCTACAAAGTGATAAAAAGAACAATTTCAAAGACAAAAAGGAACAGATGTTGTCCATTTTTCATGTGTATCTACTATACATATGTTGTCCTTTAGTCACTGCTAGGTCACGTTGTATGGCAGAGGACTGTGTAGTAATAAGATTCAATGACAACCTATATGTACGTCCTCCTGCCAACCATACTTACCCCGTTCAATGAAGCACTCGGACTGTGTTTTAGTGAATGCTTATTAAAGACCTTGTACGGGTGCACCGTATACCCTATGAGGTCCTTTGCAGGACGCAGATTTCCCCATCAATCACGGGGGGTATTTCAGGTCATAATCAACCCAATGCGGTATGGTCAGAACGCAATATTGTGAGATAATACAAGCATAATTCCAGTGTATGAGACGACAGAGTAAGCGGAAGTCAGTTAAACGGCCCAGATGTCTTTGCGATGATTGAGTTACAAAGTACTTCGTGCAACCTTCAAAAAATTGGCATCATGATTGATGATCGGTTAGATCAGTTGATTTTAACCCCCTGTGTAAATGGTCTCAGGTTCTACTCCCGGTCGGATAAACAATGTTATAGACGAACATTTGGATTGGTGTCTATATCTGGAGACGACACACGGAATCCTAGTGTGGATACTGTCGTCCATAAACATCCGCGATACATGCCATTATCAGTCCAAAATGAGAAATATGGGGAGGGATAGGATTAGATGGGGATGGGCAACATAAGTATTACGACATTTCCACTTTTACCTGTCAACTTTATTGATTTTATTGAATTTCGTTATTATTTTGAAAAGTTTCGTTTTAATAAAAACTAATTTTTAAAGGTTCATTAAACTTCAAATATATCAGAGATGAGAAAGAATCATATGGTACATTTTTGTGTTGAACGTATAATATTTAAGCACTATTTTGTTTCTAGTGTTAACCACTGGTATAGTCCTCGCAATGAGACATGAGCTTTGCATCTGTGTGAGTGGGTGCCGAAAGTAAAAATATTAGTAGAAAAATTATACATGTACAATGATGTTAAATTATACTTGTACATTCTTATTAAAATCATCAACAACAATTTTGTTTTTTCTGCATTTAGTTTTATTTGGAGATTCTTATTTTTTTTCTACTATCCGATGCAGGTTCGCCTTCTAATAAAACTCTTTTTACCGATGACAGCGTAATTTCAGTCAAAGTCGCCGCTAACTGGGTTGATGTAGTAACAGTTGACTTGTCAGTATAGGTGACTTCTTTGAAATATTTGTACACATTATACAAAAAATAATTTCATTGATTACTTAATGGTTTTCTTCTATTTAGAGGAGCCATTCTAGATGCTTTTTGCAAAAACGAATAACGTATTAAAAATACAAGACAATTAAAGTTAATAAAATACACGTCGGATTCCTATCGGTACCGAAGAGTGCAGGGCAGGACGTGGATGCGCCGCGCTTTAATCCGATTATCGAAATCCTGTACAAAGCGGTTTTAAACAGCACGCGCGGAGGCACTCACACAAACGGAACGCTCATGTCTCGTTGAGTGAGCTATAAACTATTCTATTTAAGATTAAAAAGCCTATGTAAAAAAATATCAATAAAACGTGCTAGAAGAGAAATAGTTTCAGTTTTTTTATGACTCGGCAATATTCTTAAGTAATAAAAAAGGTAGGGGAGGAAATTGTGATATAGTAGCGATGGTAAACGATAAGATGGAAAGCATGTTTCATGCCAATATTTAACTTACACAAAATATAAAGTTAGTAAAAGCAGACGGTTATTGCAATAAAAAAACACGAGTGACAGACGCGCGAATACATTTATTACACATTATATAAATGAATATACGATACATGTAAATATATTTATGAAAGAACATATACATAGAGTAAGCGAACATGTATAAGGAAAGCTAGGAAACACAGTGCCACAGTAACGCCAACCAAGAACACATTTAAAAAAAAAATCTTGACTTAGTCGAAAATAAATTGACACGAATTATCCAGTATTTTACCTCAATCTATGAAAATATGTCCTAAAGTGAGCTTTATACAATAAAATAGTAACATAGTCAAAGGTACATGCTGATATTAGGTGCGCAACTATGTTCTCGCTATTTTTTTGATGAAAATGCCACTTTATTGTGAAAAAAAATGGTTACAAACGAATCATTCAAAATATTTCCCATCGCTAGCGACAACTTTTTCCCATCTTTCTTGCAGAGCTCGAATACCGTCACGGTAGAAGTGTTCGTCTTTCGAGGCTATCCACGAATCAAGCCATTTTGAGATGTCTTCATATGAGCGGAACTGCTGATTAGCCAGACCATGTGCCATCGAACGGAACAAGTAATAATCGGACGGCGCAATATCTGGGGAATATGGCGGGTGGGGTAGGACTTCCCATTTGAGCGTTTCTAAGTAGGTTTTAACGGGTTTGGCAACGTGAGGCCGAGCATTGTCATGCTGTAAAATCACTTTTTCGTTCTCTGCTCGTATTGTGGCCGCTTTTCGCGCAGTGCTCGGCTCAATCGCATCAATTGAGTTCGATACCGTTCCCCAGTGATGGTTTCGCCCTGTTTCAACAGCTCATAATAAATAACACCGTCCTGGTCCCACCAAATACACAGCAAAACTTTCGAAGCGTGAATATTCGGCCGAGCCGACGACGTAGAAGCATGACCGGGCAGTCCCCATGATTTTTTTCTCTTTGGATTGCTGTAATGAATCCATTTTTCATCACCCGTAACGATGCGATGAAGAAAACCCTTCCTTTTTTGCCGCTGGAGCAGTTGTTCACAGGCGAAAAAACGACGCTCAACGTCTCTTGGCTTCAAATCATAAGGAACCCAAGTTCCTTGTTTTGAATCATTCCCAACGCATGCAATCGCTTGGAAATGGCTTGGCGGGTAACTCCCAATGCTGAAGCAAGCTCATTCTGCGTTTGGCGCGGATCCTCATCGAGCAATGCCTCCAATTCAGCGTCTTCGAAGGTTTTTGGCCTTCCTTCACGCGAACGGTCGTCAACATCGAAATCACCGTCTTTGAAGCGACGGAACCAATCACGGCACGTTGTTTCACTTAGAGCAGCATCGCCGTAAACTTTTTGGAGTTCTCGATGCGCTTCAGCCGCCGTTTTCTTCGAATGAAAGAAGAAAAGCAACACTTCCCGCAAATGACGATTATTTGGCACAAAATCAGACATTTTCGCACAACCAAAAGTATACGACGCAAAAACAAAATCACTAATGTGTCAAAGCGGTTTGTTTACCATATGTCTAAGCTTGGTTCATGACGTTTTGGTTATCTCATAATTGTCCAGCACTTACTAGTAGAGCCATCTCTTGAAAAACAGCGGGAACTTAGTTGCGCACCTAATACAAGTATTTCAACTTTAGACAAATACATATATAGTCAATAGATGTACAAATATATATGTGACGTTATCTGTCCATCTTAAAAGGGACCTTCACGGTGGACGAAAGGGACATTATTTATTTATTTATACAAAAGGTACAATACAGTACAAAAGGCGAGCTTAATGTCTTCAGGCATTCTCTACCAGCCATACCTTTAGGTTGATGAAGAGGTTCAATTTGGAGGTGCGTGAAAGACTCAAATTAGATGGCGTGGTACAATAAATACAGAAATACACTGTGTTATTATTTTATTGGCTTTGGGAAAGTCTACATAACTCAAATACTATAATCAGTGCTTGTATGCAAAATCTATATGTACTCTTAAATCGATGCTATGCCGCTAAAAAGAATAAATCTATTTTATTATAATAAAACTAATGGGATTCTTTATTTCCAATAGTCTTACTGGTAGAACTATCTGGTAAGACTACCGGGAACGGTCCAAAATTTCGTTGTTTCAAAATTATATTTAAATAGAAAAATGCTTTTAGAGAAGATTTTAAAAGGATGCAAGATTTCAAAAATAGGTTTTATTACAATTTGTTGCTGTCTCGGTAGCGAGCGATGCAACTTCTTTGAGAGAAAGAGACAATTGCACTTCGAGCTGATGATGACAGATATAATAATTCGAGAGAATCGAGGTTTCGTATTCCCCTGTTTCCTCCTCCAAGAATGGATCGATTTTAATATTTTTCTGATTTGCATAAAATAATAGTTTCTTTATGTAGGTAGGATTTGCTTTTTTAAATAAATTTGCATAATGGACTTCTCTTTGCAGCCCTTTTTATTTTTAGAGGGTCTTATAAGAATTAATCAATCAAAAAAATCAAAACGTAGGGACATCATGCTCACAGTAGATGTCTGTACACATAAAAAAATATTGCCTTATTGCCAAAATTCAGGAAGAAAACAGGGAAGTACGTTTGTACGGAGAAGACGCTGCTGTCGTCGTACCCTATTAATATCTGACTGCTTTCAAGTTTCAAAATCAGTCTCAAAATCAGGAAAACTACAATCGTCAATAAGGTCCCTTTTTTTTTAGATAATGTCACATTGTAAAGTCATTGTCAATAATATCAATAACAGTAGTCAAATCATCAATAGTCGTAGACATACTCCAGTCGCTGGTATACTTACCGGAAGTCGTATGCTGAAGACCAATGCTGAGGATCGTCCGCCATTAGAGTGAAGTTGAGACTCACTGACCCGTTGACAGGGACTGTGATTTCTTCTGTAATAGCTTCATATCTGTAAATAGAAGTTATAAACGGGTCGAGTCTTTCAACATATAAGTGATTTGTTAAAAAAAAATGTATGTTCGGGTCTGGGTTGTGTATTTGTGTTTGTCTTTGTATGTGTCTCCGGAGTCCGGACCCACGACACGGGGAATCCTAGCGTGGGCCATTGAGTGTGGCGTTATTTATTAAATAAATAAAATGAAATTAAAAGTGATAAGTATTAATAAAAATACATTCTTCTTAAATACATACATCTTCTTTACATATAATCAAATCGTAACAAAGCCGTCTGTACCTACATTTAATTATTTTTTTAAATGTAATTGCAGTGTAAAGTACGATTGACAGAGCCCAAAATTACATTTTTTGGAATTTTTGTCGGTCCCTCTGTCTATCTAAACGCGCATCACTCAAAACTACTCAATGTAGTTAATTTATTTATTTAGGCACGGCAACGTTATACATACAAAACATAATTTGGGTATACAATTAAGATAAGACTGACGTATGGTATGTATCCCAATTACAGACGTGCACAACATGGATAAAAACTTGTGATACAAAAAAGAATTAAAATTTTAAAATAACGAAAAAGTACAATAAAAGTAAGAATTTTAAAAGGCGTTTAGAAAATTTGAAAAGATCTAAAGAAAATACAATAGTGAAGTGGATTCACAGATTTTTAATAGACCGAGAATTAGATCCCGAGAACAATAATTTATCCGCAAAAATATCCAAATGTATATCAGGTAACTGTTTCATGAAACTATTGTAGGAATCACAGATACGATTTTAAAGAAACTTGGCATAGTTGCAGCTTCTGTGCCGTCCGTTGATCAACATTTTCTCCTTTTTCTAATTTATTGAGCGCCCTACGCTTATTAATTAATTAGAACCAACAACATAATGAGGTCATTAGCTGGCACGAGCATTAAACAAATATAATCGTATATACTTGATACTTTTATTCTTTTTAGTTAGAATATAAATAGGATCAAGATCTCATCACTTTTAGGTAGTTATAAAATAAATAGTGTAGATATATTATTTTGTTATGTTAAGTGCATTTTAAAATATTTTTATTGGTTTTTTATAAGCGTGTTATTTTTTTAATTATTTATTTCTACTCGTCATTTGATCGACGTGTTTGTACCGCGTTTAATGTAAAAAACAATTAACAATTTTGCTTCGTACACTTACCCGTCTTTACTAGCGGTGACATTGTAAGCGCCCGGCGTGAGTAGTCGCCAGTAGTCGCCGTCGGTGGCGGATCTAACAGTGTGCTGAATGCCGCGTACTGATATAGTCGCGTTAGCTAGAGGGTGGCCGATGTGACTGTGTACGAACCCGTGGACGCTTTGGTGAACCTTAAAGAGTTGGAAATGGTTAAAGGGTTTCTTTTAAAATAGGTGCTTTTAAGGAGATCTCAAAATCTACCTATTATCGAATAAGAACAAATTGATTAATAATTTTGATTTAAAATTCCATATCGATAATTCCATTCCATAATAAATCGGTAATTAATTATTTATACGGACATTATAATATATTTAATACTAGCTGTGCCCGGCCACGCGTTGCTGTGGCTGCCCAACAGATGGCGTTTACCCTGTTTTTGGGTAAAAGGCATGTTTTTACATTATTTAATGTATCTATAAACACGCGCGTATTCGAATGCAACGTTCTGTCAAAATTTCAAAGCAATCGGTGAAGAACTTTCGGATATTTAAGATTTTGAACAAACAAATGTTTACATTTTTATATAAATAGATAGATGAACTAATTATTATTAACTGATATTTATATAGAAGGTATTTGATTTATATATATATTTTTTTTATTCTGTTGGTAGAATTTATTGATAACTGACTATCTATAATGTAGCTGTCATAAATTATATTGTAGCTGTGAGCACAATATTTGTGACAGATTCATATAATATGTATTCATTTTATTATAATCTCTGATATATACAAATTAATGTTTGTTTATTTGTTCGTCTTCTATGCGTTCCTAAACCATTCATGCGATTTCGATGAAACTTTGGTGTGTGCGCGCGCGCTCGCGATTTCTGACAAAAAAAAAATCTAACGCATTGCATCGCAAGCCGGGCACAGCTAGTTAGTAAATAAATTGTTATTAATTTATAATAGTTTTAAAAGTCTAAAATTTGCATGCTAGTAATTTGGCAGAATACAAAAGGGACATCTAAATATAATTCCAACATAAGTGGCTAACTACTTGAATTTCTATTTATCTGTTTATACGGGCCTTAACGCGAATCTTAACCTTATTTATTTTACTCGATGAAATTGCTCGCAACTCTTGACGTGGACTAAACGCCTCTTCAGTCAGCTCGTGACCCTGGTTGGTGCAACCCAACCGAAACGTCGAGTAAAATAAATAAGGTAAACATTCACGTTAAGACCCGTTTAAATAGATAAATATGTGTGAAAAACGCGAAAATCTCAAATGTATTCCTGCAAATAAATATTCTGATTATATTACCGAGATTCATTTCAGCCTTTTTCACGTCCCATTGTAGTGATATATATATATATATATATATATATATATATATATATATATATATATATATATATATATATATATATATATATATATATATATATATATATATATATATATATATATATATATATATATATATGTGTGTGTGTGTGTGTGTGTGTGTGTGTGTACAATCTACCTTCTGTTCGCTTACATCTCTCGCCCAAAGGCTGCCTGCTCACTTTCACTGTATTCTTTGATTTGCAATAAAGTGTACTTATTTAACTTTAATAATTTAAAAAAGTCTGAAGCGTGTGTATCTACCAATCCACACTGGGCCCGCGTGGTAGATTATCACCCGAAACCCCCCAGTGATTTACTAGGGGAGGCCTGTGCTCTGCCGTGGGACTTTATAGGCTGATATCAATCAAATAACTTAATCAATGAATCTAGAATAATGCGATTTATTTTTTGGGCTTACGAGCTATATTTTCGTACCTGTTCAATATACTGCAACAAGGCTTCCTTATTATCTTCCCAGTATGACACAAGGTCGTTTGCAGGTGGAAACTTAAAGCAACCCAACTCCAATGTGATCTCCATGTCGTTTGTGTGAAGGTAGTTCCAATCCTGCATGCCACCAGCTAGAACGTACCTGGATGAATAATTTTATTTTTATTTCAATTTATTGGACCTGATAATTACAGTATCTCAAGATCTCATATCTCAGTATGGGTTCTCGGTGTATGCATTTCAAGCCAAGTCTACAGTCTTGCGAAGCAACAGGACGAATTTCGGTCAATGACATGAGATCAACCAAGAATGGACAGAAAAGAGATTTGTATGAAATCGTCAAATCACCAAAAACTGCAACTTGATCCCACACGTCTCAAAATCATCCAGTATGGTTTTCTTAGAGTTTTACCCGCTGTTGATAATTTTATTGGGAAGCTTCGGTCAGCAGTACTAACAGAGGTGAGCGGCGAAGCGAGAGGGGCTCGCATTACAGCGAAGTGCAAAGTCAGTTTAACCATGTAGTAGGCCACTATACGCAGAATATCATTACCCGAGGCGGTTAGCGAATATCGCCTATGTCTGACCGAAGGAATTATCGCGTACACACCGGTATTCCCGTGCGTTCATGTATTCGCAGCCAGAGCTTCCCCTAAATAAATGTCCCATTTCAATGCAAATTGAAGAAACATTACTTACCACTTGGCACCATTTGTTATTCCTTCCGGGAACCGCTCGCCTGGGAAGTTCTTGCAAGGTTGGCCTAAGTGCATTTTCTGGTGAGCCTGCCAAGGAAAAAATAACCATCTATACATACATCGTGTCACTGAAATAACGCAAACCATCGATCAACCAAAAAGATGAATGATTAATTGTGACAAAACTTGTGACTTGTACATGAGTGATGCCAGCGGTATAATTTTTTTATGTCTGCTTTATTTACTTAAAATCAATTACGCAAAAACATTTACCGCTAAATATTACATTAGTATTATTTCGATTTAAATAGAAAAAGTTTTGTTTTCCAATTATTTCTATATTTTTTACCATTGACAACACACATATGTCAATGGTAGAAAATATTGCAGTTATTGTAAAGAAAGGAAAACTATAAATATTACGTCCATGGTATTATAGTTTTTTGCTGACAAATTATCATTTGTCAGCAAAAATGGAATTAGCAAGAACTGAATTAACAATGGATAAATTTGACCGCCTTGCAAATGCTTCATTTTTAAGGCCACATTTCTGTAATGTGGTTAATTGACGCGCAAAACCTTGGTCAGTTTATTTCTTTGTTTAAATTTCTTCTTGGTAGAATACAAGTGTTATATGTACTTATATAAATGTTTGTCTTATGTTCATTATTCCCATTTCTTTGTATATTACTTCTGTGGGTGTCAGATGCACCTTAAATAACTACTGAGTTTTTGGGCTCGGTTAAAAAGCAAAACCTCCGCCGTGGCGTCGGCTCTTTAAATGAGCCGGTTTCCACACGTTGAACGGCAGTTTAAAAAAAAACTACCCCCACGTGGTACGATTTATGTTCGCGTCGAAGTGCTGTTCCACGGCATACGTTCAGGTAAAATAAGAAAAAACTGTGTTAGTGCAGAAAAATGCAGTGTATGTTCTCGGGAACCGTTACGTCCTCACCTACGTTCTATGATGTTAAGGAACAATTGTTACCGCCAGCACTGATCCTTGGTAATCACATTTTATTTTTACTTGTGGACAAAGGTACATCGATGGAAATGTTACAAGAAGCATTTCTCTATGTGGCACCTCGTGGGCTTACAAATAGACACCAACATTACATATATACTTCGAAACAAAAGAAGGCAAAAATTAACAGAACATCAGTAAATTACGCAAGTCAGACTGTGTCTAATGCATCTACAAATGGGACCTCACAAATCAAACTAAAGTCACACTTACATTACTAAATACATTTGACACTAAAAAAATCATATAGCGTACAAAAGCATTTACATATAACTACATTTATATACTTTTATATACTTAGTCGTTTAAAATGAATTATTTTAGTTATTAAAAACAGTTTGTTTCGTTGATCATGATTTGCTGCCCGTTTAGTATTTCTTTGTTGCCCGGTTAGTATTTATTTGCTGCCGGTTTTAATATTTATATGTTGCCGTTTTTTGAAAGTCTTTTTACAAAAGTCCACCCTATTATATAAAAAGTGACCTATAATAATACTTACATTAGAATAAACATGAGCGAGGTGCAGGAAGACACCCTGGTCGGGAGAAGGGTTTTCTTCCCCAGTGGACATGTCGGCATTCCCGTCATAAGGATAGTTGGCCACTAGGGCGCCCCCGTGTAAGTTCGCAGATAGCACGAACGGGATGGATTGCGACCAGTTCATAACGGCGCGGGTTTCTGGTTCGGGGGTTAGATTGTCCTGGAAAATAAAGCGACAGTTTATATAAAATCGTACAGAAATTGTGTAAAATATTTCAATTAAAAATTAACATGATTTCATGGTTTTTTCATTACATTAAAAATTCAGGTACAATTTTGTTATTTCTGCCGTCCTAAATTAAAGTGCAGTAATTAGTGTTTTTTTTTAAATCGAATTATACACGTGTATATTTAAATATATAAACTTTACTTTCTACCCTTTGAGGAAACGTAAGTCATAATATGCTAGTTTCTATAGTTCGGGAGATACAAACAAAAATTTGTATACATTTCCACCGGGCCTTATTCTCATAAATAATAATTTAAGATAATTTAATTATGAGGGGGAGTGCACGCTGCAATCCAACAGCCGCTGGGCGCGCTCGACTGGGGCGCGCGCACGTTACCCCTCTCTCACAGAAGACTACCTTGAAATGTACTGCTTTTTCCACTTTATCGTATTTCCCCAATGTACGTACTCGTACGTGTTTCGGTAGTGAGTGAGATATGCCAGAGCCCATTCCCATCCTATTCTATCCCTCCCCATTTTCCCAACCCTTTCTCCAAATCCATTCCTATATCTCCAAAGGTAGGCAGCGCATCCGGGGTCGTGCCAACGTTTGTCATTTTGGATTAATGTTGGCATGTATAGCGGATGTCTATGGGCGACAGTATCCACTTACCATCAGGTGGACTGTATGCTCGTCTGCCGCCTTCGTACATAAAAAAAAAAAAGTTACTGCACTTTACTAAGAACGGCAGATTTTGTGTATGTATTTTTGTTAAAATAAACAAATGGATTTATATGTAGACGAACGGCTGGAATATTGCGTTTCCACGGCGATAATCTGCTTATTTTTTAATTTGTTCAGTTTCATTAAAATTTTCATATTTATTTTATTTTTATGTTTGATCTCATTTTATCATACTTTTCGCAATAGCGAAGGGTAACTTCAACGAGGGCGTATATTTTAACGTAACTTGACATAAAAAAATAATTACTGACTTTTGTAGGACCATATTGGTCAGGGAAGTTTCTGTTGAGGTCCACATCGTGAGCGTTGGCCCTGCCCTTGATGCTGCTGTAGTCACCTGAAAAAAGGATAATACGTGAAATTAACGGGAAGCAAAATCTGAATACATCCTGTAGTGATCATAGTCGGTTCCAATACAATTCCGGTTTTAGAGTAATTTCCACCGAAATCCACCCAATAACTGAAAATATAGTTGATTTGTAAGTGAAAGTAAACAAATTAACAATTTTTTAATAGAAAGAAAGTGAATGACGAGCATCTCGTCAACTATATATACTACATCCCATGAATATTCGCGATGCATGCCAATATCAGTCAACAATGATAAACGTTGGCACACCCTCTGTATCACCACCTACAAAAAGAACTTTTGTAGATCTAAATCTTATCTACATGGGAAGGATGGGGAATATGAATTATGAGATTTTTTTTTTTTCGGATTGACTAAATTCTTGTGGCCCTAGTGGCCTTTCAAGAGTCACCGGACTTGTTTGATCTCGTTACACTCCTCATTCTTCTTTGGGGAAGGGGTATAGGAAGTACAGTTACGGCCAACCAAGCGTTCGCACAAATACAAACTCTTTTGGGGATTATTATCCAATTACTCAATAAGCGTTTAGGTAGCGTCAACTGCAAATATGGCGTTGTCGAACGAACTTATTCATTCAGTTAGAGCAACGAATATGAACTTTAAAATCACCGTAATAATTCGCTTACGAACGCAGAAACACCCGTAGGCTGTGGAACGAACTGCCTCGAGAGGTCTTTCCATTAAGCTACGATATGGGGTTCTTCAAGATAGCTGTGAATAGGATTTTGCAAGGTCGGCGGCGCGCCCGCATACCCCCTGGTGTTGCAGGTGTCCATGGGCGGCGGTAACACTTACCATCACGTGGGACCGCTTGCTCGTCCGCCCACTAGTATATAAAAAAAAAAAAAATGATTGTAATCGTGCGACCGCTCGGGACCAATGCTTTAAAGTGTATAATGGGACAAGGAGTTTCCTCGATTCGCATGCAAACAAAGAGAGTAAAGAGTTAGTTTCACTATAATCATTGGCGGACTAACCTAGGGACTAGGGTAGGCTACAGTGCCGGGCCTCACCCACGACGGAGGCCCCACCTTTTATATACAAAAAAAATTTTCAACAGCTTTCTTCAAATATTTTTATACCTTAAAAGGGCTTCTTGAGTCGATAGTCCTGGGCCGCGTAAGATTTTAGTGAGCTACTGAATATAATATAAAGTATCTCACCAACGTCACTTTGTTCATATCCATCAGGGTTCATGCTAGGCATCAAGTGTATCCTTGTAGTATTGAGCAGTGTCTGTATCCTTTCGTCTCCATCAGTATACTGTCGGCACAGATATTTTGCCAAGAGTAGGAGCAACTCTCGGCCTATAACTTCATTCCCGTGCATGTTAGCTACGTATTTGAATTCGGGTTTACCTGTAAAATAATTTACTATATCAGCCCTATTTAAGGGTAAAAAAAATACCAAGACTTTTTTTATAAAAGAAGGTGACAGTTGAGCAGACAGTCCACCTGGTGGTAATTGGATTCTGTCTGGTGTTTCTACGACGCCGAATGCGCTGTCAAACTTTGGAGATTTAGGATGGATACGGAATGAGAGCACATTACATACACGTGCCCATTTTACCTTGAAGGAGGGGGGGGGGGGGTTGGGATGGCATATCGTGTAATAATGGGCCAAGGAGTTTTCCTTTTGTTATTCCGCGCTTTTCCAAGACTCAACTTTCATTTGCCACTCTTATCTTGTGGGACGCTAAAACAATGCTGTTTTAGCTGTTTAAAATCCAATCTAATATTTGACTTCTACAAGCTAGCATTAAATTACTTAATACAAATACAATTGCGAATATAAATATTCAACTTACCAGGTATATGCCGCCCAGGATCCTTCGACACCTCCAAAACATACAGCTCCCTCTCCTCCACAGACTTTCCTATACTGGTCAATCTTGTTATATCCGAATATTCAGCACTCAGATCTTTGAGGAATTTCTCCATTTTGAGGTAGTTGTGGTGAATGAATTCGGGCGCTGTAAAACCGTCGATGGTGTGACGTGGTGACCTGTCATACTCTGAAGATTTGCCCGGGGTTATTAGGAGCCAAATACCCTTTATTTGGCTTTTGTTCCGTAGTTCTGTGTAACGCTTTTATATATATCTTGTATCATATTGCGGGTAAGGCAGGGACGGATTCGGGAGTCAATTATGGAGCCCTCAAAGCATAATGTACGGTCGGTGATAGATCGATCCACGTCTATGGACACTAATAACCTAAAATAAAGGCAACGAGCCGAGATAAAAAATGTAAACACGCTGACCTTCATGCTGTTGCGACTGTGAGCGACTAGTATCTGTGACCATTCTTCTCGCATGCAATAACGACAGAAGTGGCTGTCGATTCATGATACAGGGCACCGTTCGGCTCAGGGATTACTGATAACATTCGGGTCACCATTTTGTGAATTAGAGCTTATTCCTATTTGGAATGCACTCGTTTGTTCGGAATAGGTTACGCGTTTTGTTTGTTTTTTGATAATACATTGGTGCTATTGTATATTTTTATTGTAAATATGAGTAATGGATAAACAACAATACGATAGACTAGAATAAGAATAAACCAACAATATATTTATTTAGTTCTATGTCGTAGTTAAGACAGACACATAAAATGTATTTTTCCAGCGGATAAGTGTTAATAAGTGTTGACTGTTGATACTACATAAATTTGAAAAATATATGTATATTGGTCTTTTAATTCTACATTCACTTTGTACATGTTAGATTACAAGATTAATAATTAAGGTAATTAAGATTAACGTCGGTGGCGCATCCGCAAGCCGGTGATGCAGGGCGGCGGTGACCACTTACCATCATGAGGGCCGCCCGCTCGTCTGCCATGTATTCTATATAAAAAAATAATAATTTGTTTCTGAAAATGTTATGATCTCCTGAATGTTTCTTCACATTCTTTATTTAGGTTCGTTGGCTTTACTATAGTTACAATAGAACTGTTTGAGGTACGTTCGGGTATGTTCGTGAGGTTTTGGGTATGGTAGTGGTGTTGGGTGTTTTCGGCTGTACCATATGGTATACTCGTATGTAAGATTTTCTAGGTTTGGAAAATACTGTAATTTTATTTATTAAGCCCCGAAGCTTTTTACTCTCCGAATCCGCCCCTGAGTATTTATATTGATATGATACAAGATCTGCGGAACTGGATTGAATTGGATTTGAAGAATTTTTAGAAATCTAAACACGTCCCGAAACTGTTTTGAGACAGTATGTTATATTGTACTTGTATTAATTTTAGCTTATAATCTTTTTATTGCGACTAATTGCTCTAATTTTTTATTAATGGATGCTGTTAAATAATTAATGTAGTGTACAAATGAGTAATTATAATTATCACTTACGTGTTCGTGTTAGTAACTTCATTTTGCTATATATCAATGATAGGTCACATATCCAAGTGTCATGCGGTTTAATAATACTACGGTCTATAAGAATTAGGGTATAAAAGGAAAAGAAAGAACAAAGCGCAACATAACGGGCAAATCAACAGAACACAACTACAGTAATATAACAATAATAAACTACGACCCATATTAAAAATAAAAAAGGAACTACGAACCCAAAACCAGAAAATAACGTTTAAGAAACAAAAATAAAACGGTAACCACCACCACCTAAAAAGAAACTGAAAATGAAAAAGCATTTAACACAATAAAATAGAAAAAAAAGTATTGATCAATAAAAAAAAGTTCAGTTTGTTTAAAATACTATTAAATTGCTTTATTTGCTTTTGAAGGTAGAATTGCGTACATTTTTGTTAGAAAAAGATGACAGATTACATGGTTAATAGAAGTCTTTATTATACAATGTTTCACTGAAATAACGCAAAACCGGTATCACGTCATCTAATTTAAAATACATAAAACTGTTTCAGAGATTTTAATTACATAATTTAAATTCGTGTTGTTGTATCTAGTGCGTTCGTAGCGCTCGTTACGCAGTACAGGGTAATGAACGGGA
Organism: Sesia bembeciformis; assembly: GCA_943735995.1. NCBI lineage: Eukaryota > Metazoa > Arthropoda > Insecta > Lepidoptera > Sesiidae > Sesia > Sesia bembeciformis. Next base: position 2,303,238 of record OX031045.1, on the reverse strand, counting down.
ATCGATTCTACCCTCGATACAGCTATTTTTAGCTTTTGCTTTATTTCAGTGATACGCTGTATTGTGGTGACTAAAAATATTAATGATTTATATAAAGACACATTCAAATGAAAACCCATGAACCACTTAGCAAATACAACAGACACTATGAGTAAACACGTGAAGCTCTGGACAGTTCTCATATACTTCGAAGGCAGTAAAAGACAATGCTATAGCGAATTGAATCGGTATAGGAGTGAGAGACTAGAGCATCAAGTCCACCGTTATTACAGCTCAAGTCTTATTTATCATTACAGGACTCAAGTCGTTATTTTTTTAGACTTGTAAATCGACTCGAATCATTTCAAACAGGAATCAAAACTTTATCCTTTGCTGGGTTTACAGATGTGAATAAAATAAAATAATTAAAATACGGCGATTGATTTATTTCGCGTATATAATGTATGAATAATGAATATTATTCAAGCCTTGAATTCGCGTCTTCAGTTTTAAAGACCGTTGCTTGGGACTTAAGCTTTATGTGCTAGCCTTAATTTTTACACGCCTTAAAACTCGGGCTCGTAGTCTCATATAATCACGAGTTAAAAATTGTTCAAAATTAAAACACCAAGACTCGAGTCCCTTACAACACTAGTAGGTAGCCAACAGTTGAGGATAAACTGAAAGTATGTTGATGTTTAATCGGTATATTTATATTAATCATGAAGGCGAATTAAACTAATTTGAACTAATAATGAATTTTCTTTAATTTCCAACTCCAGCCGCGCATTTCGCTATTGTCGTCTGTCGTCAAATTACTATAATTTACTCGTAGATTTTCTACATTATTTGCCCTTAGCGTCAAATATTGTAAATTACTATAATTTACTCGTAGATTCTCTACATTACTTGCCCTTAGCGTCAAATATTGTAAATTACTATAATTTACTCGTAGATTCTCTACATTACTTGCCCTTAGCGTCAAATATTGTAAATTACTATAATTTACTCGTAGATTCTCTACATTACTTGCCCTTAGCGTCAAATATTGTAAATTACTATAATTTACTCGTAGATTCTCTACATTACTTGCCCTTAGCGTCAAATATTGTAAATCAAACTTAAGATTTATAAATCATGTCTGACCATATCAAAATATTTATGAAAAGAAACATATTGATTTTGAAAATATAAATATTTATCTACAGTGATAGGATAAGACATAATCGCTTGAGCAATTTTGGAAAGCTCTAACATTAATTGTATATATTATAAAAATGGCAGTTGGAACTTATTTTTACACAACCTATCTTACAAATACAACGTAGTACTTATTACATATACGACTACTCGTCACAAGCCAATAAAGGCCTTCTAGACACTTGTTCGTCCCCGATGTGGCACTTGTCAAAATTATTATTACAATTATTGTTGAATATTATTATAACAAAGCCTTTACCATAAGCGTTTAGTAACTATAGCAACTACATATATAACAAAATAACAGTTTTAGAGTCATTACTATAAGATTGTATTTTGTTTGAATTAAAAAGCAAGATAAGAATAGCTTATTCAGATTTAGCCGCAAATTTAACGCTGTATACCTATTGAGTTACCTATGTGCTAAAATAATTAATGAATAATCAATCAATAGTGTCGTGTGGTGTCGGCCAACCATCTCATCTCTTCCCGTGGGTGTCGTAAAAGGCGACTAAATGATAACAAAGCCACTAATCACAAGCGCTGAGGAACCTCAGCACCTCTAAAGGAGTGGACTCGCCAGCCCGCTTGGCCAGCGTATCGTTTTAAGGCCATTCATCCCTCATGCACATTGTCTTGTCCAACAGTGGATACTGAAAGGACTGGTTGCATTGCATTGGAAACATTATTATTATGTCAGACAGTGACAGGCCAGCACATGTGTTGCGGTTAAATTAATTGAATTGAATTGAATTGAATTCAAATTGAATTAATCCAAATAGAAAATGCGGGCTAGAATTTAAAAAAATAATTAATTTAATTAAAATAGAATGCTATATGATTACAGTTAAAAATGATAAGGCTTTCAATATGGAATTCGAGACTGTGCTTTGAGTCGAAAAAGTGGGTAGAAGGTCCAGTGGGTAGAAGTCAATGTCGATTTAGCAGGCTACCTCTTTGAATACTTACATAATTAACTATTTTAATCTAAAATACAAATTATCCGACCATAACTTTTAGACACTTGTCACTTTAACGTCATGCGCAGTGATATTGTCCGCGATGGTCCTTATCAATAAGGTACTAAGAATCATGAGAGTTCTACAACGGGAAGCGGCTAATGTGGCCACTAACCATTTATAGTATTAGCCAATCGAACGTTCCAACAGTTACAAACTCATTTAAAGTCTAGGTTCGTGAACCTTAAATACAATGTTACAGAACAAACTTATACTTTCAGTTAAAGCAACGAATAACGAAATGCACGCTGCAATCCAACAGCCGCTGGGTGCACTCGACTGGCCACGTTACCTCTCTCTCACAGAAGATTACCTTGAAATGTACTGCATTTCCCACTTTATCTTATTTCTCCAAAGTACGTACGTGTTTCGGTAGTGAGTGAGATTTGCCAGAGCCCATTCCCATCCTATCCCTCCCCATTTACCCAACCCTTTCTCCAAATCCATTCCTATATCTCCAAAGCTAGGCAGCGCATCCGGGGGCGTGCCAACGTTTGTCATTTTGGACTAATGTTGGCATGTATCACGGATGTCTATGGGCTACAGTATCCACTTACTTAGGTGGACTGAATGATCGTCTACCGCCTTCGTCCATAAAAAAATACCATATTTATGAATGCAAAAACGTTTGTTATCGATCAATCGAGCGTTCGCACAAATACAAATTACTTTGCAGCGCATTATCAACTTATTCAATAAACGGTGGCTATGTAGGGTCACATGCAAATATAACGTTGTAGAACAAACATAATCATTCGGTTCGAACAACGAAAATGAACTTTAAAATCAATAAAATAACACGTTTACGAACGCAAAAAGTTTATAATCGCAGAAACGTGGGCCAAAGCTTTAATAGTAAATGGAATTATTATTTTTATTTTAAAACCTGAGAGTATTATTACTCATCGCTATTGTTAATAAAATTATTATAAATCTTCATATATGAAGTTACATCATGCATCTAAAAGTTGTGGTCCCGTACTAATATTTATTTGAGATCTTCCTTTGTTTGACATAAGAAATATGTTACACATAGTCATCAGATACTTATGTTAGAAACAAATTAAGACTAAAAATATTTTTAGGCTTTATTAATATTAATACATAGTAGAAATTCGTAATTAATTTACTCAATTTGACAAATAAATTGCCTATTAATTCAGAATTGGTACACAAAGAAATTTTATTACCGTGTACATTCACCCACACACACACATGCACGCACCCTCACACTTATTTTTTTAGACAACGTTCATTATAAATATATGACGTACCCATTCAACCTTTAAATACCACTTTAGAACTTTATCCCTTTGAAATAAGTTTCAAAGTAGCAAGATTTAGTTTTTTTTTTCGTTTTATTCGTATAGGCCCGATATTGTCATAAATTATATTGGCTTGTATTAAAGTGAGCAGCAAAAAAATACTAAATTGGCGGCAAATTATGATCAGCAAAACAAACTATTTTTGAATGACTGATATAAGCAACTATTAATAAGAACAAAGTTGACGGAGTCCTACTTCGGCGGGACTCCTAAGTCTTTATTGTACCCAGAGAACTTAAACCCAATCCACCTTTAAAGTTGCTGCCATCAATTTGCTGCCACTTCCAGGATTTCTGCGGTTCATGTAATTTTATCCCAATTAAACTGATCATGTATGTGCCAATTGGTACATTTTGCTGCATTAAGTATTTTCCCCGGTCTAATACCGCAATATACATTTATAACTAGACATAGGATTGTATGCATTTGCATATACAAAATGCATATATCAGGGTTTTTTCTATGATTATACGTTTATAGTCCATAATTCGACATAAAAACGCGTCAATTTAAAATATAGTACTAGAAATGTTCGCTGGAAGTCGGGAGTGGGTCGTTGGGGGAAACCAAAAATCTTCCCCTGTATAATTCCATCGCAATTTTAGAAAAAAATGTGGAGTTAGTACACTAACTATTATAACTGACACTAATTAATTCTAACTGACAAACGTCACAAGTTTGAAATTGGTAATTTAGAGAAGTGTATCGTCATAAAAACTACAATTGAGCGTGTAAATTTATGTCAGAGCTTTCATTTTGTACAATAAAAAATTGATCTCACACCAAATTGTTTCTTTTCTGATGGTGCACATAATCCAATGTCTATTTATAACTATAGTGACAGACTATCCGATAAAATTGCTATTACAATTAATTCAAAATCGTTCTTTGGAACGCTATGAAATATATTCCATATTAAAAAAAAGTATACTAGTACAGAGGTGGACTTTACAATCGTTTTTGGGGCTTCAATTCTCCGTCGAAAAATACCGCGTTCTTTTGTAATGCAAAATTTATTCTCCTATAGCCCCCTATAGTATAGGGATAATCATTTCTGACAATGAAGCTGCAAACTTATTCTTAAACAGATTTTATTAAGATTCAACTACTGAAAATCCATGAAGGATGGTTTTATTAAAAAACGGTCTCCACAAGCCATATCACATAGGAAAGTGTCTCAATAAGAGTTCCCCATTTTCGTGTACATACAGTCATCAATACGCAATTTACCCAAAACCATTTGATTCAAGTCCCTAATATCAGTTTATAAAAATACCGACGGGTATATGTTAACCAGTTGCTGACTGTATATAAGTTAGAAAGGGACACAAATACTTCAGTCAAGCCTCACTAGCGGACAGTTTATGCCCTGAAACATTTTTTGTAAATGAGATTTGAAGTTATATTATTAAAATATTAAAAAAATATACTTTTTTGACTATATTGTGGCCAAAAACTAACTCCTGTTCATTTGATACCTCCATGATTCAAATGAAATAAAAAAAGACACACTTTTACATTTGACATTCAATACAAAAACCAGTTTTTTATGTTATTTTCTCATCTCAGTCACTTGTTAGGGTCAATATAGTCAGACGTTTTACCAAGACTTCAGTTTTTAAATCAAACAAGCCCGAGCACGAAACCTTATAATTTCATATCTCAGATTTTGCTCATGCACTGCACGATCCCTTGCGGTCACAAAAACCCTATGAAGTGCATATCACGCTTCTACAAGCCATATCACCAATAAGTTAATGACCAGAACCCCGAAGTGTGTTAGTAATGTCATACCCGTGTTATGATGGTAAGGCAATCCGACTGGTGACTTACCGTCGCTGACAGGCTTTTCGCGGGGTTGGCGGTGGATGGTGAAGTTAAGGTTCACGGCTTCGGTTTGGTTTTCGGGAACGGTGACGGTGACTGTTTCTGGCGGGAGGTAGCTGGGAACAAAATTGCCTAAGTCAAATGTCATAGAAAAGTCAGCTTAAAGAGGGCCAGAAAGGCAGATTTATTCCACAAAAGCATGTTATGAACTTTAAATTTTTTTTTGTTGCACTCCTGGTCATAAAAAGTCATAAGTTTAAATTTAATAGAAATTTTCGTAAATAAAGTTCATTATAAATTTTCGTAAATTATACATTCTAAACAAGATTTTATCATTACTGTTGTCGATTGACATTTTGCGACAAAAGCAGAAGCAATATAACGAGATAAATAAATACTAGAAGGCAATGTCACCGCCACCGCTTCGAAAACACCAATTTCTTGTGTCTATTTTGTGTGGGTGTGGGTTTATTAAACAAAATGCCATATTTCTGACAATTAAGAAACAAATACTTTAACACAAAATAGCTAACAAGAATACTTTCTTCCAACTGATGAACAACTGTATGACTTATAATTCATAAATCATATAGTCGTTATGAACAACTATGATACCACTTATGAACAACTAACTATACATGAACTATACAAAATAGATCAACTATAAAATAAATAAAGCCTGTCTTCAGTCAAAACTCTCAACGTGACTTAACGCCCCCAAGACTGATTAATCAGTCTATCTTTCCATTATTCTCTTAAACCATCATCACAATGTACCTTAATAACAAAATAAATTATTTTCTTCCGTAGACTTGTACAATACAAATACATTAAGATATGTCTTGCTAATAGCCAAAAAATAACTTATATTTTAACATAATTAAATAGATTCTGTGTTTCGTAACCAGGTATTTCGGTTGGGGGTCTTGGGCCCCCAAAAATGACCTAGTTACGGCCCTGCATAAAATAATGTTTTTAGTAAATAACCTGGAATCTGCAATGTTGCGGTCGCAGTGGGCTGATAGAGAACAAAAATATCAAAATATAAATAAAGAAAAATCCGAATAAATACCCGGAGGCCGAGACAGATATGCTGTAAGGGCCGGGCAGGAGTAGTCGCCAGAAGTCGCCGTTCTTTGTCGTTTTTACTGTGTGCTCGACGCCATCCACTTTGATTTGGACATTCTGAAAGAACAGCGTGGTATATTTCTTTATACGTAAGTATCGTCACCAGCCCTTTTATTGTCCACTTTTGGATATGGTCCCCGCGTGCACATTGTCTTATGCATAGAGGACATATAGCCTTATTAAGACGTGTGGTGTCGGAAAGCTCTAGAATAATACAACGGCATTTCTCCCCGAGGGTGTAGTAAAAGGAGACTAAAAATAAAAAAGCGGCTACCACAAGCCCTGAGAAACTACACCACACATCCCTTGGCCAGCGTTTTAAGGCTATATACATCCCTCATATGTAAGTATATAGACGTATTATTCCTAAAACATAACTAAAATAACTATTAATATAACTATTAATACACTATTAATACACTATAATAGTCAAATACAGTGGATTTCATTAATAACGACCTCGGTTGTAACGACTTTTCGGTTATATCGACGTCGAACTTACGTCCCTAGAATTTAAAGCATACTTTCGTAGGAAATTCATTCGGCAATAGCGACTCCGGATATAACGCCTAATTCGGGTTTAACGACTTGTTTTTATGAACTATTTGGGACAGATTCCTAGAAATTCCTTGCGGATATTGAGACTGAGTCGGCAAAGGCACAAAGACTCATTCATAAGCTTTAATGTAACGTAAACAAAGGATAAGAATCTTTTGTTTACATTCGCAGATGGTCAAATGCTTTGTTTGTGTGTAGGGTTACTTAGCATGTGCACGAAGTTAAAATTATGAATCAGTTACGTAGCAATTTCCAGTGAGTAAACATCGTTTCTTAAACTTGTGAACATGGCTCCTAGACGTACATTTACTGTTAAAGAAAAAGTGGACATCATTTCGAGACTGGAAAATGGTGAAAACAATGTTGATCTGTGTAAACAATTTGGAGTTTCACATTCTACAATATCAACGATGTGGAAAAACCGCGCTAAAATTATGCAGTGTTTTGAATCAAAATCCCTGAAAATAAAGAAAAATCGTAATCCAACTCATCAAGATATTGAAAATGTACTTCTAGTGTGGTTTAAAGCACAGAGAAGCCAAAAGGTACCTATAAGCGGTCCTCTTTTGCAAGAGAAAGCTAATCATTTTGCCAGACAGCTTGGGAAAACAGACTTTAAATGTTCAGAAAGCTGGATTTACAGATTTAGACAACGTCATGATATAGTGGTCGGTAAAGTTTGTGGAGAAGCCGCTAGTGTATCGCAAAACGACTGTGATAATTGGTTGCGAACAGTTTTACCAAAATTAACTGAGGGATATACCGACAGTCAAATATGGAACGCTGATGAGACCGGATTATTTTTTAAATTGACTCCGGATAGAACGCTAAAATTCAAAGGAGAAAAATGTACAGGAGGGAAACTATCAAAAGATAGAATAACGGTGCTTGTTGCTTCAAGTATGGAAGGTGAAAAACGTAAATTGCTGGTTATAGGTAAGGCGAAAAAACCAAGGTGTTTCAAGAATGTTAAAACTTTGCCAGTTAATTACGAAGCCAACAAAAAGGCGTGGATGACATCAGAAATTTTTGAAAAAGTTTTACGGAAATCGGACTCTGAGCTAAGAAGAAACAATAAAAAAATCATCTTATTTATTGACAATTGTCCAGCTCACCCACACATTCAAAAATTGACTAACATAAAACTGGCATTTTTACCACCAAACACCACGTCAGTTATTCAGCCTATCGATCAAGGTATTATTAAGACTCTGAAAAGCCATTATCGAAAGCTTCTTGTCGAGAAAATGGTAAACGACAATGAAAACAGCTCGACTCCTTTCGCCGTCAATCTTCTGGATGGTATTGAAATGTTAACAACAGCATGGGCACGAGTTACTCCAGATACAATAAAAAAATGTTTTTCACATGCTGGGTTTGGTAAATTTTCTACCATTAATACAACTGATGAAGATTCTGATGATGAAATGGATAACTTGCCATTGGCGAGATTATCATCAGCGGAAGCAACAGTTACGGATTGGGAAACTTATGTGAATATTGATGATCAAGTTATCACTACTGATGACTTGACGGATAATGAAATTATTGAGTCTGTACTTCAAACACAAGAAAAGGAGCATGAAGAAGAGGAAGAGGATTGCAATGTAAACGAGATTCCAACAATTAGAGATGCATTATGTGCTATTACAACGCTCAAAAAGTACTGTTTATTTGGAGAAGGCAATAATAATTTAGATGTAGAGGGAATTATGAAAATGGAATATACCTTACAGCGTGCACAAAAGTCTAAACTTAAGCAGTGCACTATAACGCGTTTTTTTAGTAACAGCCGTGTATAATATAAATAAATGATAAATAAATAAATATGTATACATATGTACGTGATTTTTTATTATTTCGGATATAGAGACCTCCGGATATAGCGACGACATTAAAGTGGTCCCTCCGCCGTCGTTATAACCGAAATCCACTGTATTTAGTTATTAATATTTATTTAGCCTAAATCTTTTTTCAATCTTCAATATTTGTTACATTCATTTACTCCTCCAACCAGCGCATGTCCTGCATAGTTAAAAAGTTAATTGGGAGACAATGTAAGGAAATTAAGTCCATTTTTGTAATCTATAGTAATATAATAAAGAGGTAAAATTGTGTGTTTGTATGTTGGGGGTAATCTCTGGAACTACTGAACAGATATCAAAAAATATCTCACGAATAGGAAGCTACATTATCCGTGTCTAATATAGGCTACATTTAATTATGAAATTTTGAAAAAAAAAATTGATAAAAAAAAACAACTTATAAACCGTAGCGAAGCGAGGGCGGGTCGCTAGTAATTTAAAAAAAAAAAGAGAGTAAATAAATAGGTAAGGTATGTATTCCCAAAAATGTTCTGGGAATGTAATGGATGTTCGCTTTCGGTTCTGAAACGTGCGTAGGTTTCACGAAATGTAAATTTTCACATTCGCGTGCGTTAACGTCATTGTGGAATGTTTAGTGAATAAAGCACATGTAAAATGGCGCTACAAATCTACGCGCCCCTGTTCATTGACTCGTATCAACAAAATTTCATTTTTGAACAAAACAAAATTTTGTTTTAATATTAACGTAACAGTAACAGTTTTTATGATAAACTATTATTTAAAAAAAAAACCTACACGTTTGTCGCCTTCGTTTTTGTTGCATGAGTTTTTTTCTTTCGCTTTGGAATTCGCTTTCGATATATTTCTAATAAAAAAGTGTCCTACAAACTTATCTAATTCAAAAAAAGCGAAAGGCGTAAATTCTATTCACACATTTCCATCGACCATGAAACTACAACAGTAAAGTTCATTATTAAATGAAACTGTTTACGTGAGATACGTTCTTTGGTGTAAAAGCAGGAACAGTAATACAATTTTATGAGTAAAAAGGAGCACTAAACACGTATTTAGTACTCGTTTTTCAATAACATTTTCGACATTATAATTGTAATAAAATATCTTGGAGTATTGTACAAGTAATGATAATAATAACATTGCAATCAATGATCCACATTAAGTGATCCAATGATCTGTGTCGTGGGTCCAGAAACACACAGAAAGACGAATTTCCCAAAAGCAAATTACAAATTATCCAAATTCAAATTCATAGGCTGTTGTTAAAGTCTAGGCGTTTCCACGTAATGGGTCAGGCTCAAAAAAAAATGTTTTTTAATAAAAGCTCTGTGGATCAAACCTAGGATTTTTTATACGGGCGGTCAGAAACATTACCAACTAAGCTAAACGCTTTTCAAAATGGCATATGAATGGAAAATATAACTTTTCTTACCTTCACAGGCTCTCCATTTCCATCTACAACGAATCCCTCAACCCCGATATGTGATTGTTCGGCAAAAGCAAGGAGAGATTCCTTGTTCAGTTTCCAGTATTTAGGCAAATCAGCAGCAGGCGGGTACTTGCAGCAAGATAACTCGAAGGTAACCTCGAAGCAGTTGGTGTGAATGTAGTTGAAATCTTGCATGCCACCTGAGAACAAAATTTTGTAAGGTTTTATCAAAATCAGGGGAATTGTTGGAAGATAGGTGAAAAAGCAAGAGTGATTGATTTGTGGTGTGAAGAGATTGGAAAATATGAATTTATAAATAACCAAAATAAGTCCGCATGTCTATCTAAGTTAATACCCAAAAATCCATGTACATTGTATATTTTTATTTCCATCCAGGGCCTGAAACTGAGGTAATTGCCCCAAAAATTTGGCTCAATTAACTGAATTAACGCAAAATCTGAAAATAGATTGTTCAGTATCGAGAGTAGAATCGATCTATCACAAATCTACAATACAATTCTAGTATATCTTTAATTCTATGCGCGTTCTATCAACACGTTTTCGCCAGAACAGTATTGTATATTTTAAATTGGTTGACAAGTTTCATGCTTTGCGTTATTTCGATAACACGTTGTATAAGCAGACTTCGTGTTACATCATAGTGACAACAATTGGTGACAGCGTGTTCGCGGGACTGTAGTACTAAATACGATGTACATGATGGGGCTCCGATTCTATTGAGCCCTCATTAAAACAACTGTTGATTCATCCCTGTTTTAAATGGCAGTCCACATACTAACCCGTGACAGAATACCAAAATGCACCATTAGTGACTCCATTGGTAAAGTTCTCAGGCGGGCACGAGTCGCCTCGCCGCATGTCCGGGTGACGGAACGCGTAGATAGAAGCTAAGTGTTTGAACATCGCGTCATCAGGCGCGCGACTCTCTTCGCAGCACTCACGGCCACTTCTGAAAGAAAAATATTTTTTTTATGCAAAGATAGCGGCAGACGAGCAGACACACCACCTGGTGGTAAGTTAATACTGTCGCCCCGCTACACATACAGTCACAATATTTAATTGTTAAGCCATTATCCTTTATTCTTAATTTGGCAGTATAAACAAACATCGACAACGTAGTTACGTCACCCAAGCCCTTCGTGTTGATAGCTGGGTCAGCAGAACCGGGTGGTCGGCCGAACCCATAGTTCTAGGAACTTAGCGCTTAGTTAGCATTTAGGATGTAGCGATAAGAGGTTACTTTGTATTTAGATTTAATTAAATAGAATAGTTGAATACTGGCATCAAGCTCTGCCACTTGTCTTCAATCTCATTTAAATTAGTTTAATATATTTTTAGTTTTTAAATATATTTCCTTTGCTTCCGAAACTTGACTACGTAATACATAATTCAATGACATTACGTCAAAGTCGTAGATACCAAACACGACAGTAATTCTGATTCTATATAATTCCGAAATGCGTTTATCGTTCTTGTTCATTAAGGGCTCGCGCATATTACGGCGGGCCGCATCGCAACGTATAATATTGTAAAAATCCTCCTGATTCATATTCATGCTTTTTTTCGGAATGGCTAATTCTTGTAGCCCTAATGGCCTTTCAAGAGTCACGTTTTAGAGCGAGCGCAGAATGCGCTTAGCCAGGAGCAAGTGTGTGAAGCAATGAGCCTAAGGACTCCCCGTAGGAACTCGTGTTTTGGGAGGGTGGCGCGGGAGTATACATTTTGTATAAATGCACACTATAAATGCACTGATGCATCGATGGCCAGTCGTATTTATGCGGATATGTTATGCGCTGCGATGGGGCCCACTTCAATGTGCGTTGAACGGGTGCAGTTACGGACGTAATTCAAGAGTTATTCGCTGTGCGACGACGTGAATATTTGAATATCAACAGCTAACTGACTTAAATTATTGCGTTGAGCTGCGGCCCGCCGCGTCTGTAATGTGCGTTGTCGCAGTATTGTAGTGCGGCGCGCTGAGGAGCGACGCAGCTGTAATGTATGCGAGCCTTTACTTAGCCCATTGGTTCAATGAGCATGAAGCTTATAACAAAATATTACATTGTTTTGGGAGAAATTGTAGCAAATATTTATAACCTCGAGATCCAGCTCGTATCAAGGTACAAACAAAACACTGGTAAAAAAGTTATGGAACTTAAATGGAAATGGTCACTGGTCAAGCTGCCTAGCTAGACAAGGTGACGGCAAGTGGTGTAAGAGCTTGACAGAGTGGTGACGTTCACGAGGCCCGGCCCACTCCGCACTGTAGGTTCGAAAATATGCCTACAGCGGCGGAGGTTTATTTTAGTCGGTTGGCGCGAGCTCTTTGTAACTCTTTTCTGTTCTGTGCCAGTGACAGAGAAAGAGCGGTAAAACAAGCGATGGCCGTACGGCGGCAAGGTGCGTCGATGATGTTAAGAGAGTTGCAGGCTTGTTAAGAACAGCGTAGGACTGAGGATGATACAAACGCAAGGAGGTTTATACTCAGCAGAATTATTGAATTATTGAAGACTTACCTTAAGTCATCATAAGGGTAGCTGGCAACAACCGCGCCACCATGAAGGTTGCCAGACAGCACAAACTGTTTGCCAAGCACCCAACGTATTATCGCCGCTGTCTCCGGCTGGCGGCCCTCGTAAAGGTACTCGTCGGTATTGACTTTATGTTTGTCGAACTGATCAGGAAAGTCGCGGTTGAGGTCAACACCGTTTGCGTTGTGGCGACCGACGTAGTTCTTGAGTGATTCGCAGTTGCCTTCCTGTAATTCAACAATAAAAATGAGTTTATTTTGTTTAAATGATCACTTTCTCGGGCAGTGGGGGAAAACATCGTAAGAAATCTCCAAATCTGAATGCTCGAAATCTGGCGTAAGTGTATCCACTAGTCCGCATTGGGCCCATGTGGTGGATTATGGCCCGAAACTCCCCCGTGATTAACTAGGGGAGGTTAACTAGATGCCCCGCAGTGGGACGTTATCTAAGGCTGATATATATCATCATTGAGTTTATAGTAACGACACCCAGCAAATAGGTATATATTATATCAAAAAACGGAAGGGTCAAAGTAGTTGTTGTAAAAGAATTCGGCGCCTAGCATATGTGCCTGCAGTATGAGAGGGTATAAATCAAATCTCTAGGTAGATGGTAAGAAGATAGATGAAGAAGAAATGTTTATAGAAAAGAACACACCTAGTCTTATCGCTTTATAGCTTCTCTTCCAGACAAACTTGAGGAAGGGAGTTGCGCTTGAGATAATGCAAATATTAATAGAGAAACTATAGGTACTATTATTGAATAATATGACACGATTACACGAAATGCTATTTATGCAGCTATATTTTCTAAACATCGCTGAAGCTATTGTCAGCCAATTCGCACGTATTTAAGGTCACGAACCCTCACGGACACGGTAGCCATACGGGTAACATATAATTCAAGAGCTTTGACTCACAAACATCAGATTGTTAGCAGTTACAGAATCGGCCGGAATAAATTGATGAATATTTGAATGATTCGTAGTTAGAGATTAGTGTGAAAAGAAAACATGTAATTAATACCAAAGCCCAAAGAAAAGTCCAGTAGTATTTGCGTGATCTGCGTTCAGAGACAGACAAAAATTCTAAAATTGGTTGGTTTGGACTCTCTTTTGTTCGGAGGGTATACTGCAATGATTTTTTTCTAAACATATCTCATGTACAGACACGGCTTGTTACGATTTTATTATATGTATAGATATATAAAAACATGGGGATATATCGACATTAAATTATATAGATAAAAATTTTAGTTATCGTGTTTAGTTCTGCCACAGAAAAGTCCATTTGTAATATAATTGGGTTCAAATGTTTTAACAAAAAAAAAGCGAATAGCGTAATTGAGCTATTCTCCCTTAACTCATTCGCCACGGTACTAGGGATGGTGACTTCCTTGGGAAGCACCTAATTATTAGGAAGAAATGACTAAAATAAACATTTACTGTTTACATATTAAATTACTATCTATCAATAATAATTCCATGACGTAAGCACTATACAAGACGAGGTCAAACGATCAAATCGCGACAGACAAATGTTTTAGGCCTGCAGATAGCAAGACTAAGTGGTATGCTTCTAAAGGTCACGGGCGTTCACTAACGGTGCAAGTTGGACACGCTCTAACTTTCTTACAACTCGACAAAAAGTTATCAGACAACCGGCGTGCCAATCAGGTTATTGCTTGATTTATATAAACGCACAATGTGATTGCAAAGAGTACAGTCAACATAATAAAATATCAAAATATTTTTTTTAGGGCGATTTCGAATCAACCTGTTACGGGGATAACCTGTTAGTAAAATACATTTCGATTGGGGGTGACAGACTGAATCTAAAAAAGCAATCAAAAATAAAATTTGGAAATTTGTAGACAAACTGAAAGGCGTGAACCGATTGAAATTATATTAGTCAAAAAGTAGTTACGGTCTATACATATATGTCTGTTAAAGTTAAGTTGGTAGATGGCGCAAATCAATTCACTTCATTCAACAAAACACTTGCGCTTGCGCTCTTTAAAAAAACTCCAAATTTAAATATTTTACCCCAACATCGGTGCCCGCTGCCACTTCAGCACGCTGATTCTGTGAGCTACGTAGGTAATTTAAGTTTCTTGGCGAATCGTTTGTTCTTTGCCGCAGGACCGATAACCGTATCCCATCCTCGTACCAGGAAGCGGACTGTGGGACGTCCCCCTGCCAGGTGGAGCGATGACTTGAAGAAGTTCGCCGGTGGTGGTGGAATGAGAAGAGCCGAGGATCGTGTGTGGTGGCGAGCATTGGGGGAGGCCCTATATCTAGCAGTGGAGAGACATAGGCTGATGGTAAGTAAGGCATGCTACACCAATATACACAAACAATGTTTTTAAATAGGGTTCATGAAACTATAAAATCTAAACATTTTTTCAACGTAGAGAAAACAAAGAATCCACTTTCTCTACTGGCGCATGGTATCGTTTTTTATTTAAAGCGTAGACAGCCATCGCATTCAATTCCCATTGAATGGAGAGGATGATTGCGCTATGGAAATCTCCCATTCCACTATTTCCCTATTCTCAGAATCAGAGGGGGCGTAATTAATTTATGAAAACATGTAATAGCTGCAAAAGCTATTTTAAGTACCTTATCGCTTATCAAGGGACTTATATTTATTCCATCCCAAATGCAACCACACCATTCCTTACCATCAATCTGTCTCTTCCCTATTTATATAGCCATGGGCGTAATTTCAGCATTTTAACTGGGGTGGCAAGGCGTACCGGGGGTCTGGGGGGTATACTGGGCAAAATACTGGGTTGGACAATTCTGGGGTGGCAAGTGCCACCCCCAAATTACGCCACTGGATATAGCTTTCTACAAGGGCTGCCTCTTAAAGTCGCCGATAGTGGCTGGATATTTAGAGCGGAAATGATGGATGCAAGTTGGAACTGCAATTAATGCGAGTTCGTCCGGGTCAAAGACATCTTATCGCGAACCAATTGCCGTATAGCGATAAACTTTGCAAAATGTGTTACTACATGCCAATATGTGGCGTCCAAGCAAAACGGGTCCAGATCACGGTTTTAGGTGTTCGAGATATACACATTTTTCTGAAGTTGAGGGAATAAAAAATATATTGTATTGTATATTATCCTACAATTTCGTGCCACAAACAGCTTCTAACTCAACTAGCTTCTTCGAACGTTTCTCATATATTTTAGACTGTAATGTTTAGTGAAATGGTCAGTGGTCAGTCTGCTACAGCAATAGCGCTGAGGATTTTACTAAATTTAGATCGTTAATTATTATAGAGCAAACTTTAATGGTCAATTTACTTCAAATTCCTTATTATTATTGAGGATTAAGAGGCTCTGCAAGTCCATAATCCTTGTAACGTTTGTTCCAATAGCTCATCTTTTATAACATCTGTATTTTTTATAATCTCTGTATTCTGTATATTGTTCTCTTTTAATTCACTTATTATATTAACCCTGGTATTTCACTATTTATTAATACTTTTATATTTTCTATGTATTAACCGGCGTTTCTCACAAGATCTCTCAATAGACTTACCTTCTTACTCAAACGAATTATTTATCTTCTTGGCATGAATAAATAGCACTGGCTGAAAATAATAGATTTTCAAAAAACATGGTTGGAAAACTTTAAGTTAAAGTTTAAAATTTGTAACGATTTGTATCCCTCTGACAAGAAAAATGTAAGGTGCCGTGAAAAGGGTGATCAGTGAAGACGGGTTGAAAGAAAAGTCACAGGCCTATCTTGGCGCCCAGCTCCTCTAGGACACATCATATCGGCCTCCAGCGCTCCTAAAAACCTAAATGCAGCCAAAGCAGTGAAACTCCGATGTTCTGTTGGCAACTTGGCGCCACTGCCCTCGCCAACCGCCGCAAGTGTGGTCCGGCGCTCTCTGGGCGCTGGTGCTCCTGCGGGGCGTCACCTTTTGGCGCCTGGCCTTCACTTGGACGCTGTTTGCTTCCCGCTGGCGGTAGTGCCGCTCTTCGTCGCTCTGGACGTGCGCACTGCTGGGCGCTCCCTCTCTTAATGTTCATCTGTGAGTTCCATGAATCTTGTTCTATGGACACTTTACATGGACTTTCTATGGACACTTTCTATGAACAGCTTTACACCTAATCACATACTCTTTAATATAGTTCCATCAATTTTGTATTAGACTATTTTTTTTAAATATTTTTTGTGAATTACGATAAGCTCTTGGAACAATAACTAACCTCTTTTCTTCCTAGTAGTTTTCATTTAGTTGTTTGTGTGTAACACAACATCCTCAATAATGAATACCCTCTCATTCAGTCTTGTATAACTGTGACAATTGCTGATTTATGGTGACCACTCCCTTTTTCATTATAAATACATTATTACTATAAATAAACAAGATAAATGAGTCCCAACCGATTGCAGGGGCGCTGATGCACCTGGCGCCCGCTCTCCACGCAAATCGCGCGTTGCCCCACCCCGCACCCCTGGAACCACACAGCTGAGGTCTCATTTATCTGGTTTGTCTATAAATCTCTAATTTATTACAGAATCTTTTTTTGCAAGTAACTACTGTAGCCTGTAGGTAACTAACGGTAATAAATTGGAGCCTGTAAGTTATTTTCTGAAAATAATTTTTTTTATGTGATAATAATAATAGTTCATTTATTTCGACGTTCATATATATATATATATATATATATATATATATATATATATATATATATATATATATATATATATATATATATATATATATATATATATATATATATATATATATATATACAGTGGATTTCATTAATAACGACCTCGGTTGTAACGACTTTTCGGTTATAGCGAGGTCGAACTTACGTCCCTAGAATTTAAAGCATACTTTCATAGGAAATTCATTCGGCAATAGCGACTCCGGATATAACGCCTAATTCGGGTATAACGACTTGTTTTTATGAACTATTTGGGACAGATTCCTAGAAATTCCTTGCCGATATTGAGACTGAGTCGGCAAAGGCACAAAGACTCATTCATAAGCTTTAATGTAACGTAAACAAAGGATAAGAATCTTTTGTTTACATTCACAGATGGTCAAATGCTTTGTTTGTGTGTAGGGTTACTTAGCATGTGCAAGAAGTTAAAATTATGAATCAGTTACGTAGCAATTTCCAGTGAGTAAACATCGTTTCTTAAACTTGTGAACATGGCTCCTAGACGTACATTTACTGTTAAAGAAAAAGTGGACATCATTTCGAGACTGGAAAATGGTGAAAACAATGTTGATGAAATGGATAACTTGCCATTGGCGAGATTATCATCAGCGGAAGCAACAGTTACGGATTGGGAAACTTATGTGAATATTGACTCGTTTTTTTTATTAACAGCCGTGTATAATATAAATAAATGATAAATAAATAAATATGTATACATATGTACGTGATTTTTTATTATTTCGGATATAGAGACCTCCGGATATAGCGACGACATTAAAGTATAAATACAACATTAAATTTTGGACACATTACCAATAAGGTTCTTTCTTGAGTGTCAATAATAATTAGTCATATTAGACAACCTTTTATAGTGCATTTTCAATGGTAAAAATTTTTAATGGTGTCATACTTTTTTCAATAATTAAAAAGATTTATCAAGCATTTCCTCAGTTATTTCTGACCTTATTAACCCCATGTTGATCCAAAAGTTAAGGAAAGGAATGTGATGTTAATGTAAAAAAGTTCATTAAAATTCAAATAACCCGTATTTTGTGCTAATAGTTTTAGAAATTTGCCTCAACACCCAAACGAGTTTTGGTTTCTAGTATGATAATTGATAACAAAAACATGTCAATAAACAAAGCAGTATAAAGAATCGCGATAAGAGAGCGAATGGTCCAGTTTGAGACAGACCACTCACCTTGGATTGATTACACTTAGTGATACAAGGAAAAAAATTTTATTTTCATTCCCTAAGTGTTGCAAGTTTTGTGTCCAGCTATGCAAAAGCAATAGTTATGTAATCCAACTGTCTGTCTGGCCGTAAACACATACAATACAGTACTTGAGATTGAGAATGCTGTTTTATGGCTTACTAGTTGTTACCATCCCTTTCTCTCATGTGAATTTAATTGTTGCATGGTATTTGGTACAGGAAAAAAAAATCTAATTATGATTATGACACATCCCACGGTATTATGCCAGGTGGGGATTCCCATGGCTTGTTGACTGATAAATTCACTTGACCAATTCCATACACAATCTGACATCACATTTCATTTTAAGGGTTAAATTTCGAAAAATGCCTTCTTAGAATTTATGTCATTAAAGGAAGCTACTGTTCAAATTTCATGCTTCTCGCTAAAGCGGTGCCACTGGTATTGAGTCAGTCAATGAGTTATAGATTTGATTGTTTCTTTTCTTGGTGGTCCACAATGCTTTAAATTAAATAGTAAGGTGATAATTGTTTAAATGTTTATAATCTGATTCATTAGGACTGCAAATTTTCCCTAGACTCAAAGATTAAAGTTGAGATATTTCATTGACTTTGCATTCTGACTGATGTGGGCATCGGCATGTAATGCATATATCCATGTGGACAGCCTGTTCTGCCACATTATTTTCATAAAAAATACAGAGTGGGGGGATAAGTGGAGTATGTAATATTTACATATGTCCAAAGTTTTACTAACCTTACTCTTATTAAATCCATCGGGGTTCATAGACGCCATCAAATGAATATCAGTACTGTTCACTAGCTTCCTAACTCTGTGATTTTTAGCGTAATTCAACAGTAAATATTGGGCAAGGTATATAACAAGCTGTCTGCCAACAGATTCGTCACCGTGCATATTAGCCACATATTTGAAGGCTGGTCGTCCAGAGTGCTCCTTGCGGACATCTTCAGTGATATGCAAGACCAGTAACTTACGACCTTCGACTGACTTCCCTATTGAATAAACTGTGGCTAGTTCCGGATACGACGTTTCGAGCTCGATATACAGTTTCTCCAAATCATCGTTGTTTATATACTTTGGCTTTAAGAGGAATTGCTCGTTTTCTTCATCTATAGACCGTGTTTTACCTTCACAGATTAATAACGAAAGAAATAAAAGTAAATATGTACGATGTGAAGCGAACATTTTTAAATCACTAGGTCACTTCTACGTTAAGTCGGTATTTCCCGATGTAAAGTTTTTTTAAATGAAAATATAAACAAACGTAGCACTTATCACAGTAAACATTGTACAACTAAATGGTTTACTAAATAATTAAACGATGATAAAAAAATGAGATAAATTGATTGACTTCACAATGAACTGACGGCTGACGAATGCATGACACATGACAGCTTGATAATGTTACCTTATTAAAAATTATTTTCGTTTTCAATACTTGATTTAATTTGTTAAAATTACGTTGTAGTTTAATATAACCACTAGTAAAACATTACATATTTCGTTTTCTTTTGTTTATAACTTCTTTAACTAAGAAAATTAACAATATTTATTATTTACTAGCGACCCGCCCTCACTTCGCTTCGGTTTATTAAATTTAAAACAATCTGAATAAGATATTTTCCTGCGGTAAAATGGAGCCTATATTGTAAGTTAGACCTCTAGCAATACATCGGTGAAAACTGCATTCAATTCCATGCAGTAGTTTTTGCGTAATGCGTGTACAAACATACACAGACAGACAGACAAAGTTTCTAAAAACTGTTGTTTTGGCTTCTGTTGCTCTTATAAAGACCCCCGATATTAGTTTTTTATCAATATCTATAATGTACAGAGATCGGCCTGTTACAATTTTATTATATGTATAGATTTTTTCCATCTCAATTTTTTTCCAAGAAAGAAAGAAATAAACAAAGGTATTGTTTTAGAGTGGATTTACTGAATAATTAAACAATATAAAAGGGTTCAACAAAATTATATTTAATGACTTAAAAGCGGACAATTTGCCAAGTACTCGGTACATTTCTACGCGAAACTATTAAAAGTATCCGATTGAAGTCATCGATATGGGAATTTCTCAAATCAATATACAGAAAAAATATTATTGCAAATTATAATTATCTGTATGTATTGACATAAAATATGATTAGTTTTACTTATCGTGATCATAGCCGTACTACGATAGTTTGGTAATGAAGCCTACCACAAAGGGCGGTAAATTTTAACTTTTAGTAAAATTCTATGTTTAATATTTTAAATGTGTGTTTGTTATCTAATAATTCTGCGTATATTTTGGAATTATTGAATAAAACAGTTTTTAATCCTAATCCCATGCAGAAAAAGCCGTGGGCGACGACAAAATAAAGTATTATATTAAAGGATATGATGTGAGTAAAAAGGAAAATAAATAAAACAATGTTAAAAAATCACTTTCCTTTTACTCCAACTTGTGATAATATAACAAAACATTATGCTTGCAATTACGACATAATAATACAGGAACTTAATCTAGTAACTTAAGACTTACATATAAAATAATACATAACTCGACATCTCATTTTACAATACATACAAGCCTTTATTACACCCCATTCACACTACGACAGAAAAAAGGCAGGACTTGTAGAAATAATTTTTAGGTAGGGGAAATGAGCCAAAAGCTCATATGAAATTATGAACACATTTAAAAAACTGTTAAAAAGTATTTCAACACATTTTTATCTTTGAAGAATAAATAACGACGCCAGTAACGTTTGATATTTTTATAATCAACAGTAAATCTGCAGAGCATTACAATTTAGGCTGGCAAATAAAAGGCTGGAAAAGGGCAGGAAATTAAAAAAAAATAGAAAAGTTTATCAACTCGAATTAATTAATAAAATGAACCTAGCAAATGGTAGGCCAATTATATTATTGCATTCAAAACATTTTTTGGAATTTACTGTGCTTTTCGAGTACTAGTTTTTTTTCTTCTTTATATTTATATGGCAATAGTGCAATCAGTACATTCTGCCATAGTCAAGATTTTTTCACAACAAACAATTTCAAAGTCTAAAACGTATTCTATCAATGTCCAGTCCGCTCCAGTGTCAGGAGTCGCTCAGTAAAACGATAGTAAGGTTTACTGAGGACAGAAGAGGACTCCTTGGAAGCACGCGAAAAACGTAAGGCCACGCTTCTATTTTATTATCACAAACAGGACGCACGAGAAAGACTTTTGAGTTTATTAATCTATCACTATTAAACCACAAAACGCCCAATACACATGTTTTTTGCAAAAAAAAAACAATAAAAAAGAAGTTTAATAAAGTTCGTTTTAAGTTCGTCAAATCTGCCATTTTATAGAAAGCTAATATATAAAAGATAATCGTGTAGCACCGGGCTTTATTTGTTTGTGCACTATAATCTTTCTAACAATTTAGTTCTCAAAAATATAAACAAACAGATATAGTATATTCTAGGTAATCTAGATCATATTACATAATATGGATATAAATGTATACTATTCATATCACAGTAACATTAACTTAAACGTAATGGAGGTACGTAATAGTTTTTGGAGCGACAGTGATGTCATATGTTTGTAATTATCTTATACTATTTTATTATTATTATTCCATTTTGGAAATATTTTTTTGGGATTAAATATTACTATAAAACAGTATCGGCCAATCAAGCATTAGTATAAATACAAACTCATTTGCAGCTCATTTTTTGAAAGGGAGAGTTATCCCCCTCAAAAACGTAACCCCTCTCTCACAGAAGACTACCTTGAATACTGCATTTCCCATTTTATCTTATTTCCGCAATGTGCGTTCGTGTTTCGGTAGTAAGTGAGATGTGCCAGAGCTCATTCCCATCCTATCGCTCCCCATTTTCGCAACCCTTTCTCCAAATCCATTCCTATATCTCCAAAGGTAGGCAGCGCATCCGGGGGCGTGCCAACATTTGTCATTTTGGACTAATGTTGGCCTGGGTCCATAAAAAACAGAACTTCCACTCAATACGTGGTTAGGTAGCGCCGACCACAAATATAGCGCTGTATAACAAACCTTCATTCAGTTAGAGCCAAATATATGAACTGTAAAATCACGGCAATTAATTCTTTTACGAACGCAAAAGTAGTTTGTAAACGTGCGTACGTTCGGTTGGCCAATGCTTCAAGTAATAAGTTTAACCATAGGAGTGTATATTATGCGACATTATCTAAGGAACGGGATGTTAAGGCTCGCGCATACCACGGTAGGCCGCACCACAACGCATAGTATTGCAAAAAATCTCTTGAATCATTTTCATACATTTTGTATAAACCATTGAACACTTGAGGCGGGCCGTATCGCTCCGCAGTCAAGCGGGCTGGCGGCAGTGATGGGTAACTCCGGAGTTAATGAATCAAAAGAGTTGAATCCGCGAGCGGAGTAGAATCCCTTAATTGTTCCATCGAATTGTTATTAATTTCGATTCCGGCGCCAATCATGATTGTGAGTGTAATCGCGCATCGGCACTTATCGGGGGCTCAAAATCGAGATGCAACGATGGCATGACCTTTTTTTTTGCTTATGCAACAACCGTTAGGGAAAGGGAACGAAACGCTCTCGGAAGGTGATTAAGTACGTGAATCAAAAAGAGTTAAGGAGTAACTAAGAGGAGTCGGGTCCGCAAGCGGAGCAGGATTAAGTGAGTTAAAACACTCCGAGAAGTCTTGATTATCCACCACTAGCTGGCGGATCGCTTGCCAGTGCCTCAACGTGCGTCGATCAGGCGCAGTTAACGAACACATATCGAAAGTTAATCGCTGTGCGACAACGCGGTGAAGAATTGAATGTCAACAGCTGATTTAAATTGTTGCGTGGTCGCAGTTTGCAGTGCGACGCGTTGCGACGCGACGCGGCTGTAATGTGCGGCGAGCCTTTAATGTCGCTTCTACTCGTAGTTTTCTAGATGTTGATACTTCAGTCAAATATTAATTTTATTGCTTTATATTGCTTTATATAGGTATGAACAGAATTTTGAAACAATCTTGAAACAACGAAATTTTAAGTTTGAAAATGTTAACAACAGTCAATAAGGTCCCTTTGTTGAGATAATGTCATATACGTGCATTTGACAATCTTAAAATTATATAACATGGTACTATACATTTATAGTAAAAGTTCTAGACCCATCCAGCAGCATCACAGGAAATGTATATAAATGTATAAATGCATACGAAATTTAGAACCGTGTATATATTTGTATATTTGTATATATACTATATTTGTAAAAACAGGATTAGTCAAGAATAACATTGTCTAATTTGTCTATTTTTTTTTAAATAACGCCATCAATAGCCCACATTAGGATTCCCTGTGCCGTGAATCCAAAGACGTCAAGACTAATACACATACATACATACGAACATACATGTCTTTAAACAAATTACCTTCCCACCGGAATTCCAACCTGAGACTGTTCGCATACGGCCAGGATGTCAACTGTTGCATACTGTCGATGGTCACTGATAGTTCACCTTTTCTTCATGTTCATACTTCTTCTAAACTGTAACTCGTATTATTGAAAAGAAAAATAGACAATTATTTGAATTTTGTTTTAAAGAATGATATATAAATATATAAACCTTGTTTCAGCGGTGGACATAATCCCATCCCAAGTAAAAATACTGCATACACTGTAGTTACTCCTAAGGCACTAGATATAATTATAATAATACTTATATTTAAGTATATAATTATGGCAACATATACTTAATTTATAAGGACGGCTTAGACGCCTATAGTTTAAAAATACCAAAAAATAAAGCAATTTATTACGTTCTACTACTAAAACTAGTTTCAATTAGTGATGGGAGATTGTATTTAAACATACATAATGGTTTCACTTCTATCCCTTATATATACAATTATGTATAGGTACTTATAGAGAGATATCCGATAAAGCATGTAGATTTTACATTCGAAATATTAATAATAATAATAATAATAAATACTCTTTATTGCATACAATTGGTTATTAAATGTGCACAAATAATAAATGACAGAATACGACCTTATCGCTAAGGCGATCTCTTCCAGGCAACCTTAGGATAGAGAAAAATAAAAGGGATATAGGTAGTGCAACAGACCGAAATCCACAAATGGATCATGCTCAATATATACTTATCGATAATACACACAGTATAACAAATACATATAATAAATAAATAGCTTAATAATATATTGGAAGGATAATCGAAGCAATCGATGAGAAAAGCCTTTCGTTGTGTAACATGTGAATCCTTTCTAAATCACCCATCACTAGCGTCAATAACCCCCACTTTAATACTTAAATACCGAATACACAAGTATCGTTTTGAATCTTGTAAAAAAAAAACAAAGGAAGAATATTTAAAATAGGTTTTTGTGCGTTGTTCACGATTAAAGCGATCAAATTGAATTATCGTGGGCCGTACAGGGACTTTGAAGTTCAGGAGAATAGAAGAATATACATAATACAAATGTAAATACATAAAGGGGATCAATTTATTCACGAGAATATTTCTCTTTAGGTAAATGTAATGTTTGTACTAAATCTGATTTCTGTTAAGGGGATATGTCGTCGCTATTGTTTGTAATACAATAATATGTAAATGGAATCGTTGATTCAGCGATTCCATTCTTTGGAGAAAAAAATACTTACAAAGCCCCAGTACAAAGCACAAGTTGCTAAAGCATAGGCCAATCAAACGTTCACACAAATACAAAACCCATTGCAGTTCCTTAACAACTTATTCAATAAGCGGTTAAGTAGCACCGACCGCAAATATAACGTTGTAGAACAAACCTATTTATTCAGATAAAGAAACGAATATGAACTTTAAAATCAAAGTAATAATTCTTTTACGAATGCAAAATAAGTTTGTAATCGTGCGTACGCCTGGTCAGCCAAAGTTTTAGGTACATAATTTATTTAAATCTTCAGCACAAACACAATAAAACTACGTACGTAATTACACAAACATACACTATAAATAAATTACTACAAGACACTCGCAAAGGCACATATTAAGGCAGATTGTCAACATTCATTATAAAGGCGACACCAGGGCAAAGCCGACTTAAAAAATATTCTAAAAATTATCGACATAGCATTGAACAGTCTATAAAAGAATTCGATTGTTTATCCTTGGGCTCTTAAGAGAATACTTCTTTTTCAATACATTTCAGTATAGGCCCTTTGCCGCCATCTTTCTTTCTACCAAAAATAAGTTCGTATTATACAGGGTTAAATAAAAATAACTGCATCGTCTTAACACTGACCTTCAATCATTAAAAATAACATTTGTTCTATGACTTTTTACTGAATTTGATATTTTCACCAAAATGAATGAAATATTTTAATCTCTGACTTTCTTACTCTGTACTGTTCACTATATGCCTCCACGAATGGCAACTCCGCGCACTCCATTCATAAACAGCCGTTAATCGAACCACTACCATTAGATACATATGTAGATCGGTGGGGTTTATGTATGCGGCGCGAGTGGGCGTGGTTTGTGTGAAAAAAGCGCTAAATTTCAAAAAGTTGAAGAACAAATGTTTTTAGTTTTCACGAAAGAAATTCAATGTTAAAATTGTACATTAGAATTGAAAACTTCTTATACCGACAAACAAGCCCTTCATCATTTGTTTACCCAAACCTCTTTTATTTACAGTTAAATCATTTTTACCCACTGCTCTGACGAACATTAACTAAAGTTTTCTCATCACACAAAATAAAAACTTTCTTTTCTTTCCCAATCCAACTATTTCCTTACATTTGTACAACAATTTTCGCTTTCCCCGGCATCATAAACATCACTACATCATTCTCAATGAAGCACCATACTCCCTAATACAGGGTTCTCTCCATAATTAGAGGAATCGACTGGTCCAAAAGATGTTGGCAAGCACTCCTGCGGTCATCAGGGAAAGGTAGAGAATTATCGCGGCCCACCATAATCGCTTCTCCCACTTTCTCTTCTCTAAGTTACGGAGAACTCCTATCCCTACCAGAAGACCTGGAAAAAGAAGGAGTTTTTGGAGATTTTGTTCTGGGAAGGTAATAAATAACCTTCGGTCCATATTCATAACTATAGGACACGATTTCCTACTAATATTCAACGGTATGTTGAAATATGTTAAATCTGTTAATAGCTGTGTCTTCACCTGTATATTTATTATTACAAACTAGTTGACGCGACAGACGTTGTCCTGTACAAATTTCAATAAGATCATACAAAAATCCCATAGAAAAAAGCATTTTCAGTTATCCCAAATTTTCCCATTATCCGGGCAACTTTTCCTATTTTTCTTTCCCTAAAAACCTTGGACTATTATGTACATTAAAAAAAAATTAGACACATCGGTGCAGCCGTTCTCAAGTGATGCGCTTACCAACGATCAGCATTTAATTTTTATTTATACAGACAATGCTAGTGACTTTGTTGCTTTACCATGATTCCTTCGGAAACATTATAACGGATTATAATAAAATGTATGGTGTACGTAACTATAATACACGACATAATCCCTCCCAATTTTCCTAACCCTACCTCCAAATAAATTACTAAATATCTAAATGTAGACAGCGTATCTGGGGGCGTGAAAACGTTTGTCATTCTGAACTGATGTTAGCATGTATTCAGCCAACATTTTTACCAGGTGACGGGCACGTGCCTGGGCGCTTCTCACCGACTCGCGATCCCGCGGTACCCAAAGGAGCACCCTAAGCCGAGGTCCGTTCCTTCCGCAGGTCTAAGCCCATAGGCTCGTTGCTACACACACTTTAGTGTTTCTGGTTGAGTGCCTTCTGCACTTGTCCTAAACCTAAACACTTGTCACTGCATACATGTCCGGTGACTCTTGAAAGACCATTAGGACCACAAGAATGTAGGCAATCCGCAAAAAAAAAAGATAGCATGTATTGCCGATTTCACAGGGCGACAGTATCCACTTACCACCAGGTTGATGATCAACTGGCGCCTTCTTTTTATATATAAAAAAACATAAGCTATAATTATGCGAAGTTTTATTAAAATCCGCCAATTGGAATTTGTGTGAGCGTACAGAGACAAACCAACAAAGAAACAGACCATGATTCCAAAATGTATTGTTTAACTCCAAGTTCCAAAACTTGTACAGTATAAACACGACTTAGTTATAATTTCGCTGTATGCGTCGATACACTTAGCGCATCTGCAGTTTCTTTACGAAATAAAATAAATTTTTATCTGCCAGGAATTCGAAGCGGCGTGATTCTTCCTTTTAACTTTATTTATCTATTAAACGGGCTACACCTACCGTGGTCACTAGACTCACTAGCTGGCTGATTTTTTCTTTAAGCTTTACAAATTCGTATTTATTTGAAAGTATGTTGCAGTGTGCAGAAAATTAGGCTCTCAAAAGAGCCTATGTCTATGAACTGAGGATAAGAACGCAAATCTTAATATCAATATAGAATGAGAAATGATGTTTTAATATTTATACCCCATTTTCCCAGAAGCCCAATCCTTTATCCAAATGCTGATTCTTAGGTAGGCAGCGCATTTGCTGACGCGCCATCTTTAGTAATTTTCGACTGAATTTGGTATGTATCCAAAATGTCCAAAGGTGAAAGTATTCGGTTCCGATCTATAAAGAATCAAACATATACGAACCTGCAACAGCTCCCGCTAAATGCGCAACATATCCAATATTCTGCGCCATGTGTCCCCAGTAACGGTTATACACCGCAGTACCCACGTCCACCGCTGCAAGGAGAAGGAAGACCAGTAACTGGATTATCGCGAACTCCATCTCAGTCCAGTTCTGAAACATTCACCATACAGATTTTAGTAAGTACTTCTTAGTGACACAAGAACGAAGCAACAAGAGCTGGCATGTTGACCAGAAGCAATTTTACCGGAAAGAAGTTTGCTAGAACATGCGAGTAATCGGGTAAAAGTGAGAGATTGCTGGAAAGAAGAATCGGTTTATCGGTTAAGAGAATTTAATAGAACTAGGTTTAAGTTGTGGTGTGAATATCGAGGACGTCGAAGTTGAGACCTTTGAAAAGTAGCGAAGTTGAACGTTAACTGAAGGACTTCTGACTAAACCAGTTTGTAATGCCTTTGCCTGTTGTATAATATGCCTATGGCATGCGCAAGTCGAAATGGTAGATGTTGCCTATTTTCCGTAGTTCTATTGTTCTAAATGAATCTAACAGGAATACTGACCATAATGATAGTAGCTATATGCGCGGCGATCAATGCATAGACGCCTCCTGAAGCTCCGGCGAGGTACACCTTTGGGTCTGAGAGGCTGGTGGCGAGGGATCCTGCGATCACTCCAGCTACGTATACTAATGTGACGCGCCACCAACGGTGCACCATCTCTAAAGGTACGCCGAGGAACAGTTGAACTAGGAGATTGACTAAGAGGTGGACCACGCTGAAAAATAAATGTAATGAATAGTTAGCTGCCAGTTGACGTGTTAACACTATTTAAACGTGCTTTACAGCTTGTTCTTTCTCGAGTTAGGGTGTGGTAGAATCGTTTTTTGAGTCTCGGAATTGTCGGAATAGGAATGTGCATGGAATAGTATTGTAAATCTTTATGTCCTATAATTTTGGACTAGCCTCGAACATTAAACCCTTGGCTTTTCGATTTATTAGCACATCAACTCTTAAATAGCTGGTCATCTGTGCATAATGTGAAAAACATTCAGTGCCACGGCTTGTCAAATATAATAGCAATTTTACATTATACTTCGGACTATTTTCTATCATGTGGTCCATCCGTTAGTCTGCCATGTCCTCTATTGATAAATAGTAAGGTAAATAAGAAAAACAACCTTAGAAAGTTCTTTTAATAATTCTATAATAAGTCGTTTCCGAGTTTCAAGCTGGTATCAATAATCCATCGATTATATTAACCGTAAACTGTAACCAGCTCGCTTATAGTCCACTGCTGGACATGGGCCTCATGTAGATTGTCTTGTGCATGAGGAATCGTCTTTTACGACAACCCATGGGGAGGTGGTGTTATTTAAAGCCGACCAACACCAGATACAAAAACAACCTAGACATACACGTAGAATGATATTAAATAAAGTTTAGCACTTACCCGACATGAACCAGCATGTAAGTGAAGAACCGCCATGCTTCCTGCCTCTTATGCGGATTGTAGATGAAGACCTGAGCTATGGGACCAGTCGCGTCCGTCTTTCCTTGGGCCGCGTCGTAGCAGAACAGAACTATCTCTACTAGCGATATGAGGATCATGCAGACTGCTGGTGGCCAACAACTGTACTCCTCCTCGTAAGTCCCGTCTGTGTACGTGAAGATGGACTTGCTTTGGGCTGTTTGGGTAATTTGACGTAACACAATAGGGCGGGATGAGGGATTGAGGTTGTTATAGAGGAGGATGGGGTTGTCAGAGCCACGAATAGTCACCGTTTGTTTCGATTGAAATAGGTTTTTGATTTTTTTTTGTATTAAATAATATTATAGTTGTATTATTATTACTTCCAGTATATGAATTATACAAATTGTTGTTACATGAATTGAATTTACAGCATTTTTCATAATCGAAATTTCGATTTGATTCGGACAAATTATTTTAAAATCAAGTGTAATTTTTAAATTGAACGCATCAAAATGTCCATTGCATCAATCACGAGCAATTTCGGCAGATTCCATTGTTTACCCACAATAACATATAAATAGGCGGCCCAACAACGGACAGGAATAGGTCACGCGATGACAGAGTGACGGTCATCATCATACCGTGACGAAGTACAGGATGTATTAATCAATTAAGCCATGTGGAGTTGAAAAGCGCAAATTATGTTTAACCGGATTTTAGACCGGTTTATTGCGGGTGGTGACATTTTTGTACACGAAAAAATAAAATCAATTTGCAATTTTGAACAAAAAAACCGTCATTAAAAATACAATTACACGGTTTATTTGAATTGTATCGAAATTAGAATTACATATTTTTACAACCGATATTGAAATTATTTTTGATTTAAAGGACAAAAGGACAAAACACAAAATAACAATAGGAAATGGAGAAAAAAAGAAAAAATAATGTTAGTAAACTGCATGCGTTAATTATTTATTACTCTATGTCAAAAAAGTTAGTGCGACGGGTAGTAATGTTGAGCCTGTAGAAATTAGAATTGTTATGAAAATGTTATGCAGAGACATGCCCTTAGTTTTTTAAGTCGGAAAAGGTGTTTTTATAGATCCCAAAAATCTTCTTGAGAGTATTTATTCCTTTTTCTTAATGCAAGGAAGTGGCTCGGATGTCTTGTAATATGCAGAATTAATAAATGTTATCTTTCTGTTTTTTTTATCCTTCCTAGAGGATAGAGATATCAGACATCTTATGAAGGTTTTCAATAAGGTTTCAAATTGTATCATCACATTAAATATTAGCTTATACACAGAGAAGTTTGTATTATTAATTATACATGGTTTATACATGTGTACTGATTTTCCAAAAGGTTTCTCTGGATACTTACTTTTCCATCAAGTCACAAGCAATTCCTTCTTTCCAGATCCTTAACCTGGCGTGTTAACCTCGAAACAATATAACCCATAATACAATTACATTCATGATAACATGCACTAACATATATAAAACCCACAACCTTGACCTTGACGAGCACATGCATATATGGTACATTCTGTAATCACCAAACTTGATCTCAGTGTGTACGACCAATTAGCAACGAGGCCATTTGGAACCAAAGTCGAATTAAAAACCTAGATTCGTACGTACGTACGATTAACTGATGTTATCATAAAATATGTAATCATAGATCAAATCAAAAAGAGGAAGATACGTTACTCACCACGAGTGGTCCTATAAAACCGAGTGAAATGGACCTGCTTCGTTTACTCGCCGATATAACAGTGACTTGTTTGCACGTGATATACTCACACGGTGAACGCAGTTTTGTAGTGGAAAATACATTTAAAAATGCCTTCCTGTGTATTTATTCAGTGCATAAATCACTGAAGGAGCAAAAATAAGAATAAATAGCAAAAATAAATGCTACTGTCCAAACTCATCGCCTCTGTCTTTCGATGTCGTACAACGTGACTTCAATTATTGCTGTAAGAGTGTGTGCATGTAGTTGTGCATTCGAGCCTCTTTTAGCTGACGCAATGTAAGAACGTACCGTATCTTCCTCTTTTGCTTTGATCTATGTAATACAATGTTTCTTTGCAGAATTGCTGCAAACATGTATTATATTTACAAAGCCTTAGAGCGGTGTGAGCATCGCTAATAAGTTTAGTTTTCTACTAAGATCATTAAAATAACTCGAATCCTAATTAGGCTGAATCCTGCAGTCTGTGATGAGGAGGAAGACGCCATGATGCACCTATTGTGACCGATTGGCAAGATGCAGTATTCTACGAATGACGGATAAGTTGAATTGTATGGATATCATCTGTAGAAACGAGGAGTAGATGATAAAGCAAGGGGAATATAAAAGATCTCAATGGGTCAAGTTGAGTGGGTCAAGTCCAGATGAATAAGATGAGATAACGTTACATCCTACTGCATATTTTTCGAGGTGATGTTGACAAACCCAGCAAGTTGATTTAGAAAACACAGTGTCCGTATTCATTAAATTCAAAGATACCCAGAATTCGACATCAGTTTAATAAAACTGGGTAAACAATTCTTCAATTTCAATATGTTTTATTATTAATATTTCATTTTCCTAGTTATCATTTTCGACACGAGATTTAAAAACGAAGGCGTCCAAGAATATTATTATAAATCAGACGAAAATGTTTAAACAGTAAATAGCAAAATATTGGTTCAACCATGAATCATGATCGTTTGAGAAATTAGAGTTATGGGAAGAAATTTCCCGCTGTGTGGAAGACGACAACAGTTTAAAAGTTGCCTTCCAAGCTAAACGCCTAGGAATTTTCGTCACACAAAAATACAACAAAATGTATTTACGACTGTTGGAGAGCGATTTTCGCACACCTTTTGGAATTCAACATAACTTTCACATCAATATTGATTACGTCTCTATTTACGGGGCCGCACTCAACGCGTGTACATTGTGTTTTGATTGATTCGATTTAAAGAAATTTATTTCTTTAAGAACATTTAATAGTCCACTTAAAGAGAAAACTTATCTACCTACATACTTAAGTACTGTAATATATGTTAGCCTATTAAAAAAATGTGGGTAGTTATACTGTTTACGAGTATTATGATAATTATGATAATTATTGATGATGTTACATTTTTATACATATAATAAAAATGTAACTGATCGCTGTCTGTACATGGAAGATATATGAGAAAAATATTATTGGACGCCTTTATCAACGCAATAGAACCCAAAACAATGATTGTTAGAATTTTTGTGTTTTTCTGTGCGTTAGTGCGCGCTAATCTTAGAAATGGCTTAACCGATTTGGGTGCGGCTTTCACTAATGTATTGTGGTAAGCTTCACTTAAAATTTAGTGTTTGTTTTATTTCAATCAGTTTATAAATAAAAGAGGTTATATTAATTTAAAGAATCACGTCGAACATTTGTTCGATAACAAATAAGGTATAAGAAATAATGTGTGTGATCGTTTTTGAAAATACCAAATACCCCTAAGAAGGTAAAGACGGTGTTTATAAACTAAAGTCCATGCGGACGAAGTCGCGGGCAACAGCTAGTATAAAATATATATATATATATATACAAGAAATATGTTTTAAAACCTACCAAAATACTCGATGACCTGTTTTAAACTCCGCAAACTATTGCACGTCCATCTACTACACACACATCTGTCTTTCTGCTCGTTCAAACGTTCATAACCGTCATCGACGGCTTTACACGTCTTCAACCACATCTCGCGCCGCATTTGGAAAATATACTTCGAATTATTTTCCCATTGACATAGTATAAAACTAGCATCAACTAATAGTTTCTGCCATTAAATCCGCATTACTTGATACACAAGTATATTTTCGGCGATTAGTGTCAACGGTCCGCACTGAATGCACATTAACTACGTAAGAAAAAAAATTCCATATTTTATGACGTCACAAATCCCTTACAGTTGGAGGAAAAGGCCTTTCAAAAACTGTGATTACAATTTCGTCAAGGAATCACTATTAACATGGAGTTTTAATTTGCACTTGATATATTTATTTTTAATTGGGCAGTCAATTTACCCGTCTAAGATATTTTTTTAAAAACTACGGCGGATGTTTTTTTTTTTTTTTTTGCGTTGTTTTGTAGATTTTTCGAAAATTCCTAGGATTTTAATGGAATAATGAACAGGTGTTTACTTCTGTAAATGCAATGACCAACTGATGGCATCGTTACTAAGGTATGGGTAAGTCGTTACGCGAGAGTGAACCACGCGCGCTTTTTGTTCGATTTAAGGTCATTAGTTTGAAATAGACTTCCGTCAATGTTATGTTGCATTGTACGAACATATATAGGAGTTATTATGGATTTTTATATACATTTCCTATAACACAGTATACGAATATGAATTTTACTTATAATACCATTTATAATTTAATACAATAAAATACTTTTTTCATATTTTTCGTTTATTTTCGTTGGCGCTAAAACCCCTTGACCGCCAGGCCTCTACAATTATCTCCCAAGTATCTCTGCTTCTTGCTTCCTTCCTCCATCCTGAGAAGTTTCCCATCCGCTTTATGTCTACTTCAACGCAATTAAAGAATTATCTAATCAAATTACTTACATATTATGTATTAGTTAAGCAATAATGAGATTTTAAAACTATTTCTATGGTAATAATTGTAATCCCTTCTTACTTATTATTTTCTACAATCAACTATACAACTTTATAAGCGTTTACCTTACTCCAAAAAACTGAAAATTATTTTAAAACCTATTATATGGCTTCGTATTGCTTAACACCGACCTCGGTCAATTTGTTCGTTAGACGAGTTAACAGATTGCACTGTGCTCTTTGACATTATGCCATTAACTGCTTTCTTGATGTATAATATATTGCATACAAACGCATCCTTATTCTAAATGTCCTTTTGTATAATATCCTAGCGAACCGCCCTCGCTTCGGTTTCGTTAAAACAATATTAAACTATATGTTAAACTATACGTTATATTAAACTATAAACTATGAAAACCGCATTAAAATCCGTTGCGTAGTTTAAAAGATCTAAGCGTACATACAGAGGGACAGACGGCGGGAAGCGACTTTGTTTTATACTATTATATAATATGTAAAGATGTATGTATGTGTTTATTACGCAAAATTTAGACATTTTCATCCCCTGTCTGCATTCCTGTCACATTTTTGTTAATGGCCTAGAAAATATGATAAGTCATGATAACTCATTAGTATCTATAATAAAAAAAAGTGACTAAGTTTTCTTTGATGCTCCCCCCCCCCGACCCTGTAATTAAAAATCAAATCAGCATATTCCCATTTAAACATAATCTTGAACAACGAAATTTTAAGTTAGAAATCTCTAACTAATCGACCGATTTTTCGTAACGTAATTTTAGTCAATGTATTGGTAGAACCAAAATAATTTCATGATGATGTCAGCAAAAAATATCATTCTGCTATTTTTCACATTTCTATTCTATTACTATGGTAATCAATCGCCTTGGAGACCGGCGATGATGGCACTGTTCCAAATGCCAAGAAACTGAGCAAGTTTTAACATCACATTTTTTCCGGATTTTTTTCAATAAAACTGCGATTATATTTCTTGGTCATAATCGTTATCAAGTTCTGATGTTTGTAAATGAAATGGTAACTGTTAAAAATTACAGTCCAAACGTAAACTCTTGAACGACACTGTTTTTTCTATGGACCGGCGAGTACGCCGCGCCGTATAGTAACCGTATATTATTATGCTCGTTCACGACGCGGCGATCCGCCGCGCCGGTGGAGGTGCGGTTAGCATATTTTAGGTGAGGACTTCCATGTGTAATTTTTGAGTACTAAGCTAAGAAAAAATAATTAAAATAACACGACTCGAATCAGCACAGGTAAGCGGTCACGAAACCGTGATAACGTCCGGTATCACTAAGAAACTTCCAGTGACTGTCAATACTGCCACAATGCTGCTCGATATCTAGCCGTCAGTTATCACGATTTTCCGACGCGCCGTGGCCGTGTGTCAACAAGCTCGCATAAGACTACACTGTAGACCGTAGGTTTTCACAACGGAAAACCGTGTCGTTAACAAGCGGCCTAAGCCATGGTCACGTGATAATTTGAATTTTTAGCTTTTACAAATCACAAACGTTAATAATAATTAGGCAAAATTAATTAAGTTAACGAAAAAAAAATTATATTGTTACTGTTTTAGGCTGTTTTATTTGAAATCATTCGCGTTTGGTTAAATTCCTAAGAACCTTCCACACAAAGCTGGATGGAGAAATTATCATCCGAGGTCTGCGTTTATTTAAAATCAAGCTAAACTGTGAGTGTTGTGCCGCCCTGCTTGTTATATTTCTTATATAATAAGAAATGCTGTGTACAAAAGCATGCTAAATTTGCGATGGATTGAAACCCTCCTGACCCATGACACCACCAAGCCGCACTATCGCTAGTGCCGTGAGAAATTTACCCTTCTGATGCTTGGTAGTGTCGTGGGTTAAGCGGGGATTGAAAGCGGGTCGGGCGTTTCTCTGTGACGTCTTTCATATACGTCAATTTTAAGTCATTTATGGTGGGAATCCCGGCGCATGAGCTGTAGACGTACACCAGGGAGTACTTCTTGCCGAAGGGTGTATGTAAGTCTTCCGACGATCGTTCTACCTGAATCTAGTTCTGTATAGCCAAGTCATAAAACAATTATTACGCTCCAAGCAGGGCAACACAACTTCAATACCAATATATCACACGTAGGGATCTCCACGGACGAGTACTCCTTCCTTGTCTTCAAGATAAAGACTATATATTATACTAATTATTACAAATGAGTATCAACGAAAAATCTAACAAACTTATGTGTGCGTGCGGAAGAATTAAGATGTGTCATTATTTGGCGTGTGATCTATCGAATGTAATCCGTGATCTATCGAAAGTAATCCGTGATCTATCGAATATAATCCGTGATCTATCGAATGTAATCCGTGATCGATCGAATATAATCCGTGATCTATCGAATGTAATCCGTGATCGATCGAATGTAATCCGTGATCGATCGAATATAATCCGTGATCTATCGAATGTAATCCGTGATCGATCGAATATAATCCGTGATCTATCGAATGTAATCCGTGATCTATCGAATGTAATCCATGTCAGTGAATTGAATACTTTTACGAAAAAAGGTGGCAGACCAGCAGAAAATCCACCCGGTAGTAAGTGGATAGTGTCAGCACCACATGCCGACAAGGGAGAGTGTCTTCCAGACAGTGTCGGTAATTGATTGTGGAAATAAACTTGTTACAACAGGTTTTAAAATATCTATGTGACAGGCCTTTATTAGTTTTTAGTGTTTACATGCCTGTAAATTCGTTGAAGAATATGCCACTTTTCACTCAGTGTCTAAGCGTTATAGGTTCCGTGATAAGTGATAACGGTGTTGAAACAGTTTATATTCTGGGTGACTTTAATGCACACCCAATGAACGGAAGTACGGAAATGTTGAATTTTTGTGCTGATGAGGACTGGATATGTGCCGATATTGAGAAGGCAATATCGGCAGTGAGTGAGATGTGCCAGAGCCCATTCCCATCCTATCCCTCCCCATTTTCCTAACTCTTTCTACAAATTCATTCCTATATCTCCAAAGGTAGGCAGCGCATCTGGGGGCGTGCCAATATTTGTCATTTTGGACTAATGTTGGCATGTCATGCCAACATTAGTTACCATCTTACCACCATTCTTACCATCAGGTGGACTGTATGCTCGTCTACCGCCTTCGTACATAAAAAAGAAAAAAAAAAGGCATACGCTTAGGGCCGTCAACGTCTTGCGTGTACAATATAATATTTTTAGGATGCTTTTAAAATATTATATAAAGATACTAACAATTATTATGGATCAATTAGGGGCTATTTATAAATGAATTATTATTATTAGTGCAGGTCTTGGGACGCGCTGCCTACCTTTGTAAATTTAGGAATGAATTTGAAGAAAGGGTTGGTTAAACGAAGAGGGATATGGTAGAATGGAATGGGAATTGGCTCTGGTATATCTCACTAACTATCGAAACAAGTACGTTCATTAGGGGAATAGGATAAGGTGGGAAATGCAGTACATTTTACGATAGTCTTCTGTGAGAGAGGGGTAATTTGGCCAGTCCAGTGCGCCCAGCGGCTGTGGGATTGCAGCGTGCACTCATATCCTCCAAACAACCTCCCCTGTATTGCTTTTCAATTAAAACGCCATCGCAATCGATTAAAAAAAACATTCGCGCGATTACAAACCGTTTCGCGTGCGGAAAGGAGTTATAATAACTCGTAACGTTCGTTCATATTCGTTACTGAAACTGAAAAAAAAAACTGATTTGTTCTACAACGCAGTATTTGAGGTTGGCTCTATCTAGCCGACCATTGAATAACTTGACAGTGAGCGGCAAAGCAAAGAGTATTTATTCAACGCTCTACTATAATGCCAATACATACTACACACGCACACCTAAGTTTATCAAACTGTACCTATTACACACCTCATGTGTAACAGATAGCGTCGGCCTCACGAGGCCCTCAAGACAATCCAAGAGTCGCGACTAATTAGGAACTCATCCGTGGAAACGAGGACCCCGTATACCCACGTCTCCGTGACTCCTCTGCTGTCTGAGTAGAAGCATCCTTAT
The DNA here is from genome assembly GCA_943735995.1 of Sesia bembeciformis. Taxonomy (NCBI): domain Eukaryota; kingdom Metazoa; phylum Arthropoda; class Insecta; order Lepidoptera; family Sesiidae; genus Sesia; species Sesia bembeciformis. Next base: position 2,264,629 of record OX031045.1, on the reverse strand, counting down.
GCCTCACGTTTAAGGGAGACACCCGAGATTGTTGTAACATTATTGTGAACCTTCTTGTAATATGGATTCTAACGTGTCTTCTTTTTCCTAGAGAAATAATGGTTGAATCAAAAACGAATGAAATTTACAGAATGATGCTAGTTGTGATGAGAAAACTTTATCAGTACCTATACAAAAAAAAATGCAGGTGGTCGTAAGTCGAGATACAGGTGTAAAATACTTGTAATATGTTTAATAGCTCGAGCATATTTGAAAATGTAACATATGGTAAAAGAAAGGTCTAGATTTACATTGAATGCTGCATTATAGACTTCAAGTCCACTACTAAGTCCAATGTGGTGTATCATGGACTTTTTTTATAGAAATAAGACGGCAGACGAGCATACAGTCCACCCGATTGTAAATGGATACTGTCGTCCATAGCCATCCACGATACATGCTAATATCAGTACAGAATGACCAACTTTTGCACGGCCTCGGATGTGGTGCCTATCTTTTGAGACGTAGGAATAGATTTGGAGATAGGAGACATGCCAAAATGCGACATTGGTCTCGAGTTCTTGAGAAATACCCACTTTTAATTATTACAATTGATTAAAGTCATAACTAATACAACTACATGAATGAGTGATAATAATAATTTAAGAACATCCTGGGATTAATATTCCATAGCAAGTAAAATTAATTGCAATTATTTTTTCAATCAATAGACCAACAATTGAACATTAATTTTTGACATTAACAATTTTTGAGAGGGAGAGTGCACGTTGCAATCCAACAGCCGCTGGGCGCGTTCGACTGGCCACGTTACTCCTCTCTCACAGAAGACTATCTTGAAATGTACTGCACTTCCCACTTTATCTTACTTCCCTAATGTACGTACGTGTTTCGGTAGTGAGTGAGATGCGCCAGAGCCCATTCCCATCACTCCCCATTTTCCCAACCCTTTCTACAAATCCATTCCTATATCTCCAAAGGTAGGCAGCGCATCCGGGGGCGTGCCAACATTTGTCATTTTGGATTAATGTTGGCATGTATAGCGGATGTCTATGGGCGACAGTATCTACTTACCATCAGGTGGACTGTATGCTCGTCTGCCGCCATCGTCCATAAAAAAAAATTAATGGCCAATTTCGCCTATTGTTAGAGATTCACGCGGTCTTGGCGGTGTAATGTTTTCGGAAAACAAAAATCTATTTACCTATTAGTACCTATTAATAAACACACTAATCTATTGTTCATAAATAAGAGCGATAACATCCCTAATTCTTACACATGTTCGTTCTGTTTGATTTATGATACACAATAACCCTTTTATCTAAAACTATATTTCGTGTAAAATACAAGATTAGCACTCCCCAATTTTGATAAAGAATGACATACTTTTCAAATGGTTTTACCTGGCCCTGATATTATATCCATAGATTACGTATCTGTAACGTTCGTTGTTGTTAAACCAATATTATTATTTATTTTATTTATCTACACAGAGTACATTTATTAAGGTTATTTATTACATTTCAGCCAAACTGCATGGCAGTATGGCGACGGAAGACATATGCGCTAATTTGACTATTCAAAAACATTACAGAAGGCTTTCAACTACAATACGTACATGGGGAACTCGTAAAGTTATGCGAAAAAGAAAAATATGTTCTACGGGTTCCAATTCTTTTGTTACATATTTTTTCAAAGTACCTACTCTCCACTTGCATCTATACAAAGTTCTATGCGTTTGAACCAATTTTGAAAACATTCTTTCCACTCTTCCTATAGTACCTCTTTCACAACCTCTTCGGACGTAGCCAGTGCGTCTTCCGGCGACAGAAACTGCCTCTTTTAGTTGGGATTTAATTTTGGGAAATAAAAGTTACAAGGTGCCAAGACGTGACTGTAAGGAGGATGGCCTAAAACTTTAATCGGGTTACTGTCTAAAAAGTTCCGAGTGAGCGAGCGCGTTATCGTGATGCAGCAGCAATCCGCGGAGACCATTGTTTGGATGGTTGTCACTCACTGCAGTAAAAGCGTTTGGCAAGCACGTGGCTACGTACCATTCCGCGTTAATGCTGCTTTGGTTTTGTAAAGGTACAGATATCAGGTAGCTAGTTAAAGTGAAAAAACATGCAATTAATTTTTTTAGATAATTTTAATTAGTTATAAAAAAATATGGAGGGTAATTTGAATTTGAAATGTTTTATTTTTATGTTATAGATAGTCAGTTTTAATTGACATAAAAACCTGACATGTTCCATAGATAAAAACTCTTTGTCGCAAAGCATTGTCACTTCCTACGTATCAGCTGTTCAATTTCATACAAATTTCGGATTTTTACCATCGCACCGCCCGTTATCGTCGTGCGGTTCATCCGCACTTCCTTGACAAAGAGTCGTTGCCGAAAACAGCACACAGACACCGTCCCCGCCCTCGTTACACCGTTAACACACACCGGCCCTCAGCCAACACTTTCACTAGGCATCGGCACGTACCTGGGCGCTTCTCGCCGACTCGCGAGAAGCTCCTGCTGCACACTTTTTGCTCCTGGCTGAGCGCCTTCTGTGCTCGCCCTAAACTAAACAAGTCCGGTGACTCTTGAAAGGCCACTAGGGCCACAAGAATTTAGTCAATCCGAAAAAAAAAAAAGTCGTTTCGGAAAGTCATTAATACACTTTATACCGCGACCCCGAAAGTTGTGGAATAAACTGCCAGCAGAGGCTTTTCTATTACGCTACGACATGGAGCACTTCAAGAGAGCTGTGTGTAAAATTCCGTAAGGGCAGTGCACCGTGGTGTTGTAGCTGGCTATGGGCGGCGGTGACCACTTACTGTCATGTGGCCCGCCCGCTCGACTGCTATCTCTATTATAAAAAAAAAAACGAAAATGTCAGCGAGTATGGTGGGTGACTAAAAATCTCCAGCTGCTTTGTAGCTGTGCCATTTTCACTGAATTTCGGTTTATCTAAATATACCCTCTAAAGAAAGACTACCCTATCTAGGCACTTTGATAACACGTTACACATAACATGACAGTGAGTAATTGGTATCTAAATCCGATGTCACATAATCAATACCGCAAGGTATATTTAGTTAACTGTCGCTCGTGGACATCTGCGACACATGCTAATATTAGCCAAAAATTACAAAATCACGTAGCGATGTAAATGCGCCATCTAGGAAATTTAGGAATCAGGATTTGGAAAAAGAATTAGGTGAGATGGAAAAGAATATTGGATGATATAGTATCTTTTTGCTCAATGGCTTACGTACTCAATCTACAGATCAGCCAATCGAGCATATAATAAACTTGTATAATAAGCGGTTAGATAGCGTCAACCGCAGAACACACGTATCCATTCAGTTACGAGCAACGAATATGAACTTTATAATCTAACCCAGTCATTGGTTGTTTCAGATTCTAAAAAAACACCCAGTTAGCTGAATTTTGGCATACACCTTTGTAATAGTTGTAATAAACAACATATCAAAAATCGACATTGATATTGCGTGTGCGTTTTGAGATATTTAAGGTCACGAAAATATATAGTTTATCGCGAAAAATCTCGCTTTCTATGGGTCAGAGGTCAATTACAAAATTATAAATCAGAAAATGTCTAACAAAAAAGGATTCTATACATTTTTTTGTAGAACCAACCGGTTTTTGTCGTTTTTGATTTCTCATCTAAAAGGACTGGGCTAATCAGTGATAACTCGTTTACGAAAGCAAAATGTTTGTACAATAATTGAACTAATAACATAGCTGGTGTCAAACTCTGACATTAGACTTAGAATCTGTCGATAACAGTAGATAGGGGCCAAGCTCTAACGGTAACAAGTGTTTATTTGTATTAACAGTTGCTAAGCAATGACCACTTTTGCTATTAGTTGTTGTTCGCGACTTCGAATGCTTGTTTTTTATAGAAGAGATGACAGCCACATGATGGTAAGTAGGCACCGTCGTCTATATGCCGTCAATAGTAACGGCTTTTTATGAAAAGAAGCTGCTGATCGAATAAAGAATGACAAATGTGGGCACGCCCCCAGATGCGTTGCCTAACTGAACATTTAGGAATGAATTTGGAGAACAATAGGGAGGGATAGGATGGGATGGGAGTGGACTCTAGCATAGGACTCTTGAAATATGATAAAGATGGGAAATGCGGTACTTTTTATGCATCTCCATATATAAGAAAACAACAAACAATACACCTTATTCGACAATAAGGTCTGTAATTGAGTTCATTTAATTAATGAAAAATACCCTTATTTTATTATTAGTTTAACAATCTTGCGGGACCACAGACTACCTTAATATAAAGTACATTAATTGTTTACAACCTCACAAAAACTCCACTGCTAGACATAGGCCTATCCCAGGCCTCACCACCAGATACAGTCTTCATTTTTTCTCATCCAGCTACTACCGGCGACATTCTTCACGTCGTCAGTTAATATGTCCTACGATTAAACTCAAAATACTGTAAAAAATTCCCACGCTTACACAATGGGGTCACCGGGGTCAAGTTATAGAGGAAAAGCGTAAACAGTAACAATCAATTATTTCACATGACATCACAGTTGCGAAGTCACGTCTCGAGATAATAAGCTGCGTCTTATTACGAGGATAACGATGAGTTTTTAGTTAAAAAAATGCAAACGCACGTCGGTTTGACGCAGAGGATTGTGTCTTACGTAAATGAGAATAGTTGGAGCTATTGTATTGACTAGTGTTACCTATTTGTAAAATCATTAAACTTATTACCGTACCATCAGCCTACATCTCTCCACTGCTGGATATAGGCCTCTCCCGCGGCTCGCCACCACACGATCCTCGGCTTCTCTCATCCAATCACCACCGGCGAACTTCTTTAAGTCGTCGGTCTCGGAATGAACTTAGACAAAAGAAACATCCAATGAACATGTTCTTCCGGGACTGGTGGACGTCGAAAGTTTTTTTTTTAAATGACTAGTCTTGTGGCCCCAATGGCCTTTTAAGAGCCACCGGACATGCACCTATGGTTTAGGGCGAGCGTAGAAGGCGCTCAGCCAGGAGCAAAAAGTTTGTGCAGCATCCAGCCTAATGGCTTCCCCGCTGGTAGACCGCCGGATGGAATGGACGTCGGCTTAGGGCGTTGCTTTGGGAAGGTACAGCGGGATCGCGAGTCAGTGAGAAGGACGTCGAAGGTATGGCACTCGAAGTTGTTGGCCATTATGTCTAGACACCTTGGACAAACCTATTATTGTACTATTATACATACATATTTTCCGTACGCACTACCAGGTTTGCCAGGTCTGATGGAAGAAATCTTTGCAGGAGTTACCTACATTTTGTTAATCTTTTATTTCTTCCTTTTTTATTTACCAAGCGCAAAATTAACATTGTGAAACAAAGCGGTTATTCAATTTGAAAAACGGATATTAATATTGAAGTCACCTGAATATTTTTTTTATTAAGCCAAAAAAAAGATTGTAATCAGACTATTTTACTAAATCTGTGTATTTACATGCATTTTTTTCTGTACACAAGCGGAAGATATACTCGAGTAAAGTGGCTTCATTATATGGGTAAATTTATTTTTAGTAACAATATTGCGTAGAAAGGAACGAGTTGTAAGTACCTATGAAACGCCTAGCATATAACGGCTATTTAAAGACAGTTACTTGTTGCTTAAAATCCCTCGTCCTTTTCTAACAATTAGAGTTGCAAACACTTTAGAAAGAGACAAAAGATTTAAAAACAATGATTTAAATCTAAAGGTCATACGAGTACAGGTTGTATGAGTATGTATGACTATTTACATAATATTTTATGTATAAATATTTACATACTTGCAAGTTGAAATAGTGTGGAAAAATAGCGTTGAAAAAGATTAATGCATTTAAACGTGGCAAATAAAACAAACAAGAAAATTAGAGTTAGTTTAGGATCAAAATAAAAATTAATCAAAAAATAGAATAACCGTCATATCGGCGTCTATACCGGGCCGGAACCGTCATGAGATCTGTATTGAAAGAAAATACATTTTAATTTTTTTTCTTTTACTTACGACTCTTCTTCCGAGGCCTGCTTTGAAGCCAGGCCTTTGCTCTTAATATGTTGGGGTCTGTGACATAAAAAGCTACTTTTTGACATGTGAAAATAAGTATTTACTTGTACACAATTATGTATACAGGTAATTACTTTTACACTTGTTTGAATAAATAGATATACAAAAAGTGGCCTTATTTTTAAAGAGATCTCTTCTAGACAACCTTTGGGTGGGAGGAGATGTATGCGAGTACAAGAATGATAGGTAGATAGATGGTGCACATACTGTAATTGCTCGAAAAAAAGATGTAATAAATTTATTTATATAATTATCAAAATGTGACAAAGCGATTGAGATTGATATATAGATATTATACGTAATAATTTATCAGATATGATCTAAGCTTTATATAGCATATATTAAATATACAGAACTAGACTAAATGATAACAGAGTTGGACTAATCATTTGATTGGCCAATTGACCGGCACTTCGAAAAAAATGTTTATATAAGAGAAGAGCCTATAATCAATCAAGCTTTGGGAGAGGCCTATATCCAGCAGTGGAGAGACATAGGCTGATGGTAAGGTATGGTATATGGATAGCATCCACTGTGTATTAGACACAGTGAGACATCGAAGAAATCATATGAGCTCGATATAATCCTACAATGTGGGTAATTAGGTAGAAAGTTTCTCGGCATTAGCACGACCAATTAATGAAGATAAATAAAAAAATATCAACACGAAATTACTGGAGTCTATACTATATGTATCCCTTTTTACTTTTTTGGCATCCAAATATAAGACGTGTCAGTTAAAATAATTTGTATGGTCGCTTTATCTTTCAGGAAAGCTTCGACCAAAACATTTAAGCGGTAACAGATTAAACTCATATCACTTCGGTCATATCCGTTTGAACAAATATAACAGACAATATTTATAACAATACAGCGTTGTTATAAGTCTTTGTTATTTTAAATTAGGATACATATTTTGAATCAATAGGGATTATAGGAGCCAGCTCGATGACAACAGATGATGATTGTGATGGCGAGCCTGATCCTATACCCTGCAGTGTAATACGGCTGATGGCATGGTACGATTAGATCAGTGTTGATCAATGTATTCAACATCAAAATTTTCCTCCTTAACAGAAATGTTAATGTTTCAATGATAAGGTGTTTACGAGTTTAACAAACCTAACTCGTCGTGAAACTGTTAGAACCGTTGACGTGCATTGATTTTGAAACTACATTGTGACAGTATGCATCTATGTAAATATGGTTTTAAAACGACTGAAAAATTTCATGATCAATAACAACACTAAGTGGTTACCCGCGATTGCACGTCAGTGTAAGTTTAGCGTAAATGAGTTAGCTGGTAAGTAGTGGTTAAGTAATAAGTATAGTGGCGCGTGGTGCCAGTCGGTTTTAGAATGGTACCACGCCATCTCGTCCCGTGGGCATCCTAAAAGCCAACTGAGGGATAACAAAGTTTGCCGTTTTAAAATCATATATTCCTCATGCTCGAGACAATGTGCATGAGGCGTGACAATCCTGTCGAGGAGTGGACGATGGAAGGACTGATTACGGAAGGAGTGGTTAAACGGTAAGCTTGCTTCACTGTTAGACGAATTTTGAATAATGTTTAAAAGTATATTTGCTGTAAGGGTATTTACATTGAGAAAAGTATTCTAAATGAGTGTTATTTAGTTTCAGAAGCCTAAAAATAATACTTCAGTCCCCACATATATGCAGCAAAAATTAGAAGTAAAAAAAAGTAAAAAAATAGGCAAAGAGTTTTACCGTATTATTGTGCTATTGGTGAACGGTTATTACAATATTCGTATATTATAATAACCTGAGTACATAATCATAATATTCGTATATTATGAGTACGTCATATACATTATGACGTACACACTCACCTGATATAAATAATAATTATATTGACATATACTTAATACCATTTTTTTAATGACCCGAATACAGTATACAATCACAAATGAACTGCCGGACAGATTTCTTTCACTGTTTGTTAGAAGCGATCGAATGACAAAATGAGAGAAGCTATATATGACATAAACATAAAATTTTGAAAAAATAAATAAAAATATACCGCTATCACGAGTTGATACTGGCCGGAAGCCTGTCCATTGTCCTAGCAAACAAAATTAGTAAGAAAGAAAACTTATTTTTTGTTAATGGCACGTTAAAAATAAATAAAATATATCCACAAACATTCCTATTGCTATAGTGACAACGAAAAGATCAAAAAGCTTGGAACTTTCATCAATCAAATAAAATTAATTTGGTTTTGACTTCATCAATGAAGTGTTTTAAATCAAATCTTAACAGTCGAAACTATTCAAATGCCGTAGGCAAGCTATTTGACCTTTTTGAGGATGCTAATCTTTAGGAGTTTAGAGTAATGATAGAAAAAATATATACAAAATATACACTTGTATATTAAGGTTGCAGAAAAAAATATATACAAAATATACAATTGTATATTAAGGTTGCAGACCCGTTTAGACAATTAGAGACAACGTTTCAATCAAAATTATCATAGGAACATGGCTGATAATTATGACTACAAATTGTGTAGTAGTAAAGTAGTTTCAATGACGGCGTGGTGTTTGTCAGCTTCAGAATACCAGCACCCCATCTCTCCCTGTTGGTGTCGAAAAGGTGACTAGGGAATAACAGTCTCTACATGCGCTGAGGAACTGTTAACTAGAAGAGTGGACTCGCCAACCCGTTTATGACCATACATCCCCTGTGCAACAGACAATGTGTACGAGGAGGCCGTCCAGCGCGGCGGCGAAATAAAAATGGGTTGGTTACGGAAAATATTGTATAGAGAGAACGTAATCGAACGTAACGTAACTGAAAACAGACTTGTAAAATTTTCACGGCAATGAACCTTCGGGAAGCTTCAGTTACAGCCTTTATAGTGTAATCAAGACTTCTCGGAGAGTTTTAACTCACTCAATCCTACTCCGCTTGCGGATCCGACTCCTCTTAGTTACTCCTTAACTTTTTTGATTCACCTACTTATTCACCTTCCGAGAGCGTTTCATTCGCTTTCCCTAATGGTTGTTGCATAAGCAAAAAAAGGCCATGCCATCATTGCATCTCGATTTTGAGCCCCCGACAAGTGCCGATGCGCGATTACACCCACGATCATGATTGGCGCCGGAATCGGAATTAATAACAATTCGATGGAACAATTAAGGGATTCTGCTCCGCTCGCGGATTCAACTCTTTTGATTCATTAACTCCGGAGTTACCCATCACTACAGCCTTTATAGTTTCATGTTATTACAAAAGATATTTAGTTATTTTATAATAGTTGTCATTTTCTTGGACAAATATATGACTCATTGTTCTTTGTACAAGCGAGTTCACATTGTGAATTAGTTAATGTTGTGGTTTTGTATTATATTATTATTATTATTATATAATATGAATGTCATATAAAATAACATACAATTATATAACATGTTACAAAATCACATAACATTTTTCAACTTATTTATTTTTCAATTAATAAGTGTTACAAACTTACTGCAACAGCCAGCAAAATATCTTGCAGCAATTGCAATAATATTGTTACACAATACATGTATACTTCCCGGTCGAAAGTAATACCCATCGGCCTTTAGAAAGAGACTATCTAGATTATATCTCTTAGAGATACAATGAGTATTCCCACGTCTAATAATGAGTCTAAGCGAGTCTGCATCCTTAGCTGAGATGCAAATCAAAGTGCATTAAAATCTTGTTATATCACTGGTATGTACAATGCAACAAGTACTAGTACGTACAGTCACCAACAAAACTCGGATAACACTTGTACACTCAAATACGAGTACTTTGATCGAGAACACAACTTTCTGGTCTCGTATGTTACGAAACTAAAAATTTAACATTAGCATAAAAGTACTTAATAAAACTAATAGAATAAAATTATTGTCGTTATTCATCGTTATTATTAATGTAATCATTGAATTAAATATTATATTATCTGTATTGTAAAGGTTAGTCTGACAAAGAAAGTTGAGACTAAAAAATACTGAAAATGTGTCACTAAAATAGATGGAAAAATAATTGTTGTTCGGTATTGTTCGGGGGCTGCGAGGTGAGGGGTGAATTCACGTGCTGCGCGGGCGCGGGTCGCCCGTTAGTTAGTTAGCCTTTGACCCTTCGCCGTACGAGTCGGCCATTGATCCTTATGCGGTACGATCGCAATCTATTGTTGTGCAAGTAGGCTGCACATTTTTGGGAGACCTTGGCGTTCGCGAGTGTACATAGTATATAACAGACAGTAACCAGTGCAGTGTAACGACGACCTTGCAAGAGCGCTATTAAGCGCATCCCTGTTCAGCACTTCCGGGGGCCCCCAGGAATATCGAGAGTAGGTGAACAGGAGGTTACAAGGTCAGAACTTTTAATTTCATTTTCAACTTTTGACTCCGCGTATCGCGGATAAAACATTGGTAGCAGAGCGTGGTTGTGCATATGGACCTTATATTGTGAAACGTAAACATTAGTTAAAAAAGTTCTTTGTTAATAGCAACGTATCCCAAGGTCTACCCGTTGTCAAGTGTTTTTAATCTTAACATTCCTTTTTTTAGTGACTCGGTTTTGTTTCGGTTACCTGCGACGGATAGGTATTGAGCACTTACTAACTTGGAATGGAATTTTGTTTGTTTATATTAACATTTCTCGCAGTGGTTACTTTTTATAACAAGTTGTAAGTTACGTATATGGTAACAGGGATCTATTACATATTGGATTATTGTTTTGTATCATTTATTGTTGCTTTGTAGGTGTGGCCTGTTTGTTTGTTAGGCCACTATCCTTAAACTGAATACTGTATATTAATTTTATTTGTTTGTTTGTACACTTGTTGTTACATTTAGTGACAACCATGTCAGCATTGTCCATTAGTGGAAACATAAAGGCGATACTCCGATGGTTGGCTTCGGCCGCTAGTCTGATTGACAGACCCGATCGTCATGGTGCCTTAATAAAAAGGTATCAGGATTTACCGGCACGGTTGGATAAGTTGGGCCAACATTACGCGAAATTTACCGAGCTTTCGCCGGATCTTGGCTCTGAGGTTGTGGATAGGATCGAGGCCGATGTGAATCAGTGCTATGAGTTAGCTGATTCCATCACTGAAAGGGCAGTCTCCCTTTCGGAGGAGACTGGAGGTCTGCCGTCGGATTCTGGGCAGGGGAAGGCAACCCCTCCGGCGTTGTTGAGCAGGCTTCCCAATTTGGATCTCCCACATTTTGATGGAAGGCTCGAACAGTGGATCGGATTTGTAAATCTGTTCGATAGTTTGGTAGACTCCAGGGAGGATCTAACTCATAGCCAAAAGATGGCGTATCTACGTTCGATTCTTCGGGGAGAACCCAGCAGTCTTATCCAACATTTGGATGTTAACAATGAAAATTATATCACGGCACGTACGCTGTTGTTCCGACGTTATCAGAACGTGAGACGTTTGGCGGACACACATGTGGCACTAATCCTGGCACTACCTAAGGTCACCCGGGTTTCTTCATTAAGATTAGAATTGTTAAACCCGTTATTGGGGGCGGTGAATACCTTAGGTAAACTTGAGTTGCCAGTGGATAGTTGGTCATTTCTTTTAGTCCACATTGTGTTGGGTAAGCTATCTCAGGAGCTAAGGGCCCGATTTGAATATAAATACGGTGGTGATAGCGCAACATATTTGCCCAAATTCGTAGATTTGCTAAAATTCTTAGAGGACGAATGTAGGTTGGCGGATAATTCGGATGCGCCCATCCCGTCCACTTCCCAAGCGCCCCCTAGACGGGAATTGTCTAAGCGGAATGTTCGGATCCCCAGACAACGGTATGCTGTCGCCACTGGCAGCACCTCACCAAGATGCCTATATTGCAAGGCGGAGGGCCACAAGGTGGTCTCGTGTAGAAGGTTTGAGGGTCTGGCGGTCCGAGGTAGGCGGAACATAGCATTTCAGCGCCGCTGGTGCTATGGTTGTTTGGGAGAGCATTTAATTCAGCAGTGCCCTGCTAGATCGCATTCATGTCAGCATTGTTTGGGCCGACATCACCCCCTGCTATGTGCCAATCGGAATGGCGTCGACCATAGGGATGGTCGTGACGGTCATGGCTGGGAGGCTAATCGCGGTCGGGTGGTTGCACCCAGAATAGGGTCACGGGCCCCTCCTAGGTTTGAAGGCCGTCATTCCCCCCGCACGGGCGGGGGCTCCACTTCCCCTAGGGGCGGGGGCCGGGTAACTCCCCCTCGAAGAGTTGATGATGGCGGCCGTCGCGATTATGCTGTGATTGCCGGGAGATCTTTGCCGCCTCAAAGGAGCAGTGCTCCTACCAATTATACCCCTTTAGCGGAACGACCGCGCTTGGAGCGACGTCAGCCGCATTCCCAACGCTCGCAGGGCAACACTACCCCTGAACGGACTCAGGTGGATCGCCGACCAGTATACCATAACTGGGACCCGTTAGCGCATGTGGAGCGCTCCGGGGTTAATTGGCCTCAGTTATAGGAATTACCTGCCCACTCGCCAACTGCAGCCGTTCAATCGATGTACGTACTCATGCCAACTATTTCGGCTATGGTACGAGGACCCAAGGGACACATGAGGATTCGTGCTCTATTAGATTCGGGGGCCCAAGGCTGCATTGTGTCATCTTGTTTGGCGAGAAAGTTAGGCTTACGCGTCCACACCGGTACCTACAATGTGCGAGGTATCGGTAAGGTGCAGGTGCGTGTGATCGGTCACACAAAATTTAATTGTACACCTGTCACCTCGTCTCACCCGGAGATTGAGGCGTCGGCAATTGTGTTGGAAGAGATGATTGGTGATTTGCCACAGCAAGAATTACCGTCTGCTGTGTTGAGTGTAGTGTCAGGCTTGGACTTAGCAGACCCTGACTTCCACACCCCAGGCCCGATTGATCTCCTGATTGGAGCGGATGTCCTTGGAAGATTGTTGTGTGGACCTAAGCGGCTTTTACAGCGTGACGGATTAGTCGCTGTGCCGACTTCATTCGGGTTTGTAATAATGGGCCCAGTGTCAACAACTGCCAATTCCCAAGAGTTTGATGATGTAGCTGTAGGTTCAGTTCTCTCTGATGCGGTTCAGAGATTTTGGGAAGTGGAAGAGCCCCCTACAGCTTCTCGGGTTGACCCAGAGCAAATGGAATGCGAGCTGTTCTACCAGAATAATACTGGTCGCCTTCGCTCGGGCCGTTTGATCGCCCGTTTGTTGCGATTCGCTCATTGTTGGAGCTTGCGGAGCGCGAGCGTTTGTATTTTCCCCGCGCAGCCTCTGTTTTGGAGACGGATGCTTATGTTGATGACATTTGTACCGGAGCATCTAGTCTCGAAGAGGCTCGGGCCTTGAGAGATGAATTGATAGGGCTTCTGGGAACTAGTGGCTATGAGTTGCGAAAATGGTTATCCAACTCACCGGATCTCCTTTCCGGTTTGCCGGAGGACCACCAACAAGACCCTCATCTCTTTGAGAATGCGGATAGCTTGAATTTGATAGCCCTCCTTGGAGTGCAGTACATGCCAGTCGACGATGAGTTTACCTACAGAGTCGAATTAACCTCCTCTAAGGTATGGACTAAGAGATCAGTTCTGTCCACCGTAGCCAGGACTTTTGATCCGAACGGTTGGATCAGTCCGGTTATATTTAAGGCCAAGTGTTTTCTGCAAAAGCTTTGGACTGCGGGACTCTCATGGGACGAGCCTCTCTCGGGAGAGTTGTTACACGATTGGGAATCGTATTTCTCATCCGTCCCGGCTATCAATCAGGTTGCAATACCTAGATGTTTCCTTCCTGTTGGGAAATGCTCAGTGTCCCTCCACGGATTTTGTGATGCATCCGAGCGTGGATATGCAGCCGTGGTGTACTTACGCACTGTAAGTACCACAGGGGAGACAAAAATTCACTTAGTTATGTCGAAGAGCAAGGTTGCTCCTATACGGACTCGACATACAATTCCGAAGTTAGAATTATGTGGTGCGGCGCTTCTTGCCCGCTTATTAAATCACGTGTGCTCTACGCTCGGGCGTAGTGTAGACATTGGAACAGTTTTCGCCTGGACTGACAGTCAGATCGTTCTGTGTTGGCTGAAAACTTCGGTGCACACGTTAGAAACCTTTGTAGCTAATCGAGTATCACAGATCCAAGATTCAGAGACGGTTTTAATTTGGAGACATGTCCCAGGGGAATTGAATCCGGCTGATTGTGCTTCTCGCGGCTTAGACGCGCCGGATCTGGTTCACCACCATTTGTGGTGGGGGCCCCAGTGGTTGTTACATTCTGAAGTTGATTGGCCACGTTACCAGTGCTTGGTAACTCCTCCCCCCATTGGTTGGCTCACATCGAGTGTCCTGACTGAGCCCCTCAAGGGCATTGATTTTCTGCTCGATCGCTACAGTTCCTTGTCCAAATTACTTGGCGTGACTGCCTGGATAAAGCGTTTCGTTCATAACGCTCGGCATCCGGAGGAAAAGCGGCTGTCTCCTGTTCTCACGCCAGAAGAACGCCAAATGGTCCTTCTGCATTGGATTCGCGTTGTGCAGACTAAACATTTCGCCTTAGAACTTGAGACGCTCCAGAGTGGCAGACCTAAACTCAAAGGAGCCGTTGCTAGGCTCAACCCCTTTATTGACGGTGAGGGATTTCTCCGTGTTGGTGGTAGATTGTGTCACGCCAATTTGCCTTTTGGGGTTCGTCACCCATTGTTGTTGCCCAAAGGTGGGCCCTTAGTGCATTTGTTGGTGACTCACCGACATATTGCAAATTCTCACGCTGGCTGCAATGCATTGTTAGCCATCTTGCAGCGTGAATTTTGGATTTTGTCAGCCAGACGTACCATCCGTGGCATAATTTTCCGTTGTTTGCCTTGCTATCGATTGAAGGCAGCGACGATGCAGCCCATGATGGGAAATTTGCCTGCAGATCGAGTCACGGGAACCAGACCCTTTGCCGGAGTTGGCACCGATTTTGCCGGGCCGTTCATGGTCAAGACGTCGCGACTTCGAAAAGCGAAGATAGAGAAAGCGTATTTGTGCGTCTTTGTGTGTCTGTCAACCAAGGCTGTTCACCTGGAAGTAGTTTCCGCTCTTAGTACAGAGGCATTTGTTGCCACATTTAGTAGATTTGTTAGCCGGCGCGGACTTCCAGCGTTAATTCGATCTGATTGCGGAACCAACTATCGGGGTACTGACCACTACCTTAAGGATTTATATAAGTTTTTAGATGCTAACCAGGTAGATCTTGGAATGTCCCTATCTTGCCGGGGCATCACCTGGCAGTTTAGTCCTCCTAGCTGCCCCCATTGGGGAGGTATTTTTGAGGCAGCCGTGAAATCAGCCAAAACTCACCTAAGGCGCGTTATCGGAGAAACGGTATTAACGTTTGAGGAACTAGTAACGGTATTTTGTAAAATTGAGGCCGTCCTCAACTCGCGCCCTTTGTGTCCGCTCTCGTCAGATCCTAACGACTTGGAGGCTCTAACTCCAGGTCATTTCTTGATAGGACAGCCACTTAACGCCCTGCCGGAGTACCCATTTACAGGGGTAGCTTCTAATCGTTTGTCGCACTTTGAATTGTTGCAACAATTGTCCCAGAGTTTCTGGAAACGTTGGTCTCTGGAGTATTTGCACATTTTGCAACAGCGCGTTAAATGGACTGATAAGACCCACCCACCAGGCATCGGTGACCTCGTTTTAATCAAGGATGCTAATTTGCCGCCGTTGTTTTGGCGCCGGGGCCGCATTGTTAATTTGTTTCGCGGAGTGGATGGAATACCCCGGGTTGCGGAGGTCCTAGTGGGTGGCTCAATCCTGAAAAGAGCGGTCACCTCTCTCTCTCGCCTGCCAGTGGAGTAGCATGCAGACTTCTTCTGCATGGGACGGGGGTTTGTTCGGTATTGTTCGGGGGCTGCGAGGTGAGGGGTGAATTCACGTGCTGCGCGGGCGCGGGTCGCCCGTTAGTTAGTTAGCCTTTGACCCTTCGCCGTACGAGTCGGCCATTGATCCTTATGCGGTACGATCGCAATCTATTGTTGTGCAAGTAGGCTGCACATTTTTGGGAGACCTTGGCGTTCGCGAGTGTACATAGTATATAACAGACAGTAACCAGTGCAGTGTAACGACGACCTTGCAAGAGCGCTATTAAGCGCATCCCTGTTCAGCACTTCCGGGGGCCCCCAGGAATATCGAGAGTAGGTGAACAGGAGGTTACAAGGTCAGAACTTTTAATTTCATTTTCAACTTTTGACTCCGCGTATCGCGGATAAAACAATTGTGATACTTAAATTCAATAATAAATTAGCCTAGCATTTAATTCAACTATCAAAACTATTTGTTCCATTATTTTTAGTAATTAATTATTATTATTTTTTGAAGTCGAAGCGACTTTTAGTTTTTTAACTTTCATTTGTCGAACTAGGAGGCAGTTTCACTCAATTCGGTTAATCGACTTTTGCTGTTGATTGTACAAATTTTACATGCACTTACACGTTTGTGTGAAAAATACAAAGCATTACCTCACCATTCTAATCAGCCATTTTTTTTTATTAGCAATTTAATACAATTAGCAAACTCCACGATAAGTAAACAAAGCATTGGAAAAACTACCGCCAATATCGATGAGTCCTACGTATAAAGGTCAATCAACCGTTTTTTTTTTTTTTGCGCGATGTAAAATAATATTCGATATAAGTTAAAAAAAATACCGAGTATTTTCTATTTTAAGATATTTTAACACAGTATAAATGCTTTATAACGTTTCAACATTTTCAATTAGCTATACTAATAATTTTGTATAGTAATAAAGTCAGGAATTTGAAGTATGTACGACTCATTGATATATCTGTAGCCGAGAAACTACTAAGGTCAATAACTATAGTTCTAACACCATGTAACAGAGCGGAGAGTTGGAACGAGCTAACAGTCCACCACCAGGCGTATTCACAGTCGCCCACGGAAGTGGTGGACTAAGATCTTGCGTGACCCGGGACGCCGGAACGGTTCCCTTTAAGCGATCAAAACTATGGTTCAAAATTAAAATACCTTTTCATTTTGTATACAAAAGAGGGGCCGGGGCTGTATTCCACTCTAGCCCCTAGGTTAGTTCGCCACTGGCCCATGGACATTCGTGATACACGCCAACATCTGTCAAGAGTAAGGAACGTTGACGGGTCCCCAGATATGCCGCCTACCACAGAACATTATAAGACTAATATGTACTGTGGCGCCTACCTTTGGATGTGGATTCGGAATTTTTTTTTGGGAAGAATGGGCAGTATAACGAGACGAGAAGATTTTGTCTCCCCATTCTTTGTCGAAGAGAGGGGGGATAATGTAGGAAGTAGAGAGGTGGGGATAAGGGGTTTTCTTAACTAAGGTTTATGAATACAGGTTTAATATTTCGACTCACATCAACTCATAGTAGTGTTGTGTTTCATATATGAAAATGGACGTTTTTCAAAAAAATTCCTATTACATGGTGTTAAAACTCAACAACTCCTTTTATTGAGAAAACATACCTGTCTCATCCACAGGGCCTCGGTGGGGTATAATAGAATGAATATATCTGGCAACAAAATGCCCGAACACGGCCTTCAGATCCGGGTCATGTATCATCTCCACGAACTCGTTGAAGTCCAGATGTCCCGAATTGTCCCGATCAGCCCGGCCCATGATCTTCTCCACCACATTTTCTGGTAAATCGTGTTTATATTCTCTGGATTCAATGAATTCTTTTAACTCGTGGTAGGATATATTGCCATCGTTGTCTTTGTCGCACTGAAAGAGAAAATATCCAATTAGGGAAATTAATTTCCTGAAAAATTGATAAGAGATTATTGGCGGGGAGGTTAGTTCTACTCAAAATAAACCAATTCGACAAGCTGGTGCACGAAAAATTGGCACTACTCAAAACTCAATATTCGACCTAGCTGAGGATTAAGAGCGATTCTCTACTTAAAACAAATCTATTAAAAAATGTAAATTTAATACCCAAGTAGTTGAAGAATAATAATAGTCTGATAATAAAATAATAATAAATCTGATGATAATATCATGATATAATCACATGTGTATACCTTCCTAAGCTGTTGACCCCTTAACAGAAGAACGCTGACACGAGAAAGACGAAGAGGTAAATTTCGATATTTTTCTTACGCTTAAGAAAAATGACAGAAAAGATGTTTTTGTACAAAAGTTGTAGGCTTCCACGAGCTCTATTTAATATTTGGATGGTTTTGATTTTAGTCCAAATTTTAGTTAAAAATTTAAACAATCCTTACCTAAATCGTTATTATAAGTAGTTACCTAAAATAACATTATGTTTATGTAGTTTATTTTCAGAAACGATCGAGTCATGCGTACCTTGCTTCTATGTAATACAAGCAAGCCACTGTAAGTAACCAAATGGTTATATCATTTGGTTTCACTGTGCCTCGTGATTTGTACACCTATGAAGACATACAGTGGTAGAAACTTAATAAACGGTAGTGGCACTATGCAGGTATCTATATAAATATTGTTTCTGATATACTGCAAAATGTGAAGAGCACTGGGTTTCGTTTATCGTTCTAAATGAAATGTCAAAAATCCAAATCGATCAGTAAGCTGCTAAAAAATTACTCAAGGTCAAAGATAAAAATAACGGTGTTTTGCATAATAATTTTACAAGTATCTCTTAAATGGTTAGTTAGTCTTATGGTAAAAATACTTATCAAATTTAATCAACTTAATGGCGACTAAGGGATAAAGTCGCTATCATAAGTCCTGGGGCCTTACCACCATTCCTTAAAGCAGTATTATTTTAACCTTATTTCTCAATTTCGCACCACGGCGTCCTTAATGTAAGCTTATTTTATTAATGTTTTGGTTTTGGTGTTTTGGTTTTGGAAGGAAGTTTTGGTGACATCAACACGATTCGATAGCTTACTGTAGTGCAAATCGGAACGTTGTATGAAAGGAATGGCGTTATACAGTTCATATAGCGTTGTCTCGTTTTGTTTTTTAGCAGGGAATAGACAAATAATTAAAATAATTCGTTCTATCGCAGCACTAAGCATTAATACTTTGGTGGAGGTCATGGTACGAATATGAGTAATGTTGTTTTAAGCCTGAAACAAAACATTCCTGCAACAATATTGTTTTGTAAATGATGGTGGTAGGGCCCCTGAGGTAATAAATACACTACTTCTAAGAGTGGAATCGCCAATCCACTTGGCCCGCGCGAGCGTGGTGTTTTAAGGCCATACTCGCCATGCACAAGACAATGTGCATGAGGAAGTCTATGTCCAGTGGTGGACGATAAAACTTCATAACCAGCCCTTTCATCATAAAAGGGCTGGTTACGGAACAAATTTAACAGCTTATACTATAAAATTTCCCATGAAAAATGACGGCGTTATTATTCTGAGGACGCGAGCAACAGTTGGCCCCTACAATTACCCTAAAGTGTAAAATACTGATTCGAAATAAACAAAGACGTTTTCCGTTTTTAGGAATTCCCCGGCCAATCGGAACACCTATGAAATATGTGTTTGTGTCATTGCGTGTGTCCATTGTTTTATCGCTAATCAAACATGACTTACCGGACAATAGTAAATATTTGCTGACCTACTCATATTGGTTAAAGCCATATATGCTCGTATGTATCTGGTTAATTGTTTAGCACCTACTGTACCCATTACAACTTGAAGGTTACCAGTAGCTGAATGATACGAGGCCTATTTTCAGCGGTGAAGGAAATAGAAGTTGTATGCTCTTGCCTTTAATTGGAATAGAAGTGACCCGCCTCTGTGATATTGGAGAACAGTGGACCAAGGCAGTGGAGCAAGTACTTCCAGCACTAGCATAATGTAAATACATTCAGATAGTGACATAATGCATATCTATAGGCAGTAGGATCCTAAAATTAGTAAAGGGTAGTGTATAGGGGTTGTACTCTATCGATAGTTTCCCCAGGTTTTTTTTATAGAATAGACAGCAGATGAGTGGGCTGGTCATGTGATGGTAAGTGGTCACCGCCGCCCATGGACACCGTCAACACCAGGGGGCTTGCGGGTACGCTGCCGACCTCGCAGAATCCTGTTCACAGCTCTCTTGAAGCGCCCAATGTCGTAGCGTAACGGAAAAACCTCAGCTGGCATTTCATTCCATAACTTTCGGGTTCGCGGTATAAAGTGTGGTATACTTAAATAGTTACAATTTAAAATTTAAGCTTGCACAGTGGGAGCAGTTTTTTTTATAAAAACAAGTTGACAGATGAGTAGCCAGTCCGCTGGATGGTAAGCCATTACTGTTGCCAATGCACATGCCAACATCAGACATAAACGACGAAAGGAAGGCCCACTTTAGGAAGTGTAAAGATTGGATTCCCTACTACCGAGTGGATCCCACAAAAGGCAGACCTAAAAACGATGGTAGGACGAACTTGACGCATATTTTAGCGTCGAAGACACATAACTGAAGGGAGTGAAGAAAATAGGGGGAGGCCTTAGCAGTGGGACAGTAGCAACACTTAAATAATAATAAAAATTGGGTTGAGATGTCAGGATTTTGAAAGGTGATTAGGAAGAGCGGGGAATAGGTAGTACGAATCTTGCCGTTTCTACTGGTATTAATAACAATGGTTTGGCACTTTCGTAAACCACTACATTTAAGTGTAAATGAATCAGGTTTATATTTAGACATGGCGTCATTTTCTACATAAACTTTTTACCAATTAGAAACTATTGTGTTCAGCGAGTCATGAAATATTACGTTATCGACATCATAAATGCGACAATCGCTTGCTGGGGTGAGCCGTCAAACGAAACAAAATACTTCACATATAATGTATATATATATTCATGGAAAAGGCCTATCTGTCTGGTCAAGAACTACGAAGCCGATTTTGTTATCGTTTTCAATGCACTAATTTTGGTTTATAGTTAAATTAATATACATACCTAATATAACGAAAGTTTAGTACAACAAAGTCAAATTTATGAACGATTTTTTTTTTCGGAATTGTTAAATTCTTGTGGCCCTAATGGTCTTTCAAATCACCGGACAGGTATGAATGAAATCTCTGCGATATGTGCCCTAGGACTAGGACCGACAACGGACGGGGTACACGAGTTCTCGAACGGAGACCGCGTGTATCTGGAAATTCGGCCAGGTGGACTGAAGAAAGTCTTGACTGACTTGAAGAAAGTCATTGTTGGATAAGAAGAGCGAAAGATCGTGCGTGGCGTGGTGGTGAAGAGGGTTATATCCAGCAGTGGACAGACAGGTTGATGGTATGGTATGGGTGAAATCAGGCACAAAGCGGACGAAGACATGGTCTACGATAGTTTATTATAAATAACATAACAATACTACAATAATAAATAACATAACAATACTACAATAATAAATAACATAACATTATTTTTTATATAAAGAAAACTTTCGCCCGCAGTAGTATCTAGCATCTCGTTGTACTGCGTCACGCATAGATAGTATCTCACTACCTTTCTTTATAATATGAGAAGGTTTTGACGGCCATGGTCAGCTCGTGATATCGTTAGTGTAAATTATCCAAAAAGTCGCTTAAAATAAAAAAAAAAACTTTGAATTGCAGGCGCTCTACATAGTCAGACGAGCGCAGACACAAAAAGCGCGAAAATATTTTGGGGCGACGTGTTTTTTTTTCGCTATCTATAAGCGAGTATCCTTATAACTGAGTATAAGGAGACACCTGTTCTCGTAAGATATTGACTTGTAGAGAATTGGAGAGACGCTCTCACAAAAAACGGGCTCAGAGGAGACCCCTCTCGAATAACGAATATCTCGCACAGCGGCGGGCGGCGAAACCGCTAAGGCCAACTACGTATACCCCTAAATTATGGCAATAGGACAATTATTTCTTAATATGTTACATATATCTAGTAGATATTATCTACCATGAGCATGTCCTTACGTTTTTATTTTTATGATTATGTGTTTCTTATAGGAGTTAGGACACCCAAAAATAAAAAATGTCTCGTTAAAATGCTGCAAAAAAAGAAGCTCGGTGTGCAAATTTAACAACTTATTTAAAAAAAGCAAAACGTACCGACATAGAGAAACTATTCTTTAATGCAAAACAGAAAAAATAATTAACGGGAAGAGAAAACGGGAGATAGGAAATCTCGATTTTCTCGAATTATTATTGGTATTATCAGCTCGCAATGCAACGATCAACGATCCCTTTCTCTCAAGGTACTTGCTCGCTCGCTGCCGAAACACCAACAAATTGTAAAAATACCCGCTTTTGAAATCCGCTTCCGCTCATTCTCCATCCTTAAGTGTTAAAGCGTCACGATTGGTAGAAGGAACAGAGTTTAGTGTTGTTCTAAGAGAGCAACGAGAGATCGCGGGTCGTTGGAAAGTACTCCTGGTTGGGAAATACCTGGAGTAAGTCTTGGCTCATGTGTTGTGTATGTGGATATGGATATATGTGTGAAGGCTAGATATGGATTTTGACATCCATCGCTGGCTGCTGGGCATGAGCCTTCTCAAGCACTGTCTTGTGCATGAGGGATGTATGGCCTTAAAACGCCAAGCTGGGCACGTGGGCATGTGGTAGTGCCTTTGTCATCTCTTATTCCCGAAACTCCAAATGACGTATGACTCATTCAATTTGACAAATTCGTGAATGAATCACAGGGAAGATACGGCGAAAAATGTGACTATAATAGGATAAGTCGATTAGTCACTACATTAATCGTTACTTATAAGTTTGTTGGAGACAAGTGGCAGCTCAATTCCCATTGAGAATTGTTTCTTGTTATGTGACTCATAGGGGAAATATACAATGGAATCTGAATATCTAAATGTAAGGTCCATATAATTGCTAAAACTTGTTAAAATCATGTTTTCCTCATGCAGTTAAATATATCGATATTAGAAATGATTGAACACATTAAGATGGGCTTTCTAGGTCTCTTTTATAGAATTAAGTAGCAGACAGTCCAACTAGTGGTAGTAGGTATAAATAAAGTATCGCCAATAGACATTCGAGATACATCACAACTTCAGTCAAAAGTGATGAGCGTTGGGCGTCCCTGTTTTACCTTGCTTACCTTCGCCACCAAGCCAGTGACAATTAAAAAATCCATGCTAAAGTAAAAATTATGGTACAGGTCGAATTCAAACTCAGGACCTCACGATTATGAGCCGAAAATAGGAACCTCTAGGCTATAACTGTTCTAGTGCAGGTCTTTGTCCTGAAGTTATTTTGAACATCTCCGCTTATGCAATAGCATACATTACACAAATTGTATGCACATGTGTGTGCGTATTGTTACTATAATAGCATAAATCAAAGACTGAAATTATTGAGAGTATTTTTCGAAAATTGCCCATATTATGGAAACAAAAATAGAATATAAAACTTAAAAGATATAAAAGATATTGAATGTTAAAACTGATACAAATATTCGGAACGTTTCTACACAATTACATGTATACTATCTATATCTATACTAAATATATAATATAATAAAGAGGTAAAATTGTGTGTTTGTAGGTATGTTGGGGGTAATCTCTGGAACTACTGAACTGATTTCAAACATTGTTTCACAAATAGGAAGCTACATTCTCCTGTCTAATATAGGCTATATAAAAAAAAAACTTATAAACCGAAGCGAAGCGAGGGCGGGTCCCTAGTTACTTATATATTAAGTATGACCTGCCTGTGAAAATGGGATTGTCGACAATTTTGACTGCATGCTGTTAGACGAAATCAAATGGGTCCAGCTTATATTTTGGGGTACCTGCTTAGAGATGTGAGCAGTATCAGATGTGGTCTAACTTTTATTTTTATTATTATTTAAATATTAGCTGAGTAGGCTTTACAGTGTTGCCTATCAATTCGCCTACTTAAAACCCTTTATAATTGTAACACATCAAACAAATAATCATCACTAACTAGTACCTATTGGCGGCCTGTGAGATAATCAGTTTTAACCAATCAAGCAATGATGTTTGACCTTTTATTGTTTGTCTATTGTTTACTGAGATGCGGGAATCCTAATGCCACCATATTGGTTAAAATGGATCTATAAACTTTAAACTGATTATTTTGCAGGGTGGCAGTAATGGATCAACTGCAGGGTGCATTTCTTTCTAAACTGAAATAAATTTTGGCACAAATATAGTTTGGATATATCTTAAAGGTTTAAATCCTCCATTCAAATTATATGGTGATTCAAAAAAAAAATCTGGAGTATATCATCCACCAATCTGCACTGGGCCTGCGTGGTGGATTACCACGTGGCCAAAAACCCCCAAGTGATTTACTAGGGGAGGCCTGTGCCCTGCAGTGGGATGTTATAGGCTGATACAATACTGTCTAGGTTAAGCTTGGACCAAATCTTTATAGCAGTTCTAAAATTCAGAGGATGTAACTGTTTAAGAAATTTAGAAAGAAAT
Organism: Sesia bembeciformis; assembly: GCA_943735995.1. NCBI lineage: Eukaryota > Metazoa > Arthropoda > Insecta > Lepidoptera > Sesiidae > Sesia > Sesia bembeciformis. The sequence continues at coordinate 2,240,105 of OX031045.1, read as the reverse complement.
TCAATGACAATATACATCATTTTATTAGGCTTTTTGTCTAGTTTCACAAAATTTAGTCTAGATTTTTTTCAAATATAGAGAATAGCAAAATGTACCTTTTCAATTGGACACCTGACATGGACTTTGTTTTACGCATCATTCTTTTTTTACATTTGTGATAGAGCTACAGGTAGCAGAATATAGGCTTCATATGTTAAAATAAGTCTTAAATATAACAGAACCAAGGTTTTAGTAATAAACATGATTTACTACTGACCAACTATAACTTCCTCTAAAGGTTTAATAAATACTCTTATGATACAATGTAGCCAATACATGTTATTTAAGTACAAAGTATTTAATTTTTGATTATTCTACTTTCTGTATATTTAAGTTATATTCTTTTATATTTAAGTTAAGTCTTTAATACTCTAGTTTTTAATAAGTTAATTTTTATAGATTTAAGTAGTTACCTAATGAATTTATATTAAAATAGTTTCTGTAAACATCTGTAAATACTAAGTAGAATTTTCACAAAGAGAACTATTCAATTTCTTAATTCTTCTTTTACTTTTCAGTGAGAAAATTTCTATTAAATATATATCTTTGATGATTACATGTACATTACTTTGCCAAGTGACACATAGAGTACTTAACTATATATTTATGATTGTAACCAAAACTTATCCACCTATGTAAAAAGAGGTAAATAGTTATAAATAGGTTGATGATAAAAAATTACTAAAATGTTAAATAAATGAATATATCTTTATTTGCCTCAACAGAGTATTACAAGTTTGCCATAATAAGCTAAGGGTGCCTGATTCAGCTATTTATTTATCTAAATATTTACATTATTATATTAAATCTAGTATCATAAATTAGGTAAACTTATACATTTCTAATATATATAAATAATAACTTTCATAATTATAATTCATCATAATTATCACTAAACGTTTAAAAAACAATTACTCACCAGATTAAAATGAAACTTATTAAAAATACCTACAATATTTTGAAATTGGGACGGATTGGGCCTTTAATGGCCGACACAGGCCTTCCTTAGTAAATCCCTAGGAGTTTTAGGTCATAATCCACCATATGGGTTTAGAGTTTAGTAGGTAGATACACATGCTCAAGACTAAAATTTTCGAGCATGCGAGTTTCCTCGCGGTTTTCTTTCAACGCCAATCTAGCGATAATTTTAAAAATCCGTACTCAAACTCAGTAGTACGGGCCGAGGTTTTGAACTCAACACGAATGAGAGTAGAAAATAGATACCCCTACGCTATCACCAGATTGAGATGCATGTAAGACGAATAAATTTAACAAAGTATAAAACACTGGGATACCTTGTTAAAAATCGCTTGCCAATATGAATCAGGCCTCGTTCGCGGAGTGAGTGGCATTGAGACGGTGGTTTCCCTCTGTTCCGAAGACATTTTCACTAAAAAAATCACGCGTGATTCACAAACGATATGAAGCAAAAGTTATTTTACTAAAAGTAGCACATTATATCACTTCAATCATCAAGCACTGAAAGGATATTTGCAATCGATTTAGCCTCGCAAAAGTAAGATAAGATAAAACCTTTTCATCGATACGTTGATATTGTTTGGCAAGATTTTTTTAAAACTTATTTTTTTATGCCTCGTCAAGAACCAAACTGAAAGCGATACCGTTAGGAACTAACAACAAATATGACAAGTATGACAACAATGACAAATGACAACTAAGTAAATGACATATCTTTGGCAGCGGAAATAGTGCGTTACAAGCACGGACTTTTAATTACCGTGTATCTTGTTTTATTTTCGTAATACAAAAATAGACTAAATTGTCATAGTAAGAACTGTTTTATTTTGGTTGATTGAAGGTGAAAACGGAACGCAGTGCAAATTCTGGCTGTCATTTTAGTCCACTTTTTGGCGCTTTTGAGGCTCATCCATTGGATGCGTTCACGTAAGTTAAAAAAAATAGAAACGAAATTAAAGTAAATATAGGTATATCAGATAACAATTTAATCTACAGGGGATTAATTTTATAATAAATGACTTTTAAATGTCAATTTCTTTTAAAAAGTAAATATAATCGTTTTCAAAAAAATATTTTATTTTGAACGTAGTCTTGTTGTCATCGTGATAATCAGTCAAATTGAGTCAAACAAACAAATATTATTATCAGTGCCTGTTACAATAGAATAGAACCCACTTATGTGAAAGTTGAAGTTGAAATTTAAGCAGTAAACGTGTTTGTTTTTAACGTAATAACGTAACGAAATCAAAATGAATGATTTATATAGATGTAATAAAGTTTCTGGAATTTATTGGCTAAGAAAACCTATTGAAAATGTAAAAATAAAGTAAGTTTCTACATTCTCAATTGTACCTATCCGTTAATATAATATTATGTATACCTGTATAAAGTCTTCAGTCTTGCTGGACTATTCTTGACATAGAATTACATACGAAATAGAATTGGATGATCATACATTTAGATATTGTAAGTTCTATTAAAATTTTAGCAGAGGCATTTATAATTTGATGAAGAAATATTATTTAGACCTGAATAAGTAATATATTGTTTAAGATAATATATCATAATAACAAAAAATCTTTCTTTTATTTTCTGTAAGCGTTCCTTTGCTATATAGTAGTTTAGTATTTAAAAACCAAATAAATTAATTCTTACTTTTTAACTATCAATTTAACTATTTTATTTATGTGTTTCAGAATTAAAATTAAACCTCAAGATGGAATATTATCATTGCCAAAATTTGAGGAATATACACATGAATCCAATAGTGTTAACTTACAAAACCTTGATAACAATTCTGTACAGGAACACACATTTAAATGGCAAAAGAAAATCTTCAGTTTATGGGAAATAAATTGTTACACTGACGTACACAACTGTATTTCTGAAACGGAACTAAATTATCACAACATGATAGAAGACTCAGAATTAGAACCTCATAAAATATTTACATACATCCATGAAGACTATTATTTACCAGTGCCCGTAATTTCTAAAAAAAAAAAATCAAATGTGTCTCATTTGCATTCATGTTTGGAACACTTGAGTTTGAATGACAAAGCTGGAAGGTTTGCAGCGGATACAAGTTCAATGGGACATTTGTTGAGGAGTGAAGAAAATATTGCTGAAGAAAAGGAGCAATGGATAGCAATGCATATTGTGCTTGATAATTCAGATTATAATGAGTGAGTATTATTCTAGTATTTTAGTAACATGAGCTTTGCCCACGGCCATGGGTGTAGTCAGTATTTTATCCAGGGAGGGCAAAGCAAATATTTCTTATATTATAATTTAAATAGACATTGTGTAGTACAGAAACTCTTTACTTATCCTTCCCTATGCCAGGAGGGCAAGCACCTCCCCCTGCCCCACCTTGTCTACGCCTATTCCCGCATCTTTGTTTGTGTGGACTTGAGTGTGCAGTTAGATGTACATATTTATTATATGTACATATTTGTATCACATCCCGTTCCACCCAGCCTATCAGTATTTTATTCCATTCCGTTTCATCTAATCCCTTCCCATTCCATTATCTCTGATGCCATTCCATCCATTCCATTAAATCCCATCTCATTCTATAATACAAATTGACTAAAATATCTATTTTTAAAATATAAATATTTATATTTATTTATTAAATATTAAAATATGGATTTTGATATTTAATTTAAAATTATTAATATTAAAATACCCAAAGCTTGTCGAATGGGGATCGCTTTTAGCGATTCATTAATATGTTATTGTTTTATTTTGTTCCTGATGTGCAATAAAGAGTATATTCACGAATAATGAGGCAAATTAATTATTATATATATATATATACTTTTGTCCACATTCTAACATGTCAGCCCCATGATAACAACACTATTTAGACTACATTAGTTCATTTGGCTAAGCTGCACAATATCTTAGCCACATCTGCAGATGGCTCTGCTAAGATGCTGCATATATTAATCCCATATATTAATTTTAAATTTAGGCATAAAAAATTATCTTTCATCTCTGTCACATTCCATCAGCTGATGATAAATGTCATCTAATTTTCCACAAGTTTCACAATTTGGACTTGAGACTTTTGCTATTCATTAATATTTGCATTCATGAATAGTGTTTTTTGTTAATCGATATGCCTAATACCAGTACAACTTATCATACAATAATTTCAGAAACTCTCAACTCCTTCTAAAACAAGAGGCTATCCTCCTCTCACTGTACCATAATACAACATCCAACTGTCTGGTCATATCACCAGACGTAAACAATTTGGATTTGAACCCGTATACCGTGGAAACTGCGACGGGCGTGCGGTGGGCCTTCCAATATTCCATTGATGTTAATTTCGGAGATGGTGTCGATGGGGATGAGTTGGCAGTATTGGTAAATTTTTTTGTTTTTCTATGGAAAGAAAGTGTCAATTTAGTATCAGATGGTAAGTAGTAACTGTCCAAGTAATTATCAACTATTAATAACTAATTATTAATAATTACCTGTATGATACAATAAAAAAATTGTTCCATTATGAAGTGTTTTAAAAAAAAATTTTTTTATTGGTAGAAGGTTCTATACGTCCACCTGGTGGTCAAGCTTTTTTTCCCCTTCGAACTGATTTATATACATAAATGATATACCTATGCTATAGATATAATAATTAATTCACACTAGTTTTTCAAAAATGGTAATACTATAGTTATTGCGCATTAACATTTTTAGCTAAACAAGCTATTCAGAAAATGGGAGAAGCGACAGAAGCAACTGGTAAACTTCACAATGCCGCCTCTAGGCAAGAAGCAGTACAATGTAGCACTGGAAATATTAACAGCTACCAACTTCGACGCCGACAACTTGTACATCGAGTTTCATATAAAAGTTAGTAAGTTCTACTTGAAGTACTACTTCCATTCCGCAGATCCAGATGAGTTCATTCCAGGTCTTGTTCCAGATAAACAAGACCATATTGGCCGCAAAAAAAACTCTGTGTAAAAAACTACTGAATAGAGCACAGCAGTTCTTCACTCCCAGGTAACGTTTGTTGCTTTAAAAAGATCAAATTAGGCCCTCTCACACCTCTTGGCAGGTGCACCTAAATACCAACTGAACCCATTAATTGACTTCGTCCAACGGCGTGCTGTCTGAATTGTCGACGATCCCACTCCCACTGCTGGTGTAGAATCGTTATAATTCAGAAGAGATGTTGTTTCTTCTGCGTCTTCTACCGCTTGTGTAAATATTTTTTTGGGTTTTTACTCCAAGATCAGTCCGCGCCTCGCGCCTCCCCCCCAGGTCAAAAACTTTGATAGTTCATTAGGTATCCGACCGAAACAACATAAATATCAAAATCGCTACTACCGCAACCTTTTGGAAGGTAAAGGTCTTTTTTATCGACTAGACTAGTTCAAGTTAAGAAAAATGTGATGTCATCACTCTCGGTCATGTGATTTCACCTACTGACCAATTACGAGAGGGAGCATTCCAATACGAGAATGACCAATTGACGCTGTGTATGGTACATTGAACTAATGACGTCACTTTTTTCTGAATGTGAATAGAGTATAAGGCCTCGGGAGAAACCTATATCCAACTTAGGAGAGATAGGCCGATGGTGTACAGTTATGGTAGCGGTCCTCCTGTACGGACGTATTTCAAGGTCCCCTTTTTCCTAGGTACCGGATGAAATACACTGCACCAGTTCCCTTAAAGGGCGAACGCACATAAGTCAAGTGTTGCGGAGCGGTGATGTTGAAGAGTGGTGCTTTGGACATGTCATAGATTTGGAGTTGGAAGTGGACGCTGGGTCAGGTATGTCAGGTCACATATGTTAGAAGTAGGAGATGGTTACCTTGATGGTTGATGGTAATTTTAAAGATATCTATCTATTCACCGTATAAAGGAGTCCCTTATTGAAAACTAGTACCTACAAATTGTAAGAAAACAGTTTCCTTTAAAATTACGATGAGAAATGAATTACAGTTCAGAAATGAACAAAAATTATGAAAAGAACTGGTAGAATCGAATCTACTCTTATTTCAGTGGCATGTTATATATGGCTTAGTTTTTAACGGCTCATTTCAGATCCACCTCCCATCCAAATCTTCTTGGAAGCGATCTCAACAGACTGGTTGGGACGTCATCGTACAGAAGGGTATACCTATCTCGCTCTCTCCTTACACCTCGGTCGTTACAAGAAGCGGTTGTCCTGCTCTAGACCTGAAGAGTTAGATGTCGTGGAAGCCGAGGGCCGAAGGTTCTTCGTGGGTGGATGCCATTTGATTAAAGAGTTGGAAGTGTTGGCGAAACCACAGCTTGTGGTAGGTATTAATATTAACTAAGTAATAATAAATAATGGTACCTTTCTGTAGTTTATTGCTTACTTAAAAAAGGTTTGATAAATTACAAATATTCTCGAAAATTTTAATTACGATACCTTTAAAAATGACGAACTTTTATAGCCATTCAAAGTTAAATGTTGACCAATAATGTGCAGAGTAGCTTGTGACGTCACAATACATTTACATACAGACGATATTTCTAATCGCGCCAACTATAAAACAGTTTCAAGAACAGACTTGACAAATGGCTTCCAGCAGAATAGATATGGCAAAACTTATAAACACCAACTCCAGCAGTAATGCTGCTCGCCTATTACACAATAATAATAATAATATTGTGACGTCATCATCGGGAGTAGCGCGTCAGAATCGACAATTGTGGTGAAATTTTGTATAGCATCTCGATCATTTCCCAACGAATTTCAAAAAATTTTTCACCTCACATAAAACTCGCTAGTTGTAAACTTAATGAACTCCTTCCCACAGGACACAAACTTCAGATTCGTAACAACGGGCACCATAACCGTTATCTACAATACCATATCTCAAACTGCCATCCCAACTACCATCAAACGCCCCCAACCCTCGTCCAGTTCAGCATCAGCACTGCTTTTAGGCGCTGAAGCAGTACTCCGACAGTATAGGAAGGCTAGAGCCAGATTAGCTGCAGCTACTAAGGATCTGAATAAGTTTGAAGATAAGGAGTGAAATGTGATGAAAATAAATTGTGGTATCGGACTGAAACCAGAGCAGTGCAACCAGCCCTATCAGTATCCAATGCTGGACATGCATAAGGGTTGTATGACCTTAAAACACCACGCTGACCAAGCGGGTTGGCGAGTCCACTCTTGTAGAGGTGGGCAGTGCCGGCTTTACCTATGGTGCAGGGTGTGCGACGCACACGGGCGCAGAATCTCAGGGGGCCCCGAGCGCCGCTCGCGACGCCTCCAAAGAGCCCGCGTCGCAACGAGCGGCACCTTTATAAATATAATTAATTTAGTCATATTTTTCCGTACCGGGGGGCGTACCGCAAGCGAACTAAACGGGCTATTGCTTCCCAACATCATTTATAATTGCATTATTTTCACCCGAATTTCCGATCACTGGTGAAAATATAACTAAGTATTCCATTTGGATCGCGCGCCTACTAGAGGGCGCCAGGGTGTTGATTGCACCCGGGCGCTACACGGGCTAGAGCCGGCGCTGGAGGTAGGCGATTAGTGAAATTATTAGTATTAGTAGATGCTAAATGATTATTTAATAAGCTAAATATTTAAAAAAGAAAAGATGAAGATAACTGGAATATTTTTTTGTTGCACTTACCAAGTTATCGAAATCGGAGGACTGTACAGGGTATATCAGATGTTTTTTTGGTAATTGAAACAATGGGCTCTAGCCATGTTTATATTATAATTTAATTGATATAACATGTTGTTTCCTTGAGAAAAATCCGCTTTGTGTTTAGCAAACGTCTGGTAAGTTAACTTAAAAAAAATGAAAAATTCATAATGTAATCTCCTCTGATGGGTGTTGTAAATGGCGACTAAAGGATAACAAAGCCTAAGGAATTACCACCTTTAAAAGCGGAGTCTACCTTTGCAGATTAGAGAATGGATTGGGAGAAAGGGTTGGGAAAATGGGGAGCGATAGTATAGGATGGGATGGAAATGGGATCTGGCATATCTCAATCACTACCAAAACACGTAAATACATTGGGGAAATACGATAAAGTAGGAAATGCAGTATATTTCAAGGTAGTCTTCTGTGAGAGAGGGGTAACGTTGGCCACGTCGAGTGCACCCAACGGCTGTGGGAATGCAGGGTACATTCTCCCGCTACAATGACTCAAAATGAGTGCTCGCCAATCCGCTTGGTCAGCGTGGCGTTTTAAGGCCACACATCCCTCATGCATGAGACAAAGTGTATAAGGAAGCCCGTGTCCAGCTGTGGATACTGATAGTGCTGGTTGCAATCATTTCGCTGATATATATATAAAGAATTATTGTTTAAAAAGTTTTGACCTAAGGTATCAGAGACTTCTTAGGTCCAATCATTTTGGACAATAAAATATTGTTTGAATATTCGTGAAATTAGTACATTTGTTCTCTTTGCTACATTTTTTTCTCGTAGCACAAATTCAATCAAATAATAAATGAAATAAAAATACTAAACTTATTTGTCGTTTATTTAGATTTAGTTTATAAAAGTGGATACAGTACACTCACACATTTGTTTGAGCAGTGGGATTGAGATCAACTGTTGAGTGATTTGAACAAATGGCGATAAGACATCTCGTATAAGAAGACAGCACGTCAAACGTCACATTTTTTTTTCATTTATTTACACTTTATTGCACAATATCGTACAAAGGGCGAGCATAATGCCTTAAGGCATTCTCTAGCAGCCAGCCTTTGGGTTGATCGGAGAAGTTCAATTAGGAGGTGCGTGAAAGACACATACATACATAAAAATACATATACATACATACAAACTTACACACATGCATATATACATAAGAATAAATATAATACATATAATAATAATCGATAAATGCATTATATAAATAAAATGTCTACATATACCCATTACGAGAAACTTTAAAAAAAAACATGTTACTGACAAAAGTAAAATAAAAAAGAAAAGATAAAGCAAAAGGAACTGACATTATGTATATATTATATATATATATATATATACGTATATATATATATATATATACTCGTAGTTACACTCTACGCGCGTCAGCCGCACCGCCTCTGGTCACTACCCTCTAATGAGTAACGAGCCCTACGAACTTTATAGATAGCACAACAGAACTTTACGTTTTTAACTTTATGATTTAGTCTCAAATGAAGTTACAACGGTATAACATATTTTTAATTACTTGATCTATTTCGGGTTTTGCGATATTTCTGTGACACGTTTCTATATTTTTATTATTTATACTCTTATCTGCTTACCTAATATAACAGTGCAATGCTTTCTGTTGGGGCTACCGAGGTACGGCAGCTAGTGTTGTAAAAATGAGGAGAACTGATCGCTCGAGCCCTAAGTCAGACCCAATCAACTTTAAGGCTGGCGCAGACCAGGCGAAGTAGAGCGCGACGTGGTTATCATTAACAAACACCATTTTCCACGTTGGATTAAGATTAAACATTCACCTACCAGTCTTCGAGCGCGTAAGCGGGCGCAGGCGTCGACATAAAGGTTGAAATAAAAATGGTTGATGGGTCCTGTCTTCTATATACAATTGTTCTGTACACAAAATAAGGGATCCTCTTTACTATCTTCTGCCTTCTCTAATAGCTTCTCTCATTTGCGCTGTGATCGCCGCGATTTTTCTCGCGCGTCTAATGTGATGTTCCCGCGCACGCGCAAGCCGCGCACTCTTCGCGCTAGTGAAAGCGGCGCGCGCCGCGTGTTGCGCGCGCTTTGCCGCGTCCAACGCTGACAATTCAATACGGAGGCGAGAAGATTCCCATGTGTTGAGTGCGTTGGATATCGCTGCACGCTAAAAATGAACAGTTTTTTAAATTTGTAATTTATTGCACAGATAAAATGATTTTATGACACCAGTCAACGTTTGAGCAAACAGAGAATTAAGAGGATCAATCTAGATACTGACATGTTACTGAGTAAACGATGGTTATACCATACCATAGGCCTATGTCTATCCACTCCTGGACATCACCGCAGCCCTCTCCCGCAACTGGAGGGGAAGACCTCCGAAGTGAGAGGGCTGAGAAGAGCCCAAGATCACACAATCTTCCACACTTCTCATCCAACCACCACCGGGGAACGCTCGTTAGTACTCTTAAAATAGCTTTACTCCAATGGCAGCAAATTTAAAGATGGGTTAGAGGTTCTTTGGTGACAATATAGAAATAGGAGTCCCGTGTCGACTGTCTGATGATATTTTTAATAATTTAACATAAAACTAATATTTCAGTTAGTATTGAAAAATATTCATTGATGTTCATTGATCACGAGATCCCGTTCATTTAGTATTTGCTCCTCGTTTAAATATACTCCAAGACAACACCACTCGCTTGTGATTTATTCTTTACGTCTGGACTTCCAGATTAATGGAATAACTTGAGATCAAAGTCGCGACATCAACGCGTCATCTACATTCGCCAGTCGCCTCAAGTTGCAAGCATCTGTTCTCAACAACTTATTCTTTCATTACCACGTTTATATACTGTTAGAGAAGAGCGACATAACCTGTATTGGATCCGCCCGGCGACGAACCTGTGTTCTGTCGTATGTACGACAGAACACGACGAACGTATGTACACGTTCCAGAAAGGGGAGAAGTGTTCAATCGAGAGAGATGAAAGTTTCGACAAAGTGCGTGCCGGAAAGAGTCACGCAAGGGTCGAGGGGTCGGATTGTCTGAACTACCTGTGAAGCATCCCTCAATATAGCGTTACGTCTTCTCCCAGCTGCCTCCGCGCGCCGCTGCAAGTCTGCTAACTCGACGCGTCGTCTCCACTCGTTAGCCGCGCCGAGACGCGACCGTCTATCTGCGGCCAACTGCGCGCGTGCTTGATCGTCTATAGCTTTACTTAGGAGATTTGTTGCCTGAGAATAAAGTATTTTTTATAGAAAGAATGTGGTAGACAAACAGACAGTACACCTGGTGATACGTGTCGCTGGTGTCGCCCTGCAACAGTAGCGATAAGTGCCAACATCAGTCCAAAATGACAAAAGTTAGCACGCGCCCGGGTACGCTGCCTAACTTTAGAGATTTAGGAATGATTGTGGAAATAGGGAGGATAAGATGAGATCAGAATGGCATGGACTCTGACATATATATATGTGTGTGTGTGTGTGTGCGGACGAGCAAGCGGTCCCACGTAATGGTAAGTGTTACCGCCGCCCATGGACACCTGCAACACCAGGGGGCATGTGGGTGCGCCGCCCCAATCACTACCGAAATACTTGCGTAAATTAGGGGAATAGGATAAACTGGGAATTACAGTACATTTCACGCTAGTCTTTTGTGTTAGAGATTAGAGAAAACCAAGTACCTTCTTATCATCCATCCAAGCTAACATATCTGCTGCACGTTGCTCCTTTGATCTGATGCAGTTTAGCAATTGTCCCGTCTTCAGCTGCTGCTGAGCGATCCTTTGCAATCTATTGTGTTCGATCAACCAACGCTCATCTTCGCGCTTCTGGCAAACGAATTTCTTGTACTGTTCTGAGGTTTCTGCCTCCACCTAAAATGATAAATAAATAGTGTTTCAGATGGCGCGGAGATAGTTTTCTACTTCTACCTAATTGATAGGTTTGAAGTGAGTGAGTAAGACGATTAAAAAACACTTTGGTAACTAACTGATGACACTAGGGGTCAAATCTACAATGAAGATGATGACTGCAGTGTCAATGACCAATTTAAAATTAATATACTCAACTTTCATTTTAAAACGGTTGAGATGACAGCTCGCTTTTATAAATGTAATTTATTTCAACTGTATTCAACTGTTTTGGAATCGGTCAGTTTATCGCCATAAGGGCCATGGCACTTAGGTTGATTGGCGATGACTACCAACTCTTTAGTCGCCCTTTAACACAGTCGCCAATTTCGAATATTATGCTCGAATGATAGGTATGTTAGAAATACAGATATTCACTTTTGTAATTAAAATCTACTTGATGCCATCAACGTTATCTAATAAGTCAATAAGCCTTTTCACGTGAGTATTCTATAAAAATACTACCGTCTAAACTAAAAAAGAACTAAACCACAAGTGCACATAAACCAATACGTTCCAATCGAAAAACGATTGACTCAAAATTTAACTCAAATGACTATAAGACAATTCGAACCACTCTTATTCCATGGAAAGGGATTTTCCATAAAGGTTTTTAATTTGCACAGGCGACTTGTTCATACCATTTCCCTTTCTTCCTTCTCCTTCTGCCACATCCTCCGGAACTCGTCAGCAAGCCTCTCCCTTTCATCATCCTCTTCCCTTTTCCGTGCCAGTACTGCTAACAAGCGCCATTCCCGCTCGGGTATAGTGCCTAATGCACTACTATCCTCGTAGTCCAGGGAGCCAATTAGCTCTGATATTGAGGCTGGAACTGTAAATATAGCAATGTTAGTGTGTTATGATTATGACCCTTTATAACAGGTGGTCAACCATGACAACAAATTCATAACGTCTTGGAAGTAAAAAACATATCGACGATGGAAAGTCAAAAGAGCTTATCGAATATACGTTATAATTATCATGTTGGCCGTGTGGTCTCGGCCATCTTTATAATAGCAATATCGCATCCTGTGGATGTCGTAAAAGGCGTCCAAGGGATAACAAACCCGCTACCAAAAGCGTTGAGGAATTATATCTCTAAAAAAGTGAACTCGCCAACCTGCTTGGCGAGTGTGACATTTTAGGGCCATACATCCTTCATGCAAAAAACAATGTGGTTATGGTCTGGTTACGGTTATGTTGACGCTAACAATAACTTATAAACAATACGTATGACAGCTTAGTTTGAATCGTAAAGCGTAGGCTATTCACATTTTACACTTGGACTTTCGTCAAGTAGTACTTATCTATCTCCAGATTTCATAAATTATATAAACTAGGGTATGAAACCAGCCAGTACCTCTGTAGGTTGCATTAAATCCTAAGATAGTTGTTAGTACTAATTTGGCTGAAAGCTATGCAAAATGAAATTCGAATTACAATTCAGATACCTACCTATCTATGACATATTTTGAGACTCAGTCATGCGATGACTTCTAGCTTTAAAATTGTTAGTACAGCAAATTTCAGTTTGGGTTTAGAAAATGAAATAAATATGAATTCTATAATTATTATAGTAACGAGTGCAAAAATTATGGAGGTATTATATTAATCTTTAATGTAAATATATTATTTCAAATCGCCTGCTAAACATATGTGAGCAAATTACTGTGAATGTGTAAAATTCTATTCAATTATTATTTCAGGCGTTTACATTTAGAAAACTATCACTATGGCGACAAAACACTTTTCATCCATTAGCGGTAAAAAATTATATGCCCTAGGTGAGCTGACAACGTGACGAGGGTGTCCAACATTTCTTATGAAGAGCTTCTGATAGTATCATCCATTTTTTACATTTGCCCCAAATTAAAACGACAGTTTTCTTATGTGCTTACTGTAAGTACTTACTCTCAGAAATTCTTCCAGTGGGTGATCTTTTCCTTGGCGACAGGCACCCAGATCTCCTCGGCGTCTCAGTTATAACTTTGTAACAAAACACCATTGTTAGAACCTCGTTATTTTTAATGAAAATGGAAAGGGTCGTGGGAATTCAATCAATTACTTATTCATTTACATCACAACACACGTGAGATATGTAATAAGTGGCACTTAGAACACAAAATTTTTCATATCGTTCTTATATCATTAAGTATCTAAATAGATTTCTTGTTGCGCTTAATAATCACAGATAATATTGGTAATTTGAACATAAAAATAATTCATATAGAAATTGGGACGCGATTAGCCGTTGCTAACGCATTGAAAATAATATTTTGTTGGTCGAAATAGTACAGAGTTTAATCGATATTGATTAAACTTTCTCTTCAAGGTTGTGACGCAAATGAACATTACCGCTACAATACAGAGGTACAATGTTTTATGTTTGGTTTAAAGAATATAACTTAAAACTTTCGTGTTTTGTACACATTTTATATTCTAAATCACGTCTGAACGTGTAATCAGCAATAGCCAAACACATTTCAACACTGGAATTATTTATTCACTGGATAGAACTCAGCACTCCCAGTTCTTTTTTTTTTGGCTAAATTCTTGTGGTTAATTTCACTAAATTGTATGCTCGGTGTGATCACCATAAACAATGGTACAGTATAGCCTGTAGATATCGTTGTGTGGGCATTCAATATTCATCAAAGAGCAACGGCCTTCCGACTTACTAAGATTACGTAGAAGTTTTTAAACCTAGCTCAATTACATTATTGAATGCAGTATAAGTACCGTAATCTATATGCTGGAATGCATACAAAATCATTACATTTTTGCTCTTATGGGAATTAATTGGCGTAAGTTAAGCTGAAAGTAGAGTTGCCAATCGTCCCGCGAGAGCATGCCAGCATGTCCCCACATGCTGCCATGTAACGTATTTCGATTCTACCGTTGTGTCCGTTTTGTTTGCAAGGCTCTAGATAGGTAATATAAGTATATCCTAATTCATTTCTATTTGACGACATGATCATTTCACTTTTATTCTTAGCGCAGTTATATATTAGGTATTTAACTAAGTATATAACTCCACAATGAAACCAAAAATTGGGTTAACTTGAAGAAATTCAAAATTAGCAGACTGAGGAATATCTGTTTTAACACGGAAGTGTTATCAGGAACTGATTACAGTTTTCATGGCTAATCGTGTTTGATTGCATTGAAGTATTAGCAAGTCATTTGGACTGATTGTTTATTTATTGACTGATTAAATTTAAATATACTGGCATTATAGCTTTTTATGCAACACTTGCAGACAGGTAAGCAGGTGTTTGCGTTATGTAACAAGGAAAGAGTCTTAAAAATTAAAACAGAAGTAGAACGGAATCGTTCAACAATCGAACACTTTAGAACACAATACACGAGAGGGCATTATCAGTTCTTATCGGATTAGATAACAGGCTGAGTGGCAGTCGAATACACGCCGCGGGTCGGTGATGACGCGTGCAACAGCCGACATGGACAAAGATAAGGATAGACCAACCAGAAGGCCAGATGTGCTGAAGAAAATTAACGCTGAAAGCATCATGATGATAGAACGTGGTCTTCTCGGCGATTTGCCCCAGAAACTCAGGCCTGTGCCACCGAGAGCTGTTCTAGGGAGGCCCAACAATCTGGCTCTGGTGAAACCTTCAACGTTTCGCTCGTCGTGTCTCCCTATAGTCCCCGATTCACCTATTTCCGAAAAACTAACGTCGTCGGACGAAAGCTTACCTCAATTGAAGAAAACATTCAGTTTCCGCGAGAAGTTTTCCCGGCTGAATCTGTTCGCTAAAGACAGAGATAAACAGGATAAACCGAAATGGAAAACAATTGTAGAGGAACGAAACGAAAAGATACCGGAGATGAAATCGAAGACGGAGTCTGAAAACAAGTCTAAAAAGTCGTGGTTCTTCAAAAACAAAGACATGGTTGAGAAACGAGAGAATCGACCTTTGTACAAACGCAGTAAGAGTTTCGAGTTTTTACCTAAAGCGATAGAAGAAGAAAAGGAAAAGGAAGAGGAGCAGAAGACTGATACGTTGAGAAGGAATTATTCTTATAACTTCGGGAGCAGCGACCCTATCTGGGGCTCCAACGACAGCCTCGAACGCATAGCCAACGTTTATTACGAAAATGACAAAGGTATTTTTCTAAAAAGTATAAGGGAATACGACGATCTGGAATCGCCACAACCTAATTCCAGCATGTCTACCGTAACATCTGCATCCAGTGGTATAGTCGCCAATATTTTAAAGACTCAGTCAGTAACAGACCTCCTCGAAGAGTTTGATAAAGCCGTAGAGCTATTCAGTGAGAACTATATGAGTGATTCTGAACCGTATACTAAATCTGAAGACAAACCGTTGAGTGTTGTGATTACGAGACGAAATGCCTCTTTCAGTACGCTCCCATCCCCAAAGGTATTGCAAGTTAACAGGCTTAGTGAAGTGAGGGAAGACTTTAAGAAGGAATTGTCGGAAGTGATAAGTGCTAGACGTACTAGTGGTGTTTCGACTGGTGTTAAGACTTGTCGTAGAGGTTCTGTGACTGATTGGTTTGTGTTAGAAGACAAGACTACGGGAGATAACAATAAATACAGAAGAGCGCAGAAGAAGCCGGTGAATCGAGTTAGGAGGATGAGTTCTACGAAATACGTAAGTCTTTGAATTGTATTTATTTCTAAATTTTAAATAGGTGTTGTGTGCTAAATGTGCTTGAAAGTGTTATCGAAGCATCAGCGATAAATTTTTATTTACAACATCATTGGTTTCATGAATTGAAATTCCAATTAAAGATAACGTAAGCATGGGTTCCTTTACATTACCAGGATTTTAATTTATTCTAATGGCATCGTAGGAATAATTAATTTTCTTGTATAAGAAAAGATTTCTAACGATTTATGATGCTTTCTGCATATGAGTGTCAGTCATCTGTTTTGCCACTGAAATAAATATTGACACTTTTACGAACATAATACTTGTTACAAATACCTATTCGAATCGGCTAAGTGTTTTCAGAGATTACTTGTCTGACGTTAGCAGGTATCTGTTGATATTTCTGTCGCAAGAGTGTGTGTAGTAGTCTTAGGTATTTTACTGATAATGAAAGTTTAGTCACACTATTTATTATTTACTTTTCATTTAGGCGACATATCTATCAAAATTAAATAATCATTCTTATGATTAAATACTCGTAGACAGAACGAAAGAAATATTTATTCACGAAAACTAAAAGTTAAACGGAAACAGAACAATAAAATCTACCATTGTTTTGAAAAGTACTTCCCGGTCTCCATACCGTAACCAGTCATTTTATACTTCACTGCACTGCTTGACACAGGCCTCCTCAGGAACCTTCTCATGTACATTTTTTATGAAAAGGCGGCAGACGAGCATACGGTCCACCTGATACGGTCCACGTCCTCGGATATGCTGCATAGCGACGGAGATTTGGAAATGTATTTGGAGAAATGGTTGGGAAAATGGGACGGAATACGATAGAATGGGATGATAATAGGCTCTGGCATATCTCACTCACTACCGAAACACGTACTTATATAGAAGTAAATGGGTAACGAGGCCAGATGAGCGCGCCTAGCGTACAGCCTCCCCTTCACAACACACTGTCGTATACATGGGAGATGTATGGCCTTAATACACCACGCTGGCCAAGCGGAATGACGAGTCCATCCACTCTTTTACAGGTGGTTTTATTATGGAAATAAGATCTTCAATACGAGTATATATGACCGCACGATTTTTATACCGACTCTCCCTATCTGCGTATCAGCGCCATCAACAGTTATCTGACACGATACTGACATATTATGTAGATTGTACAATACCTGTAGCTATGTAAAATAAAGTAAGTGTATTTTCTTCTTCTATAGAGGTCAGTAAGCTCGTGACCAATGGTCTGTGCGATTCGGCCAAAACATCAAGTAAAATTAGATAGATATTAATTAGGTAATACATGTAAATAAAAAAGTCTTTTAATTCCTTAGTTATTAATACTTATAAAAAAACTGTCAACTCGTTTGCCACACTTTTGTAAGTGAATCATTTTCAATTAAATAAACATTTTTTTAGCAGAATATGGTTACAAATTAAGATACATTCTTTATGAGGTTGATACAATTAAGATTTTTTTTTATATATGCTTTTCTTTTCATGTGCCACTTTTCATTCCGTTATTTAGTGCCACTTTTAAATAACCAGAGTCTATTTTTATGTTCCGACACGAAAATAGGTCTTATTAGTTATCCTTTGTGGCACAAGGTGACAAAAGGCGGAATTAATGTTTAGAAGCTTGGAATTAATGTTTGGGTTATACAATGACTTCCGGGTATTCTACAGAAGTCATTGGTACATACGATGGTACATACGTAGAATACATAGAAATCATTGGGGTTGTGTAGAAATAACGCAGTAGGTGCGATATTACGTGCATTTTTTTTAAACTTACAATTTATAGAATCATTTTAGACTCTATGACCAGCATGCAAGTTTTTCTTTAAACAACATTACAAAATGCAAGCAACAAATGAACTGAATTTGTAACACAAACAATGAAATATGTCCGTAAACCGCAAGCGTGCGGGTCACGGGATCAACTACTGGCATTTCGTAGCGAACCTCTCCGGTACTTATGAAGCAATCACACCTAAAACATACCACTTACCTAATTTAAGTATATATTTTAAGGAAATTTCGAAGGTCTCTTCAAAATGAATAGGAAATATGAATAAAACGAAATCTGTGGACAAACTGCAAAGTGTATTTCTTAACTGATTGTAATAAAATGCACCAAAGGGGGAATGAGTCTATATATGTTAAGTTTAGGGTTGCCAACTTTGAAATATCACATTATTTGGCGGCAAAATGATAACTGAAATCGGGACAAGCGGGACCCGAGGAAATCTTCTGCCAAAGAATTTTCTGTTGCTCGTGTGGAGGTTTTTGGTTTTAGGTTATGGTATATTAAAGGTTGGGTAAATGAACTGTAATTGTCGTCCATGCTGTTATCTACATATATAAAAAATAATGTTTCTTTGTTTGACCCGTATGCGTTTCTATACCATTCATCCGATTGCGATGTTATTGTGCGCGCGCCCGCGAAGGTTTCTATATTATCGCATTAAATTGAAGACCACGCGAACCAAGTCGCGGGCAACAGCTAGTATTAAATAATCACAAGATTTACCAATCTTGTTGGCGTGCGGGAGACGATTGGTGAGTACGGTGTGGAGTGTGGACATCACTGTGTGCGGCTATAGCGCAAATTGCTGACAACGTAAAACACCGTGCGCGTTCTGCGTGCACTGTGTCAACACTGTGTCTCTATACTCGTTTAATTATTTCTCGTTTATATACAGTTATAGGTATATGGGATATATTAAAATCGTAAGCCCTCTTTTATACCATGGCGAGCTGGAGGACCCGTTCAGTCGCGTTGTGTCTCAATGCAACAATCAGTGCCGGCTTTACCTATGGTGCAGGGTGTGCGACGCACACGGGCGCAGGGTCTTGGGGGCGCCGAGCGCCGCTCGCGACGCCTCTAAAGAGCCTATTAGAGGGCGCCAGGGTATTGATTGCACCTGGGCGCTAAATGGGCTAGAGCCGGCTCTGGCAACAAGTATTGAACAGTATCGCTCAGAAGGCTACTCGTCACTTTAAAGGGTTTAAATTCAAAATGTATACAAAGCCAGGCTTCTGTAAATGTAACTGGAGCCATGCGCGCGCGCGGGCAGTGAAAGCCGTCGCCACGTTCCGCCCTGAATGGCGCGCCGGACAATTTCGCTCTTACTAGCCTAATCATACACAAATGTAACTATTACATGACTGTGTTCTATGCTCTTTGAAGATACGTTATGATGGCCTGTGTGGTGTCGGACTTCTTTAGCATAGTTCTATTTCTTCCCGTGCGTGTGGGACAATACCACCTTTTTTTATTGAAAAAAGGCGACAGACGAGCATACAGTCTATCTGATGGTAAGTGGATATTGTCGACCATAGACATTCGCGATACATGTCAACATCAGTTCAGAATAACAAACGTTGGCACGCCTCCAGATGTGCTACCTACCTTTGCAGATTAAGAAATGGATTGGGAGAAAGGGTTGAGAAAATAGGGAGGGATAGGATGGTATGGGAATGGACTCTGGAATTACTCACTCACTACCGGAACACGTGCGTACATTGGGGAAATACGTTAAAGTAGGAAATACTATACATTTCAAGGTAGTCTTCTGTGAGAGAGGTGTAACGTCACCAGTCATCACACTCATCCGCTACAATGACTCTAAATGAACATGCATGCATGCACAAGACAATCTGCACGGAGAGACCTATGTCCAGCAGTTGAAGTTGGAAGGGTCCAATGTACGGTACAGTTTACGGTAACACATAAATAATAAAAAAATTATAAATCACAACTTCTTAATAAAAAAAAATACATTTTTTTAGGAGAGCGTCCGAAATCCATTTTCATTGTATGTATACGTAAAGTATAAAGTATATAACAGACATGATGTACAATAGTATTTGTCTCTTGTTTTCCATTAGACACTTATTTAGGAAAATTCATGAGGCTAATTCTGGTTGAATTGTTAAACTTAAAATATTATTAAACATAACACTCAGATTTGATTCCTTAGATATGAAGTGGGTGACAACTAAGTGTACTTTTACTTTTCTATTTTTACGAAATAATTAATTACCTAGTAAAAACCGATAGGCCGAGGGACTTACAAATTTGCCAAATTTTAGAAATTATTTTGTTTTATTTAAATAAATCTTAAAAAACCGTTATGATAAAACTTATACCTGAATTCAGGGTTATGCATGTGGTATGATTGTCTTGTGCATGGTGCTGGTCAAACGAGTTGGCGAGTCCACTCTTTTAGAAATGGTATAGTACCTCAGGGCTTGTGGTAGCCGCTGTATTATCTTATAAGTCTCCGCCGTCAGTTGTAGTCGCCCTTTACGACACCGACGGGAAGAGATCTCTTAGGTGCTATTCTAAAGCCGGCCGACACCACACATCCAATTTATAAAACAATAGATAAATTTCTTCGTAATCTCCCTAGAAATAGTAATAATAGATTAACAACAATAGATAATACAATAGCAACTGTACCAGAACCTGACATACATAGCATAAATACAGAGTAATTAGTAGAAACGTGTCAATTATCATGCTACCGTCGACCGTAGACGCAACCGGTGACAATAAAATCAATTACCGACTAGTGTTGTCAACGCGGCGTGAGTTACCTCAATTCATGCTTTAGATAATTGTTGTCGTCGGAGGTACAATTCAGAACTATTTATCTAAATCAATAATATTATCGCGTTATGGATCGTAGTACATGGTTTCCTATTGTTTGTACTGTATTTATATAAATAGTGATTTTGTACTGTTTATTTACAATTGTGACCGCATTTCTTGCGTTAAAGGGATAAGAGAGGTGTCGTATAGAAAATTTGAAGACAAACCATAAGAACCCATAAGAAATTTTTCGATTAGAAGCCCACGAAACGAGATGTTTAAAAAAACTCAATTTTAAATGTGCAATTGTTAAAAAATGTTGCCACACTGCGCAAGTCTGCGCATAGTGATATCTTTAATTGTCGTATTTTAACTATATTTAGTAAAATAAATTGCCTCTATGTCGATTTGTCCATACCATTTGGTTGGCCGACTGGACTATTTAAAAACATTAATTAACGACACGGATTTTCGCCGTGAAAACCTACGGTTTATCACCATGAAAGCCTACGGCCATCGGTGTTATATGGTCCACTATGGGAGGTTGGTGATACATACGGCGATGACGGCGCTGCAGAAAACGGTGAAAACAGACAGCGAGATATCGAGCAGAGTTGTATGACAGTCTATAGGAGTTTGGTTCTCATGCTTTCGTGACCGCTTACCTGTGCTGATTCGAGTTTTGGATTATTTTAATTACTTTTCCTTAACTTAGAACTGAAAAAATTAAAATTGAAATTTTTCTTTTAACTTTCAAAATTTATTATTTATAATTTTGTGTCATAAACTCGCAAATTATCCTTATAATTACAATATATCCGCAGTCATAATACTTATATGTTTCTATCCATGTTATGCACGTCTTTAATTGGGATACATACTGGACTTTGGTCTTATAATTGTAATTACTAATCATGTTTCTATGTATAACGTTGCCGTGCATAAGTAAATAAATAAAAATTATACAGGAAGACCGCGTCTAAAATACGCTAGCCGTGTCGCCCGACATTCAGCGGAAAACCGTGTTGTGAACAGCGGGTTAAAAGATAACACTAGAGAAGTATTATGAAATATTGTTAAGAGGCGTTCCTCCTCGAAATAACTCACGATCTAGACTGAACCCTCATTTGAATCCGCTAGTAACCTAACACTATCATTTCACATCTAGACTAGAAAGTGCATTTATGCACTTTGTAATTACACTCCATTTCTTACCGTTGCTACTAACTAACGGTATGTATGCGTAAACTAATCCGCTAACTATTTGTTTGTGTAGAAGGGTTAAAACCTTAATTTCTCGAGTGGAAACATGTGCTGTCACCATTAATCACCTTATAAAAATCGCTTGTATACCTGTCGAAAATGCATTATGCCGATTTATAATAAAAGATAGACGTGCTTTAAAAAAAGGTTTTAGAAGACTTCTAACGAATCCTGATTGGTCGAGAACCTGTTAGAATAGCATTGAACACTGTTCTAAAGATGCGTTTAATTTATTAAGGAGGTCGAATTTGTCCCCCAAATGCACTAATGGAACGTGAGGTAACTGAAGGATAAAAATGTCAAATACACATTGATTATTTATGAAAGAAAGACAGAAAAAATATTCATTTATAACAAAAACGACACATATAACACAGAAAATAACAAAACAGCAAGTGTGCGTAAACAATAGCAAGGGTGCGAATGTGTGCGGGGGCGACAAAAAGGATGCCTTGCTCAGCATAGTGGAAACGAAAGGGAATGAACCACACCGCTTGTATGCTATTTTATCCCTTAGTTTATTTTTTAATTTTTTTTGGAAAATAGATGGCATCCACCGATTGGTACCTAACTGATCAACGCCGCCAACGTATACCTATAACACCAGAGGGATGCGATGCGCTATCGGCCTTTCAGAATACTAATCACAGTTTTCTTGAAAAACCCCATGTGCTAGTTTTAATGAAAAAAACTTCAGTAGGCAGCTGGCAGTATATTCCATAAGTCTCGGAATCTCGGTACGACGTATCTTGAAAATCACGCTGTACCCGTAATTATTTGGATTCGTTTAAAATAAATTATTCCTTGGATACGATAAGATTTTGACGAATGTACTGTACACCTACTGTACGCATAGTTCTTTGACAAATTGCGGATAAACCGCACCTTGATGACGAGAGGAGTGATGAAAAAAACTCGAAGTTGGCATTATAGTAGAACTAATGAGATAGGGTACGCAATATGCACGAACACGAGTATAGGTAGAGCTGTCTGCAATCGTACTAGATAGTATTAGCTCCAAAAAAAACTCAATTCTGACCTGGTTGTCTTATTTCCATAATAACAAAACATGTTTTATTGGTTTATGACATGTCAACTGCAAAAGATACGACTGACCTTTGAGTGTGGTTAGATCTTGAAATAGATTTAAATTTAAAATTCAACCTTTGCTCCGTTTTTATTATAGCCAATAGCGTGTTCTTTATCAAATGACTCATTCATGACAACCATGTCTTAAATGTTAATGATGGGTTGAATTTTATTACAAACAATACCCAATTATTTAAGACAATGAAGAGGCGTTTATTAGTGCCGTTGCCTTTTAAAAAAAGAAATTGCACGTCGATTTGACAATAAGATATGCATTCGGAAATTATGCAAAGTTGATTTTAATCACTTTTGGTTATAAATAATTTATGATTTACGAACTAAATATTAATTTTGTGACTGCCATTATGCTCTGTTGAGCTACGCTGAGTGTGAAGGTGAAAGTTTCTCACAATATAACAGCGGATGATCCAAGAAAATTGTTTGCATTTGTTTGAAAGCAACAATCTATATAAAAGACCTCTACAGACGTCAATGTATATTTAAATAAGCAAATTAAAAATGCAGACGGGTCAACGACGTAAGGAAGTTACCAAGTAAAGTAAGCCAAGTTATTGTGACGCGTTTTAGATTTTTTAACGGGAGGTTCATTTAGCGTCTGATCTGAATCGCAGTTCGTCCAAACGCAGTATATAATAGATAAAATTATTCGCAGTAAGTCCAATATGACAGACTGTGGTATGATTTTGCCCATAAAGGTTTCTATGAAATATGTTACATTGAAACCTAAATAAAAACGTGTATCTTTTTTCAACTATTTTATTAAAGGCGTAAAAATTAAATTTCAAAAAAAGGCACAAATGCATTTTGATGACATTGGACAAAAAAAGCAAAAAAAATGTAGTACCTACTCAAATTCAAAATCAACTTGGAGTATTGGATAAAACGAAAATAATAACCACTGTATATTTTCTCTGTTTATTTTTAATTTCCGAATATATAGGTAATATTAGGTACTTACTTACGCTTTCGTTAAACATGTTTTACCTTGTGCCTATTTTCCTTAGGCGGACAGAATTAATATAATTGATCAAAACAAAATCAATAGATCTTTGACAGGCCCCACTCATTATACATGTGGAATAACAAGCGCACGCGTATCAAAAGAAAATCTTAATTTCTAATACATGACCGAGCAAGCCGACGCATACGTAAGTAGAATATAAATCAAGTAATAAAATACTGTTAATTGTATGCATTTAGAATATTTCACATTAATAAGTTCTGTTTCAGTAGATTATATTGATAAAGAACAGTCCATACAGTTAGATTCTAACGTAAAAGCATTAGCCAGCCGAGCGTACGCACGATTACAAACTATTTTGCATTTGTAAACGAATTATTACGGTGTATTAGAGTTCATATTCGTTAGATTAATTGAATGGACAGGTTTGTCCAACAATGTTGTATTTGCGGTTGGTACTACTTAGCCACTGAGTTAATAAGTTAATAATGCGCTACAAAAGTTGCAAATATGAGTAAATCATTCAATTGTATCTATAATTCTAAAATACATGCGTTTGTTTTCCTTAAAACTCAGCGCTCCTGCCATACCATGAACTTAAGGTCTTTAACCAGGATGTTCTTTGTCTTTCGGGCCTCCTCGTGCCTTGTCTATCGAGTTGGAGGAGTTGTGTCAAATAGTGGAGTTTCCTAATCTTAATGGTCTTCAAGATTTCTACGTCTCCGCACATTCTTTACAACACTGTCGTATTATAAACTCGATGAGTTTACGAGATACTGAGAATTCTGTTTCTTATAATTTCTAATTTCTTATACACGACTTTTGTGGGTGTCCATGTCTTGAGTCCATAGAGGAGAACAGAGAAAACATAGCATGACACGATTCTAGTGCGCAGACAAAGGCTTAGCTTACAATCACAGATAACCCTTTTTAGTTTTCTAAAGACAAAACGCGTTTCTTCAATTTTACACCTAATTTCGAGACTGTGGTCACTTTTGTGGTTGCTACTTTGTCGTTATATTGACTACCGATGTTACTAATTGTTAAGTTGGTATTATGAGGAGACTCTACCGATTATTCTGCAAACGGTCTTTTCGATTATTCGGTCTTTTCGCCAATGCTCGTTCTGCTTATCAATCCTCAAGGCTAACTTAGCTTGCTGCTGTAGTCGTTCCCGTATGTTTACTCAACACCTACAAATGGTAACCAGTTAAAATCAGTCGTGTTACAGTCATTAAGGATCGCATAACGCACACGTAATGATCGATCGTAAGCGACAACGACAAATGAAAGTAAAAGTGGTCAATCGTGAGAACGAGTCGCGGACGTGTCACGATCACAACTCACGATTATCGGCCCTTCCGGTTTTGGTCTTAAGTATGTATTAACTACAGGCACAGAATGATAAGTACTGTAAGTACTGATTGGACCTGTCATTGAGACTTTGTTTGGTGTAAACGAGAAATATCTATCCTTTCGTTATACATATATTGTCGGTTTTCCAAAATGACCACTTTTAGCTTCTTCAGTGAAAATGTCTTTTTCTCAAATTGAATAAGAATTCAATTGTCAAAGTGACAATGTCGTACTACGCCAACATATTTTAATGATTACTTCTTAAAATGATAATCTCATAACGACCGTATTTTTTAATTACTACTTTTTGAATATGTTGGCTATTTTCTATTTGATAATAATGGCTACAAAGACAAATAGTGTATTGATAACACACACTATCTATTACACACATTTCTATTCGATTTCTACAGCACACACAGAGAGAGAGACACACGCAAACGGTAAGAGAGAGAACGTGAGAGGTACATATGTTAAAATAATAATAATATGTAATTGTAAGGTATTTAATAAATTACATAAAAATGTATTGGTATGTGTGGAGATCTGTATTAGTTGGTTGTGTTTTTGCATTTTCATTTTTTCCATTTAAATTAAATGTGGTAATTATTATTCAAGGGCGTTTAATTATCTAAATGTGGTAAGTATAAGCAGAATGCATCATTTTAAAAGTAGTAAATGTAATTTAGGAGTCAAAATAATATCTTATCGGTGACGTAGATTACAGTCATTTAAATCTAGTTTGATTAGAATGACAGATGGCATATATATTGCATCTGTGGACGTGAGGATCCTTCGGGAAGAGGTTTTTTTTTTAGTTTTGCATGTTATGCAACGATATCGTAAAATTTTCGTATCAGTGAACTCAGAATCATTAACAGAATCTATGATTCTAGGCTTTAGAATTGGATCGGTTACAAAACCTATATTATTATTTTTTATAGAAAATTGGCGGCTGACGAGCATACAGTCCACCTGACGGTAAGTGGATACTGTCGTCCATAGACATCCGTGATACATGGCAACATCAGTCCAAAATGGCAAACGTTGGCACGCCCCCGGATGCGCTGCCTCCTTTGGAGATATAGGATTGGATTTGGGGAAAGGATTGGGAAAATGGGGAGGGATAGGATGGGAATAAAGTGAGAAATGCATTACATTTCAAGGTAGTCTTCTGTGAGAGAGGAGTAACGTGGCCAGTCGAGTGCGCCTAACAGCTGTGAGAATGCAATATGCACTCCCCCCCTACTATATTATGTGATCCTCGTAATAAGACCATTTGCCTAGCCCATTCAACCTTCATATAATTTCCATAACCATCCGATCGGTACATCCGTTGCATCTCCATTGATCCGTGGATCCGACAAGCCGTCGAAACCAGCACGTGTGCCCGGAATACTCATATGCACGCGCGACCTGACGGCTGCCTCACTCCGGATGTACTTTGTGCTTGGTGAAGAGAGTAGCGAGAAGCGGAGTGGTGACGGGCCATAAGCGTTCAATGTATTTCCGTGCACAGCCAGAATGAATTTATCAACTTATTCTTGTGTGTTACATTACTTTGGATTTAAACTGTGCCTTGAAAAACAGTTGCTTTTGCAACTTTAGCACGAATTTGTGGTACTTAGAACATTAAAGTCAACGTTACCCTGATATTTTTTTCCTCTGGTCTGCACAAACAATAATCATCACCTATCTGAATAAATAATATGATGCGAAATACAAATAGTATGGTCGTCGTATCTCTTACCTATTTTTTTTCTATCCCCTTCAATTTGTGTCTCATTTTTGACTTATCCGTACTAGTGACTTTTCAAGAGGTTATAAAAGAAGGAAAAGATCTTATTTTCCTTCAACATATCGTAATTAAAAAATAATTTCGATTCTAAACGAATGATTTACTAAACACTGTCGATGTTAGATTTCCGCGTCCGCTTCCGCTGGGTAATAATTAATATAACCGCAACTTTATCCAGTGGGTCAATTTGTCATGAGCTACTGTACGAGCGTGACATGCATCCAAACGAGACAGGCTATTTATTATGTCTTTTATTTTATGAGTTCACTTTATTAATGGTCACGTTTAAAGTAGTGCTTTTAAAATTTAAAGACTTACGCTGTCAAGATGGCTTAATAGAGCCCTTTAGTTCTTTACCAAGAGATTTATTACAGTGATGTAGGTAAATATTAAACTATTAATTAATATAGTTAATATGCAAACATTTATTGCATCAGGACTTATTGATTTTGATTAAGGTTTTCTAATTTCCGAGATTGTCCCCGCCTTTTTTGTTGTATTTCGTTTTCTATGTTGTTGTCGTTGCTTTTTATTGTATTATACTTAAAATGAATTGTTACAATCCCGGAATTAAACACTATGATAAAAGTTATGGTAATCAAATCCACAAAAATGCTTGCGAATCACAAATCCTTTGATCCTTGTAGTAGTCGATTTTGAATAAAAATGTTGTTTCAATGAGTTTTTATTTTTCGTTACAAATTCGGAATGGGATACGCAGTAGAAATATCCCGGAAAAAATGACTTTATATCCGGCAACTCTAGTCCAGACAGATCTGGAGCTGGATGTATTTGTTGCTGTGTAATGAGTGCCTTTTTTTAAGGCATTTCCATATTTTCTATGGAAAGAAAGTGGCAGACAGACCACCTGATGGTAAGTGGATACTGTCACCCATGGACATACGAATCAACATCAGTCCAAAATGTCAAAAGTATGTACTTCCCCGATAGCACTCACTGCCTACCTTTAGAATAGAGATTTAGGAATAGATTTGGAAAAAGGATTGAATGAATGGGGAATAGGAGAAGATATCATGGGACGAGCAGTTTTCCACCATCGGCTCATCCATTACACCCCCCATTCCTCCTTGGGGAATGTGATAACGAAATTCCTATCCATAAGATATACTCTTTGCCAAGGTTTCCGAACAATTACTTACTGTAATCGTTTTAATAAATAAATTATTTTTAGTAGAAGCCTTAGTTTTCGATATCTAACTTGAAAGGCTTCCATTTGTTACTTAATTTAATCTTCTTAAGGGTAATCAATTTAGTTGGAATAGTAGCGAAGGTCACTATTTGCGACGTCGCGTCGCTTAAATTTCAGATTTCTACATACATTTGACCGTTTGACCACGATGATAGTTGTCAGTAGATAAGTTAGTAAGTAAAGTAAAATCAAGACATCTTTTATGATTGTGGTACATTTTTACTAAACATAACGTTACGTTTATAATGAGATTATGGTTCTGGTAGCCGATTCTTTTCATACCGGCAAACGCTTTTTATAACCCAAAAAACCTATGAAAAACAAAGTCATTCGAGTTCCCGAGCCACCAATTCAAATTAAACGGGTCTTTGAACGATTGGCCACAGACGCCGCTGTTTTTTTTGCTATGTGAGCACAATATCGGTAGTCAACAGTAGGTTAACTCGATTTAGAACTAATATTTGTACTAGCTTTAGATAAAACTAGAGTTTTATCTAAAGCACTCTAGTTTTCTAAAGCATATCTTGATGATTACTTTATATTTTCTTACAATAATATACCTACTGTCATCCAGAGGTCGAAACCCTTTCATGTTATTTTAAAACATTCTGGGTCGACTTTGATAAAAAGTACGCTACAAGTTTTCGGGATTTACGTTACGCAACAGTAAAAATCGCAACTGCCCCCGTAGATTCAGTGATTAGTGGTAATAAACAGACAGTCAGACAGACGTTGCGCATTATATGTATAAGTATAAGAACCAAAGAAATATATTTCCAAAAATTTGTTTTGTATTAGAAATCAACTTAATTAGTACAGTTAGTAGTTTTGATAATAAAATATTCATATTAATTTATTGTATAATTATCATTATATGTCGATTAATTTATAATTATTGAAATTTAACACATATATGTGGGATAGGTGGTTATTCAACTTGCAACCCTAAAAAGGCGGAAAGAAAGAGAATGGTGACAAGAGGTGTTTTAACTATTTTCATTGTATAGGTTTGTTATTAAAATAAAATTAAAAAAAAGATTGAGAATTGAGTTTTCCTTCATAGTGTTACGTCCCACATATATTATACCTACCTAAAATTATAAAACAATCCATGTCAATACTAACTTATCAACAAAATAAGCGTTTCAATACAAGCTAAAACGAAGTCTATTGAGTACCGTTAAAATAGATATTGTAAATATTTTTTGGAGATATCTTTGTTTCATAAGCAGCGTGTAGGGACACAGTGTTATTTAAGGGGAGGGGGACTATTGTAGGGACACAGTGTTGACACAGTGCATGTGGAACGCGCATGGTGTTTTACGTTGTCTGCGTCTTGTGGTCTAGCGTCACTGTCCACACTGTATTCGCCGGTCGCCTCCCGCACGCCAACAAGATGTACTTTTAGTTAATTCTTGTGATTATTTCATAAAATAGTATGAAGTTATTTATCACACCTACTGAAGCTACATCAAACACTGAAAATCAAGCACCTCCACACAGCGATATACATATATCTTTTGAATAAAGATTCCATACTGTTTTTTATTTATATTGCGGTGTGGGTGTCAATGCAGTTTTTACTTTACTGCGGATGTGTTACCGTTATGCTGGAAACCAAATGTGGTTAGACCACTTGGGAGATTTGTTACTCAGCTTGTGACCCGGTTTTCTCGTTTAGGTGTTTGAATAATTCTGTTGTGAAGGCGACGAATAATGGGTGTCGTCGTTTGTGCATAAAAATTATTTGTGAATGAAGAATGGAAACTTTTGCCTGGTTTTTGACCGAAGCCAGAGAATACATTGTATTTTGTCTAATCCTGACATTAAATTCTGTTGGCAGGTACATCCAAACAGGTTAACATAACGATATTTTTTTTAAATACATAACGGTGCTGGCGATTTCGTTTGTGTTGACTTTGGACTATAGTGTGATTTAGTATACTAGCTAGATGAATAAACCTGTGTAAGCCTGGTCGCATCTGACTGGCCGAGTTGCCCCACTCCTAAAGAGAGAGACAATCGGCCTATGGTAGGAAACATGGTACTCACATCTGATAGACAGATGTCCACATTCCTTGAATTCTTAAGCAACCACAGATGTTCTGACAATTTTCTAAAACACAAGAAAACCTAAAGTAGGGTACGGCTATTAGCCGGTAGCCAATAGCTCTCAGCTCTAATAAGATTCTTGCTAGACCGACAGGACAGTGAGAGCGATGACACACACACACACATCAGATAGAAAAGAAGAAATGCTATTTATGATAAGGGCACTACCCTCGTAGTTGTATTGTTTTGTTGTTACTACAATGTATTATTATATTTTATTTTTATATGCTGTTGTATAGAGTCGTAGCGCATGGCTTTATTACCCTTAATACAACGTGCGTTTTGTCTCTATTTTACCAGTTCTCTGTAGTACAGTGTCTGTACTTACGTCCGTGACACGTCACTTGGTTTTTTATTTGCGTTACTTCAAACCAAATGTTTAAAAATTGTGCGTTTTGCTTTATAATAACATATAAACTATTCATTCATTCATACAATGAATTGGCATAGACTTTCGCAAAGGTAACGTTCCATAAATTATATGTATAAATAATTTAGAAACTATTGTTTGTTCAGCATTGCCTTGCAGTTGTACATTATAGTCTGTGGCCCAGGTAATATGACCTAAGTGCTTCAGTGAATACATCCGTTGCTTTGTATTTTTTAAACCATCGAACCGCCCGCATACAATTTGTATTCTACGGCTAAAACAAACACAGATCGCTCGTATTAATGTAGAATTAAAGATGAAAATGTCTATTCAGAGGTCGATTGTGGTAAGTTTGTGTACAAACCACCATGATGAAGGTGGAGCGGATGTCTCGAATGTCTAGTTATTGAGCGACAATGGTCGTGTTTGCTTAGCGGTTCATTGTTGTATGTTGAGTTGTATTTATAGGAATTATAGTTTACATTCTCAACTATTTGTAACATTTGTAGTTCAAACCTTGATTCATGCTACTTATTGAGTTTCTACACTATTTTTCTACAATAATTAAATGACTAACAAAAAAAAAAACTGAATGGATAGTAATTCGATGACAGCAAATTTAAAGGCGAGTTATGTATCCATTCTCTGATGATAATACTGATAAAATCCCAATAAAACTAAATTAATGTATACATATACTACACATAACATTACAGTCAATAGACCCATCAATAGTCGCTCTTGAAGATCAATGTCTGCATTTACATACGTTAAGTTGGCAGTGTAAGCCACTAGAATTGGTACAATCTATCAAATATGTAGGTCTCATAGTTGACAACAGATTTAATTGGAGAACTCACATAAACTACATTTGCGACAAATTATTCAAGATGGCCTCGTTAGGCCAGTCGAGTGCGCCCTGTGGCTGGTGGGAATGCAGCGTGCACTCTCCCCTTACAAAAAATTAACTACACCAACTAATTGCGTATTTTTTATGACTCTATGTAAACAATTTACGGTAGGTATATACCAAAAAGATTTACTGAATATATTGTTATAACAAGAACTTGTGAGTTATAAATCAGCACGTGCTTAATTATTTTATATATTTGATACATAATCATTAATATCATCGAATCCAATACAAGCTTTTAAGCATTCACCGATAAAAAAATCCCATTTCGTTAGAATGCCAATTGATTCACGAGGGTTTCCACCGTTCCACACAATGGCGAATTTGAAAACGAATCGAGTATTTTTTTTTCGATGACGTAGCATACAATAAATTACCAAACACCCAGAACCCATATCATCATGAACCATCAATAAAGTTTCAAATTGAATTACTAACTGACCGAGTTTTATCAATTAAATTTTAAGAAGTATTGCACACGCGGTCGCAACACTGATACGCTCTATTTCTATTACAAAAATATATTTTGCGTAATACTTAGGTACTGACGTGATTCGTGTTGCTTTTATAGACAAAGAATGAATGGCTCGAGTGTTATTGTATTGATTCTTTATAATAGAGGTAAAATTTATATTGAGAAAAAAATGCCATACTTATCTCTTATTCAGTCTTAAAATCACAAAGCCCGACGTTTCCCCTCATATGGACACATACAATTTCACTATATTTCGTACTTTTTTTTAGAAAAGATAAAGCTTTAACGGTCCTGTTCAATTGCTCTATGCAAAGTTATAACAGTTATACTAAAAAACATATTTTTAATAGGTTAGTTAAGCTGTAGGTTGCTGAGGGTGCTCCCACCAGATATGCTGATGAGGAGACTCGCAGAAATCAATGCACAATATATATTTTATTTTATCTTTTTATAGAAAGAAGATGGCAAACGAGCATACAGTCCACCTGGTGGTAAATGGATACTGTCGCCCATAGACATCAGCGATACATGCCAACATTAGTCCAAAATTACAAACTTTGGTACGCCTCCGGATGCGCTGCCTACCTTTGTTGATGAAAGAATGGATTTGGAAAAAGAGTTGGGGACATGGGAAGGGAATGGGCTATGGCAATTAGTTATAGTTATATGTCATATTACATAAGTATATATGTCATAAGTCATATTACATAGTATTTAATGATGTATGTTTACTGCCGACAGTTTACTGCCGCTGTCCTGCAGTTTGGCAGTTACAATTTGTAGTGGTTCCGTGTAAGTTGTCTGATATATTTAATAAAAAAAACCAATTACTTTAATATTAATCCAAAAATAAGCGTACCTATATCGGTATCTTTGTATCTGTATAGCTTAACGGTGTGCCTTCACTATTTTGTACATAATTAATTATGTAGATATATATATACACAACTTGGATTTTAGTTTTGATTTTTTTTAACTCACTGTCAATTTTATACTTACTACATGGATTTGGGACAATGTGGAACGCTTTGATATCATCGTAGTGTAATAAATAATAAAATTCGTAATAAAATTCGATAAATAATATAATTCATACCTATCGTAATTATATTATAACTACAGAACCCAAACTGCAATTACCATTAATCATTATCGTGTTACACCGAACTGATACCGGTTTCGACCTTCAAAAGTGCTATTTGATGATGGTTATTCGATCTTAATGATCATTTAATTACCTCAGAAACAATATCTACAATAATCTAATTGCAAAATGTAGTCCAATGTATTGTATTGCTAAAATTAGCTTGTTTCTGCTTCTGCAAATACTGCACGCAACAGGGAAATTGACTACAAAACCTGAGTAATAATAACGCGAATAAATACACAGACAAACAGACAGACAGACAGGCAAAGATTTATAAAGTCTTTAAAGAAGAATTCAACAAGGAGAGACACCAACTAATAGCTTAAAGCTAATAGCTAATAGTATGATGATTCTCTTCCCGTGGGTGTCATACGAGGCGACTAAAACATAACAAAACCGCTACGATAATCGCTGAAGAACTACACTCCTGCAGTGGGTTCTGAAAGGGCTGATTGTACTGCATTGCATTATGATTCTAACGGTAAAATATGGTGCTTATTTTTATTAATTTTAAACTGTAAAGTCAATTACTTCAGCTAATTACTTATGCCAGGAGCTTGCAGTTAGTAATAAGTAGTTAGAATAATGACACTTTCTTCAGAACTATAATTTTCAAAGTATTTTTATATAATTTATAAGTATTTTTATATAATTTATAAGTATTTTTATTAACCGGTTTTAAATTTAGGGTTGTCAAAAAAACTTTAAATTTGTAATGTATTTTTTTTTTCTAAGTAATTACACTTCATTGCACACCCGTGATTACAATGAAAGTGATACAAAAAAAAAATAGGTATACAAAATCTCTTCTCTCGCTATCTCTTCCAGACAACCTTTGGGTGGGAGATGTATGCAAACGCAAGAATAATAAGTAGATATGTAATAAATATATTTAAGACTAGCTGTCGCCCGCGACTTCGTCCGCGTGGACTTTATAAACACCGTCTTTACCTTCTTAGGGGTATTTGGTATTTTCAAAAACGATCACACACATTATTTCTTATAGCTTATTTTTTATCGAACAAATGTTCGACGTGATTCTTTAAATTGATATAACTTTTTTATTTATGAACTGATTGAAATAAAACAAACACTAAATTTTAAGTGAAACTTACCACAATACATGAGTGAAAACCGCTCCCCAAATCGGTTAAGCCGTTTCTGAGATTAGCGCGCACAAACGCACAGACAAACAGATAAACATACAAACAGACAAAAATTCTAACAATTATCGTTTTGGGTTCTATTGCGTTGATAAAGGCCCCCAATAATATTTTTCTCATATATCTTCCATGTACAGACAGCGATCAGTTACATTTTTATTATATGTATATATATATAGATTGGAAGAGCATATTGTAATAAATTATCCTACTAAGAAAGTAGTTGAATAGAATATGTCAGGATGTAAGATAGAATAATGGATATGGTTTCGGATACGGTTTCACTTACGGATATGTTTTTTAATGAACTTTTAGAGAAATGTATTACTAACTGTAAACAAATAAAAATAAAACTAAATACGGGATAATTGCAACTCTACTCTGATAAAGAACGAACGAGAAATCTAACAAATCAAATGCAAGCAGCAAGACTCGCCTCGTTTAATTTATGTTTAAGTTCCGCCCCTAACGGCAATGTATAACATTATTAATTGTAAAATGTTTTTATTTCGGATTCGGTTTCGGTTTCAAATACTTTTTTAATTCAGATATCTGATAGTTTCGGTTACGGAGCTCTAAAACATTCCTACTTCAAACCGATTCTCTGCGTACAAAATCATTCTATCTCTTCATTAATTATTTCTCTATTCCAATACAGAAAACAACGAAATTCATTGCTTAATTTTGTATTCACTTGATATATCTACGAAACGTCAGGTCACTCAAAGCTGTTAGATTCTTAGGGCATTAGTTTATTTTTGCTTATAGATTAAAATGCTGGCAACCCTGCACGCGCTGACATCCTATGCAACAGTGACGTAAGAGCGATAGTAATAAAACGTATCCACTTATAATTAACGGAGAGAAAGTGGCGGGAAACGCATGCGCGGAATATAAAGCGTATCAATTTCTACGTTATTTTATGACTGACTTGCATTAGGTACAATTGTGAAATAGACGAACATGACAGACTGACTGACCATTTTGGGCAGAAAAATCGTTTTGTCCCCACTGACCAACCACACTGGTAGGGACATCGGGAATTGTACACAAAATGTCCCCACTTTATACCTTTGTCCCCACTATAGTTGTTACGAAATACCCGAAGTAAGCCCAGAATAAAAGACCAGTGAAATTTGCACTAGTTGTATTTTTATTTATTAACATTGAAACTAGTCTAAATCAAATTGTTTTTCTTTTTCATTCTGACCTGACTTAGGGTATTGCGTAACAACTACAGTGGGGACAATGGTATCTAATAATTTTGTCCCCGTTGTCCCTAGCAGTGGGGATTCGAAGTGGGGACAAAGGTAGCAAACAGAAAAATCTCTCTGTTAAGAAACTAGAGCTAGTTTTAGGTTTGATTTTAGGATGCTTTTCATCGCGGAATAATGGCTTTTTAATGACTCTCACAGGAAATTTGTGTAACGCATCTGGACACAAAGGATCCAGTGTTAATACAGGATATAGACTATTTATTTATTTAAACTTCATTGTACGAGTATTTGACACAAAACTAATGCAATAAAAGGCGGACTTAACGCCTTATAGCACTCTCAAGCAGTCAACCACCAGATAGAACAGAAAACGGAACTGTGCTGTTTTAATTTTTTTTATAGACAAGAGGGCGGGACGAGCAAGCGGTCCCACGTGATGGCAAGTCTTACCGCCGCCCATGGACACCTACAAAAGCAGGGGGTATGCGGGCGCGCCGCCAACCTTGCAAAATCCTATTCACAGCTTTCTTGAAGAACCCATGTAGTGGTTTTTTGATATATATTATGTTTGTTGAGCCTGCAGTGTCCCATAAATGCCTGAGTGACCGACAGTACAACGTAACTCTTAGAACGAGTAACTCGCAGGATAATTTCTGTATTAATCAGTTTATCGGGGTTTTGGCGAGCTTGTCACCTGGCGTGTTCGTCCAATCTTAGATTCATGCGCACATTGCATGGTAACGGTCTCAAGGGGTTGAAGGTTTGAAAAGCCGCAGAATGGCTCTGCTCCGGTCTGCTGCTTTAACCAACCATGTTTGCAAGTTCATCAGCAACACATTCCTGATGTAACCATCTATAATGCTCTTCGAAGAAGGAAATTAACTTCATAATGAAAGCACAAGTAACATTATATTCGGAAATCTATACATAACAATATAATAAATATGTAACAAAATATGTATATGGAATATTTTTTGAAAAGTAATTACTATATAAGTAATTACGAATGATATAGACTACTTTGAAATGCCTTCCTTTTGAAAAAGATTTTATAATTTAATATAAACAAACTTTTACCAAATATGCTGGTTTATTATTTAATTAAAATAATATATTTACTCATATTTTGAGGAATAACAGACGGACAGAATCTGTTAGAATCTGTTACTCGGTCCATCATATTTTCCTTATTTATGTAAAACAAATACTTGAGCAATATAAAGAAATATTACTACTTTTAGTTTTATTAATAACTTTACCTTACATGGGTTCTTATTGATACTTTAAAATTAAAAGTATATAATAATAATTTAATTTAAAGTTTAAATTAAAGTATTATTATATGGCCCGCAACTACGTTCAAGGTTTTAATTTCGGCCCTTGAGGCTTTGTAAGTTGGACACCCCAGATATAGACAATAGACAACACTTTGTTCCGACATACACTAACACACATTACACTAACACTAACACTAACAATATAAATATCACAATAACCAAAAGATAAAAAATCAATGTAGACAATAAGAAAAACAAATGAAAATCACAAACATTAAAAAAAATACAAGAAATAGCAAAAATAAATAAAAAAAGAAAAACATGCTATTTCATGCATGTGTGTGTTGCGATGCTGGAAATGGTCTCTCACTCAGCATATGCTGTGACTGAGTGTCAGTCACCACGCTGATTTTCAGTGGAGCCATCGGTGACGGACGGACAAAAGTATATTATGTAATAAATTAGTAACTAAATAGTCATATATAGCTTATTAAATTAAAGATAAATGTATAACGTATAGTCAAATTAAAAGAAATAAATAAATGAAATAAATATATATATACGAGTACACGGGGGCGCCGACTCCGTGGGTGCTCGGGGGCTTCAGCACCCACGAGAAGTAACAAAGTGGGTGCGGAGCACCCATGACCATAGACATCAAAACTAATCAGGAATCGGCTTTAAGCGATACCTCTACTACCTCAGCCGCCGCGCGACAAGACGTTTAGGTCGCGTTTGCTTGCGAGTGTACGTCTCCTAGTGTGGTAGTAAATGTAAATAGTTGTGATGCGCGCGCGCACAAGCAAGCCAAGCGGCCGGCGCGGCAAGCCGGCTGGCCAACACATATCGGGCACTTTTTCCTTACGCATACACGTGTGTGCGCTGGACATTTCAGAGGTTAAACAAGTCATCAAATGAGCATGAGCACCCACGGGGTTTTGTAAAAGCCGGCGCCTCTGCGAGTACATATTAAATATTGTTTGTGATGTACGTACGTGTTTCGGTAGTGAGTGCGATATGCCAGAGCCCATTCCCATGCCATCCTCTCCCTCCCCATTTTCCCAACCCTTTCTCCAAATCTATTCCTATATTTTCAAAGGTAGGGGAACGCATCCGGAGGCGTGCCTGTCATTTTGGACTGATGTTGTCATGTATCGCGTATGTCTATGGGCGACAGTATCCACTTAGCATCAGGTGGACTGTATGCTCTTCTGCCACCTTCGTACATAAAAAAAACCAGGGTCCGGAGATACAGAGCAGGGTTAATGCATTATTATTTTAATAATCGTAAAATACACAAGCAAATGCACGTTAAAATTGTGAAATGGACAGTTATCAAGCATAAGTGTTACGTTGTCACCTAAATAAGTAACAGTTTTGCAACCTCATAATGCAAGTGTAGCACAATGCAAGAACGCACTATCGGTGACACTAACGTTTTCGTGGGACAATATTTTTATTTTATTTAATTAGTACTTACTTAAGACTACACAATATAATGTTTTCCTTGAGTACATTATAATTCATATTGCCGTTATCAAAATTAAACAATGACGTAGATATTCAACATTTATTAGTTTTAACTAGGGCAAATTTGCAGTATTTCCATATTGACTTCAATTATGGATAGGTATGTAAACAATTATCACCTCACTATTTAATTTCAGGCCGTGTCAGCTACCTCAGGCCGCTGCGTTTGATTACATTTTGGACAAATTGGATAGGAATTGAATATACAGTCGATGGACGCGTCTTCAGTTAACCCTGGCCCACGGAAGACTGCAGTAA
Source organism: Sesia bembeciformis (assembly GCA_943735995.1). NCBI lineage: Eukaryota > Metazoa > Arthropoda > Insecta > Lepidoptera > Sesiidae > Sesia > Sesia bembeciformis. The sequence goes on along the minus strand of OX031045.1, from coordinate 2,201,085 downwards.
AATGTACTTATTTCGGGAGTGAATAAGATATGCTAGAACCCATTTTACATCCCATCCATTGACATTCCCTCTTGTCCTATTGCATAAAGACTACATTGGGATAAAAGAAGAGCCCTTTATCCCAATATATTATTTACTATATCTGTATTTTACTATCCCAATACATATATCTATAATTCCAATAACTCTTTACTATCCCATTATATGTATATTACGGAGACCTTAATCTTGTGCACTTTCCTCTCCATCCCACTCCATTCCTTCAGGAGGAACGGTTAACGCGATGAGGATTCCCCATCCGACATATGCCTTTTTCCAAATCCATTAACAGGCAACTCTACTTTTTAGTGGGCTTGTCTTCTCAATGGAGGACACAATTCTTAAGGAGATATTTATCAAAATCAAATATATTATAAAAAATACGTTATCAAAATATATAAATACTATATATTTTATTCAATCCGAGTGAAAGTGGATATAATCCATTAGTTTTAAAATAAAGTGCAGTCAATAAGCGAACAATAATTATTATAAGTGTAGATACACATAGTGGATGAGGCCATAGGAGGCCCGAATGAGCAGTGGACACTGAAGGCCCTTTGCATTACGAGTACATTGCAAGAATAGATAAAGTGTATTAGCGTATAGACCAGTGACGTTATTCCGACGCATAGTAAAGAGGTGTCTATCGATTTTAGAGCCAATCGAGTCTTAGCAAGGTCAGTGCATTGATAACCTACAGTTGCAGACACTACTAGATAAAAAATAATGGGTTATTCACTCAACTCAAGGCCGGGTCTACGGATCCGGATCTGTCGTATCGTAACGCATATCATAGACAAGTTTTATTTTTAATGTACGAAGGCGGCAGACGAGCATACAGTCCACCTGATGGTAAGTGGATACTGTCGCCCATAGACATCCGCGATACATGCCGACATTAGTCCAAAATGAGAAACGTTGGCACGCCCCCGGATGCGCGCCTACTTTTGGAGATATAGGAATGGATTTGGAGAAAGCGTTGAGAAAATGCGGAGGGATAGGATGGGATTGGAATGGGCTCTGGCACATCTCACTCACTACCGAAACACGTACGTACATTGGGGAAATACGATAAAATGGGAGATGCAGTACATTTCAAGATAGTCTTCAAGTGTTCTTTTGTGCGTAATTTTTGTGATAATTAAACAAATGAAAGCATAAGACCGCACTTTTCTTGTGATTTCAAAGAGTCCAATTCTTCTGAGCGACTCCTAACTTATTTGACGTGACTGGCTGGACACTGACGAGATGCGTTTTGACTTTAAAATTGTTAATTACAGAGACAATTTCACACTGGCACAATGCGCTATGAAATGAAAAAAAAACGGATTTTTTCCAGACAAATGTACGTATATTTTGCTATTTTCTTAGGGATTTAGTAGCAATAAGATCGGTAAAGAACAGAAAAAACTTACAATACATACTCGAGAGTATTGTTACAATCAATTCTATCTACCACAAACAGTATACTTACTTACCTACCGTAAGGCTAATTGACACACAGAGGGTTTCTCGAACTGACATGACGATAAAAACGATAATACATACTCGAAAGAGTATTGTTACAATCAATTCTATCTACCACAAACAGTATACTTACTTACCTACCGTAAGGCTAATTGACACACAGAGGGTTTCTCGCACTGACATGACGATAAAAACTCGATAATAACAGGGATAACGGTGCCGAAGTTTGACCGATGTTCGATGTTTGAGCCATTATACTTGTACTTGTGTCAGCGACAATCAGCTTATAACGTAATCCACGAGTGTATATTTTAATACAGTCTCGAGAGAGTGTTAAGATTGTGTCGCTCTTGTGTAGAGTTGCAGCCTAACGACTTCTATTGTTTACGTAAGACGGAAACGGCAACGCGTCTTACGTTTGACGCAGATGAAATGGAGGCAAGAAGTCGAGATGAAACCAGCAAAGATTATATTATGAAGATGCAGCTTGTAGATGCAACATTCCTATTGCAATGAGAACAAAGTCTAGATATTTCATAATAAGTAGTTGTTAGAACGCGGACAATGAAGATGTAAGGAAATATTCAGAGGATTGACCTAGATGTTGAGTCACTTAATGCGAACACAAGGTAGCTCGATCTAGCACAGGATCTTGCGACTGATCTGATAAGCAAAAACAGTTTGGCGACCGATTGGACATCCATTTGTTTAAAGACAATTTTTTGTTCGGTGTGTTTGTCTTTGTATGTGTCTCTGGACCCACGACACAGGGAATCATAATTTGGGCCAATGAGTGTGGCGTTATTCTTTTGTTTCGATTATTTCAAATGTCTATTGATATTCATGTGGTTTTTATTACATCATTGACTGAGCTATCAAAATTTTTAGCGACACGTCATCTGGTTTATGTCGTGTCGTAACTAGGTATGTTATAGTTCTTTTCCCATTAATAATTCTTTAAATGGTTACACTAATTTTTTACAGAGTTCATTCTATTGGCATTGGCGGGAGGGAAGTACACGCTGTACTCCCACAGCCGCTAAGCGCACTCGACTGGCCAAGTTACCCGTCTCTCACAGAAGACTTTATTGCAAAACTTTATTAAAATTTGCAAATGCAAAACAGAAGACTGTACAACATTATTGCATTTCCCAATTTATCCTATTCCCCCAATGTACGCACGTGTTCCGGGCAGTGAGTGAGATAATATGCCAGAGCTCACTCCCATCCTATCCTATACCAGTTTCCCAAAACTTTTCCAAATTCATTCGTAAATCTTCAAAGGTAGGCAGTACATCAGAGGGCGTGTCAACGTTTGTCATTTTAACTGGTGTTGGCATGTATCGCAAATGACCATCGACGATAGTATCCATTTAACACCAGGTGCTCTCTCTGCTGTTGTCACTTTCAGTAGTATATTTTTTTAAATATTTGCACATTAAAGGAATATTTACAACGCTGCATTAATCGATTGACTTTCTAAGGTTTGATGAGTAGAAATTAATTATAAAGTTTAGACATATTTGTAATTAGTAGTTTTTAGAAGAAAACTACAGAATCTTCACCCAAAGTCGTCCTTCATCATTAAAAATATTTTCAGACTAATTCCTCTCTAAAACCAGGTTAAAGTCATTAGTGGCTCTAAAATAACGTGTGGCTACATTTCTCGAGTGTCTTCTGTTGACAAACGAGTTGACTTTCTACAATTTCGTTGGTCTATGTCCCTCGCGCAGCCGTTCTTGGTAGAGTTGCTTTAGTTACGTTCGCGCTATGCCATTGAACGTACGTACATCGTTTTCGTCGACTGTCAGTGCATTGTTTACGTGAACAATTACCTTCTTCATTGTCCACCTCGTGAATGCCAGTTACAATAAATGTTGAGTTTGTGCAAGTGATTGTGTTGCGATGGCGAATTTAACGCTAAGGTACCTGGATGAGCTTTCGTATGTGTTGAATAATAGGAAGCTGCTTGCGAATCAGACGCGAGCATCTTCTGTTGGGGACCTGCTTAACGCTGAAGAAGAAAGATTTTCACCGGTCTGTATCACTTTTTTATAGTTCTTTAACAGCGCAGGGACTTTCTGAAACATAGCAAGTTACAGATGTTTTATTTTGTTATTGTAGGAAGAGAAAATTTGGAGAATTAGTATACTGTTGTTTATTAAACTAAACAAAATTGCAGCCGCGCATGCCGCTCGGAAAGCAACTCCAAATACTCTTAGGAATTGGACGGATAACTATACCAAATCCTCCAATTTAATAAGGATGATAATCACCAGTCTACACAAGGTCACAATGGTGTCCTTAATCGGAATATGCGTCGTTAAACTATTAATCCAGCTCATGATATAAACGGTCTGGATTATGCTCCTTAATACAAGCTCATGTAATAACTTTGAATAGACAGTGTATACGAGAATTAGTACTTACTATAGTAGTACTAGCAGCCACATAACAAATGTGATTTCCGAAAAGGGAATTATTGAATCTCCTCCCTAAAGAAATCCTGGCGTTCCGTTTGTAACTATGGTAGCTACGTAGGTAATCACTGGATTCTTTTTAAACAAAAAATGGAACGTTTGGAAAACGAAACGAAAAAGGTTTGTGCTAAAAATTGTTAAACTATTTTTTGGGCAAACGAAAAGTTATAAAACTCAAACAACAGAAATGTTAAGTTTAAATCAAATTCAAAATGCAGTTGCAACGAACGAGAGGCTATAACAATAAAGTCTCGTTACAAAACAGTTCTGACAATAATTTCTCACAGACACAATGTGACACAATGGTTAATTATCACGCGAAATTTGTGTACATTTATATCTTGCAATTTTATTTTATTTCATATGACGAGAAATTTGACGTTTGCAAAGACTAATGAAATAAATGTACCTATATAGACTAGATAGATGAAATCTGTAAAGAGGTGGAAAAACCAATCGAAAAGATGAAACCAAATATCTACAATTAATACTCTACGAGTAGAGTCGCCGGGATTTTCTAGATTATCCCGGTATTTGCTGCTGCGTCTTAGGTCCAAGAATCAAAATTATTACTGACTAGCGACCCGCTCTCACTTCACTTCGGTTTATTAAATTTAAAACAATCGGAATAAGATATTTTCCTGCGGTAAAATGGAGCCTATATTTTAAGTTGGACCTCTAGCAATACATCTGTGAAAACTGCATTCAATTCCATGCAGTAGTTTTTGCGTGATGCGTGTACAAACATACACACAGACAGACAGACAGACAGACAGACAGACAACATTTCTAAAAACTGTCGTTTTGGCTTCTGTTGCTCTAATAAAGACCCCCCCCCCATATTAGTTTTTTTTCAATATCTATAATGTACAGACATCGGCCTGTTACAATTTTATTATATGTATAGATAGATGTTCTGGAACTCCGTAACCGCAAGCGAAACTATCGGATATCCGAATTACAACAATATTCGAATCCGAATCCGAAATAAAAGATTCGGATATTATTAATTTATTACAAATAATTTTATTCACTGCCGCTAGGGGCCGAATTTAAACGAGTCTAGGTTTGACAAGTTCTTGCTGGTTGCATTTGATTTGATACCTTTCTCACGTTCTTTATGAGAGTAAGGATGCAATTATTCCCTATTTAGTTTAATTTTCCTTGATTTCAGTTACATTTCTTAAAAGGTTCATTAAAAACATGTAGTTTCGTAACCGAAACCGTATCCGAAATAATTTCATATCCGTATCTGTAACCAAAACCGGTAGAGTCTACATTATATCCGTATCCGGATCCGAAATATAATCTCCCTAACAAATTATTATTATTATTTTATAGAAAAAAGGCGGTAGACGAGCATACAGTCCACCTGATGGTAAGTGGATACTGTCGTTCATAGACATCCGCGATACATGCCAACATCAGTCCAGAATGACAAACGTTAAAGTCCCTAGATGCGCTGCCTACCTTCGCAGATTAAGAAATGGATTGGGAAAATGGGGAGGGAGAGGATGGGATGGGAATGGGCTCTGGCATATCTCACTCACTACCGAAACACGTACGTACATTGGGGAAATTATCGTAAGTAGGAAATGCAGTACATTTCAAGGTAGTCTTCTGTGAGAGAGGGGTAACGTGGCCAATCGAATGCGCCCAGCGGCTGTGGGAATGCAGCATGCACTCTCCCCTATCCCTACCCTACCAATAGCAATTTGAATAAAAAGTAAAAAACAACGTTACTTCATTGAGGTTTTATTTTTCATTGCAAATACGAAATGGGACATGCAATAGAAATGTCCCCGGAAAAAGTAATTTTATATCTGGGAACCGTAGTTGAAATTCGTCCCGCGAGAGCCTTGATATCCCGTTTCTAGGGCCATGGATGGGACGTTTCGCATTAAACGCGTGCTGAACGCAATTGTCCCGTCTCGTAACCTATAAATCCTATAAAAAACTCCAAATTTCTAGTTTGATTTTATCAAAATATTTTTTGCAAATTTCTAGAAAAAAATTGTGCGTTGAATTCTTTTTTTCTATGGAGGCCAGTATTGTTGAATAAATTTGTCATTGTGTACGACGGGGTGTATTCTGCACTAAGGTTGATCTGTGATTCTGCAGATGCTCCCAAACAACAATGGATGGCCCCAATTTTTTTTGACCTCTCTTTATTTTCTTTGTTGTACAGAGACCTCGATAATATACAATTATAGTAAAGTTTGGGGGACATTTTGGCAAGAACTCAACATGTGAAGTTTATTTAATCGTTTTTGTTTAATTATATAGGTAGATACTATTGTTTTGTGATTTAATAGTGATAGTTTATTAAACTTTAAAGTGTTTCTTGTGCGTAATGTTTGTGATAATCAAATAAAAGCGTGGAACTGCGTGTTGTCCTTTTCTGTGGAACGAAAGGAGTCCTTTTCTGTCCTCAGTAAACCTACTATCGCTTTACTGAGCGACTCCTGCCTGAGTGAGTTCAACGGGACTGGATATTGACGGGATACGTTTTAGACTTTGAATTGTTTATTACGAAGAAAACTTGACACTGGCAGAATGTGCTAATTGCACCATTGCCATATATGAAGAAAAGAAAAAAAGTAATGTTTGACACTGGTTCAGTTATTCCACGTTTACTCACATTTTATACACAAATTGTCTGCGAAGATGACTTTGACGTTTTTCTATTGCAGTGGAAATTACTGTTTTTTAATTTTTGTTCTTTGTTGCACGATGACGCCTCGACGATACTATTCTTGACAGTAAATGGGTCAATGTCAGTTATTATTGGTTTCTTCGCATTTGATATCATAAATAGATTGTGAAGATCGTTGACATTTTCGTTGTAGCGGACATTATTACTTTTCATAATTTTTTTTAATCAAATATTACATGCAAGCGTCACATGTACCTTAGGCATTAAGATATATATCCATGGGTAATTAATAAAGCTAGAAATGATGTATGATGTTGAATGAATAACTTCTTTCATTGTACGACCATATATTGATACTTTTTATCAATATTACATGTACTGTTGTCGTTTAATTAAGTTATATATCTATTTATAACTGTAATCGCACCTCCTAACATATACAAAAATGCTAGTACAGAATGCCTCAAGACATTAAGCCCGCCTTTGTTCGATAATCTATATACATATAATAAAAATGTAACTGATCGCTGTCTGTACATGGAAGATATATGAAAAAAATATTATTGGGGACCTTTATCAACGCAATAGAACCCAAAACAATGATTGTTAGAATTTTTGTTTGTTTGTAATGTTTATCTGTTTGTCTGTTTGTCTGTGCGTTTGTGCGCGCTAATCTTAGAAACGGCTTAACCGATTTGGGTTTTCACTAATGTATTGTGGTAAGCTTCACTTAAAATTAAGTGTTTGTTTTATTTCAATCAGTTCATAAATAAAAAAGTTATATCAATTTAAAAATCACGTCGAACATTTGTTCGATAAAAAATAAGCTATAAGAAATAATGCGTGTGATCGTTTTTGAAAATACCAAATATCCCTAAGAAGGTAAAGACGGTGTTTATAAACTAAAGTCCACGCGGACGAAGTCGCGGGCAACAGCTAGTGTGCAATAAAGTTTGTTAAATAAATACATTTTGTGAGGGGAGGGTGCTTGCATTGAGCACCCCCCACCCTTTCACAAATTTACAACAGCCGCTAGGCGCACTCGACCGTTATCCCCCTCTCGCAGAATACTCCTTGAAACGTAACCTATAACCTTGAAACGTACTGCATTACCCACTTAATCCTATTCCCTAATATACGGTTGTGTTTCGGAGCAGAGATATGCAAGCGTCCATTCGTATTTCTGCATCTTCAAATGTATGGATGTGCCAATATTTGTCATTCTAGACTGAAGTGGGCATAAACCGCGCATGTCCATGAGTGACAGTATCCACTTATCGCCAGGTGGACTGTATGCTCCTCTGCCGACTTCTTACAATAAAAAAAAAACAAATCGTTAAGTTTTACCGAGAATCTGTATGTTTTTTAGCGTTGTATACGCATGTAGATATTATTATTTTTCTTTTCATCAATATCAATATGTTGTAAAACGATACAGCGGAGTAAGTAAGTAAGTAAGTAAGTAAACTAATTGATTGGAATTCGCGACGTATGCAAAACACATTCACTATAATAACCTTATTAACATATCTTCCGACAAGTTTAGCATGTTCACCGCAACAAGTAGGTACTTGTAAATACGTACACATTTGCCTGTGTTTATTCAATAATTTAATTCAATTAGATAATTATTCATAGTCCTGTTGAAACAAGCGGGTACTGAACTTCGTGATATTGACAAGGGCCAATATACAAGGTTTGTTTTTGCCTAAAATGTATTCACTTTCTTTCTCTGTATCATTTGCTGTCAAAATAAGAGAAAAAAAATCATACAAGACAGAAGTATAAAAAAACAGAAGATTTGGAACTTTATTATCTCTAACCAATAACATATTTGTATATCCTTATGTGAAATCCTTGTGTTTCCCGAAAACTTAGGATATGAAGCGTGTTGGTTCGGAATTGTCATTTGATTGATTGAAATATTATTAATATTTTATGGAAAAGAGGTGGCAAACGACAGTCCACCTAATGGTAAGTGGATACTGTTGTCCATAGACATCCGCGACACATGCCAATATTAGTCCAGAATGACAAATGTTGGCACGCCCCCGGACGCGCTGCCTACTTTCGGAGATATAGGTAAACTGTAAAGGTAAAAAATTTAAAATTTAATTAAAAATATTTCTTTTCTATGTAAACCGAAATAATATTACTCATGTAATATTTCTCGGTAATTGCGTTGTCGTACAGAAAATAAATAAAACGTAATATTGTGACAGGCGTATTTTATTTATAGTATATCGCTGGTATCACCAATCTTACACTATCTACTTACAACTTACAACAGTTTTGTTACAAAGGAATTATCCATCTATGTATTTGGTTGATTGGTTGATCGTTGATACATATAAATATAATACTAAATTCAAACAAAGAGCTAGACCTAACGATCTTAAATAAAAAATACTTTATTTGTTGTAAACTCTGTGATTAGCAAAAAAATCCCCACATTTGGACTAGAGCGAGTTTTTGTCTGTTAAAAATAGACCACGGTCGTCAATCACTGTTGCTCGTTGACATCGTTTGCCATTGATACAAATTCTTTTCGCGATCCATCTAAACGATGTTTTGTGAAAGGTTATTTGATAAAATCGTCTTCTTTAAGAACTTCACATTGTTCTAGATTTAAAGGCATTTTGGGATAATCTATACATATAATAAAACAGAAACAGGGTGTTTGATTGACTTAATTAAAAAAATGGGGCTTTTTAGAAACTACAGAACCCAAAACAGAAGATTTTAAAATTTTTGTCTCTTTGTTTCTATGTTTGTTTGTTTGAGTATCACGTAAAAACTAACTAATAAACGGATTTTGATCAGGTTTTCACTAATGTATAGCTAAGGAAAGCTGATATATATGTCAACTTCATTTCAAATGACACAAGGAAGTTGAGTTATAAAGGAAAATAAAAGAATGACTTTTAATAGAATCACTCACAAACTACTGGACGGGTTTTCATCCCTGAAATCCACCATGTCGGTCCTTTCACAGGTGTTAAAAAATATTTTACAGCTGTTCAGTCCACGCGAGCGAAGCCGCGGGCAGAAGCTAGTAAGAAATAAACTTTTAATTCGAATAATTTTTACGCTAAATTGTAAAAAAATGCTAATAAGTTACTTATTTTGTCGCTTTCTTTTATTTTACACTAGCTGTCATAATCAGTCTTTTAAGTATCCACTGTAGGATACGCGACTCCTCATGCACATTATCCGGTTTATGAGGGATGTATGGCCTTAAAACGCCAGGCTCTGGCCAAGCGGGTTGGCGAGTCCTCTCTTCCAGAGATGGTGTAGTTCCTCAGCGTTATTTTTTTTATACAATACTAGCTGTGCCCGGCATGTGTTGCATGCCCGTCAATTTTCCTGCACATAATATATAGCCTATGTCCACCTGGAATAATGTACCTTTCAAATGGTGCAAGAATGTTTGAAATCCGATTAGTAGTTTCGGAGATTACCCCCTACATCCAAACTTACAAACTTTACCTCTTTATAATATTAGTATAGATTGTTTGTGATAGCCTCTTTGTTATCCCTTAGTCGCCTTTTCGACACCCACGAGACTAGAGGGGGTGGTGCTATGCCCTAAGATGCGAAGCCCTATCTATAATTTAGTAAGTGTAAAATATCTTAATTTTGATTCCTAGTATTAAATGCCAATTATAATTGCGCATTCAGAATCACTAATAAGCGCCGCAGTAAACGCCCCGACATAATCATTACGCTAAGTTGGTATCAATTAGTACAACAATTAATTAATATTAATTATTTTTTTTACTTTCCGCTCAATTCATTTTGTGTTCTATGATTGTTGTTGTAAAAGAAACTAGTTTTTTAGATACTCGATCTCTTACCCGAACTGTATGTAAAAGATAAAACCCAAACACCCAGAACCAACAGATAGTCTAAAAATAAACCCACATAATATATCAATCTCTGAAACCAATGTGCCACGCTGAGCGTCACTACAGTGATTTACGTCGGTTTTATCTCATTATCTTCACCGCAATATAAACCTTACTTCTATCATCAAAGAGGTGATGTTTGTATGTATGTTCGTTTGTATTAGGTAGTAAGGGGGGGAGTACTGAGTGGCAGGAAGACGACAATTGTCTGAATGGATCGCCCTTGCAGATCATCCTGTACAATAGGATAGTCTTTAAACTTTGTATTATGTGCGTTTATAGCTTATTTATGAATAAACGTGAGTTTTTTTTTATTTTATATTTATACAGCATACACAGAAAACATGTATCTTTGTAGGGGAAGAGTGCATGCTGCATTCCCATAGCCGCTGGGCGACTGGCCACCGTTGCCCCTCTCTCACTGCTGAAATGTACTGCATTTCCTACTTTATCATATTTCCTCTTTGTACGTAAGTATTTCTGTAGTGAGTGAGATACCCATCCCAACCTAGCCTAACCTATACCTTGGGTTGGGTATAGGTTAGGTTAGTTTGGGATAATATAGAGTATAGAGAATATAAAGTATAGAAATTCTATATCTATCTATATATATAAAAATGGATGTTGGTATATCTGAAATTAATAGACTTCAACACCGTTTGATCCACCACCATGAAAGTTGGCACATATATGTATTTTTTCATGGATACGGTTTCTATGCTATTCACTTTGTTGTAACTCGCCACTAGATGGCGCTGCAGCACGTCAACTTCTATACTCTATCTATACCGTTCAATCAATCGCAAAAATCATATCGACGGCAAAACAGAATAATTTGTGATTTTATATACAGAGGTAAATAAATATACACAGGCAGGACAACGTCTGCCGGGTGCACCTAGTATGCTAGATTATAGTAACTATGTAAACAAACTTGACATCGATTTTTTCATGACATTTCTAGTGGTAAGTAGTATTTTTTCTTTTTTTTTCTTTGTTAGAAAATTTACTGAGTAATCCATCTGCGGGTGGGTCGCGAAATGCAAAAGTGAGTAAAACATTTTAATTTTTTACGTTTTGACCAAAAGGCTTTCGAAATTCTAACTTCAAATAAATGATATTCAAAAACGATACAGCTCAAATAAGTTCTCTTTCTGAAATTTTAGTATCTCAAAATTTACCTAGGTCACCTAAATAAAATAATTTCTTTCTTTATCTTTCTTTTATTTAAAGAAACGGGAGTTCTTAGTGTTTGAGAAGAAACCTGAGAACCCTTCAAACCCGAAACCTGAACAAAGCCAGGTCGAGGCTCTAATACTTTCTGAACAATTCTGTAACGCGCAATCACTCAGCTACTTTGTCGTCCGTAAATTAACTCAATTTCTGAACAAAGATACGACAAAGTGGCAATTTCTAAGCGCAAAGTGAACTACGTCATGGGACAAAAGATTCTATAGGCACAATTCCATAGCCTTTGCCCGCGACTTTGTTCCGCGACCTATGTGTTAATCCAAATTACAATCTACCTATTTGCCAAGTTTCAATGAAATCGGTTTAGCCGTTTCGACATGATTGTGTAACAAACACACTGAAGTTTTAATGGTCTTAGAATACATTTTAAAAAGTAGATTAATTTCTTTGTATACTTTGACCAACCGCACCTTTGACTAAAAACGGTTTGAAGAAACGCACCTTTGGCGAATAGTCTTTTGATAAAATACACCTTTGACAAATGCAGTATTTTGTCAAAAAACACTTATGGCAATTCACAAAAAATATGAAATTTTTTGATACACTGTTTTAATACGAATGAGTTAAAAGTAGCGGAGAAAAGAAAAGTGCTTCGAGAAGAGGGTGCTAGTACACTCGCCACCATGTGCAACATCTACTCATGAAAAGTCATCCACGAGACTGATGTTTATTTATATCTAAGTAAAGAAAATCTATTTCATCGATTTTAATTTGCCACTCATTCCGGGCGCCATCGATATACAAGGTTATCGATCTTGTATATCGGTGTAGGGTAATCTATAATCTATGGGGACATGACGATGGTGTTGTTCATTAGATAGTTTAATATTGTGAATTTGTGTGTTGTCGAAAGGGATTGACATTAATTGAAGAATAGACTTTAATGATTTTCTTTACATATATAATATAAAAATGAATGTTTCTTTGTTTGTCCAGTATGCGTTCCTATACCATTCATCCGATTGTGATGAAACTCTGGTGAGTTGTGCGCACGCCCGCGGAGGTTTCTGAATTAGTACAACCATTTTACAATAGATGGCGCGCGATAAATTGAAGACCACGCGAACGAAGTCGCGGGCAACAGTTAGTAATTAATATAAATGTAAAATGCACCAAATAGTGTGTTCTCGCGAGTGAAATGTGACATTCTTTCACGTTCGGTACATTACTATCGGGAGATATTTTGATATTAGACATGACACAATGATAGACTAATTAACAGATAATTACTAATTCCAAGAAGGATAACACTGTCTTCCTTAGAAAAAAGGCACAAGGGCATTTTGATGATAAACGAGAAAAATGCAATAAATTTTGGTAAGACATTTTTTTGGAAAATTTACTATTTGGAGTTCTTGGTAGAACAAAAATAATTATTTATTAATTGTTTATTTGTTCATTAATTAGTTAAGTAGCGATGAGTAACTCCGGATTCAATGAATCAAAAGATCTGAAACCGCGAGCGGACCCGAAACTGTTAATGAGTCCGGCTAACTGTTATCGACTCCGAGGAGTTATTTTTTTTGGAATGCTGAGTTACATGAACGAACATGGTGCAAAGCGAATGAGTCGCTCTCAGGCTCTTAAAAAATATATATAAGTAGGTGAATCAAAGGAGTCAAGGAATCGTTAAGAGGAGTCGGATCCGCGAGCGGAACCGGATTAAGTGTGCCGAAACACTCCGAGGACATAAGTCCACGTAGTCGTGTAGTCTTTACGACTTGTATACCCACGAATACCCACGACTACAAGTATATTTTCATTAAAAATGTTATTAATGGTCAAATAATATATGCGGGATATTTTTCTGCCCTGCTTTTTACCATTCTGTCCTCTGTTTTTATCCTCTTGTGTATTATTTATGTATTATAATCTATACTAATATAATAAAGAGGTATAATTGTGTGTTTGTATGTATGTTGGGGTTAATCTCTGGAACTACAGAACCGATTTCAAAAAACCTTTCACAAATAAGAAGTCACATTATCCGTGTCTAATATAGGCTATATTTTAATTAGAAATTTCGAAAGAAAAAATTTGAAAAAAAATATATTTATAAACCGAAGCGAAGCGAGGGCGGGTCGCTAGTCGCTAGATCCACGTAATCCAAACTGTAACCGCGTTCCTATTTGTTTGATCTGGCGGTTAGCTGGTAGAAAATACCACATGGTATTAAGTCCGCCATTTGTACAATTACTTAAGCAATGAAGTTTAAATAAATAAATAAAAAATGGTGAATCCTTTTCTATTTTTATAACACAAAAAGGGTGTATAGACTGATTTGAATTGTCAAAGAGGCCTTTTCTCACGTTTTGGAACTGAACGGTAATGCATAGTAGAAGACTGTTTTAAATCAAAGTCGAACGTTTACTGAAACTGAAACATAAACGGTAGTTACATGTTAGTAGAATTGGCCTTCAGAAGAACAACCTGTATTGTTTAATGAAAAGTTTTAATAAAACTAGGACGAAAAACAGTTTGTCAAAATGTACGTTAGTAACAGATACGGCGTTACGTCTCGCCAGCTCTTTCTGTTACATTGTTCTCGGTTCCCACGTAACTGTGACGGCGGTTACAGTTAGTTATGAAAGAAACCGATCTCTGACGAGTTATATTTAGAAATCCTTTTCTATTTTCGATTCTGAAGCGCATCTGGAGTGTTTGCGGAAGGCACATGCAGATGATTTCACGCAATACACCGTGTTAACGTCATTCTTACATATTTTCACACACCCTTCATGCACTCACTTTCAAAATCATATTACATTTATAACTTTTTCTCCTGTCACCTTAAACAAGGCACTAAAAGAGATGGACGACAATCTATTCGTTCGTTTGTCACTCGTCCGCTCAATCAGTTTTTTCAACGAACTCGCCGCGAGCGAGTTACGACTCTCTGTAACGTCATAATGACAATAAAATTAAACTGTGATAACGAATGGATTTTCAAAACTCTACTCTCTCGTTTGTTCGCATACAATAATCAATTTTACATAATTTATATCAGTTTAATAGTTTTAGAATTTATCTATTTAGATTTATTTTATGAATGATAATTTTATTGTTGTTATTTTTATTGATTTATTTAAATAGCTTATAATTTAGAGTATAATATTGAAGATATTAGGGAAATTGATTAAAATTTTTAAATATAATTATTTATTGGATAATTTATAAAAAAGTTTTTTATTTTTATATTGAAAATATAATGTTTTAATTTAAACTAATAAATAAGAAATATTAATGGAATTTAACCACTAAAAATTAAGTTAGCAGCTATTCAATTCTAATTCACTAATGTCATTAACAGTAATATATGTAGGTACCTCTATTTTGGTTTCAATTAAAATTTTAAATAAGGGGTAAATTCCCAATCTTTTAAGTCGAAATTAAATGCAAAATTGCTTCTTATTTTATTTAAGATAAATTGAATCATACAATAATTTTTGATTGCAAATCAAATGTTTTAGTAAAACTATAATCCTCAATATTTTATATTTACTTAGTCTGGCTATAAATAGCGTTACAATGGAGAAAAATAAATAAATTACATATGAATTTGGAATCTGTCTCGATTATCATTTATGGTCTGTTTGAGACAGCATAGCATGAGCATAGCGCCATGATAATAATGAATCCCTAAAACATTCCATAAGTTGCCAATTTTCTCATGGAAAGGGTGCGTGCGTTTTTCAATCGAAAACTGGCCACAACGTTTGAACGATTGTTTAAAAGCAAATGGTGACGCGAATAAACGTTATATTTTATAAATGCTTAAAATAACACAGATTCTTCCAATAAAATGATAATGTATAATGAATGTTTTCTTTGTAACAATATTTATGGCTAGAATTAGAATTTAGAATTTAGAACTAGAATTTAGGGCCCACTAGAATAGCAATAATCTCTTCCCGTGGATGTCGTAAAATGTGAACACGGGATAACGAAACCGCTACCCCACAAGCCCTGAGGAACTACACAACCTCTAAAGGTGTGGACTCGGCAGCCCGCTTGGCCAGCGTAGCGTTTAAAGAAACTCAAAGAAACAAACCAACAATAACAAAACACCGACTTGTTTGCTTTCACGCGAGTTTATCACTTCCACAAACTTTGCTTATTTGCTCAGCTGAGTTCTCCTTTCCCTTTCACGCTTACTGAATTAGAGCAGGACGGGGAATGTTCATCAAGAGTTAAGAATTTGCATTTCAAATGAGGTACTTGATTTGGTTATTTTAATTAAATGAGGTCTTCATTGAATAAGTTAATAAAACAATAAGTAGTCATTAGCTTTTGTCTGCGGCTCGGTTTAGTCAGATTTCACTTATGAAATAATTAAAAATTACCTTGTATTATATTAACCGCTATAGGTAATTTACCGCTCATAAAGAGAAATAAATATACACGACCTTTGTACTCATAGTACGCTGAAGTGGTAATGACCAGGTCATATTTGCCTTGGAACCGATAACCTTTGGGGTAGACGAGTCCTCGAATTGAGGCCACGTACCGAGAAGCGCAGCGTGGAGCGTCCTCCGGCTAGGTGGTTCGACGACTTGAAGAAGTTCGCCGGTGGTCGCTGGATGAGAAAAGCCGAAGATCGTGTGTGGTGGTGAGCCTTGAGACAGGCCTATATTCAGCAGTGGAAATACATAGGCTGATGGTATGATATAGTTACCTTTACACTATAATACAATCTTCAAATATGTACACAAGCGAAAATTAATTTGTGTTCTGTTTGAATTTTGACTCTATGTTACAGTAACTTATGATTCTATGTCAAAATAAAAGTATTGGTAATTGTTAAGTTCGCTAATCTTAATATAATTAAGTAAACACCAAAACATTAACACAGATTTTAAGAACAATCTATCCAATTACTTGTGTCTCAATAGCAGGTGCACAATGTTATCAACCAGTGCTATATTCCCAATAAAGTCGAGGTGTTATCCGTACAAGTTGCAATCTCAAAAGTCGAGGCCGCTCCGTTCACTCGATCTTTCCGATTCCTTCACAGGAGGGGTGTGGTTGTAACGAGCGCGAGTAGCGACTAGTGGGTAGAGAATGGGCGGCAAAATTACGCGAGATAACATTGTCACTGCAAAAAATCACAAATGTTTATTTATTTATTGATTTACCTGAGTAGACTTTACAGTGTTTCCACCAATGCATCTACTCAGGGTACTCAGGGTACTCAGGGTCCTACGTACAAAGCGGGTACAGGTGCTATAACGGATACTTTAACTTATGCTACAACTTCAATGCAAACGCAATCAGTAATGAATACCCACTGCCGCCCTGCAAAACGCTTGCTTACAAGGTGCAATGAAAGAAGTCCAAATCTGGGTGTTGGTGCATAAGATAATCAAC
Source organism: Sesia bembeciformis (assembly GCA_943735995.1). Taxonomy (NCBI): domain Eukaryota; kingdom Metazoa; phylum Arthropoda; class Insecta; order Lepidoptera; family Sesiidae; genus Sesia; species Sesia bembeciformis. The sequence continues at coordinate 2,183,914 of OX031045.1, read as the reverse complement.
AGATGCCGGGCTCGCGGGAAAAGGGTGTCTCGCCGACATCGTTCTATATTCAGGCACATCAAACAGTACTCGACGACGAGCAAGAGAATAGTTGTAAGGCACATGAGTCCAACAAAGTGGGATTAAAATTACGACCTCTAACCAGGTTTAATTAATTGCACCATTGCAACATTACGGCTCAATTGAAGAGTATTGTAACCAACCGTCTCCAATAAAAACATACCTGGATACATATTAGGGAATTTTACCGAATACCTGTATTGTTTTCGGTACAACCATCTGATTTTTCGTATTTATTAGACTAATGCGGATTCCAGATAATCGCATTACTTTCTAGTTTACTACGTACAAAAGAGTTGTACAATATTTTAGTTGCAAGAATAATGTCTAAATGCTGAGCCTGCCTCAATACAGCACTCAATGAATCAATGAAATGTTAGGTCAGCACTCATCATCACTCCCAGATCCTTGACTGATGTCACTCTCTCAAGAATTGAATCCCCAGCTTAAAGAAAGAACGTAAGACTATTATAAATAAAGTAGACGGTGGTAGCTGGATGAGAAGAATGGGAGATTGTGTGTAATGCCGAACCTTAAGACATGTTTATATCCAGCAGTGTAAAAGCACAGGTGAATGATATAATATGGTAATGTTGAAAGTGCACTACCTACATGCATTAGAAAATCTCCACAAGGTCGCTTAAACTTAAAAGAATTTTATGATTTATGTATGTATGTTTTTTCACTGACGGATATACGCCTTATCCGAGTCTCACCAAACTTCAAGTCCTCGGCCCACTTAGCTGGAATCCTACACTGAGCGTCCTGACTCCTGATCTCCATTCAACGACTCGTCTACCCCATTAATGATTAGTCTTGCGGTAAATATGGCCTGTTAATTGCCACATCAGCTTGCTAATTCTGCAAGTCAGTGACTTTAACCGTTTCTTGAATTTCTTACTTCAGCATCTGCCATATGTCCACCTGGTGAGTTATGCCCCAAACACCCTTTGAAATTACAAAAGAAGCTTGTGCCCTGCAGTGGATATTAAATGCCTTATGAATTACCAATTGCGATAGAATTTAATGATCAATAACTTTCTCACATTAAGAATCGCTATATGTCGGATCGTACCTTACTGTTTCGCCACAATATAATCTACCTTTATGCTTTACATGGTACAGAACATTAAATTTACAAAGGTTTACTATACGATTCCTCGTGGTAAAGTTAGACAAGTAAAGATAACAACAAACTTTGACGACTTCGGAAAGCCGAGTATTTTCGAATGCATTCTATCATGCACTCTGTTTCTTCTCTAAGTGGGAGTATTAAAATTTGTCGTATGTCAAAGATCGTGGCACCAGAAGATTTTAAGTGTATTTAACTCTATATGTGTGATTTGTTATAATATCAAGCTGCTTCCGGCGAACTTTGCATACTGCATGCAACATTCGCGATGCATTACAACATCAGTCCTCAATGGCAAATGTTGGCACGTCCTTATATGTTGGCTGCGCTGCCTACGTTTGGAGAAAGAGTTAGAAAAATGTGAATGAATATCATAGGATGGGCAGCAGCTTCGCTCCTTGTCACAAATGGAAATAAAATTATTAAAAATTGTGTAATATTTCGCAGCACCCTGTGAGGAAGTCGCGATTTCCCAGGGCACCCGTGACGCACACTTTGGAAATCACTACTATAGCGTGTGTCACTGAAATAACGCGAAACGAAGATAGGTTGTTCACTATTGAGGGTAGAATCGATTCTACCAGTTTTATATCAATGTTTATTTTTTTCATGTTTTTATTACCAATACTTCGATCTTTTATTCAACCGCGTCGTTAGAGTTGTATCGCGCGCGCCGCTCAGGCGCCCGGACTGCACTATAAATGTTTTAGATAGAACAACAAAACTTTACATGTCTTGTAGCTTTCGATTTATTCCCTAAAATAATTGTATTTTTCGCTAAAACGGTTTTATATAAATAAATAATATCTTTATTGTTAACAGATCTTTGTTGATACATTTTTTTTTATATACGAAGGCGGCAGACGAGCATACAGTCCACCTGATTGTAAGTGGATACTGTCACCCATAGACATCCGCTATACATACCAACATTAGTCCAAAATGACAAACATTGGCACGATCCCGGATGCGCTACCTACCTTTGGAGATATAAGAATGGATTTGGAGAAAGAGTGGGAAAATGGGGAGGGATAGGATAGGAAAGGGCTCTAGCACATCTCACTTACTACCGAAACACGTACGTACATTGTAGAAATAAGTTAAAGTGGGAAATGCATTACATTTCTGTGCGAGACGAGTAACGTGGCCAGTCGAGCGCGCCCAGCGGCTGTTGGAACATGGATATGAACATTCTGTTGGAACACATAACATGATATGGAACCCCAACTCCTGAAGTAGGTAAATCTGTATCACAGAAGCTAGTATCCTCCCCAATAATATGACAATAGTGTGCTTGTGCAATAATTACAACTTATTTATTAAAAGTACAAAGTATACAAGATTAAATTATGGAAAGAAAATAAATATATATAATAATTTGTTGTGTATAAGATATTGCATACATGTGTGTGTGTAAGTATATATGTATATTTGGATTTTGTATTTGAATGTGCAATTGTTAGTATGTGAGTGAATCTATACAGTCTGTAATTAATCTTAAACAATCAGAACTATATTTATGATGTGCGTTGAACGCCATCGACAGAGCAAATTTCTGTGGGAATTTTGAGTCAGTGTGTAAGTTTTGTGTTAAAAAGTTTGGAATAAAAGCTCTTCGATGGTTTCATTTATATATAATTTAAGGTTTTGCGTTATCTCAGGCACATGTTGTACTGTATGTATATAGTGTATACTCACTCTTTGTTGACTCTTTGTTGATCAGTCTTTGTTTGATCGGCTTCAATCAGAATGGACCCAACCCACATTCATGTAGTTTTCAAATGCTGGAGCATTTTGCAAAATATAAAAACAAAAAAATATGAGTTAAAAAGGTTTTGATTAAAAAAAATATGCACTAAGTATATTTTGGCTTTTTGTCACAAAATACATTATTATGAAAAAAAGTTTGCTTTTGGTTCGGTTCCATTCTGATTAAAGTCTGACATTTAAAAAAACGTTTTTAGGTATTTAGAAGTCTGTTAGAAAACAACCATAAAACAACGTTCGAACTTTTGCTACAATAACAAAGTAAAAAATAATGGAGCAGTTTTACGACACAAGTATTAATAATTTAGTTGCCTGTAAATACTGTTAATTCTGTTTCGAGTTACTGTTAGATATAATTACCAAAGTAAAATATAATTAGAATCTATTATTATTTTGGAAGAATCCAATTCATTTTTACTCAGCCTAGCTCTAGTTGACCTTTGAACTTTCTCTGAACGAGGGGTGGCGGGTGGCGTTGGGGGACGTTTTTTATATTTACGCTATGACACAGAAGACATTGTTGTTATTTCTCTGTTGTATTCACGTCTGGATTAGTATCTACTTAGTACTTAAATACAGTACCAGGTGCACAATAGCAGCCGTAGTTCACTGAAGCTTGTGCCGAGTTAGAATCCATTTTAGACATCGTAATACACATTAACACTAAAGAAATTTGTTTCATTTTATTAATTAATAGTTGTATTAATTATTAATATTTCCATACATATAGATACATCATACATAGATATGAATATATTTACATATATTGTGGTCCTAAACTTGGTCGCGTTGTGTCGCCCGGCTTGAGAATAGCACACCCCGTCTCTTCCCGTAGATATCTTAAAAGAAGACTAAGGGATAACAAACCACCTCTACAAGAGTGGACTCGCCAATCCGCTTGGCCAGCGTGATGTTTTAAGGCCACACACCCCACATGCACAAGACAATGTGCCTGAGGAGGCCCGTATTCAGCAGTGAATGATGAAAGGGCTCATTGCGGTCCTCAACTCTTCACTTTAGAGGTGATCATTTCCACTTGTCTTTTCTGATTCATCTTTCGTCACACTTGCAGCGCATCGATGCGGGTGTAACATTGACTGCTCAGCCTTGCGTTGTTATCACGTAATTAACTTAAAATAATGAGCCAAACTTCCCTGTGGGCCATATGGCATTGTATCGACACAATGCCGTAGCTTGTCGTCAAGACACAAACAATAGAAAGAATTACGCTAAGATGTTTGTGACTTTGATCCGACCATCCGTTGTCGTTAGCTAACAAATATATATCGTAACTTAGAAATTACCGTACTATTTTTATTTTTATTCTTATTTTTATTATAATATTTTATGATGTCTGAATACGATTATTTCTTTCATTTTATTTTTATATTTAATAATAAAGTGATTTTAATTTTATTTTGAATTTGCATTTTTATTTCATAAATGTCAAGAATAAAATAAACACTGCTCGTATTTTTTCGCTTTAGTTTCCGCTAGTGCAATGTTGCACGTGATAAAGTCATTTTCTATACCCCTTTTTATCTTTTTCAGTTATTAGTATCACTATGCTTAAAATACTATCCTCTCTATGTGTAACATTGCACTAGCGGAAATTAAAGTGAAAAAATACGACCAGTTATTTTTTTTTAATTTTTGACATTTAATAAGAAACAATAAACAAGAAATTTAAACAAGAAAGTATTTAATCAGAATTATAAAATAAGAATAACAAATACGTAAATCAGCTTGGAAAAATGAATATAATGAGATTTTTGTGCTACGTGTTACTTCGTGCATTCTTATGTATGTCTCTTTTTGCGGTGTACATAGAGATAAAACATCTTTATCTGCTTATTTAGGTACCTATTGCAATCATAGATATTTTGAATTAACAAAGGAATAGTCTATTTTAGCTGTCGTCGACCCCCAATTTTTTTTATTGTAATAATCGACCCCTAGAAAGTTCAAATCGACTTCAGGGAGTCGATATCGACCACTTTGGGAATAACTGATCTATTCTATTTCTATTGGATATACAATTGGATTGGTGCCGTAACACCATCCTATCTCTTTCCGTAGGTGTTTTAAAAGGCGGCTTAAGGATAACAAAGTGGCTACCACAAGCCCAGAGGAACTACACCACCTATAAAAGAGTGGACTAGCCAACCCGCATGGCCAGCGTGGCGTTTTAAAGTCATACATCCCTCAAGCACAAGATGAGAAGTACAAGGAAGCCCATGTCCTGCAGTAGATACTCAAGGAGCTGATTGCAATTGTAAACCTATATCTGGCAAATAAAGAATCTGAATCTATATGGGGCCAAAAAGTGTCATCATGAAACCAAGAGCTTCGAAATGCATTATACTCATCTCTCTAGGCTCGAGCGAGCTTGAACGTGGCGCAAGGTCAAGGTTTAGTTACCTAACCTTGGCGTGCACTGCAGCATCCACACTCTCCCTCCCTCTCCATACCCTCCCGACTCCCCCTCACTCATCCTACTTTCTCCCACACCACCCCGCGCCGGGTGAATGAGCATCATCTAATTTGGTACTTTCAGAATCCGAGGTTATGTTCTAAGTGCTTATCGATTATGAGGTTTTCCTTGTATAAGATGTGACATTATAGGGGGTTAAATGAAAGATACTTAACCTATTAATAAATTTCTTTCGTGAAAATTAACAACTTTATAGTATACCTACGATTTTTTTAAAGTCAATACTTTTTTGATTTCGTAGCACTACTGATCACCTTAGCATAATAATTCACCGAACCATGTTCTTTTCAAAGATGGCAAATTATGAAGTAATCTAATGAAAAACACAGAAGTGCAAATACAATCCGATCGCATGTATGAAGTATTAAAAAAATTGTCATTGTGCTGTCGTCTGTATGTAAACATTGAAAATTCGACAAAGTGCGCTAGTGAGGACTTGTCCTCCAATATAAAAATAAAATGGACACAGTTTTCCTCGTTGCCATTGATGTTAAAAGTGATCTCACGCTGCAGAAGAATGTTAAATCTAATAATTTCAAAAAGTAAACGTTCAAATTTACCTAACTACAAAACTGTACAAGAAATAAAGCAAACTTTACAAATTTGTATTGAACAGGTTCAGTATTTTGAATTTCATGAAGACATAAGAAATTAAAGTACAAAAGGACACGTCCCCAAACAAAGCAATTTACATACACTTAGTCCCATGTTGGATAAAGATTGGATAAAGAGGATTTTATGTGGCATTATTCCACGAAAGCTCTTGTTTTTCACATAAACCACTCAGTCACTAAGATTTACACAGATGTAGGTATCTAAGAGTGAGCGGTATTTAAAAAAAAATGAAATACATATATCAAGTACCGAAAAAAAGTGGTTAGTTTCAATGATAGAATTCCGTGTTAGGATGGTAATGCTACTTTATATTTAAGCCCGTATATCGTCATGTATATTACCTGTATATTAGGTACCATAATGTCAGTTCTTGTTGGCGACGAGCCTCACGACGGCCGACGATCTCCAAAAAGGAAAAAATTATGTGCCTAAATAAATAAAATCTCATTGTAAGCGCCGCGTCGCCTGTCGCCGCGCGCCATCCGGCCGTGTAGCTTTATTATATGTATTATTTAAACATTGTAGCATACCAATAAAGACAGCTGTTCGCTGGGCTGTGTATAGTGTGTGCGCGTGTACGATATACAAGTATAGATGTGTGCCTTGTTACCGGGCTGCCGCCCGCGCGCCCCCTGTCGAGGACTGCCGCGAGACCCACACGTACACACATCCGCGACACACGACACCTTTCAAAAATCGCGTTGTTCTTATTTCCTTGACCCATGGAACTGCTACAGTTCTAGTTTCCCAGATAATAAGGCTTTAATTTATCCAATCCTGCTGATAGTTCTCTTCGGAAGCTAATTATTGATTTTTTTTCTTCAACTTCCGAAGACACCTACTTTATTAGCAGGTTTGGATAACATTCCGGTTCATTGAACCGACGTATTTGACAATTAAAATTTATTGGACCGTACACTGGACGTAATTTTCACTTTATTTTTATAGAATGAAAAAGCAGACGAGCATTACCCATTAACCATTACTAGATATAATTATATTAGGGATTTAATTACCTTTGCATTATGATTAATAAAAATAATCTATTAATATCTACTTTTATTACCTTTAATAAAAAATATACATAATCACTGCATAATATTAATGAGCCAGGAATTTAATGAAGGACTTACATTTATTTCAAACTAAATTATTATAGAACTACACAATGAATTAGTCTAAAAGGAATTCAATAAATTATCTGTTCACTTGCTTTTACACAATAAAATACCCCAGGGTATGGTCGAATATTATAACAATTTTGAGGGGGAGAGTCCACTGTGCAATCCAACAGCCGCTGGGCGTGCTCGACTAGCCACGTTACCCCTCTCTCACAGAAGACTACCTTGAAATGTACTGCATTTCCCACTTTATCTTATACCCCTAATGTACGTACGTGTTTCGGTAGTGAGTGAGATGTGCCAGAGCCCATTCCCATCCTATCCCTCCTCATTTTCCCATCGCTTTCTCCAAATCCATTCCTATATCTCCAAAGGTAGGCAGCGTATCTGGGGGCGTGCCAACGTTTGTCATTTTGGACTAATGTGGCCATGTATCGCGGATGTCTATGGGCGACAGTATCCACTTACCATCAGGTGGACTGTATGCTCGTCTCCCGCATTCGTACATTAAAAAAAACATCTATATTTCATTAGAATAATTTGTGAAAAGGTTCGTATTGATTTTATTTCCTATGAAGCCAATTTCACAAATCAAATTCTGAAAACATTTAGGAATATAATAGAATATATTTATCAATTTAATTATTTGTCGGCGTTTAATTAAATCCCCGGGTTTTTAATTAAAAAAAAAACAATTTTATTATTAACCTGCGATATATATTTAAAAACTCTGTGTCTCCGCTAACCATAAATGCTATCGGTATTATTAATTTGTAGTAGATTTCTAGACTTTATTTAGGCCAATGCTAAGGCGAGAGAAGCCATCGTCAGCGCTCATTACGAGAAACCTTATAATGAAATCGTTGTGTGTTTATTTATATGTCGATGGAGAAAACCTTTCTTTTTAAATGAAACTTTTTTAAAAAAGAAATGGCTTTCTTTTTTAAACCACACACCTATATAATATTCTAACCACATACCTATAGTGTAATTTATTTTCGTAAACTTAGTAACAAATATATTAATCACTTAATGCTAGAAACGCGAAAGAAAATAGAAAGAAACAAATTACAGATTGTTTAAACCTTTTTTTTTAGAATATACCAATAATAGCGAAATCTACCTTTGAGCAATTCTTGAAAGTGGTCTATAAATCCTTGATGTTTGATCACAAGAAGCTCAGCAACGAACATATTTACATTTTTATAAGTTAAAAATGAATTAGAAGCTGTGGCCTTTGTAACTGAACTAGGTGGCACACGAAGCCATCTTGATGTATTGACAAGAGAATGTTGCGGTAATGGAATCTTTGATATAAAACGGTCGTCATTACCAGTTACAATTATTTATGAAACAAAAACTGAATATATTTAAAATATTTCTAGGGGTAACAATTTTGTTTTAGAATTCTCGCCAATCGAAGCTATTTTCGTGCAACTCAGGTTATGCCCAGGAGAAATACCCCGACCTCTGATGAGTGTCATCTGTATTTTTTTAACATATTGGAAACCATTTAAGCTAAGGTCTGTAAGAATAGACATGGTTATATCTACGAAAACTGTATATGAATCGTATGCAGTTAAGAAATATCCACTTCTTGTATTAAAAAACTGTTTTACTTTACATCAGTCCATTCACGTTCCATACCGCTTGGCTTGAAGGTAAACCATAAAGTCACTTAGTTCCGCTTTTGGCAAACGAAATCTATTACGTCCTTCGTTTAATTTCAACTTTTCAAATTAAATTAGTCAAGGTAGTTATTGAGACAGACCAAAATTCAGGTTCAATTTTACACAATTACAATTTTAATTAATGAAAATATTGAGCGAGAATAACTCAACATAATTATATAACGTCACAGTCAATAGACGTTGGGGGATAGAAATATACCTACACAAAAGGACACACTCTCAGAAGCACCCATTGTTTTTATATAATTATGTAACGTCACAGTCAATAGACGTGGGGATAGAAACATACACAAGAGGACACACTCTCAGAAGCACCCGTTGTTTTTATATAATTATGTAACGTCACAGTCAACAGACGTAGGGATAGAAACATACACAAGAGGACACACACTCAGAAGCACCCATTGTTTTTAAATTGAAATAATTGAATGAGCAGCTGAAAATACTGAATGGGCAGCAAATTTAAATGTGGGTTAATGTTTAGATTTTCTGGTGACAATAAAGAAGCAGGAGTCTCGCGAAGTCGACTAGGTGGTGACATTTTTAGTAATTTAAAGTTATTCAATAACAGTTTGTTTTTTTTTTATAGAAAAAAAGGCGGCAGACGAGCATACAGTTCACCTGATGGTAAGTGGATACTGTAGCCCATAGACATCCGCGATACATGCCAACATCAGTCCAGATTGAGAAACGTTGGCACGCCCCCGGAGGCGCTGCCTACCTTTGCAGATTAAGGAATGGATTGGTAACATGGGGAGGGAGAGGATGTGATGGGAATGGGCTCTGTCATATCTCACTCACTACCGAAACACGTACGTACATTGGGGAAATACGATAAAGTGGGAAATGCAGTACATTTCAAGATAGTCTTCTGTGTGAGAGGGGTAACGTGGCCAGTTGAGTGTGCCCAGTGGCTGTTGGAATGCAGCATGCACTTTCCGTCGGAGTGATTATGAGTGAGTGATTGTTGATTATGCTTTATTGTTGCCAGTTTAAATACAAGCCGGTACGACCGGGAATTAGCAGAAGTTTTTCGCGCAGCAGAACTTTTATTTATTTATTTACACATACTTCACAGCTTGTAATACTATAAATAATGTATGAGTATAATATTTGATAAATAATTAATAAGCCAATTACGAACTCCTACTATATGGTCCAATAATATGTCTAGTGCTAAGTTTAAATACTTTAAAGTGAATAAATAGGTACTTTAATTGAATAAATACTTTCACTAATAGTTTTTTAAGTGCTAAGTTTACCCGGTGCGTATCATAATATGAGAGCATAGAGCGTAGGAGTCGTGGGAGTCGTGAACCAAAAGAAAAAAATAAAAGAAAGATAATTGAATAGTGTTCATTCGAATAGTTCTCATTTGAGTCATAGATAGTTAAAACTGAAATATTTGAAATAAATTAAGTGATTAAATAAAATAGTGTTTAATATTTAAAATAAATAATAATAAAATAAATATCACTGAGAATTAAATTTGAATGAAAATGTTTTCAGGTTAAATTTTATGACAAACATTTTTATGTTATGTTCTCAAAATATGTGTTAAATAACAAAAAAAAAAACAATAGAATTCTTACTAAGTTGAAATGTTCATTAGATTACAGTGAAATGTTCACACGGCGGGGGCTATCGACCGCGTTTAGCGACACCATGTTGTTCGACGCCTAAAAACTACGAAATGAGATACATCTGAATCATCGGACTGTATAAAATGGCGTCGAAAGCAGTAGTAAATAACCTTTGGTCCGTATTTAATTGGAGCAATACAAGAGTAACGGTACGGCCGGTCTGTACTGGACAGGTCCGACCTTGTTACATCTAATGTAATTTATTGTTTGTATTTGATATGAGAATTGTGTAGAAACAGGGGATATTATTTTTTTGGTACTTTTGGATTGATATAAGATACGATCCTGAAAGGTATTATTATAATGAAAGCAAGTTAAATGTTATTACAATCTTTGCGGGGTACTGTATCGTAGTATAGCGATCAGATTTAGAGCTTAATTTGTGCAATGTATAGAGGGCGTCCCGTTCTGAGCATCCTGGTATAAGGGCTGCATAAATATCCTGCGATAAATATGATCTGCCCATTACCATTCCAGTATGTTGAGTTGGCAACGTGGGCAACGCCCTACTTCCACGTGAACCGACGAAGAGAAGAAGGTCACCGTTAGTGGCTGGATTAAAAGAACGGAAGACCGGGCGTAATGGTGAGCCTTAGGAGAGGTCTATATCCAGCAGTGGAGAGACATAGTCTGATCGTATGGTATAGTATTATTTGTGGGATTTGACTGCCCGTGCAATCACGAGGATTTTCGGGCCATAATCATCACGCAGGGTCAGTTCATCTGATGATTTGACTTATCCGTAATTCTGGTAATAACAACTGTTCTTTTCTTTGTTTCTTATTACTTTTAAGCAAAAAATATAGAACCTTAATCCGATACAAGAACGACTAGTATTAATTTCATATTTCTTGCTTTCAGTCTTAACCTTCAACTTAAATCTTACACTCCCAACTTTGACCCACTTAACCAATTTGAGTTTTAAGTTATTATTCGGTTTTTTTTTTCGATTTCACAGACACAAGATTCTTGAGGGGGAGAGTGCACGTTGCAATCCAACAGCCGCTGGGCGCGCTCGACTGGCCACGTTACCCCTCTCTCACAGAAGACTACCTTGAAATGTACTGCATTTCCCACTTTATCTTATTTCCCTAATGTACGTACGTGTTTCGCTAGTGAGTGAGATGTGCCAGATCCCATTACCATCCTATTCCTCCCTATTTTCCCAAGCCTCTTTCCAAATCCATTCCTATATCTTCAAAGGTAGGCAGCGCATCCGAGGGCGTGCCAACGTTTGTCATTTTGGACTAATGTTGGCATGTATTGCGGATGTCTATGGGCGACAGTAATAACTTACCATCAGGTGGACTGTATGCTCGTCTGCCGCATTCTACCATAAAAAAATAACAAAGGCATAAGAACCGAGCCCGATAATCGAATTACTTTTATTAACGTTTCGCACCGACCTCGGACAACGGTACCTCGGCACCACGGGATACAGTGGAACCTGTCCGACCAGTCTCAAGTGGACGGAAGTGCCCGACTTGTCTAATGGTGTGTGTAGACGAGCCACGATGACACACGAGACGACATTTCTGCCCTCCTTAGAAAAAGGCACAAACGCATTTTTATGACATTCGTGAAAAATGCAAAAAGTTTTGGTGAAATTTTTCATTAATTTAAAATCAAGTTAGAAACTTGGAATTTTGATAAAACAAGGAATAACCATTGTTTATTCTCTTTGTTTATAATGTTACTTATATGCCATGTGGTGGCATATAAGGTTACTATCTAGTGGTGTTATTCTAAACCCATCCGACACCACAGGACCATTTTAACGTGGTTACACGGCTAGATTAATAGAAGTTTAATTTAAGTAAATGTATTCATTTTTAGTATAAATTTTGATATTTTCCCGATACACCTGAGGAACTCTAGAAACACATAAATGTATCCGCCTTCATACACGTTGGGAGACACTGACATATGTATGCGTAAATAGGGACATCATTAAAATACTTTCACGTTCGTTCATTTGTTATTGACTGCAACACAATAAATAAATTCCTATTTGACATTTAAAACGGTATTAGCTGATTTATCTGCGCCTACGCACACCCACAGTCGGAGATTACAGACGGACACGTGAACTGGGACGTGATAATATTGTTTACTAATTAATGCGATGCAGTTCAACTTGATTAATTGACTTAATTATACTTATATTCTTTTGGCCGCGGCTCTACTCGCGTGGCACATACTAAAAGGGCAACATTTCATTGAAAGTCTTATATTTATTACTTGTTTGTTTCAGGTAAGTCCAAGCAATCATGTCTTAGACAACAAATTAGTTTGGTAAGGATAACAACACATCTAGCAGCTGGATTACTAATAATTTCTGTATGTTCTAATGTATCTAGGTACTACTGCCTACGCCAGCAACCACGAGGGGATTTCGGGCCATATTTACCACGCGGATCCGAATCCATCCTAGGGCTTGTCTAAGGTTGAATTGGTCCATCGTTTGTCGATTTTGTGACACTAGTTGACAATGTTGACTGACAGGGAATGCCACTAGACATTAAAAATCCGTCTTTTATATAATATTTCTTTGTGAAAAAAATGCAAATAGACAGTTTTAGTCTAAGAGACAAATTCAGTCTAGCAACTAAAAATACAACATTTTAATAGAAACCAAAATTTTTTACCGGATTAATAGAAAATCCTTAAGATACTGCCCCCATTTCAAAAATATAAATCTATTTTTTTTAAATGTCAAATCTACTAACATGCCGTTTACCAACATGTTACTTATGCCAATTTATACTGTACGTTAAAAGAATAAGGTAGGTTTTCGTTTGTCGCGATCAGTAACCTAAGTGTAAATTTCTCAAATAACTTTTATATAGGCCAGACGGTTTGGCGCCGGACCAAATGTTTCAAACTGGACGGTAGACTATTGAAATAAATGTGATAAAGGGGTTTTCTGTTACATTTTACCGACTCGAAACGTTTGAAACAGGGACGTATTTAGACTGGTTGGGACCCAGACGGACTTTAAGTATTGCACACCGGAGATTACAGGGTATGTCACAAAAAAATTAACCATTTATGCTAAAAGTAGATTTTATCGCTAAATGGATCACTTCCAGGTAACCTTTGGACGGGAATAGATAGATGGTGCATATTATTATAATTACTAGAAACAAATATGTAAGAATTAGATTTATATACTTACATAATAAATACCTATATATTCAGAAATAAAATCCTTTATTTTTCCTTTACTTTTAGCGGCGATACAATTCGTTGTAGGTCTTGGCCACCTACACAATATTCTTCTCCCTTTGATTCTACCTTCGGCCTCTGTCTTCCAGGATGTTACCCTCAAATCTCAAATGCTGCTCAAATCTTGGTCTACACGGATGACTACGCCCATCCACTTGAGACGGATACCCTTTCGACACACATGGGACCGCGCAGTTTTATCGCCTTGTTTTAAATTTTATTTTTTGTTTGCTCATATAATATACTAGCGACCCGCCCTCGCTTCGCTTCGGTATTAAGTTTTTTTTTTAAATTTTAAAAAATAAACGTAGCCTAATGTAGCTGATAACACGGATAATGTAGCTTCCTATTCTTGAAAGAATTTTTGCAATCGGTTCCGTAGTTCCAGAGATTACCCCCAACATACCTACAACACACAATTTTACCTCTTTATTATTATAATATTAGTATAGATATAGATGAGAAAGAAGTCTATTGCTAAATTTCATGTCTATAACTTAAATAGGTACCTAGTTCTTGAGATACAGACATTACATAAAAAATCTTCTCTCCCCTTTTTCCCCCTCTTCCCAGTAAATAAGAGGTCAATTCAGAATCTAGCAGACTTAGGTCATGTTTGAATTCCCTAGGGAAACGTTTTGTCACCAGAGCAAAATCAGTTCGGATCGTTAGTCGATCATTTAAGAAAGGAATAATAAAAAAATAAAATCTCGGAAGTCAGGCAACGCTGGATAATTTAAGAAAAGAATAAATAATAAAATAAAATCTCGGAAGTCAGGCAACGCTATTCCTACCCATAATCGCCTACGGTAAAACTCGAGTTAAAAATACAAGTATGTAGGTTGAAAGTTGTGCTACAGTAACATTTATCGAAAGTTGAAACCTTGACCTTGCCTCCCCCGTGTAGAGGGCGCCACCGTGCATGTAAACGTGATTCACCGCTAATCGACGTATCAATCATTTTCGACATAGATATTAATTGCTTTTTAATTTTGATCAAAAACGATGTGAAATTTTTCAGCGAACGGATATGACTTTACCTTTTATTCCTACTAGACGTTTCGGCACGGGTTACATCAGCCGTGGTCACGAGTTGACTGAAGACTACTGAAGAGACGATTAGTCCAGGATGGGAGCTGCGAGCAGTTTTATCAACTACCCACATTTGATCTTCACATTCGGAAAGGCCGCGACACACTACAATTTGACCACGTTAGTGAAACCCGTGCTGAAACGTCGAGTAGTAATAAAAGGTAAACACATACATTTATTATACGCGTTCAGATCCGATTTAGAATATAAAATGTTAAAGTTTGAAAAGTTAAACAGATATGAGGATAGAAAAAATTGAATATTCGGAAATATCTAAAGTTTATAGGGACTAAAATGGGTAACTTCATAATTATAGCCGAATCGCGCCGCGGCTGTGAATTTGAAGTCACATTTGCGTTTCAGTCATTTCAGTAACGAGGCAATGGGTAGGTCATATTTGTCATAGTACCGATAACCGATGAGGCAGATGAGTCCTCGATTGGAGGCCACGTGCCGGGAAACGCTGGAACGCTGGGCGTGCTCCCGCCACGTAACCGACCACTTGAAGAAGTTCACCGGTAGACGAGTCGAAGCTGCGCGAGAGGGTTATATCCAGCTGATGGACTAATAGACATAGGCTGATGGTGATACACGGTGACTGAAACGAAGAATTCCGTTCATGTTTTTAAGTTAATTAAAAACGACCGTTTTATGCATCTTTTTATTTTTTGTTAAATTTTTCATGCAATTTGCTAAACTCAAAGCATAAAATCATGTAATATTATGTCAATGAGCAGAATTCACGGTTTGAGGTTTTAGGAATACATACAGTCAGCGCCGGCTCTAGCTCATGTAGCGCCCGGGTGCAGGGCGCCCTCTAGTAGGCGTTTTGAACTCTTTGGAGGTGTCGCGAGCGGCGCTCGGCGCCCCCTAAGACCCTGCGCCCGTGTGCACCGCACCCCCTGCACCATAGGTAAAGCCGGCACTGAATTCAGCGCTCGACAGGCGCCCCCGGGCGCGGAGCGCCCGGGGTGCACCGCACCCCTTGCACCCCCTGGTAAAGACGGCCCTGCATACAGTCACTGTATGTACAACACGTCCCACTCACGTTTGCCAGCAGTGCGCGGAATGCAAGGCATTTGTGGCATCTGCAGTGCGCCAGCGCGAGGGGCTTTCTCACACTGCCCGCTTCCCTGCTCACTGCTGTGGAAGTGGGCTGCATGTAAATGAGGGGTTAGAATGGCACGCCGGGCAAGCAGATTAGAGAGTCCACTGTTTTAAGAGGTGCTGACTGCTGTAGTTCCTCAGGACTTGTGCTAGCGGCTTTGTTATCCCTTTACGTCATACACGGGAAAAGATGGAGTATCTATAGCCGGCCGACACAATACTACCAAAGTGTTGTTTTCTGTTCTAGGCCCGGCCGACCTAATGCGTGCTGTCATTTATTCTTTTAGACGAACGTGCATATTAAACTATTTATAAATAAATTTCGGAAGACGTGGCTGGTCAGATAAATCATTTAAAGCAACGGAAGCGGGAATTAAATATTCCGCGCCAGATTTAGAGTCTGGACAGCTATTTTGGTGTCGTTCTGTCGTTGTTTTTATTACAGCGGGGTTGGGTTAAAGGAATCAGTTCTATTTCTATCCCGTTTTAAAAGATTTGTCACATTTAAAATAGTAGATCTCTATGGTATCCTCTATCCCTATGGTATACCAATATTGGCATACAAATATGTGTTACCAGCTACAACATTTTAATTTACTTAATACTTATCTACATCTTAAGATTGGTTGGTAATGAATAGAAATATGTATATGTTTACTTTTTTTTTATAGAATTTTATTAATTTTATAAAAAACTAACCCTTTCAGCTAGGTTTCTCTGTCAAATTATGGGTATTTAGAATAGCTACTTCATTATATTCGGGAATTTACTGTACCTTCCCGAGTTTTTCTGTATTTACATTAACAATTATTCTCTAAAATCTTAACACAATGTTCAGAAAGTGTAAGAAAATATCATCGTAATTATTAGGACGAACAACTTGCGCAATACTGATTTCATACCTCACGGTGTAATTGCCCAGGCGCAGCTAGCGGAACGACGATATACCTTTTGTCTCCCTCAATTCTTGCCTCCGGTGCAATGTGCGAAGGAGACGGGCTATTTGCGCGCGCATGCGTGGTATACAATTCGCGTCTATTGTCAGTCTTTGACCCCGGCAAGGTCGTATTTGGAACGAATTATTATGAGTCTCCTTTTTGGAATGGAGAAAGTTTTATTAATGGCGGTAAAGTGTACACTTTTTGGAGAGTATTTGGTACAATTCAACCCACATTGGAATGGAACTCATTCGAGGCAATTTCACTTAGTGCATTCTTAACTAAGATTCACGGTGATTTCAACAGATAGCTAAAATATAAAAATATCTATTTGAATAATAACCGTAACCAGCCCTTATATCACTCATTGTCGAACATGGGGCTTCTTATCGACATTGTCTTGTGCACGAGGGATGTATGGCCTTAAAAGGCTACGCTGGCCAAGTGGGTTGGCGAGTCCACTCTTTTAGAGCCACCTCTAAAAGGGTGGACTCGCCAACCGCACCTTAGTACCTTACCTCAACGCCGCCAAGTTAACTAAGGTACCTGGGTCGAATATGGTCACCTTAAGGTTTGGCCTAATATATCTTTTTTTTTTATGACTCAGGAATAGTTTATTATTAATTTTCTGTAAAGTGTATTAACTGCCTATCATATGGCTATAACAAATACTCCACAA
The DNA here is from genome assembly GCA_943735995.1 of Sesia bembeciformis. Lineage (NCBI taxonomy): Eukaryota > Metazoa > Arthropoda > Insecta > Lepidoptera > Sesiidae > Sesia > Sesia bembeciformis. The sequence continues at coordinate 2,166,347 of OX031045.1, read as the reverse complement.
TATACATGTATTTACGACAATACCTTATTTTTTAAAAACAGGCAAAGTGACCATATTTCCAACCATGTTGGTAAATATGCCCATGGTATGGGCATATTAACCGTATGAGATTTTGAAAATAATAAAAAGGGATAAATAAAACATGTGAGGTAGAATCAAACAGTATTTAATAATTTCCAAAGCGAAAACAAACTTACTCCTTTCATTTTACTCTTTGTAAGATCACAATTTATGCATAGCCTCATGTTAGCAATTCTATCCTCCCGACATACAAAGCAATACCAAGATTTATTCGATGGCCTTTCCTGTATAGCTTTAACTTTCTTTTTCTCTTTTTGTCACCTTATTTTTATTTGTCATTTTATTTACATCTTCCTTTTTCTTAAAAATGTCTGATTAATTCTTGAGCTAGACTGTTAATAGCCTTTTTTCTAGGAACGACTGTTGGACTTGACATTTTTTGTGGAGTTTTTAATATTTTTTTGAATGTATCATTGGAGTCCGAAGAAGTAGACGGAGCTGGAACTGGAACCTCCACAGTCTTGTCATTACAATCTGAAGTTGTTTCCTTAGCAACTGCCAGAGCTGAAGCCTCAGTAGTTAATTCTAGAACTTCAACAGAATCACAAACAGATGGACTTGAGACAGAAGCATTTAAAATTGTATCCTTAGAAGTCTCGATTTCCCTGTCCTCAGATGATAATGATGGTTGGACTGAAGGCATCATAACCTTAGAAGATGAAACTGACTCTCCAGTGTTCCTTCGACTTATGTACTTATGACGTTTAAGGAATCCCCTCAGCCAATCACGACCAATCATGACACCATTACTCGATACGGAAATGTTGTTCAAGTCGCAGAACAACAGAACATCAACACATGCCCATAGTACACGAGATGTTAAAGGATATCCAATACTGCACAAGCGGATGATCCTAGATTTAAGGTCGTTTTCTTGCTCTCTACTGAGCAACGGTTTTCTTCGTAAGGATGATTTTTTTTTCTTATTCTTAGTGAGATATCTCTTGAGTGTTCGCCTCGGTATCCTATAATGCTTTGAAGCTGTATAAATTTTCATCGTACCGCGCTTCACTGCCGCCAACGCCTTTTGCATGTTGTCTTCGGCCCAATTGCCTCGAATAACTCTGCATTTGTACCGCGCCATGGCCTGAAACAGCAAAAATAATTGTTACAAAAAAGCATGAAAGTACATACAGGAAATATGGTCACATCGTGACCATATTTACCGGCACCACGTTTTTCTTAAAACCTCTGAATAAAAAATAAAAAAATAATAATATGTAGAAAATATACTTATCCATTGGTAAAATGATATTCAAAGCATATAACAGAATACAGGAATCACAATAAGTCACAGTTAAAATAGAAATTTGAGGCAAATATTTTCGTGATTATTTTAATAAGAGCGACGTAAATTTTCTGCAACGTGTATTCTGGCCGACTGAATGACGTGCGGGCGGCGCGGCGTGCGCGCTGTTCGAAGACATTTGCCGAGAGGTACACGGAGTGAACTTGTCGAATTTCGCGCGCCGTTGGTTTTTGAGATAGTACCTGCTGGGCATATTTACCGACTGGGCATATTCGACCCAGGTACCTTACATCACAAAAGAGTAACGGAGAAAATACTAAAAAAATATATGACAATTTTATTTATTTTCAAACACGAATTCTATTTGTAACAATGAAACGGTCTACAGCCGGTCTACATAACTCAGCCGCTAGTTGAGTCTAGAGTCTAAGCTGACTTAGGCGTTAATTTTCAGTTGTGATCGTTCTGCTCAGAGACAGCTATAAAGTTGTGACCTTAAAAATATAATAGAATATTCAATATATACTAAAGTACATATACTAAATGTTTATGGAAATTTTATAGTTACATTCTTTGCACATTTTTCAGAAAAATACGTTTCGTTTTAGAACTTCATTATCGTCAATCGTCATCATTTGAGTAAGTCTTTGTAATTTACTAAGTAGTCATTATTGTGCAATTAACAAATATATTAAATGTATTGTATTCGTATTTTGACATACTTTCTGAAATGTAATTATTACATTGCAGGAATACGAATAATGATAAAAATATGCTTTTTACACTCCTAGCGACATCTATTCAAGTTCAAATGAAGTTAAGCTGTGTCAGTTTTCTAACAGATGGCGCTAGACCATATGCAACACCCATATTCAATGGTCAAGTAGTTCGACAATTCGTAACTAGATGGCGCTAAATGTATGTCATGAAATAAATTGAGTGATTTTTTTTTATAATTCAACCTTTTATTTGTTTATTTCGTAGGTTAGACAAAAATAAAAGCTATAACAGTGTTTTAAAAGTGTTATTATATTATATACAGGGTTTCTCAATGGGGACTTTTTCAATATGACGATATAAAAGATCACATTGGTTGTTGAAATTCTGTCTGTTTATTTTATTCACAACCGGTGAACGTTCTCAACCCAATCGTTTGAGATTGTGGAATATCACAGAATGCAAATGACCACCTCGGCTTCGTATGGTAGCGTGAATACGCGAGGTCCAATTTTCCATCACTTTCTGACATAATGGATGGGTGGCCATGGATGACGGGCACTATGTAGTCTTCAGATCTTCAACAATTCGTGGCTTATTTGCATACACCAATGATTTCACACAACCCCCCAAAAATAATCGGGGAGCGTTAAATCACAAGTTTTCGGAGGCCATGTCTTGGCACTGAATCTTGATATCAAGGACCCGTCGAATTTCTCTTTTAATATAATAGATCAATCGTTTCTCTGGCGGTGTGACATGTTGTGTCATCCATGGTATAGTCTGACGTTAGTCAGATCCATATCTTACAATTTCGGCCCAAGAAAGTTCCGAATCATCGGTCTGTAACGACCGCCATTCACCGTTATGGCAACACCTGCCTTTTTCTCAAAGAAATAAGGATCACTTATGCCTCGAGCCCAAAATGCACACCAGACAGTCACTTTTTCAGTATGCAATGGCCTTTCAAGAATCTCTTGAGGATTTTCATTAGCTCAAATCCTATAATGTTGTTTGTATATGAAGCCGTTAAGCCAAAAATGTGCTTCGTCACTGAAGATTATTTTCTGCGAAAAATCGAAAAGTACGAGAGTCGACTTGATGTTGCTTTAAAGCTCAATCAGCAAACTGTCGGCTCTGGGAATGGTCACTAACCTTTAGTTCTTCCGTAAGCTGAAATTTATAAATGTGTAGACCCAAGTCTTTTTGCAAAAGTCAAAGCCTGAGAAAGGCCGACTCGTTGAGCACGTCGTGGAATTGACAAGTTCAGGGTTTCTCTCACACTTTTAGCTACCCCTCTTGATATTCTCGGTGTTTCGCACATTTCGACGTCAGGTACGAGGTGAATGATCCATTTTCGAGTCAGTGGTTTAAATTTTTTTTACAATCTGACAAAATATTGTCTCCTTTATGACGATTATGCTGGCCATATGTTTTTCGCAACGCACGGTAGGTTAAACGAATTGAACTACAGTTTTGATAATAAAGTTTAATCATTTCAACGCGCTGCTCAATTTAACATGGCGTGGATAAATTAACATGGCGACTATTAGCTGTCAAGATATCTTCTCCCTATTGAAAAACCCTTTATGAACTATTCAAAACAAAATAGGGCCCATCTGGAGTTAAGCTCGAAGTTCGTTTATAAATAACTCGTGAGGTAAAATTAGTGATTTGAAACATTAAAACATAAAGTAGATATGTTTATAATATTTGTAAGCCAAATATTTGCTATATTTTCCCTAAAACAACATTTGTGTTGTGCTCGACACGGGATCGCTACAAAATTATCTATCAAGTGGTATATCTCACACTATACAAATAAGAGCCCGCCTCTGTACCACCCAAATATATATAATATTTTATACTAATCACCACTTCCTTTTAATAATAACCGAATCGGTAACCGCGCTGGTGAAGGAAGCAAGCTATTTTTGGTCTCGTTATATGATTTATTAACTGTTGTGAACGTTAAATTTAACATAAACTTCTTCAACGATCTATCAATCAAGTCGTTACCCCCTGTTCGCTGTGCCAAAAGACCCATTCGATTCCTGGTGAGACCAATATTTGTTCAAAACGCATTATGTTCGGGTGCTTAGTTCAATTTAGTCTTTTTTGTTTTATACTAATTTATTAACAGATTAACTGTTTATTGTGTAAATTAATCCAGTGACGGGTACATCCCTCGTACACAACCACTGCATACACGGTGTTCAGCTCTTCTCATCCAGCCAGTGCAGAGAAACTTCTTAAATTCGTCGCTCCACCTGAACAAAGGCCGTCTCACACTGCCGTTTCCTAGGACGTCTCCATTCGACGACTTGTCTGTGTTATCGGTTGTCGGTCCTGCGTCAAATTTTCTTTTTTTTTATGTACGAAGGCGGCAGACGAGCATACAGTCCACCGGTACTCCATTTACAGCATACAGGTAAGTGGATACTGTCGCCCATAGATATCCGCGATACATGTCAACATTAGTCCAAAATGACAAACGTTGGCACTAGTGGTGGGTAATCAAGACTTCTCGGAGTGTTTTAACTCACCCAATCCTGCTCCGCTTGCGGATCCGACTCCTCTTAGTTACTCCTTAACTCTTTTGATTCACCTACTTAATCATCTTCCGAGGGCGTTTCATTCCCTTTCCCTAGTGGTTGTTGCATAAGCAAAAAAAAAGTTCATGCCATCGTTGCATCTCGATTTTGTGCTCCCGACAAGTGCCGATTACACTCACGATCATGATTGGCGCCGGAATTGAAATGAATAACAATTCGATGGAACAATTAAGGGATTCTGCTCGGCTCGCGAATTCAACTCTTTTGTTTCATTAACTCCGGAGTTACCCATCTCTAGTTGGCACGCCCTCGGATGCGCTGCCTACCTTTGATCGCTTCACTTAATTGTAACCTGCCCATTGTCGCTTCAGCTTATTGATTCTGTGAACTTATGACTTTAGTCTTAGTACCTTGTCGAAAATCTTCGTTTTTTAAATTTTCTCGCGTACAGAAAGAACTCCTTCTTTATATTGTTGAGAGACTTTTAACATTAAACGTACACATAATAATAGTTTAATTTAATAATAATAATAACGAATAATTTAATTATTTGTTTGTTACAGGTATGTCAAAGTAGTTAATGTCCCGGATAACTTTTTAATTTGGTAAGAAATGACAATGGTTTTGCCCTTTGCAATTACAAATGGGTTCGGCCCGTAACCCATAACGCGGCTTTTAGCGCAAATTGGCGGAGAATACATTGAATGGATTTTTATTCTTGGATTTACTGGGTTAATAAATTTGGCGATGATTGGCATGGTATGTTTATATGGTTCAACGACACAAATGTTCTGAAAAACAACTCTTCGTACAGCTAGTAATGTTGATGCAGACAACTCTAGATCCACGCTCCGCGTACAGTCGTGAACACTGTGGATGGTTTTCGCGGACTTCTCACGTATAAAATAAATGTCCAGCCTTGTTGCTACCATTCCAAAGCTCAACTAAATCTCGTTTCTCGAAACCTTTTTTGGCATTATTTTTTAAAGAGAAGTAGTACTGAAAATGTCAGCTAATTTTAAGGTGGGTTAGGTTTAGGTTCTCTGGTGAAAGATATAGGAGTCCCGCGAAGCTGAACTCCGTTGACTTCGTGTTGGCATTCTCAATAATTAAAAATTGCTTATTTCAGTACCCAATTAAAAAATAGTTCTTTATTTCCTGCCCATTTAGTGTTCTTTTGCTGCTCGTTTTTAAACCTTTTATAAATGCCTTTTTTAAATACAAGCCTTTTTAAATGCCTTCATCACTTTTGTTCATCCCATTTTGTTTCAATGCTATCTGACAACATGTTTGTTGAAATTAGCAATTATGTCTCAATTTAAGCCCCTATCAATTTTCACCTAATCGTGAATAGAGTAATGTATCATTTTAGACACGATACGGGCGGTATGCACCCCTTTTACACTATGTACTCTATGTACACTTTATGTACTCGTATGATATTCTGATACAGAGATAGACATGACAATTATTCATTGAACAAATTCATCGAACTGTTGGGGAAATTTTACGCACTCAACGCTCTTGTCTGAAAAAAATATATTTGAAACTAGACTATTCATTCAAACGATTGACTTCTGACCTTGTATAATATTTTCTTTTTTTTGGTATAAAATAAATTAATAAAAATACATATACTCGTACTTAAGCATTCAGAGCCTGGCATTAAACATATGCCACTCAATAAGTTTGGATACCTCATGAAAAAGACTAGGTTTCCAAATTGAAATTGAATATATAATATATTAATTGAAAAGAGAAATATATAATTCAATGAGCAGCAGAAAACGCTGAATGGGCAGCAAATCGATGGCAGCAAATTTAAAGTTGGGTTAGGTATAAGTTCTCTTGTGGCAAATAAGAAATAGGACTCCATTTGACTTTGTGATGACATTCTTAGTAATTTGAAAATATTTTTCACAAATGGTTATTGTTGATAGTTATATGGTTATACGCTGCTGGTATAGATACAAACCAGGGATCATGATTAAATCATGATAAAAATCAAGTGACTTTTTTATTTTTATCAATGATTTAAATCAAAGTCAAGGAGGCAAAATTCATCGGATTACGATAAAAAATAAAATAATTCTTTATTTTACGTTAATCAACATATGTACATCCAGATATAATCCAGGTCTAGTCTTTCTTTCGTCCTGCAGACATTGTCACGTCCAAAACTAGTTTTTATTTGTAAACAACCAAAAAAACAAAATATACAGATTTTATTCAGTGACAGAAACATTGACGCGACACAACTCAGTGTTACCAGCCTAGCTCTATTAAAGCAGAAATGTTGCCTAGGTAAAAAAAAATCATGATTTATTTGATTAAAATAAAAATATCGTGATTTTTATCAACCCCGATATAAACCCTATTAAAATATATTAATGCAAAACTACTAAACTAATTAACAGTCTATTTGTCTGCAACCAGGAAGGCACATTAGCGGACTCGCAGGGTAACGGGATCGATTCCCGTGCGGTGCATAAACGTTTACGTAACACGCTTCGTTTGTTTACACGTGCCATTTAACTTGGATAGCAAATGCATGCTATGGTTGTTAAGATTCTTTATGAAATTTTGATGATAATGATAATGTTGTTACATATACTTACATCCCAACCACATTCCAACATTTTAATTGATATCTATATACATATAATAAAAATGTAACCGATCGCTGTCTGTACATGGAAGATATATGTGAAAATATTATTGAGGGCCTGTATCAACGCAATAGAACCCAAAACAATTATTGTTAGAATTTTTGTCTGTTTATCTGTTTCTCTGTGCGTTTGTGCGCGCTAATCTTAGAAACGGCTTAACCGATTTGGGTGCGGTTTTCACTAATGTATTGCGGTAAGCTTCATTTAAAATTTAGTGTTTGTTTTATTTCAATCAGTTCATAAATAAAAATTTAAAGAATCACGTCTAACATTTGTTCGATAAGAAATAAGTGATCGTTTTTGAAAATACCAAATACCCCTAAGAAGGTAAAGACGATGTTTATAAACTAAAAGTCCACGCGGACGAAGTCGCGGGCAACAGCTAGTACCTAATAAGTATGAATAAATTAAAGAATATAGGTACATATAGGTATAAATATAAAAGATGTCGACATGTTATAATATCAGTTTGTCTATGATTTACCCAAAGGCTGTAGAAATTTTTGAAGTTTCTATTTTTATATTAGTTACCAATATTTATTTTCATACACATTGTAAAATTAGTAGTATTAATTAAAAAAAAAATTTTGTATTACTACATATTAATACTTTATAGGTAGGTACTTAGGTACTTTACAAGAAAGCATAATTCAGATAGGTGCTTATTTTAAATAACACGGTTCATAAAACCATCGACAATAGAAAAGTATTTTAAAGTCTATGCATAAAAGATACAATATTCCAAATAAAATAAATAAATGAAAAAAAAAACATTGACGAGCAAGGAGTTCGCAACAATAAGTATAAGTTCGAATGTGGATTAAGAACTTCCTTCAGACTATGTAATAATACTCTATACATTTGTTTTTTCATTCCTATTACTAAATGCATTAGTTTTAATTTTTATAGTCGCCGCTTTTAAAAACACTCCTCGTCAATAAAATGTTTACGATGTATCGAATTGATACATTAATGGGTTTGTAATAAAACCTTACTGGACTAGCATGCCGACTGTTTACAATTATTTTTAACTTATTTATTTTCTAGTTTTTTTTTATTTCCGCTAATAAGGAACTTCGTTGCAGGTTTTTATTTTTCCGTAAAAACAAATCTAGTGTTGTTGTAATTTACTGGTAAGTTTACTGTTTTCTTAACCCTTTTCGCCGAATCCATTTCCTTTTCCAATGGTAGCGAGCGCATCTGGGTCTGTGTCAACGTTTGTCATTCTGTTCTAAAGTTGGCATGAACCGCGGATGTCCGTGGACGACAGTATCCACTTCCACTAGGTGGACTGTGTGCTCGTTTGAAAATATTGAAAGGTGGCGGACGAGCAGAGACGTCCACCTGGTGCAATACATGCCAACATTAGTCCGGAATGACATACATTTTAGTTAAATACATTACAGTTAATTTCTGTAGTTTAATCAGAGTCTTTTTAGACCATATACTCCTAAATTGATTGATATTTGTTGCTAAACTGGTTGAACCGGTATGTAGATAGAACTATTTACAATTCCTAACTCATTTGAATTGGATACGTGAAATGGATACTCTACGAGTAAATACTTACAGTTCACTCACATCATACTCACACATACATTTTGAAGACAACAAAAATAATGTCATTTATCTAGAGTTCGTATGTAGTGGTTGAATGTTTCGTGTAAATTAATTTATTTGTTACGTTTAATTATACTTATCATAAAAGATACTTTATAACGCGAACCGGAAATGTAGAATGAACAGCCAGCTTAGGTATTTCCATTACGCTACGATATGGGGCTGTTCAGGAGAGCTGTCAACAGGATTCTGCAAGGTTAGCAGCGCGCCCGCAAGCACACTGGTGGTGCAGGTATCCATGGGCGGTGGTGACCACATACCATCCATGCTGGGCCACCCGCTCGTCTGCCATCTTTTCTATATATAAAAAAAAGATATATTTGAGAATCATAAATAATTATTAGTTTTTTTTTCTTTAATTTACAACTTCTTTAGAACTAACAATTTTTACAACTAAGTACATCTACTTTTTGTCACGCATTCTTTCAACGTCTGTAGGTATAAGTATTTATAGCCTCACCAAGAAAATAAAAAACCTCGCCATGATGCGTAAAACTAATAGAACTAATATCTTCTACTGACAACACTAACTAGCTATGAAAAAATCAAATGTGGCGCCCCCACAGCAAGTTTTTTTATTTTTCTGGTCAGGCTTTAAATGCAATAACATTCAAGTTAAAATAATTAGGATTGTACACCTAGAATTCACAAACCTTGACATCTATATCGTCGGCTTATTGCAAGAACTCATTAAGTGACATAAACAAAGCTTTGAGAAATCAAATTAATTACTTTTGATTGCATTAGATGCACTATATCATCATATTTAATGATTGGTTTAAAAAATGTTAAACACCAATAAAGAAATAAGTGACTTAATGCATAATATAAAACTCACCGAGACGAGTTCATCTGTGTTATAATTTATAATAAGCTGTACTTAATGATTTTTTGTAATTAATCAGTCTTGCAGTAAGCCGACGATATACTCGTATCTACACCGTTTTGCATACTCAATTCCAGTCGCGTGTGGTCTCTAGTGTTGCTTATTGTATTAAAATTGTCAAAATTGCTCATTAAGAATTCAGTAACATTAATAAGTCAGAAAAAATATTTTCACAGAGAAAATTAATATTAAATTATCTTTGTGTATTCATTTTCCTTCATATTCATTTTACCTTTGTGTATTAATTAATTTTACACAAGTTTTTAATCTATTTTATATAAAGACTTTAGTGAAACTTCTATTTTAAATGGCCGATACATTTTCTGTGTTAAATATAAGATATTTTTTCCTGTTATATGTATCTTGTCATATATGGCAATAGTGCAATTATTAACACATTGTATCAGTGTAAATTGTCAAAAACAAAAATATAACGTTCTATCGAGGATCTGTCATTAAGACGGGCGTCTGCTCGATTATGTTATCTAAATCGATCGATTTGAATATGCGGGCGCGCGGTCACGGACTGTGTGACCTCTTGATCACTGCTTTTTATGATATAAATAAAAAATATTTAATAGATACGACACAATAATTATTCAGTATGTGGGTACTTATAAAACCTAGAAAATTTACATTTTACCTATTTTCGGATGAACAATAACTAAATAAAGAAACTAACATTTCTTTCGTCTTAATATTTTTCCGTTCTATTTTTTTGGTAACAATAGAAACGTTGATAGGTGGAAAAATTAGAAACTTATTTAAGACTAGCTGTGCCCGCGACTTCGTACGCGTGCAATTTTAGTTTTTAAACTCTAAACTGGGATATCTTTTCTTCCCGTCAGCCGATTTCAATGAAACAGTCTATTCGAAACGCCAAGCTAAGGTTACTTAACATGTGGAAACCCCATGAAAATCGGTTCGGTAGTTTTGGAGATTAGCGTGTTCGAACAGACAGACAGACCAAAAATTATCAAAATCGTCTCTTTGTATTCTGATACTCTTCCTTCATCGCCCCCGACCAGTTTTTGGTCTATATATACCATATATTCAATGTACAGACACGCTGGTTCTACAGTTTTATTATATGTATAGATTTGTGATAAGTATTTTATATACTGGTATTTTTTTATATAACTCGTTATTTGGTTTCTCAAAATAAATAATAACTTGAAATAGAAAAGAAAAACACTTACAGACTGTTCTTGTAAAATAACTATCTCGAATTTCTTGAAACATCCGCCGGCTTTTTAATATTAAGTATTTATCGAATCAGAGGAGGCGGTAGTCAAAGTGAAACCGATAATTAGTTCACTAGCTTTTGACCGCAGCTTTGCCTGCGTGCTCACTCTCTCACGGGAACCTTAGCTGTGTAGTCTATGTCCTTTTTAGCAGTCGCCAAGAAGGTCCATGCAAAATTTCAGCTCGATTCGTCCGTCTGTTGATATGTGAAAACATTTCAAACAAACAGCGCTAGTTAGGATTACATACAAAATAAATGTGAACATACAAACATAGGAATAATCTGCCGAGTCCAAAATAAAAATCTATTTCGAACTGGCCACGTAATAAACACAAGGCATATCTATAATAACGAGGTATAATTATTTATTTAGATACTCGAATATCTAAACATATCTTTCTTTCTTACAATTTCCTTAAAAATAGAAAAATATTTCTTTCTATATATTTGTCTATAGACCAAGTTCACACAATGCTTTTGTCCACTCGTCTGGCAGTCACCCACGACATCAATTCAGACAATTTAGCGCCGACAATAATTACTAATTGCGCTCAATATAGCTCAATTAATGTGCTTGTTTTTTTGAGTTCAGTCTTCACAAACGGCCAGGAAAGTTCTTCAACATAATGTAAATGTTAATAATAGTCACATTTTCATTGTGGATTTCGTGTAACGCAGGAAATAAAGAAAAAAAAAATAGCTAAATCTTAAGATTGTTGCTGTATCTTAAAAATCCGATGTTAGAGCATGCTCTAGCATGCTGGTGTCATGACACCAGCTCTTTTATAGTCCACTGCTGGATATTGGCAGTCCAATGTACATTGTCTTGTGTAGTTTCACAGCGCTTGTGGTAGCAGCTTTCTTATCCCTTAGTCGCCTTTTACGATACTCACGGGAAGAGAATAGGGTAGTGCTATTTCTACGGCCGGCCAAACCACACGATATTGAATCAATTAAATTTTAAGTTAGAAAATCTTACTCAAAATCAATATGCCTTGTGCCGAATGCGAATCCTTGCTGAAATACGAATAAGACAAATTTTTTTTTCAATTCTTAGGCATGCTAGTTTCTTAACATTTTTTTATTCACCCCCGAAATAATGATGATTCGAAAATCCGTACCTAAATAAAAATTACGTGGACCGCAATTCTAACTCAAGCTTTTAGAAATGTGAATCGAAAATGAAATATGTTGACTATAATTCACGTTTAAAGTATTTTGTCCACGATGCAGTTATGTGTTTCAAGAATAACCGTTTCTATTTTCGCGTACTTTTCTCCCATTAGCCTATTTCTCGAATCTCCCCAGGTGTTTGTCGTCTATTAATTAATTAAGATCTATTTTTCAAATTATTTTTGAAGAGAAATCGCTGATGGACGATTATGTAAGATATATCTGACTTCATAGCAACATTTTCACATATGCAAAACAGCATTAAGCTAAAACAGTGGTCATTGATGCATACCACATAATTAAAAAATGCTATCAGCCCTAAGAGTTACATTTGAAATAAAGCTTTATTAACTGTGCGGTATGATATAATATTGCGTTCAGATGTCAAATAGTACTTCCTTGTGAATGAATTCGCTTTGTACGAAGGTTTGTTCATTGAAATGGGCGTTGAAACCGCGGCCCGCAAGCCCAAAATTAGGTTGTGTTTTACGTTTGTTGTTTGAGATCAAAGAGTACTTTTACATTAGTTCTTTGTTTTAAAAAAAGCAAGTAATACATTATGATTGATACAATCTGTATTACTATTGAGTTTGATTTTTTGATTGGTTGTATAATTATAGATCTATGGTTTTTATGTAAGAGGCAGGTAAACTCAAAAATTGTACTTTGGGTCTGAGAAGTGAAGTCAGTTTTTTTCTTTGATTATTATAAGAATTGTGTATTTGTGGGTTTTGTGTTAATAGTTATAGTATATTAAACGTCAAAGTGTTTTTGTGCGTAATATTGAGAAAATCGAATAAAATCAATACATGAATGAGACTGCGTTTATTCGTGTCCTTCCAAAGAGCTCAATCAACCCTTACGCCCTCAGTAAACCTAGCTTCCTTCAACGAGACTGGATATTGACGAGGTGCGTTTTGAATTGATTTGACTTTAAAATTGTTAACTACGAAGAAAACTAAAAGGTAGGGTCGCTTTTCGTCGTAAAATCTGTGCATTTCAGATCGAAATACAGCTATTCAATATAACAATAATTAATTGGCATTTTATATTTAAAAAAATTAATAACATCGAATCTGTTTTCTTTTTTGTACCTGATTTTTTTTTATTTGTTATGGCCTGGATACAGAGTCCTTAAGCCTAGAATTATTTATTAAATATAAACTATTAAAATCACTAAAATATTGTTTTTCTGACATGTAGTGTATTGCCATTAATTAAAACTAAACAATACCATTTTTATAATAATATTCGAAGTCTGGAAACCTCGAAAATTGCCAAACCGCCTAGCGGTTGTCAAAACAATTATAATCAAATTGGGCGAATGGTTATTGGTTGTGCCCTAAACTTCTAAGTCTAATACAATAAAGTTACATAAGAATTATAAAAGGAGACAGTCATTGTTCCTGTGTCCGCGGTGATAATTATACTATGTAGTACCTATGTATTTACATTCGTAGTTTCTTCTGTACATAATTGGCTGTATAGCTGACGTACTGGCACCTAATAAATCAGGCTATATAATTACAATACATGAACAGTTTCATCCGGCTGAATTGTTTTTTTCTTGTACAAATAACATTAGAGTAAAAAATATTTTTTTTTATTGAAATAGCTGATTGTAAGTACTCGTTTTATTAGCTGATTATTATATGAATTTCGTTTCACTTTTTGACAAATCTTTACAATACACGATTTCAGTATAAAATATTTTCAGCTCAGCGGTACTCTAATTACCTACACAGTTTGACATGATATATTTAGGCAGTTTGGCATAAAGGTCGTACTTACAATTGGAAAATCACCTTAATACTTATTAATTCAAAATGTTATAAAGAATAACATTGTAAAATTTTTATAAAACAACTGCAATATTTTCCTTAATAACGCAGTTCAAGTGGGTGTTTGTTGTTGACTTTTGATAATGAAAGCAAATATTTTAAAACTGGGTCTCGGGAAATGATTGTGGATCTAATTACGCGGGCCTTGCGTTCGGAACACGTTTATGTAGATAACTGGCTACGTGTAGCGTCTCGAAGCAGATCGTCGATCTGCTTCATTTATCAAACGCACATTGCATTTGCTTTTAGTTTTTAGTGCGGTTACGCCACGCACCCGCGCTCGCCACGGAAATAACATAGGAATATCGGTCACACAGACTCTGAACGCGTCGAATTAATTGCTGCATGGTACATCACTATCGCAGTGGACGCGGCGCGCGCGGACGCTTCCGTCCGATTTTAAAAATCGAACAAAAACCGCGCGAACAAACGTCAATCGGGCGCCGGTGGCGGGAATTCGGTTTTGTTTACTTTTTTTGTAAGGGACATGGGTATTTATTCCGTCTGCCTTGTGATTTACTTTTTTATGGATGTAAAATTTAAATTTAGTCTGAAATAATTTAGTCCAAATTAAATTATGTGCTAGATTTAATTATCGTGAAAGGTCAAATGGGTGTTTCGCGCGATGTTTTTGTAGGTATTTTAGGAAGAAAAGGTCGTGATAAGCAATCGCGTCGGAGTGCAAATGTCGCCGATATGAGGCCGCCGGAGCGACGGCAGCTGGCGACATTCTAATGAACTTCAAACGCAATGCAGTGCGGTTTGTTTGGGCTTTGAGCCTTGTCCTTACGCGGAATTCCGCCGTGATTCACACACCGGTTATCATGTTTGAGCGGTGAGCGGCATCGAACATGTCGTGTGAAGTCACGAGTTGGATTCCTACCGCGGTTGCGGCTACACTGCTCGCCGATCGTACCGCAGAGCCTATAATCGCGTGGCTTACTACCATTCGCGCTTCCACTGAAGAATACGATCCTCTAGTCACTGTGAGACCTGCGTCGCCTGAGTCAGAACCTGACACGCCGACCCCAGACAGCGCGTTCGACGAAATCCTTTCTCAACTAGGAAAGGAGATCTACAAGCTCGATGAATATCAAAACAAACTCATTCCCGTCGAAAAGGAAGTATCTTTAAGCATATTGAATATATTCGACGAGTGTTTAGAAGGAATGAGTGACGGTAATGAGAAAAGTGAAGAGAAAAAGGTGACAGTTGAAGTTCCAGTTGAAAACGGTGTAGTGGATTGCAGTGACGGTGAATCGAGTTTATCTGACGTCTCGTTCGTGACTAGCACGCCGGCTGTTAGTGCGAGAGTGAAAAATATAGAGAATATATTCGATAAAGGAAAGGGAACTCCCGTGCCTCCGCGAAGGAGCCGATTTAAGACGCCTTCGTCAACGTCGTCGTACTACGACAATATGGATGTGAAAACTAATGGTGTAATCCGAGAGGTGGTCAATCGTTTGGAATCGGACAGCGATTCCGAAAGCACGTGTTGGAGCTACAAGGAATGCAGTACGGATACGGAAAATGATGCAAATAAATACGCGGCTATCTGGTCGCACTCGACCGGCTTCCATAATTCTGACGATATATTGAAGCGAGTGTTATCGCAACACCACGCGACGGTGTCTCGAGTGTCTTTCGACACGGCGAGCGACTTCGTCCCACACCGATATTCGGTGTACGCACTCCACGAGGTGGGAGACAACAACAACAGGTGTGGCGAGCCGCCAGTCGCTAACATGACGCCGGACCGACCGAGCGACGACGGCTACGAGCCCGTCCGCGACGCGGTCACCACCGACGAAAATATTTACGAGGAGATTGAATACGGCTACAGCTATACAGATGAGGGATGCTCTTGCGGCGGCAGTGTAGAAGTCGAAAGTTGTTCCATAAGTGCCAGTTCCGAAGGTGTGGGTCGGGAAAGTCCTTTGTACGCGAATTTGAGGGATCACGACGCATATGCTATATCCTCTGACGTGATTTACTGGAAGAACCTGCTCCTGGATCCGTATTATAATGAGGATGAAGAGGACGAGGTGAGTCTGATGAATTTTTCTTCGATTGTAGTCATAGATTAATTTTTATGGTCACGTTTGATTATAAATGCGATCGTATAAGGCATGTCAGGCGATGATGTCAAGCGTATTGCGTAGGATTCCTTTAAATACGTTGTTGCAAAGCATTTTGTTGATGCAAGCCTCGTATCTGACTAACGATAATTGTTTAATTGTTATTAAACGATATGTTTGAACAATACTAAGTCTCTGGTATTTCTTCCCACAAGACGTCCATTTGATTGAAGCTACAAACATTGTGACTCATGGACAGATGACATTAATTAATATTAATATTTAACCAAACAGGCGTAATACCCGAAAAATGTTAAATACGTACTAATAAAGTTGAAGACGCTACATTTGAAATTGTTACATAGTGACTACATTTTACCTAATCTTGATTTATTTTATACACTTTGTTAGAATACCGAAAATCCAAAAAAGAGAATTACTTCTTTATTAACCAAAGAAGAAATGTGGGTACCTTGAAACGATAGTCATACCGTTTTTAATACTAAAGAGTTAAAGTTGCTCGAAAACTCATGTTTTTTTTTATTACTACGTAAAAATATATTATTATTTAACAAATGTTTTACAAGGAAACAATAACAAAATATAAAACGTTAAACAGATATTACCCATGCTCTATGTATATTTTATAACTTTAAAACTGTAATTTCTTATTAAATCTATGTCCCTATAAATCATTGTAGAAAAAATAATTTAAAAAAGTGCAAGAGGTAAATTGGGCGACGGTGTATAAACTCGCTATACGAGTACATACTTATATTTTTATATAGCAAAGTTCAAATAAGTCAATAAGTTTAAAAAGTTTTCAAGTTTTCAACTGATAGATAGATTAGATAGAACAGTAAATAGATATCGATTTACGTAGGTAAATCGATATCTATTTACTTTAATCTATTTAAATCTATTAAATGTATATATTTAAATGCAATTAAATTGCAATTAGGTAATCTATTTAAATGCATAGGCATTCCTCTGTAATTGGTTTTCCTTTTTGCCGTTAACTGTACAAAAGGAGCTGGTTTTGTTCAAAAGATGGCTTATATGCTCAAGGACAGTCAGAGAAGCAGGCCAAAAACAAAAAAAATATAGGTACTCTGTGTAATGTTAAAAAGTAAGATGTGGATGCAATGCAATGAAACTCGTCCTTTCGGTTTCTTCCGCTGGCCCACGGGCCTCCTCATGCACATTCTCTTCTGCGTGAGGGATGTATGACCCTAAAACGCCATGCTGGCCAGGCGGGTTGGCGAGTCCACTCAGCTGGTGTAGTTCCTCAACGCTTGTGGTAGCCGCTTATCTAACATTTAGTCGCCTTTTACGATACCCACGAGAAAAACTGGGGTGTGCCATTCTATAGCCGTCCATTCTAGGTTTGAGTGAACGCCTTCGTTACAACTAGTTTTTTCTAGTAAAAACTAGAACTTACTGACAAACAAATTTGAATGTTAGTTGAAACTAGTTTTAACTAGGGAGAACTAGGTCTCACGGAATGAAACAGACAAAATCAATTAAAATCAAGATGTGCCCGGGCAAACCGCGAATGCGCTTGAATTGTTCCTTGAGTGTTTTTACTACGAAAAACTAGTTGTAACGAATGCGTTCGGTCATAACTAGCTTTTAATCATAACTATTAGGAAAAACGGGTATTAACTGTAACATGTACTTATGTCAAGTAGGTAGTAAATGTCAAATATAATAATTTTAATATTAATTTGTCGGTAACAATACAAATCATTGATGTAGTTACATTCATACAGTACAATACAAGCTGTTGTTAATTTTAACCACGTGCAGTTTTGTCGTGGCGAAATTTCTGAGAAAAAATAAGTCATTTGTCAATTTATTTCAACACTTCTCCGCGGGCGATTAGCGAGAATGTTCAAAGTAAAAATTACCTGCTATCCGACTTATTATCGTGTATAGATTCTTGGACAACTGAGGTTCCAGTGAAATCTTTTAATAATAACTATTTATTTTTTTGTTTTTTTTTTATAGAAGATGGCAAGCGAGCATACAGTCCACCTGGTGGTAAGTGGATACTGTCGCCCATGGACATCTGCGGTACATGCCAACATTAGTGCGACATTAGATTAACAACATTAGATGTGGTGCCTACCTTTGTTGATGTAGGAGAAAGGGTTGGGATAGGAAAGGATAGGATGGGATGGGAATTGGCCAGAGGCATATCTCAGTCACTACCGAAACACTTACATGCATTTGGAATAAGGATAACGTAGGAAATGCAGTAAATTTCAATGTAGTCTTCTGTGAGAGAGGGATAACGTACAAGTATGAAGTATTTTCGTTTGAAGTAGTTCGAAGAAGTTTAGCCAACCCCATCTTTTCCCGTGGGTGTCGTAAAGGGCAACTAAGGTATAACAAAGCCGCTCCCACAAGCCTTGAAGAGCTAAAAGACAACTAAAAGAGTGGACTCGGTAATCCACTTAACCAGCGTGACGTTTTAAAGCCATACATCTCTCACACACGCACCCTACAATGTGCATGAGGAAGCCCATGTCCAGCAGTAGACGTAAATAAGTCTGGGCATAATGGCTACTTCTAGGCATACTATTGCATAAATTTCTTAGCAATTATCATTCTAAATATAAAAAAATCTTTGTCTCACGCAGGCTCTGAACCCGCGTAATTTACTTCACGCGGAAATGCTATAAAATGAAATTTTGTAAGATGCATAGCGTGCAATATTTTCCTGATTCAATCGAGTTTTTTAAACATTTCTTACATCAAATGCACTCAACCGCTGTTAACTGCAGTTTTCTAACTAATTACAATTTCAAATGACCATAAGCAAATGGTCTATGGCCACATAATAAGTCTACGTGATGACTTGTAATGACGTTGATAAGGCACGACCGTTAACATGATTTAGTTCTTCATAAATAATGTGTTTTTCATTGGCTTTTTAAAAATATTGCTTGTTGACATAACTTTTGGCCTCGTCCTCGTTTCTTTCTTTGATTAAAAGATAAGTATTTGTGGCCTGTAATTTCCATCAGAGACAGGATTCTCAAT
This sequence comes from Sesia bembeciformis, assembly GCA_943735995.1. NCBI lineage: Eukaryota > Metazoa > Arthropoda > Insecta > Lepidoptera > Sesiidae > Sesia > Sesia bembeciformis. The sequence goes on along the minus strand of OX031045.1, from coordinate 2,147,184 downwards.
GCTATTATCCGAAAGAAGACCAAAGTCGTGGACATTGCTAAACAAATTGCTACATTGAAGTGGTGATGGGGTGGTACTGATGGATAATTTTCGGATTTTTTTCAAACTTTGCATGCAGTTGGAGAAAATTCTCAATATTTTTCATAAAACTTTTGGAAAATAGTTTAGAGCCGCTGGTCGCACTCGACTGGTCACGCTACTTCTCTTTTACAGGAGACTACCGTAAAATGTACTGCATTTCCCTCTTTATCCTATTCTCCCAATGTACGTACGTGTTTCGGTAGTGAGTGAGATGCCAGAGGCCATTACCATCCTATCCTGTCTCTCCTTATTTTCCCCCTCCTATCTCCAAATCCATTTCTAAATCTCCGAGAGTAGGCAAAACATTAAAGGGCGTGCCAACCTATGTCATACTGGACCATGTCATATTGCTGTAGATGCTGTCTCGAGGGTGTCCACATGAGACAGTATCTACTTACCAGACGGAATGTCTACTCGTCTGCCACCTCGCTTCTATAAAAAAACCCTCAACTATACACTAATCAAAAGGAACGCTTAATTTTTTTCCAAAAATATTATATTTCATTGTCAAACACGACTTTGTTATGGTATATACCATACCAAGAGCCTGTGTTCCATCATTGCTGGATATAGACCTCTTCCGGGGACGGTCTTCAGCTCTTCTCATCTAGCAACTACCGGCGACTCTCTTCAAGTCGTCAGTCCTTGGTATGGTATATGGTATACACAGGCTCTTGGTATGGTATATACCATACCAAGAGCCTGTGTTCCATCACTGCTGGATATAGACCTCTTCCGGGGAGGGTCTTCAGCTCTTCTCATCTAGCAACTACCGGCGACTCTTCAAGTCGTCAGTCCATAATCTATATGTGGTTTAGCAAACAGACAGATCTTTTTTTTTATCATATAAATATGTCACTGTATTTATCGGCTGTTGTTCCAACGCTCCTCAAATATAGTTTATATGCATTGTTACAATAGAAATAGTTTGTCAATCAGTCAATTCGCGTCCCGCCCCTACATAGCGTGAAACTCGGCGACTTTCTTCAAGTCATCAGTCCATCTTGCCGGAGGGCGTCACACGCTACGTTTCTCCGCTACAATATATATAGTTTGACAAACAGACAGATTACTTTTTATAATTTATCATAGAATTATGTCATTGTATTTATCGGCCGTTGTTCTAACACTCCTCAAATATAGTTGATATACATTTTTTCAAATAGTTTGTCAATCGGTAAATTCGCGTACCGCCCCAACATAGCGTGAAGCTATGTACACGCAATGCTTGCAACACCCTGCTTTACCCACTTAATCTAGACTATTTGGCCTTACGAAATTGCTGGCCAGTGTAATTAAGTTGACCAACTGCGGTTATGATAATGCAGTTGCAAGCCACTGCAATTTTGGCTTAATTATACATTACATTTTGTAATGAAAGGTATTAATCGCTTGAAACATTATTTTAAAGTAAAAGTCACGTTGAGTGATTTTAGAAGAGGCGATATTGGTTTTTTTGAAGTGGTTCGTTTAGAAAGAAAGAAATATATTATAGTATCAGGCAACACTATACACTGTTAATAATAAAACTTAAGTTACTTAAGACAAAGGTATGAACCACTCGCCTAACGGCCCACAACTCAGCACGTGCTGCAGCTAAAACTCCAGCGCTGATTTTCAGTTGCAGCCGCTAGCAATGACTCATACTTATTTTATATTACTTACTTACATTTATAAACTTAGTAAAAAATGGGACGGGAGGGTGCACGCTGCAATCCCATAGCGCTGGGTGCGCTTACAGAAGACTATCGTATAACAACATTCCCCATTGGTACTCTACTCCTTGCAATTTACGTACATGTACAAGTTTCGGTAGTGAGTGAGATATCCCAAAACTCCTTCCTATCCCATCCTATCACTCGCCATTTTCTCAAAATTAATTCTTAAATTTTTATCTCTAACTGACTTACTGGTTTTTAATTTACTGATGTTGACACGTATCGTGGGTGTCCCGGCGACATCAGGCGATGTCAGGGCGACAGTATCCAGTTACCACCAGGTGGATTGTTCGTCTACCACCTAATTTCTTTCTAAAAAAAAGTAGTTGTTGTCTGTTTACTATTACTCTTATTGAACTAAGTAATCTAATAATAGTATACCGGGTAGATATCTCGCATTTAATTTAATATTCGTGTAATAAATATCGTGGTACATTATACCATATTGACAGCACTTATCGCATTTATATCGCACTTGGTGCCATCTGGTTTACGGCTCAAATGTCCTATGATGGTGTGGTATACTCTTATACATTAAAAATATACCTATATACACTAAAATTGTATACGATAATAAAATATACTACGTGTACAACACAAAATTTACACTATTACATAACACCCATAAATTGAGTTTAGTAGATGGCCCCTGACTGCAAAGGCATAGATTCAACTGTTCTGGTGTTGGCCGGGTGATACAATCACACGGCACAGGGACCATAAGATACCCTATGTGAGGCTGTGGCTTCCCAACTGGCACTGTATTTATTGTTAAGTTGCTAAATAAATATATCCAATTTGATTGTTCCATGGAAGAAAAGGGTTTGAAGACATCAAAAGAGTTTATTGAAGCCTCACACAATAAAAGTCACGATGTGGCTCACATAATTAGTAAGCTGAAGTGGCAATGGACAGGCCATATCTGTCGCAGAACCAGCGACCGGTGAGGTAGATAAATCCTTAAATAGAGGCCACGTAGCGGGAAACGCGCCGCGGGGCGACTTCCGGCCACTAGACTGTTAGCTTGAAGTTTGCCGATAGTGGCTGAATGAGAGGAGCTGAAGCCTGTGTGTCGTGGCGATCCTTAGGAGAAGCGTATATCCAACAGTGGAGAGACATAAAGACCGCTTTCGGCGCAAGATCTGATGCTTTTTTGGCCCTGTTAGCGCCCGACAAATTAACTTGACGCCTAACGCCCATTCTAGCGTTTGTTTAAATAAAGTTCCTCTTAATTGAAATGGGGGAGTTCTATCTACGTGTAACGAAATGTAATTGTTTAAATTACATATAGATAGACTCTAAAGGGTAACAAATCAGAACCGTAAAACCAATCTAAAAACCTTATGAGTACCTCTGACACGTCCCTCAAATACTTAATAGGTACTTTATCATTCTGCACGGATAATTTTTGATTAAAAAATGGATAATATGAAAATTTTCGTGACTCAGTAAAATCTCTGTTGGTGAATATTATACATGTGCGTAATAATCAGTCAATCGTCAACTCATCAACATGAGTACTTCGTTATAATAGGCACAATTATAGTGTCTTCAACTTTGCCAGTGTTTTTCAAAGAGTGGGTTGCCATTATTACTAGGGTTGCAATTCAATTCCAAATTGTATTGTGTACTAGCGACCCGCCCTCACTTCCCTTCCGTTTATTAAATTTAAAACAATCGGAATAAGATATTTTCCTGCGGTAAAATGGAGCCTATATCTTAAGTTAGATCTCTAGCAATACGTCGGTGAAAACTGCATTCAATTCCGTGCAGTAGTTTTTACGTGATGCGTGTACAAACATACACATAGACAGAGAGACAAACAGACAAAATTTCTAAAAACTGTTGTTTTGGCTTCTGTTGCTCTAATAAAGACCCCCCTTACCCCCATATTAGTTTTTTTTCAATATCTATAATGTACAGACATCGGCCTGTTACAATTTTATTATATGTATAGATTCTGGGTTTTGTAGTTAGTGACAGTTTATTAAACTTCAAATTGCGTAATGTTTGTGATAATCAAATAAAGGCATATTTAGACTACGTTTTTTGTATGCTTTCAAGGAGCCCAACTCTTCTGTCCTCTGTAACCTATAAACCTTCTATCACTTTACTTAGCGACTCCTTCCAGTGATAAAATCGCTCTGGCTTCGCTATTTCCAAGCTATATCCAAATTGTCCATGTAAAACGATGGTCTGGCTAGATTATGATCACAAATATCTGATTGTCTCGTTCTAGTCATATAAAAAGTTTAACAAGCACGGCTACATGTGGAATTAAAGATGTTTGCTAATCCATCTCAACAATGTCAACGACCTATAATTTACCACGTTCTATCCATCATCCCATTATAATTTTATGAACCATTATGTAAACACATCTCGACACGTGCGCTGTTTTACAGATAACGGGTGTTCTCCTAACATACTATCACGTTTCAGAGATAATATAACTATTGGAACAAATTCTTACTCTTAATTCATAATCATTGTCATAATCTTACCATTAGTGTTGTAACGAACGTTGAGCGCTCCAGCGCTCGACGCTCGATTGAAACGATTATAGTAAAAATATATCCAGTTATAGATATCCAGCGTTATAGTAAAAATGTTTAATGTTTGATGGTCCCAAACCCTTGTAGTTCAACGCTCCAGTCTAAAACAGTTAAGCTTCCACCACTGATTATAACAACACTACTTACCACCATAGACTTGTGTAGTAACAGTTACCCATCCAGCGACTCATTCAAAATCCAGAACATTGTCTAGAATTCTCACGATTGTCATTATATTTTTTCTCCTCAACAGACTGTTTATTCTGTCTGTTTTTTCTGCCTATTCTTAGAAGTTTACCACAGCCATCTTCTGTAACAAATTTCGTTTACAGTTCCTTATAATATCTCCCGATATCCCATGAAGATATTCTGACCGTCCACCTGTCGTACTGATCTTCCCGTTACATGGCCTTCATTCGAGGACCCATCTACCCCAACGGTTATCGATCCTGCGGCAAATATGGGCAAGCACGCTGAAGTAAGCGTGCTTATTCTATGGGCTACGTCGGTGACTTTCCTTCTATAGCGAATCTCTTCGTTCCAGATCTTATACTGTAAAGAAACTCCGGACTCCGAGCATATGCCTGTCCATAGGTGAGTTACTTTGAACGTTTGTATCCTCATCCCATTATACTCCCAATTCCCAATCCTTCCCAATTCTTTGTCTTAATCCACTCAAAAATCTCCTAAGGCAGGCGGCGCATTGTACGTACCAAAGTCCTCTGTCATCTTCGTTTCATAAAAAAAAACATAAATCAAATTGATCCCGTACCATATAAAGAACTCAAAGTAATCGAGTCTAAAAAACTCATACATTATTGTCGGTGGCCCTCAACTCGATCTGCCGAAAGGAAATCGATGAATATTTTTTGCATCGATTGGTGCCCATTGTGATTCGATTGTCGTGACTCTATTTCCTGTGGCACGTATGACCAGCAGAGTGGAAACACTAAATCAACGTCTATTGATCTTGCTGTTGATGTTTGATTAAAATTTGCGTGAAGCTTTAGAAATAGAGTTGAATTTTGCTCAAATTGATATAAATATTTTCTGGCTTGTTTGTTGACAACTAGAGAAAACAAAACTTTGGTGAAAAAGAATTCACCAAATTGATTGGAAAACTGGAAGGAAGGGTACGGGAGACAGCGGAACGATCTTGATATATATTTAGCTGAGTGGTCGAAGTTCGCATTAAATAGAAGATCATGGAGAACGACCAGCAGTGGGAGTTTTTAAAACGTCCAGATTTTGAGTCTATTTAAAAAAACTTAGGAAGTTTGGTACGTATATGAACTTGGGAATATTTAAGCTGTCACTATCTCTATTATCCATGCGTGTACGTACACGCACATTATATATTTACGTTCTAATACTGTAATGCAGTTCTTATTCAACTTGTGATTTTTAAGCCCTGGAAATCAGTGATCTTTCAAGATATTTTGATTTATATTTGACAGATTGTTTTCTAACATATTTATACATATAAATACTCTTTTCGGGATATTGACATTAACATCTGTGTCCCAATAAAAGTATAACCAAGAAGTACGTACACTCACAGTAACACAACAGTTTCATCGGCTTTGTACTTTATAGGGGTTGGACGCAGCGGCGGATACATATAGGGGACCCCTGAGTTTTTTCGGTATCCGCGCCTGGTTGACCGAGTTTTTTTTTTAATTTTATGTTATTTATTAGGTACAACAACAAATTTACAAACTGATCTAGTTACAGACACATTTTATGAAACTTTTATACGTTTGTAAATTCACTTAAAGTTATACACAACTTTAGCTGTAATCGTGCAGAATAGGTAAAATAAAACTATCTAGGTACGTGTAATCTATCTTATTCCATAGAATAGGTCTTATTCCATATTGTAAGAAACATTATTTCGAGCCCGTGGTATGCCATTTTGAATGTGATTGAACATTGTGGTATGTCGTAGGTTGCCAATTTTTGCACTATTTTGCGGGAAATTGACAATTTAAATACGGAACAGCCTCGAAAAAAACAGGACCCAAAGAAATTTTGCCTTCTTAGATCCATAAAACTTGTAAAATAGACAATGGTGGAAGCTTTATATTCAAAGCGAATTAGTATGAGGAGTGAATAAAATCCACTTGTTCTCAATGCCAGCTTTAGCCTATGGTGCAAGGTGTACAGCGCACACCCGTGCGGGATACGATTGGTGAGTACGGTGTGGAGTGTGGACATCACTGTGTGCGGCTATAGCGCAAATTGCTGACAACGTAAAACACCGTGCGCGTTCTGCGTGCACTGTGTCAACACTGTGTCTCTATACTCGTTTAATTATTTCTCGTTTATATACAGTTATAGGTATATGGGATATATTAAAATCGTAAGCCCTCTTTTATACCATGGCGAGCTGGAGGACCCGTTCAGTCGCGTTGTGTCTCAATGCAACAATCAGTGCCGGCTTTACCTATGGTGCAGGGTGTGCGACGCACACGGGCGCAGGGTCTTAGGGGACGCCGAGCGCCGCTCGCGACGCCTCCAAAGAGCCTGTATCGCTCGCGGCGCTCTCAGAGACCCTGCGCCCGTGTTATGGCCGACGGGCATAGTAAACGGGCTATTGCTTCCCAACATCATTTATAATTGCACCATTTGCACCCGAATTTCCGATCACTGGTGAAAATATTAGTGTAAGTATTCCATTTTGATCGCGCGCCTACTAGAGGGCGCCAGGGTATTGATTGCACTTGGGCGCTACATGGGCTAGAGCCGGCGCTGCTTGTTCTGATATACATTCGTGAATCTTTAATCAAAATTAACATAGGCACGCGCACAGTAGGTGGTTCAGATAGTTACGGAGGAATCAGAAACCAGTACCTACAGTACCTACGGGGACGATTAGTGTCCAGCACTCACCTTATACGGGACGCCACATCCAGGGCTCTAGAAACGGGATGTCCCGGTTCTCGCGGTTGACAGATCTTCACTTCAACATTTTTATCTCAAGGTTCCCTTCCACTCACCGCGAGGCTGTCTCTCAGATTATGCAATGACTAATCCCCTTCCAATCATTATACTGTTCCTGACCTTATTGACGTGGTTTCACGATGTATTCTCTACACACAAAAGGTAGGTATTTTATAGTCATGTTAGTCATGTCGACTGAATTAAAACAAATGAATGAGTTTAATAACAAATTAATAAGTATTATGCGTCACACTGACGTGCGACAGATAGACCAATAATTCTAGACAAAGGAAATAAAGATACGAACAGTAATTAAAACAGGTACTGCTTGCTCATCGAGAGAGAGAGAGAGAGAGAGAGGACATTATATAAAAGGGCCTCATATAATGCCAATGCCAAAATATTTCATATATATTTGTTCCACTAACAAACAGTTGTTTTGCACCAAAACTGCATGTACCATTTATTATTCGTTATAAAATACTTATCCACAACCTGGAAGAAGTTATTAGTGTTATAAATTTGATGGAACTGATAGAAATTTTGTATTCGCAATTGGCTTCTTGCATCGTTTCTATATTGTCTTTTCAAGCGATGAATTACAATATGCATTTGTATGTCTTCAGAGTGCGCCTGTCTGTGCCTTACATCGGTGTCAATATGATTATGCTGACATGCTTACTTGCGTGTAGGGTTACCATATCTCCGGATTTGTCCTGAGATTTCAGGATTTTTAGGGTAGTGACAGGATTGCGGCCGGATTTCTGAAATCTCAGGATTTTTCGATTTTCAATCAAATACAGTACATTTTTCAGATTTTTTTATTAGAACGTTACAATCAACCAAAACAAAAACATAATCTTCTTTTTATAGTATCACAAATCAACGTAATGAAACGAACATAATTTAAATCATAATATAATTTACCTTTTTTGGTATTCAAAATTAACTTTTATTAAGTGGATTGCAAAAATAAAAAATACTTTAATTAATCTGTGAAACTAATCAGTTTTATCTTGCTTTGCGCATAATCTTTTTTTTATAGTATCACAAATCAACGTAATTAAATCAACATAATTTAAATCATAATATAATTTACCTTCTTTGGTATTCAAAATCAACTGTTATTAAGTGGATTGCAAAAATAACAAATACTTTAACTAATCTGTGAAACTAATCAGTTTTATCTTGCTTTGCGCATGATCTTTTTTTTATAGTATCACAAATCAACGTAATTAAATTAACATCATTTAAATCATGATATAATTTACCTTCTTTGGTATTCAAAATCAACTTTTATCAAGTGGATTGCAAAACAAAAAATACTTCAACTAATCTGTGAAACGAATCAGTTTTATCATACTTGCTTTGCGCATAATCTTCTTATTATAGTATCACAAATCAACGTAATTAAATCAACATAATTAAAATCATAATATAATTTACCTTCTTCGGTATTTAAAATCCACTTTTATTGAGTCGATTGCCAAAATAAAAAATACTTTAATTAATCTGTGAAACTAATTAGTTTTATCTTGCTTTGCGCATAATCTTTTTTTTATAGTATCACAAATCAACGTAATTAAATCAACATAATTTAAATCATAATATAATTTACCTTCTTTGGTATTTAAAATCAACTTTTTTAAAGTGGATTGCAAAAATAAAAAATACTTTAATTAATTTGTGAAATTAATCCGTTTTATCATACTTGCTTTGCGCTGATACCTTATTAAGTAGGCTCTTGTCTTTGATTATTGTTTTATAAAATGCTTCGCACGTTAAGCCTTTCAAATTGTACTGGGTTAAAAGCAAAGCTCGGACCGACGACACCGTTAGTCAGTTTCTTTCCTTGGACCATTGAGCTCCCATGATGGAAAAAACTCTTTCAACGTTAGCATTTTGGGCTGTAATAGCAAATATGTATTGACAGATCCGTAATAACTCAGGTAATCTTGAGATACCTATGGTTTTGAAAATTGTTGCCCACAACGTATGGAGCATTACATCGAAAAATGCGTCTTCTTGTTTTGGTATGAAAGTGTTCAAAGCTGCGATTTCGTCAAACAATTTCACATCATCGATGTGTACTCCTTTTCCATTCAGGTAGTGAATTGCTGAAGCAATGTTGTCAAAGTCAATAATTTCGCCCTTCTTCAGCATCAGCCAATTAAAAACTTTAAAATCATCCAAGGGCTTTATCCACTTGACCAAATATTCAATACAAGTTTGATACATCTTTTTTACGTCTTCCTTGAAAACTTCTTGGTTTTCCGCCGTGCACTTCGCCAGTAATTCTCTCACTTTAAGAGATATGAAGCTTGCATTCGCTCGTGCCACTAAAACTGAATGCGTCGATTCGAGGATTCTCGCAACATCGAGAACAGAATTACTTTCTTTTTCTATATCCAGTATCCTCGTCTGAAATATTGACATCAGAGAGTGGGCGAGAAATAAATAAACTTCGCTGAGTTCATTTTCAAAAAAGATCCGCAAAGCTGTTGGTACACCAGACGTAGACAAAAAGTACTGCTTCAACGGCTCGTACATCCTTAATATTCTTTCGATCGCTGGGAAGAGGCTTAGACATCTTGTCTTGCTATGAAACAAGAGCTTCTGATAATTAACGTCGATGTACTCGCTGATATCTTTCAACGCCTCCGTGCGTACCGTGTATACGGAAAAATAGTTGAACAGCTTCATTACTAAAGATTCCATGTCAATACGAAGGGTATCAGTGCCGTGTTGAATACAGTTGTGTAGTATGTGTGCTGGGCACCCAACTCCTACGATATCTTTTTCAAGTATATTTTTTAAATTTGTCCAAACATTTTGTCCTGGTTGCCGATTAACCCCGCCAAAGTTAACATTAGCGTTGTCTGCTGTAAATGATACACATTTTTCCAACAAGTCGTGCTTCTGCAAGCTTGTTTTAATTATCTCGGTTATCGTGTCAGCAGTTTCATTGGGCGTGCTCAACACATCCAACAGTTTCGTCTTAATGCCTTCTTGCGAGTCAAAAAATTGTATCATGATAGGAAAAATTTTTTCTGCTCCGTGGTTGCTCGCATCTGTGGAAACGCCCAAGTACATGACATTTTGTATTGAGGTTTTCACCTGTTCAATAATCCATGGAGATATTACGCCTGTGACAATAGCCTCAGTTTTCGTTCTTGCGCAAGAAATAGTATTCGCAGTTTGGGAGTCAGCAAATATATATTTCATCAAGTGGCTGGTGCAATCCATTGATTTAAATGATTGGTGATGCTTCACCGTGTGATAAGCGAGCGTGGCCTCAGCAGCGGCGGATTTTTTTGCTGTGCATCCAGAAGTTTGCGGTTGAAATAGAGAGTCAATTTTTGTATTACTGGAAACTGTTAAAAGGTTTTTCTTGTGTTTTTCTGTTAAGACGTGTTTTTCAATATCAGCAGCTCCTTTGAATTTAATTGAAACATAATTGCTGCATACTGAACAAAACACTTCGGTAGGATCTCTACCTTTTTTCATCAGAGGGAATCTTGCTTGTAAAACATCTGTGAACGTACAACTGTACCGCGGTCGCTTGCTAGTAGGAGTAGCCATTTTCAACGCGAATCCCGGCCGTAACCGCAGCGCAGAGCGCAGTCCGTTCTTCACAATTGCGCAATTGGAACTGTCGACAACTAACCGACCGACAAGCGGCGTCATCGCGCGCGCGGCGCGGTACAGGCGGCGCGACCCCGCGACACGAGCGACACGGCGGCGACGCAGTGCGTGAGAGGGGCGAATGGAGGGAACACGCGCGCGCCGCGCGTGGCGTGACCCGCGTGACGCCCAGTTGAGTCCCAGTGCACAAAACCTTTTTTTTATTAGTTTCTTTTTCCACAGAGTTGTTAATTACGTTTGCGACAAAATCTCAGGACTTTTTTATGGAAATCAGGCTTTATGTCAGGACTTGTCAATTTTCCATCTGGTAACCCTACTTGCGTGCGTTAATGTTTGTTGCGAACTTTAAAACACTTAATTGCTGGAAATCGTGAGTTAAAATCCAGTATAGTGCCGCAAAAGCGGGACTAGGTGTCCATGAAACTTGTAGAAACGGCAATAGTGATAGGTTTATTTGAGGATAAATATCAAACCTCCATAAGTCTAGTGATTATCCAATATTTTTTTCATTTTGGTCAGTCATAGAAAATTATTCCACAATTGGTATAGTTGGCGAACTCGACTTGATTCTGTTGAGTTTGGCTTTGGTTCCTCTTTCGGCATAACTACGTACCCATTTAGTTTTTGAAGTAGTGTGAAACCTCGTATAACGGGACAATTAGTGTCCCGCACGCACTTTATACGGGACGTATCATCCAGGACCTCGGAGACGGAACGTGTTCGCTCTTACAAGACTTGTCAGCCAATGATCATTGATCACACGTGTCTAAAAGGTTTTAATATTAATTCATATTACAAAGTGGCCTACTTTTTGTCCAATAGATGCATATAAATGTATCCTGTATGCATTAAGCAGAAATAAATAATCATCTCAGTCCGTATCATTAACATTTCCGTGACACATGCGCAGATCGTCTCCAATGATTACTGATTTCAAGAAAGACTAAGCCTTTTTGTCCTTGCAAAACTTCCTTTTTTATTTTTATTTTAATTCTCAAATATCTCGTCTGGGGATTTTTTTTTCATTATTTGTCGCACTTTTGTCTTTAAATTTATTATATTAATTCATTTTGTATATTTCTTACCACGTCTTTTGGGTTTTGGTTGTTGTTTTGGGTCATGTTACTCGAAATAAGAAAAATATTGTCATGCTAGGTTCTACCACAAGTAATTTCTACGACAGTTTGTGCCTAATACGTTTGATGTCTATCGCAATATTGTACACAATGTTATCTCAACAGCATAGACAATATAAAGTCTATGGTGAAACGTAAAAGCTTTGACCTTTTACCGGTAGCGACATTTAGAAATCACTTTGACATTGTTTCAAGGAATTGATTCTATCTTCAATTCCCCGAATTCTCCATTTTATCCATTTATATTTAGAATCGTAATGAATCTTCTGGACTGCTTCAGTCCACGAAATCAAAATATCTAGAAAAAACACCAAGTTACAGCGCTTAGAGAATTAGAGAAAGACCACGTTACTGCGTTGTATTGAACTCACTAACACAATAGTGCCATTATTTTATTTGGGACCTTTCTTATTCATTGCTAAACTCGGGACTGCATACTGTCTTGTTGGTGAGGGAAGTGTGGCCTTAAAACGCCACTCTTCCCAAGCGGGTTGGCGAGTGTACTCTTTCAGAGGTGGTGTAGTTCCTTAGGGCTTGTGAGTAGCTTTGTGGTAATGCTCTAATCAATTCAAAAAAAAATATTATACCAGTATTGTACGAGTCTATTTTCTTCTTTAGTTCTGGAATAAATCATAAAACAATATCCGAGTACAGTCAACACCCTATTTCCTTCCTCACCGTCCGCTAGTTAATATACTTACTTGCAAAAAAAACATTATGTTTGCACTACTGACGACAATACGAGACGGCAGTCACGTAGGCAATCAGACAGACAGACAGTCGCCTTAGCAAGCGGTTAGGCAGTAAAGTGCCTGTTAGGTCCAAGTAAGGCAAGCCACGGGCGCACGCGTGCCTAGGTTCAGAATAAAACTGAATACTAAGTAGCACATGGTAGTTTGCGGTAGTTATATGTAAATTAGCGCTTTTTGTAGTATTAGCAATGTATAGTGTATTTATTGGCCGCGACTTCGTGCACGTAATTGTTAGTGTGGTTAGCTTGATTCCCGTGCGTATTTTATAATAATTGATCTGTATAAAGAGTACCCTATATTTTAACCCTACACATAAGTTATAACCATGCCAGGTTTCATTAAAATCCGTCCACTGATTGCTGCATAATTCGCATTCAGATAAACTGCCAAAAATTCCAAAAATTGTATTGGCTCTATATCGTTGTAACTATTTTATATTGCAATCACATTTTTAAAAATATTTAAAGTACAGACCAGCTCCGTTACGATTTCCAGTTTAAACTATGTAGGTAATATGAAAGATATTTATTTTTTAAACGGATCGCTAACGAAGTATACACTGGTATAAAAGTAACAATAATTCTTAGAGGTATATACAATTCTTACAGCTAAGTGTTACCTCACCTATAGGCAACATCAACATGCGAATACAAAGTTATAAACACAAATTAGTTTTGTAATTACATAGTTACTTTTCACATTATTACAATTAATTAAAAACAATTTGATCTAAAGTGAAACATAAGTGAATTCGGAAAGAAATTGAGCGCTAAATTGGCCACTTTTGAAAATTACCCCAACCAGCCTTATAACGTAACCATAACCAGTATGGTCTTAAAAGGCCACGCTGACTAAGCTGTTTGCCGAGTCCACTCTTTTAGATTAGATGTAATTCCTTAGGGCTTGTGGTGGCCACTTTGTTAAATGTCTTCGTCATAAAAGGATTATCTGGAAAATCTAAATGGCGAAATTTTATTACTTTACGAGCAACTTTAGTTATATAATAGAACACACGTATAATGATTGACAGAAAAAATTATGGTATATTAATGATCATAAACAAGCCGTGTGACAGACAGACAGACAAAAAGAACAATAGCCTGGGAACCTTATACAATACAATGTGATATAATGGATTTCTATTTCATTTGCATTTCTTATCTCACTTTCGATGATCGGTAAACTTTTAAGAAAATAAATGTTTATTATTTTTTATTTTTTATTTCTACAATAACCAAGGTCTAAACAAAATATACCTTATTAAGGTATTAATTAAGGTATATAACCTAGGTTTCTAGGTTAATTCTAGGTTAAACCTAGAATACATATAATGCAATAAACTTAACAACTATTAGGGTTTTTTAATTTAATTTCCATTTCCATTCATGATATTTGGAAAAACGGATCTGGCAACACTAGTCGGAACACTAATCTTTCTAGTAAAACTGAGGAACAGCTTCTGATGAACCCGAAGCTTATAGCTCTTAAAGTTGCTAGATAATTAAACTCTAGTTTCTAACTTCAGCGGCGCGTCCCTGGTCCAACTTCGGAGTCTCTTCAGGATGTGTATCCAGGATACACGCTTGACGTCTTCCGGCGTTGTATTCTCATTCAGGCGAGATAGGTAAATACTAACAGTCGCTATCAATAAGCATTTGAGATAATGCGTCTTCACTTTTCGTTGCTTATACCACAATGTTTGTAGACGAAAGTCTTTAGTCAGTGTGTCCTGCCAGTAATGTACGCATCATAACTGGTAAGTCTTCAATCAAAGTTACAAAAGAAAAGGAACTTCAGACTTGTATAAAGGACTTTACCACGCGACAGTACGAATAATTCCTGTCTACCATTTGGTCCTTCAACAGCGCCACAAATTATGAATAATGATTATAATAGTATATTGTTTCAAGTCCGGTTGTTTGCACACTATGCAATACTAATTAAATAATATTTACTATAATAATAATTACGTATGCACATCACATTTGTGTGTGTCTCTTTTGTCTCGGTAGAACACGGTAACTTCCTGCATTGTTATACTAAACAAACCATACAACCCCACTACCATCGAAATTCGAACGTAACACATCTAGTTTTTTTAATTTTTCTACCTATTTTTATTATATTTTGTTATACAAAGGAATGAAGCAGTCACATACACAAATAGAGCATATATTTACATTACATACAGACAAACATTGAAGATTTATTCCTTATGCATAAGATTAGGTGCTTATCTATGAAATGACCGATTTTATTATTGGCCACTTTGAGTTTCGATGTCTTCTGTTCTAATTCGAATTTCAAAATAAAACAAATGTTCTTATTTCAAAATTAATATTTTTATTTGTTTTTCTGTACCTAAATTTTGTTCGTGTGATTGCCTTGAAAAAAAATGGATAAATTGAAAATTCGTGCTATTTTGCGTGCTTCGTACACAAAGGCTAGCTAGCAACGCATTTTTTTACAAGCTTTTATTTAGCTTCACCTGTTAGTATGTTTGGCACAAATCTTGCAAGCCTTTGAACCACTTCCTCTAAATTTACGAGTTTGCAATTTTGCATGCTTATTCAGTTCTGATGACAATACAATAAAACGATAGAAATAACCTGATGCTGCAGCCAGGATTGTCTCCTCACGAGGGCACTCAACGGTTAGTAGCATGCATATGAAACTTTGCAAAACAAAACATGACTTTCTACCGTAATGATGCGTTACTTGAAATGGATAGATTGAGAAATATTTTTAACCAAAAAGGTGTAAATAAAATCTTACAAAAAAAAAACGGTTTTTAAAAACAAGCTTTTACAGGCTTGCCTGTCGCGAATTATTCATAAAAGTAGGTACCATTTACAATTCGCGCGACAAACTTGTTGAGAACAAATAATTCAATATAAACTTATTTTATTCATTTTAGTACATGGCTTGCATAAAATCTTGTTTTTAAAAAACGTTTTTTTTTATATTATTTTATGTCTTGTTCAATATAAAATTGAAAAACGGGCGGCTGCTTGAAGAAAGTCGCCGGTAGTGGCTGGATGAGAAGAGCGAAAGACCGTGTGTGGTAGCGGTCCTTGGGAGAGGCTTATATCCAGCAGTGAATAGACACAGCCTGACGGTATGGTATATTTTTAGAAATGTAAAATTCGTATCTCAAATATTGGAGAAATTATTGAGTTAAGTAAAGTAATTCTCATTAGTTCATGAGTATTTATGTACTTTGATAAATTAAATAAGTTGTCTAGTAAAGAAGCAATTAAGGTATTTTTACTGATTAAAATGTCTAAATTAATATAATGTGATGATGAAAATATTTATAATAATTTATAGATACCTACTAATTTTTATAAATTGTAGCGTATATTATTTATAATCTAACGAAAAATAGCAAAAAGAATCGAGCGAAAAATCGGTCACTTGATACTCTCTTAGACACGCTTTATTTTTTATTTTTACTTATAAGCGTATTTCATATACGTAGTTACGAATGGCAATAAAAAACCTAATTAGGTTTGTCCTAATGCTATTTCCTCGGAAGTTGACAAAAACAATACATTAATCGATTATTAGCATGCACATTACACTACAGACAAAATACGAACAATTACAACAATAGGAATAAAAAAGGAACCATAATTGACAATCACACAATCACATAATCAAATTCACACAAGTATAGACAACAGATCGCAATGATTAATTAATCATTGCGGTCTGTTGTCTATATTTCTTCCCCCATGTTACCCAGTTAATCTGTTTGGACTATAAATAACACATATACTGCTATAAGCTTAACTAGATTATGTAGCAGTTATTTATAGCGGTGGCGCCAAATGCATTTGAAGACAAAATGTCATTTTAAAAGACCCGAATTAATAGTTTCTCCTCGCTCAAAGATTGGAGCAGTTTTAACACCGCATTGATCAATATTCCAAAATTTATCCTGTGACATAATTGTCACAAAATTAGAAGTTTTGGAATTAAAATTAACATATCTAGCGTATTAAGCTAGATAAGTTTTAGATTAGAATTTAACCTTACTAAGTTAAATTCTAAATAAAGATATATGACCTTCAAAGCTAATAGATTGTGAAACTTCTCAAAGTGAACAAAAAGTAAAAAGAAATAATTATGCACTTAAGAATTGCATGGTAGAAAGAACGGAATGTAAGGTGTGGAGCTAAAGTAGACTTTTACCTCTAAATTTTAAACAACTCAGACTAAAAAAGACAATTGCACAACAGGGGAAGTAAGAAAACATTTAATGAAACTTTTTCTGTGCTGCAGAAAATAATTTGTTATAAGCAGATCGGGCCAGGGAGTTTCTGGAGCAAGGGAGAGATATAAAGTACTTTAAAATTCTTAGTACTTTAAAATTATTTAGTTCAGTTATTAAAAAATAGCTTGTTTTGTTGATCATTATTTGCTGCTCATTTGGTATTTTTTCTTTTCCATATATGGCAATGGTGCAATTAGCACATTCTGCCAGTGTCGTAATAAACAGTTTCAAAGTGTAAAACATATCCTGTCAATGTCCAGTCCCGTCGAAGGAGAAGATTACTTGGAAGCACACGAAAAACGCAGTCCTATGCTTTTATTTGATTATCAGAAACATTACGCACAAAAACACTTTGAAGTATCATAAATATCACTATTAAACGCACAATACACATTTGATATAATATATTAATCAAACAAAAACTCAACTTATCTTCTCGAAATCTCGCCAAAAAGACCCTAGTACTTTTTGTTGCTCGTTTAAATACAAGCCTTTGTCAATGGTAGTGGTAAACTTTTACGTATTTAGGTTATTGATCTCACGGACCCGGGCACAGAGTAAACAAACGTAGCAATGAATCATACGTTACGTTACGCTAACTAGTTATAACGAGTAACCGTTATGTAGCAAAGGGAAACGTTATTCGTGGTGCTAATTTTTAAGCGCGAAAATTAACGCGGGACGAACGTTTTGTATACATTTGTTTGTTAGTTACAATTGGTTTCTAGATTATGTTAACCTGTATAAGTTATATATATTATAGATAGATAGATAGATAGATAAAACTCTTTATTTCACACCAAAACAAACTAGTTATTACATTGTATTTAAGGATCATATTCGTCGCTCTATTGAATGAACAGGTTTGTTCTACAACGTTTTATTTGCGGTCAGCGCTCCATAACCGCTTAGTGAATAACTTGAGAATGAGCTCCAATGGACTTTGAATATCTGTGAACGCTCAAATGGCCGATACTACAACTGCTTTTTCCTATACCTACATACTTAAACTACATTAGACTATAGTAAAAAGATCTATTTCAAAGAAGTATTTACACAATGATTGTCATTTGTCAACAGTTAATAATCGTGAATCATTACATTAGTAAGGACCCTTCTAAGTTTATCGCTCAATGACGTCACTCGACTTAGGTCACTTTTGGCGCCAAGTTGCAGACTACATGTTTATCATTCATAATAAGTTTGTAAGATGGCGTAAATCTATTGACAGGTGCGTTTTTACCTAGGTTGGTTCTGAATAGAAGGTATTAAATATGTTGCGTGACGCAGATCTTGGAATGGATCGTGGTAATTTGTTGTAATAAATCTGGTATGTGAATAAAGTCCTATAGAATAAAGTCCAGTCGATTAACGTCTATTTTCTAAAGAACTCGAATGAAATAAACTGTATATAGCGCGGTAAGGACAGAGTTCCAGGAAACGAGGGAAATTACGTTGGATGCTTTCAATTCTATTGATATGAATATTGTAAGTCGGGCTACAGACTGATGTCCAAGAAACTCGCGTTCGAGATACTCTCCTTGTGCAAATGAGCCATAAAGGTAAAAGGTAACTTATCGTCTCGTAGGGCATAAACCGTATTGTATATGTGGGAATGAACTGTGATGTTAGCAAAAGAGTTCCAAATAAAATATTTTATAATCCAAATAAGTTATAGAAAGCTAAAAGTTTATTGTTTATCTGGGATCCAGTATGGAAAGTGGAGTCTTTGAGTGGAGAGACACGCTGATTGTATAGAATGGATGTTATAGAAGAACCATAAGAAAATTGAACCAGTAATTTCCCTGAAATCCCGATAAAAATAAACCTTTTGTTCTATTTCTACCACAGAATAACTTCGAAGGCGCCAATATAAATCAAATAGGTGACAATATCTCACTAATATTTGAGGATATCCGGCAAAGAACGGTTCTTTTTAACCCTATCCCTTTGACGGTTCAATGGCGTAGAAGACAGATATGTGGACGCCATAACAATATTTATAAAGACTATATAAGTTGCGCACGGATCCGTCCGCGCCATCTTAATTGTTCTTAATATTGCCTCAATTAAAGCTGGGTTAAAAATATACACTGAAGATATTAATTTGGAACAGCAATACTGTTATGGGTGTAGTGTGTGTTAGCACACACACACACATATTGAATAATATTTTATATGGGCTATTATTACATATTATCTCCACCCATCCCCACGGGTAGGGAAGACAGGAAATTTTTCCTCTTTCCCCACTAGTAGATTGTTATATAGATATATATTTTATGTCATTATTATTATATTGTATTATTATTTGATTGCATAGCCTACCTCTTCCTCCAAATTATTTCACTACCTGTTTTATCTTAAAGAGATCGCTTTTAGCGATAAGGCCGCCTGTATGTCATTCTGTTTAATGTAAGTAATTGGTTCCAACAGGAATGCAATAAATAATTTACATTTATTCAATTTAAAATTGACCTTATTACCTATTAACGATCCGCCCTGACTTCACTGAGGTAGCAGAATAAGCTCGGACCACTGTACCACAAACCGTAACAACCCCTTTTACTCGTATCGTCCACTGCCGGACTTGGGCCTCTTCATGCACATTGTCTAGTGCCCGAGGGATGTATGGCCTTAGAACAGCACTCTGGCCAAGCGGGTTGCCGAGTCCGCTCTATTGGAGATGGTGCAGTTCGTCGGGGCTTCCACGGGCGATGCTTGGAACAAATCCGCTTCCACGGGCTTTGAAGTCCCCTAGTCGACTTTTACGACACCCACGGGAAAAGACTGGGTGGTGCCAAAGTCAGTACGATTTATTATTTTAGCTTTGATAATTCTTTACGATTATGCGTTCTGTTACAGTTTTTTGAGTTACCTACCGTCCTGTTACGGATCTTTATCTGAAATATTTTTATAAGTTTAGTCCTTAGAATCCTTAGTACTGTTAGTACCGTACTGTACTGTCCAGTTATGGTTATTTTGAGTTACCGTCCTGTTACGGTCATTTATCTGGAACATCTTTTTAACTTCAGTCCTTGGCAATCCCTAAGTTCATAAAACTAATAAACAAATGGTTTCCGTATCCGTTTCAGTGAATGTTACGGTTGTTATGACATGCGAGAGAACGTTTATTTATTAATCGATACGAGTATGAGATGATAGCCTGAGGGTATATGTTCTCGACTTCCATTCGACAGGTGAGCTCAAATCTCGACCCGTTCAAATGTGTCGCAGATATACATATGCGACAGCTTACTTTCGGGCCAACTGTATGCCCGTCAGTCACGTTCTCTCTATAAAAAAAACTCCAAAGGAACTTTTTCATAAATCTATAGTGATATCTAACTCACTACCAAAATACGTACTCCGGGGAATGGAATTAAGTAGGAAATGCAGCACATTTCACGCCGGTGTTCTGTGAGTGCGCCCAGCGGCTGTGGGATTGTAGGTTACAAGTTTACAACCTCCCCTTCAAGAATAGTGACTATTTCAATAACGTAACTAGTCAAAGAAGGAATAGCTATCAGAAACACAACAGATTTCTTGATCATTTCACGCATCGCGTGACAAACAAAACTGTTACAGAGATTCTTGAATACACTGCTGGAAATAATGAACTGTAATACACCAGCGTGATGTTTGTATGCAACGAGCCGCGACCAGACTAGAGAAAACATGCAAATTGCAGGGGAATATACATATACCTTCGATTATGTCACACCTTAATACATTTACGCATGCGATGCTTTTTAACCAATGTTTTGTAACTTTAATTACAAAGTAATTAATTACACGTAAATTAAAGTTACTTAAGCAACGCTAAAGCTGTGTAATCAGTCGTTGAACGGGATAGAATTTCTATTACAATGGAATAGAAATCAATTTAGCCATTGCTACAATTATATATTAAGTTAAAGATAATAAGATTTATTAAAACTAGTAACAATTAATACAGGGATGCAAATAAAAAAAATGACCGTTTTTATTTATTTTAAAATCTTATTTATTTTTATTCTTTAATCATTCAGTTATGACCACGACCATGGATTATATGGTTATGAATAATATGCCAGTTCCAATAAAACTAGTTAGTTTGAATACAATTTATTTTCCCTGAAATACTAAATGTTTGGTTTAATTTAATCGACTGTCATTCGTGTTCTCCTAAAATTCATTAAGATAATTTATATTGCAATTATAAAATAACTATTTATTTGGTGTAGGCAATAATGCTTCCGTATCTGGTGGTCTATGTAACAAAATGTACAAGTAGACAAAATATTCAAATAACCTCTAAATATCAAATTGTCTCAGTAGCAGAATGTCCAAAATGTAAGCTGTCCCAGAAGGACAGCGTCAATAAAGCAAATTGTCTATTTTTAGCGTTCCGTAGTCAAAACACACGAATGATCGAATAAACCACTCTAAAATTCAATTATAATTATTACCTACTTCAGTTTCAAATAGTTAGATAGAAAATTTTAATCGCAAGGAGGTTTTATTACTGTTATTTACAAAATAGACATTTTGCTAATTGGATGTTTAGTTTTTCTGACGGTTTAAAAGGACGGGAGAAACGTTGGACCAAATGTATCGAGTTGCGGGGATTCTACGTCGAGAAATAAATTTTGTTTTGCTTCGAAATATGTGTTTTTCTTAAAAATGCCGTTAACTTTTCAAATAGCCCTCGTATTTGAGAATTCTGCGGTTTTGGTCAATTGCAATATGAACTTTTTACTTTTAATTTATTAGACATTTAGCTACATAGATCACTAAATACGGAGACATAAATTGCTTCATTTCGTAATCCTAATACACTGTGCAACACTTGCTCCTAATACACTGTCCAACAACACCGGGTCCTATCTGACCTTATTGCCCAATCCTTTCCAATCATCGCCACATTCGAATTCGTCTCATTGCTAATTGCACTTACTTGACTTCACTTCCGGGGCCCTTTTCTATCTCCCTCGCACACCGCAATATACCGCATCTTAGAGAGAGACGGGTAGCATGAATGGCGCGTCCATTCACGTTGACATCAGGGTCAACTGGGTGATTCAACTTGAGATTGTTAATTAAAGGCAGTGCCTGGGAACTGTTGACAGATTATAATTATTACTTCAAATGCGAGATATTGTCTTTATCTTCTTTAGCCTGTAGGCTGTATCTGTCCACTGCCGGATATATATCCACTGTCTTTTTTTCATATCAAGAAAAATGCTCTGACTGGCTGACTCATCAACGCTGAGCCGAAACCGCTGAAGCTAGAATCATGAAATTTGACAGTAGCTTCCTTTTATGACGTTAAGACTCACTAAAAAGTGGTATGTTCTGAAGAGCTGTTCAATTTGATGCCAACTTCGGGTTTTTACCATCGCACCGCTTGTCATCGTCCTAGGGCGGTTCATCCGCACTTCCTTGACAAAGAGTCGCTGCGCACCGTGCGGTCATCAAGACATTTTATACCCCGAACCCGAAAGTTGTGGAATGAAGTGCTAGCTGAGGTTTTCCTCTTATGCTACGATATGAGGCTCTTCATGAGAGCTGTGAATAGGATACTGCAAGGTCGGCAGCACACCCGCAAGCCCCCTGGTGTTGCAGGTGTAACCACTTAGCATTATGTAGCCCTCCGCTCGTCTGCCACCCCTAAAGGATTAAAACTATTAATTAATTAAAATTGATATGGAAAAAATATTGTATGCTCCTATTAACTTGAATCGTTATGAGTGAGTGAGGCTAGGGCGGATCGCTATTAACAGTTAAAGAACATGGGATACACCATACTTGTATGTTGTAATAACTCGTTATGCCAAACTTACCGTTACTGTTATAGTAGATACGACTGATACAAGTCATAATTCATCTTAGACAATCAATTAAACGCTCAAAAACTCCATCCTCGTCGCACTTAGTGACAATCGCTCGTGAACAGAGACAGAAGATGTGCCAATTGGAATCGAGTGAGTCAATAAAATATGAGATCATTAACTTTGCTGGAAGACAATTGACCCCAGAGGCATCTTATACAGACACAGACGCTGGAAAGGATACATTTTATTTGAAGTTCAAATTAATTGTTCACAGAATTAAGTATTTTTTTTATTGCTATCATTAGAAATTATTGCAGTTATTAGAAAACATACAAAAACTTGGACTTGCATGTTGATGGATGTATTATTTCTTTATTTTATCTTTAATCTTTTTCGTGAAATTATTTTATTGTATAATATGACGGTTCATTTACTAAAAGAGTATAATATGGATCAGACACAAGTCCTTTAAAAGGGGTAACATTTTTTTTATATAGAAAAATGGCAGCAGACGAGCATACAGTCCACCTGATGGTAAGTGGGTACTGTCGTCCATAGACATCCGCGATACATGCCAACATCAGTACAGAAAGACATACGTTGGCACACCTCAGATGAGCTGCCTACCTTCGTATATTACGGAATGGATTGCGAGAAAAAATACGGAGGGATAGGATGGGATGAATATAGGCTCTGGCATATCTTTCTCACTACCGAAACACGTACGTACATTGGGGAAATACGATAAAGTAGGAAATGCAGTACATTTCAAGGTAGACTTCTGTGAGAGAGGGGTAACGTGGCCAGTCGAGTGCGCCCAGCGGCTGTAGGCATGCAGCTGTAGGAAGCTCCCCCTTAAACGTGTATTGTAAATGTACGTATTTGTTTATTTATAGTACTATATAATATCGAATGCATCACCATTCATTCTAGTCTTGTGTAATTATAATTGTCATTGTAATTACCGCACCATCTCTGTATAGTCAAAATGTTGACTGGCAGATAATGTCTAAACATTTAAGTCTGTATTTTGTACTTGGGACAATAAAAGATAAATAATATACAATAGTAGAAAATATAAATGTGTGTGGCATTCTTGGAGACGAAGGATTTTATTTGTGGGAATTTTCATGGGTTTTATTATGGGAAAATGTAAGTCTCAAGATATTAAAACTTTAGTATTAAAAAAATGTTAAAAATAGGCTTTTACAGCATTGAGTATGTTTCTGTACGTAAGTAATTAATAGAATGTTCAAACAAAGAAAGTAACCTATAAAAATTTAACCGACAAAAAATAACTAAAGGAGTAGTAAATAATTAAAAATAAGTAATTAATTTTTATTACAATGATTTATGATTCGCATATATGCAAGTACTTACACTACGTACTTACAAAACATTGTTATTTCAAGGTATTTTTCACAATAACTTTTACTTGTTCAAAAATCCAAGATGGCGGTGATCATTGAGAGTGATTCATAAAACGTGATAACGTTTATGAATGGGAGGTTATATTGAAGCAGGTTTCTGACTTTACGGTCGTTGTCGCTGCCTTGACCTAGGAACGTGTTTATGACTAAAACATGGTTGACTTTGGTGTTTACAACTTCCAAAGTTTATAGCTTTAACATTAGATTCTTGAGGATTGATACATGTCGCAGTTTTGTATATTCTGTTTGTAGAATAGCATCACCCCATCTCTCCCCGCGGGTGTCGTAGGCGATTAAGGAATAACAAAGCCCCTACAACCAGCCCTGAGGAACTACACCACGTCTAAAAGAAGGGACTCGCCAACTCACTTGGCCAGCCTGGCGTTTTAAAGCCATACATCCTTCATACACAAGACAATACGCCATATCTCTAGCAGATTAACGGTTGAATCGTTCTATCACTGCAGCGAAGCCATAGTAGATCACCAGTTACGCTACATAAATGTGCGTTTATTGGCAAAAGTAACTTTCATTTTTGCTTTTACAAAGAAACGCCCTTTACCAAACGTTTAAAAGGAGATTACCATCGGGCGATGATATTTACTTTTACTGAACATTTATAAAAACATCAGGAAATGCCAGATCATTACATAAGTAAATTACAAGCGATTACGCAGATTTAAGTCATAAAAAAACAATTAAAAAATTATTATGGAAAATCACAAGTAATTTATTTTTAGGGACATTTCGAAAAATTTTAATCTGATAAAAATAATATTAATTAATTTATTTATTTACTCTTTTTTGTAAATTATTACCAAAGGCGGACTTAAAATGCCTTACAGCATTATCTCCCAGTCAATCTTTTATTATCACTATGATATTGCAATAGATTTATTATTATCTCGGTTAAGAGTCAAATTTTGACTCTGAAACTACTGCAATGAAATCAATGAAATTTGTCACAGAAATAGCTTTTATTTAATATCTACGATAAGTTCGAAGAATCATAGATGTATCCAATCCGTTCAGTAGTTCCAAAATAACGTTAGATTAAAATTTAAAAATAAAACATTCCAATTTATAAAGGGTGTTTTTTTAGAGGTATAGAACTTTAAGTTGGCAACACTGTTTTAACTGGCGGCCATTTTGTCAGCTGTCAAGTGATTTGTGTTTAGTTTGGTTTGGCATTTCAACATGAATAGACTGACGCCTGAACAACGCTTCCAAATTGTGCAAATTTATTTTGAAAATAATGGTTCTGTTCGAAATACGTATCGCGCACTACGTCCATTTTACGGTCAACATAATCGTCCATCAGAGCAATGAATTCGACTAACTATGGACCGTTTTCGCACCACGTTTACTCTAAATGATAATACGCATCTACAGAGACGTCGTACAGTGCGTACAGAAGAAGCCATTGCTGCTGTAGAGCGTAGCGTAGAGGAAGACCGGAATCAGTCTATCCGCCATCGTGCACAGGAATTGGATATGTGTCCATCCACTTTATGGAAGATTTTGCGGAAAGATCTTGGTTTGCGTGCTTACAAAATCCAACTCGTGCAAGAATTGAAGCCACGCGATCACCTAGAATCACCAAGGCGTAGATTCGGTGAATGGGCCCAAAACAAGATTGCCGTTGATCCCGATTTTCATAAGAGAATTTTGTTTAGCGATGAAGCTCACTTTTGGTTGAATGGCTACGTCAATAAACGAAACTGCCGTATTTGGAGTGAAGATAATCCTCAAGTGTATGTTGAGACACCGTTACATCCAGAAAAACTGACTGTTTGGTGTGCTTTATGGGCTGGTGGAATCATTGGTCCGTACTTCTTTAAAAACGATGCTGGCCAGAACGTTACAGTCAATGGTGACCGCTATAGAGCCATGATTACTGACTTTTTCGTTCCTCAATTGAACAACCATGATGTGCAGGAGCTGTGGTTTCAACAAGACGGCGCAACATGTCACACAGCTCGTGCCACAATTGATTTACTGAAGGAAACGTTTGGTAAACGCATAATTTCACGTTCCGGACCCGTGAATTGGCCTCCAAGATCGTGCGATTTAACGCCGCTAGACTATTTTCTGTGGGGATATGTGAAGTCGCTAGTCTACACCGATAAGCCCGAAACGATCGACCACTTAGAGGACAACATTTGCCGCGTTATTGCCGATATACGGCCACAAACGTTGGAAATAGTTATTGAAAATTGGACCTCCAGATTGGATTACGTCCGAGCCAGCCGTGGCGTGGCGGTCGTATGCCAGAAATCATATTTAAATTATAATGCCAAAAGATTATCTTTTGAATAAAGTCAATTTCATGTCAATTTTAAAAATTCATCCCTGTTTTATTCCATTTCAAAGTTCTATACCTCTAAAAAAAACACCCTTTACCAATGATATATTGGCGTTGGATAGATGAAAGTCTCTTGTTAAAACATTTCGTTAAAACGTACGGAAAATAGCAGCAAATGCCTTCCAACTGGTGCTTGGGACATTTTAGCGGGAACTCGAGAAGTGTAGTTGAAATTTTGTTTGATTAATTGTCAAAATTGTGTACTGTACGTTTTGTGGTTCAGTAGTGATAGTTTATTAAACTTCAAAGTGTTGTTTGTGCGTAATGTTTGTGATAATCAACTATAAACATGGGACTGCGTTTATTGTGAGCATCGAAGAAATCCTCTTTTATCCTCAGTAAACTTGCTATTACTTTATTGAGCAACTCCTGCCGACTCACTTCGACGGGACTGTACATTGACAAGATGTGTTTTAAAGTGTTTTGACTTTACGAAGAAAACTTGACACTGGCAGAATGTGCTAATTGCGCTACTGCCATAGTGCTATTTTTATTTCTTGGACTAATGAGTTTCATGACAACGTTTTTCCATCACTGTCGAACGGTGACTGTGTGAGAATGTGACTCTCTTTACTCAAATATATTTTAATGAATACCTGTAGACTATTACCGCTAAGCATATTGCAATCATTCAGTATCATAACATCAGTATCACCAGCCTTTCCACAGCTAGATTAGGTCTCTCCCGCAGCTCGCCACCAAACACGATCTTCGCCCTTTTCATTCAACCACCACTGGCGAACTTCTTCAACCATTTAACCAGAGGGCGTCCCATAGTGCCCGCACACCCAGGTACATGGCCTCCCTGTGAGGACTCGTGAGCTATGGCGGTGATTTTCTTTTTGGATTTCATCACGCAAAGAAACTCACAGCTCTCTCTATAGCTTGCTCCGCCTAATAATCTCAGTTACTAGCCCCAAAAAATACTTTGCTGGGATGTTTTAAAGGAATACTCACACGCAAAACCGGGTAATGGCCTCTAGTTAATTCTGTAATGTAATTCATTAGTGGATGCAAATCGACATCCGCGCCGATCGAGTTTCACTTGCTACAGTGCTCTTTGTTACGCATCCTGTGCTGAACTCTGGCGCCGGACGCAAGGCGTGGCCGATTACATTTATTACCTTTTGCTTGATCTTTTACTGTATAATCGTACTGCAAATCGACCCGTCAAATGACGACTAGGTGACCACGACGAGGTGGCAATCATAGATGATAGCTTTTGCATCATAGATGAAGGAATGATATGAGTTTTTCTGTTCAAGTTAGGGAAGGGGTTAACCACCCCCTTAAATCTGCCCGCCTTTATTGACTTTACATTGCTGATATGGACTTCCTCGTACGCATTGTCTCGTGTATGAAGGATGTGTGGCCTTGAAACGCCACGCTGGTTGGCGGGTTGGCACGTCCACTCTTTTAGAGGTGATGTAGTTCTTCAGGGCTAGTGGTATCGGCTTTGTTATCCCTTAGTCGGCTTTTACGATAACCACGGGAAGAGATAGATATATAGTGTGGTGCTATCCTAAGGCTAGTCGACACCATACGGCCAGTATACTTGATGTACTTTCCTATTATTAAGAACTTCCAATTTATCTCCTTATTAATGGCAAAAATGTCTCTTGTTACAGTGGATAACTCCAGAAGAATGCGCCGTATACAGCCGTGAACAGCGCCCTCCGTTGGTGATACCCCGTATTACGCAGTACCGTCAGCCGCGTAGGGACACTCGCTCGCAGAACACCAACTATTCATACCCAGAGGTAAATATTTTGAAAAACCTACCTTTCACAGACTTTCAATTTTCAGAAAAAAATAATTACAATGTTTCAGAAAAAAAATCAGGTAAGTTTGTAAATGATTTCTTAATTCGGATCGCACCAGCCCTTTTAGTATCCAGTGCTAGATATGAGCCTCCAGACAATGTACATTTAACTTTTTGCAGATAGTCCAAACCCGAAGATAAATATCGAGCTAGATATTTTAACTTCTGTACCCCTACGACGGGAGTTCCCTCAAGGTTCAATTATTTTAGATGGAGATAATTATGACCTCTCAATAACTTTGGTTTTAGTTTTTCCGGTGTTAATATTCAATCCCTTTCTTAAACTGTTGCAATTAAAAGCCAAAGTCTCAAACGGTTTAGGTTCTTAAAGTTCATTAACTTTTTCTGACTTTATTTGCAGAGCTTTTTGGTGCCTTCGAAGTATATGAAAACTGGCATGAGCTACTCATATTTATTTGTAGGGTCTATGATGTTTGCTGAGATATTCCAGCTCATAAACGTGAGCAAAGTAATCATTGTTGTGAATAATGGCTACAACTCTACTGACGAATAGTCAATAGTTGCATAACTTCGTGCCTTTCACGCTCGTTAACAAACATCACAGAAGGACAGAAACTCATTTGCAAACAGTCGTACAAACTCCAGGCCGTAGTGAGTCAGCATTCCGGATGGCCACACCATAGAGTGGTGCTAATTAGTTTATTGTTGCTGCTTCTCTTGCTTTATAGTCTTGTTCGTTGTTCAGAGTTTGCTGAACTTAGAACTGACTGATGCGCAGGAGTTGGAGTCAACGTTAATACTCTTTATATATAATAACTTGAGTGTTTCAGAAGTTGATACGATTTATGTCTTATTTGACAACTAGATAAGTAAACAAAAGAAAATACATCCAAATTCATTAGAAAATTAGCTAGATGTGAATTTGAGAATATTTGTGATGGTGTGCTATTGTTATATCTGTCACTAATGTATGGTTGTAGTGGTACTATAGAGAAGTCGACGTAACCAGCCCTTTTTGGGGTGTCCACTCTTTCAGAGGTGGTGTAGTTCCTCAGGGCTTATGGTTATCCCTTAGTCGTCGTTTAAGACACCCACGGGAAGGGATGGGGTGATGCTATTCTAAAGACGGCCGCACACCATGCAGCCAGTGTAGTATGGTTACGAGAATATAAATACATCAAAGTAAATCAATAAACAAACACAACGAAAGACAATCTGTTCCGAAATCTGCCATTGCCACATTCGTCTGACTATTATGACACAACTGCGCGCACTATATCTAAATTGGTTGCAAATATAAGCCAGCAGCGAACATCCGTTCATCGATCAATGTATCGATTGAATGAATTGAGTGTTGTGAAATCGATTGATGTTTTCATTCAAAGATAAACGATTTTTTTATAGAATAGATGGCAGATCAGCGGGCGGACCACGTGATGGTAAGTGGTCACCGCCGCCCATGGACACCCGCAACACCACAGGGCAATACCTGTCCACAGCTCTCTTGATGTCGTAGTATAACGATAATTCCTCGGCTAGCGTTCAATCCACAACTTTCGCAGTATAAATTGTCTTTTTGACCGCACTATACGCAGCGACTCTTTGAAAACGAAGCGGAAATTAACCGCACGACGACAACAGGCGGTGCGATAGTAAAAACCCAAAATTGGCATCAAATTTCAGAACATTCCGCATTAGAAGCTTTTAGAACATTCCGCATTAGATATATGGTAGAAAATTTATTGAAACGGTTCTACATAATGTCTTCTATTCCATATCACCAGCCTGTGTTTCTCCACTGTTTATCTCACACGGTCCGTATACTTTCTCATCCAAACACTACCGGTGTCTTTCTTTAAGTCAGTGATCCACCTGGCAGGGAGAGGACATGCTTATAGTAGCATACGGACACCCGCGATACATGCCAACGTCAGTGCAGAATGACAAACGTCGGCACGCCCCGTTGGGGCCTCCTAAATCTTTGAAGATTTCGGAATGGATTTAAAGAAACAATTGGGAAAATGACAAGGGATAAAATGGGATGGAAGTGGGCTCTGGCATATTCCACTCACTACTGTAACACGCACATACATTGGGAGAGTAGGATAAAGTGGGTAATGCAGTACATTTTACGGTAGTGTTCTGTGAGAGGATTTGGTAACGTTTTCTTACATTACAGCGTGCTTCCCAAATGAGAGCTCTGAGAGTTAATAAAATCTCGTATGATTTATTTATTACTGCACCATGTACAGAGTTACAAATTACAAAACAAACTCGTATTGTAAGTACCTTGTAAGTATTGTAAGTAATTGTAAGTAGGTACACATACCCTAGGCCTGCAAGTACCGCAGGATAGTTTCAGTTGCGAGTCAGTTCGGGAGCGGTTTTAGTTTTAGCGGGAGCCTAACTTTACAGTCTCGCGCTTGATACATGAATGGAGGCGTGACTACCACGTTTCATCTAAATGAATATTATCACAGTAAAGCGACAAGATAATGACGATTTAGACGAGCCCACAAATCCGTTTAATCACAACTCTTCGGCTGTATTTCTTAGAATTCTATTTATACATTTTACGAAATAAACGGATCTTCTGCTGTTTGATGCCAAATACCATCGACTAAACTGCATAGGCAGTTAACTCCCAACTGCATATGCTTTGAAGTGAACTTTACACTGCTTAGCGAATACAATCCAAACGCCCAAGATTGACTGCTAAAAATGCTAGCTAGCACATAAGTCCTAGTTTTGGAGATTTAGGCAAAGGATTCAAATTAACCGTTAATAGCTTCTACAGTTATCAAGACTAACTCCCAATAGATTGTCCAAAACGAGTAATTTTCGTTAATAAATAACCTATAATTGCATCTTTTCACATTAAGTCATACATGATTTAGAGTTACATACACACACACACATATATATAGAGTTGTAGATATCCATATTATCTCATAAAATCATCTTAGTTCGATTAGCACAAAAAATACTAGCTGAAGGGTCGATATGAAAACGGAATTGAGACAACGAAATTTTATGTTAGAAAATATTAACCAAATTCAGGAAATCAATCAATACCGACAATAAGGTCCCTTTATTTAGATAACGTCATATATATTTTACGTAAAAGAATGGCATCCCTGGTGTATGTAGTACCAATAGCCTCCTGAAGGTAATTGCTGAGAAAATTGATAACCCTTTCCTGGAAGGATCACTGGTAGGTGGTAGGATGTTGTAGTCTCGCTTAATGGTCCAGGCCTAAAAATTACAATTATATGATTGACGCTATGTATTTCAACATTCAGTACATTAATGTTATTTTTTTACATATATAATATGTAAAAATATATTATAAACCATTTTTCAGACAGTCCTAACTTCGAAAATATAGATACCTAATTTCGATTCTAAAATGTACAATTCAGGTATCAGGAATCCTGAAGTCGATAGACCTACTGTAGTACCGACAACTGATGCGGTGAAATGGAGTACAATTTACCTTTTGAACCATAAAGAGCCCTTTTCACAATTAGGTCCCTTCTCTACATTATTAATCAGTAAACGCGTAATAAAGTGTAAGATAAGGAAAGCGAACACTTCCTAACGTTGAATCGACGACCCACCGACTGATAACTTGATAAGAGCACAATAGTGATGGGACATAACCCTTTCATACGTAATTACGAGATACTTAGATCTGAAATTATGTAAAAAAAATAGAAGGTGGAATTAGTTACTAAGTTTTTATACGGAACCAGCAACCAGTCCACCCGGTGGTAACAGGATACTGTCGCCTATGGACATCCGCGATAAATTGACAATCATTTTTTTGTGTTTCAAGACACATTCAAACTTGAAAAGTCGGTTAACGTTACCTAAAAATGAGGGATCGTTAGTTGGTCTTTGTTTAATTTTTTATCTCTTCTAATTCACTGTGGATGCTTACATGTGTCAAATTACTTGCTTTTTGACAAACATTTGCTCATTCATTACAAAAAGCGTAAAGTGGATATCATCTTCTACGTAAATCTATATTAAAATTATAAAATGAGAAAGTGAGTTTATTTTTATCCACGAGGAAAATACAAAAACTACTGGAAATAATTCACTTATAAGAATCTAAACGATAGACATAGGCTATATTTGGGTTGTCACAGTATTTGTAAGTCATTAATCCCAATTATTCCAAAAAATAGTCAGCGGTTCAATCTATTCATGCCACCTGAGCGTAGGCGAGCCGCTATATAGTCTAGTACAAAACAAATTAAAATGTCGACATTATTCATCGAACGTTTCCCATCCCTACTATAATATCACATTGAATTATACTCTACCACAGTCTGTAGTGTGTCACGCCCGCTATGCGTTCAACAAACACCACATTTTCCTATTATTCAACAGTTATTTACCTCTTACACCGTAAATTAACATTTTCAGCTTAAATATGTAATCGGTTAGGCGTTTTCTTGTGTGAACGACATGGATTTTGTGTTGAACGAGCGTAGTTATGAATATGTTTAAATTGAAGAGGGGACGGACGTGGTTCCGAGAGGTACTTATAATTTATATTATACAATAAAACATTTATTTTATTTATACATTTTGCCACGTAGTGTCGGTCGGTAAAAGGCGGCTGTTATAACAAAGCCGCTACCACATGCCCCACCTCTGAAAGAGTGGACTCGCCAACTCGCTTGGCCCGCGTCGCGTTTTAAGGCCGATAGATGTCTCATATACAAGACAAGTTTCATAAGGAGGCCAATATCCAGCGGCGGACGATGAAATGGTTGATTACGAATTTTTATATCCGTTACATACATTTTTACACGGACAGACAGACCGGATAGCAACTAAACTAATTTTCAAAAAATGTCTATCCTGACATTTGATTCCGTGAGATTTTTTACAGTTGACTGTCCATTTTAGTGGCATTGGATCGATCAGGTGAACTGATTACTTGAAGAAAGTTGCCGGTAGTGGCTGGATGAGAAGAGAAGAGCGAAAGGCCGTATCTGGTGACGGTCCTTGGGAGTTATAAGCTATGTCCTATGTCTAACAGTACAGAGACGTAGGCTGATGGTATGTAGTCACGAAGTAGCTTAGAGGCCTTAAAATGTCACGTTGGTCAGATTTGGCGAGCGGAACTAAGTCTGTATCTAGCAGCGGAGAAGAATGCTAATAAATGATATGGTATTGTAATAATTATGTTGCATTAATTCTTAATGTTGGCAATTAATGCAAGCTGTGCTTGTTTTTTGTAAGAATATTTGTATGGACTATTGAATTAACAGGAAAATAAACGAGGAAAATGACTCAAACTACATTTGTATGTTTTCTGTATTGTATTATAACTACACAAAATAAAAATGGTTTTATGAAGAAATCTGACTATCGCATGAACGAAATTTACGAGCGACCCATTGCCTAGATTAAATAGTATTTGTAACGCATACTGTCAACCGCAAATATAACGTTGTAAACCATAGGTTCGCCGTGACCATCGATATGGAAATAGACTGGATGACACACCATACGTTCTTAACAAAGAAACCTGATTGGCAACTTCTAGGAGGTGAAGCATGTGAGGAGGGGTTAATTAAAAAGTTAAATTTGAAACTTAAGTACTACGTAATAAGAATGTTCCATTTTCAAAACACATGAATGAAATGATTCGAGAGCTACTGAACGTAGAACACTATTAAACTGCAACGTCTAGACTAGAGTGCTTGTCTAGTATGTATTCTCAAATCGATTGCCGCTATACAGGCCGCTACATCAATTGCCAATTGGTGTATTTCGAATGTGTCAACTTAATTCTATTTCCGAATAAACACCACTGTAGCCTCCGTTCACATGGATCCACAATCAGGCTCCACCGGTGGCCTCCTACTCGCGTTAAATCTTATTTGGTACATTATTGAAGAAGCTTGCCGGTAGTGGCTGGATGAGAAGAACGGAAGACGGAACGCCAGTGGAGAGACATAGGCTGATGGTATGATAAGGCGTGTCTAATTGAGATTCGGATTTTTTTCCGTCATTATCTTATATGTCACTCCACTAAATGTTTGTGGCATGTTCAACTGTTAAACGTTGAATTCATTCAGTTAAAATTACAAATAGGCTTCTAAAATTCTTTCATTCCTTTCTAGGATACCAGTCTACCAGACCCAGCGCCGGTCAAGTCGTCAGTCCGTCAATATGACCGCCTACAGGACTGGAGTCCGTCATCGGAACGGAGCCGCGTGGAATTGGAGCGGAATTTCTCTAAAGCTAACTCTGACAGCCCTCCATTTGGCAGGATCAATAAGAGACTGGGTAAGTGAATGATTTTAGCAATTATCACAATATTTCTTTATAGCTCGTTTTTTACAGACGATCAGGAAGTCCACGTGGTGGTAAGTGGATACTGTCGCCCATGGATATCCGCGATATATGACGACATCAGTCCGGAATGACAAACGTTGGCTCGCCCCGGATGCGTTGCCTGCCGCCGGAGTTTTGAGAATACTCTCTCCCTCCAAAATTGGTCAGCTCAATCAGACAAATAAAAATACCACTTAAGTCGTGTGACTCGGGTGGTAAGACCCTCGGGTTTTTACTATCTCTTGTCACCGAAATAGAGTCCATCCGTACTTTATAGATAAACAGTGGTTGCGTATAGTTTGCGGTCTGAATTATCATTAATTCAAACCGCGAACCAGAACATTGTGGAATGAACTACTGTCCAAGGTTTTTCCATCGATTACGATGCAAGACAATTGTGAACAGCGTGTTTGCCTTCAGCTAGCAGCGAACTCATTTTATTTTTGGTATTGAGGATGTCCTTGCGTAACAATAATTTCTACCCGTCAGAAGAACCCCTTGCTTGTCTGTCAGAAGAGCCTTCAGAAGATGCTTTTCTTTTGTTACCATGGCAAAATTGTATTCAGTACTATATCAAAATTAGGCTATACGCATCTTTACTTAAGGATTTTTCCTACTGCAGGGCACAGTGGAGGTCCCATTGCAATCATGACAGGGTTTCGTGTCACAATTCACGATGCAGACTCATTACGTATGGGTAGATGCACTTTCATCATTTTTTTTCACGAGTATGCCGGATTACCTCACAATGTTATGTTATATATCGTAACATACGTATGTTTCTTTACGGCAAAATTGTGTTTAGTGCCACCAACTTACAATCAAGCAACTCTCCTTATTTAGACATATAAATAAACATTACTTTATTCCGACACAATAATACACAACAAAAACAGAATTAAACACAAAAGATTGAGACATAAAAAAAAGAAACTCCTAAAAATGTAAGAAAAAGACTCATTTGACAGTTTAAATGTGCATTGCGATGCCTGAAATGGTCTCCAACACACCATTGGCTGCATTATTTGACATTTTATCACACTTGGCATCAGATGTAATCCATCTCCAAAAGTAGCGCATCCCGGGACATGCCAACATTTGTCATTCTGAACTTATGTTGGCATATATTGCGGGTGTCCATTGACGACAGTATCCACTTACCATCAGGTGGACTGTATGCTCGTCTGCCATCTTTTTTCCATAATGAAAAAAATGTAGAACTCAGATTTTGGTCTATTTATCACCATTATCTACACCTGTATTAATAACACTACTTTACTACTTCCAGGCGGCTCCACAGAGAACCTCCTCGACATCCGATCAGGTCGCCCCAACTATCTTCAGCTCCCAGCTTCCTCATCTGGAGACAGTCTTGATGTTGAAGTCCGAGACCGGGACCCAGGATACGGGCGGCACAGGAAGTCCCGATCTTTGGTTGCGCCGAAACACAGGATGAGATCGCCGGTACCAGCTCCAAGGACGCTGCTACATCAGCCAACTGAGGTATGTAATAATTTTTAATACTTGTATGTATTTTAAGTAATATGTATGTATAGTGCAGTGTGGTGTTGGCCGGCTATAGTAAACACCACCCCATTTCTTCCCGTGGGTGTCGTAAAAGGTGGCTAAGAAATAACAAAGCGGCTACCACAAGCGTTGAGGAACTACTCCACCTCTAAAAGAGTGGACTCCATGTCCAGCAGTGGACACTGAAAGGGCTGATCGCATTGCATATGTAAAATTTATTATTGTTGTTATTATATATTTATACCAATATAATAAAGAGAGAGTGAGAATTTTGTGAGTTTGTGTGTATGTGTCTCCGGAACCACTGCACTCGTTTGGAAAATTATTTTACCATTTCAAAGGTACATTATTCCAGATGGACATAGGCTAGTGTAAAGCACTAATATGTGCAAAAGTACAGCTAGTTCTCTATAAATTCACACCATCTACCTTTACTTGTTATCACTTTGGGAGCTGCATGCAGCATGGCGCTGAACACACCTAACTGGCCAAGTTACCCCCACACTCGCGCAAGATCACAAGTTCATTTTTTAATCCCGGAGACGTAAAGTGACATTTCATGTGTTGCTAGGTTTTGGCATTTTTCAAATAGTGAGGTCAAGCGCAATCGCAACGAATCGTGAAACCGTACTCGATATTGTTCAAAATCATGTGGAGCTGGATCACATCTTGTGGGAATCGATAGAATAATTAATTAAAATTAAGAATAATCATCTGTCAAAAGAGTCAATTTTTAAAATTAATAGGGTGAAAATATCGTGAGTATGATAAGTAATGGCAATAGTTTATCTTCGAATATATGAATGTAACAAATTAATTAATTTAATACCATACAAAAAAACTCATTTAAAATTTCACGATTCAAATAACTGGAACCATAAAGGACCACACTATGCAAATTAATTTAGCAACATTATTTTCAAGTTTGACATTTGGTACATGTCAATTTAGTCTCCGGGATTAAAAAACGAACTTATACATTTCCCATTCTTACGTGATTCCTTCCAATGTACGTACAGTACGCGACAGCGCGGGAGTGCGGTTGTGGGATGAGTTTAATCGCTTTAGTTTCATTGTTTGATTCTTTAAAGTTAAATTATTGAAATTATTTTATATACAAGTACCTATATTAATTTACAATAATAAATATAAATTAAAATTATCAATAAGTACCTACCAACCTAAAGTTGTTTTTAAATCCCTAAAATATTTCTTAAAACAGCACTCCCACGCTGTCGTGTACTTATTATATATCATGAATGTGTGAGACGTGTCGGAGCTCATTTCCCATTCCATTCCATCCTATTCTATCCCTCACTATCTCATCAAATAGAGAGTATAATGGAATAAAAGGAACTCTTTATTCCATTATACTTTAGACTCCCCATCTTACCCGATCCCCCACAAGGTGGTATAGGACGCGTAAGAAGATGAAGAAAACTCCCATTCCACATTTCCCAACCCTTTTTTTCAAAGCCCTTCATAAATATCCAAAGGTAGGTAACACATCCGGGAGCGTGCCAGCGTTTGTCTGTCGTTCTAGACAGATGTTCGCAGATGTTCATGGGCGACAGTATTCACTTTCTACCAGGTGAACTGTATGCTCGTCTGCAACCATAAAAAATCCATAAAAAAATCACCTTACCACCTAAAGATTGCCTGAAAGAAAATCACATTAGCGATAAAGCCGACTTTTGCTGCCCAGTTAGTATTTTTGTTAATCACGATTTGCTGCCCAGTTAGTATTTTTTTGCTGCTCGGTTAAATAAATACAAGCCAACAAGCCAAGTACAATTATTTGAGTCGTTAGTAGTTTACCGTGTCAAAGAACTCGAATACTCTGTTCAATTCTTAATTGGACTAACGAAAAGATAACTCCTAGCTAATTTGTGTGGCAGAATGTTTGAATTACTGAAATTACTTGAAAACCAAATCCTACAATTCCAGGCAACAATAGTCCTTGAAGGGCCAGTAAAGCGCACCAAGTTCTCCGAAAGCGGCAAGAAAAGCAAGAAGAACTGGATGGAGTGCTACATGATCCTCACACCCACTGCGCTCGTCTTCTACAAGGACCAGAGGACTTATCAAGCCACCGTGAGTAGTGTTGTAAAAACGAGCGTAGAGCACTCAATGCTAGAGCGCTGAATGAGTATTTATGAACTTTTAACACTCCAGCGTTGAAGGCTAGTAAGCGTTACAGTTCAAATTTTTAATGTCTGATAGTCTAAAACCCCAAAAAAAATTCGCTAAAAGCTCGAGTCTAAAATGGTTAAGATTAAGAGAGGAAAAAAACGGAAGCGGATTTCAAAAATAGATATTTTTACAATTTGTTGGTGCCTCGGCAGCGAGCAATGCAACTTCCTTGAGAGAAAGAGACAGTTGCACTTCAAGTTGTTAAAATTTCGTTGTTCATTGAGTTGAGAAAATCGAGGTTTCGTATTCACCTGTTTCATCCTCCAAGAATGGATCGATTTAAATCTTTTGATTTGCATTAAAGAATAGTTTCTTTTAAGTAAGAAATTAAAGACTGTCGATAAGATTTGCATTTTTTTAAATAAGAGTTATTAAATTTACACACTGACCTTCCTTTTTGCTAGAACCAAAGAGACTTTTTTGACAATTAATTCTAGCTGATACTGACTTTCTGATAAAATATAACCGACTTTTTGATATCTTCTGATAAAGTATCACTAGGTTGTGAAAAGGGTCCTTAGTCTTTCCAGTCATTTAATCTTCGTGTATTACAGAAGATGCCAAAGCCTCCCGGCACTCCGCCCAGCCCCCACGCACCGAGAGCTGAACTCGTTCTGCCACTAAGAAACGCACACCTCGTCCACTGCATACCCATGCACACCAGGAGGTCAGTATACTATCTTAATTTATTAATCTACCACTGTTGGGTCAAGATGTTTGCCTGGACAAAATGATTCGTCATCACCACAGATCATGAAAACAAGGGAGCTCAAAATGATCATATCCCTGTTTTTTTCTTATGTTCTTTAGCTTTAGCTATTCTATTTGAGCTATTCTACGACTTTAGTTCTTTGGCGAATCTCTTCGTTTCGGCTCTTACCCCGTGAAGAACCTCCGAGCATAGCTCTCTCCATAGCTCGCTGAGTGACTGAACTAATGGATCAGGCCTACCGTTAGAGGCCACTTTTCGGCACGAGAGGCATGAGGGATGGATATATGGCCTTAAAATGTGGCGAGTCCTCTCAGCAGATGGTTTAGTTATTCAGGACTTGTTGTAGCGGCTTTGTTATCCCTTAGTCGCCTTGTACGACACCCACGGGAAGAGATGGGATGGGGCTATTCCAAAGCCACGACACTATACGGCACGTTCCGCAACGCCACTCCTAAATGTTGAAAGGCAGGCGACACATCCGGGATCGAGTCAACGTCATTATTCACTGATATTGATACGAGTATGTATCGTCGATGACCATGGGCGACACTATCCAATTATATGTCGATACGCGGCGTCGCTTGTTCACACGACCAATCGCAGTCCGTCGCGCCTCTAATAGCAAATAGCACACACGGTGCCATTATTTAAATGTCGACATCTGACATTACGATTGACTACTCTAAAATTTTATCGATCGGTTTCAGTAGGTCGCGATCCTGCGACTGACCGTGTTACCGGGTGAGCAGGCGGCACAGTATGCCCAATACCACAGATATAGATAACGCTAGCTGTTCGGTGCTGCATGCCCGAAGTTGTCGCTTAACTCCACCCCTACTTCTGGCGCTGCTCGTTCAGTGCCCCGGGCCCGTGTTGCTACACAAAAATGCCCAAATCGCGCTATAATCAACAGTAAAAATTCGGTCAGAAGTGGTGAACCGAGCCAAGGGAGACGTTTCCTTTCATCGGTGAATGGTTTCCTATCACTAGTTTACTCGTGACACGATACGCTGGGTTTCCATAGAATTTCATGAATTTGCGTTGTCTGGTAGTTTGTCATTTCTTTATATAAAAAAGAGACATTTTCAGGCACGCCCGTTCGTTGGTGCTGACGGTGGGCTACGACCAGTACCTGCTGCAGGACGACACGGAGGAGGGCGCCAAGCGATGGCTTACATACATACAAAACATCATATATAAATTGGTGAGTATCTACTGTTAAAAGGGGTTCAGAGTGAAATCAAACAACGTGCACGAGTATAAATTACAAGTATATTTTGTAAGAGAAACGGAGACACGTCCGCCGCCCGCGCTGTCACGCCCAAGAGAGCGAACCAATAACTCGCGCGGATTCTTTCGTAGCACTGTCGTAGCGCACGTAGCGGTCGTTGCTGACGTCACTCAGCGTAGCAGTGCTACGCGCATCCAAGCGTTTTACTACTTGCATGCGACATCTATCACGATACAATGTACCATTGGGTACAAGTAATCGGATAGACTTCCTTGTTAAAGTTCTTGATATGATTTTTTTCTTAATTATCTTCTTTTTTACACTATTTACTTTGCTTGTAATTTCTTCACTTCATGTGTGTTTATGTGTGTATTCATTTTTTGCATTACTTCATACAGCCAACCTCCTACAAGTTATTCCACTTCCCATTCGTGGAAGGGAACTCATTCAGCAGTAAGGTCACCTATTAATCGGAGATTTTGTGTATTTTTTAAATAATTCTTCTTTTTCTATGCCTTGCTCTGTTCGATTGCATTGTACTATGTACCAAAATGTACATGCACCATCGGTACATGCATGTATTTTACATATATTATATACCCTTACGATTAATATTATAATATTTTAGTCTATTTCAAGTTTATGTTTATGTGTTTCGATAGTGAATGAGATATGCCAGGGCCCATTCCCATCCTATCCTATCCCTCCCCATTTTCCCAACCCTTTCTCGCAATCCATTCTTTAATCTGCAAAGGTAGGTAGCGCATCCGGAAACGTCCAACGTTTGTCATTCCGGACTGATGTTGGCATGTATCGCGGATGTCCATGGACGACAGTATCCACTTTCCATCACGTGGACAGTATGCTCGTATGCCGCCTTTTATCTATAAAAAAATTAAGTTTTTGTGTACTATTTACAGTTTCGAATCATTTTTTACATTATACTTTTTTTCATACGTCGTTATTTTTTCTTTAGTATTTATTGTATATAAATGTCACCCATTGCTTCTATATGTGTTACGTTACGTTATTGGATATCAGTGGCGGCTATGTTGCCGACACTAATGATAGTTTTAGTTTATTAGAAAAACAAACAAACTGTAATTCGTTATATTTTAACATAGACACAGCTAAATTATAATTCTAAATGTAAAACCATCTACGTTGCCCACAATTTATT
This sequence comes from Sesia bembeciformis, assembly GCA_943735995.1. Taxonomy (NCBI): domain Eukaryota; kingdom Metazoa; phylum Arthropoda; class Insecta; order Lepidoptera; family Sesiidae; genus Sesia; species Sesia bembeciformis. The sequence goes on along the minus strand of OX031045.1, from coordinate 2,105,478 downwards.
ATAAGCTGGAATATGAAATGTTCAAAAGACAAGCAATTTATAAAAAAAACTAGCGACCCGCCCTCGCTTCGCTTCGGGTTATAAGTTTTATAAGTTACAAAATTTCATAATAAATAGACACCGGATAATGTAGCTTCCTATTTGCGAAAGAATTTTTAAAATCGGTTCAGTTGTTCCAGAGATTACCCCCAACATACAAACACACAATTTTACCGCTTTATTATTTATATTAGTATAAGTTCTATAGAAAAACAAAAATAAGATTCTTTCATACTGATATTTTACTAAGCTGCCGTAACCGACACTCCAGCACTATATCGATAATATGTTTAATTATGAACAACGATATTATCGATAATAATATTGCCGTTCGTCACCACCACATACGGCGCTATCGATATCATCGATTTTATAATTGATTTTCAAGGTCAACTGTTAATATTTTATATTGTAATTCAGCTCTAAACGCCTAAAATTAAACGCTCTTGTTTACCTTTTATTTCTACTAAACATTTCGGTACGTGTTACTCCGGCCGCGGTCGCCAGTCGACTGAAGAGGCGGATAGTACAGGATAGGATTTGCGAGCGGTTTTATGAAGTACCCACATTTGATCTTTACATTCAGAATGGATCCGACACAATATACTAATAATGTCCGCGGAATGTGTACAACACTCGAAAGTTTAAAAAGTTATATTGCCAACTATCGCTTGCCATTTTCTTTATCATCATCGTTCTTTCCTATCCAGGGTCCACCCACACTAACAGAGGATTACCAGACGCCGCAATCACAAAGCAGCAACACAGACCTGGAGAGCCTCGGCAGGACACCGCCCGTCTCCAGACATAGCAACAGGAGCAAGCAGAAAGGTTGGTTTATCATTACGTTCTGGATTTGGGGAACGTTCACATACCACAATCTTTAATAGGCCTGAAAACTTATTGATATTAACCTTTAAAGTTCTTCTGCAGGGTAAACGGGCATAAGGTCTCTCTTTGTATTTACGAAGGGCTTAAGGACCTTAATCGCTGGTAGGTAGGATAGGCTCTTGATGGGGAATTATTAGCGCCCGATTTACGCCGTTTGGTTTTTGATTTTCTTTGAAAAATAAAAACTTGTACATATTTTTTTTATTTTGTTAGCTAATTTTAAAAAGCCCAAGAACCAATAAATATGATTCAGTATCGAGTTTAAAGTCTTGCATGATATTGAAAATAAAAATGGAAATGAGATGGCTTGTGGACGTTCCTTTGATTTAATTATAGCCTGGGCCTTTGCTATGTTCCGACATAGGGTAAGAGAGCCAAATACCCAATTTGCTCGAATTCTGTATAAGAAAGAATGATGACCAAAAGTGGCTGAAACCTCGAGGAGGACACATTCGACAGTTTGGTGTAAGTAAATATTTATTAATTGATAAATATATTTGTAACTTGGAATGATCAACAGTACAAAGATTTTCATTTTCGATTTAGATTGAGATCTTGATGCTTTCAAAATAATAATACATTTAGGCAATACTAAATTAAACGATCGGAAAGAATGTAAATCACAATAATTGATTACTCATTGATTACGTTTATTGATTACTCAAGAAAATATCAAATAATCCACCAAATGAATCCAATTCCAATTTCAAATTAATAAGTAGAAACGGTCAATTCCTTTAAAATGTCTAAACCTACCTCCCTTCTATAAAAATAATAGGACAGAAGTGGGTTAGACATTTTGAAGGAATCAAGAACCTAATTGAAAAGTTTTAGTGTTTCTACAAGAAACACCTTTATCTATATAAATAAAAAAAATAAAAATTAAATGCTGTTCGTTGGTAAGCGCATCACTTGAGAACGGCTGCACCGTATTGGCTATTTTTTTTTAAAAATGTTCGTAATAGTCCGAATAAGGTTTTTAGGGAAACGAAAATTTGGAAATGTTGCCAGGAAAATTCGGGAAAAACTGAAAGTGCTTTTTTCTATGGGAGTTTTGTATGAACTTATTGAAATTATTGTATTATTGAAATTTGAACAGGACAACGTCTGTCGGCTCGGCTAGTTTTTAATAATTAAATTTAAATTTTTGAATATCTAAGTTGAATGAAATATTTGTTTTTGTTATGATTTCCAAAAACTCACTTCAATTAACAAATCTCCTATTACTAGTAAAACTGACTAATATTCTTCACTAAATTACTTACCTACTGTTGGTTGTTTTTCAAAAGCATCGCCCATATCAGAAGTGTTCATTAGTTTTCCTACATCATCGGATGACGAATCTGTTTCTAAGTAAATATGAACAGGGAACATAAATTCATTATGCATTTTCCTCAATCACTTTAGTGCTTCTGTTGTATCGGGTATTGTTTTAGCTCCTGAATCATTTGCGAGTTTTATTTTATATCGATGACTTTGTGATTGTCGTCAAAATATTCTCTCATAAGTGTTTAAGCTCACAGAGTAATCTTCAGTTATGTTGGAGTTAGTGAAAAATGGCTATTTGTAGTTGTATATCGGATGGTAACCGTCGATTGAGTTCATGTAAGAAATTTTTGGACATTTCTCTGTCTTACAAAACTATTTTAATGGCGTTTCAGCAAGAATATTCGATGTGATAAAAGGTGGCAGTTTAACATTTTCGTAGAGATTTATGGTTTCCCTTTCAATGACGAAATCTCTAATAAATTTTCCAAGAACGCTTTCTCATAATATTTCTTTTCTTCCTATTTAATAAGTAAAGTCGCTCTATTTGGTATTATTTTGTCATCTATATCGTCTTGTGTAGAATTCACTGAGGTGTATCAGCAGATAGTGCTACTGTGTTAATTACGGTTCATAAAATATAAACTAAATAAAACAAACAGTCAGAATTATTTTTTTCTGTCCTTGTAGCGCGGTGCAAGTCTTGTGGTGTTTGGTCGTTACTTAATATAGGCGATAAAGATATTGATAAAAGCGCGATTATAGTCGTTAGCTGAAAATTTACTAAGACTATCGCAATTATTTCATACGCATTGCGTCTACAACAAATTAAAAACAATCTTTATCAAATCTAAATGGCAGTTATCACTAATCACATCCACATAATCTCTTATCAACAGATAACAACTTCCTAGCTTCAGTATTCAATCAACCGTCTCACATATGTGCCATTTAATGGTAAAGTGTGGATAATTACTTTGCAAAAATGCGTCTTTTGCATTTGATGTGTTTATTTAGATGATAGTGTGTGTTTTCTAAACAGTTTTATCGAATCGGCCTTGGAATTGTATAGTGAGATGGAGTGCCAAGTGGATATAGTTCACGCAGTGCATTCTTGGATCCCCGATACAGAAGCTATGGAAAAAGAAAGAAACAAAAAGAGCCCAACAGAAAAGGGGAAGCATTCTAAGTTTAAAGACTTTTTCGGCACGCAACAGTTGAAAAGATTATTACATACTTGTATGTTTATTTATTTCTTGATTTGTTTCTTCTGCTGTCGTAAAGCAAACACATTTATACACACGAATTATTTAACCTGTCAACGTGAGTGTATGTACTACCGTTGTACAATTTATTAAAATGGTCGATACTAATTCAGTTATCGTACTTGATGCGATTATAATCACGACTAATTTTGGCATTTTCATGACCGTCTAATTTTTATAATCGTCCACCGTTTTTTTACGTTACTAATCAATTTTAATTACAAATATATTGCCAACATAAAGAAACGTCGCTTTTTCTTTTTTATAACACGGTATCGTTATAACAATTTTTATCCACATTACATTTATTTCTATTTTATTTTATTTATTTTTGCATATTCGCTATTATTTATTTACTTGTATTATGTTAATTTTTCATCGATAAGAAATATAAAGTTCATACAATGTCGTCTTTTTTCACCATCTTCATTGGCAGCTCAATTTCAATCACTGCTAGGTACAGACATTTCGTTTCCTTTACTTTTCATATTTACTGCTAATTAATTTTCGTAATTTTAATAATTAATTTACACGAACTCACCACTGATTAAGTTCATTGATATAATTAAAAAATCTGTTCGTTAGGAATCTTAAGAAGTATCAATTTATTTGCGTAAGAATTATTTGCTGATAGCTGGTGTTTATTTGTTTAGATTCTGTTTTGAACTGACTGTTAACAGTTTGAATGGGGGCTTTCATTAAATTTCTTTAGATTATATCAAAGTTCGTTTTTAATTTTCATTATTTTCTCGGGATCATCTTCCTTCCTCCATCCTTAAATGCTCTCCGGCTTCAAAATCCTCTTGTGCCATCTGATCGCATCAAGCACTAGATACGCCCATTCTTATCTATTTCATTGTCGATAACGTATGTGTGTTATCTCTCAACAGTTACACGAATTTCATTGTTGACAGTGTGACTAGTGTACACGTTTTCCCACAATCGTCATCGAAGTTTTCTTTATACTTTTAGGTAGTAATTGATACAAATCCGTGCAAAATATCTGATTTATTAACTAGTTTGTGGTGCCTATATTTTTGAAGCGCACATTTTTGCCTACGTTTGCGTTATTCTTTTGAAGTTGGACTGTTCTCTACAAAAAGTGCACGATTAGGAGAATTTTGACGACTCAAAGGTAAATAATAATGTTAAGATTAATTTACTTTCGACTTCTTGTGTACGTATCAATATCCTTTTACTCTTGTGAAAAAATGTAGTCTTTTAATTTTATCGTCTCAGTCAAAATCATAGATTTTGACTTAATATATGTTTCATATTCAGTATCTACGTGATGTTTTCATTTACTTCTTGATATTGTATTTACAATGGCCTTTTTCGTGGCATTTCAAGATTAAAGTTGGTACTATTAAGATCGTGTAGTATCAATTTTCCTATCAAGCGATATACAATTTACCGAATGATAAAACATCTTGAGATTCTGTTAAATGTTTTCTCAATAAAAGGTGTGGTTACATTAAAAATGTTCCTTGTTCCTTTAATAAAAAGATGTTATTAAATCTTTACTTTTCATTAACGTTCTTTAAATTCTTTAACAGTTTCTCTATTTTTCGGCTTCCGTAATATTCAGCCATGTATATTAAATGTAACAAATCTCTTATTACTTAACTAAAATACTTTATTAAGGTTCTAATTATGTTTTATTAGATTGTGGCTGCATTTTGCTTAGCCCAGAATCTTCTGCTTTGATTCTGTCTTTTTCATCATGTCTCTCTCTATCTTCATCATGAATTCCTTCAATCTCTAATTCTTCTTGATTATTTCAGTCGGGGGCAGTAGCAACGAAGATCTCAGTGATTCAACGGAAGTTTCTATCCAGAAGTCCGATGTCAGGAGTAGACTAAGAAAATTCTTCGCGAAACGACCAGCAATGGCACTTTTAGTGGAAAAGGGCATCTATAAAGGTTGGGAATTATTTTAAATTGGTGTGTGACGCTTTATAGAATTGCACTTAGATTTAATTTATATTAAATATGGTACAGTAGTTGGGATAGCTGCTCAAATTTTTTATTTCTTTGCTTTCGGATTGATTTATGCTTGAATTTTGTTATGGGGTTAGTCCTTCAGCCAAATAAAAAAAAAAATAACTAGGATACTATTCCCTATTCCCTTGTAAATTGTACTATTCCCTTGAGTTTTATTAAATGTATCAGAGTACTAAATGTTTATTTGGCTGAAAAGGTTTTTCTTTTAGAATATGAGGAAGCAATGACACCAAAACTTCATAAAGTATTTGTAGTGAGTGTAATTAAAACAGCACAGATTGCAACGGACTTTGAGGTTGTTTGGCATTGAAGTGAAGACTTATTTTTACTAACAAGGCTAAAAGGTACGATTAACCAGTTGATAAGGTAAGTGATGTAAATGTATTGCTGTGATTTTGTACACTTCATTATAAAGTATTATTTTTCACTATTGGTGTTTTATTTTGACATCTAAACCTGATCTCCGGTGCACCCAAGTACTCTCCTAATACGGTGGATGGTTGCAAATTTAGGATGTAAGTTCTTGAGTTGTTATAAATCATTATAAGTAGATATCGTATATTCGGGTGCATATTTACCTAAAGTTGAGGTGTTGGATAAGTATGGAGTGCACTTTTGTATCGGGCGAATGCCGCAATCCCGGGATCGACAAATTTTATGTTCCGACTATTGAATACGATGCATATACCTAAAGTTGTAAAGTTAATCCCTAAGACCATCAGAACTGCATTCCTACAAATTGCCATTAGAACTAAGAATTTGAGTCCAAATCCGAAGTTTATATCTTCAATAGTGCCTTAGATCCTCTCGACTCTATCCTGGTCACCATCAGACCTTCGAACTGCTGAGTAGTTTCATAAATAAGCATCCTATTAGTTGTGAAATCCCAGGATTTCGGTTTTCAAATCAATGATTTTAAGAAGCCGTTTCCATACTTTATAAACTGTAGGTAAACATGCACCCGAGTATCCGATCTTCTCTAATTATAAGTCTGATTATATTCGCAACTTATTATATCAAAATTTATTTAATCTTTCCAATATAATTGGACTCTCGGATATCAAGGATAAAAACTAAAAATATATTTTAAATAAAACACGTTTTTAGGTTTGTTTTATGCATAAGCTATTTAGAAATTTTGTTAATTCCTGAAATTAATCAAATTTATAAAAAGTGTTTTGAATTAGAAATACTTACATCAATGCATTCTTACGATAATATTGATACATATTGATTGACTGGATGTTGTTGATGCAAAACGAGACATAAAAGTTTATATTGATGATGTGTTCGTTATATACAAATAATTTCTTTTGATAAATCGATATGTTTAGATATATTAGTGGTCTCTAAATGATTTATAGCTTAATACAATGCGCAGGTACTTAAATTCAAATCAGTAGATAAAGTTGATGATAGTCACGGCTTGCTAACGTCAATAATCTATAGATCCGAGATAAAAAGTTGTACCTACTGTTAAGATAAAAAAGTATTATGACAAAGGCCACACGTTAATCAAATTATTTCTACGCTGAGACGAAAAGTCCAAAAAGGACATACTTTTTTATAAATAATAATTTTATGCAAATTCTAAACTAGATAGTGTATAATGAAAATAGAGAAAGAAATGGTCCATTGCAAGTTAATGATTGTTTAGACTCGTCTGATTGAATAATCACGGGTAAACTATATGATTAAATATTTTAAAAATTGTTTATTTCTGGGCTTATCTTTGTAAAGGTAGGCAGCGCATCCGGGGGCGTGCCAACGTTTGTCATTTTGGACTAATGTTGGCATGTATCGCGGATGTCTATGGGCGACAGTATCCACTTACCATCAGGTGTACTGTATGATCGTCTGCCGCCTTCGTACATAAAAAAAAATCTGTGTAGACGTTTAAATAAATGTTATTAATATTTGTAGAGATAATGAGGAAAGCCAATTAAATAATCATATAGTAGTAAAGTGTGGTGTCGGCCAGCATTAGAATAGCACCACCCCGTCTGTTTCCGTGGGTGTCCTGTCCTTGCGACTAAAAGGTATAGCAAAGTCGCTACCACAAACCCCGAGGAACTACACCTCTAAAAGAGTGGAATTGCCAACCCGCTTGGCCAGCATCACGTTTTAAGCATGCACGAGACAATGCGCACGAGGAAACCCGTGTTCAACAGTGTGATGATAAAAGGGCTGGTTATTGTCACGGTTACAATAATCGGGAGGCACAGAGAAATGCTACTGAGGATGTGTCAAAATTATAAGTCGCACATCCCGGCCGAATGTAATACACATCGACTATGATCGGCTAGCTTCGGTTTTGTAGAGCGTCATTTCTGTCGTAACGGCACACGACAGAGACGACGCTCTACAAAATATAGTCTCTTCCTAAAGGCCGATGTGTATTACTTTCGGCCGGGAGGTGTACATATATGAACTTCCTACACAAATTCCTACTTCACAATCAATTTTATAACAATGCTCATTCTCGTTTTAATAATAATTATTCTTTAGACATTTTGGCCATAATTTTATTGGTTATTTCATCAGCGCGTTATTTTTCCATTTTCCATATTCCATTTTTCCCGTAATTAGGATCGGGCTATTTTTTTGATTTGTATACGCACTGGATAGTTACTACATTGTGGTACCAGCACCCTTTTTAGATTTTACAGAAATATCGGAACTTCAATCAATGCACTTGACCGTTGTTTCATAATATATTGCATCGTATTATTGCAGAATTTCGAGGATTTAGAAACATAATATATTTTCTTCTGGCTATAGGCCTGCACTTAATTATTATTCAATCATCTTCAGATTTAAGCTCTTACCGATCACCACTGTGCCATTATATAAATAAAACTATCCTCCTCAGACGAGCCTGTGTTCGGACGCAACCTAGATGAGGTGTGTCCCGCGATCAGTCCCCGCGTGCCGGGGTTCGTTGTCGCCTGCGTCAAGGAAATTGAAGGCAATGAGGAGAACATGTGTACAGACGGCTTGTACAGGGCCAGCGGGAATCTTAGTCAGGTGCAGAAGATACGACTTGAGGTGAGAATTTTCTTTAACAGCTTGCATCAAACATTAACATTGTTTGATACGTCTTTCACCCAGCCGCTACCCGTTGCCTTCTTTCACCGTCGAAAGATCATCTGACTGGAGGGCTTCCCATACTGCGGTTAAGTGATCTTTTTTCAAGGATTCGTCTACTTCATCGGTTGTCACTCCTGCGATAGATATGACCTGCATATTGCCATTTCAGATTACTAATTCTGTGAACTTTGTCAACCTTTTTTACCCGAGGAAGTTCACGCAGGAAACAATCGGAATCGAATTACAAAATAAATAAACCTGGTCCCGACTGCTTTGAGTCTGATACTAAATTGTCAAAATAGTAGAGTAATTCATAAAAGAAAACATACAAACATACTAACTGTAGTGATTTTTACTTGATTTTTTAAATTTTAGTTTATTTCAATATATCAATTGGCGCAAGAGACAAAGCGTGCCATTAAACACTTAGACAAAACATTGGTCTCATAAGCTATATTTTTTGTATAAACTGCTGTTTTCTTCGGGAGATTGATTTTAAAATCTATCGAAATTTGTAATGGAAATTTTATCGAAATTAAAAGAAAAAATGGATTAGAACTGTATATAAAACGTATTTTCGAAAAATGTCCCTTACGCCAATTGAGATTTGCACCGTCGATATGTGTTCATTAATAATAATAATTATGAGGGGAGGGGATGCACGCTGCAATCCCACAGCCACTGGGCGCATTCGACTGACCACGTTACCTCTCGTGTTTCGGTAGTGAGTGAGATATGTCAGAATAGTCCCAATTTTCCTAACCCTTTCTCCAAATATATTCCTAAATGTTTAAAGATGTTTTAAGCGTATACGGGTACGTACCAACATTAGCCCAGAATGCCAAACGTTGGCACGTACCGCAGGTGTCCATGTGCGTCAGTATCCACTTACCACCAGGTGGACTGTAACCTCGACAGCCGCCTTCTTACCATAAAAAAATAATCACTATTAACTTACTTATTTAGATCTCTTAACAGTAATGATGATCTCTAATATGTAAATACTGAAGTAACAATTAATGTTCTACTTGCAGATCGATCAGAATAACCTGTCGGTGATAAAGAACAACACTGACATCCACGTGCTGACGGGCTCGCTGAAGCTGTTCTTCCGCGAGTTGAAGGAGCCGCTCATACCGTGCAGTATGTTTGACAGGGTGCTCGCCGCTTGTTGTGAGTTACCATCTTTTTATATGTCTACACAAAATTTCTCCAATATCTTTTTTTATTAACTTTGTAAGTATTTGCAATAAAATAAAAGAAATTTTCACCTTTTTATGACCCTATAAAAATGCTTGACGGTGGCTGCGGAGGAAAATTACACTTACAATAAAATTGTAGTACAGGTTTTAAATCGTCTTGTATCGGCCTATAATGCCGCACTGCACTGACACAGGCCTCCCCTAGTAGATCACCGGGAGGGTATCGGGCCATAATCCACCACGCGGGTCCAGTGCGGATTAGTGGATACACAAACTCAAGATTTTTTGCCCAAACCAGATCCAGACCCGTTGCTTTTAAGCTTAGTCTTTTATATGTGGGATACTAAAAGCAACACTTTAATTCACGCTTAACACCTTGCTATTAAACTAAGTTAAATTACTTTATACCGCGAACCCGTAGGCTGTGGAACGAACTGCCTCAAGAGGTCTTTCCATTAAGCTACGATATCGGGTTCTTCAAGAGAGCTGGGAATAGGATTTTGCAAGGTCGGCGGCTCGCCCGCATACCCCCTGGTGTTGCAGGTGTCCATGGGCGGCGGTAACACTTACCATCACGTGGGACCGCTTGCTTGTCCGCCCACTAGTATATATAAAAAAAAAAAAAAAAAAAAAAAAAAAAAAAAAAGTAACGTGGAACACGTGGAAATATATAATTTTAGTTATTCGCAACAATTTACCTGAAAGGTTCTAGGTGAAAAACCCAGGTCCGGATTCTCGCAAGGATTCTCCTAACGGGATATTGTAGACTGAGGAAGCCTCTAAAAAACGTTGAACTATCCGAAATACCAGTCTGCTGATGGAGAACCAGAAACTGCAATACATTTACTCTGTGTCTGTCAAACTTTGGCAGAGGGACAAGGTTTCTATTTGCGAGGTCATCTCTTGACCCAAAATTTGACTAAAGCACTTCCATCCAGAATCATCGTACAAACCGGGACACGTGGTTTTTTTACCCTAGATTTGATTAAACTCTCTCATTCTTGACTATTGTTACTGGTCACGGAACACGTGGATCTTAGGGGAGAGCTGTAATACTGAGAGATCACAATAGATCTAGCTCGCATTGACGCTTCTTGATCACATTGATGCATAAGCCTTTTGGGATGGGATGGGCCCTGATTATGACAGCATTATAGGTTTTATTCAACTGAAATAAATGTTAATATAATTGCAATTTCAGCTAAGAAGCCAAGGGAGGCGAAGTTAAAAGAGTTCCGAGAGATCGTCCAGACGCTGCCGCAGTGCAACAGGGACACGCTCAAGTTCTTGTTGGAACACCTGCTCAGGTACACATTATACTTTAATAACTAGATTAACAATATCAATTATCTATTACTTATATCCATTCTATTATTTTTTATATTATTATCTATTCGGTATAACGATAGATAATAACTGTTTCTTCTCCAATAAAAATAATAAGATAATGTCACATATATATATATTTTTATTAAATGAAATAAATATTTAAATAATCAGTGTGCTTAAAAAAATAAAGTACCAATGGGCGATAATGTAAATTTAATGAAAATGTCCTTAATTAAATAATAAATTTATCTGACAATTTTATTTCATTAATTCATGTTATTAATTTAAATTCTTAGATGTAATGTCAGATATACATAAGGGAAAAAATACATAAACAAACTGAAGATTCCGAATAAACATTTTTCTTTAAACAAATATTTACCCAACCCCAAAATTAGGACCTTTTACATAGCGTTCTTAAATAAATATACAATTTAATGTTTAATGTGATGTACAATTTTGATGTAATTGTACAGTGAGAATATGAATATTAAAAACTAGCGACCCGCCCTCGCTTCGCTTCGGTTTATAAGTTTTTTTTTCGTTACTATTTTTCAAAATTTCAAAATAAAATATAGCATATATGACACGGATAATATGGCTTTCTATTTGTGAAAGAATTTTTGTAATCGGTTCAGTAGTTTCAGAGATTACTCCCAACATTTAAACACAATTTTACCTCTTTATTATATTAGTATAGACTAGCTTATCGCATTTATAATGTTAGTGGGATATAAAATATACATATAAATAGCAAAATATTTTTAAATTCATTGACGTAAGTTGCGGTCTGTGACGTAATAACTTCCCGTTCAAAGATTAATCAGTTACGCCATTCAAAGGTCCAAAGGCTAACTCACAAGTTGAGATTCCGCTATTTTATCTATTGCAGTATTAATTTCTGATGATAATTTATTTTAGTTTCAAAGACAACAATTTAGACGGTATTTCTTTAGATTCAGTGGAGATTACAATATTAAACTTTCGTTTAAAGGTGTACCAAAAAAAAATCAACGTGTACCAACACACTTGAGATATACCAGAAATTAAAGTTTGTCTTCTATCATAGATCTTTTAATGTTAGGGTGGGTTCAAAACCGTCAGCGAACCGTAATATTCTTTTTTTATCTTTCATTTGTTTTTTTTTTATATTTTTTTAGTAAAAAATCCCATCACTTTAGTAGTTACAATTGCAACGATCGATTATTATAAATATAACAAATATATTGTCGGTTTTTTTTTTATGTACTAAGGCGGCAGACGAGCATGCAGTCCACCTGATGGTAAGTGGATACTGTCGCCCATAGACATCCGCGATACATGCCAACATTAGTGCAAAATGAGAAACGTTGGCACGCCCCCGGATGCGCTGCCTACCTTTGGAGATATAGGAATGGATTTGGAGAAAGGGTTGATAAAATGGGGAGGGATAGGATGGGATTGGAATGGGCTCTGGCACATCTCATTTACTATCGAAACACGTACGCACATTGGGGAAATAAGATAAAGTGGGAAATGCAGTACAATTCAAGGTAGTCTTCTGTAAGAGAGGAGCAACGTGGCCAGTCGTTTGTTGGTGGGTTGGAATGACATCCATACAAATGCTTCCTATGTTGAAAGTCTAACATGACATTAACATCCATATTAGTGTTAATTTCTTTTCTGGTTATTCTTTCACTTACAATCAGTTAGAATGTGATTGAAAATGGCATATTCTGGTTTAAATATGTTTGTACTGAGTTTTAAAAAAAAGCCAGTTATTAATTGTGACTATTATTATAGTTACTAGTTTTTGCGACATCCGCTTAAATGCCAATTTGGCCGGAAATCATTCAAGATTAACTGGTCTTACAAAAAGAGCTATATTTTCAAAACTTATATTATTTATATAGGGGTAAATGGAGTCGTGTTGGTAGTCGTGTGATGAAATGCGCAGACATAATGCGTACCTACATAAACTATTAAATACACTGTTCATATAATTTCAAATATTACATACTATAGATAAACAACTTGAAGAATATACATACTATAGACTACCCTGAAATGTACTGCATTTCCCACTTTAATCTTATTTCCCTAATGTACGTACGTGTTTCGGTAGTGAGTGAGATGTGCCAGAGCCCATTCCCATCCTATCTCTTCCCATTTTCCCAACCCTTTCTCCAAACCCATTCCTATATCTCCAAAGGTAGGCAGCGCATCCGGGGGCGTGCCAACGTTTGTCATTCTGGACTGATGTTGGCATGTATCGCGGATATCTATGCTCGTCATCCGCCCTTGTACATAAAAAAAAAAACAAGATAAGTGAACCCATGCCTGCACGGTTGCAAGGGTGAATAAATAACCTTTATGCTAATACTATAAACTCTTATTCGTAATGACGTCACATGTCTCAGGATTAGTCATTTAAAACTTTATATCGTATATCTCTATAACGTTACCCCGCACCCCTTCAACCACGCAGGCGAGTTTTCACTTATCTTAATTGTTTATTTATATATATTATACTAATAATACATTAATTAAAGTAAATATAGCTAAGAAATTTATTCTATGTAGTGATATTTATTTTCAGGGTAACACAATACAGTGAGCGCAATAGAATGCACACAGCTAACTTGGCGATTGTATTCGGCCCCACACTCCTTTGGGCGCCAGTAGAACAAGCACACAACATCGCGATAGACTGTATACAGCAGAACAACGTCGTTGACGTACTCTTAACAGAATTCAATGAAATATTTACCGAAGACAAGGGAAAAAAGAAAGCGTGACTCTGATAAAACCGGAGATTCCGGTAAGATCATGAGTTCATTCGGTGTGTTTTTTTTTTGGTTAACGTTGTGATTGTATTATTTGTGACTCTTTTGTAATTTATAGGACTTCTTTTCTAGGAAGAATGTAAATATTTTGAAATTCGAGTGGATTTCGCTTAGGGGTACCATCAAGTATCCATTGAGTATAGAAGTGAAAGATGTAATAATTTAACATGATTATAACCGTTAGTATTTAAGAGCCAGCAAAATTTAAATTGTGAATTTAAAATGAATGAGAATTGTCATGCACGAAGATATCATTCTCAATATAATGTTTAACATTAGCGTATATTGACGATATTGTGATATCATCTCGATAGCTTTGACGCAAGTCAACTTTTATAGTCTTCTGCAATCCGAGTCTTAGAAAAGTGTAATCATTTAAGACTTTTAATGTATTATAGGAATATTTTAGAATATTCGCATGTCACTTACTCGAAAAAATATTAGTATGATCTCTATCCCAAAATCCTATAAAACCTACTACGTGTAGTATATTTTTATGCGAATAGTATACTAGTATCAGAATTTGAATTAGGCTTATATAATGTGTCCAAAATTCGACATCCATTACAGAGTTGTGATTGAAGCAATATTGTTTAATGAAAGACTGTAAGAGGCTCTAGAAGTAACTATAGTAACAGATAATATATAAAAAGGAGAGTTTAGTAATACATAGAGTTTATTCGTGTGATGTATGCACTATGGGGCGTTTTGGGGCCAAACTTGTATATATTTGAGTCCTGATTGGCTTAAAGCCAGGCTTGGAACGTGTGCCTTAAGCTGAATGAATTGTAAATAGTGATGGAACGAGTCGAGTAGACTCGCTGTCATACTCTATTTTCTACAGTATCGGTTCTACTTGAGTATCCAGTACGATCACTGCGATAGATAAAGATAAAGAAAACAAGAAAGCTAATAAAACATGTAGTGAATATTAATAATATAAATATACGAGTACAATGCAATGCATTTTCTCTTGAAATCTGATTAATAATTGCATTCATCATATTGATCGATCGACATCGAGTCATGAGAAGACAAATAAAATATTTAATAAATACATACTGATAATATGAAATGTAAACTGCATTTTCTTTTAAAATCTGATTAAAAATATAATAAATTTCTTCTTACATTATATTGATTCATCGATATCAACTTATAACGTCCCACTGCAGGCCACAGGCCTCCCCTAGTGAATCACCTAGGCGTTTCGGGATATAATTCCTTACCCGTACCCATTGTGGATTAGTGGATCTAGGTACATGTTCCAGATTACTATTTTTTTAACTCTCGATTACGAGAGTTTCCTCCCTACATGTCACATAATATGTTTTGAATATTTCATTAGGTTTTCCATATAACTTAAACAATAAAAATAAACATTCGACTCTTTCGAAGCAATTTCGACTCTAATCAAGACTCGATTCTTTTACAAAAATACTCGTAGATTTTATTCTTTTACAAGGGTAATTGAGTCAAGACCCGATTCATTTACGAAGTCGCGATACTTTTGCAAAGGTACTCAATTCGACTCGATTATCAAAACACTCGACTCGTGACGTCACTAATTATATATACGCATCAAGGATGTTTCGTTTGTGATATTCGTGGTGTTGTCTGCAAGTGGTGGTCTAGTCTTATATAATCTGGACTTTAATCGACTCCTGTCAGTTGCAAGAGAGGTTATTTTTAATGACACTTTAATTATAGCTATCTCTTTCTATATGTATGAAAATAAAAAAGATAGAGGTATTGTTATTGCGCCTTTAAAGGTGACTGTTGATACTACTCAGGATATATGCTAAGAACAATGCAAAGCAATAGCTGCTTAAAATAACACGATAAAATATAACGTTATAACGATTATAGTTGATTTAAATATTCATTTCAGTTATTGTGTTCAATTAGACTAAATTTATAAGTTTCAATGATAACATATTTTCAGATATTAAATAATTTCGAAATATGTTGTCGGTTAACTTGCGTTTTGAATGTTGATAAAAGAAATGTGACGATATCTGAGCAAAGGGACTGTCGGTCGGTATGGGCTTATTGCTTTTGGTTCAGTTTTTCCAACTTTAAATATCATTGTTCCAAGATGCTATTTAAATAAAAACATGCTCTAATGTGTGTTTTTTTTAAAATAAAGCAATAAAAACGTTTTTTAAAATTATATTATATTTAAGATTTTCCTAATGTGTCAAAATCCGTCAAACTAGATCCGACATTAAGGTCCCTTTCCTCAAATTATGTGACAATTATTTTGAGGAAAAAATGCGAATATTTATGTACCTATATTATGTGCATTTCTTCTCTTTGGTATTGGATAAATAAAATACAATGCCTTTCAAATTAGAATAGGACTTTAAATTCAACAATTGCGCTGCTGTCAATAATGTCAATAATGTCAATATCAATAACTGTCAAACTTCTATGTATTCCACTAGACAAGCAGTGCAGTATTATAAAATTGCTCATTACGTCACAGCGAAAGCGAAAGAAGAAGTACTTTGTTTTGTAATACATCAAATTGACTTAAAAGGCTGCAATCAATAAAATACTACATCCCTCCCCCTCCCAGGGGGCGCCACCGAAACCTAGTTAATAATAAAATTCAAAGGATATTTGCCAAGATTTGATCAGACCAATCTCTAGCTAGCTATGCATTATATATGTACAATAATTATTTTTATTATTTTGTTATCTTTGATATCTATAGATCAATTGTATCGATGTATTTGATATGTTAAATGTGCCAATTTCATTCGTTATTGTTAATAGCCGTTATTTTAATGCTCATATGGCGCCACTTTCGCAGATATGATTAAAACGCGCAAAACAGTGAAGAGGCGGGGCTTATTACACTTCACGTTACTCAGGAATCCTAATTCACTTAGTGACTAACTTCAAGTCGGTGTGAGAACTGCTATTACACCATCCTTAAGTTAGTCACTAAGTGCGTTAGGATTCCTGAATAACGTGAATTATTGTAATAAGCCCTTATGTCACGAATACGAAACTTTATTGTTATTTGAAAGGCATTGTTTACCTTTTTATTAAATAAAATAAATATTAAATACTCAGTATGCTTAAAACAATAGAACACCAATTCGCATTAATCTAAATTTAATGAAATTGTAAATGAAAATTTTTAAGCTAGGTACCAAAGTTTTGTATTTCGGCTAATAGATGGATGTCTAAATATGTTAATATAACTTGTTGTGTAGTACATAATATTTTATGTAATTATTATAACGCCAATAATGTTTAAAATAGTAAATGAAGTTACATGAAATAAAAATACAATTATTTTATTTTCTATGTTTTATTTTAAACTAGTGACATTGCTATTCCCTGAGGAACCTTAACATAGCCTACTGTCTGTTCGCTTTAAGAATGCAATGACTCATCGCCCAAGGCCATATGCGTCATCTTTTTGGACAAACAATGAAGACTGTCATTTGTATTTATTTAAAATGAATAGATTTCCTTTTTTCAATGTGTGTTATTGATTTAACTTTGTTTTTAAGTATAATCAAGGTGGAAGTATTCATTTTAAAATCGATATAAATACGTGGTACTTTACGAAACAATAGATACGTCCGACCCATACGAATATCAAGTGAAACTGAGATGTGCATGTTACTGTGAAACAGACCTAAGAATTCTAAGAAACACGATTGGTCAAAAAAGGTGACCTATTATTGTCTTGAGCGATGAGTCACTCTAATGTTAAAGCGAACACACACTACATCAAAACATATCTACAAAAAACAGAATGATCTTTTTAGTCCTGTTCCACGCTACAATATTATTGAAATGATGAAATGGAACTGAATGAAGAACAAACAATAAGTATAAGGACGGACTCTCAATAGTATACACTTCAGATTTTTTACCATTCAAAGTGAAGAATGACGTACAGGAAATATGCCAATATTTTTCTGGTATTTCGTGTTGAATTACAACATGACATAACTGTTGTGCTTAGCATGAAATCGTAGAAGACGGCCAAGTGTCTCTCTTATATGGAACTGTCACCCATCGACATACGCCATTCATGCCAACATCAATTCAAAATGACATACGTTGGCACGTCTCCGGGTGCCTACCTTTGGAGATTTAGAATTGAACTTGGAAAAAGGAGAATAGGAAATATAACGAGACGGGGAATTTTCCTCATCCCATTATATCTGCCAATTCTTAGAAGGAGAAATGGATTGAAAGGGAGTTGGGAGTACGCATAAGGCTATGTTTCTTTATTTGAATCAAAATTGCGTTTATTATCTATAATCTATACATTTTGATACTTTAGATTTACTTGTTGTTTCAGATACAGATACAGAAGTATCTGTTGTGTATAGATCATACTCGTATAATTAATATTATAATAGAAATGTTAAAAAATAAAAATCTTTATTGTAGTTTAGTGTACAATAAAGATTTTTATTTTATTGTACAAAAAATAAAAATCTTTATTTTACACTAAACATACAGAAGAAAAATACACATATACATGTAATTAGAAGTACCAATCGACGGTCTTATCACTAATGCGGTTACACGTTACTAAACCAGGGCCTATTTTTATTGTATACGAAACAGTGTCCACTTTTGTACCATTTTGTGACGGTGAACGACCTTGTCTTCATGTATACAGCTTGATTAATGAAGAAATTAAGCTAATTGTGTCTAAATGGAAAGTCATGTTGTTTTTTATTGTGTCCCTTTTTAATTAACATTCTATTTTATTTGTGACAATTTACCCGTAGAAATAGAACGAGGGTGGAAAGACGGCAATTAACACATTGTTTTATTCTTTCATGTTTTTTTTTATAATAAAAAGAAGATGTCAGACGAGCAGGTTACCACCATCTAGAAGTCTGATAAACATTACATATTACTCGACTGTAAATACAGTTTAAAAAAGTTCTCTTTTTATCTTTATCTCTCTCTATATATCTATGTGTGTGTCCCTAAGCGTGTGTGTGCATGGATGCGAGCGTGCATGTATGCGATTTTCTCAATAGTACTGAACTGATTTTCATGGAGCTTTGTGTAATACGATCAATGTAATTCCAGAAGCTTCTTCCATTAAAATCTACCTACTTGTTTCAGAATAAACATGAAAAAAACTTTATTATGGATAATAATGTCAAAATATTTAACCAATTTTAATGCGGTTCAAAACTGATTCATATAGTTTATCACTCTTTGATTTATATAGTTACTTCTCTCTTGAATTTCGTAAATTTAACAACATCTCACCTAAGAGTGATAAAGTATAATATAATTATCTTTTGATTAGGTTCTTAAAGGGCAACAACTTTTTTCTAAAAGTCCCTTTCGATTGACGCTCGACTTTTTTCTGTACCACAAGGATTCAACGGTATACGTAACCAGCCCTTTATTTTTATCCACTGCTGTGCACGGTTTTCTTCGTGCACATTGTCTTGTGCATGAGGGATGTATGCCCTTAAAACGCCACGCTGGACAAGAGGGTACCGTGGGATCGCGAGTTGGTAAGAAGCGCCCAGGCACGTGCCGATACCTGGTAAAAGTATTGGCTGAAGGCCGGTGTGTGTTCACGGTGTATCGAGGGGGACATCCTTGTCGTGGGGTGATGCTATCCAAGGGTGTATCACTGGGTTATTGTATTGATACACTGTCGCATCGCATTCATCGCTTACACAATTAAAACAAAGCCTATTATAACTAGGACATGATTTAGTTTCAATGTCAGCGTGCTTACAGAATTCGTGTGTCAATGAAGACAAAAGATAGATAATAATATCATAGTTTCTATTATTATATTAGAAATAGACACCTCGATATCAGTAACTCAGTACAACCATAGATCTGGAATTCTTAAAAAGAGTAACACAGCTGTGGCTGACATGTTACTATTAAATATTAAAGATAGTATTATTAATATAGAAGTTATCTATTATTGAAACCTATTACGCAATTATGTTCCAAAAGGTATAATAAAGGTATAACTTTATATCAGTAGTTCTAGGGGTTGAATGTTAAATGTTATGTTACTCGATTAAATTTAGGATTTAGAAATTTAGTTTTGCTAGTTGGGTCTATATTATAATGAATTTGAATAATAAACCTTTGCTAAATGAACACCAAAAAATTTTTGCTAAAGAGTGAACTTGCCAGCCCGCTTGGCCAGCGACCGTGGCGTTTTAGAACATACATACCTCATCCACAAGACAATATGCATGAAGTGGTCCATCTCCAGTAACCAGTGGGTAACAGCTTTGTTTAAATACCAGCTTTGTTTGTTTAAATTAGATGAGGTAGTTCTATTCCAAAGCCGGCCAACGCCACACACTTTTATACAGGTCGGAGGGAAATGACGAATCGGGGAATCAGGGGAATAACGAATGAGGGATCAGAGAAACTCTTATTTCGCACTAACCAGCACTAACTCTCACCACCGAGTTATTGTCAATTTTTAAAAATCCGGAAATAAGTAAAAACTCCTCGGTACGAGCCGGGAATTTGAACTCACGATCACACGAATGTGAGTCGAGTAGTATCCCTAGGCTTTACTGTACCAACTAGTAGTTATGTCAAATCAGGAAAGTAATAAAGATTTTTTTTCAATAACGAGAAGCCCAAAAATTTCCTATATTTACTTAGTGCTATGAATTATTCAATTAAACTGTTGTATTGAAGGCCATATCGGACATTGAAATGCGTGGGTTTCAGAACCTACCTCTAAAATCCTATTTATCGATGTACTCGCATGTACAACCATATACGATGTATTACCAAGGTCGATAGGTACAATTCCATTAACGTCCGGGTATAATGGACGGAAATAGGAGATCTGGGAGCGGCCAGTGTACACCTAACAAATACTGTTGTATTTCGTTGTATAATGAAAAATATAATGGGTACGTGCAGTCTCTCAGCGAGCGATGGAAAGAGCTATGCTCGAGTCTTTTTAGGAGTCGGAGGAAGTTGCCGACATAGCTCAAAGGATCAGCAAGCTAAAGTGTCGGTGGGCAGATCGATCCGCAGGATCCATAAGCTATGTTGGAGATGAGTCCTCGAATAGAGACAGCGTACCGGGAAACGTAGCGTGGGTCTGCTTCCGGCCAGGTCGACCGACGGCTTGAAGAAAGTCGCCCTTAGTGGCCGGACGAGAGGAGCAGAAGACGTTCCGTGAGGAGGCCTATTTGCAGTAGTGGAGAGGTATCGGCTAATGGTATTTAATAGTGCATATCGTCCCTGGGATATTTCAATTGACGTAAAAGATAATCACAACTTTTCAGAAGTTATTTTTATCGCACTCTCGCAGGCGGTTTAAAATTGCTCAGTATTCGAAGAGATATTGCGTATACCGCCATTGTAATAGGGAATGCTCTGAGAAGCTATTATTCAATTTGATGCCAACTTCGGGTTTTTAGCATCGCACCTCCTGTCGTCGTCGTGCAGTTCATCCCCACTTCTTTGACAACGAGTCGCTGCGTACAGTTTTGCCAGCTGAGGTTTTTCCGCTATGCTAAGAATCCAGAAAAGCTGCGAATAAAATTCCCGGTGCAAGGTCGGTGCGCAACCCCTGATGTTGCAGGAGTCCATGGGCGGTGGGCACTTACAAGAGCCGCTTGCCGGTCTAATTCCTTTTATCGCTATAAAAAAAATTAAAATGAGCAGCAAAAACATACTGAATGACAAATCGATGGTAGCAAATTTTAAAGTTCTCTGGTGTTAATAAAGAAATAAGATGTAGACTTGGTGATAAAAATTTTTGTAATTTAAAATTGTTGAGGTTTGACATTTTATGACGCTAGATGGCACCACTTGTCCCCTTCCTTTTCACAGTGTCTATCTCTGTTTGTAAACTACAAGTAAGACGTTACGAATACATAAGAATTTCTCACTGATTGATCTTTTAATTGTCTAGAAACTCTAATCTCAATAAAGATTAATTACTTAAGTTTTTTTTAAAAATAAGTCATTTTGTTCATCATGGTTTGCTGCTCATTTAGTATTTTTTTGCTGCTCTTTCAAATTCAGAAGCTCAAAAAACATATTCAATGAGTAAAGTACTCATTACTGGCGGCTTTTGAAACTGTGATTAATGCACCAAGATTTCGAATTACCGTGATCTGTATATCCAAAAAAGAAAAAAATAATTGGCTATCGAGTTAACGACACTGAAATAATTGTTGAATCGCTCCACAGACCGCCTATAGCCTTCGTACACTAAAGGCTCGTTTACACAAATTTCATGATGATTAAATCTTGACGACTTGATGATAACAGTTGTTTATACTAGGTGAGTCTCTCCTGTATGCGTTCGAGAAATGAGTGTAAATGATCTTTAAGTGGGTTAGGATTCCTGAATAACGTGAAATGTAATAAGCCCTATCTATAGTCTTCCTGGACTAGGTATTAAAACTTGTTTGTCCATCATCCACGCACGTCTCACATACGTCACGTATTCCGTGCGATATTGTTTTCAGTACTACCATTAGTCCAATCAGCTAATGCAAACAAGCCCACGGCTGTATTGCGTTCTTTATTGCTAAGAAATACAATCACATTACAACAATGTCGAACCTTATTTACACAGGGTGTGTCGGTGGTGTTCCCGAAGATTGAAACCATTGGATTCTGCTTATAATTTTGAGTTAATTCACATATTTTTATTTTGAAAATATTATAACATTGTACGGTATATAAGTAGGCATTTACACGTTACCTTATAATTAAGTATAAGATATTGTAAAAGATGATTAAAGTCAGTCGCAAATAAACACTAAGCAATCAAGACCTCGTTTCTGTTAATCAATCCCAAATCAAAAATGAACCTTATTACCTCAACAAACATGTAGTCAACGTTTTTCAGAGTAGGTACTAAGATAATTTTCCACCAAATTGTTTAATGAATTTATTATTTAGTTTATTAATAATACCTACATGTATATCTAAAGTACTACTATTTTACATAACAACAAACACTATTTATTTTAATAAAAAAAGTGTCGTAATAAAATGATGTCTTAATTTAAAAAACATTTTTTTTTCTGTTTTGTATTTAATAAATACTTACGAAAAAATTACCAGAGTGCATAAAAGATTCTCTTAAAATGTTTAATGTCAATCAAATAACAATTATTAACTGAATTCACGGTTTCAGTTTTCGAAACACAACCGCATCCACATTTTTTTTTTAAATAAGTTTAAACGTCCCACTCGCGGTGAGAGATGTATTTGCCGTTAAAACTGATTTTGTGGTGTTTCCCAGTACAGCAACTTAAACGCGTCCTCCATTGCTTTCCTGAACAGTTTCGGAGATAATAAGTCCCCCTGTCTCTGTGTGGTGGTCCTGCATTGTGACCGCCATTGTCCAGGCTTTGTATAAGCATCTACAATAATCTACATACCTTTATATATCACCAGTCGACTTGGCATCCATGCAAGGATTCCAGAACAGCCCTAAGGAAAAGAGATTTTAAATGTCTCCTGTGTCACTGTGACAAGTAACTGACACAAATAACAACCCTTATGACTACATAACTCTAAATACGTAGCAAGTAGCGATGATTCGCATATTGCTCTAAATAATTGAAGTTTAATAAGTAGGCATTTATAGATACAATTTATATCAATTCATTGAACAGATTCAGTCAATTGACTCGTCTATCTATAAAGTGATGTATCGTTGAATCATGAGGTGAAATGTTTTAAATTGACCTTTTTCGAAGTGCTACAATAACATCTAAGGTCCTAAGTAGAGCAAGTCGGACGCGTCGCTTTTAAGGCTTCGTTCGCATATGGACAGATTCTCATAAGGACAAAGTACACTCAAAAACGCTATTATAATTTATTTACTTATCAAACGACAACTAACGAAATTATTGTAATAAATGAATAATTATATGTATTTAGATACTTAAATATCTAATTTATTGTTGCCTTCATTCTATAAAATCATTTTTTTATAGAAAAACGGCGGTACAGTCGACCAGTCCACATCCGCGATACATGCCAACATCAGTCCAGAATGACAAACGTTGGCACGCCCCTGGATACGCTGCCTACCTTTGCAGATTAAGGAATGGATTGGGAAAATGGGGACGGATAGGATGGCATGGTAATGGACTCTGGCATATCTCACTCACTACCGAAACACGTACGTAGATTGGTGAAATACGATAAAGTAGGAAATGCAGTACATTTCAAGGTAGTCTTCTGTGAGAGAGGGGTAACGTGGCCAGTCGAGTGCGCCCAGCTGCTGCAGATGCTGCAGCTCTTCCCCTACAGAATATGTTAATTGTTCTACAGCAGAATATTGCAGGCTATGTTGTGTGTTAAAAGGTGACTAAGGATAACAGAGCCGCCACCACAAGCCCTGAGCAACTACACCACCTCGAAAAGAGTGGACTCGCCAACACGCTTGGCCAGCGTGGTGTTTTAAGGCCGCACATGTCTCGTGCACAAGACAGAGCATGAGGGGCGCCAACAGTGGACGTTAAAAGGGTTATTATGGTATTACCATTCAACTACTAGGTGTAAAAATAATTAAACCAAAATTATTTGCCAGTACTGTATTTACGTAATCAATTTTTTACAGAACAAACCAGTATGTTGACAGCTATTTTTTATATTATTTTTTAAATTTAAATGCAGTCTTATTTTTTTGCTGTATTCGATTGGACATTTTGCGTAGAAAATTAAAAATAACTCAAAAGGAATGTGTCCTTAACACTAAGTAATTGAAAACAATTATTGTCTAAAAATTAAAAACTTAATATAGAAATACAAAACCTAAACCATAAATGTTACCGATATATTTATGTATAATTATTTCAAATAATTAAAATTAATTATCGACTACAAAAATATCAATCACTCAACTGTTAGGTATTTTATACATATCAACGTATAAAATTAGCAAATAAGACAATGGCAACATAACAAATTATTAAAACATTCGAACGAACTTGCAACTCTTATCGTGTTACTTAATGCTTAAATTAATTGCTTAAAAATTCTTGGTTACTTTCAGATCTATTTGAAACTTGAATTGTTAGAAAAGGGCCAAGAAATTTTATGTAATCATTAAATTTAAATAACGTTACGTTACGAGCTAAAACGCTAGTCGTTCGATATAATTATTTTGAATTTACGTCGCGATCGCGTTGTTTTTCGATGGCTCCTACGTTTAAAGGCAAACAAGTTAATCTGGTTTGCATTTTTTAAATATTGGTCTTTGCGTTATAGTAAATGATGTTTAATAGATTTTATATTATAACGTTTCAGAACTTTAATTAGCTGTGCTAAAATGTCAGGAGTTTCAAGTTAAGCCCTTATATGTAGGACGCATCGATTTCGCACACATCTGTTGTGCTTGCAGAAAATAATATCAAATCAATCAATATCATAAATCAATTTGAAAATTAAACATTGCAATTGTACCTATGTTAAAGCCTGACCAATGAAAATTTCACAAGAAGCGGCAAATTATTTCAGTTGACATATATTTTCAGTTATTTCAATATTATAAGTATTTAATATTTTCGACGACTTCAACATATATGTGATCCGTACATAATATTAACCACAAAAACCAATAGGTACAATAAAGCAATGAGTAAATCGACATTATTACGATAACAGAGCAATTAGCATAAAGTGCTCTCTGTGGTTGCTTGTACGTGAACACTCGGTCCTCTTCTCAATAAAAGTCTACACTCAGGAACAACACTTTATATTTAATACGAAAGCAAAATTTACATAAATAGATAAAGAGCATGAAAAATTAAACCTTAAAATAAATGGATTGTAAAAGCAAAAGAAGAATAAAAAACAAAAGACAAAAAAAATGGCAGACGTCATGACCAACTAGATGTCGATCTAGTTGGCTGGCAATCTAGTTGGCTTCGGCCGGCGGGTTCCTACAAGCACATTGTGCCAGTGTCAAGCTTTTTCATAATTGGGTTGTTGAAAAAAAAAAAAACTTTGATTTTTATTTTTTTTTATGAAGCTTTTATCGCATTAGAGCCCAAAACAGAAAAAAGTATTGATTTTGTATAAGCCTGTAAATAGATATTAATAATTAAAACGTCTGAAAAATTCAAATTTTTCATATGATCGTGAAACGCTACGTGATTGGTCCAAGCGTTTGTGACGTCACGATGTTATACGGACGCCACGCGAGTGCTCCAGACTGTAGGCAAACTGTGTGACTAACCTCTTAAACGTTCGGAAATTTTTCGATAAATTCTAATATTTTGTGAAGTACAAAAGCAGTGATGTGCGAAAATGGATTTGTGAAAGCAAACGCTAATAATTTGCCACAAATAAATATGTTCATGGTGTTAGAATTTCTGAAAGACGACGATCGTTTCAATGCTCCGGAGATGCGTTGTGCGAAAGCTTCGATTAGTAGGGGTATAATAATCATTAGAACTAACAATGCCTATCGACGAAATTGAGGTGCTTATAGATTCAGATACGTTTGGACGGTATTTTTTTGGAGACGTCACTATATTAGAAACGTTTGGCAATTTCATTGGTGAGGTACACTCGTCGACGGTACATGCTTTAATTTTGCACATACTACTCACACTTCGGTAATGTGGGCGAATATGAGCCTGCACAGCAGCATGACGCTGCGTTACAGAAGTCTGCGTTCCAACATCTTTTTTGGCAGCTGCTGTTAATGTAGAATTATCTTCCGCTGAAGATTTAACAAGATCATCCTTCGCTGCGACAGGGTCACTTCTGGTTGAAATTGAAGTGTGATCTATGGCATCGAAAGGACTTGTTAAAGAGAATCCACATGCTTCTTCGAGAAGCTCGTTTATCTCCATCCGTCTTTGCCGTTTCTCCGATGAGACCCGTGGACTTGGGCATGTCCTACGCTTACGATCCGGCTGGCATTCGAATTTGTGTGGTTGCACGTTTTTTTTAATTTTCGCTGGACCTCCCATAGTTTTATAATATAGGTAATTTTCCATATCCTCTTGCAGCTGTAAATACAAAATTTGTTGTTAGCATCAATGCTACATTATAAAAGATTCATAAATGATTAATACTCAATGATTAATATTAATTCAACAATTTAACTTCTTTTTAGGGTATAAAACACATTTGCTTACGTCGAAATGATCTTCACAGCAAAAAAAGTTCGATTTACTGTCTTTGAGGTTATCCCGTTGCGCTGCGTTAAACCATTTTTTACGGAGTTTCACATCCTGTGGCACCGTCACAAAAACTTTGTTCGGTGCACTTTTCGTCGTATTTTTACACAAAGGCACGAAACACGTCCTGTATGTTTTAATTGTTGTCATTTTCAATTAAAATCCGTACTTGCAATATAATTCGTTGATCCCGTATAACATCGTGACGTCACAGACCATTCGGGTAACTTCGGGCGTAATCGGAGCGTCGTCGGCTATGAATTTATTATTCAATTTTCCAAACGCTATATCTTCGTTAATATTGACTTAAAAAAAAAAAAAAAATTACTTCTCAATAAAAAACGTATATAAACTTTCGAAAAAAAAAATAAAAAAAATACGTTCAACAACCCAATTAACAATTTGAAAATCAATATTCAAAACTCATCAAGCGAATAATTTAGTCTCATGCTTTTATTTGATTATCAAATTGATCATAAACATTACGCACTTTGAAGTTTAGTAAACTATCGCTAACCACAAAATACACAATCGTTATCATAATCAAACAAAAACCTTCAATTCTCGAGTTCCCGCTAAAAACTCATCGAGACATTTATGGAAAAAAATCAAATTAATACATATTTTCAAAAAAGGTAGTCGTGCAAAGAATTCCAAATACATATAAGTATGTAGTTATCGTTGTGCCAATTTTCTTTTGCCAGACTAACAATTTAATAATGCTATTGTATAAACAAAATCGCTACCCTAGAGTATTAAAAAGCTACAATTATAATTAAAATTACGAAGCTCATTTTCCATGTATAAATTCGACAAATAGTACACACATGTGATAAGTGCATGCGTTTCTTAACTACTTATACACCTTTTAATCTATCTCTAAACTTGATCTAATTTAATAAGTAGGTAAATATATAATTTTAGCGCACAAAGTTGTTAATCGGCTACATCTAAATTTTCAACTGGTACCTAATGGTAATATTTTGAATGTTTATCCCAGCACAAAATTACTAACAAAATTTACATACGAAATTAAACAAGGCGTTTTTACTCAAACAGTTTGTCTTAATTGTAAAGTAACAATACATACATATATTTTAATGAGGGAGAAAATATACGGCACCGTTAGCGCTACGCACAATAATAGTATCTCCAAACCTTTCCGGAGACAAGTAACCGTGGATTCTGCTCATGATTTTGTGTTACTTAACATACCGAGTTTATGGTACGCTTTTTTTTTGCAAAAATACCAAATTTTTTGGGTGTGGTAAAAATTCAAAAAGGATGATTATTTGCAAAAAATATTAGTGAAACTAATATTGTGTTTAGTAAGTGCTCGCATTAGCCAACTAAACGTTGCACGAGTACAGACGTTTTTTGCGTTTGTAAAAGAATTATAATGGTTATTATGCAATTCGAATTATTATGCACGATTAAATATTCAAGTACACGACTAAGCGCGATTTCACGACATACTTGCCGTATGTTTTCTCACTTTAAGGCCATGATCTTAACACATTTGTGTACTTACATCACTTGAGTGACACAACATACTATTATGCAAAAGAAATGTAATAATTATTATTAAAAACCTCTTGTTCCATTCGAAATTTAAAGTTTAATGAAAAAACAAATAAAAAACTAAAATATGCATAAGAGATTTTATTTTATATAAAAAAAAAAGTCTCCAAGTGTCTTCAATATCTGAAGACAGTGTGCACTATACGCAACAGCCCTTTGTCCAAGAAGTGCGAACCGCAGTTCAGAGATGAGAATAAGAAGAAGTACGATGGTAAAAACCCGAAGTTGTCGTCGAAGGTGAGTCGAAAATGCTATAGGTAAATTCTGATATCAAGTCAATATGATTAGAACAAAAACATCGTGTGAACGTCCGAATAATAAAGAAAGCTACACAATAATGAATGGAATCTCGAGAATAAACGAATAAATTACATGTAACTTTACAGTCAACGACACGACGGGTTGTTTGAAAAGACAATACGTGTTATCATAAAGTGCAGTGTTTTATTTCTAGTGTTATTTGTTCGTTTACATTGAATTTTTCCCTGTGTCGGCAACTGTTTCCGTTGTCGGTTTATATTATTCTGTCATTTATGTTCATGATGTGTCCTTGAAACATAAGACAATAACAACCCGTCTTGTAGACATGATAATTTTGTCTCCTATGATATTTTTTTGTTTTATAGTTCTTATTTGAGAATTATAGGATAGGGGGAAACGCCCCATATGCTGACCACGGCATTTAGGTACAGAGCACACAAGAGAAAAGTACACAGAGAAAACTAGGTACGTGGAACTTTACATGGATCACTTTAAGTAAAGATACTAAAGATACGTAATCCGAATGGAACAAGAGTATAGCAGATTAAAAAAAAACGCAGTCGACGAGCAATTTTTACGCGTCGTAAAAAACGCAATAATTTTGGAGAATGATGAAAAAAAACAAAATATTATTATGTTAAGTTCGACGAGGATTGAACGGAAACGAGTCATGTTGTTTTCATTACAAATAATATATTTAGTACGACGATGTCATCGGAGTCAAAACGTCACGACCAACATATCGATCGTTGAAACTTCAATTGGCTTAGGAAACAAATCTCAACTCTTCAGGGGGCAGAATTATTTTTATATCAAATTCTTGTTGTTTATTAAGATTACCTAAGGTTAATTCAAAATTAAAACAATAGCTGTAACAGTAATGTAAAATTCTGTAAAATTACAGATTTTTTAAATAAATATCGTTTTTACTTGTCCTTGAAAAATAGTATTAGGTTGTCCTGTATGCCAATTTGACATTTCCACGGCCAATACTTCCGTTCAAACCTCACCTCTTTTTTACAGGTTTGACAGACTGCAATCCGCTGCACACATACGTTTACTGCGTTTAATGCGTTTACTCTACTCTTATTTACTAAGTAACTCACTCCCTAACTCACTAACTTCTTTACTAACTCACTCCCCGCAAAACAAAATGATGGTTTTAAAACAGTTACCTAAAAATATGTCAACAGTTCTTATTGGTCGGGGACGATATTTAGTTAACGTTATTGGAGTTGTGGTTAAATGAGCAGCAAAACACACTAAATGAGCAAAAAAGCATGACAACAAAACCAACTATTTAAATAACTAAAGTAAACAATTTTAAATTACTAAGAATGTCATCACCACCCTTAAATTTGCTGCCGTCGATTTGCTGCTCATTCAGTCTTCCCGTTGCTCATTTAATTATCTCTTATGTCATTTTAATCATTTTTGTTATAGAGGCATTCTCCTCTTACCATTAAAAACACACATTTCAATCAATGTTCAACTCTGATGTAACAAGATCTCGACCAATCAGATTAGTTAGACGCTTGTTAAAATTTGCGTAAGCTTTTTTTTAAATAATGTCTATTTTTGTGGTACCTAAGACTCCATTGTCTTTATTTATAATAATTATCATATTAATAAAATTCTACTTTTCACAACAACACAAATATTATATTAACATCGGATGTACAAATATATAAAAAAGTGCATAAAATGTTCCAAAAATGTGTTTTAACAAACAATTGTTCCGCCGCTCTAAAGATTTCTACTTTTGCTAAATGCAAAATAACTTCTACTACCAACTAAATTTAGCTGACTGATAGATGATAAAACCGCTAATTATATTGTCTGTTATCCATTCTATCTATACATATAAAGAAAAATGTTCTGACTGACTCATCTACGCCGAGCCCAATCCGATGAAATAAGAAACATCAAAGGACATCATTATATCTGGCATAATTTTTTTTATGGATACCGCCGCCAGCAATGATATTTGGACGATCGAAAGACTATGTGAAACCGATTCTAATGGTATAATATAATAGTATAATATATAATATAAATGACTTTTTTTATTTTAGATAAAATAAGAATTACATTGATTAAAAAGCAACTAGTTTTAGTTTTTTATTATTTTAAATTAGTTATATTATAGTTTTACATTTTTTATTGAATACGCATGAATAGTATAGCGGTTTTGTAGAACGTCATCTCTGTCGTAACGGCACATGACAGAGACGACGCTCTACAAAACCAAAGCTAGGCGATAGTCTCTTTCTAAAGGCCGATGTGTATTACTCTCGACCGGGAAGTGTAGCTGATTTTCAAATTAACGTTTAATCTTATAAGCATTTCTTTTTGTGGAAAACTTTTTTCAGCTACTTTTCACATTGGGACTTCTATTCGATTAGTATTCCTTTGTGGAATTGCGAATGCGAATACTTCGAAATTGGCGAATATTCGCCAAAACGAATACGAATATTCGGAACACCACTACTCTATACTGAGAAAACAACGAGATTGTATCTAAATAACCGATTACGGAGAAATTTAATGACGAAGTTATAAGGTTACAGCCACGAATTCTGGTAAACAATATCACGGGCTCAAATTCCAAAATGCTTAAAACCAACTTTTGTACTCGAGTACAGTATCTGACTATATATATGGCACGTAGTAAATGAGAAAGGTACAATCAGCATTTTTCGTTTATGTACAGCGCCTTCGTCGTCATTCACAATTCTTTTGAGACTTTTACACACCTCCCAATTGAACCTCTCTGATCAACGGTACTGATCAATCTGATCAAAGGTTGACTGGTAGAGAATGCCTTAATAAGGTATTAAGCTCGCCTTTTATATTTGCAATGAAGTGAATACATAAATGAATAAATACAGTTAGTCGCTTTCAACCAAAATTTGAAACCAGTTTCAAATTAAGCGATGCTTGTTTAAGTTAAACCGATTTTTAAATCCAATTCCGTTCGAATCAGAATCAAAATATATTTTACAGAAAAACTGCGACAATTTTATAGTCAAAACAATTTATAATGTATCTCATCAATATCCAGACTCTTTGAAGTAAGTTAGTAGTCGCTCAGTAAACTGATAGTAGGTTTACTACAGAAGACAGCAGAGTTGGACTCTTTGGAAACACACGGAAAAAAACCTGTACAAAAAACACTTGGAAGTGTAATAAACTGTCACTAATATTGAACCACAAAACCCACAATCAGGGCCGACCCTACCATAGGGCGAACGGAGCAGCCGCTCCAGGCGCCAAGACCCAGGGGCCGCCTCAGTGGTCCTGTGAGGAGTGCAGTGTAAACGAGCATGGCTGTTTTCAATCGACAAATTAGACACAGACTTAAGATGTAGTCGAGATCTTCTAAGTTCCATGCTTGAACGCATAACTGGTATGTATTAGGGGCAAGCAAGGGGGCGCCATAATTGGATACAATACATATTTTCTATAATGATCAAACAAAAACTTGACTTCACATCTCTCACAGAAGACTACCTTGAAATGTACTGCATTTCCCACTTTATCGTATTTCCCCAATGTACGTACGTGTTCCGGTAGTGAGTGAGATGTTCCAGAGCCCATTCCCATCCCATCCTATCCCTCCCCATTTTCCTAACCCTTTCTCCAAATCCATTCCTATATCTCCAAAGGTAGGCAGCGCATCCTGTCATTTTCATTTGGGCGTGCCAACATTTGTCATTTTGGACTAATGTTGGCATGTATCGTGGATGTCTATGGGCGACAGTATCCACTTACCATCAGGTGGACTGTATGCTCGTCTGCCGCCTTAGTACATAAAAAAAAAAAAAAAAAAACATTTCGAGTTCCCGTCAAAAAGTCTCACTCCTCTTTAAGGGGGTCTCTTCAACGATCGCTTGTAAAACATTTTTTTTTTAATTTCTCATTTTTAGCCAGTTCTAAACACTCGGTGTACAGAAAAATAATTTGCAATTCGTACACGTGTAAGTAATAAGACGCTCCAAAACAAACCTCGCTATTGTTAGAATTCCGGCGACAACAAGCTTATTACGGGAAGTGATTCAGGAATTTAGGAAGATACAGTAGGTATTACGTAATTACAATATTTGAGAGTTTCGAGTTTTATTCCCACACATTTATCTATTTAAACGCGTATGTATACATTCGTTATTTTACTCGACGGTTGCACCAACCGTGGTCACGACCTGACTAAATACATTAAGTCTGAACTTAATTTGGCTTTAATATTACATTATTACAGTGAAATCAACGAGATATGAGCTTTGCATCTGTGTGAGTGGATGCCGTATTGCTCAATCAGATTGTCGAAATGGTTCGCATTGTGCACTCACACAAGCGTAAAGCACACATTTCGTTGATTTCACTGTAGAAGTATACAACTTGTCACTGAAATAAAGCAAAAGCTGAAAATAGGTCGTTCAGCATCAAGGGTGCAATCGATTCTACCAGTTTTTACAATAGCTTATTTTTTTTCATGATTTCATACAATTTCGATAGGTCAAACTAAAAGTTCTTAGAACTGGCTACTGTAAAATACGATAGATAAAAAAACAAATTCGAATTTTGATAATCGAATGCTTTGCTTGTCAAACGCTATTACATTTTCAAAGCTGTCATATGTGTTTTATTTATGGCGGCAATTTGAAAATTAAGTGTTTGCGGAAAAATTAATTTAACATGAGAACATTTTCGTTCAATGATTTTTTATGACTTACGTTGCGGTCTAAACTAAAAACAAAGTAATGAAAAACTTAAGTTAACATTTAGTGATAAAGCTCCACCCAGTGCCACTGTTTATAACTGGTTCAGTGAATTTAAACGTGGTCATACCCACCTCAGTGACGATGTTAGAGAAAGACGTCGGTGACGGATGAAAACATCAAAACTGGTGCAGCTCATGATTGAAGCAGACAAACCAACGACATATCAGCAGGTACGGGCATCATTAGGTATTGGTATGAGTCAAGTTCAAACAATTTTACACGATCATGTACGGGTAAGGATTGTGCGAGATGGATTTCTCACAATTTGAGCGAAGCTCAAAAACTGCCCCGTGGAATGATGTCTCTAAATACTTGAAAAATTCGACAATGGTCAATCGAATGCTGTTTTTGAGATGTGATGAAATCTGGATCTACTGCTATGAGCCTGAAACTAAGAGGCAATCTGCGCAGTGGGTCTTTCTTTTCGAAGAGTTGCCGACGAAAGTGAAGAAAAGACGGAGTGCTGAAAAGAAGAATATTGTCTCCTTTGGCAGATCGGGCCTATTTGCTACTATAACTTTAGAAAATAAAATAACAGTACCTGCTGACTGGCATGTGAACAGCTGCTCGCCTTTTGTTCTGGAAAAAGTCAAACAACGACGCCCACGAAGCAGAATGATCCTCCATCACGACAACTTTATTCTACTGCCGTCGCCCGAGCCGCGTCGCGTGTGCCGCCTAGACGTCCTGTCTGAGTAGTGAGCGCTACGAACGTTTTAGACAGGACAACAAACCTTACATGCTTGTAACTTATGATTTATATATCAAAAGAATATTTTTCGCTACAACGGATATGAATATTTGAAATCAATTGAAATATTGCAAGTTTTGTATTATTTCGGTAATACGTTGTATATTATTAATATTTTATTTGCAACAATATATTTTTGCAACGATATTTATTTGCAGACTTAAGTCCGCCTTTTGTCACTTTGTGCAATAAAGAATAAATAAATATATTATATTAAAATATATTTGTGGTAATTTATAGATATCTATATAAATAAAAATTAAATGCTGTTCGTTGGTAAGCGCATTACCTACTTGAGAATGGCTGGACCGATTTGCCTAATTTTTTTTCAAAATGATCGTAATAGTCCGAATAAGATTTTTAGGGAAAGAAAAATTGGAAAAGTTTTCCGGAAAATTGGAAAATTCGGGAAAAACTGAAAGTGCTTTTTTCTATGGGATTTTTGTATGAACTTATTGAAATTATTGTATTATTGAAATTTGGACAGGACAACGTCTGTCGGATCAGCTAGTTAATAAATAATTATTTGATATTTGGCTAAATAACGTCAGTAATGAGTCCTTAGAGTCCTTAGAGAGATTCAACAATTATAAGTAACAGACAACATAATTAGACGTTCTAATTTAATAGCTGAATATCTAATATACTCTATGTACATATTTATATGTAGGTTACAAAATTTCAGTCAGATATATTATTTACATTTTCTACTAAGCTCCTATATTTGTTTCGAAGCATTTTCTGAAAGAAACTTTGCAAGAGAATACCAAGAAGACTACCTTGAAATTCCCCACTCTATCCTACTTCCCCAATGTACGTATGTGTTTCGGTAGCGAGTGAGATATGTCAGAGTCCAATCCCATCCTATCCTATCCCTCTTCATTTACCCAACCCTTGCTCCAAAGACATTCCTATATCTGCAAAGGTGGCGCACATCCGGGAGCGTGCCCACGTTTGTCATTTTGGACTGATGCCATGTATCCCGGATGTTCATGGGCTACACTATCCACTTACCATCAGATACTCAATTCAGAACCATTTTACAACTTCAGCATAACTTTGAGAGCAACGTACATTCGCTTCTTATTTTCAATGTATCTCTACTAAAGATTCAATGTATTTGAAATGTGTTCTGTTGCGATAAAATTATGGGAATTGTGAAATGGTCCTGAATCGGCGGGCATGTGGACTGAATGCTCGTCTGCAGCCTTCTTCCATAAAAAAAAACGCTATGCCATTTATTCTTTTCTATCTCTTTAGAGTTCGCGTAACCAGAATTTTTTCTTATGGAAATTGCAAAAGCAGTAATTTCATGTTAGAAATTTCACAGTATACAATAAAATCCCCGAAACGCATCTGTCTGTATGTTCGTAATAAACGCGAGAACTACTCATCAGATTTAAGTTCGAACATTTATTTCGGGAAGGTTTATAGTTCTTATTTCATCAAACCCGATTGATTAGTTCTGCAGATACCAATTGCACATTTTTTAAGACTATGTACACAAAGCGGCTACCGCAAATCCTGAGGAACTAACTACACCAGCTGTATAAGAATGGACTCGCCAACCCGGTCGAGAAGCGTGGCGTGTTAAGACCATACCTCCCTCATGCACAAGCAAATGTGCATGAAGTAGCCCATGTAGAAATTGTAATCTTAAAAACATGTTTTGGAGAATACGTTCCTCTTGTGATGCAAACACTATGAAAGAATCCAAGTTCTACCCCAAAGGTAAAAAGAAGTAAATTCCTACGCTAACCAGGGTGACAACGAGCCAAGACAATGATGTAACAACGTTTCTTTGTCACTTGTACAAGTTTACAATACAATGTTACAATCTATCTTACAACGTTCCTTTGTCACTTGTACATCTTACAATGTTTCTTTCAGACGAACTACATCTTAAAAGATAATGAAGTAACATTACTTTATTTTTACCCAATTTCATCTGTTTTATGTAAATGTTAACGCTAATGTGTCAACATTACCTAGATAAAGTTAACATTACCGATTTTGGTTGAAGTTATTCTCAACTTTATCTAGCTAATGTCAACATTACCTAGGTATCGTCAACTTACGTAATTAACTTTCATTGAAGTCCGTAATCACACAAACAAAGATAGGTTATTCGTTTTAACTTCAACTATAGGA
The DNA here is from genome assembly GCA_943735995.1 of Sesia bembeciformis. Lineage (NCBI taxonomy): Eukaryota > Metazoa > Arthropoda > Insecta > Lepidoptera > Sesiidae > Sesia > Sesia bembeciformis. The sequence goes on along the minus strand of OX031045.1, from coordinate 2,068,871 downwards.
ACCAGGAAGCGTGAAGCCAATATCGTGAGCAATTGTGTTAATGTGGATTATTTACCCAGAATTGATTTGGCTGGTTTAGGTCAGAGGGTTTCGGCATTCGCTTGGTTACGCTTCGCTATCGCCTCACACTTAGTGGTTATTTATATGTTTAAACAACGCGAAAATCATCCCTACCTAGAAATAATTTTGTTAGAGATAGAACGAATATAATTACGCTATCTGACTGTTTAATCAGAGTCATTCGGACTTGTGAACTGAACGAACGTGTGGACTCGTGAATGCTGACTTTACCTAGTTAAAGTACTGAATCTCATTCAATTTCGTACTTTAACGATGGGAAATAGGTAATGTCAACATTAATCGCTTACGGACTTCAGCGTTAACATAAATATAATGACATATACCATAAATGTGACATTGATGCGTTTTCAGATAAAATAGGTTCCTTTAAAAATAAATTGTAGTTTGTTATATAATTTACTCCATACCTTCTGTATTAAGTTCTTCCTCTCTTCTTGTTGTCAAATTAAGCAATTTTTTTTTTTCGTTTTTTTCGTTTTTATTACTATATATTTTTGTTTGTAAACACTGGCCTATGTGTAATTTAAGCACATATAGAAACATATTATTGGAATATAGTTAAATAAAAAAATTGCTATTATTTTAGCGAATTTTAGAATACGATCTTGTAATCTCCTAGCCGTTTAAGGCGATTATACTATGTTGCGATCTGAGTAAGACTAATCCAGTCGGAATCACGAATAACGACGAAGGACTCGAGAAGTTAGCATATGCGTCAAGTGATTTTTTTGACAGGCTTCTTTTCAATAAATTGAAAAAGAAATACTTTCCTGATGCTTAAAAAAAATACTTTTCCAAGTAAACGTGATAGAAGCACTTATAAACGAAAAAAACTGACAACATACTATAGGCCTATGTCTTTCTACTGTTGAATATAGGCCTCTTCCAAGGCTCGCCACCACACCAGGACTTTCACTCTTCTCGTGTAGCCACCACCGGTAAATTTCTTCATATTATCGACTGCCCACGTTCCAACCTGCGATTCCCGGTACGTGGTCTCAATTCAATGACTCATCTACAACGGTTGTCGATGCTGCGGCACACATGGTCTGGCCATAAATTTCCCCTTCCCATTCCCATTTTCGCGGTTAGTCCACAGTTCGACTTATTTATGTACGAAGGCGGCAGACGAGCATACAGTCTACCTGATGGTAAGTGGATACTGTCGCCCATAGACATCCGCGATACATGCCGACATTAGCCCAAAATGAGAAACGTTGGCACGCCCCCGGATTCGCTGCCTACCTTTGGAGATATAGGAATGGATTTGGTGAAAGAGTTGAGAAAATGGGGAGGGATAGGATGGGATTGGAATGGGCTCTGGCACATCTCACTCACTACCGAAACACGTACGTACATTGGGGAAATACGATAAAATGGGAAATGCAGTACATTTCAAGGTAGTCTTCTGTGAGAGAGGGGTAATGTGGCAAGTCGAGCGCGCCCAGCGGCTGTTGGATTTACACGTATGTTTTAATTTGTGGCGTCTCCGTTCAAGTGGTTCGATGAAAATCTAGCGGAAGTGCCAAATGTCTATGCCTTAGACCTTAGGCATAGGCCTTGATATAGATCAAGCAGTGGTTTGATATTATGATAGGTATGATTAAGCAACGCGATAAATAGCAAACATAACAAGCTGTTAATAAGATTTTGCAAGGTCGGCGGCGCGCCCGCATGCCCCCTGGTGTTGCAGGTGTCCATGGGCGGCGGTAACACTTACCGTCACGTGGGACCGTTGGCTCGTCCGCCCACTTGCCTATAAGAAAAAAATAGTGTTGATAATTAATTGGTCGTGTAGTGTCCGGCTTTAGAATAAATAGCATTAGTCCATCTCTTGCCGTCGGTGTCGTTAAAGCCGACTAAGGGATAACACCATGATATGAGGAACTGCACCATCTCTAAAACAGTGGACTCACCCGCTTGTCAGCGTGACGTTTTAAGGCCAAACATACCCCATGAACGAAACAATGTACATGAAGAGGCCCGTGGCCAGCAGTGACCGAAAAAGAAAGAGCTGGTTACGATTTCTGTGGATAATTATAATCAATTCATAGATACATACATATAGACATACTAGTCCTTGAGACGAGGCAGCGCACCAGGAAACGCGTTAGGCGTCTCCGTTCAAGTGGTTCGATGAAAGTCTAAGGGAAGTGCCAGGATAAGAAAAACGGGAGACTAAGTGCAGTGGCAAAAATTAGGAGAGGCATAGATAGGCATAGGCCTTGATATAGCTCAAGCAGTGGTTTGATATTATGATAGGTATGATTAAGCAACGCGATAAATAGCAAACATAACAAGCTTGTTACATATAATTAATCAATTCCCATAAACCTTGACAACTAAAACAGTTAATGGGACAAAATCAAGCTTGAATAGCAAACGCCAATGACATTTAATGATTCTTTTTTCAATTCAAGGTGAATAATCACATCAGGAACTATGCCCTTGGAGGCGACGTCACGCGATGTGGTAGTAAAACTATTGTTGTCGTCGGTCGCTATTTGATGATCCTTTCATTGATTCGGTAAACTTTTGTTAAAATATATACCTAGGCATCATCAAACCGGCTAGTTACGCCTGATAATACCAACATGTCCATGCATAAGCTTGTATAAATAAAAAAATACGGTATGCGTCTATCGGAGTGAAGCCACAGTGAAAATTTGCCACCGATAAAACATATGCAGGATTATATTCGTCACTGGCTCTTTTTAATGTGTAAACTCGTCAGAGATACAGTACCCGCTACTAATTAAATAATGCAGGTAATCAGTTTTTGTATTCAATAGAAATAATTCAATTCAGTATTCATTATGTAATAGAAACAATGATGAGTATAAAAGAAACAAACATCCAATTACGTTTTCAGAATTAATTATGTTACGTTATAAACGCTTATTATATGAATTTCTTTACGTTTCCAGGTAGTTCTCTAGGTAGTACTGTATTCTTTTTATATTGCTGTTTATAATGTTGCCAAATTGACCTACATACCTGGAATAATTATTTTGACAGCAAATAAATATCGTATTTTTTTTTACACACATCGAAAGACCAAACTTTTACATTTATCCATGCAGACCTTAGTTTGGTTTCATTTTTTGCTGCTGCACAGAAAGAACTAGTTTTATAAGTATTTTCAATATCTGTGGCGAATATACACACAAATTTGAAACATGTGGCGAATATTCACGTAATGTATTAAAATTAACAATATGTTAGGAATTTCCATTGTGGCGAATATGCAATCATTTTCGAAAGTCTAAGACTTTTTGTTCGATAGCATCGTTGATATGATGAAATTTCGTACTCGTCTCACAGATATTTATTCAATAAAGACTAGAAAATTAAGGTATCCCTTTTATGTAAATGTAAGTTGACTCGTATATCTAACTTTTACCAACAATCGAAAAAAGGGCTTATATCCAATCCACGTGCCATATCAAGGACACGGATAGTTATTGACAGGTACTTATTCAGCGGACTTTTATTAATATTTCATAGACGAAAACACATACAGGTACTTTCGTTTCTATTGTTATTATTGTTCGATTATTAGAAGACGGTACAAGTTGTTTGTTGACAAGTCGCCTATAGCGTCAACGACATATACAATTATCTACTCGTATTTATTTTCAGGAATTGTTACATTATCTTTGAAACGCTTTTCTACCGACCATCCATCCATCATACTTGATGGAACTAGTTTTTCTCATCCCATTACAGTAATTCAATAACTCCATCCATCATCATTTTCTACAGCTTGTTTCCACTGCGCCTCCTTTCACCTGCACCTACTATCATCTCGTCAAGCTAGGTGGCCTGCCCCATATTTGAGTTCCTTACCAGCATCGTGTACGTTGGTACTGCATTAAGTGAAGTACCTAACTCCACGTCGACAATAGATATATCATCCTTAAATTGATATATCTGTTGTCGGCAGATATCCTTTTGCTCAGATATTATTTTTTAACGGCAAAGAGACTGATGCACATGGCGCTTACATATTTGGATAGTAACGTCTAACAACTACGTGGGGAGGGGGGGGGAAATGATATGGATATGCTACCGGTCTATCAGGGTTCTATTCACCACTATTTCGAAGAAGCCCGTGTGACAGTATAATGGAAAGATCTCATTGGATTGTTTGTTCCACAAGCAGTGGATTCGCGGCATATTGTAGTCTACGATGAACTATAGAGAGAGTAATGCTCGAGGTATCTTGCGAAAAAAAGAGATTCGCCAAAGAACTAAAATTAGCGACATAGCTCGTTGAATTAACTGAAATGGCAGTGAACAGATCGTATTTCAGGTGGACAGGTCGAGGTGGACGAGTCGTTGAATGGAGGCCACGTGACGAGAAACGCAATGTAGGTCGTCCTCAGGCCAAGTGGACTTATGACATGAATAAGTTCGCTGGTGGTGACTGGATAAGAAGAGCGGAACTTCATGTATGGTGGCGAGCCTTGGAAAAGGCCTGCAGTGTCTCTTTACCATAGTATGGTACCAGTGTACCCTTGTCGTGGAAGTCCTCGACTTGCAAGCACTTCAGTGATGGGAGATACGGTAATCCGAAGGTTGGGATTAATTAGTTCTTCAAAACAATCGCCATCGTACAAACGATAGACCACGCAGAGGGACACAACACAATGCAGTCTAGATGCTCAGAGGTTCTAAGCTATCATTGATACTGCTACGAAAACAGATAATGATAACTGTTCTAGACTTATCTTAGGGATTGATATATAAATTCAATAGTTACATGATTAATTTATCAACGGCTTATTGCATCAATATTTTTTAAGATGTACAGATTATATATCAACAGCTCTAAATCTCAATGACTTAAAACATTAATAGATCAATCAGTAAATAACCACATAATTGTCAGAAAATTGTTTTCTGTTATTTCGTTTGTTAAATTCTTTATTAATATGTAGTAACCTCATATTTTACCAGTTTAATATATTTTTTACCAGCTAACCCATTAACCTGTTCAGTATTTTAATCTTTATACGTAGAATTCAACTATATAATAGATACCATATTAATATAAATAGGTTGCTTCGACATCTTCGTCGTCATTGCTATAAATATTAGACCAATTAATATGTATCACCTCAAGTAGTTTAAACGTTAACCTTGGATTATCCTTATTAGATTAATTAATTGGATTAACCTAAATTATTAAGCCCGACTGACAGACTATTACTGACAGAAATAAGTACTTTCTCCTTATGTTAACAAAAAGTAATTTGTCTTAGTAGTCTAGGTCCTATTAGTCCTTCAAATATATCCTATTAGTCCTTCAAAGTCTGTGACGTGTTTTCGACATCAGTTTTATTACTATCGACATATTTCTTTTATTACTTTTTTTGGTAGCATCTTTTCTCTCTAAAATAATACTAATTTGTAGACGTATTTCTTTGTGGCTTGTACTAATTATTTAATTTCATTATCACTTAAAATGTTTCATCATAATAACCTTATTACCATCTCTTTTGTTGCTTTACAGTTTATCTAAAGAACAAAGTACCGGAAAGTTTTCCGGACATCTGGACCTGTCTTTGTTTATGATAAACTTATCATAGATAATAAAAGAGACCTAAAGCATGGACAAAAAGAAAAGGTAATTCGAATTTTATGTATAACTTAAACTATGTTTTCGGTCTCGCATTAAACTACGGATGAGTTAAATAGCAAATATTGTAGTAATAGGTTTATATTCAATTTAGAAAATGTCATAAAATATAGAAGTAATGTTACCCCCCTATTCGCCTTAATTGAATTACAATGTACAACGCTCAGTGACATCAAGCGGGGTTTGTACAAAATAAACAGCGTAAAAATCTAGTTAATTAGGAACATTTTAATACAAAATAAAAATCTTAAAAACAATCTAATAACATCGCTTACTATTAGGTAACTCTCTCCGAATAACTTTGGGCCCATTTACACGGAACGACTTCGAACGAGCGTTTACACTTCACGTATTACGTATATAGACGACTTCAATATAGCGTCATTCACTTACAAGCTAAAATGATACAAAATTCACTCGCGCGAAATGTTGCCAGTATAAACAGACCTATTAATACAAAAGCACGATCACTAGATTAGTCTGTGGCACCAATATCTTCACTAAATATATTTCTAAAAAATTTAAATATACTAAGCTTTCTACGGGTGCTATATTTCATCCGAATCGGACCTTATCGAGTCGTAATTCGACGTTTTGCTTCTAAGCATCCTAAGGAATGAACCGACTGCGAAAATCGTTCTTCTATGTCTGTGAAAGATACCCTGATATAATGCTTCCCTCAACGCCTTTCTATCGTCACCCATTGAAGGCTGCGTACTCAATGTTATGTCAGAATGCGCTGCAATTGCTTTCTGATGCCTCAGACCACCGTGCTTTTTCTCCAGTGATTTCTGATTGGGCAGGCTCATCGTCGATTCTATCGAAGAGTTCTTCGTTTTTCTCAAATTCAATATCTTTTTACCAGTTGACTGAGTCTCTGATGTTGACCTCGAAGGGGCCAATTTTGACCTGTGTAGCGGATTGTTCGAACCTTCGGGGTGGACCATTATTTCGACGGATTTCTGACTAACAGCGCTAGACCTCGTCAAAGTTCGCTGTGAACTCGTCGGCTCCGACTTCGGAACCCTGTCTTCTTTGGGCATTGGCTGTTGTTCTGTTTCAAGTGCTAACATTTTCATAAAATAAAATTACAATCAAACACGAATAGTGGACGACGATCAAATACGTATTAAGTGATTCAACAGTCAAACAACTAATGTCACATCATAGGTGGTCGCGATTCTTTTTTGTCAATCGTCGGCACACCCAGGTGGATGACGGCGTCTGTATTGTTAGGTGGATCGTTTCTGTTACAAACCTCGTTACAATTACTGAATGTTATCGTGGGAACTTTTGCATCACTATCGATTGTCACAGAACTCAAGTTTTGTGCTAGACCGTCGACGGTGGAATCTCGCGTGCCCTGGGAATTATCTTGGTCATCGGAGTTTATGTTCATAATCGGCCATTCCTTCTCCTCGTCTGTCTCGTTCTCATCTCCTTTTTCTACGTCGGAAAAAGGTTCAAGCTCGTCGCGAATCGCAAGCCCTTCACCATTCACATGTAAGTCTATCAGTCCTGCTAAATTCACATTAAAATTTTTATTGCCTCCTACGGATTTTTCAATCTCCTCCGACGCTTTAACTTCTTCGACGATTATCTGGTCCGTTAATGTTTCGAGTTCTTGTCTTAAATCGTGGTCGTCGTCATAGAATTCTGAAAGATCATGCAGATTTTGATACCAAGTGTTTGCTAAGAAGCTGTCCGGAGGGCAAGGATTCTGTTCGTCGACAGACCCTTGGCGGTATTGCTCGATGAGAGGCTGGAGGGATTCCTCGTGCTGCTTGAAGAGGTAGTGGTAAGCCTGGCTGACCGCGGAGAGCGAGTAGGCGGAGCGAGGCCGCAGCAGCGACGCTGGAGGCGTGTGCGTGGCTACGCTGCCGCGCCACACGTGCCGGTGAGTTCTCTCCCACAATATTGAATTAGAATTAAGAATCCTTTCAAAGTCGGTCACTTGCTCGGCTTCGCTGATCTGTAAAAGCAACTTGTTCTCTGTCTCTTTCCCACCGGTAGTGTGACACAGCCTCTTGTTGTCGCTTACCTGTTTAAGAGGATTAGAAGTCTTAGTCACGACCCGTTTACTGCATAATTTGCGACACCTTTTGGAGGTTGGACGCTCGGGTGGATCGGCGTACTTCATCGGTATAGAGAGTGTCTGGACGGCGATCGCGCACGGTACTTTGTCTATCACTTTCCTAGTTTGTTGTTTCACGACAACTGACTTATATTGATGTTTGATATATGTTGATGGGGGTCGGTGATATAATTGTTTGTTCGCGTAACGTAGCCTATGTGGGTCAGCGCTGCGGACGGAACGTTCGTATTTAGAGTGGGGTCTTTCAGTCAAACAGACGCTTTTAGCTCTTAGAGGCACGTCTGACTGTTCGTTTGGAGTAACGGATGATTTGATAGGATGATACGTTTTATAATTGAAAGTAAATGTGTCTGCCATCGCGCGGCGATCGTTTAGCGACTGCGGGGTCGAGTGACTACTTGTATTTGAAACTGTCTTGCACCGGGCGAAATGCTGAATAGAGTGAGCGTAAAAAGTAATTTATCGCGATGGCGTGTTGCGGTAGATCGATCCGCTTGTTCTGAATCACTGCCTAAATAAAGATGAGCATAAAATTCGCTAAAATGTCCTTGGTATATGCTTGTTGATGTTCAACGACAGTTTTATGAGCCTGTCGTGTGTTTCTTTTCGTTTGCTGAAAAGCATTGAGATGATTACCATAATTTATTCGATTCCAAACTCAAGTAGAAATATCGATTATTTATTTATTGATAGAGAAACGATTGGGTACAAAATAAACGAAGTTTGATCAAAAAAAAAACGATTGCAAATTTTATAAATCTTGTTTTTAACTGTACCTATATTCATAGTGAGGATTATATTTTATTAACTTAAAAATCCTTCTTTGGATTTGTAAATTAGACAAACTCTTTAAAAAGTTAATCCGCTATCAATGAAAATCGATATTGTAATAATAAATAACACCACACTCAATGGGCCCACACTAGGAGTCCCTGTGGTCGTGGGTCCAGAGACACGTACAAAGACAATCACAAACGTACACCCAGACCAGAACGTACATTTGTTTTTTTTTATTAAACTAATGTATGTTCGACGGGGGATCGAACCCGGGACCTTTTGCACAGAAAGATGAGTCACTACCAACTGCGCCAATTGGTCGGCCAACGGTCATTGTAACGGACAACATCGCAACATTTAATAATCCTGTAATATTTGACATCTGGTTAATAGTAAGAAATCATTTAAACCAAGACTACCAATCTACTAAAATAATAGGAACCTAGCATTTAACAGAACGATGAATTTTCTGACTGTGCAATGGTGCAAAGGAAATTAACTGAGTCGATTTTAATTTCGGAAGTGTCAAAACTGTCAGACTACTTAATGGGGTGTCATTCCAGAAGCGATCGTTTAATGGTACCGTAATCAGAGGTGCACAACCGTTTACTTAAATTTTAATTTAATTATTTATTACTAGCAATGCCCGCAACTTCGTTCGCGTAAACTGTTACGTAACGTAACAGGGTTCCCAAACTTTTTACACTCGCAGACCCTGAGTAATTTACTTACTCAAACTAAGAAAATTGTACAGTACTCGGTATTAATTAAGTATTTCACTAGATTTTGTTTTATTTACTTGTTATTAGTGAGTGAAAAAGATAAAAAAGAGTATAGAAAATGGCATTATCATAGGCAACATGATAAATTGATAATGCAACATTATCAAAACTAGCACTAGCGAAAATTAAAGCAAAAAATAAGAGATCTTTTTTTAAATTTTTGACATTTATGAGATAAAAATGTCAATTCAAAATAATTCTATCTCGCTTCGTTTCGGTTTATAAGAGTTTCTTCTTTTCAATTTTTTTTTTCAAAATAAAATATAGCCTATATTAGACACGATAATGTAGCTTCCTATTTGTGAAAGAATTTTTGAAATCGGTTCAGTAGTTCCAGAGATTACCCCCAACGTACATACAAACACAATTTTACCTCTTTATTATATTAGTATAGATATAGAAGTATAGATAAGAATGAAGTGAAAAAAACATATTTAGACAGAATTATAAATCAACAAGATTACAAAAACGAAACTTTTAATCAGAAAAAAATAAGAATACCAAATATATCAGTTTGGAAAAATGAATTTATCGAGATGTTTGTGCTACGTGTTTATACATTCACGTGTGACTCTTTTATACCTCCAAAGGTAGGCAGCGCATCCGGGGACGTGCCAACATTTGTCATTTTGGACTAATGTTGGCATGTATCGCGGATGTCTATGGGCGACAGTATCCACTTACCATCAGGTGGACTGTATGCTCGTCTGCCGCCTTCGTACATTAAAAAAAAAAAAGTAGTTATAGAGGAAAATAAAAAAATAAGTCTTAATAAAATTACTGTGGGCTGTGAATTTAGAGGCTTTTTGGATCAAGTTGGTGGTGGTGGCGGCCGGTTTTAGAATAGCACCACTCCATCCCTTCCGTAAAAGGATAGTAAAGGGTGACCAATGCACAACATAGTCGCTAGCACAAGCCCTGAGAAACTACACCAGCTCTAAAAGAGTGAACTTGCCAGCTCGCTTGGCTCACCACACATACACACAAAATACACACACACACACTCACATGCATACATACACACGCACACACGCCCATGCATACATACACACATCCATACATACATCCCTCATACACAAGTCATTGTGCATGGGCAGGCCCATGTCCAGCAATGCACGACAAAGGGGCTGGTTATGTTTATCTGATCGAGTAGAAACAAAATACAATTTGTTGTTTGAATAAACACAATTCAATATACGCAGCACATCAATTGACAACTTGGAAGACGTTCAAATCCCGTTCTATTGAAAATTTAATTTAACTTTTGCAATGAATATCGATTTAAATATTCTGTTGTAAATCTACTTTAAGCTTTTAGGGTTTTTTCAATATAGATGCCTCTGTCATTTATTGAGGAAATACAAGTTATAATCGATATCAGTCTATAAGTTCAGCCGATGATAGGGCACAGGCCTCGCATTATTAGTCACTAGGAGGTTTCGGATCGTAATCCACCACGCGGGCCCACTGGGTCCAGATATTTTATCCATCTGTATCACGAAATTAAACGGACTGCTTCGTATGCAGATATTAGGCAGAATCGATAACCAGTGTTACTACTCATGTAGCAAATAAATGATTTGATTTGATTTATGTAGGCGCCATCTTTAGACATGGGACCAGGGCCCCGGGATGGAGGAGATCCCTTCTTCTCTGAGTTAATGTTATTCTTTAATTATATAAAAAAAATTGAAAATATGAAAAAATAACAATTTCAATTCCTTACAAGGGCCCAGGGGCGCCGACTCCGTGGGTGCTCAGGGGCTCCACCACCCACGAGATGTAAATACTGTTAATGATTTAAGTTTAATTTATTGTTAATGTCATTGTTTGATTCGTCAATCACAACACATTTTCACAATCCCTTGTTCAATTATTTTTTCAATCTGCCGACGTTTGAGGCTAATGTTGCCTCAAAAGTAACTCTATTCCTTACGCATACAGGTGTGTGCGCGACATTTCAGGGGTTAAACGAGTCATCAAATGAGATTGAGCACCCACGGGGTGTTCTAAAAGCCGGCGCCCCTGCAAGGGCCCCAACTCATATCTGAATTTCTCAAAGACGGGGCCCGGCCCTCTGATTTAAGTACATATTTCTTAAGTAATATAACATAATAATTTACAGCCCTATAACGTAATGGTATATAATTTAATCTCTTAGCGCTCGGAAATCATAATTGTTTTATTTATACGAGTCGCCGCATATTCCTCTGTTTATTTACATACATCTGATGCAAAATAATTTTATTTTTACTAAACTAGTAACCACGATGGTCACTTACATTCACAAATAAATCATTAGAAATACCATTTTATGAAAAAAATGTCCAACGATCTAAAAATTTAAAAATAAAACTTGTATTCCGGACATCCGTCGTAACAGTTATCCGATTGAATCTAGCTCTATAGCCTTTACGACAAAAATCAGACGCAATTCAACTTCTACTCACGTCTGGATTTTATAAAGAAAAATAAACCATATTTGAGCAATAAAAAATCTTGTAGACACCGCGGGGCATGACATTGGCTTTTAAATTTATTTTTATCTTTTTGTTTACTTACGTTAGGCGTTTCCTACATTGAACTGTTAACGGCCGCGCGGCTGGAAATGGCATCGAAAAGTTATAAGGTCGTGTTCATATTGGGCTAATAGTTTTCATACATTACTAATAATTAATTAATATTAAGATATTGATTTCACATGCACTGGGCAAACAGTTTGCTTAGACGCTACATATCTAGCTAACAATGAGCGCTTACTTATTTAAATTAAGCGCTCAGTCAATTAGCGTAAACATATTCTTAGAGTTCTTAGCATATTCCACATATGGAAAATGTGGAGTTATTATTATGAATGAGGTTGAATGAATGAACAGGTGGCAGACGAGCATACAGTCCACCTGATGGTAAGTGGATACTGTCGCCCATTGACATCCGTGATACATGCCAATATCAGTCCAGAATAACAAACATCGGCACGCTCCCGGATGCGCTGTCCACCTTTGCGGATTAAGGAATGAATTGGGAGAAAGAAAAGGTAGAGAAAATGGGGAGGGATTGGATGGGATGAGATGAGAATGGGCTCTGGAATATGCCACTCACTACCGAAATACATACGTACATTGGGGAAATACGATAAAGTAGGAAATGCAGTACATTTCAATGTATTATTCTGTGAGAAGCCCACGAAGCCTGTGCCCAGCGGCTGTGGGAATGCACGTGCACTCTCCTCCAATACATTATATCAATACAATATATATTAAGTATTTAATCATGACATAAAATCCGCTAAGATTGTAATTTGTGTGACCATAGTGTTTCTTTATATTTGCAAGCTATGTTGCAGAACATTGTACCTAGGTACCATTTGTTATGTACCAATCTGTTGACATGTTCTATGGTCAGTTAGCACATCGATACGCGCATATTTAAACCAAAAGTGCGACCATCATAATTTTGGAACTACTGAACTGATATGAACTGTTTAATAGTTGTGTGAAAAAATTAAAAACAAATATGAATGCCCCTAGCTTTACGTCATTCCATCAACTATCGAAACGCTTAGTGGCAGCATCTGTCAACGCCCAAGTTCTACGTCATTATGACAACAACCGCGGCGGTCGGTGGCACCGTGTGCCAATCCCCTTAGTTGTACTCGTACGTCGTTCATTGATATTTTTGTAGAGCGCGCACTGAATTCATCTGGCACTCGGCCAACGTGAAATGGGAAAGCACGTAAAACCATAATGAGTACTCCCACGGGAATTTGAGTGGTTTCAAAGACCCAATTCTCAAGGTCAAGGGCGTACGCAGTTTAGTGACTTATGCGTTGTTTTGATTAGCCACTACGATTCTAGTGCGTTTTTAGGGAAGATTTTATGAGAACACGAATACATTAGTATCGACACAATAATTGTTAATGTTGCTTACAAACGTAGAGCCATATTAGGTTATAGATGTCTATAGTCACAGACTATATATAATAATAAATAAGCGTTAGCGAACCATAAGTTTAACCGTTTTAGACTCGAGCATGTATAACCTCAGGTGCTTCAAGAAACGTTAAAATTTGACTATAATGATAATAAATTTATTTATTTGTCACATCAATAGTAATATTGACAAAGAAAGTAAAAATACAATGGGAAGAAAATTACATGGCTTGCAGCAGTGCAAATACAGCGGTGAAGGCCGCTGATCCCAAAACTAGGTAAAGCCTGTGATATTAGGATCAGCATTCCTCAAAAACTGCATTGAAGCAGATTAATACACAATGCCAATGACATTAAATCTTCGTTTAAGTTACGGTGCTGTAACGCTGATGAGCGTTTAACGCTCGAGTCTTAAAAGAGTTATCAACGCTCACTCAGCGCTCTTCTTAATGCACCCTCGTGGCCGAGTGCCGGTGGTCTGTGGGAACGAGCTGTGAGGAGTCTCAAGCATCATCTCAGGAGAGTAATCGGACAGCAAAAACTGACCTTCGAGGAATTTACTACTGTTTTAACACAACTTGAAGCTTGTTTAAACTCCAGACCTTTGTGTGAACTATCTGAAAACACTGAGGATCTAAATGTGCTTACACCTGCGCACTTTTTGAGTGGAAGGGCTGGAACAACGATCATTGAAACGAGAGAAGATGCTCGCACTAGATGGCACCTATCCGTCAAGCTAGCAAATGATATATGGAAAAAATGGAAAGCGGAGTATCTAGCACAACTATCAATACGGACTAAGTGGCGAAACGTACATGAAAACATAAAAATCGGAGACTTAGTAACAATACAAGACGACAATCTACCTCCAGGGAAGTGGATGATGGGCAGAGTAATGGAGTTGCAACCGGGGCAGGATGGTTTAGTCAGAGTAGTGTCATTAAAAACTAAAAGCGGAATCCTTAAGAGACCAGTCCTCAAACTATCAATTTTACCACTACAATCAGCTGATGAAAAGGGACAAGCAAACAGCATTCAGGCAAATAAACTTGAAATAAGAAACTGTATACCTAAGCAGGAAACTAGATCAAGTAGGTTAGCTAGAGGAGCAAAACCTACTACGTTTTTATCAATGGCAACATATTTACTTTTGTTCCTATCGCTGCTGACAACATCATATGCATCATATCATATTTCAAATATCCCTAACAATCAATCTTTGTTTTTTGAACCCTTGAAAAACATGCAATTAGTAAGAGATAAATGGACGCTAATTGTTTATTATGACATGTCTCCATACTGGGAAGGGAATTTAGCAGCAAGCAAATATATCCACTTTTAAGAAGTTAAAATAAAATGATGCAGATAGACAGAGGATATGTTAAGATTAAGGATTAAAATGATTAAGGTTAGGTTCTTAAGGTTCATTTAGCACTGACTTAAGACTCATTTTATAACACTAACTATGGTTTTAGTTTGCCCGATGGTTGACTGGCAAAAATGCTATTTCTTTTGTATATAGGTAGGGTAGGGCGGGGCTAGTTGAGCAATTTTTCACTTGAGCGGATATAGCTCCTCAATGATAAGTCTCAATGAGTTGTTATGCGACCTGATGGATTAGTAATTTATCCCTTAGCAAAAGTGTCCATAGTAATTTATTGTTAATAAGTCAGATTTAAGAGCTACAGTCGTTTAAGTGAGAAAGGTCAAACATGCTCAACCTACCCCATAGGTGAGGTAAGTTGAGCAAGGGTATGGGGCAAATTGAGCAATTAGAACATTAAGCCATGCAATGACGTGAATGTTTACTAGACATGTAATAAAATTGCTATTTTACAACCAACTTTTTATTTATAATCTCTTAGTGATATAATAGTGAAACAGAAACTATTCTTTTTTCAAATATTAAACATAAAAATATAATCAACATAAACGAAACATTTCTTAAGCTCAATTTTTGGAATAGACTCAGTCTTTTTGTTTAAAATCTTACTTTTACAGTTATGTAATGATCAATGGGGTTTAAATATAAAATAGACATTAATGTGATATAGGAAATTAATTATCGTTGTCGCTGTCGCAATTAATGCAAACGTAAGTAAGACTAGCATTTAGCGCACATTTTGTATGTGCCCATTCCTTGCAAACTTGGCACTGGATCCATTTTTCTCCTGGTAAACTTTCGGAATAGGCTTCGCAACAAACCAGGCTCTTCATTTCTTTCCTCACTTGATTAACTCAGCTAACTTGTCAAAAAAAAAACGTTTTGAGCATTAAATGATGTTGCCCTACCAAGGCTGGTGGGTTCTGGCTTTCGAATAGATAACTCGGGATTCCGTTTTAAAAACATCGTAAGCCACTCTTTCCCGGCCATCTTATATGTAGACCAGGTGACTGGAATTTTGATGCCGAATTTAACTGCACACTCGTAGGCAAGGCGACGAACGTCTTTCGGGGAATATCCATAGAAGATTGATGCCATTTGTAACAAGTATTTTTTTAAAGAATCCTCTTGTTCTGAAGAAAATACTTGCCTCGGTGCTGCATAACCCATTGATGGAACACCGCTTTCAGATTTTAATTTCTTTATAAATCTTGTTAAGGTCATACGTTTAATACCGAATTCCTTGGCGGCGGCATTTACACTTTTGCCTTCGTTGGTGACAGCATTTGCTGCATCATTCAACTGTTGACTAGAAATAGAAGCTCTTGTAGTCTTTCTTTTATATGTCCGCATGCTAAAATAAAAGAAAACCATATATTGCTTGTTTTAAACCGTGGGGCTAGTTGAGCAACAATTGCCCAACTAGCCCCTACCCAAATATTTGAAACAAAAGTGAGGTTATGAAAAAACCGTTTGAATAAGAACCAAATCCTTTCGAGATATCGTATATATAATAGATTTATGAAAGTTTAACACTTACGTGATCGAAAACGGATGATTATTAACGTGTACAGAAGAAATTTGAACCGAAACTAATATTTTACTTTTTCGTCGCAAAACAAACAAAGCGTGTGCGTACGTCACTCGATCGACAAATCGTCACTGGCGGTCGTGCGGTGAGTTCCCCTCCTGCGACCGCTTCTTTCCTTCATTTGATGAGTTAACGAGCGGTGTGTAGTTTTTGAGATATTTCGATTGCCCAACTTGCCCCTATGCTCAACTAGCCCCGCCGTACCCTACTCTAAATTTGCACAATAAAGTATAAATAAATAATTGTATCTTTATATATTTATAACTAGAAATCGTATATAACTTCGTGCGCGTTTTGGTTACAGTAAGTGTGGTTAGCTTGATCGTGGGATCTTTATTTGATGTGGATAATAAATTATAACGATAGCAAGATTCATTAAAATACGTCCAGTGGTTTTTGCGTAAGACGCGTTCAAACAGACAGACACGAAAATTCCAAAATTTGTTGTTTTGGGCTCTGTGTAGTTCGAACCTTTCATTGCAATGACTATTTTCAAAAAAATATTAGATTTACCGACACGGTTTTGTTCTGATTTTATTATAATTTTGTACTCGTATTTAGATAATAATTGTATAAAACTGAAAGATTAGGTACACACATATTTCTTTATGATATTGAAATAGATTCTAATCTTCTGATAACTTGTTTTTATACAAATATGTCAGACGAGCGGAGAGTCCACCCGGTAAGTGGATACTGTCGCCCTGCGACATTCGCGACACATGTCATTATCAGTCCAGAATGACAATGCTTTCAAGTATTTTTGGAGTACGATTTAGGAATCGAGAGAAAAAAATAAGTCTTTTTGAGATATAGCCTCGTATCCATATTAAATATTAAAGGGCCTTTTTCGCGTTCATTTCAAGATACGCTTTACATATTTTATACCCGGAATTTAATCATATTATGTCTGGTGTGATTTATTTACAGCCTGGGCCGTCTGTATACCTTTTAATTTTAACTAGAATTTGTCCGCGACTTTGCCTGCTCGGAGACCAATTTCACCATAGAAAAGTTTTGGTCTTAGAAAACACGACGTTTTGAAAACTATTCAAATACGGTAAATATATACAAAACCTTTCGGGATAAATAATCAAAGGCTTTTACTAAATTAGATTATTCCCATTCGTCGTTACGCCTCTCCATCCCCCCCTACTATCACGTCTGATGGAAAGGATACGGATAGGAATACTTTGTGCTGCCGTAGTGTACCACGCCACCTTTTCCCGTGGGTGTCGTAGAAGGGAGACTAAGGGATAACGAAGTGGCTACCACAAGCCCTAAGGAACTACACCACCCCTAAAAGGTAGACTCGCCAACCCGCTTGGCCAGTGTGGCAAGCCATACATCCCTCGTATACACGAGGCTCGTGTCCAGCAGTGGCCAGCCCATCAGATTCGCCGGCACGAGTGATAATTTTTTCAAGTTCTTATCACATATGTATTTTTACACTAGACAGCCATAATTAATAACACACAAACGTATAGATTATTAATTACACACATTGCCGTGTACGCACATGTACGCTCCGCAATTAATATTTTATTTAAAATTACTTAATCGATACCCATCACAGACAAACTACAACACTACATATACCTAAAATATATGTACAGTACATACACTATTGAATATTTCATTTGTTATGACTTGTAGAAATATATATGAAGTAGCAGTGAATTTGACTACACTTTCGAGTTTCGGAAAAATCTTCGCTACTCAATTAAGGGTGACTATACTTTATTGATTAACACGTGAGTAAAAGATAAACAAAAGTTTAATAGAAATCAGTTTTATTTAAATCAAAGCCTATGAGGCTGTTTAAGATGTAAACAGTATAGTTGCAAAAAATGTAGGACAGATGTCGTTGTCCATTTAGTAAGAACTCGCTATGGCTTCGTTGCGTTTTCTATTGCTTAGAAAAAATTAAATGTTGTTCGTTGGTAAGCGGATGACTTGAGAATTGCGGGACCGATTTGGCTATTTTTTTTTAAAAAAATGTTCGTAATAGTCCGAGTAAGGTTTTTAGGGAAAGAAAAATTGGAAAAACTGCCCGGAAAAATTGGAATATTCGGGAAAAACTGAAAGTGCTTGTTTCTATGGGATTTTTGTATAAACTTATTGAAATTATTGTATTATTGAAATTTGGACAGGACAACGTCTGTCGGGTCAGCCAGTTTCTAAGAAAAAAAGATTGGTCAATAGTTTTGTGTTTGATTATCTACGCCAGATGCTTTAGAGTTTGTTGAGGTTCTATCTAACATGCAGGATTAACCCCAGGAAAATGCTAGTGACAGGAATTAAGTTTTAAAACTACTGCCTTTTTTGTTTACCCTTCGTCTAATACTTTAACAAATGTGGTATTATAGCTGGATTCAAAACGCCAATCAGTTGCGTGGTTTATATAAGGTCCTACAAAAATAATGCGAAATATTTTAGTATGTCAATCGGTACCCCAAAACTATCATATCTTAGTAAAAATTAACATGTATGTCATGATTATTTTCTTACATTCAAAATATGACCTGAAAAAATTCACCAGTGGTGGTTTAATGAGAAGAGCCGAGGATCGTGTTTGATGGCGAGCCTTGGGAGAGGCCTATATCCAGCAGTGGAGAGACGTAGGCTAATGAAATGGCACATTACGTAGTTGAAACCTATTTAAGCGTACTTACCGACAGAAGCGGGCGCTTTCAAAGGTCAAAGACCGAGCGAGTTACTGTGGATAGTGTTATGCACATGTGAGTAAGTTAATCAGCAATTATTTATTTTTAATGTAATAAAAATACTGGTCAATTTTTAGTTAAATATAATACTTTTAGTGTACTGATTGACATATGAAAATATTTCACACTATTTTTGTAGAACCTTATACAGGTTGTAATACAATGTCAGCCAACACTTTCATTAGCCAACACTTTCACTAGGCATCGGCACGTGCCTGGGCGCTTCTCGCCAAGATGATTCATAAGACAAGATACGTAAGACAAGATGATTCATTCTCAGAACTCAAGCAAATAAAAGCTGGTGTACCACAAGGGAGTGTACTAGGTCCGGTCCTGTACTTATTATACACATGTGATATTCCAGAGATAGAGAACAACACCATTGCAACATTTGCAGATGGACACAGCCATCATGTCTACTGGGGTCACGCATGAAGACGCAGTGGAAAAGGTACAAACCGCCGTCAATAAAATCCTTGACTGGGCAAAAAAATGGCGAGTGAAATTAAATTAATCTGTCAATTCACATAGATTTTACGAATAAAAAACCCAACTATCATCCGGTGTACATAAACGGCCATGTGATACCGTACGCGAATACAGCCAAGTATCTAGGCATGACTCTGGACGCGAAGCTTCGCTGGAAGGCTCATGTCAAAAAGAAACGTGATGAGTTAGAACTTCGCTACAAGAAGATGTACTGGTTGCTTGGGAAACATTCCTCTCTGTCATTGTATAATAAAATACTATTGTATAAACAAGTCCTCGTGCCAGTTTGGACTTACGGTAGTCAGCTGTGGGGCTGCACCAAACAAAGTAATATCCTCATGATCCAACGATTCCAGAACAAAGTACTTAGGGGCGTGGTCAATGCGCCCTGGTACATTAGAAATGACGACCTCCATCGGGACCTTAAAGTGGACCTCGTTGCCAACGTTATTAAAAAATACGCCGAAGCTCACGAACGAAGACTTCATCACCATGTGAACGTTGAGGCCATCCAGCTCCTTGATAACACGGACATAGTCAGAAGACTGAAAAGGACGAAACCTTTTGAGTTAGTGTAGTGTTAATATTATGTAGGTACTTAGTGAAATAAGTGCTCCTAATAAAGTTCACAAGAACAGAGTGACTTCCCCTTAATAGAGACAATAAGTAAATTGTTATTGGACACATACTTAGTTTTACCCTACTTAGCAATTTAGGTAAAATTTAAATTACTCATTAGTCTTAATATTATGACTAGATCGTAATTTTAAATGTAATACCTCGTTATTAGGTATGTCATTGTTAAATAAAAAAAAAAAAAAAACTTGTTTTTGGGTAAAACCATATTTTTGCCCTGTGATAGGTATATAAAAACACGCGCGTATTCGAATGCAACGCTGTGTCAATATTACAAAGCAATCGGTGAAGAACTTTCGGAGATTTAAGATTTTGAACAAACCAACGTTTACATTTTTATTTATGATAGATTGACCGGATTATTAAAGTAATGCACGTTTATTAGAGTTAAGAAACTTTTCAAAAAATCCAAAGAATATTTCGACGTCTATACATACGTACCGTGTGGCGTTGTCGGTCGGTTTTAGTATAGAATCACCTCATTTGTGTCCGCGGGCGCGGATGTCATAAGACGGCCACCACAAGTCTCGAGCAACTACATCACCTCTAGAAAACACTGCTTTTACAAAATTAATGATTATTTTGACCACGATACAATGACGATATTGTAATGAAGTGATGATAGTTTAATATAATTATGATAATGTAGCGACTAATCGTAATAATTAATATATAAATTGTAACATTTTTTGCACGCTTTTGGGATGATATAGGTATCATTTATTTCTTACCAGTGTACTTGCGAAATAAATTATTATTTATTTCGCGTGCTGTTTTAACGCAATACATCCTCATGCACAAAACAATGTGCATAGGAAAAGGCCCCATGTGCAGCAGTGAATACTGAAAGGGCTGGTTATGGTACGGTATACATATGAATGGCTGGATAGGGATGGACACGTGAAGCTCTACAACTTTTTATGCGATCGGTCTTTTTCTGAGATTATGCTACTATCGCCCTCTAAAACTTATAACCTTAAACTGGTAGAGTAGTTACAACAAATTCTGCCAACGTCAGAATAAAATAACGCGTAGTAACTCGAATGTAAACACACAAATATTTGTCTGAAGTATATTTCTGTAGCGTATCATAATGTTTTCATTCTCTGTTTTGTTGTTAGTCTAAACATAATCATTCTGTATGTTTAGCACTGACATAGTTACATATTTATTCTTTTATATCTGTCTGTTTGGTCGCGTTAATCTCGGTATTTACTGGACAGATTTTATTGCTATTATCACAGCCGTGTGGTGTATTTATTCCGGAAGATTATAGTTTTTTTTTTATAAAATTGGTTCAGTAGTTTTGAAAATAACGGGCTAATTTTCCAAGCGAACAGAGTCGCAGGCAGATATATCTACAGTAAGAAAACCGAAAAAATAATTAATTCCGCATATCAAAATAAAACAAGAAAAGTTTCTATTTCATTGAGTAATTAGTTTGCCACTCAGTGATCTACCAGAAAGAGTAAATATTCCGACAGGTGGCTTTGGTATGTTAAGTATGTAGTAGCATGAGACAGTGAGTCGGCTCTTTTGCCACGGCACGTGTCAAGAACCCTGGCAGTCTAGGGCGGGGTTGTCGCAGCATTGCCTAATCCCCATTTTTTGGTTACAAATAAAAAATAAATACGCAATGAAAAAGGCTTCAAAGGCTATTTGTTAGTTAAATGTCAAGACATTTAACTAACATTCAACAAATCTAATATCTCTACGGTCTTAGTTTCATCTTTCCTGATAGATAGGTACACATTCTCTGAATTAAAGAAACTATAAGAGAATGGCGCATTCTCGCTCACACTATTACTGTTTGAAGGCTATCAATAGCTTTCTCGCTCACACTCTATTGCTGTTTGAAGTCTGTCGATTGTTCTCTCGCTCACACTAAGTGCCCGCCGCATTCTCTTATCCACGTCATATTGACAGTAATTTTATAATTCATCTGTTCGGATAGGTAACGCTAAGCGATGTCAGCACCCAATTGTAATTATTTTTTCCCCAACAATAACATTTCCCCCAACAACGAAATTTTTCCCCAAAATCAGGACAATAATCCCCAATCTAGTAATGCTGGTTGTCGGCTGCGCGGTAGGCGTTGTGTTGTTGCCAATTTAGTACCATTTGGGGTTCACGTTTACAATACTGAGAGCTAATCCAACTAAGCTAAGCTAAACCAACCCAACCCAACCCAACCCACGGATCCGTGCAACAGTTGCAATACACCCAACACCAGAATAATACCAACTACAATGTTATCAAAAGATTCCTCATAGCTATCAAAACAGATTAGGTAATGTTCACCAAATTGCGATTACTAGTATTTTTAAAACTGTAACAATACTTTTAATACATTTTATAAATATATTGTATTTTTTTTTGTGGACGAAGGCGGCAGACGAGCATGACACCTGATGGTAAGTGGATACTGTCGCCCGTAGACATCCGCGATACATGCCAACGTTAGCCCAAAATGACAAACGTTCAAGGTAGTCTCCTGCGAGAGAGGGGTAACGTGACAAATCGAGCGCGCCCAGCAACTGTTGGATTGCAGCTTGCATTCTCCCCCTCATTTCCAGTCAAAGAAGTATATTTCTAAATATTATTCCAAAATAAATATTTACTTTATAAATTACAATAACATAATGCTTACAGAGCCTAAGAAAATAACTATCCACATTAGAATGTTACACTTATATTTGTCGAAACAAATTATAATAAAAGATTCAGGAATCGATTCGGAATTAGATTTTATCAAAAAACGAAAATAACCCATCTGGAAAGGATCCGATTCTGCATTAATAAAACACAGATGTGTTTATCTATTTGTATAAATAAATGCTAATGAATAGGAAGGGAAGACCTTGGACTAAAATAGTTAAGAAATGTTCTTCCGGTTGAGAAACCCACCAGACCGCCTCTCTGAGTAGGTAGGCACCTCGACAGACAGTCCGCGATTGTTGGCATTATCACCCAGTCTATTGGGAGAGGATGGGTGCACATTCCGTCTGGGCGCATTCGACTGGTCACGTAAGACGACTACCGACAAAATGTAAAACATTTCCCAATTTATCCTGTTCCCCCAATATACGTAGGGACATGTTTCGGTAGTGAGTGAGATCTATGTCAGAGCATGGGCTAGAAAATGGAAAGAGGTAATGTGGGATGGGAACGGTCCCATCCCATCTTATCCCTCTCCATTTTCTCAACCCTATCTCCAATCCAAATCCATTTTAAAATCTCCAAAGGTAAGTGGTACAGGAGCGTACCAACGTTTCTGGACTGATATTGGCATGTATCGCGGATATCCGACAATATTCACTTACAAGTAAGTACACTAAATGCTCGCCTGTCACTCTGTTTCTATATAAAAGTCTTCCGCTGTATATAAAAAGACAATCTTATTTTTGCAAAATATCTTCATAATTTGATAAAAAAAAAGCCGTAGGGCAAGATAAAATTACTGCAGAAATGAGAATTCTTTCCGACTGAGAAGACCGTCTTACCCCGAGGCGTAAAAACGTAATACTCGAATTCAGATTGGCCACGATTACGAATTATTTGAAAAGTAAACATGATGAGATCGAAATGGGAGAAATATATTTTTATGTAAGTATGACAATACGCGTGTATTTCTGGAAATGTGTTATTTTTGCAAAAATAAATTTGAAACTCAATGGTAGATGAAAGACAACATAAACATACTAGTAGCTTAATAGAAAAACGCAGTAACAAACAAAATTGAAAACTAAGTATTACCCGCGACTTTACCCGTTTAGAATCGGATAATGTGCAGATAATAGTGGAAAAAGACATTTTCGTTTACCAAATACTGATTTCATTGAATTATTATTATACGAGTAAACCACATTATTCGCAATGTGATAGGTGAACAATGTGATTAGTGCAAACCTTTTCTCAAACACGTGGGTTTCCCCTCGATGTTTTCCTTCATCATCGAGTTATAGATAATTTATAAGACGACCTCACGAATGAGAGTCCATAATATAATAACCTGTAGGTTATCAGCACTCTCTATTAGCTTGCAGAAGAAAAAACATAATCCTCAATCCTAATCCTAGCTGCTGCCTGGTTAACGATTTTGTACTACAAAATCCGGCAGTTGGAGTCGTTTTAATGCGCCTTGCAAGCATCTTGCAGGGCGGCAGTAGGTACAATTACATTCAATGATTATTTGTTGTATTTCGTTGTTTGTTTGTTTTTTGCTGTGAATAGGATTTTGCAAGGTCGGCCGGCGCACCCGCATACCCCCTGGTGTTGCGGGTGTCCATGGGCGGCGGTAGCACTTACCATCACGTGGGACCGCTTGCTCGTCCACCCACTTGTCTATAAAAAATAATGTAGGGGTCCTGAGTAGGTGAATTGATGGGCAACTCTAGAAAGCCTACTCAGGTAGGTAATACTTAAATAAATAACCATTATTTACCACACATTTATATTTATCAAATTTTATATTCTCACAGGTTCTCTAAATACACAAGTTTGTAAACATTGGCTAACTTTTGTAATTAATTAGCTATTGTTTACAAAGTAATTAAAGAATTTAATTAATCTAATGCAAACGATATCAATTATACAAATGTTTTCATGTAAATTACTCGTATTATGTTGTTCTAAATATTAACTCGTTACTGTAACCTAATTTTAGCATATGACCAACACCATCCAAAATATATCAAAACATATCCAAACATACGTATTGTACATTATATCAGCTATACGTTGAACATGTTGTTATACGACTCTGAATACAATAGACTCGGGCCGCCATGCCTAAAGTGGGTTTCGCGGAACCTAAGGGTTCCGTGGAAAGGTCACCAGGGTTCCGCGAATCAGTTACATTTGTCATTGAATCGTTGGATTATTTTGGCTGTTAAATAATTCCACAGTTACAAATTATTATTTTGGAATTGTGCAAAAAATGTAAAAACATAACGGTAGAACAGTTTCATTCTTCACATTAATTTTGTTTAAAATATTTCTAAATGTAGATTCTTTACTCTTTTTACTTTTTTTACTTCATTTGTTATCATTTGATGAGGGGTTCCATAAAATAAAAGAGATTTGTTGAGTGTTCCGAAGCCTTAAAAGTTTTGGAACCGCTGGACTAGAGGTCGGGGTTAAGTATTGTGATTTTGGTACTTGCGGTGTAAGAAAGCTTAATATAGATATTCCCTTATCCGGGCATTATATTCTCGGGTGTCATTTTAATCTATCTACCAAAGTTTATTTCGCTATGTAACTGAGTTTACTGTAACAAATATTTTTTTAAACCTATTTCAGTTTTCTTGATATCCTCACTACGCACCATAAGCCTCGTAATAAAGTGGGAATATAAGATGTACCTAGTACCTATGTATACTAATATAATAAAGAGGTAAAATTGTGGGTATGCTGGAAGTAATCTCTGGAACTACTGAATTGATTTCAAAAATTCTTTCACAAATAGGAAGCTACATTATCCGTGTCTAATATAGGCTATATTTTATTTTAAAATTTTGAAAAATAACTTTTGAAAAAAAAACTTTTGAACAGAAGCGAAGCGAGGGCGGGTCGCTAGTCTTAAATAATTCAATACACATACAATAATAGGTACAACATCATTAACAACCAGATTCAGTATCCCGGGAATCCTGGTTTATATCCATATTATTATAATTTTGTCACAACTACCAAAATAGCTGACCCCGACCCCTGCTGATAATATAATCGGTTTGTGTTATAGCATACGGTACTGAAACGTGGTCTCTGACGATAGGCCTATGCCTGACCCATAAGTTCAAAGCCGCGCAGCGAACAATGGAAAGGGCTATGCTCGGGATTGCCACTGAAGTGTCAATGGGCAGGTCATACTTACTGCAGGACCGACAGGATAGACAAGCCTTCGAATGGAGGCCCGTACGGGAAGCGCAATGTGGGACGCGCTCCGGCCATGTGGACAGAAATTCGCCGGTGGTGGCTGCATGAGTAGATCTGAAGGTCGTGTGTGGTGGCAAGTTTTGGGAGAGGCCTATATCCAACAGTGGAGAGACATAAGCTAATCATGAGGCTAGGCACTAGCTAAAAGGTTAAGAATGTTGTATTACATTATCTACCTGCTCTTCAGTAAATTCTTCTTTAAGTTCTAAATTACAGCATGTCGTCACGAAATATATAATATGAAGCTTACGTCTTGCTTTTGTCTGTTGTGTCTAAAAATATAAGACGTATAAGTTTTAGAAAATCATATAGATCGGTATGTAAATATTTAATTACTTGTTTATACGTTCAAATTACCAAACATGGCCGTAGACCGGTCGTACTCGTATATGAGATGATTGAATTGAAAAGCGTTATAATTCTATTTTAGAATACTCATCACCATAACAACACCGCAAAAAGACATGCAGACTTCATAAACATACATAGTCCGAGCGTTGGCCGATGAAAGTCGCGTGTAACGAGTACAAATCATATCGATGCACATGTAAATAGCTACAAATACATTTAAAAAAATATAAAAAGCTTATAAATAGAATACAAAGCGTATTTGAAAAGTTTTATTTTTCTATGTTACATACTTACATACTGTAGGACATAATCCGTCCCATTTCCAGCTATCACAATCAGAAGAAAAACGACGATTTTTAAGATATAATTAGAATTAATACTTGAATTATGATAAATAAGCTTATCCCGAGGCCCGCCAGTGAGGAGATACAAGCTTATATCGCACCATGCCATACCACGCCACAGCTTATGTCTCCCCACGTCTTTTAGTACGACGCAAATAAGCGTATATACTTTCTATATATTTATATAGGGTGTATATTGTCACTTTGCATGCTTTCTTTTGGTTATCTTTTGAGATTTGTCTCTGTAAACAGGAAATAAACGGTTTTTATTTCTTTACCACGCGCTCTTCTCATCTGGCAACCGAGTAATGGCCGTAATTCCAGGTGCTAGGTTTCAAATCATGGAGACCGATGATGGGCAATTGCGTCACCAGTGCGAGAGCCCAGCGATCACTAACCCGCCTGCCCAGCCTGCCAAACGTCACGATATACGCGACGTCAGAAACCACACGACCGACGATGCGATGGGTGTTAAATAAATTCTAGTCGTATGTCACAATAACTCCATGTTGCCGCTTAGACTATAATACATAATTCATAATCGTCTTCTATAGTCGAGAGTACAATGACGCAAGCAAACACAAAATGTGTTGTTTTTGTACGACAACAACGTTTACTTTTATATTTAAACGTTTTTATACAAACACTTTTGAACTGTGTTTGCTTATATACCTACCTTATATGATTTATTATAGATATTTATTACAGGGTTAGTGACGTAAAAATGTCAGTTGTTTATTTATACGTCAATTACTAAATGCTTAATAAAAGCTATAGGTAGTTACTATGGTAACGAGACAGAAGATATAAGTTATTTTATTACTATCACCTTTAAGACCCAAATCGCATTGTTGAACACAACTTAAATTTTCTTTTTTTTTTATTAGTTAAGTGTTTCCTAATTAACTTTAACGCTTTAATTAAGCTATAATGTTAATATAATATAATGTATAGTTAATATAAGTAATATTTAATGAGCCGGGTGCTCGAATTCGTGAATTCGAGCACATGGGTGATAATTTCAATTCACATGCGGAAGGTCGTGACCTTCCGCATGTGAATTGAAATTATCACCCATGTGGACATACTACGCAAAAGAAAGAGCAAAGAGTCTGATTATGGTTTTACTATGTAGATGTTTACTACAGTTAAAGGTGGCTAAAAAGGCGGTTTTTTAAACTTTCAAATAGATTTAGTTAAAAAAATATTCGTAGATATAACAAGACTTTCTTACATTACACGTAATGTAAGTAATTAATGTGTTTAAAATTACTATAATCCGAAATCTTTTATACTTATTATACATTATACTTATTTTATATTTAATAAATAAGTTTCCTTAGAGTAAACCAATACATAGTTATGAAAGAGATTACTAATTTTAGGCCTTTCATTTTTTTTAAAAGTCCTTTTTATGTAACAAGAGGAATAGCCGTAGCGCTGACCCAATAAAAGTTAAAATAGGTTCTAATATTTAAAGGATTATATTAAAATTATTTAGTATTTATTCGGGAGATACAAGAAAATATTTTTACAAGTCATTCAGTTGTTATTTTTAAATTATTATTTTTATACAACTGTGCGGAGCAATCCAAGCAAGTCTGCAAGACATTAGACCAAATTATTAGAACCGTAAAAACGTAAATAAACAGCAAAAATTAGAAACATATGTTTCGTAAAATGTCTATTTTACACGCATCATTTCATCCTTCAGCAAATACTCATGAAATATGAACAATTATAATAATGAACGAAGTTCTTTGTGACGCTAGTTCACGACCCCATCAATTTTTCCGAAATATACACCTGCAGGACAGGTATATCACCGTACCAGGCACTCATTTACCGGAACTAGGCAAATCAATAGGCGCTTTCGTAAACAAAAACAACGTATAAACAACGTATAAAACGTTCAACCTCCAAATGGAACCTCCTTTGTTATAGTCACGTTCTTTTTACCGCCAAAAAAATCCCTAATGATGTTTAAAAGAAAGAACGCTAAAAACCGCACTTTACCGGCAAATAGAACACAATTTGTATTGAAATTCGAAAATCAAATCGCTGACCTACTTACCGGCAATCGATGTAGCGAGTCTCGTAAGATTTATAGAAATACACTGGGCAAAGGCACTGTTTTTTAAAATAATAAATAGCAAAAATCACGGGCCACAACGCGTATTGACGGAGTCGACTGCCGTGCGATACAAAATTAACACACTGTTGCGTCGGAAATCAATATCTCCGCCATTATGGTGCGAGAGAAAATCGCTGTGAACTCTGTGCTCTGTCCGTGTCCATTCAATACTGGAAAAAGGAGGAGGCATGCGTAGAGCGGAGTGCTCGGGAACGCGCGCCTTTCGACGTAAAAGAGCGGGAAAATGATTTTTTTTTTTAAGATAACGTATAACAATCGTGAGCGCTTTCAGCCAGGAATGTTTAATGATGATGTTTAATGATGTTTTAACAAAAATCATTTCAAGATAAAAGTTTACGTAACAATGATTTAATATGGAATAACAATTGCGCAACTTTCCGCACAAGGCCAGGACATGATCGCAGTTTTATTTACACAAAACATTATGATAACCTCGATTTATTATTTATAGTTATTATTAGATTATAGGATGGTATAAAATAACGAGCTGTCAAGTTTAAATAAATTCTCCTAGAATTTTAAATAAATTCTTTAAATAAATTGTCAAGTCGGCATGTTCTCAGAGAACATGCTGACTTTACAAAAAGCCTGCAAGGGGGGAGGCCGTAACGAGAGCTACTACGGACTATGACTGCTACGGGCTACAAAGCAAGAGCTACGACCACATGCTACGACTACAACGTGCTACGACTATGCTACGACAAAGTATCTGAACTAGACTAATTGGCTAGTCGATTTTTTTATTCCAGTCAGGGATATGACATGTAGAATTACCAATAAAGTGTCGTCTCCGTACAAATTTCACTGTTTGACAGTTGTAAATGTCATATCCCTATGTGATCCCTATTTACAACTATGTGATAGTTACAACTATTTAAAAAATCCGACTATATGATACAACATAAAATTTTATTTTTTACATTTATTGTGTATAGATTTATTAGGCGATATTTAGGTTCTCTTAATGAACCGCGGTGATGATGTTTGGAGTGGTGGGTGAAGATGTTGCTTTTAACAGACGAATATGTATTGCCCGTTCGTTTTTGATTGTGTTCAAAGCACATTGTACTAATGATATCATGGGATACAACACTAAGTGTCATGGATTATGCCCTCCGATTTCTCTTAGGCCTCTACCAGAGGCCACGCTAGAGGGGGAGAGTGCACGCTGCAACCCAACAGCCCCTGGGCGCTCTCGACTAGCCACGTTACCCCTCTCTCACAGAAGACTACCTTGAAATGCATTTCCCACTTTATCTTATTTCGCCAATGTACGTACGTGTTTCAGTAGTGAGTGAGCCCTGCTAGAGCCCATTCCCATCCTATCCCTCCCCATTTTCCCAACCTTTTTTCCAAATCCATTCCCATATCTCCTAAGGTGGGCAGCGCATCCGGGGGCGTGCCAACATTTGTCAGTTTGGACTAATGTTGGCATGTATAGCGGATGTCTATGGGCGACAGTATCCACTTACCATCAGGTGGACTGTATACTCGTCTGCCGCCTTCGTCCATAAAAAAAATGAATGTTTCTTTTTTTCAAAAAATATTTCATGTGCAAACGGCTCAGTTACAATTTTGTTATACCTATCTATAGCAGCAGTGCCTAGCACTAGCGCTGGCACTAGAAGTGCCAGCGACTTCGTGTGAACTTGTGATTCCCGTGAGAACATCATAATTTATCTGGATAAAAAATACCCTAAATGTTAAATGAAATTAACCCAGTAAATAAGTTATAAACATGCCAAGTTTCACTAAAATCTGTCCATTGATTTTTGTGTGATGCACATTCAGAGGAACAGACAGACAAAAATTACAAAAAATGTTATTTTGTTCTGTGCGTCATATGTAATTACTTTAAACGGCAATGAATTGTTTTTAAATATTTCTTGTACCGACAGGGCTATATATGTTACGATTGTATTATATGCAGGGTTGGCTGATATATATCAGCGGATATATATCAATTGATATTTATATTGATATATATCAATAAATATCGTTAAAGTCCGATATTTATAGTAAACTAGCGACCCGCCCTCGCTTCGCTTCGATTTATAAGTTTCATTTTTTTTTAAATAATATATAGCCTATATTAGACGTTGATAATGTAGCTTCCTACTTGTGAAAGAATTTTTGAAATCGGTTCAGTAGTTCCAGAGATTACCCCCAACATATAAACACACAATTTTACCTCTTTATTATATTAGTATCTATAGATAGATATCAAAATATCCGATAAAATATAGATCAAAATATAAACATCAATTGATATTTACCAGCTATTACTTTATTTTTTATTATTTTACCATCTCTTCGTCTACTTTACTAATTAGATGAATAAAACTATATTCTAATTACTAATAATATTCTAATTACCTTAAAATGTATTGGACACCAATAATAATGAAGATACGAATATTCAGATTTTAATGATATTGAATTTGACTCTTATATAAATCCCTCTAAAGATCTTTCTGATAATTATTTTCGCCTATTAGATGTAGATAATCGATATATTAATTGATATACATCAAATGATATTTATATTTTGATATTTGTTGTAAATATCGTATTTTAACGAACTCTGATTATATGTATAGATTAACTGACCAAATCTGTTTTCTCAAACATTGACTTTGGTGACATCTTAAAAGAATAACATATTTTTTTTACTGGTTATCTTAAAACTAAGACGTTGATTTCTATTTGAACAGAATCTTGAAAAATGTGAAATTTCAAGTTAGAAAATCTTAACCGAAGTCCATAATACCGACAATAAGCTCAGATAACGCCACATATATCTTGAAAGCCCACCATTAGTAGGTAAATCAATGTGAAATATGCACTGAGTATTGGAAGCTCGACATAGGTCAGGATGTCTGGCGTCAGTATATAATCCGATCAAATTATATAATCATGCCAACACACGAGGCCGGGAAGGAAGTAGAGTGAACACAATACTTGGCTGGCTTGTTGAGGTTACTGTCCTATTGAACGGGGTCAGTAGAGCCATAGTAGAAACAGAATAGTAGCTTACTCTATAATATACTCGTATAAGGTTCTACGAAAATTGTGTAAATTATTTTAATATGGGTTGACCAACGGTGCATCGGTGGTTCCTGTCTCCAAAACCTTGTACTTGTACTCCAATTTGATCCGATAACAACTCTGAATTAAGTCTTTACAGTCTGATTCAGAACTACATTTATGTTATCAACTTAAATATTCCGTTCCAATCCAATTTGTCCAAAATGTGAACAAATATGGCGACTTGAGGTCACCTTCATGGCCTTAAATTAAAGGCCTTAAATATCTTAACATTTAAATCTAGGACAAATGTAGCTTTAAATATATGGCAAACTTGCACTATCGATGAATCAAATTATGTAACATTAGCGACCCGCCCCCGCTTCGCACGGGTAGCATCAAATATCTATAGCCGGATGACTTCTGGTGGATATTATTATCAAACCGGTAGCTTATTTTCGCAAAATGTTCATAAATTATAGCCTATCACCTTCCTAGATAATCCCTCTTTCTATTGGTGAAACCCGTATAAAAATCCGTACTACGGTAGTTTCTGAGATTAGCCCGAACAAACATAAACTCAGCGCGGCGGGGGACAACATTTAAATTATTTATTTAAATAAATAAATAATATATTTGCCACACTGATACAATATAAATAACACAAAAATACAGTTGAATAGATATAAAGATAATGAAATTTAAATAGCTCAGATTAGTGTAGGTACTCACCGACTCGCGATCCCGCGGTACCCTCCCAAAGCAACGCCCTAAGCCGAGATCCGTTCCTTCCGCCGGTCTACCAGCGGGAAAGCCCTTAGGCTCGTTGCTGCACACACTCTTTGCTCCTGGCTGAGCGCCTTCTGCGCTCGTCTTAAACCTTATATGTCCGGTGACTCTTGAAAGGCCACAAGAATTTAGCCATTCTGACTAAAAAAAACATACAGTCCACCTGGAGGGAAGTGAATACGGCCGCCCATGGACCTCCGCGATACATGTCAACGTCAGTCCAGAACGAAGGATTAGTGAGGTCACCAGTTCGAGAGCAGTCTCATTCTATTAAATCTCGCTTTAGAATTGATGTTACAATTAGTTGTTACTAGCTCCGAAAAACATTGTTAGAAAACCCGCGTCCCCGAAAATTAAAAAATAAATAAAACTAAGGAAATGGCATTGATGATTTCCAATCTGCATTACGTCCGCGTAATGAATTGTAACCTAGTGTTCTTTCACAATGCTAAGGTGAGTTGTGCACATACATGTACCTACCTACATTGTTTAAGTGTGCGTAAACTTGAGAACGCATTTAATGAAGGATTTTGATGAAGCTTGGCATTGTACTTTTTATTCAGATCAATTATAAAGTTCCCACGGGAATCCAGCTAGCCACACATACGCGAACGTCTTTGCACAAGAAGTCGCGGGCGAATCTTTTAAAAATTACAAAGTGGAAAATGTTTACATACAATCCAGTGTAGGGGTCGAGGTCACACAAGTTTCTGAGAGAATTATCTTGTATTGCGTCATATTCTTAATTATGTATTTGCATTATTTTATGATCAAATTAAAATTTGCAATCTCTTTATTATATAACACCTATATTGTAGGGGAGAGTGCACTCTGTATACCCACAACCGCGGGGCGCACTCGACTGGCCACGTTACCCCTCTCTAACAGAATACTAACTTGAAATGTCTCCTCAATGTACGTACCTACGTGTTTCGGTAATGAGTGAGATATGCCAGAGCCCATTCCCATCCCATCCTATGCTATCCCTCCCCATTTTCCCGAACCTTTCTCCCAATCCATTCTTTAATCTGCAAAGGAAGGCAGCGCATCCGGGGCCGTGCGAACGTTTGTCATTCTGGACTGATATTGGCATGTATCGCGGATGTCTATGGACGACAGTATCCACTTACCATCTGATGGACTGTAAGCTCGTCTGCCGCCTTTTTTTTCTATAAAAAAAAGTATGTTGAATAAAATTTATTTATATTTACTTATTTATATTTGTATGTTACACGGAAATCGATAAACGTAAGATATCATTGATTAATGGAAATTGTAAATCCTGGAATTTTTAAAACTTAATTAATTAAATTATAATGATTTTAAGGGTGTCCCTCAATCCTTATACAGGGTATTATGAGGTTTACGATGTGTATAAAATATCTATATATTAGGTATTATATTATTATGTATCAAAATACAATACGCGTATGTATTTATTTTCTCTCTACTCAAATATTGTCTGGTTGCTTTTAGCGATAAGACCAGACCGCCTTTTGTATTGATATATTGTATTGTCTTTTTATCTATGGTGTACAATAAAGAATATATCCTTACTACAACATGTCATATATCGCCGGGTAAAAACTGTACCTACGTTTACATACGTCACAAGGGAAAATTTATTTAGCCGCGGACTAAATTTATCTTACACAAAGTTTGTTCTGAGTAAAGCAAAGCAACCTTTCCAACAATGAAATGTTTGCACAAGTTGATCTGGACGTGTTTGTCGTGGCAACTTGAAGTGAGACAGGTTTTGTGTTTGTTCCGCTGTTTTAATTAATTAAGTTAGTGTAAAAATGATTTCAATAAAACAAACCTATTTTAAGTATAAACTATTTTTTGCCGTGAATTCGCCCGCTTTGTTAAAAACAGTTTTGTGAAAATTGATTCCCTCTACTATTCTGTTTTTAGTCTCTCTTTTTCAGGATATACACCCTCCTGGTGTCCTTCAGATCTTTCCTTCCAAATTCAAATCATCTAGGTTTGCCATGCGTCCCCTTTTCCCCGGAGACTGTCCTCTTTTGAAGAGCGTCCCGGGACGTCCGAGGGGATTTACCAAATGTGTCCGGGGTTTCTAAGAAGTTGTAAATTCTGCAATTGTCAATGGACTTTCTATGTATTCTACTAGACAAGCAGTTCTAAAGAAAGAAAGTTCTTAAGAGCGGGAGAGGAGAATTTAATGCAGCGATTAACCGTATGTTCACGCAGATGCGACACGAAACAACCTTTGCCTATTTCCATGTTGTCCCTGAGAGTAAACAATTGATTTTTTTTTGATCTCGGAAATTTTATCAATTGATCATGTTAGAATCACTAAAGTGTCTGTTCCGAGAAATGATAATGATTTTTATTGAGTCCATCGCTTTTTTATTAGGCACTTGTTGAAATTAATGAGCGTGTTTTTAGGCTGAGGACAATCAAATAAATAATTTATGGAAGTATTGCATACTGTACTCTCCACGAGCCGCTTTGCAGCACGAAATCGTATGTTGTGGAACTGCCCGCTGACGGTTTTACGTTACGTTATAACTTGGAGTTTATCAAAAAAGCTGTGAATAAGTTTTATAAAGTTGGCAGCGCAGCCACATCTCCCTCGATGTTGCATGGTTATTCGACTGTGCACCTGGGTCAATCAAGTCACTGATCAGTGTACCATGATTGTCCAAGGTCACCGAATGATAAATCACGTGGGTGAATAGTCTACTTTATACAAGATGAATTGAAGCAGTGTCGCATACGTCGAATTTTTTTTCCCCTAAGAGTGATTGAAATCATTCAAAAAATCCCCTAACCAAAATTCAAAAAACCAAAACGCTCTAAACTTAACAATATTACATTTGTAGAATATTAGGATATGTAGATATTTTTTTCCCCTTAAATTATAGATTTAGAGTACCTAAATCTAACAACTAAATAAATTAATTATTACAAAAGTATTTATTAAATGTATCGAATCATCTAATCGATACAAAATTGTGCTAGAATTAAATCTACAATCTTAATTTGGTCATCTCTCTAACGATCTGTGATCGAGCAACTAAGAAAATGGAAAGACTATATTCACCAGATTGCTAGCTGATCACTGTAAGCAGCTTACAGCCATTACACTTACAGTTTAATCAAGGTTTCGAAATCAAATAATGAATTTCATAAATATTTTTATCCACCAAACAAACCCCTTTGCCATTTCTTAACCCGTAAATTTAAAGGAACATAGGGTTGTTGACTACACTGAATTAGTTTTTTTTTTATAGAAAGAAGGTGACAAACGAGCATACAGTCCACCCGGTGATAAGTGGATACTGTCGCCCATAGACATCCGCGATACATGCCAACATTAGTCCAAAGTGACAAACTTTGGCATGCCCCCGGATACGCTGCCTACCTTTGTTGATGAAAGAATTAATTTGGAGAAAGAATTGGGAACGTGGGAAGCGATAGGATGGGAATGGGCTCTGGCATATCTCACTCACTACCGAAACACGCACTTACATTAGGGAATATGATAAAGTGGGAAAGGTAGTATTCTGTGAGAGGTGTAACGAGACCAGTAGAGTGCGCCCAGCGGTTGTTGGATTGCAGCGTGCACTCTCCCCCTCCAACCAATAGGGAAGTGTTGCCAAATAAAAAGCCAATTGGGTCAACGTTAATCAAAAGTATAATTACTGTATTAATTGCATATTGTAAGAACTGTTAAAATTATTACAAAACCAAAAAAGATACAATGTTATACGAAAAATAAAGGAAACAAAGGAATGTAAAAATTACGTTTATTACGCAAGATCTAGATCATGGATGTGGTCTAAAAATTAAGGGTACAATAAATAAATTATAATAATTTAAATTAAGAGTTTGACTTAGATTAAACATTAAACTTAGGTTTAGCCTCGAAAACGAAAAGTATAGAATTAAGAACTGGTCTTAAAATTAAAATTATATACATAGTTGTGAAATAAAAAGGCATTCACGTTTAACATAGTATGTTATATCTTAAATATAACATCAAATATACATATAACTAAAGAGTAAACATATAATAAACTAAACTTAAGTACATTTATGACTTAAATAAATTATTAAGTACAATTAGGAAATAACTTTGGATCGTTACTATCCTTAGGCGAAACGGGGCTTAGGCAACCTGATGCAAAAGGCACCTCAGGCAACATTAGTTAAAGGGACCTTATATTACCTTAGGCAAAAGGGGTTCAAGTTTCCCAGATATTAAGACTTAAAAAAGTAACAATTTTTATTGCCTTACAACTCCTTTAATTAAAGCACACTCCTTGAGTCAACACAATTGTAAGTTACAAAATTTTAATCAAAGTCGTTAAGTTCATGCCGACAATAGGTGCCTTTACTCGGATAACGCCATATTTTACCTTACAATGTAAATCTAAATAACACAGATAAAATTTAAAGTGACTAAATTTAAGTGGATTTATAACTAAAATAAAATATTAAACACATTTTTTTAGGAAATAACTTTGGATCTTATTATGCTTTGGACAAGATAAAATGTTACAGGCAAAAAAGAGCTTAGGCAAAAGGGGTTCTAGTTTCTCTAATATATAACACTTTAGTGAAATCTTAAAAAGATAAAAATTTCATTATTGTCGTGTCTTACTGATCAGATAAAATTATCTATTGAATCGGGTCTTAACGCGTATTTTTACGTTAATTATTTTACTCGACGTTTCGGTTGGGTTGCACCAACTATGGTCACCAGCTGACAGAAGAGGCGGGTAGTTTACGTCGAGGATTGCGAGCAGTTTCATCAACTACCCGCATTTGGTCTAGTACGGAAAGTTGTGGCACACAAAACTTACAATATCAGAATTCAGAAGCAGCGTCAGACGTAAAATCGCTAGGTTTAATTTTATTAAAATTAATAATCACTGGATTCCATGTCGAGGACAATATGTATTCATCTTCTCGATTGAAATTTTTATGTTTCTTAATTTCAATTGCTTCTCACACAATCCTGGAGAAATAGTGGCGATCAGGGGAGAGGATTTTTGACTATGGAGCTCCATCAAGTGATTGATTCCATCATTAAACTCTTTGTTCAGACAACGTTACAAATTAAAGTACTATAATAATACAGGCAAGATTATGCAATTATGACTAAAATAAATATTAAGTGCAAAACTTTGGATCTCATGCTTTGGGGAAATCAAAATATGAACAAATAACTATAATAATAGAAAGAAGATGATCAAAACGTACAACTATTTTCACATATTCTGTTGCAAAAACTTCCTCTCATTTATACAATTCTCCAATTCGTCATGGTATTTATCAATCTTGGCATCAAAACCAGGACTTTGAATGCTAAAATCAAAACTGTTACCCGTAATAACTTTCTCCTGATTCAAAGTTGAATCAAATCGAACTTTCTTGCCTGGTGTATAAGGTTTACTTTGCGAACAATCGTTATCGTCGACTCTTTCCTTTAAAGGCGTTACATTCATATTTAATTTCGTATTCCTTAATGTTTTAATCGTTTCATATTGATGCTCATCATCTAATTCTTCAATTTCTATTTCATCAGAATTGTCTAAATTTAACGCGGGGTTTTCGATTCCTGATTCTTTAGGCGGTGGTTTCTGTTTGGGAGTTTTCCTCGGTACTTCATAAGGATTTAATGTAACATTGCTGTCAGGTTTATGTTCAGTCTTGAAAGTCTTTTTCAATGTTTTCAGCATTTTTTTCGATAGTTTATTACTGGCTTTCAAAATCTGATGCTTCAAATCTTTTTTAGTTTCGTTAGATTCTGTTGAGCTGTTAGATTGGTTGCTTAGTTTGTTTAAATTCATTATATCAATAGCATTGAACTGTGAGACGTCGTATCCCAATATTTTGCTTTGTTTATTGTAGTGAGTTTCAGTTTCATCGCCCATGTTTTCGTAAATAGGACTCTCTGGTTGATAGTTATCAATATTTTCGTATTCATGTTGATCAACGTTAAGAGATTCATTGACAGTGGATATTGTACTATTTATATCACTTGTAAATAGCCTACGAGGCATTAAGCTTTGTGGAATAGCATTTTGAGTTTGCATTGAACATTCGTCAGTATATTCAGACTCGGTATTCATAATTAAGAAAGGATTTTCATTACTGACTGTTGAATTTTCATTTAGACTCCCATTAAGAAATGGGTTTGTGTTCTTGTTTTTATCGATTCGTTTCTTTTTGGTGATTATTGTGATTGTTTTAATTTCCATTATGTTACTTTCGTTCAAATCGTCATCCAAAATTAGAGATTGATTGGAAAGATTTGGCGAATCTAAAGCGAGACGATCTATGAAACTCAAACTTAAATTACTTGTATTGTTTATAAAAAAATTGTTTGTGACGTTTGTCTGTGTAGTTGGCTTTATAGCCGACAAGTCTAGTTCAGTATTATTAGGGAAAGTTAAAGATTTTTGTTTTAAAGCAGATATGCCTAAATCCAACTCTGTATCATCTGGAAGGTCAGTAACTTCCATATGATTTTCTACATTAATTACAGCTCTAACATCACAATTTACTACAGTATTTTCAGTAATTGAATTACCATTAATCTCAGTTAAATTAGCATAAATAGGTTCATTATCATCTACTGTTGGAACTGAATCATCCACAGCAACATTTTTAGCGGGACTTTCATAACTTCTAACATTCTTATGAACGTTTTCAAGCTCACGTACTAAGAACTCATTGATTGCAGTCTTACTAATACCTAAATCTAAGGCAGAATTTTCAAAAGCAGCAATGTCACAGTTCTGAGTGCTTTTTCGTTTCTTATTTGGCACTATTTCCATAGCAGTGTTGCACATAGGGTCGTCATTAGCAAGGAGATCTAGTGCTGGATTAAAGTAGGCATTGGGACATGGCATTGTGATCTTTCGTTTGTTTTTTGCTGGTATTACTTCAAACTGATTGTTGTCCACTGGCTCCATGATGACCTGAAAAAAAATAATAATTATATTTTAACAATCACATATGCATATGTTTTTTGTTTAAAAGTTCATTTAATATTTGTTATAAAAGAAATTGGCCATGCACTATTGGCCGGTTTCATAATAGCACAACCTCATACCCTGAATGTCATGAAAGGCAACTAAAAGATAACAAAGCCGCTGCCACAAGCCCTGAGGAACTACACCACCTCTTAGTAGAATGGACTTGCTAACCTGCTTGGCCAGCGTGCTTGCTATTTGAAGGTCATACAACCCCCATGCACAAAGCAATATACATAAGGAGGCCCAATCCAGCTGTGGGTAAATAATAATACTTTGCAACCTAAGTTGCTGAATGCCCTAATAAAAATTCCTGTCATAAGACAACCTAGTCAGTATAACCTTTGGAATTATAGGACTACCAAAGTCAATTATGCCTGATTTGTCATCATCTGTGTGACAGCAGATAAATAAAACATAAACAAACTACTCTATAGGTAATGGCATGCATTGGCCTTGAAACTATGTGAACAGTATGGCTGCCCCACATCACAACCCAGGAACAAATTTACAAAATATGATCTACAAATCTAGGCCTCGAAACTATGCAAAGACTTAATTAATATCATTAACATTAACCTGTTAACCGGGGAATTCCCTTTTTAATTACGCAGCATATAACGGGCGCGAGCTCTTTCACTAGGACGTGTCAGTACGTCACGCCCGGAGAACGTAATTTTAATTTTTTTTTTTTTTATTTATGCTTAAAATAAATGAAAAGACTATGAAATATATATGTTTTCGTTTATTTATATATATAGCACAAAGGAAAATACAAAATTACAAACAAATAGAAAAGAATACCAACAAAAATATGGAAATATCGAATTAAGAAATTATAAATTTTACAAACAATTATAAAGAGTACAAAAAATATATATTTTTTATTTAGATACACAATAAAAAATATAAAAAAGTTAACAATTCCGTTCCAGGCCCGTTCCAGGGCGCAACATATATTTCAAGGACGTATTCATATGTCCTACCCGTACACGCTATTGTTTACGTTTGATGTATTTATACGTCCCGCTCGGTTAACAGGTTAATATCAAAATCACCAGAACATCTATAAAACATGTAATATTTGATATAACTGTAATATATCAAACATGTACGCATGGGGGGTAATATTCTGGAATTATAGATTTGAATATATCTATTATATTGCATTAAATTTTAGTTTTTATTTATTTTAATAGTAGTTTTATAAATTTAATTGTGGAATTTTAAGTTTAATCGTTCTATAAGTTTTATATATATATAAACTACTAGCTGTGCCCGGCATGCACTGCATGACCGTCAATTTTTTTTGCACATAATATATGTACCTTTATTTATGAAGGAATAATGTACCTTTCAAATGGTGAAATAATTTTTGAAATCGGATTAGTAGTTTCGGAGGTTACATCCTACATCCAAACTTACAAACTTTACCTCTTTATAATATTAGTATAGATTGTTGCCTATATCATCGTCAAATGCAATGCACTGATGCACTTTAGCATTGTGTCTGAACAAACTTCTATTTGATTATTATTTAAAAAGCGAATTATTCTCCATACATACTACATATTGAAAATGCAGTTTTGTTAGAAGAAATGTTAAAATAATTTCGTTTCATTACGAACAATCTTCAACGCTACAAAATTTGTAATTCTTACCTTAAATGTTTCGCAGTTTCACCACCAATTTTATAAATAATCAGTTCAATTCATTTCCAACATAATATTCTTTACTCATTAAGTCAATACTTCTTCTTTAACAATAGCTTTCATTCATGTATTTTCGATATATCAAAAGTAAACAAAAAACCGGAGGCAGATGTTGAAAGATGGGTGACGGTTATTTTTTTGACAGTTAAATCCAGTTGCCAGATAGTAGAAATATAATTACTACCATAATTATTGTCTCCTGAATTTAGTATAAAGCTGCATGGGCGTAGCCACGGTGGAGCAGATTGGAGCGGTTGCCTCCCCCCCCCCCGGCATTAGGAAGAATAAATAACAGACTTTCTGCATTATACTACCTCTATTTAATTATAAACTCTTAAAAATTTACGCTTTAGTTATTTTTCATGTAGTTTAGTTGTTTTTTATAGTTTGTGACAAATTGTCACAAAAATAAAAACATAGGGATTGCGTTTTTCGTGTGCTTCTATGGAGTCCTCTTCTGTCCTCGAAAACCTACTACTACTTTCAGGGGACTCCTGACTTACTTCGACAGGACTAGACATTGATAGAATGACAGGATACATTAGACTTTGAAATAATTGTTAATTAAAAAGAAAACTTGACAGGCAGAATGTGCTAATTGCACCATTGCCATATATGAAAAAATCAATCAAATATATGTTTCCATTTGTTAGCTGTGAAAGTGTAACTTCCTCATGATTCCAACTTTTCAATCGTTCATAGAAGATAGTCGGATTTTTTATTCGAGTCAGGCAAATGGCATGTAGAACTATCAATAAAGTGTCGTCTCCGTATAAATTTCCCGTATAAATTACGTTCTCCGTATAAATATTATAAATTTTTTAGTTATGTTAACTGCCGGTTTTATGCTAGTGTAGTTATGTAAAAAAAACGTTAAATATATTATACGTATTAAATTTCATACTGAAATGTTAAAATAAAAACATTGAATATTCTCCCGATTCCCATCTGTAATTTCCTGAAGTTCAATTATTGAAGTAATTTGTAGGTAGGTAATTATTTTTTAGAGAATACTGGAGAAACAAAATAAAATATCAGTAGCGGGTAGCCCAAATTTTTTTTATTGCTATTTCACAATTCAACACTTCACTAAATACTTTAAAACCAATAAAAAAATATCAACTCTACTACAAAATTATACTTATTTAAAAAAATGGAATTCATTCTAACGACAATACTGTCAGTACCTAAATCTAATTTGTGAGAAAGCTTAAGTACATGTCACATACCAACCCCCTAGGAAATTATAATTTATAAACTAAGTACATTAATCGAAATCCTTGCATCACAAACCCTAATCACATTTAAATAATTGTTCTTAATAAAATTTTATTAAACACACTTATTTAAATGTGTTATGGGTTTGTGTTAAGAGCCATTTTACGTTTTAAGCGAAAAATACAAGTTTTTGAGCTCTCCTATAGGTGAAATGAAAGTTGCTTTACATTTCTGGGTAAATATTTTAAATAGCTCATTTCTTTTTGTATTGACATTTATTAGAATACATTTTGAAATATTTTTTTATTTATCCTGTAGTACTCAACCATGTTTTAGTAAAAACGGGCCTAGTAAGAACTTCAGAGCCGTGCTTCTTCCACTAAAATTCATTAATTCAACAAGATAAGGTACAATTATACGTAGTATATAATTCTATTGACACATAGTACACTAATATTTCCGTAAAATAACACAAATCACGAGATTAACACAAAACAATGTTAAAAATACAGTAGTAAATACTTGATTTATTCAATAATTTTGGGTCCTCGTTTTACGTCAGTCAACATTTTAACACTTCCTCGTTTTAACGTCTTTGTGATTCGCTTTACGTCACAAACGGTGGGGGCAGATGGAATTAAATTCAAATGACAAAACGTAGCGCTCGTTTGTTTTAGTTCGCATCGGTTCGTAAATAGGATTGTACGCACATTTACGAGTCATAGGCAAAAAGTTTTGTCCGAAAGTATTGTATTACATATTTAAGTCTAAGATTTATGTTACCTGTCAAATAGTGATTTCCTTAGTGCAAATAGTTTATCTTAATCGAAAGTTATGCCGCCAGTGAAAAGTAAAGTAACCGGAAAAAAACGCAAAAGACAGTCAATTACGCTGGAAGTAAAATCAAAAGTTTTATCAATGAATAGAAGAGGCCTTACTGCATTGTCGATAGCAAATCAATTAAATTTGCCACGCACAACGGTACAAACTATTCTAAAAGAAAAAAAGAAAATAACAGGAGCTATAAAAAATGCTATAAGTATGAAATCGACAACAATTAGGAAACAACAAGGATTGATTCCAGAAATGGAAAAATTACTTTTCGTATGGATACAAGACCAAACCCAACGACGTGTACCACTTAGTCTTGCTCTTATACAAAATAAGGCACTCAGTTTATTCAAAAATTTACAGGAAAAGCAACAAAACAATGATGATCAGGAAAAATTAAGTTTCATGGCAAGTCGTGGGTGGTTTATGCGTTTTAAAAACAGGTACAATTTGCATAATATCTCAGAGCAAGGAGAGGCTGCTAGCGCAGATGAAAAAGCGGCTGCTGAGTTTCCAAATACTTTATGGCAAATTATCCAAGAAGAATCACTGTCTCCAAAACAAATTTTTAATGTTAACGAGACTGGCTTGTTTTGGAAAAAACTGCCTTCGAGAACATATATTTCTCAGGAAGAAAAATCTATGCCCGGTTTTAGAGCTGCTAAAGATCGTCTAACATTGTTGTTAGGCTGTAATGCTGAAGGTGACTTTAAACTTAAACCTTTGTTGGTGTATCGATCGGAGAATCCAAGGGCATTAAAGAATCACAATAAAAATTGTCTTCCTGTCATTTGGAAATCTAATTCAAAAGCTTGGGTCACTGCGAATCTCTTTGAAGAATGG
Organism: Sesia bembeciformis; assembly: GCA_943735995.1. Taxonomy (NCBI): domain Eukaryota; kingdom Metazoa; phylum Arthropoda; class Insecta; order Lepidoptera; family Sesiidae; genus Sesia; species Sesia bembeciformis. Next base: position 2,024,517 of record OX031045.1, on the reverse strand, counting down.
TTTAAGGACTATTTCATACCAGCGGTGAGAGATTACTGTGCTAAAAATAATTTAGCATATAAAGCACTATTACTAATAGATAATGCTCCCAGTCATCCAAGGAGAATTGCAGATATTGATCCACAAATTAAAGTTGTCTTCTTGCCACCTAATACTACCGCACTTCTTCAGCCAATGGATCAAGGAGTCATAGCCTCTTTTAATGCTTATTATTTGAGAAAATGCTTTTCGCAAGCAGTGAATGCTAATGACGAGAACGGGATTGATTTGCAAACATTCTGGAAAAATTTTAACATATTAGACTGTATTAAAAATGTTGCTACCTCATGGAGTGAAATAAAGTCAAGCAATGTAAAAGGTGTTTGGAAGAAAGTCTGCCTGCAATTTTTTCATGAAACTGTCCAAGAGGACCTTAATTCACTTCCCTCTGTAAGTGAAATCACTAACGATATTGTAAGCATTGCAAACAACTTACCTGGTATTGATATTGATAGTGATGATGTTACTGAGTTATTAGCTTCACATTCTCAGGAATTATCTAATGAAGATTTAATTGAGTTAGAAGCAGAAAGCAAGATGGATGAACTAGAGCCGGATCCTTTTAGCATCGAAATTAAACAATTAACTTCAAAAAAATTAATTGAAGCTTTCAATCACATCCAAGCTGCAATGCAAATATTTGAAGCAAATGACCCCAACTTTGAAAGAAGCTTTGAAGTTAATAATAACATTTCTATCGCCTATAATTGTTATAGAGAAATTTACGAAAATAGAAAGAAAGCCACAGACTCAAAACAAATGCGTATAGAAGACTTTTTTGCAAAAAAACATAATTTTCATATTCCTGTGTATGTATGTGCATTATTTCTTAAACGTGTCATTTTCTTAATAAAAGTTATTGATATTTTGAAAATCTTGTACTTTTTCACTTACAAGAACCTAACTAATTTTTTTACATATAAATGTATAAAAAATATGACTCGTTTTACGTCTCTAATTACTGGTACCCAACGTGAGGTAAAACCGAGGACTGCCTGTATATATGTATTATTATTTGTTATGTTATATATAATTATATATATAAAAATATTGAATAAATCAAGTATTTACTACTGTATTTTTTGTTATTTGTACATATCTTTTTCTGTAAAGGACCTTCATTTGTTGCAAGAATCAAACGCATAGAAGAATATAAGTTTTCTCATGAACTGTCATGCTAATTAACATACGTTAACTTCAGTCTACGCCTCTCCACTGATGGATACAGACCTCTCCCAAGGATGGCCACTGTTATAATATTATTTTATTATTTATTGCAGCAGGAACGCAAGTGGAAGCCACTATAAAGGGAACACAGAGGAATATTATTTTCACACACGATTTACAGCTGTTCTCATCCAGCCACTACCGACGAACTTCTTCGAGTCGTCAAAAATTATGACTAGGGACCTTATTGTCGGCTGTAATTTCCCAGATAACGAAACAAGTAACTATTGAATTAAAAAACAAAAATAACATCCGTTTCATTGTTTTGCCTTAAAAATCAGATAAAATTTGTGATAATATGTCCCCAAAATAAGGTCCCTTTGCTCAGATTTTGTGACAAATGATTACTGAGCAATCACTAAAGCATAATTATGAATTGTTGAAGGAAAATTGTTGAATAATTTAAGTACATAATTATGAATTTCACAAATTTATACCCAAAATTGACAATAGTAAAAATGGTACTTTGTGTACCTAACAAGGATATATAATGTATTCGAGATTGTCAGAATTATGTATTCTAGTTTAACACTAGCTTGTGTTTAAAAGAACAGCAAAATATACTCGATAAGCAGGAGAAATCATGATCAACAAAACAACCCATAACTGTATCCGGTATTTAGGGATATTTTAAGAATGTAAACAATACGTTACGTTTAATCGTCGGCTACAGACTGGGACGGCAGTATGTTACCACGACGATAATAATGTGGCATAAGTTTGGTGAATGCATACGTATAATTTAAGTGCATACGTACAAATGTCACTATAATATTGTAATACAACGTCTACGTATATAATCTGGTTGGTAAACATAATTTAAAACAATACATAATTTTAAATGACTAAGAATGTCATCACAAAGTATTTGCTGCTCCTTTACATATTTCCATTTCACGATGTCTCCCGTGTATTGTTGCACCTTGCAAAAATGCATAATTTAGTGTGCATTAAACTTACAAGAACAGCGGTGTCCAAATTTATTTTAAAAGCTTTTTAGTAGATAATAAATACACTAGCTCAAACCTTACTTAAAATTTAGAGTATTCATAAATATTGAAATTTCACTTACTTGTAACGTCAGGAACATTTATTGAATTGATTAACTATTTCTATATCGTAAATGTGGAATATAAATTCTCAGTCTTTTAAACGCAGCTTGACTAGAATGACAGCTGTCAGTGCCACTGAATAGTGCTGGGACAATAATGATCAAATCGAGGTACTGTTTATTTATCGACTGTGTTATGGTACTAGAAATAAAAAAATACGTATGGCAAAAACTGTAATTTTTAGGTTTTTATATAGATTTATTATTTTTATACAGCACTATTCGGGGCACTTTAACAGCTGTCATTCTAATCAAGATAGATTTAAGACTGTAGACCAGTGTTTCCCAAAGTATGGGTCGCGACCCACTGGTGGGTCGCAAGTGAACATAGGATGGGCCACGAAAAAAATAAATTTAATCTAATTTTAAGTACATATATTGTTCTGATTTATCTTATTTTTACTTATTGAACATTTTTTCTTATTTTTTTAAATTGTACAACCCTTCATATAACTACGCCACGTAAACGAGAACATGCTGCAGCAGGAGACACAATGCTATTTTCATATAAGGCGTATAGGGTGGGTCCCAAACTGTCATTTTGTTTCAGGTGAGTCGCGGTTCATATAACTTTGGGAATCACTGCTGTAGACGTAATAAAGTCGCAAAATATAATTATGGAGCCACTATTCTTTATTATTGATTTCACCGTGTTATAATACTGTCGTCGTGTTTGTCCATGTGCGTTTGATACGGGCAAATTAAGAATAAAGATAGTGGCTAAACAATCAAGTATTGTGATCAAACCTACAAGCAATAAATGAAGGATAGTCAATTTAGTCGCCATCGACGATCTATTTAAAGATTTACTTGCATTTCTAAGAGCATGCAAAAATACAGTCATCGTTGATGAAATTTTACAATATAATAATAAATACAAATTCTAAAAATAGATATCTGTAACAATATATTAATAATTGTATTTACATTTTCACAAACGATATTCAATCAAAGAAAAAATTGACAGGTTTACACTGCAAACCTTTAACAAAACCTAATAATATCATGGCATAATATTTAACACCAATCATCTAGCTACAGTGAAGAATTTGCTATAAAATAAATGTCAAAATAAATACAATAAAATACATTTTTTAAAAGCAAAAACAATGATATTATTTCGTGTAATAAAAATCCATATTTTTTATTCCGCGAACATTTCTCAATTCCAGAGTAATGTAACTGATTTTGTCATAAAAACATATCTAAAGAAAATCTATTTCTTGGAATTTAATTTGCGGCTCATTCCGGGCGCCATCGATATACAAGGTTATCGATCTTGTATATCGATGTAGGGTAATCTGTGATTTATAATCTATGATGGTCTGTACTGTGTGGGTAGATGACGATGGCGTTGTTGATTTGGATAGTTTAATATTGTGAATTTGTCTGTTGTCTGAAACGAAAGGGATTGACATTTGAAGAATAGACTTTAATGTCGTTTTATAATAGTGTTTCAGGGAATTGACACTATAAAATAAACAATATTGAGTTATCCAAATCAACAACGCCATGGTCATCTACCCACACAGTACAGACCATCATAGATTATAAATCACAGATTACCCTACATCGATATACAAGATCGTTAACCTTGTATATCGATGGCGCCCGGAATGAGCCGCAAATTAAATTCGAAGAAATAGATTTTCTTTACACATATTCGAGATCATTAAATTTAATGATAATAATAAAAATTCACCTATAAACACAATTAAAATTCCATTTACAGTAAGTACTTGGAGAGACCAAACAGATATTATCACAGTCGGTTAAGACATCACAAAAGCAATAAATAACACATATTAAAGAGTTCCACATGAGAACGAACACAAATACCGATCTTCCAACTCTTAGTATAAGTACAGTAAAAACAATCAATATTTTTATAGGAAAAAGGCTGCAGACGAGCTTGCAGTCCACCTGATGGTGAGTGGAAACTCTCGTCCATAGACATCCGCGACACATGCTAACATCCGTCCAGAATGACTGACGTTAGCATGTATCGCGGATGTCTATGGGCGACAGTATCCACTTACCTTCAGGTGGACTGCAAGTTCGTCTGCCGCCTTCGTCCATAAAAGAAAATCGTGTCAATTTTCACGCAATGTCCGCCAAATGTGACAAATATGGACTGTACGTAGAGATACTTACCATCTATTTCCGCTGACATTGCAAATAAATAAATTGAAATAACAAAACCGAATTCAGCAACCGACAATCCAGTCTAGATTCTAGACTAATCGCCGTAATAAAAATAAAAACATAGGCGATATTTCTATCTTCACGAGCCTAATACAATTCTAGATTTATCAGCAAAAGATCACGACAATATCTTTAACATAAAATAAAACCTTTGTACCAATGTAAGCATTGTCGTACAAAAAAATGCTGGAATATTCAATAAACACTAGCATTTGATAATTTATGATAGTGTTTTTCGTCTAATAAGAGTCTCTATGAATATTCTTAGGGCGCTTTCAGACGTGCACGTCGACTACGTGAACTGTATGCAGTCGGCTGCAGTCGAAATTAAGTACTGCACACAACTAAAAGATGCAGTCAGCAGAGTGGGACAACTCGCGGTGAAAGGTTCAGTCATCTGCAATCGCCTGCATTCGACTGCAGTCGCTTTGAGGTGTGTGCAGTACCTACTTAATTTCGACTTCAGCCACATTCGTCACCCAAAAATAAGTCGCATTGGTGACGCCGTCATAATTCTTGATGTGCTGGTTACTTCTGTTGAATAATAAATAATGAAAATTAATTTGATTCATAATTAATTTTGTATTTTTATTACATATTCTCATTTCCTCAAAAAATATCAGAACGTCAACGTGACGAATCGGGCAGGAACAACAGCACTTTTCAAGATTTTTGACGGCGTGACCAATGCGACTTATTTTCGTTTGACGAATGTGACCCGATATCTCAATTCCGCTGGAGACGACTGCATGCAGTTCACGTAGTCGACCGCAGAGGTTCGTCTGTAAGCGCTCTTTTAACAAGTCTCCATTAAAACTTAAATAATTAATATTCAGCTAAAATAATACAACCTTTGACTTTCAAAAAAAACCAAATCCATTTGTCATATTCATCTGAAAAACAAAAACATCTAATCTATATCTAACTTCTTGAAAGACTTCTCCATGTCCTTATCGCGTTTCTTGTTCGGTAGAGCTGAGAGTCTCTGCAGTTCTTCGGCTTTGAAGTAAGGTCCAAGCGATTGCAGCAATTGCATGCACTTTTTGTGTAGAGTTTGAGTGTCGGGTAGAGTGCCTCCGTAGTCGGGAGGGAGAGCCGACCGAGGGATAATGGTCTCGTAAAACTTATCGAGATTTTCGTTTTTATTGTGAAATTTCAGCTGAAAAGTATTAATTAGGAAGATAATTCAAAAGCTGCAGGAAATATAACCGAGGATCAAACAGGTTACTCTGTGAACACAGATTATCGCTCTCCCCAATACTTCCCAATTTTTCCTGAACTACCTGGAGGTGGACGTTTGTCATTACCGACGAATGTTGACATATATCGCGGATTCTTACCACCGGGTGAACTGTTTGCTCGTCTGCTTCTTTTGGAGGTAGCCAAGAGACACGATAGTGATTTATGAAGCTTTTTATATCTGCACCATCTTGACTCTAAACTATTATGTTCTACATTTTTAGTAATTTGATATTTTCACCAAAACTAGTTATTTTTATGTAATTAAACGGGTTTCAATGGGTATGTTTATTTGTACGCCAGTGCTCCGGTATTATAAAATGCTGAATTTTACACGTGTATTGAGCAAATTGAGCAAATAAAGAATTCGATTTATTTATTTTTACTCGGACGTCAAGATCCCTTTAATTAGATAAACGTGTGTGAAAAATAAGAAAATATCAAATGTTAAAAAGTTGATTTTCTTTTTAATCGGGACTTCGATTTCATTCATCATTTGAGAATACATAGCAGATATGTTATACAGGCATGTTACAGTCAAAGTGTCAAATTTGACTTATTGATGAACCCTCGTCTGAAACAATTTCAATAAGTTCATACAAAAATCCCATAGAAAAAAACACTAAGTTTTTTCCGAATTTTTCCAATTTTTCTTTCCCTAAAAACCTTATTCGGACTACGACCAGTTTTTTAAAAAAAATAGCCAAATCAGTGCAGCGGTTCTCAAGTGATGCACTTACCAACGCACATCATTTACTTTTTATTTATATATATAGATTGATATTTTTCTGTAGCATTGTACTTCTACAGATCTTACATAACATATATACCTATTATGATTATTTTGATAGATAAAAAGTAGCTTGTACTATTTATGTGTCGGGAGTCATATTAAACTCACCATATCAAAGAACTTCTTATCCATAAACGGTCTGATAAGTAACAGAAGCTTGTCGAGGACGGGTTCGCTGTTTAGGACATGTATAGCGCGCATGCGCACAGGCATCGCCTCCTGGACGTATTGAAAGAACTTACGGAGGGATCTGCAAACGAAAACATTACAATTAAGATTAAAGAAATAATTACAGAAAGTACTCAATGATCAATCATGATTAAAAAAGTAACCTATTTTTCAGAATAATAAATTAAGTAAATAATTTTATATTATAGTCCGTGCAGAAACAAATGTACACAAAACTCTCGAGACGTACTTGAGATTATAACAACGTACTACTTGACATAAACAATAAGCGCAATTGAGTAAAAGATAGCTGCGGTGTAGTCAGTAGTCTGTGAAAATAGTTTTGATACTTTTTACGATTTTTTTTATGTACTAAGGCGGCAGACGAGCATACAGTCCACCCGGTGATAAGTGGATACTGTCGCCCATAGACATCCGCGATACATGCCAACATTAGTGCAAAATGAGAAACGTTGGCACGCCCTCGGATGCGCTGCCTACCTTTGGAGATATAGGAATGGATTTGGAGAAAGGGTTGAGAAAATGGGGAGGGATAAGATGGGATTGGAATGGGCTCTGGCACATCTCACTCACTACCGAAACACGTACGTACATTGGGGAAATACGATAAAATGGGAAATTCAGTACATTTCAAGGTAGTCTTCTGTGAGAGAGGGGTTACGTGGCCAGTCGAGCGCGCCCAGCGGCTGTTGGATTGCAGCATGCACTCTCCCCCTCCATAAATCCCAATAAATAGATAAATGAAATGGAATATGCAGTAATTGAAATGACGTGTAGACAATTCAAGTATGTATTTACGAACGATGAATGCAACCAAAGGTAACGGACCAAAACTTGTCGGTTGCGGTATAAGGAAATATACCTGGAAATTGTTATCCAGTGAAATCTCCCCATCCTATTATTCCAAAGAGTCGTTTATGACTGCGGAGACCGGCTAATCAAAGATGCTTCAAGAGTTTTGTGCATGATTATTTCTGTACGGACTATACTAAGAATGTCATCACCAAGTCGACGGGCATTTCCTCATTAATCTACCTGTGATTGAAATATTTATTTCCTCTCTACCCAAAGGTTGTTTGGCAGAGTTTGGAGACCTGCCTTTTGCGTGCATTTCATGTATTACAATGTCTGCTACAGTCTTGTTTTGGTGTGCAATAAAGAGTTTTATATATCTATCTTTAAATTTGCTACCATGGCTTCAGTGCCAATTCAATAGTTTCTGGTGCTTATTAATTATTTCTCTTTCAATACTCCCCCCATGTTCATGTTGGCAATCATACGATAAAAACAAAATAATTTAATTCAGAGCGCAAAGGTTAATTACTCATCTAAGTGTTTGTTAAGAATGCAGGAAAGTAATTTAGACAATTAAATACAGGCGCCATTATTTTTCTCGGTAATTTAGGAAACCAGAAACACGACAAAAATGCTTAAATTGTACAAAAACAACAAATTAGTTAATTATGATCTCTATGAAAGCGTTCAGAATATTTCAACAACTAAATTATACAATTATCTATATAAATAAATATGTAAACGTTCGTTTGTTCAAAATCTTAAATGTCTGAAAGTTCTTCACTGATTGCTTTGAAATTTTAACACGTTGCATTTTTTTTTTCGGAATGTCTAAATTCTTGTGGCCCTATTGGCCTTTCAAGAGTCACCGGGCTTGTTTAGTTTAGGGCGAGCGCAGAAGGCGCTCAGCCAGGGGCAAAAGTGTGTGTTGCAACGAGCCTAAGGGCTCCCCCGCCGGTAAACCGGCGGAAGGAACGGACCTCGGCTTAGGGCGTTGCATTGGGGGGATACCGCGGGATCGCGAGTCGGCGAGAAGCGCCCAGGCACGTGTCTATACCTAGTGAACATGTTGGCTGAGGGCCGGTGTGTGTTAACGGTGTATTGGGGGGGACGTCCACGTCTCCGCCGGCGGGGACGGTGTCTGTGTGCAGTGTTCGAGTACAGTGTGAGAACCGCATTGGCAGTGATCGGGTCGTTGGGATCGTCCAGGATGTGCCGCGGCCGACGATAGCGGGGAGGGGCACTCCTGTCCGGTGTGTAGGTGAGGGAGGAGACAATCAGAGGATTGGGATGATGTGGGATAGCGTCATAGTAGCGTCGGGCAGTCTTTTATGTATTTGACGATGGAGGGAAGCTCAAAGTCCTTGTGGAGGTCGACGTTGCGCAAGTACCATGGTGAAGCCACGACCTTGCGCACGAATCTGTTTTGGAGCCTTTGGAGGGTCTTGATGTTAGAGGGAGCCGCGTGTGTGAACACAACGCTGGCATAGGTCATGATGGGACGGACGAGAGATGTGTATAATGTCAACTTATTTCTAAGCAACATTTTACTTTTCCCGCTTATGAGGGGGTTGAGGCGACCGAGCACAAAGGCGGCTCGGTTTCTGACAGTTTTGATATGATCTCGGAAGGTCATTCTGTGGTCTAGAGTGACTCCGAGATATTTGGTCTTTTTGACGAGAGGAATCGTTTGACCGAGAAGGGTTATCGCGAGAGGAGAGAGCTTAGGAGTACGACAGCCAACCATGGGAAAAGGGAAGCACATGGCTGCACTTTTCCCCGGGTTTATCTCTATCCTCCACTTAAAAAACCACTCGCCTAGGGCGGTGACTGCGCGATGGAGGCGTAGAGAGAGCATGCGTACGTTCCTATCTGAGGCGTAGAGGGCGGTGTCGTCCGCGAAGAGGGCGAGCTCTATTCCTGGGGGGGTGGGGTGTGTCGTTAGTATAGAGTGAATAGAGCGTGGGTGTTAGAACGGAGCCCTAGGGGACTCCAGCTCTTATTGGGCGGGGGCTGGATAGCGTGCCTTCAACTCTGTAGGGAAAGGTGCGATTGGTAAGGTAGTCTCTAATGATGAGAATGAGACTTTCGGGCACCTCCAGTTGGTACAGTTTATAAATTAAACCGTTGTGCCACACCTTATCAAAGGCCCTCGCTACGTCGAAGAAGACAGCTAGAGTTCTGAGAGGTCTCTTTTGATTGAGACCTAAAAGTATGTGCTCCGTTATTCGGTGCACTTGTTGGACTGCGGAGTGTTTGGCTCTAAAGCCGAACTGTTCGTTGATTAAAAGGCCTTTTGAGTCAATGTGTCTCAGCAGGCGGGTATGGAGGACTCTTTCATAGATTTTAGCCATTGTATTCAATAGGCTAATGGGTCTGTAGCTAGCGGGATCCGAGCGGTGTTTGCCCGGTTTGGGGATGCCGATGACGACGGCTTCTTACCAGGCGACTGGAAAGAGATGATTCCGCATGGCGGCATTGTAGATGGCCGCGAGGAGAGCGATCAATTGGATCGGAAGACCTTTGAACACCCTGTTGGGTATTCCGTCGATACCAGGAGATTTCTTAATTTTAAGATTTTGAATAATCTCCTGGATTTCTGATACCGTAACCGGTAGAAGGGAGTCTGAGGGAGGGATGGAGGCTCGATGACTCACCTCTCCGTCAACCAGGTCGACGTGGGACTCGTCAATCGGCTGGCGGCTAGGGGAGCACTGGGCCTCTAGGCTATCAGCCAGGCATTCGGCCTTCTCTGCATCGTCAAATGCGGGAGGACCGTTCGGTCTTGTCAGGGGGCATTGAGGCAGTATTGTCTGTTTTCATAGACTTCGCCATCCGCCAGTAGGCTGTGTGTGAGGGCGAGATCTCTGACAACAGGGTTTCCCAATTGTTGTTTCTGAATTCAGCGATGCGATTCTTTACGTCCCTCTGTAAAGCTCGCATTCTACGCCTATTCTCGATACAGGGGAAGGAGTCGTAAGCACGGATGGCTGCGTTCTTGGCTCTTAGCAGCTCCCTTATGCCCTCAGACAGCTCCCATCGGCGATCATTCGCCGCTGGGACCCGCCTGGAGGAGCTTTGGATTAAATCCTTAAGGTGGCTGCCGAGTCCAGAGACCGTCGTGTTTGTGTCATCCGCACTGGTCAGGTCGTCGGGGATAGAGTCGAGGTGGGGAGATCTAGAAGCCTTAAGGGCTTCTTTTAGCTTGGCCCAGTCGATAATGGTCTTGTCATGGGGAGGTGAATCGGTCTGCCGTCCTAATTTCATGATTATGGGGCGGTGATCAGTCTAACTCGGCAAGGGTTTCTAGCGAGTTTAGACGTAGGGTAATGTTTTTGAAAAGGGCGATGTCGAGGACGTCGGGTCTGTGGGTAACTATAGAAGGGTAATGAGTTGGCGTCGTGGGAGCTATAACGTCAAAGTCGAGTAGGTCGATAAATCTGTAAAGGCGATTTCCGTTACGGTTGGAAGTATGACTATTGAAACTGGGGTGCTTGCAATTGAGATCTCCTGCCAGGACGACTGAGTTACCTAAGTCGAGGAGTGACTCGAGGTCAGTCCTGAGCAGTTCTCTGTCGGGGGGCAGATAAACAGATGCCAGAGTGACAGGTTGATGACCTGTCATAGCTATACGGCAGACCGAGGCCTCCATGTTAGTCAGTGGAGGGGTAGGAATGGCAATGCAGTGCAGAGACCTCTTGTGGTAGATGAGGGTACCTCCGCCTTTGCTGGCCAGCCTGTCATTCCGTACAATGCTGTACTGGGCGATTTTGGGATCGCGGTGACTAGGCTTCAAGAAGGTCTCTTGCACTAGCATTACATCTATTTGGTGATTTCTGAGGAAATCATGGATCTGGGTGCGTTGGGAGCGGATGCCGTCAGCGTTGAAGAACGCGACGGAGAGGGAGGAGGGTTTGATTCTCTTGGATGTGTTATCCATTTTAGAGAATTAAAAGAAGTTTTTAGGGACACGCCTTGAAGAGGCCAAGGGCGCTGAGTACGGGCTCATACCTAATTATGAGGTCCAGACGGGCCATTGGGTTGCCGTTAGTGGACCAGAGGGCTTGGGCCAGGTTTCTGATCTCCTGGAGATTTATGGTCCCCAGGAAGTTGCTAACCAGGGCCAGATCTTCCGTTAGACCAGGACTGGTCTGGACTTGGGAGGAGGTGGCCTTAGGGGGCTGCGACAACGTTGCATTCGAATACGCGTGTGCTTTTATATACCTATCACAGGGTAAAAACATGCTTTTTACCCAAAAACAAGGTAAGCCCCATCTGTTGGGCAGCCACAGAAACGCGTGGCCGGGTACAGCTAGTTATAAATACAACAACTGAAAGCTAATGGAATGATTCTTGAGCATTTATTACCTTTGTCTATCCTTTTGAAAGCTAAAACATTCAATTTATTTATACAAACATAAAACATATTTCTGTGTAATTATCTTTACTACAATCTACATAAGTATTTATATAACAAACTATATAAATTTAAAATCAAATACATTTATACATAAACACTTTTAACTACTTGAAGTGCTTACGTAATAGTATAATTACGTTAATTAGTAAAATAATAAAACAATTACATATTCCGTAATTATACGTAATATGTAATAGTAAAGATATGGCTCTTATAGCACACAAATGGGGTAATTAAAAAGATACTTACGACAAAGTAAGACGCGTTATGTGTCCTAACTTCACACCTCGCATGTCAAAGAGGAAAACGTATCCGGGTTGTCGTCCCCTCTTATTTAGGCATGCATCTGAAAACGCAAACAAACACATTATTAACACAAAAATTACCAAAACAGTAATTTATCCTAATTATCAACAACACATTTTTCTCTATGGAAACTATAAACATCTGTAAATATTCCAACAGAGGCTTAACATTTCCAAGACTAGCAGACTCTATGGCCATGGACTTTTGACGGGAACTCCGGAAGTGTGATTGCTTATTTACATGTTCGGACGAGCGTTTCGGCGAAACTTACACGTTACACGAGCGCTTGTTAACACGTTCGCGATCGGACATCACAGTCGGTACTTTGTCGTCGAACATGGATGACTTATTACTTATTGCTGCATCAGCGTTGTTTGATGAATTTATACAACTTTTACTATTATTTATATTAAGTCAGAAGACGTAGAAAACAAAGAGGGGATGAGTGAGAGCCTGTCACCGAAACAGAACCCTCGACAGAGACTGAACGGTGACGAATACAGTAAACAGACCTTCGTGTTGCGTCCGAACTCGAACAAAAACCGACATCGAGGCGAGCGAATGCCAAGCCTACCTAGAAAAAACCATTCCCTACCTTTTCACCTAGCCATAAGTATGTTCTAGTCTGTTAAATACATAGTTCATTTGGTGAAGTGTACGACCCAGTATGTTTTAGAACCAATAAAACAATATGGGACTATTGTCTATTACAGGCAATAATTTGTCATATAATTATTGTTGGTGAGAGCCTAGAGCGTTTATAGTATCTACTTACGTCATAGAGTACATCTTTTATTCGTAGGAATCAATAGTTTCAAAACATAAAGAAAATCTTAATTATCTTTTTATACGTTTAAGGCAAGTAATATGACTATTTTAGTTACAAAACGAGCTATTATGACCCTTATAACTGTTTCACACTATAGCGACCAGTACCCACTAGAAACTTAAATGTCGAGCTAACGAAACATTACATAGGTGTAGGAATTTAAAAAATCTTTATCTGTAAACTCCCTGATATAGTCAGAATGATCTTGATATTTTATAATTAAGAGTGTGGGAATGCAGATCCGCACAGCCGCTCACAGCCTTAAAACTCACGTTCACGATTAGACCAATAAAAAATTTAAATGGCTGCCATTTGGAGGGGGTTGGGATTGCACCCCCTAGTTTTTTTTATGAATAAAATGAAGCGTACAATATACCCTTAACCTTAGTCTCCGACGTCGGTATCCAGACACTGTCTTAATACATAGTAGAGACATAATTTAGATAAATCATTTACATTTTTTAATAATTCTCATTCTCTAAGTTAAATCGGTCAATAACCGGCAGTGTCCTTTCCACGTGACATTTACCGGTTCTATCTGATCCGAGTGTGAATGTACCTCAAGGTCGACCAGTGATCGCTCAAAAAACCTTTAGATTTTGCCTTCTTTCTGTATCGGATTTTTAAAATATCTAGGTTAAATAAAAAACTCGTTTTAAATGTATTTTATGAAATAATTACATTTTGCCTTCCACCAAGATTTCGTTTTCATGATGATCTCTTTTTTTGATGAATGAAAATAATATATAAAATTTCTAAGAATTATCTTAGAATCAAAAGTAAAATTTACAGTTTCAGTAAATTTCTTTATCCTGTATTTTTTTAATGATACACCCATATTTCTTTATAGAAAGAAGACAAAAGACTTGTACATCATTCTGCATGTCGTCTTCTTACAAATATCTTAGTACAAGATGTATTTAGCAAAAACACAAGTGAGGGCGAGAATGCCCGCTGCAATCCAACAGTCGCTGGGCGCGCTCGACTGGCCACGTTACCCCTCTCTCACATGCCTCTCTCACAGAAGACTACCTGGAAATGTACTGCATTTCCCACTATATCTTATTTCCCTAATGTACGTATGTGTTTCGGTAGCGAGTGAGATGTGCCAGAGCCCATTCCCATCATATCCCTCCCCTTTTTCCCAACCCTTCTCCAAATCAATTCCTATATCTCCAAAGGTAGGCAGCTCATCCGGGGGCGTGCCAGCGTTTGTCATTTTTACTAATGTTGGCATGTATCACGGATGTCTATAGGCGACAGTATCCACTTACCATCAGGTGGACTGTAAATAAAAAATAAAAAACTTATATAAGACATTTTTGTTCTTTTATTTTCAAAGTAATCTAACTCATAACCTTTTGTCCTCGCGCGCATATTATTTTGGGACATAACACAGGCCATTCAATGCAATACCAAAGAAGTGATAAATCAAACAACATGCGTTTTGTTAATACTCGCTTGCATCATAAATCATAATATCTTATGAACATATAAGGGAAACTCCACACTAACTTGATTCTTAAGAGCTTAAGATGTCTCATAGAAATCACAATGATAACACTGACTTATGTCTGTCCGTAACCAGGGCTTTCTTTCGTGGACTGCTGGACATGGACCTTCAAATGCACGTTGTCTTGTATGAGGGACGTATGGCCTCAACAGCTCGCTGGCTAACGGGTTGGCGAGTCCACTCTATTAGAGGTGATGCAGTTCCTCAGCGCTTGTGATAGCGACTGTGTTGTCCCTTACTCTCCCTTTGCACCCATGAGAAAAAATACAGTGGTGCTATTCTAAAGCCAGTCTTCACCATACAGCCAACGTCTTTTGAGTTATACAACATATATTAACATAAAATTGTCCTTCATTAATATAATTAAAACATCGTTCCATTAAGCTACGATATGGGGTTCTTCAAGAAAGCTGTGAATAGGATTTTGCAAGGTCGGCGGCGCACCCGCATACACCCTTTTTATAGGGGGAGAGTGCACGCTGCAATCCAACAGCCGCTGGGCGCGCTCGACTGGCCACGTTACCCCTCTCTCACAGAAGACTACCTTGAAATGTACTGCATTTCCCACTTTATCGTATTTCCCCAATGTACGTACGTGTTTCGGTAGTGAGTGAGATGTGCCAGAGCCCATTCCCATCCCATCCTATCCCTGCCCATTTTCACAACCCTTTCTCCAAAACCATTCCTATATCTCCAAAGGTAGGCAGCGCATCCGGGGGCGTGCCAACGTTTGTCATTTTGGACTAATGTTGGCATGTATCGCGGATGTCTATGGGCGACAGTATCCACTTACCATCAGGTGGACTGTATGCTCGTCTGCCGCCTTAGTACATAAAAAAAAAAAAAAAAAAATTGTGTCCATGGGCGGCGGCAACACTTACCATTACGTGGGACCGCTTGCTCGTCTGCCCACTTCTCTATAATATATATATATGTGTGTATTGTATATTAATGAAGACCCACGTTTGACGTATTATTAACATAATTTTTAATAATAATAACCACTCGATGGTACAGCAGATGGAGATGGGATCGTAAAGGAGCTCAGGCATATCTCACTCGTGAAACACGTACCTGATTCATTTTACGCCAGTCTTCGGTGAGAAAGTGGTAACTAGACCAGTTACACATACCGTGTCCAGGGGTTTGAAATGCAGCATTGTTCTCCTCTTTTATCGAGTTTAAAGTGTTGTCTATTGTCTAAAATATTTACCAACAGTCATCATGAGCATCTTGACGCCGGACTCGAACTGGTACTTTGAAGGCTCCTGATTGTGAAGACGGTGGAAGATGATGTCGTAACCCTCCACCGACTTCTCCGGAAACACCGAAAACTCTCTGGAATCATCGGGAATTAAAATAAAGCGATAGACAAAATTAAGCAGACTCGTTGGTCAATCTTGCCCACCTGTACTTTCTATTTCTATTTTATAGCTCCGAAGATACACAGAAATAATGCAAACCAAAACACAGAATCAAAAGAAACGTTTGCTTTTATCAGGCAATTTTTTTCCTCGGTCCACTTGGCCGGAGGGTTCCCGTTACCCGGTCACGCTATGTTTCCAAGTTCGTTCGAGGATTCCACTCATTCGGTTGTCGCCCCTGCCCATTGCCATGCTAGCTTACTAGCCCTTAGTTGCCTGAGAAGAATCGAGATAGCTTATACATACAGTTATCAAGTTGAAGTGTGGCGTCAATGACGTAGAGTCGACATTCGATTAGGAGGAGTCCTTCAATAGAGACCTCGTACCGGGATGAACGTCCTCCGAGCACATGGATAGACGACTTGAAGAAACTCGCCGGTGAAGACTGGATGAGTGAAAATCGTGAATGATGGAGAGCCTTGTAGAAAGACAGACTAATAGTGGATGGATGAAAGAAATGGATCAAACAACACTCTCTGAAAAGCTCGCTGTAAACTTATGACTCGGCCTAATGAAAATTCAGGTTTTAGCACCATAGGCGCTAAAACATATATGTAGTTTTCATCACTGATTGAAAACTATGTTGCTAATAATATGGTCCAGTCGACAAACTGACGAAAACGCTTCAGAATTCAATTCTTTTTTTCAATTGTGTCCGCATTTCTTGCGTTAAAGCGATAATGGAGGTGTCATTTTGTAGAAAATTTGAAGAGAAATAAAAATCCCATAAAATTTTTACGCTAGGGTGCCCACGAAACGAGAAATTATATAGGTGCCTAATGTTATCTCACTACGCAAGTCTGTGCATAGCGAATTAGTGATCTGATACCTTTAAGTTTCATATTTTTAGCTACTTTTTTCCAAAAAAGAAATTGCCTCGATGTCGATGTGGCAATACCATTTGGTAGGCCCACTGGACTAATAGACTTGCCTAATCGGATAGGCTCGAAGATCGACCACGGTTATGATAGAATATTTAAGTGCTCGGCACTGATTATGGATAGGAAGATCATACCAGTTTTGTAAGTAAGCTTTCTAGTGTCCAAACAAATTTACAAAAAACGCTTTGATAAATGCCAAAACACATAACTTCTTTTTGTAATATTAATAATACAATGGTAAACAAAGATGCCGAGTAGACGATCAATTATATTGTTTAATTTAACAGATTGGTCAATATTTTTGATCGTTTAGGGTCCATTTTATTGACTGTATGTCCATAGATATTATTCTACAATTTTATAGTAGGTTTAGAGGCCGCTTAACGCATACTGTACTTTGGATGTATGGTTATACGGTTACTATACAGTTTTAAGTGTCATTAAAGAATGTTCGACCTTCGCCTTCTTCGCCGGTACTCGCGAAAAGATATTAGGGTCAGGGCAAGCAACCGCAGTTCCGTCATATCACACTATACTTTTTAAACTTTTCGTACACATTTAATATCGGGTCTAAATAAATGAAAGGAAAACAAAAACCTTTAATTTTTACACGTTCAGACCCGATTTACAATACAAAATATGAATACGGTATAATACTGCCCTCGTAAAAAGGCATTAGCAACATTTTTAACGAAAGGATTTAACGTAACATTATATTCTGAAATAAACAATAAACAAACAGGATAAACAATGGGTGCTTTATTTTGATCCAAAACGCAAAATTTGTAACTTGATATTAAATACTAATAAATATTTTTTCCATTCTCCTCGAATGTTATAAAATGCACTTGTGGGTTTTTATTCTAAAGAAGGCCGTATACGGACAAAAGTGACGTCTGTAAGTAATTTAATTAAGTATAAAGTAACAGGTTTCTAATGGTGACGTTTATGATTTATAGTTCGCACTTTCTCATTTATCTTTTAAAAAGAATATCCTATTATTATTATAATATCGATGTTTGGAGAGATATCAGTTTGTTGATAGATACAGTTGGATAGAGTAGAAAAAACTAAACAAAATGAGAGTTAAACATTTGTTTCGTGATCTGTCGCTTACGCCAATTGAATTTTTACATATCGATATTATAAATTGGATTTATAGTTTGGATGTTTGTTACTCAATCAAGTCGAAACGGCTGCACCGATTCGTTGAAACTTGGCAAATGGATAGATTGTAATTCGGATTAACACATAGGCTACTATTTATGTAGATTACGCGAATATAGCCGCGGGTATAAAGTATTAAATATCGGGCCAATGAAACATAAAACAGCACTTTTTCGCGCCGTAATTTTGGCCGTTTCTCCAACAATTCCGCTTTAAAACGATTCCAATAATTCTACGTAATAGTGGCCAGTGATAGTCGTCCCCTTTTCCAAATAATCAATCATGACAACTCCTTCGCCATCCCAGCCGACAAAACATTCTTGGCCTTTGGTGCACGTTTACCAGCAGATATCCGTATTCATGCATATCGTATCATCAGCCCTCGAGTATATCGCTCCACTGTTGGATATAAGCCTCTCCCAAAATGAATAATTGCATACTTTATTAATTTATTGCATAGACGTGGACGACGCATACTTGACGCATACGACGGTGTTTGAGGATTACCCGATGGGCAATGTTTTCGCAATGTATCTGTAACTGAATTGTTAAGTGTTTACTATGTGTGAAGAGGTTTACCGTGGTTAAATATTTACTCAACCTTTAGGTATCGGCACCACGTTAAAATACAAACAAAAACTGTGAAATAATCATCAGATACACAGTTCCAGTTCATTGTCTAAAATAATTCCTTCGTTTCCACTATTATTCTTCATTTTTTTAGAAGAGATGTCAGACGAGCGAGCGGGCCACATGGCGGTAAGTGGTCCATTCCCTTTGGGATGGTAAGCCTATGCCCTGCAGTGGGAGGTTATAGGCTATACTTAGTCTGGCCATAAATACCGTTACAATAGAGAAAATAATTTCATTTGAAAAATAAATTACACTGAAAATAAAAACTCGGAATTTTTTTTTCTGCTTTTGGCTCCATTAATTATTAAATACATATTGTAATAATATTAAAATAGAGTGGGGTGATAATGAAAACTGTATTGCTGTAATTGCATTTACACAAAGTAGGCATGATTAACGGAATGTTCGTGTACCGGGCCTACCTAATATATGTGGCTACCTAATATACCGGCTAGACTAAGTATATATGGGAATAAATTTTTAGATCTAAGAATACATATTATGTTGTATTAGATAACAAGTTTTTAAACTACAAATTCTACAAGAAACCACAAAATAAGTACCTAAATAAAATAAAGTCAACGTCTATTCTAACATACAGACAGTTACGTATCGGGGACTCGTATTTTTTATTTTATGTGGTGATGAAATAAAAAATACTTGGGGATTTCTTTGCAGGATAAGATCCGAAACGAAGAGATTTGCCACAAAGAACATCCACATAGCTCATAGAATCAGCACGCTGAAGCGGCGATGGACCGGTCAAATTTACCGCCGTACCAATAAACGAGCGAATGCTGGTCACGTACCGCAGTGTGGGACTGCTCCGGACACGTGGACCAACGACTTGAGACCAACGACTTGAAGAAGTTCGCTGGTGGTGGGTGGATGAGAAAAGTGAACGATTGTATATGGTGGCGAGGCGCAGGAGAGACCTATATCCAGCAGTGGAGAGACAGGCTGATGATATGGTAGTGACAGGTCCCAGCGATTTTGAACCACAGTCCGTAAACCTTTCCAAGTGTGCATTAATGCATTCAAGATACAAAAGCCGGTATTACTAGTCTATTACTAGTCTAGCATGCCAATAAATAGCAATTACATTGCTAATACATGACGTCAACCACCCTGCTAATAGGGTACAGTACAAGGCGATATATATGTAGCGTGTCGTAATTGAGATCATGAGAGGTATTCTTTTTTATCTAGAAGGATCTACTAGAAGATTGAGGAAAAAGATGATTAGGATTTAGTAAAATATTTAAAAAAAATATAGAAGAATTTCTATAATTCTAGAGTTCCTGTCCTCTAACTGGACCCCTGAAACCTTACGCCTGATAAAAGTGTCTAGAATTTTGTAAAGAACTTGTAAAAATCCTACAAATTATACAAATTTTTACAAATTTTCACTAAACCCTAATCATTCATTTTCCTCGATTTTCCAATGGGTCCCTCCATCTACTCTATGGGATAAAATGAGATTAGTTCTTCATTCAGGATATGCCACATATACCAACAGATACTGTACCTATTATGTTATCAACTATTTACTAGCATTCTCCCACAGGTTCTTCAATTGAACTTAACAATGTTGCTGAGACTAATTTTGTAATGATTAATGAGCATAGAGTAATGCAATTAATCCAGTCGGTAAATACCTTGAATCTGCTGTGCAAAAGGTTTAGGGTTCCATTCTCGGTGGATTAAACTTTTCTTTAATGACAAAATTCCTGTTTCTCTTGGCTAATGACAAGGAATACTAATGTTGGCCTTTAACTAGAGAGAGTTAAGAGCCACATCCTCAGCGATCATTCTGCCTTGTAGAGTTATGGCTCATTTGCACAAGGAGTTTCTTGAACATTGGTCAAAAGCTATGATTGGTCAAAAATTAAAAGTACAAACAACTATGATCATCCTCTGATCTGTGTTATCCCTGTTATCATCGAGTTTTATCATCATGCCAAATTGTAGGCGAAAATTGTATGAAGTTTGGTCGCATACAAGTAACAAATACAATATTCTCACCCAAACCGCTCGAGAAACTCTCCTTGTGGAAATGTTGGACCAAGGGCTGGTGCGTCATTCACACTTACACAATATATATACTATACTTACAGTGCTTCGGTAGAGAGTTTCAACGCGTCCGAAGTAATGTTACGATTATCGAAAAATTCGGGGGCATTCTTCCTATACGCATAATATTTCTCTATACATATTTTAGTCTTTTCCATATCTCCATAACAAGCGTTGTAGAAAATCACAAATTGCTTATCCGACAAGTCTTTGGGTACATATTTCGATTTGTCCAAACTTTGTGTCCATTCCCGCAATGAATTTATATCGCTCTGCGAAAATATGTCCATCGCCGCCGTCGTTGCATCATAATCGAAGTCCATTTCAACCGCCATTGCTTTTATTGATAATTTATTTAAATATTCGATCGTATATATGATTTACGAATTCAATAAAAAATAACACAAGCAGCCTGTCACACAATATTTTGACAACTGAATTTAATAAAGGAAAAGGAAATCATTAGCTTTATTACTATTAGCAAAGATTGGTGTTGCCGTATTAAAATAGCTACCATTTTCAAATTATTTGGAACATTTATTGTTTAAAAATTATAAAAATAAATAAATAAATATTAAAATAAAAATGAATACAAGAGAATTGAATCGATAACTACATGTAATATTGAGCAACCCAGCGTTCGAATAAATATAGTTTATTGCAGTTCATTATAAGCTTAATTCAATAGACGGTTAGCAGACTCAAACCACGAAATTAATATTGTAGAACGAACCGTGTTCATTTGGTTTTAAGCAATGAGTGAATTTTGAAATCAACAATCCAAAGGCTTTAACAATTTCTGTGTCACTCTACATTTTTCCATACTAATAATAGACCAGTTATAGTGGTCGTTTGCTGTGCTAATGTCACAGGTTCGATTCCCGGGCAGACACGCATTTGTTTAAAGACAACTATTTGTTCAGGTCTGGATGATTTTGTTTTCACCTTTATTTGTCTCTGCTGTACCCACAACACAGGACATTTTAATGTGGGCTATAGTGAGGCGTCATTTTTTCAATTTAAATAAAAATGCATTTCTGATCGAAGATCTCCCTTTTCCAATCAATCTTTTATTTCTCCACTATAACGGAGATAGTTTATTTCACTGGATCTCTCCATGTAGTTATTAATCTACCTGTCGTTCTTAGCTTTTCCTCGATATCCACTTCGAAGCTAAAATAAACAGTGGGTAGTACTCTAAATACCTAACTGAGGACAACAAATTTGACCTCATTTAACCTTTCATTAAGGTATTTTAAGGCGATACATCCCTCATACACAAGATCCTGTGCATGAGGAGGCCCATGTCCAATAGTGAATACTGAAAGGGCTGGTTGCATTGCATTACGGATATTTTCATTGAGGACGTCATTTATTTCTAACGATAACGGTTAAGGTTTAGCCGCAAACGGTTAAGAAATCTTACATTGGTTTTTAGTCAAGTCTTTAATAAAAATTGATGTTAACCTAATCTAAATAAATTGAAAAAATAATACATAATTAATTTTTTTTTTCGCGATATCCACTCCTAACCTAAGCGACTAACCATATTCTGGTATTTTTTGGTACATTTTAAACTTTCAACATTTTTAAACACATTATTGATATATTTTTGGGTTGGGCGGGCAACACTAATTTCCATTCGTTCGTATTTCGTTCACATAATTTTGTCTTTGTCTGATGTTTACCGCAACTGTATCATTTTGTCTCTTTCGAACGGTTAATGCTAACAAAACCGCGAATCGTGCTTTAGCTACATATCTACGTTACATGCTCTACGTCGCGGGGAATTACTGAAACTTAAAAAATGATTCCTAGCAATAAGTATAAAAGGGACCACGGATTTTTTTGTTCTTTATTTATGTCTCTGTGTTATCGTGCGTGTGTAGTGAAGATAATGAAGCGCAAATACGATCAGAAATATAGATCTGAGTGGGAACAAAATCCTGAATTTTCGTCATGGTTGACAAAAGATAAAAATAGTGAGAACGCCTTGTGTAAAACTTGTGGAGCAACATTTTTGAGCGGAATCGCAACAATTAAAAGTCATGCAGATTCTGAAAAACATCGGCAGAAACTTATACATTATAGTGGACAATCCAAGGTAAGAAAGCTATGCCCTATGGTAAGCTATGGTAAGAAAGGTAAGAAACATATTTATAAGATTATTGTGTCCCTTATTTTTTTTTTGGCACAAATTAATTGTCCTACTTGTACAGGATGTCCGATGGATCTTGGCCAGTGTACATGTACAGTTGTACACACATGTATAATCGATTCTCAAGCGAGCGATTTCAGAAAGCTGAATTTTGAAATTTTCATAAATGAAAGTGTAGGTATACATACATGCCGAACTGGTTCTGTGGGATGGAAAGATAGTTTTGCAGGGTTCAAACATATGTAATATTTTTATCAAGAATATTAATTTTCAACTGAATGAGACACTAGTTTCCCAAGATAAGAAATAGGTAGTTATTTTACTTATTTTTTACGATAGGAAAATTAATCAAATAGGTACTGTTTATTTTCAGATCGATAAATTATTTCAAAGGAAAGGACCCATATCTGAAGAAGTAAGAAAAGCAGAGCTTATATTTTGTGCAGCGTTGGCAGAACATAACATACCATTTCGGGCCATGGATCATCTCAGCGATTTATTCAGCAAAATGTTTTATGATTCGGAAATTGCAAAGGGATTTTCCTGCAAACGCACTAAATCTGCTCAGTTAGTTTACGACGTAATGGCGCCATCATTTGAAAAGCAGTTATTAACCGATATAAAAAATACGTCAAGTTTATCAGGTAATGCTGCTACTTTTTCATTAATTATAGATGAAAGCACAGACATTACAACAGAAAAATTACTTGCCATTGCAATCAAGTTTTATAGCGTTCAGGATAATACAGTAAAAACCAAATTTTTATGTTCTGTGAATCTATCAAGTGAAACTGCTGAAAATATTTTTAACTCACTGTGTAAAAGTTTGCGAGAATTAAATTTAAACATTGAAAATATTTTAGGATTTGCAGCTGATACAACAAATGTAATGTTTGGCAGAAATAATAGTGTGGTTGCAAAGATTAAGTCGGTCAATTCTAATTGTATTTTTGTAAAATGTGCATGTCATTCATCAGCATTAGCTGTAAGTTATGCCTGTAAAAAGTTGCCTAAAGCATTGGATCAAATTGTGAAAGAAGTCTATAATTATTTTGGCCATAGTAGCAAACGCAAAAGAGAATTTGCAGAATTTCAGACCTTTGTAGAATCAGAGAATCACAATATTTTACGTCACTACGACATACGTTGGCTCTCCCTACACGGCTGTGTAAATCGCATAGTAGAACAGTGGAATGCACTTCAGCTGTATTTTCAGCAAGAACATCTCATAGAACATAATCCTAGCCATTCGGCGATTTTTTTACATGAAAGTTTCGAAAATAAACAAATAAAGCTCTACTTTTTGTTTTTAGATTATATTTTGCATATAGTCAACAAGTTTAACATAATTTTTCAAGGTAATGCATGTGTTTTTCATACTTTTTATCGGGATTTGACCGACATGTTTAAAACAATATTAAGTTGCTACATGAAAAGCAGCTACATTCGTGCCACTGCTATTGAGGACATAGATCCTAATAGTAATATAAATTTTGTAGAATTACATGAGATATACTTAGGTATAAAAGTATCTAATGAAATAGCGCTGTTAAGAAATCAACCAAGTAACAGTAGTATCGTAATTAGAGACTTTTTAAAAAGGTGTCAAAGCTTTTTGATAGAGTTATGTACTCAACTTAAATGTCGATTTCCCATTAATGAAAAAATATTTTCCGAGTTACGTTTCATAGACCCACAAGTAGCGGCTTATGAAAATTTTACATCTCTTATCAGCGTTATGAACAGGTTTCCGAACATTACTACAAATGATACAGTAAGACAATTAATTGACGAGGAATATCGTCAAATTAAGTATGATTCAGAGGTACAAAACCGGGGGGCCCTACCACCATCTTTTACAAAGTAATATTGTTGCAGGAACGTTTTGTTTCAGGCTTAAAACAACATTACTCTTATTCGTACCATGACCTCCACCAAAGTATTAATGCTTAGTGTTGCGAAAGAACGAATGATTTTAATTATTTGTCTATTCCCTGCTAAAAAACAAAACGAGATAACGCTATATGAACTGTATAACGCCATTTCTTTCATACAACGTTCCGATTTGCACTACAGTAAGCTATCGCAAATAAATAGAAGCAAACAAAATTTGCCTAAAATCCTTAAAAGTGTTTATTTTCAGTAATAATTGAATAAAAAGATAAAAAAATATTATTAACCTCATTCAAATAAAAGTTAGAGAGTTAATAGGATTTATTTTATTTTTATAAGTGAATCGCGTCGTGTCGCTTTTGGAAATCGGAATTCGATTCCAGGGGCCCTACCACCATCTTTTACAAAACAATATTGTTGCAGGAACGTTTTGTTTCAGGCTTAAAACAACATTACTCATATTCGTACCATGACCTCCACCAAAGTATTAATGCTCAGTGCAGAGAAAGAACGAATGATTTTAATTATTTGGCTATTCCCTGCTAAAAACAAAACGAGATAACGCTATATGAACTGTATAACGCCATTTCTTTCATACAAAGTTCCGATTTGCACTACAGTATAAGCTATCGAATTGTGTTGACGTCACCAAAACTTCCTATTAAAACATTCATAAAATAAGCTTACATTAAGGACGCCGCGGTGCGAAATTGAGACGTAAGGTTAAAATAATACTGCTATAAGGAATGGTGGTAAGGCCCCAGATTTGACAATTTCAGTGTTGCAACGTTATGACAAGTACTAAATAGTAACGTTGCGAAATTATTCGATACGGAAATGGAATATTTCCGGATCGATTCTTCTCGTTTATAATTTTATTCTCGTAAACTAAGTATATCAGGAAATTAAATATTTGTGAACGGATAATTTAGTTATGACGATTAATTTTATTACGGATCTGAGAGTTTTCTTTAATAATTGTGTGTGAAATAAATAAATAAATGTGATCATGAAGGAACATGAGAAATAAAACAAATAGATGTATTATGGTAATATTTTATTTTATAAATCGTCGCCGTCATCGCTATCGCTATCGCTGTCACTTTCTGTAACATTTATTATAAATGTGTCTGTGATATTGTCAATTAACATATCTAGCCTACTCATTTTTTCCTCTTCTTTGACAACATGGGATACGCATTTAGACCATTCGGTGGCCGTAATTTTTTGAATGCCTTCCTCAAATAAATTTCTCACGTCTGTCAATTTGAAGGTTTTATTATTTTGAGCTACATGCCCCTTTACCTGAGCCCATATCAATTCGATAGGGTTCAGCTCGCAATGGTAAGGGGGCAGTCTTAAAACCGTGATCCCATGTTGTGCTGCCATTTCGTCTACAGCGTACTTATTAAAAGACTCGTTATGTGGAATCAGTTCTAAAAGCGTAGCTTTAACCATATCTGGTTCGTAATGAATATTTTTATTTAAAAGCCAGTCTTGAATGGCAGCTTTTTTCCAGCTCATTTTTGGTGCCGTTTCCAATTTTCGGGAGTGGTAAGGTGCATTATCCATCACCACAATTGAGTTTGGTCTTAATTTTGGTAAGACTCCAGCGAACCACTCCTCAAAACAAACTGCATTCATCTCATCATGGTAATCTTCACAATTTTTCTTTGCTTCAAAAATCATGAGCCCCTCTTCCAGGAAGCCTTCTTCACTACCTATATGGCTAATTATGAGACGTTTGCCTTTTCCAGATGGGTTTTTTAATCCAGTGGTCAGTCCCTCCAAAAACGCTTGCCGAGATGATGTGACTTGCTTGTCCACCCAAGTTTTTTTACAGTATGACCTTAAATCACATATAGTACATGAACATTCAATATTACTATTAAATTTAATGTAAATGTATATTAATTCAAAATGTTAGCCTTACCTGCGTTAACCCAAGTTTCATCTTGATAATATATATGTCTCCCTTCTAGTCGAAACTGACATATAGATCGCAAGTAACGCTGGCGCCATGTTATTATATCATTTCGATCAATAAGTGTGCTCTTGCGTGACCGTGCAACAAATTTAAAATTAAGATGCTTCAAAATTTTTCTGAGGGTGTCTTTGGAAACCTTGGGCATTTCTGGATCATCGTTCATCACTTGTAAAATCTGAAATAGTAAATTTTATAATAGTTTGGAATCATTACTTATATATAAAAGATGTAGGTATAAAATAATACTGTCTGACTGATTGACTAACCTTTGCAATGGTTGGAGGTTCATTTCGGTAAAAGAACTGATGAACTATTCGTCGTATTGCGGAGAATGTAAATTCATCAATTTTATCTTTGAAACTTCGCTTTGGTCCAGTTTTTTTAGGGGGAGTTGGCGGCGCACCTTTATTTACTTCCTTCAAAACGTTACAAACAGAGCGTGAGGTTATTCCCAATATGTGAGCAACTTTGTTCATACATTCATTTTCTTCCACAACTTCAAAGGCCTCCAATTGCGCAGAAGTTTCATTTTTCACGTACTTATATGCGTTGCGGATCATTACTTTTTCAGTAACAGTGAAAGCTTTTCGTGGACGTTTTTTTCTTGGAGACAAGAAAACATCCACGTCTTTTTGTGATGTACTTGGCGGAGGATCCATTTTGATGGAAAACCAAAACAAATAGATTCACTCAAAGTTCACAAAAAACTATAAACGTAACAACAAACACAACGTAACAAAACTTTAACAAAAACCCAACAAAATAACAAAATATCGATTCGCAATGAAACGAGATGTTCGTGCAGTCAGACTAGGAGAATGAAGCCGAATGACAAGATAAACAAAATGGCGATAGCTGCACGAGCGCGCACGGGTTGCCAATACAGAAAACTATCTAGGCTCTTTTATTATAAGTTTTGTTTTTAATATAAAAAAAAACAAAAATATTAACTTTTTATAAAATAAAGCAGCGGTTACTAATTAATAAATAATTGTTATGAATAATTATGTATTTATTTAAATAAAAATCAATAATTTAGTCTTTAATTGGCACACCAATATTATGATTACATAAACATAAATCGCGATTGTTTATCGATTTTTGTGTTCATCACTACACTATTATATGTGGTATCATTATTTTACAAAATGACAGTAGCTAATGTCAAATGTGGAATCGAATTATAATTCCGACTTTAAGTGTCATTTTTAACGGTGCGGGAAGTTTTAAAGTTTTGTTGATTAATTTATTATGTCGAACAGAAAGTAAGTACTAAAATAAAATTATTTTCTAATAGTAATTAAGTTTGTAAAGCAAAGAAAGATTTCACCTTAGTTCTCGACCGATGCTTTAAAGAATTTTAAGTGGTTCAGCGGTTTGTTATTGTTTTTTGCATTGTGTGGTTCTAGTAGTAGTGCTAGTGCTGTAAATGTTGAACAGTTTTGGAGCAAATTAAGTTGTATTGTTAACAGTAAAAATGTTCCTAAGTACAAAAATTTGACTAATTTTGTAAAATGTCTAATGTGCATACCCATTTCAAACGCTGAATGCGAAAGAATTTTTTCAAAAGTTAATCATATAAAAACTAAATACAGAAACAGGTTTCTAGCTAAACATATTGCGTGCCTGTTGCATGTTAAGCAAGGTCTAAGTGAAGGGAGTGTAGGTTGTGTCTCATTTGACCCATCGAAAGATATGGTAAAAAATAATACGTCGAATACTGACTATTTGTAATAGAACTTATTGTAAATATTTATTATTATTTTAATATGTCTGTATAATGAAGGTGTGTAATTGGTAAAATTAAAAAAAGTAACTGATAATAAGTGTTTTAATTCAATTTTTCCTCTTCTACTTTTTATTTTTATTTTAGTATATTTTTAGTATAATTCAGCATGTGTTTTGGTATTATTTAGTACTGGCACCTTGTAGTTTTAGTAGATCACCATTTTTTAAAACGGTCACACTGATCCTCCTATCCTTTATGGCTAGTCAACAAGTGTCTAGGCAAGCTCATTCCACAATTTTTATCATAGTAATTAATAATTTTCAGTTTCTGTTTTCAATATAAGATCTTTGTTTTTATTGTCCCTTCTTGACTTTCTTATCATTGAACTTTCTATTAGCTTTTGACATAGAGGTAGTGAGAGAAAGATACAAGAACGAAAACATGAAAAAAAATCACGTTCAATTTTTCAACATTTTTATTTTTAAACAACTAACAAATATGTTCCATTGCTCCACTATTTACAAAATGAGCATGTACAAAACATTATACACAAGAAGTTATAAACGAAACACATACCATTATTGAAAAAAAGTAGTTTATAAAATTAGATATTAAACCAATTTTGAACATCTATGGTTCTAATATAAGACTTGCAAGAAGATCAAACAGAATCAAACACGTTTATTTTAGTCTAAATTCAATTAATTTTATCGTTAACGTAATTTATTTCGTTTGTCAAACAACAATTTATACAACGCGTTTGAATAAATAGTTTGATTAGTCATTGAACTATAATAATATAGGAGTTTAATTGACTATCGAATTTTAAAGCAGTCGTTTCGTAAGTTTTAAAGATTCCTAACGTTATTGCCTGATCGAAATTGTGACTGTCTTTGACTAAGTTAAATCCTCATATAGCCTTATTTCATATATCACAATTATTGATAATCATTCAATTTGTGATACACTGAGATAGTTATATTAACCTAGCTCTAGTCTTTATTTCTTTGGTTTTGTAAACGAAATTTGTTTTATTTATTACTTCTTGCATATATCAAATAAATAATTAATGTAATTACATTTGAGACAGCAGCACTTACATTTTTATACAATTCTATATCATTAAATAAATGAAAAAGCAACCACGTCACCTATTATATAAGACTAATTAATATGGCAACACCGAATGTATGACGAGTAAAAATAATGCAATATTCCAAAACGCTCGAAAATGTATAGCTATTTGACAATTACATTGCAACACTTTTCATCTTAATAATATAGAAAAAGACGCAGCGTGCATTAAATGCGGCAAATTCGCGCGCTTTGCAATACTCAACTACAGTCAAAATAAAAGATGATTAATTGAATTTGTATAAAAATGCAAGTATATTTTAAACACATGTTTAAACTAGTTTGCACTTCACATGGGTCTAAATAATATAAACAAAAAAATGCAATGTGTTCTTATAAGTTATTAATAATGACAAATACACAATATATAAATCAGAAGTAAGATACCAAAATATATATATATATATAATATAACTTCTATAGTCTGGCAAATGAATCGGGTCACAAGAAAAGAGCGGCAAATAAAAAAAAAACGTGCTTTCAACACTATATTCGGAAGAAATGAACATAATACTTTACATTCGTGCAGGGCAGGAATAAAAAATAAATTCTTATAACGGTTCCTGTTAAATTATATCGCAATTTATATCATAATTTCAAGTATTTCAACATGTGCATTGCAAGCCTATACAGTAAGTATAGGTACTATTATTAGATACAAACAATAAGTATTAAGATGTCTATGTACACTACAAATTGAACTTATTCGAAAAATGTCGCCATGTAAATAATTTCGAATACAACCTGTAAAATTTGCCAGACAGCTTGACTTAAGCATATAAATAAATTCTCTAAGTACACCTAAATTTTGAATTTGAGTTAAAAATTCAATTCAGTTCGTTTGCGTAGTATATACTTAGTTATTACTTTTGTCATTATTAATAACGAATATTTTTTATTTATTCCTTTCTATGCACATTAAGGCACTTAAGTTTTTTTAATATTGCTTTATTTAACAAAATAACGATTTATTAGTATCACAATATGCGCTAAATAATATTTATAACACTTGAACACGTCACTACGAAGAATAATAATTTTACAAGATTATTTTTTTATACAGGAATTATTATTACTTGAAATTAAAAAGAGATTAAAAAGTCACATTGAATATTTTCAAAAATAGATATTTTATTGAAATATAAAGTCGAGAAAATTTTGTGACTTTTTTATGACAAATGTTTTATTTTTAACTTTTGTGAAACTAGATTAATTTAATTTTCAAGACATTTTTTATTTTAAAATTAAAAACTTCTACACACCTATACAAACTGTTTTCTCATAAAAACCTAAACAAGGTAAGTACCCCTCCTTAACCAGAAAAAAAATACCTTTTGAACGATGTCTAACGTTGTTCTAACCAGTTCATGTGAATAAAATAACAAATATTAAAATTTGTTAGACGCTTCTTATATCTTGTGGTAAGAGAGATATTTTTTCTAAACAAATCTTGGGCCTTTACGATAAAGAGCAATAATAAAATAAGGAATAATAAATTGTTTCTGTATGAAAACGTAGCTATAAAACGTTTTAAGATTATATATATTTTCTCGCACCTTTACAATATGAAAGAAATATTGAAAAGTTTCAGATCTATATAAATATGTACGGTCATAGATCCCTCCGGTTTGTTATAAAAATAATAATAATAATAAAAATATATATTTTAAAGCTTGAAGTTTCACCGGATTTAACTGTTTCCCAATAACTTAGCCAATTTAAACTATGACGACTATTTAAACTATTATTGTCAAAATTGTGAAAGAGTGGACTCGCCATCCCATGACCACGAGGAAGCCCATGTCCAACAGTGGACACTAAAAGGCCAGTTTGCATTAATTTTTTACATACAAAAATATAAGAAAACTAATGAAATTGCAAAATAGCTACTACATACCATGTCTCGTATATTACATATATACACAGTAATAATAAAATATATAGAGGTAGGTATATAAAACCATGATAGGACGTTGAAAAGACTAGCTTATAAGATTTTTTACAATTGTTTTTATGGCATTGTTTCATAAAAAAATCAAGGTATATAATTATAACTTTATTTGTATAATTATTTTATTATGTATTATAAATTTTACTTTTTCAATTGACATTTAAATTTTCTTAATTTGTTATTGTAAATTGAAGGACCTCAATCGTATCTAAAATATCAGTATTCTAGACAATACTTTATTCCACGTCCTTCTCATGTTTTTTTTTTATTTTGATGTCGTTTAAGTCAATTTGCCTTTGCACCGTCCTACATTTTGGCAATCGATGGGTCGACAAATACAATTTTTAAAAATATATAAATGCTTTTGCGTAAATTGAACACTGCAAATGCTTATACTGTATACAATAAGTATATGTAAAAATAATAGTATTTTATACTATTATTTTTAAATAATACTATTCATGTAAAAATACTTGTTTTTCACTTGGCAACACTGATTAACTGCAACACTGGAGTGTTTATTAGCAAGCATTGATTTAAAAAAGTTTAAGATATGCAATTCGTCGTTCAAAATTATACATAAAATACAAGCACTAAAAACGTTCTTTGGGCACTCTTTTCGTTAATAAAATTAAAATACAATTTTACTTAAAAATGAACCTTGCCGTAATATTACGGTCGAAATAATAAGTATAGAATTTGAAATTATGCCTTCATTCATCTAATTCGTTGTAATATTGTTCCACGATATTTTTTTTTACAAAAAACTATCTAAAAAATTTTAAATCAATGTTGGCGACATTATATATAATAGAAAATACAAAAAATCTTAACTCCACACTTGAAAACATTGCGTACAAACAAAATTGCACTGTTTAATTATGTTTTTCTAATTTTGCATATTGCATGCGACTATATCCAATTAAATCTAACATACAAAGTGAAACAATCATCACGATTTATATCGAAAAACTTTATTTTCAGCGATTTTCATTCGAGGAAAGTACATATACAAGTTATATAGATATGCACTATATCTCTGCATAAAATCCTGAAGAAGCATCAAAGTTAATAATAATAATAGTTATAAACACGTAGATACGAAAGTCGCGACTTAACGCGCTTAATTTTACAATAAATGCCTACATTTTCGACATAAAACATGTCTTATTGGGACAATGCGAGTTGAATGACCTCTTACAATTGCTACCACAAAAATCTCTATTTGAATTTTTTAACCGGATTAAGCTTAAGCGGGGATTTCAATCACAGATAAAGACGCTAAAAACGAACTATTTTGTATTTAATTCCTGAATTTGTAACCATAGACTACCCTTCCAGGGCCGTCTTTACCAGGGGGTGCAAGGGGTGCGGTGCACCCGGGCGCGGAGCGCCCGGGGGCGCCTGTCGAGCGCTGAATTTTTGGATATTTCATTGAACTTAACGCCATTGCACAGTTTTATATACTTGTTACTTACGACAAATATGTATGCGCAAGCAAAAAAAAAATAGTCATTAACAATAATATTTTTTTTACTTTTATTACGCTTTCGGCGCTTGTCATACCGCATTACTACACTACACAAATAACAATTTTATTTAATACAACACGCGCGCGGCAAAATCTCTAATCCAAAGACAGTGTATGTATGTACGTTTGACACGTTGCCGCCCGGTAGCAAAATGATCTCTAAGTCAATAGAGTGTAAGTTCATTTGAAATGTGCGCGCGGCGCGGCACCTGTGCGCAGTGCCGGCTTTACCTATGGTGCAGTGTGCGGCGCACACGGGCGTAGGGTCTTAGGGGGCGCCAAGCGTCTTAAGGCGCCGTCTTAGGGGGCGTCGCCGCCCGCGACGCCCCCTAAGAGCCTGCTAGAGGGCGCCAGGGTATTGATTGCACCCGGGCGCTACATGGGCTAGAGCCGGCTCTGTACCCTTCCAATTATATTTTATTTTTTCGATTTTCGAATTCATAGATAATTAAATATTTATGTTTATTATAATTTGGTTTTGACAAACTAG
Organism: Sesia bembeciformis; assembly: GCA_943735995.1. Classification (NCBI taxonomy): domain Eukaryota; kingdom Metazoa; phylum Arthropoda; class Insecta; order Lepidoptera; family Sesiidae; genus Sesia; species Sesia bembeciformis. Next base: position 1,990,800 of record OX031045.1, on the reverse strand, counting down.
CGACTTCTGTGGTTGGACCACGCGGTAGTTATAGGCTTTATTAGTAGGCATTTATATTGTCGACATCGGTCAGCGCGCACGCAATGAAATGTCGCATCCACCAGTCATTGTTTAATCTACCTTCAGACGTAAAATATTTAATACGACCAACGGTTATAAACGATTACAAATCTATATGCGTCCCATTATCCATTCATCCAATAGGTTAGGCAACACTAACCGTATGAATAAGTTTTTGAAATAAACTGTTTTTGGTGAATCAACTTTCAATTTTAAAGTCACCTTAAATAAAGATGCTCCAATTTGTCGATCTTTGTTGCTCAATTTTGTCGATCGACAAAACATATAAACGGCCACCCAAAATGAGAATACAGTTAAGATCTTGCAGTTCTTGTTAAGATTCATTTACACAGGGTGAGTTTCTCGAATGATTCGGGCTAGAATATTGTATACGATTCACGTATGCGAGCAAATTTCATACGATTTGCGCCTGCAACTGTTCACATGTCAAGAACTAGATGATCTCATAAGTTATTTATACTAGGTAAGCATATTCTTAGTTGATTTTCTCTATTGCATGCATTGGAGAAAGTCTCCTTATGTAAATGAGGCTTTAGTCTCATGAATGGAGTACTCAAAATGCAAAATTTTCGAATATATCATAAAGAAGAGAAAAGTAAGAGCTAGCTAGCTATAGTTTTGATGGTATTATAAAACATATCTTATGTCACTCTGTGTATTTTATCTACACAATACTAGAATTTGGATAATAACATATTTCTAAAAAAAAATTGAAATCAAAATCACTTGATATTGTTTGATCGTACACGACAATCGACAAAACAGACAATTTGACTAATTTACGAATCGCAAAAATACTTTGTAATCTTTTAAAACCTTTTAAAACATTTATTACACATGTGTACAGGACAACAGTCGAGGACTATGAGAACTTTTAACAACATTTGGGCGGCTCTCATTGGTGGAAGCTGATGTTTAAAAGTTTGTACATAATAAAAATAAGATAAGGCCCTACAAAAATAGATGATTTAATCTGTTATGTCTAACTGAAAACTACGAATATATTTCATGATTTTTTTATTACATTAAAAATAAACGATTGGTGATTAATTTACTCGTATGTGCATAACACGTTCCATAGTTCATACCTACGCGTTACTAAAAGCGGCGCGCGAGGTCTAAGGTCAAAGACCTAAGAGAGCGAGCGTGGATGGTGTTATGCACTTCCTCTTATTGTGGTGCCTCTCCAAAAGTGGAGGTTCGCAATCAGCTCCGAAGTGTAGGGGGAGAGTGCACATTGAATTCCCACAGCTACTAGGTGCACTCACAAGACTAACTTGAAATGTCCTGCATTTCCTACTTTATCGTAATTTCCCAGTGTACATACGTGTTTCGATAGTGAGTGAGATATGCCAGAGCCCATTCCCATCCTATCCTATCCCTCCTCCTTTTCCCGACCCTTCTCCCAATACATTCTTTAATCTGCAACGGTACGCAGCAAGTTCTGGGGCGTACCAACGATTGCCATTCTGGACTGATTTTGACATGTATCGCGAATGTCAATGGACGACAGTATCCACTTACCATCAGGTGGACTGTATGCTCATCTGCCGCCTATTTTGCATATTTATGCATATATAAAAAATAGCATATTTTGCCGTGTCTCTCGTGAGGTGAAACAGTTGGGCGGCACTCGCGGTGCCGGTCCACTCCTGCGACTAACACGCCTCTTTCCGGCAATCTTGCCCATCGTAATTAGTTGTAAAAGTTCGTATCGTGCATGCCTTAGCACGCGACCCACATACGCAACTCAAGGCACATGCACACATACCGAGTAAATTATTCACAATGAATAAATCTATATATATATATATAAAAGAGGATGTTGGTATATCTGATGTTAATAGACTTCGACACCGCTTGACCGATCACCATGAAAGTTGGCACATATATGTATTTTTTCATGGAGAAGGTTTTTATGCTATCCACTTTGTTGTAACTCGCCACTAGATGGCGCTGTAGCACATCAACTTCTATACCGTTCAACCGATCGCCATGAAAATTGGTATACATATAGGTATTTGAGCACGGATAATATTTTCGAGCTATCGACTTTGTTGTAACTCGCGAATAGCAAAATATGCAGGCGCATGTTGATGTACTGGCGCTGCAGTACATCAACTTTTATAGCAGGACAACGTCTGCCGGGTTTTGCTAGTATAATATAAAAGATCACGAAATACATTTTCAATTAAATATAGATTTAGTGTACCGATTGACGTATTAAAATATTTTACACTATTTTTGTAAGACTTTATACACATGTGAAAGCCCTCGTGCATCGGAAGCGGCTTTATACCGACTTTGTCATCACGAACATTCCATTAAACTTAATCCTACGTTTCAAATAAGTACCGAGAATCGTATTTGTGACCTATCCAGTAACTTTAACTCTTTGTGAATGGGAAGTAATCACAGCTAAACAAGCCACTGGCTATTTCAAGTGGTATCGTGACGTTTTTGACGTTTAAATTCTTAGGGAAGGTGCAGTTGAACCGCCTAGATGCGCCTTGGACTAAAGCCAAAGCTGAAGTACTACAAGATAAAGTCAAGTTTGAAGTTAAATCTGTTGTATGACGAACAGGTACCGAACTGGAAATATCCTCTGGTTTGAAGATTAGGGACCCAAATAGGGGGTAGGAACCCCACACGAGAAGGGTCGTTATTATTTTCGGGCCGATGCCACCGACAGCCTAAAGAATAAAAAACACTATATTACAAATTTGTTTTCTTCTTTTCTAAAGCAGATGATCCGTATTATGATTACTGTCACTTTTGAACTATGGTAATTTACTTTCATAAGGATAAAAACATCTTTGTATTCACATCGGTAACTTACCATCTCAAAATTAGATGTTTAAGTTGCCAACTTAGATTTAGGTATACTCGTATGTCTAACTTGCTAACTTAGAAGCAAGTATGTCTGTAACTTACCATCACAGAAATAGATATATTTGTAACTTATTATACCATCACAGAAATAGATATATCTGTAACTTACCATCACAGAAATAAATATATTTGTAACTTACCATCACAGAAATAGATATATTTGTAACTTACCATCACAGAAATAGATATATCTGTAACTTACCATCACAGAAATAGATATATCTGTAACTTACCATCACAGAAATAGATATATCTGTAACTTACCATCACAGAAATAGATATATCTGTAATTTGCCATCACAGAAATAGATATATCTGTAACTTGCCATCACAGAAATAGATATATCTGTAACTTACCATCACAGAAATAGATATATTTGTAACTTACCATCACAGAAATAGATATATTTGTAACTTACCATCACAGAAATAGATATATTTGTAACTTACCATCACAGAAATAGATATATCTGTAACTTACCATCACAGAAATAGATATATCTGTAACTTACCATCACAGAAATAGATATATCTGTAATTTGCCATCACAGAAATAGATATATCTGTAACTTGCCATCACAGAAATAGATATATCTGTAACTTGCCATCACAGAAATAGATATATCTGTAACTTACCATCACAGAAATAGATATATTTGTAACTTACCATCACAGAAATAGATATATTTGTAACTTACCATCACAGAAATAGATATATCTGTAATTTGCCATCACAGAAATAGATATATCTGTAACTTGCCATCACAGAAATAGATATATCTGTAACTTGCCATCACAGAAATAGATATATCTGTAACTTGCCATCACAGAAATAGATTTCCATTCCAACACAAATCATTAGAAATTAAAAAAAAAACATTCAAAACATAATAATAATAATTATCAAATCAGCAAAATGGGACCTTGACTAAGCATAATGTCATGGGATATAATAACATTATCTCAGAAGTATTATATGTATTAACTTACCATCTTCGAAGTGGGTATATGCGCGACTCCAGCGACAATGGCGTTGGGTGGAGTGCCCACGGGCATGTGGAAAGCCATGGAACAAGCCAGGGTGGCTGGAATCATCAAGTAACGAGGGTCCATGTCCAAGTGACGAGCCTGAAACGAGAAGATTTGCCGATGTCAGTAGTGTTAGCCGTCCTCAGAATAGCACCAACCCATATAGATTGAGAGCTATCTACACAAACAACGTCACACGACACAAGACGTGTTTGATGAAACACGCAACGTTTTGCGTACGGGACCTTACTTTTACTTACGGATTTAGTGGGGATTACACAAAAACTTGAATACTGGGCTTGTCTATAAAAATAACATGACTTTACAGCTAAATGGGTGGAATTTATTAGATTTTATTCAAAAAAATCATATTTCCGCCATTTTTTTTTTTTATATAATAGTGGGCGGACGAGCAAGCGGTCCCACGTGATGGTAAGTGTTACCGCCGCCCATGGACACCTGCAACACCATGCGGGCGCGCCGCCGACCTTGCAAAATCCTATTTTGCAAAAATTAAATTATTTAAAATTTTGTTGGGATATTGATAAAAAAAAACACTAGTGCAAGGATAAACACGTTCCTTATGTTCCAAACAATATATCTGTACAGTCTTTATGATTTATATATGTACAGTGTACGATTACAGGATACCCACTAAGCTAAAAATCCTACGATTTTTGTATCTTCAACCATTTTTTTTTTAATGTACGAAGGCGGCTGACGAGCATACAGTCCACCTGATGGTAAGTGGATACTGTCACCCATAGACATCCGCGATACATGCCAACATCATTCCAAAATGACAAACGTTGGCACGCCCCCAGATGCGCTACCTACATTTGGAGCTATAGGAATGGATTTGGAGAAAAGGTTGGGAAAATGGGGAGTGATAGGATGGGAAGGGGCTCTGGCACATCTCACTCACGATCGAAACACGTACGTACATTAGGGAACTAAGATAAAGTGGGAAGTGCAGTACATTTCAATGTATGCTCGTAATTGCCGTGCTGGCTTTATGACCAAATCCTTCGTTGCGCAAACAGCTGGACTCTTGGAACGGCATCCTCACTGACATGCGGAGGGCTCCTAACAAAATCTCTTTTCTTTTGCCACCAACGTGGATTCACTGCATTTTTTTTATTATTTGTTTCACTTATGTGGATATTTTGTTTATATATAATGTATTCATTGGTTATTTATACCTTGTATGTGTGTGTGTAAGTTAGTATGTAATAATACAATATGTATATGTAATATTTATTTTACCAGATCATCTAAATTGTGTCTTTCACGCACCTCCAAATTGAACTTCTCCAAATTGAAAAAGCTTGGCTGGTAGAGAATACCTTAATAAGGCATTGAGCTCGCCTTTTCTACGATATTGTGCAACGAAGTGTATAAAAAAAAACAAATTAATTAATGCAAACATATCACTTACCATGTTGGCAAGCACTGGCAGGATTAAATTAGCAATGGCAACATTAGAAGTGAACTCCGTGATGAACTGGGTGACCAGTACAACGACTAGTAGCACAATTGCTGGGTGCAGTCCATGTAGACCGTTCAATGACGAACCGATCATGGAAGATAGTCCAGTGGCTTTGCTGCCTTCTGCTAATGCGAAGCCACCGCCTGAAATTAAACAGCTCGTTATTATCCTAATCTGTATCTATACATATAATAAAATTGTAACAGGCCGATGTCTGTACATTATAGATATTGAAAAAAAAACTATAATAATATGGGGGTCTTTATTAGAACAACAGAAGCCAAAACAACAGTTTTTAGAAATTTTGTCTGTCTGTCTGTATGTTTGTACACGCATCACGCAAAAACTACTGCATGGAATTGAATGCAGTTTTCACCGATGTATTGCTAGAGGTCTAACTTAAAATATAGGCTCCATTTTACCGCAGGAAAATATCTTATTCCGATTGTTTTAAATTTAATAAATCGAAGCGAAGTGAGGGCGGGTCGCTAGTCTATACATATAATCGTAACAGGGCCGTGTCTGTACATCACATATTTAAAAAAGACATTGCAGTATAAAATACGTGTGCATAGAGCTCGAAACAACATTTTTTGTCTGTCTGTCAGTGTCAAGGGGCATCACGCATATACCACTAGACAGACTTCAATGAAACCAGGCATAATTATAACTAATAACTTGGGTTAAAATTCAAGGTACATTTTATGGCGATTAGTTCCCGCGGCAATCATTCGATAGTTTTCACGCGAACGAAATCGCTGGCACCGCTGGTAACTAACAATAAAGGTTGGCTTGTTATTCAAGAGCCATGTATTCAACAACGTATTGGGTGAGCTAAATTAATTTGAAAAAATAATGTAATTATATTACACTAGCGACCCGCCCTCGCTTCGCTTCCGTTTATAAGTTTTGTTTTTTCAAAATAAAATATAGCCTATATTAGACACGGATAATGTAGCTTCCTATTTGTGAAAGAATTTTTGAAATCGGTTCAGTAGTCCCAGAGATTACCCCCAACATACCCACAAACAAACACACAATTTCACCTCTTTATTATATTAGTATAGATCCCATCCCATTCAATCCTATCGAATGGAAAATGTAATAAGTTAAAGACAGTCTCTCATTCTATTAACCCCATAAATATATGGTCCTTCGTGCCGGATATTAAACCACATAAATAACTGTAAGTCAGACAGTATTTTCCAAAATCTAATTTATTTATTACAATAAAACAATAATTCGCGCATATGATGTAAAATAAATGTTGCCACATAAGAAAACATGTAGAAAAACGAATGAGTATTTACGATATTATTGCAAAATAACTTTATTTTCCACACAACCTATTAGTAGAGCTGTTGGACTCTTCCCTCTACTCATTCACCATATATCTCTCTCCCTCTGACTCTATCGCTATAGAACTGTTGGACTCTTCCCTCTACTCATTCACCATATATCTCTCTCCCTCTGACTCTATCGCTATAGAGCTGTTGGACTCTTCCCTCTACTCATTCACCATATATCTCTCTCCCTCTGACTCTATCGTCTTATTTAATTTCACATTTATTCACACGACAAATTACAATAATATGTCGTTGTACGGTCGCAATGATTAATTGTTGACCCCTTTATTCTTAATGTTTTCTATGTTAATTATCCATCTACATATGTTAATTCTTAATTGATTATTAACTAGCGGTGCCAGCGACTTCGCGTGATCTTTTCAGTGATTTCCGTGGGAACTAAGAAATCGGGTTAAAATGTACCTTAAATCTTAAACGAGATCATTAGCTATATGCTAAGTTTCATTAAATTCTGTGAAGTGGCTGTATAGTGTGTTGCACGTTCAGACAGACAGGCAGGCAGTTAAAAATTATAAATATGGTTATTTAGGATTCTGTATGGTTGTATCTGTAGAAATCTATGTATGTATTTTATTTTATATATAGATTCCTATTGTATGTTAAACGCTGTATACACGTATTATAAGTAGAGATCGTATATTCGGCTGCATATTTACCTAAAGTTGAGGTGTTGGATAAGTATGGAGTGCACTTTTGTATCGGGCGAATGCCGCAATCCCGGGATCGACAAATTCTATGTTCCGACTATTGAATACGATGCATATACCTAAAGTTGTAAAGTTAATCCCTAAGAGCCTCAGAACTGCATTCCTACAAATTGCCATTAGAACTAAGAATTTGAGTCCAAGTCCGAAGTTTCAATAGTGCCTTAGATCCTATCGACTCTGTCCTGGTCACCATCAGAGCTTCAAACCTGCTGAGGAGTTTCATAAATAAGCATCCTATTAGATGTGCAATCCCGGGATTTTGGTTTTCAAATAAATGATTTTAAGAAGCCGCTTCCATACTTTATACACTGTAGGTAAATATGCACCCGAGTATCCGATCTCTAATTATAACAAAGAAATTATTATCAAATTTAATTTAACCGTGTTATAATACTGTCATGTTTGATGTACGACCGTGGCAATATATATCATTGAATTATATACTATGTTGTCGATTGTTTCTTTAATACTGCCAAATTAACAATAAAGGACAGCGATGAACAATAAAGGACAGCGATGAACAATACAGGATAGCGATGCACAATACAGGATAGCGATTAACAATAAAGGACAGCGATGAACAATACAGGATAGCGATGAACAATACAGGATAGCGATTAACAATACAGGATAGCGATTAACAATAAAGGACAGCGATGAACAATACAGGATATCGATTAACAATAAAGGACAGCGATGAACAATAAAGGACAGCGATGAAAAATACAGGATAGAGATGAACAATACAGGATAGAGATTAACAATAAAGGACAGCGATGAACAATAAAGGACAGCGATGAACAATACAGGATAGCGATTAACAATAAAGGATAGCGAATAACAATAAAGGATAGCGAATAACAATAAAGGACAGCGATTAACAATACAAGATAGCGATTAACAATAAATGATAGCGATTAACAATAAAGGACAGCGATTAACAGTAAAGGATAGCGAATAACAATAAAGGAAAGCGATTAACAATAAAGGGTAGCGATTAACAATAAAGGATAGCCATTAACAATTAAATATTGTGACTCTGTTAATGTTACTACTGACCTAATAAGAAGAGAAGTCCCCACGGGATTTTCTCTTTGAGAATGTTCCACGTGACAATACCGGATGCGGGTTTAGACGCTGCTAATTCTTCATCTGGAAACAATTAGATGGTAAATATATGTGATGTTATCTGAACAAAAGGACCTTATTGTTGGGTAAGGACGTAATGATTTTGGTTGAGATTTTCTAACTTAAAATTTCGCTGTTCCCATGGTTTTGTTTAAATAGTATGGTGGTGTAATAACTAATTTGTAAGTAAAAATAAAAATAAGTATTTCGTTTTAAGATTTCACTAAAACTAGAACCGATAATAAGATTGCTTTTCTCGTATAATGTGTAACATATAATCTCAGAGGGATATTTTTTTTTATAGCAAAAGAGGCGGCAGTCGAGCATACAGTCCACCTGGTGGTAAGTGGATACTGTCGTGGCATGACAAACGTTGGCACGCTCCCGGATGCACTGCCCACCTTTGCATATTAAGGAGTGGATTGGGAGAAAGGGTCGGGAAAATGGGGAGGGATAGATGGAATGGGAATAGGCTCTGGCATATCTCACTCACTACACTCCACTACATTGGAGAAATAAGATGAAGTGGGAAATGCAGTACATTTGAAGGTAGTTTTCTGTGAGAGAGGGGTAATGTGGCCAGTCGAGCGCACCCAGCGGCTGTTGGATTGCAGCGTGCACTTTTCCCCCCTTTAATTTAAAATACAAAAAATAAAATTGGTTAGGCCACTTTGTCGCTGACGGCCTCATTTATTAAATTTATATTTTAAGAATTATAAAAACTAATCATTTTTAAAGTCAATTTTAAACAACACGTTTCAAGATCTGCTTTTATTTTTGTCGCTAACGTACTTCCGTAATGTCTTCCCCCCTTCCATAACTGAAATAAACTAATAAAAACGGTGATTTGGCACTCACACGATGACGATGATCTGAAGAACTTGACGAAGTCCACTGACATTGGCAGAATAAACATCAACACCACTATGAACATTGAAGTGACGCCATCTTTCACCTTCCTGCAACCCAATAAACATTGATCGCAATGACTTTTGAACATAACGTAATGCACTTGGTAATTTTATAATTAGTGCTGTTATTATCAGCACGTGTCGTGTGATGTCGACCAGCTATGGAACATCATCACCAGGTGTCATAAAAGGGTACTAAAGGATAACAAAGCCGTTGCCACAAGCGCCGTGGACCTACACCTGGACCGGCTACCCAGTGCACGAGTAATTGTCACAGGAATTGGTGCATAACGTGCCATGTTCAGCAGTGGATACTGATTTGGGCCCGTTGTATTGGCCATTGGCCATCAACTTACATGGAAGTGAGAAGGTCGGCCCACCCCGGCATGAATCCGGGCTTACGGAATATGTACAGGAACACGGCCAGGATGAACAGAAGACCAGACGCCTGCAATAAATAAATAAGCCAAATGAAGCCTTTATATACAGTAAGGTTACATTGAAATACAATTACTCCTGTCCTGTCTTTGTCTAATTTATTTTCATATTATTAATATTTTACAATTAAAATAGACAATATTATTATATTTTATTATTATTATTAATTAACTATGTGTTACTTATAATTGTTTATGTATTATTAATTAATTATTATTTGTCATTACTAATTAATTGCTTATTACTAATTGATTATTTATTATTGTTTTATTATCAGTTGATTCCTTTTAATATTCATCTATTCAAGAGAATTGTATTTCACAGGGCCGGCAGCGCACCCGCATACCCCCTAGTGTTGCAGGTGACCATGGGCGGCGGTAGCCACTTACCATCACGTGGACTGCATGTCAGTTTGCCACCGTCATCATAAAAAAAATTATGGACGCTTGGAACTATACCACAAAGCTGCAAAGGTTCAAATGCCTTTTCCGCTTATATAATAATACCATTTATACAATAATTCCATTTACATTTACAGAATGGTTCAGTTTATAGTGTAACGGTTTCGTTTCACTACGTCAGTAGTTAAGCGAAACTACATTAAAGTACATACTTAAATAACAAAAATATAGATTAAATATTAATTCGAAAGCAAAGCCGGAGCGCACTATATGTTTTGCAATTCCATTGTTTGCGCGTGGAGTGAACTATAAAACCGGTCCTTACGCATCGCATGGAACGCAGGTAGTTACCGCGTCATTGGCACTCCACGTTGGCTATCCTTTCTGTGTAGACTAACATTCCGTCTACAAATAAATAATTATAAAATAACTGATACTGAAGGTTTTGGGCGAGTCTAATGCCGACTTACTAATAGTGTCCTGTGTATGTGAATCCCCTTACTTACTGGGTGAGTGTTACAAATTTTATCCATCGTATAATGGGTGGCTAGCTACCTACATTGTTTTGCACTTTGGTCAGCTTTGTAAGCCTTGTTGGAATATGGCGGTCATAACATGTAATTAATTTCTGTTGTTCTCTTCTGTATTGTTAACGCCCATAAGTGCTAAGTGTATAAACTGTCTAACTTTAACTGTTGGTTGACTGCCTCATCATGAACACCATTTCTTGCTAATCACGCCATCTGCCTTTGCTTAGCATCTTCTAGTGCGGTTCTTAGCAGGTTTATGATGTCGCAGTCGAGCTACGAAACTTCCGGATGGGTCTTAAAATGTCCGAAAAATATAAATATTTCAGGGCTCACCTACCCGGCAGTCTACATGGACGTGACCTGCTCGCCACCTATGCGAATATACCACCTACCTACTGCTCGCTGCTAGCTGCGAGACTGTTCCGGCCTACCGCGGAATACCTACTGGAAGGCTATCGCAGGGCAGTGGCATTCTTTGGACCGGGTCATAACTTCTGACGTGAGCGAATCGAACCCATCCCGGATCTATTCACTATTTTAAAATATACCTCCATGTAGTAGTGGAGTCTTTTATTCACACACAAAAAAGACAACGTGACAATAGAAAGGTACAGTTTACAGTTTAAATACAGGTACAGAATAATTCAAATAAACTACTGAATAATTGCATTTACAGAATAGTTTCGCTTACAAAATAAGTTCGTTGACAAAAAGCTGCTTAACATACCTTTTCATGGAAGGTGATGGGTCCGAGGCTCCTATATTGTTCTTTGATGATCTTCATCGTTGTCAATGATCCCGATGATGCCATGTTTACTTTATGTGCCGCTTCGCTTTTCGGTCTGAAATGACAAAAAAAAGAAGTCATGGCGACACCGAGCTGGAGTCGAAATAGATTAAGAATGTATTTTTCATTTACATTTTACAATTTTTTACATTTTTTACATTTTACATACATTAAAAATGCTTTGCAAAAAAATTAGTCTAGTTTTGGCATACAAGATTTTACGCCATTTATTACAATTTATATTTATAGTTCACTGGTCTAGTCAGTAGTCAATGATTGAATAGTCAATGTTTCAATGGTCAATAATAATTCATAAGTGAATGAATCTAGGTAATGAATCACTATGCAGTGGTCCACTGGTCAGTGGTTCACTGGTCAGTGGTTCCCTAGTAAATGGTTCAAAATGGTCAACAGTTCAATAGAGAATGATACAATGGTTGATGCTCTGGTGAGCCGCGGCTCTCTAGTCAACGATTCACTAGTCAGTGGTTTAATATTTAATATTAATCTTACATAGTATAAAACAAAGTCGCTTCCCGCCGTCTGTCCCTCTGTATGTACGCTTAGATCTTTTAAACTACGCAACGGATTTTAATGCGGTTTTCATCAATAGATGGAGTGATTCAAGAGGAAGGTTCATACGTATAGTGTAATATTGTTTTGTGTTATGATATTATTATAATAGTACAAACCATTCATTATTGACTAGTAGTACAATAAACAATGACTCAATTGGTATTTGTTTTTAAAATATAATCTTATTTCATTTATTTATCTATACTAATATAATAAAGAGGTAAAATTGTGTGTTTGTAGGTATGTTGGGGGTAACCTCTGGAATTACTGAACCGATTTCAAAAATTCTTTCACAAATAGGATAGGTATAAACCGAAGCGAAGCGAGGGCGAGTCAGTCGCCAGTATTTAATAAATCCACAGCACTTTAATATTTCTAAGACTTATTATAAATAACTTAAAAAGGATTTTCATTATCCGGACCAAATATAATAATAAAATTTAACATCGGTAGCAAACGAATTTATGTATTTAGACTAATATGTAAATATATTGAGCAATGTGCAAGAACTCACATAAACCAGTAATGGCTTCCGAGCGCTTAGAAATTAAATAACGTAACATTTTTTTATTATTCAATAAATAATAGAGGTTCAGCGGTTAACAAGTGTATGGTTTAACAGTCAATGGTACAAAAGTCAATGATTCAATGATTCTTACCTGAACAAGCCCATAAATGTGATTTGCAAAGACACCCACACAAGGAACTGCATGATGATCATTGGTGGGGTGCTGTACACCATGAACCAGAAGAAGTTCACCGAACTAGACAGTTCTGGGAACTCGCTGCAAAAATATAAAAAAAAAAAGTGTTAAAAGTAAAATTCTTATAATACATAAATATTATTGTATGACATCGATAAGATTTTCAACAAAATTCACAAATTAAAAATGTGTGTGTGTGTGTAATTTTTTCAAAAAGAAAGTTTGTAATTAATAATCGAAAAATCTTATTATACACTAAAGAAATTGTTCTGTCGTGAAAATACAAAGTAACATTTTTTAAAGTTTTGAATGTCCGATTTATTTATGTTTTTTATACATTGTGTCACCGAAATAAAGCAGACCCTGAAACACGTCAACCAATTTAAAATATATAACACCGTTCCGGCGAAAAATAAAATTGGTTTAAAAAAAAAATCGAAAGTTACATACATGTAAGATTTTGTTGTCCTGTCTATAACGATCACAAGACCGGCGGCGACCAGACGGCGCCGGGGGTGCGCGCGCTCGCGGTTCCGACGACGCGCGTAGAATAAATGATATACTAGAATTGTACTACTATAAATCATGAAAAAGACAACCAATTGTAAAATCTGGTAGCGTAAATTCTATTTTCGACACCGAACAAGCTATTTTCATCTTTTGCGTTATTTCAATGACACTTTGTATATATGTATCTATAGTTGGCCAGTTGGGTATCCCTTATTGATGACATTTTTTTATAATTCTTTCATCTCACAAAGGCGGATTAAGCTTAATAGTGGTTGTGCCCGTACATGTACATGTAGCGAGCGTTCTCAAGTTTACGCACGCTACAGCGAGCGTTCTCAAGTTTACGCACGCTACAGCGAGCGTTCTCAAGTTTACGCACGCTACAGCGATCGTTCTCAAGTTTACGCATGCTACAGCGAGCGTTCTCAAGTTTACGCATGCTACAGCGAGCGTTCTCAAGTTTACGCACGCTACAGCGAGCGTTCTCAAGTTTACGCACGCTACAGCGATCGTTCTCAAGTTTACGCACGCTACAGCGATCGTTCTCAAGTTTACGCATGCTACAGCGAGCGTTCTCAAGTTTACGCACGCTACAGCGAGCGTTCTCAAGTTTACGCACGCTACAGCGATCGTTCTCAAGTTTACGCATGCTACAGCGAGCGTTCTCAAGTTTACGCACGCTACAGCGAGCGTTCTCAAGTTTACGCACGCTACAGCGATCGTTCTCAAGTTTACGCACGCTACAGCGATCGTTCTCAAGTTTACGCATGCTACAGCGATCGTTCTCAAGTTTACGCACGCTACAGCGATCGTTCTCATGTTTACGCACGCTACAGCAAATGCTGTAGTGTGCGTAAACTTGAGAACACTCAGTTGGGTTCCCGACTCGCCGCGGCGCAAACTAAAACTGTACATGTACGGGCACAACCACTACTAAAAGTAACCCGCCTTCGTGTGGTACTTATATTTAGAATGTGAGGTACTTAAAAGAACTATACTTATATTTAGATTGACTTTGTATTATTATTATTACGTGTAAAATTCGCGTATCGCCTACGAATAAATAAATCTGAATTATTAATCTTTTGAAATGGTGGTGTGGTGATGATCATCAACGTGAAGATGCTGATAAATGGAACTCACGAATCAAATATCCCCTTGAAGGCGGAGTTAGTGGCAGTCCCTACAAGGGTCCCGCACCCTCCGAGGGTCGACGCGTAAGCTATGCTAAGGTAGTAGCAGATTGTGATGTCGCTCGGCATTGGCGCTCTGCAAAAATAACAACAATAACATTTTATAATGAATATATGAACACTTGATAAATGAATTATTGTCGAAGTTGTTCTCCAGACATGTCCACATTGAATTTGAGTCGGAATACTATATTTGTAATAATACCTTAATATTCATATGTAGTGCTTTGTGACTGTTTTTTTATTAAAATATAATAATATGATTTCACATACAATATTTGCCAAATATAAAGTCCAAAAATAATTGTATATTTACAGAGACTATGGAGGCATAGTCACATTACATTTTATTACATTACACATTATTACATTACATTACATTACACATTATTTTATCACATTACATTACATTTAACATTTTATGCCAAGACTCATGAGCAGAATCCAAGGTTTCAGGTTGTGGGTAAAGTTTGAACACACTCTAAATATGCACACATACACGTATGTAGTGTTAAATGTTCTCACAGAACACTAACCTTGAAAAGTAACTGCATTTCCCACTTTATCGTATTTCCCCATTGTACGTACGTGTTTCGGTAGTGAGTGAGATATGCCAGAGCCCATTCCCATCCCATCCTGTCCCTCCCCATTTTCCCGACCCTTTCTGCCAATCCATTCCTTAATCTGCAAAGGCAGGCACCGTTCATTATTATCTTTCCACTCCTGAAGGTTGGCTGGAAGACAACGTCTTGTACACGTAGCACTAAGATTTCCCATTTGTACTTTGTGCATTGAAGTGTTAAATATAAATAAATAGATAAATACAAATGGCATATTGAAAAAAAAAAAGTTGTTTATACTCACTCTTCGTCCTCCGGAGCTTTGGTAGCGATTGCTTTGAGATCTTTACTATTTTCTGGTAATGCATTCTTCTTTCTGTTAACGTAAACATCGCCTAACCCTTGCTGAAATAACAAAGTTCGTTCATAGCGACGATATCTATCTTTTTCGTCGATATAAGATAAATAAAAATATCTTTTTCATTTTCATCTTAATACTTTTTTTTTATAAATATTGCCACACTCAATGGTGGGCTCTAGGATTCCGTGTGTCGTGGGTACACATATAAAGACGAGCACACCACCTAGACCCGAACATAAGTTTGTCCTTAAACAAACGGAGAATCCGAACCTACTTGGCCAGTTGGTTATACTACCAACTGGGCTAATCGGTCGTCAAAATATAAGTACGTTATCGATATCGATAATCGATTAAGTTAAGAAAGCTCCACATTATCGACACTATGATCGCTTAATGTTCTCATTCCATACCAAAATATAATTGCAATTATTGATAATAATTACTGTATTTAATTATTGTATTAAATTATTGCATTTAATTATTACTATTTTTATTAAAAAGTAAATCTAACTGCACCTGTCTGGTTTTGCACCTGTAACTTATTATATTATTGAAATTCACTGGCTGGCAGTTGTTCATTATAAAAAAATAATAATTAAGTATTTGTTTTATTTAAATCTCATTAGTTTATCCTACTGGTTTTAATTTATTTAAAAAAAAATAAAGCTCACTGAAGGACAAAGTTTTAATTATTGAAAATAATAATAATTAAAAGTGACTGACATTACTTAGATGTTTACTTACTTGTAAAAAAAATAAGAAATAGATGACAATTCGTACCTGTTCTAATACTTCCAAGATGGCTTCCACAATAGGCACCATCATGGTGGTAGCGGCAGCGTTTGACACCCACATAGATATGAACATGGTCACGAAAGTCAGTCCAAAGTTTAACCTGAAAATATTTAAAACAGATTAAATTTTTAAAGATTAAAGAGTTTTGAGGAGGAGAGTGCACGCTGCAATCCAACAGCTGCTGGGCGCGCTCGACTGGCCACGTTGCTCCTCTCTCACAGAAGACTACCTTGAAATGTACTGCATTTCCCACTTTATCTTATTTCCCTAATGTACGTACGTCTTTCGGTAGTGAGTGAGATGTGCCAGAGCCCATTCCCAATTTTACCCCTTCCCATTTTCCCAACCCTTTCTCCAAATCCATTCTTATATCTTCAAAGGTATCCGGAGGTGTGCCAATGTTTGTCATTTTGGACTAATGTTGGCATGTATCGCAGATGTCTATGGTCGACAGTATCCACTTACCATCAGGTGGACTGTATGCTTGTCTGCTGCCTTCGTACATAAAAAAAGTAATTAATAGCTTTAGAAATCATAAGGTATGTAATTAATTTTGTCCAAACTATAATGAGAGTAAACTATTGTAATGATCTTTATTAAATTACAATATTATTTCACTTAAAAAATTAAATTAAATGAGAAAAAAAAAACTGTGGAAGTATAAAATTTTTTGGCCAATTTTCCCCCCTTGTACACTAAAAGTCTGGCAAGCACACAAGTTCAAAGCAATAATCCAAAAACTAAAATCGACTAAATTTCACCTTCTATGCGAACATCCAACCACTTGCACAGTCCACAAGGCCACCCTCTTCGGTAACTTCGAATGCTGTACCCCAGCAGCTATCATCAGGCCTCCCATGAACATCATATTGGTCTCCTTCATGTATGCTGCACAGGTTTTGTCGGAGTCCAATATGCCCATGGTAGGGAATAAGACAATTGGTAACATGGATGTGACCGGTAAAGGTAGAAGCTCTAACACCCAGTAGGTGGCCATAATGAGGACCACATACATACATCTGAAGGCCTGGAAAGATTTTAAAGATCATTAAAATATATTCAGATTCTAAGATGTTAGATTGAACAATTAAAAAGTAATGCAATATTGTAAGCAGCTTATAATGTTGTTTTTGTAAGCAAACTGATATTAGTTTGGTGATAGCCTCATATTCGTAAGATCATGTCATGAGGCCAAACCCGGCTCATACACCACTGAGTTCCTTTTTTTTTCCATTATCACTAGCCTCGCTGATGACGAAAACACTGTACCAATCTATAGATCGAAGTGGTGGATTATGGTTCGAAATCGCCCTTGATTACATGGGTTAAACACTTATTTTTCACAGAAGACTAAAGTGAATGTAACCAATGTGTTCCAGGAGTTGCCAGTTTATTTATCCCATTTCCATCATATCCGTTTTACTGTCGTCTACCCATCATTCTCCTTACATCCAGAGTCCAGACCATGATAAATAGATAGGTATTTAGTTCCACTTGATGATTTATTTACAGACCTTCATTGGTGCATTGGCACTCCCAGAGCCAATACAGCCAATACAATACAGAGGGCATACAGAAGAGAGGTACATCTAATACACAATAAAAAAAGAAACTCACCACACCATGATTCAGAATGGGTATAGGCAACAAAACGAGCGGTGTAAACACCACCAGCAGAGATTTCCAATAGATGGAGAGGAAAAGGCCCATCCGTTGTAGAAATGATACACTGGACCTACTTCTGGAAAAAAAATAGGTGGTTCCGCTGAAAAAGAGAACAAACACACATATTATAACGACCTGTTTACACCCGGACTGCAATTAGTGAGCTGAAAAAAAATAAAAAAGCCATACATTAATGAAGACACTAGCCAGAATTTCTTTGAAATAATTTATCGATACGAGCCGATTTTATCAACAGTGGTTCGAGTAAGCTATAGGTTCGGATCGGAAGCTATAAAAATTGGTAATGGCGTCTGAAATGGCCATTTTTAAACTCACATTGAGTTTATAAATGGCGTGAAATTAGGCATTATGTTCCCGCATTATTATTTAAGAGACTTTCTTGGAAACTATGAAAAGGACATAGGCTACGAAACTAAGGCTCCCGTGAGATTATTAGCACGAGGGTGAAACTAGTAAATGATAAATAAGTAGCTATGTCATCAGGAAGTAGTGTTCACAAATTTAATGAGTATTCTTGGGAGCTGTTCTAATATCAGTGGGGACAGTGAGATCTAATTTCAAAAAATTACCGCTATAATGACAAACTTATCGTAAAATATGATGTTTTTAGAACATATTTTTTAAAAAAATGCCGGCCAGTGGCATGCAACAATGCAGCATACAATGAAATGTTAAAGTGAAAATCACAACATGCACAAAGAATACACTTCAAATCAAGTTTGAATTAAATAAAATATTCAAAATTAGTTTTTATCATACACAAAAGTAAAAAAAATGTAAGAAGGTTACAGTATGCTTAAGGGTGTCCCGAAATATTCAAAGCATTTTTTTTAACGCATACCCACTTCTCTTTGTTTGTCTTTCATGACCTTTGGACTACGGCAAACCGACTTGCATCGAAACATGTCGGTATTTGCATTCTTAGGCGAGCGCGCGCTTACGCGTCGACGTGCATGTTTTCCAGTTGTGTAGTCAGTAAAGTTATTGCTTTTAGTCAATAAACATGTCAGTGGAATTGCGCAGTTCTAAAAGGGGTATAATTTTAGTAGGTGACGTAAAACATCAAAAGGGGTGAAAACATCAAATGGACAAGTACTCGCAGTTTTGTTTTATAACATCCGTGAAGTGAAATTAACTATTAATGAAAGCGCATATCTCGCTATTCGCGAGTGTAATATACTTTGCGAAAAGGCACGAATATCTACCGAGTTTGTTATATAATATTTTGGGAAAAGGCACAAATATCTACCAAATCGTTACCGAATTGTGTGAAAAAACTTGTGAACTTAAAATCAAGTTTGGCGAGACTTACAAAAAAAATGCAAAGAAAACACAAGACGAATTCGAGTGGCATCAAATAAAATACAGCGCCAGAGAGAGCCAGGTCATCCCGGTGACTTGGCTGGAGTGGATAAAAAACTGGCTGACAAAGAAGAAACGGCCCGACTAAGGACTAGATGGAGATACAGAGCGAAAATTTAAAATTAGGCCACCAGGTGCCATCCACCAAGCTCGATAGATGGCGAGAGCGATCTATCTATTCCCTGAAAATATCGTTACTAATAAAATAAGGAGAAGGCAGCTCTGCTAGACGTCTGCTTGTTTATTGTAACATTCTATATCAAATCATGGCTTCAATGCAATTTGGCAGTAAAATCACCTTACCAAGATTTATGCTTCCTAAAGTCATTAAAAGGTTACGAAAATGTTGACAAAAGTATCTCAAAAGTAGCTACAAAAGTTTAGCCAACATGTGGCATTCAACTGATCAAGCAGCTATCCTGTCACTATTTGACGATGTGGTGACACATGGAAGTAAAGATGGTGGAAAATATAACTAAAGAAAATATATCAACCACTGGGAAACGATATACCCAATTGAAGGAAGAACTTTGTGGTTCATTGTAGTTAGTTTGACAGATAAACAGTGTAGTTGTTTCTTTAGTTTCTGTCTATCTCATGTAATTTCACGCTAACTATTGTTTTTTTTTATTTCAGAGAAAAACATCTATGATTTTATATCCGTCAAGAGCAAGTATTTTTTCTCTCATCTCAGAATAAATTGGCAGTCTTCTCCACGAATGTCCTTCTTCATGGGAGACTAACGCCTCGTTTCTAGAACCCAAAAATACTGTGTCAACCCTTGAGAGCAGTAAACAATACAGCTGAAAGGGCTGTAAAGTTGATGCAGAACTTTCATGTTTTGATTACGGTTGAAGACAAATAAAAACAATTTTTTTATGTTGTGTACAAGAGCACAGAAACTGAAAATATTTTTTTTATAGAATAAAGGATACCATCCCATCGCCCATGGACATCCGTTCATGGATATATGCTCAATAATTGATTTTTTTTAATGTAAAATAGTAACAAATGTAGGATTTGGACCAATTTGTGTTTTATGTTCCAAAACTACATGAATTCTTAAGTTAATCCATAGTACCTCAGTACAAATTATCAAGTAGTAAGTTTGACATCAAGTAATTCGTAATAAAGTAATTAGGACCAAATGGAAAAAAAAAGAGGGTATGCATCTCTGATTTTGCAAAGATTAATTCCCCCCTTACATACATAGTGTGCATAACACTAAAGTTATATTAATTGTCAAGAAAAAAATCAAAATTCCTAGTAAATCTACACAAAAAGAAATAATAAAGAAAATAAATAAGTTTAATTATAAAAAAAAATATTCTATTTTTTCTGTACTAACAATTAAAAAGGAGATCCATGCATGATGCCATGCTATGATTTAGAAAAAAGAAACAGTTTGCATAACTGATTAAAATCAACACATTCTGCCAATTACAGCCACTTACAAAAGTTTGTTAGTACCGGGCTACACAGGTGTTTCAAAATATGTGTGTATTTACTCTTTATATTGAATACTCTGTAAGAAAAAATCAAACATATTCAACTTTTTATTATTGCACACACAATTCTTCTTAACCCATTTGATGTTCCCAACAACTTATGCGTGTTCCTGTAGAAATGCACTATGGCATGAAATATATTAAATCATGTTTCCCATGCAACAGCAACTTGGATGAAGAAAATAGGTGTCCAATTTATCTAGAATTACAACTCTGGATGCTCACAAGTTACAGTGCATATTTATATATATATATATTAGGGTACATAAATAAAACTCTTAATATTCTTATGTAAATTGAAGAGTATATAATAGTTAATTTATAGAAGATATATTGAGGATATTTAAAAGATCGTTGCGACGATATTTATAGCTATTTTTTTATTCAGAAATTTATTTTTTTATTTATCTGAAATTCCTTTCGTTAGGGAATAACTTTACTTAGGGGCAGAAGAAAAAATGCTTACCGAGCGTCATCGTTGACCCCATTCTCGACTGCGTTGTTAGACATTTTAGAAATATTTCTCCTGTAGCTCTAATCTATCTTTATTGCGAAATATTCCAGAAGAATATTATTTCACATTCCCATCTGCATCTGAAAAATAAAATTGTTTAGCATTAGTAATGCAGATGCAGAGCTCAATATAATTACGAATGTAGAATTGTGTAGTTAATACAACCATGGTAAACATGGTTTATTTTTTATGAAAAAAAAATAAAATTGCGCGAAGTTTTACATTTAAAATTCAAACAAAACGTGTCTAAACTTTCATGACAATAATATGTCACAAAATAATCAAATGTCATTTGACAATATTAACCATAGAGAAATGATTGGTCGTTAAGCTGTGGTGGGTATAAAACGCCTGTACTCTGTACACAAAATATTTTGGCACCAAATTGTTATAAAGTCTTATAAACCAATTGTTAACTACAAGAATAAAATGTAAGGTTTTTACGGTGATCATGTTAGGCAAGCGTGATAAACGAGCTATCACGTTCAGTGGGAATATTTTATAACCATTCAGCCGACCGTTAAGATTAGTTATGTGCGGCTACAGCAGAGGATTTAATAAAAATCAATTTTTGATTTTATTTATTAAACTAAGATTACAATTTATAATATTACTAACTAAAATGCTATTCTAAAAATATACGCTTTGACCGATGCTAGGTCTAAGACAAAGTGTCTACATTATAAAATACTACAAACTAAAATACTAACTAACTAACTAATCTAAAAATACACGTCATACACGTCTTAACCGATGCTAGGTCTAAGACGAAGTGTCTTGAAATCCGAGCCATTCGGAGCTGCTGGCGGGAATTACGTCATTGCAAACAGTGCCGTCATTGTTCGATTATTGAGAGCGCTGTTTATCCATAAATCTTTATAAGTTTATATAAACAAGTAAAGCACGTCGCGCGGTGTCGTGTCGTTCACAGTGCCGTTATTGTTCTGAGGGCGATTACATAACAGATTGGCTGAGAGGGCGCCACGGGCCGTTCTAGTGTATGTGTAGTGCGCTAAAATTGTTCTGAGGCTAAAAGCAAGCCAACATTAAAAATTCTCCCAAGTCAAAAGTTAAACGTCAAATCGAAATGTCACTTTGATTTGAATTATCAAAAGTTGGAACGTGTAAAATCAAAGCATGTGAAATGCTTATTATAAATTATATTACAAGTAAAACATAGCTATAATATAAGATACTATAATAGCATCTCTAAAACATTAAAATTGTCAAGTTTCCAGAATGACTACAGTAACTACTGGGGTAGAAGGTAAGTCCGATGTTCCTACTAGTATTTTACGAAAATTTGTTTGTGTTTGCATTATCTTTATAATTTTTGTAAAAATATACATTGTGTTAGTCTTCAGAGTTATTATTAACTCTTAATTCATAGTCATGCACATTTAATCCTGCTTCCAATGTGTTTACATGTATGAATGGAAGAAGGTGCAATTATGCATTGTTACACTGTTTACTTACCTACTACATAATTATTTCTCGTTATTATTGCTATATCATGACTAAGGCGGTTTCTTACATAAATCTTTTCAAAGAAGCAAATGTAAACATAACCTAATTTTTGTATTCTTATTGGACTCCTGTCATAAATCCATATACATCAGAAATAATTTGAGAATGATACACAGATTTTTAAATAAATAGATTTAACTCATTGCATTATAGAATTTATAGAAAAAACAGCATTCCTAAATACGGGTCTCAGATTCACAGCAAAAGGTTTCAGTACTAAATCAATATCTAACATTCAATGTAAAAACAACCATTTGAACTTACAGAACTGTATTTTTGCACTTGTGATTCACATTGTGCAAATCAAATTGATCACACATAGAATTACTTAACACTTAAGAAAGTGTTATTCTATTTTCTATTATTTAGAAGAGAAATTAAAAAAAAAATTGTAATTATTTTAAAGGATTTTCTAATTAAATCTATTGCCTATGGTGGTCCTCAAGAAATATTAAATTCAAAAAGGTACATATTAAATTTCCATACTACAATTTTCCAGGAAGCATGGTGCGGGTGACATGTCTCATAGAATATAACTATACACAGAACGTAAATTGTTCACTTAAAATAGAAATCGGAAATATTTTGTAGTTATGTTTTGTAAAATATAAACAGTTAGAAAATACTATAATATGTTTCGAGCATAAAAATAATGTGTTTATTTCCCCGTCTTCTATGTTCTACTGGTCAAAATCAAATTACATATATTAATTTACTCTGTGGCCTGTTTATGACTAATAAAACTAAAAAAAAATTGCATAATCAAATGTAAAACAATAAATCTAAGGGGTCCAATATTTTTTTTTTAATATAGTGTTGAGACCATAATCAAAATTCTTTATATACTGTTAATGAGATTGTTTGGAAATAATCAATATATCACAACTTTTTTTTTTCAATTAATTAAGGAGTAGTCATTGATTGATTACAAACAAATCATTGTAGTTATATCTAGAAAAACACAGTACAGTATCACATTTTTAAGATAGACTGGCAAGTACTAAAAACATAGTTTCTCTGGTATGTGCTGTCTATTATTTATTATCTCTGTTACAATATTTCATTGTGCTCTATTAATAAAAAAATACCAAAACTTCTTAACTGTTAATTTTGAAGTTAACTTTTCTTTTTGTAGTCATTTCATTATGAAATTATAGAATCAACTGCAGTATTTCATAGACAGTTCTAATTCCAACAGTCATTAGCCGCGTCCAGACCGGCTGAGCGCGGCTCGCGAGCCGCGCTCAGCCGGTCTGGACGCGGCTATTAGCGATTTAGAATATTTTTTTAAATTTCATTGCAGATCTTATTTTGTTTTATACAAGCACAACCTAAATCTTGTATAACATAAACAAGTTTGTTCACTTCTTTATGTATTTTATGCCATTCTTGTTATGGTCGTTAAAATCCCTGTAGTATGAGTAATGTTATTTTTACTGTTATGACTTTTACATGCCAAGCAACAATATCTAGTGGCAATGACCAATATTTGAGTGATTAAAATTACACATACAAACACTCCATATCACTCGTAAAAAGATCTACAAATTAGTTTTGTCCGTATCGATTGAGAGAAATCTTCCAGGTTTGATTCTTAGCCATAAAACAATGGTTTAAAATTAAGCATTTGTCTGTTTCTATATCTTTACTCACTGCACCCACAATTCAGGGAATACTAGTTTAGACCACTAACCGTAACCGGCCTTTTTATCGTCCACTAGTAGAGATGGACCTCTTTATGCACACTGTCTTGTGCATGAGGAATATTTCACCTTGCTGGCTAAGCATATTGGCAAGTCCACTCTTTTAGAGGCGGTGTAGATCCTCAGGGCTTGTGGTAGTGGACAATTGTGTTGTTAATTTCTAAAATAACCAAATATATTTTAAGGCAGGTTCAAGTATGGATATTTATATGAACCGTAAAAGTACCATAAAAGTGTAGTGGTAATAAAACTCTTTCAACAAGAGCTTTTTAAAATTTTCAAATGTCATCTTGTCTTAATATACCTACTTTACTGTTTTAGTACATACTGCCGCCCAAGGACATCATTGAATGTCCATAGGATTATCTCCCATAGGACGGGGGTTATAACATATAATCACATCAGATTATATTGTATTGGCACAAAGCCAGTAAAAAAATTCCCTAAAGGTTTAGATGGCTTCTTGTTTTAATAACAAACAATTCATTCTCATTTAAATTCAAGGTAATGTGGCTCAGAAAGCTATATGAGTTGCGATTGTAATCTAAATACATTATGCTACTATTTCGATGAATACTATTTTAATTATGCTAGCAAAAGACTTTATTTTATGCCTAGTCTACACCAGGCCACGAGTCACGATACACATGTATCGGCAACATAAATCAATCAAACTGGCATAAGTAGCGATTTATAGTCTCAATACATGTTCAGCGACATGTACTCGCAACATTCGCCTCATTTCCCACTTTATCTTATTCCTCACCGCAACATCTAAATCCATTCCTACATCTTCAAAGAGAGGCAGCGCATATGGGGGCGTGCCAACATTTGTCATTGTGGACTGAAGTTGGCACGTACCGTGGATGTCCATGGGCGACAGTATCCACTTACCACCAGGTGGACTATATGCACGTCTGCCGTCTTCTTCCTATAAAAAAAAAAGATGGCATGGCCTTGGGCACATAGAGTTTGGGGCCCTTTTAGAAAGAAAAAAACATCAATGAATGAAAACCTCAGAATTTCCTTTTTATTAGTGACTTTATTGGTTATTACAGTTAGCTTTATACAAATCAAATATAAGTGATGTGAGTACTGTTTTGAGAATTGGACTTACGTTGACGTTAACGGTTTCTTTCGAGTTGGGTATCAAATGAAAGGTTTCGACAGTAGAATACGATAAAAACTTGTTTTTTGTTAAAAAAATAATTTTACTTATTTATTTATTAATTGGATAAAAAATACATAGGCACCGGATTTCGGCATTTCGGGGGCCCTGGCCTCGTGTCCCACGTGCCCTTAGGGTAAAGACGGACCTGTCTGTATGTTTGATCCTTCTAGCAATACCTGAGTAATAAATATCTCCTAAGTGCAAAACCACAATTATATTAAAGAAGAAGAGATTTTATTTTATTAACAACAACCAATGGACTGAAAATGGCAATTTAAAAAAAAATACAAAAAGAGTATTGATTGTTGTGCCAATCGGCACCACTATGCGCATATGTCAGCATATATCGCGGCCTGAACGGCGACGCTGATTTTCAGTTGGAGCCGCATCGGTAACCACGGACTGTCCACAGCAGAGACCGTGCTATATTGTAATTGATATTAATGGATCATACTGCATAGAACTAGTAAGCCCCATGCCCCTGTTACACAACCTTGAGGTTGAATATCCAAGTGCATAAAGTGCATATTGCACGTGAAACTGTTCTTTGCAATGCAATGAGACATGATTAAAATCTGCATAATTATGTGCCTTGTTATGGGATAATTATCTTAGTAATCCATATATGTATAAGCATTACAGTATTCTCATATCTCCATTAATAAATAAATATAGAAATAAGACAGAAAAAGAATTGAATTTCGTAAGTCGTGGTGGAATTAGGACGACAGTGCAATCAATCGTCGTGGAATTCACGCTGCCTTGCAATCCACAGGATTCCCCTAGAGGGTTTTCGAGACATAATCCAACACTCGAATAATCAATTGAAGTATTCGACATACTCATGATTTCATAATTCCGTCATTGTAGGGGGAGAGTGCACGGTGCATACCCGCAGCCGCTGAGCTCACTCGCCTAGCCTCTTTAACACACATCTCTCTCACAGAATACTTACCTTGAAATTTACTGCATTTCCTACTTTATTTCTCCAATGTACGTACGCGTTTGGTTAGTGAGTGACATATGACAGAGCCCATTCCCATCCCATCCTATCCTCCTCATTTTCCCAATCCATTCCTTAATCTGCAAAGGTAGGCAGTGCATCCGGGGGCGTGCCAACGTATGTCATCCTGGACTGATGTTGGCATGTATGACGGATGTCCATGGACGACAGTATCCACTTCTCATCAGTTGGACTGTATGTTCGTCTGCCGCCATTTTCTATAAAAAATAAAACCAACAGATACACATCTCCCAGCATTTTTTAATTCTCGGGCGTACGGGTATCATCCTCACGGTGTTTTTCTTCATCTTCGAGCTAGTGATAATTTAAGAATTCGTAAAACTCGAGGGTAAATCGGAGTTCGAGCTCACGAAAGAGCCGAGGGGTATCTCCCCTAAGCTATCACCGTCTTTGCGCTGCGCTGCTTGCGCAATCAATACTAATGATTGCGTGGACAATAAACCACGCACGGGATTAAATCCGGGAATATTTGTATAAGCAATCAGAAGGGGTTACAAGTAGTAAAACGCACGTGTTTTGCACGACGCAATGTCTATTTTTACGCGGGTAGTCACGCAAATGAGATTAAGGGGAAACTGGGCATTTATGTAAATAGCACTTGTAAACAAAGGGGTTCCCAATTTCACGGGTCACGCAAAACTATAATTAAATTTCGTTTGTGAAGTAAATAGTTTCTGACGTCAACTAGGAAGAAGTGGGCTCGTCAGATCGTCGCCATCTTTAATTGATTGTGTTCAGTTGGCTACGCATTTGAATGTACTTGTTTAAGACATAATTAACGGTTTCTTAATGATTGAAATTTCGTTGTTGACAAAAAACTTAATTGTGTTTAATACAATGAGGTTTTTTGAATGTAAAACAGTAATGTTCATTCAATCATCTGAACAAATATAAATTTGCCTCTCATTATCGACTTATTTAATTCGCGGCTAAGTGGCACCAATCGCAAATACAACGTTGTAAAACAAACTTGTTCATTCGGACGAATTAAAATCATTTTAATAACTCGTTTACGAACATAAAAAGTTTCTAATCTGGCGAATGCTCGGTTGGCAAATGCTTCATACCAGGGGTGTTCAAACAGTCGATCAGGGAAATGGTTCGACATTACATACAATGTAATGGTATTCACTAAAAAAACATTTACTACCCTCCATCTCCGTCCGGCTCGGCGCGGCGCTGAACGCCACCTATTTATTACTGTTTCACATCACCACTTATTATTATTTTTAATAATTCAATCATGCGTATTTGAACCTTATCACGAGGTAACAGTTCACAGTAACCAAGGGACTATTTGTATAATTCTTAAGTGCAACAAAAGGCGTTTGTCTTTATCCTACCCAACCTAGTCAATCGCTTACCACTTAAATCGCCGATATTGTACATTTGAATTTCCCTGATATAGGCTGTTCTAGCGTAACAGACTGTTTTTTTTGGAATTTTCAATAGTAAATCTCTTTCTGCAACTTCGTAGCAGTAGAATAGGCAATAACATACAATTTTTTTACGATAATGAGGTTAAAATGGACAACCTTTTTTTGTAACATGTATGCGCTACAGATAAAATTAACCATTAAACAGTTTCTGCTTGGCGCCATCTAAAGTCCATAACTGACCCATTATCTGTCATTATTTAGTTACGTCCTTGTATTCATGTGACCATACCTTCTCACTTCTTATACTTGTAAGATGACATGACATATGAGCAAACACGTATACACTGATATGCGTAATTAACTAATTATGCAGACAGCAGCGCCCTCTCCGACTTGCTAAAACGATCAAGTATTTATACAGTTTTATTAGGAAGATTTTTAGTGTATGGTTATTTTATTACGAAGAAATTAATCACACAAAGTAAACCACTTTATCATTTATATTTTGTCGGATACGGTAGATTAATTCTCCGAGAACAAGATAATGAATTGTGATGACACACTCTTTGGGGAATTAGTGCTGACCTAATACTCGTATAATCCCCTGGCTTCATTTTCACATACAGGTAGTCCTCGTTTTACGGCGTTTCGTTTTATGTCAGATAGCATTTTCATACCATTCCTCGTATTAACGTCGCCTGATTCGTTTTAAGTCTTCATAGACATGATGCCACTTGTACAAAAATCCTTAAGTGAGCATACAAGTTTGCCTTACACAAAGTTTGAAAGCAATGAAGACGCGGGTAGTTATAAACATTACAATTTGCTAGATTGAAATTGATAGTGATGACGTTTTTAGCTTCACATTGTCGAGAATTTTCTAATGAGGATTTAATTGAGTTGGAGAAACAAAGACAGAAGGAATAATTAGGAGACATCGGGTTCTTCCAGCATCATAAGAGTTAACAATAATAATTATTGACTTTAAAGAAAGTAAGCAAGCTTTTAACCACCTCCACACTACAATGTAAATATTTAAATTAAATGATGTCAACTTTGTGTAGAGTTTTGAAGTTAATAATTCATGAGAATAAAAAGAACAAATAAAACTAATGTTATACAGGACAAAAAGAAAAAAAAAAAATTGCCATTAATATTTATGTTACAGTAATTACTGTGTGCATTATTTTGTTTATAGATATTCCAGTCCTGTTAATAAAACTGGTAGATTTCTCAAAAGAATCTTTCGTCTTCCTATCTGAGAATCTAACTACCCGCTTTTACATGCAGAAAGCATGAAAAATGTGTCTCGTTTTACGTCGCTCGTTTATGGAACTTAACCCGCCGTAAAAGCGAGGACTGCCTCTAATATCAATTTCTTTCCAAATGGATTTTTTACATTTCCCTAATTCGTATTTTCTACTTGGTTTCTAAAAGTATCCGAATACTTCAGAATATCCAGCAGCCGTAGAGGCCTATCCTGAGAATAAAAGGCATTAGTAAAAATTTTATCGAAAGCAAAAAAAAACGTGTGCGTGCGGTCAGGGGACCCCCGTCAGAAACGAAAATCTGTATAGTTCTGAGAGAGAGAACTAGCGATCGGCCCGCTACCGAAATTTACCGAATACCGACGAACTGACACGATCGCGAGAATCACGACCATACCGTGTCCGAGCGAGAGAAAGACGAGAAAGAGAAAGGCGTATGGAAGGGGTAAAAATCTTACGTGACGTTACATTTTCTCTCGAATCACACCTACCGCAAGCCGCGTAAAGAAACATCGTTCCAAAAATTTTTAAAAAAATGTTACATGTATTAAGTAATAATATTATATTCGGAAATTAAAAATACACAAGATAAGGAACGATGGTTATTCTTTTATGTTTAATCCAAAACTCATCTGTTTGCACTTTTCTCGAATGTCATCAAATACACTTATGCCAATACCAGCAGACTTTCTGGAGTAAGGCATGCGAAGAACATTGCTTGGCACCAATTCTCCCGTAATGCGTCTCTTAAAATGAATAAACAGCTACAACGCCTCTATAGACATTTTTGACGATCGTTGCTCCCTATGTTTAGTTTCCATTGAATACGACTCAAGGGGATCTGGGTATTGCGTCATCCTTTCTACTGAGTGTTTTCATGAGCAATATTTGCCTTGGGGAAATGGAGGGGTCCATTGATTTTAAAGATGCATTTCTAATACTTCTGGCGTTGGACATTTTTGATTTTTTCTGGACACTAAATAAAAAAATTAAATTTTGGATCAAAATTCCCATATTTCTTTTGGTTACAACGTTGTAGACAAAACTGTTCTTTCAGCAACGAATATGAACTTTTAAGTCACCGTAATAACTTGTTAACGAACGCAAAAGAGTAAGTACGAGTATATGTCATGTGTATTTGTACCTCTATAACACAGTATCATTAAAATATAAGTTAAAATATAAATCTGCGTTTACATTCGATGCTCAGAAAAAGAAAGATTATTATTATTATTGTATATTATTATTGTTATATATTAATCTGTTAATAATATTCTAAAAATAACATCTTCTTTCATAAAGAGGGTATGAGGGGTCAACTGAATTTTATTTGATTGGTTCGTCTTTTCTGACCCTTTTTGTTATACGATGTCTTGTGACGTCATTGAGGCCAGCGAGATTTGACTTTCACAAGGGCTGACTTTATGCGCCAGTGGCCAAAACACGTCGGGTTTATGGAAAAAATAAATAAAAATATTTCGTGACTTAAATATTGATATAAAAAATTTTTCAACGCCAAATTGGACTTTGTGTGTATGAAGTGCGAAATTGATGATCACGATTGACAAATATTCTGAAATTTTATGTAAAACCTTTTTCGGTTTTAACAGGTTAACTTACAAACTTCTTAATATGAAAACATACAAATGTGATGTTTGTCGTTTTACTTATTATGTTCATGATGGTATGGAAAAAGTAGATTTGTCAGGAAAATTAAAAACAATATCATTATTATTTTTAATAAAATTTAACATGGTAAAATGAAAGTGAAAGTGTGAATAATATCCCTATTATCCACGTCTTTTTACCCATAAAAAGTATACCTTAGCATAGTTTGAACTCATTTCTTAAAAGCTAGAATACATGCAATTTTTTTTTGTCACAGATACATTTTTAAGAAATCTAAAGAAAAACATCGTATGAAACAGTTCAAAGAAAGAAGGTAAACAGAGGTACGGATTATCGGGAAAATACGCAATAAGCTGGAAAAATAAGTTTCATAATATAATTGTTAATGTCTCGGAAACGGAATCAACAAATCCACTTTGATGAAATCGACTCCAATTACTTTTCTTTGATTAGGAAAGTGCCACTGATTCTTTTATGTAACAATTATACACGTTACGCCTCGGTAGAAACACGCTCGCAAATCGCCAGTGTGATAAGGGCTATTAGTATCTACTATTATTAGGGCTATTTAGTGATGGTGTGGTAGGTGGCAGTGAACAGTGGGTATAATAGAAAACAAACATTGGAACAATTAAAATATACAAATATAAAATGTAATTGTACTTAAAATATATATATTCCAATACAGATACACTATGCGAATAAAATAACTTAAACGTCTATTTTGAAGATATCTATCTTTCAACCTCCTCTTAAAACTGTCCCAAGATGGAGCTTTTCTGAAATTCATAAATGCCTGGACTTAATGGCGTGCATGAGTTTCGAAACTTTGTAAAAAATCCTTACTATTCCGAGTTATGTTATAACCGAGTGGAAAATGTTAGGAACATTAATAACTGGCGATCACCTTCGATTCTCCCACGTTGGCTTAGGTTCTGCGTAAATGAGTAATTAAATGGAATGCAAAGCGGTGATAGCCTCGTAGTATCTATTCGCAATATACTCCGGCTTGTACCACGAAATTTCTTCTTATGCATTTTTAAATTGTCACGAGCTCGGCGACGAAGGAAAACATCGTGAGGAAATCCACATTTAAAAAAAATATATTACAGCTTTACGAAATTAGTAGAGGAGGCCTGTGCCCTATAGTGAGACCGTTATAGGCTGATATCGAAATGACTTGCTCTGATTGTCTGCTTATATGAGATGCATGTCGCCAGTTGACTTTTCTTGTGGTAAAAAAGCACCATATCTAAATAAATATGGCGAAGACATACTAAGTTGAACAAAATAAGTTAATTAAAATTTGGCGCAATGTTATTTAATTATAATTAGAGAAGCCAAAAAAGGATAACGAACTTTCAAGTACTAACTAGTTGCTATAAATTATGTCAGAGTAATAGCTTACATTGCCTTACAATGTTCTATCACTGAAACAATCACTGGCTAATATCAAAGTCCAAGACGCTGTCAAGGTGAAGAGGAAAGCTAACACCCGAAGGTGATCGTTGCGTAACCACACAGTAATACGAGTAACAGTATGGCATTTCATATTAAATCTCAAAACACACACATTCGCTTACAAATTCAACATTGTCACGGCTTCAAAGCCACTGCTAGCAACTAACAAGTATTATATTAAATTTGCTATTAGGAAGGCGAACTACTGTTTTTATGTACTCTAGTAAGTGTGACGTGAATTCAGCGGGATCGTATACAAAACAAGGGGGGCGTGGCATTTGCGTCAGCACATGTTAGCTAAGCAGGTTTCAATCGGTATGCAAACTACGCAATAGTATCCTACTATTGCTATTGTCCGTAGAACTTTTATGATAAACAAATAAATTAGATGAGGGTAGTATAAAAAGAAGTACGAAGTTTCGAATTCTTATCATTTTTTTTTTGTTATCTAGTAACCGTGCAACATACCAACGAATTTGATATATGCGCAGTTCATGTGACGGATTAACACATGCGATCATTTTTAATCCAAGCGGCGATGTCGCGGTCGACTATTAGTTTCAGAAGTAAATACATTATGTGGAAAAGGCGAGTGGAAATAAAAAAAATCGCTTAAGCATGATACCGGTTTAAAACTTCGTCTCGGCTACGAAAGATAGGTCCAAAAGTTCGAATTCCGTTTCAGGGGTATAAACGGATTTCGACTTCTAAACTAAACAAGAAGTTCAGCAAAATAATTATTTTTGAAGTCTCCCAAATTATCTTGTCCGAAGTCTATCTGAGCTTTGCCAAATGAAAAAGTACTGGTGATTGACAAGTAAAACATGTCATCGTTGTTTTTTGTCATATGGCGCTATATTTTTATGAACATATTTTTAGCTGTAAGCATTTTAATTTTTTCTGCGCGTTTCATAGGTTTGACGCACTCTGTTCGAATACGAATACGAGTGCCATCTTTTTTTAAAATAATACTTTTTTAATTATTTTTTTTTCGTTTGTTTTTTATTTATATTTTATTTTCGTCCGATTTGTTTGTATTGGTCTTTATATGAAAATTCTCATTGCTTTTCTTTTCCCTTTCCGTTCCAAATAATTTATAAATACATTTTTTATTTTGAATAATAAATAAGCAGGCGAGCAACTACTAAAATTATCAATTTAACGCTATAGCCTAGCTTATGCGGAAAAGGTGATAGTACAATAGAGATAATACATTCAGTTGTAAATCTAGGCGTTATCTCGACTTTGGCTTCATTGTGGAAAGAAAATGACTGCGATATTAGCATATAACATCCCACTGTAAGTTGTACTTCATGATTTTAGACTTACAAAATTGAAAAAAACTGTACATTATTGAAAATATTTGTTATGATATTATGACTAAAATGACTACAAGGTTTATAAAAAATATAGTCTGGGAGTCAATTTAATATTATTGGTTTATTAATCTACGTCGATTTTAAATAATTGTACGTCAGAAATGGTCGGCAGAGCTGTTACCGGGCTAAATACGCATCGGATTGTACTTCATGATGTGTCTAGACTTTTGTTGAAGATCTAAATTACAGCAAGAACCTACCGACTTACGTATATATGGAGTCATTAGTCGTTCTAAACGGCGTTGTTGAAATTATTTTTATATCATTTTTTCTGTGCCTCACGTGAATCGTCTCAGTGTGCGGGTGGAACAAATGCTAAAATAAATTAGCGCGTGACACTGTCATACCTATTTTGTTTGTCTATTAATTACAACAATTTACCAACCGCTGTTAACTTTTAAGACGTTTGCATATTTCTTTCTAAACTAACCTTAACTTCTTTCGGACCTATATTTTCCTTTTTAAGGACGAAGGCGGCTGACGAGCATATAGACATCCACGATACATGCCAACATTAGTACAAAATGACAAACATTGGCACGCCCCCGGATGCGCTGCCTACCTTTGGAGATATAGGAATGGATTTGGAGAAAGGGTTGGGAAAATGGCGACGGATAGGATGGGAATGGGCTCTGGCACATCTCATTCACTACCGAAACACTGTACTGACATCAGGGAAATATGATAAAGTGGGAAATGCAGTACATTTCAAGGTAATCTTCTGTGAGAGAGAGGTAACATGCCCAGTCGAGCGCGCCCAGCGGCTGTTGGATTTCAGCGTGCACTCCTCCAAAAAATCGTTATATCAAAAATAACAAAATATCAATTCTAGTCCATAAAATAAGACGAGTTGATTTCTTGCAGGATTATTATAAGGCATTATGAGTTTATTACAATGTAACAAGCAAACAAACAAATCGACGTTTGTATAATATTAGAATTTCTATACAGCACTAAAACAGTGGCAAGTCCACTAGTTATCGAAACAGGAAAACATTGCGGTAACACACCAACGAATTCCGATAAAAGTTAGTGCAAATATACACATGTGTAAATATATGTGTGTACTCACGCATTGTCCAGCTCTTTGAAGAAAGCACGTACCTTTACATTGCCTAGCTAGTTAAAACTATAGTTCCATCCAATACGGAAATCACAATTTACTGTGTGAACATGCCAGGACGCTAAAACCCAAGGGATATAAGCGGAAATTAGTTCGGTCCGTTATTAGCTCTAAGCAGGAACTACATTTGTACTGTCATCAGGCCACACGGCCACTGCGGGCTAAATAATGCAATACAACCAGTGCACATTGTTTTGTACATAAGGGATGGCCTAGCGGGTTGGCGAGTCCACTCTTTTAGAGGTGGTGTAGTTCCTCAGCGCTTGTCGTAGCGGCTTTGTCAGTCGCCTTTTACGACACACATGAGAAGAGATTAAGTGGTGCCTATTTTAAAGCCGACTGACACCACACGGTTCAATAAACGCCAGTTAAATTTGGGACTAAATTATTTCAAAATCCTGTAGATTTTGTTTCAAACAGGATATAACACCTATGCACCTGCGAATTGATGCACAAAAGATATACCTGCTTAAGTATATAGACGTGAAGAGGTCCAGCAATTCGATGTTAAAACTACTCTGCTAATCCTGCGGGTTTTAGACGGCGAATTGTAAGAAAAGCGATAATTAGAGACCGGCAAAAATAGCAGTAATGAAACAGCATACGAATGTTCAATAGAAAATAATGAAAATATTCATGGCTAAACTGAGATTCACACCGTCACTTGCTTAGTTCGGAATGTTCCACATGAAAGGAAATTGTCGTGATAAATGTTCACATTTTTGACCATAGAATATTCTCAGTAATTTTCCGAGTAAGAATTATTCCTTAATTATTGTAATTGAGCCTTTTGTATGAAAACCTAATATTTCTTTATGTTGTCAAAAATCATCTAAGTTTGACACCTATAAAATTTTCTAACTTATTTTACAGATTCGTTTTCTACTGGAAGTGCTCAATACGTGTATAAATATTTACATCCTACTGTCATTTGAATAAATGCCGAGTGTTTTATAAAAATCCAATGTATAAATATAATTGCTATTATGACTAAAAACCTATTGGTTTTCGATATTATTACGTTGGCGCCCCTGCTTACGACTGGCCGAAAATAACGCGGCAAAATCAAGGTTCCGGCTCATATTTGAGGTAGATATTTTTATTTAGTTCGTGAGTGTGAAGTTTCGTGTCATTTCATTTAGGTCACTAGGATTTTGCAAGAAAAATATTGGTATCTCGGTCAGCCAAATGACGGCGGCCTGTCAAGTTGGTGGACAAGAGGACATAAGTTAACAGGACTGACTGAGTACACTAAATCGATAAGTTTTGTCCGTAAACGGATCAAGTACTTTAATATCTTTTCTCATCAGTTTGACTAAAAATATGACAAATGTCAGTCCTACAAGTAGGTAATATATGTAATAAATTATATATACTATGTATATTAAATATATAATTAATTATTAAATACTAGCGACCCGCCCTCGCTTCGCTTCGGTTTATAAATTGTTGTTGCAAATTTTTGTTTCAAAATTTCTAAATAAATTAAAGACACGGATAATGTAGCTTCCTATTTGTGAATTTTTTTTTGAAATCGGTTCTGTAGTTCCAGAGATGACCCCCAACATACAAACAAACACACAATTTTACCTCTCTATTATATTATAGTATAGAAATATATCGTACTTTGTACTGAATATAAAAAATATTTGCAATGAAAGTGCAATGGATGTTGATACTTTGTATGTAAAAATATAATTTAAAGCAACGAAATTACTTACCTATATTAAATTATGTTTGATTGAAAAAATCTTGGAATTAAAAAAAAATATTTTTGATTTTCTCATAGATTCAAATCAATGAATTTTTTATACAAAACGTCACAATAGAAATATATTTCAAGTATATTAAACGCGTATTACATGTTAAATATTTTTTCATATATTAATTTTTCATCACTTTTTTATTTTTCACAATTAACAGGGGAACTAGACATTTTTTTATTACCTTAGATACTTTTTACATAGAATTAAAACGACTGGATGTGAAGAGCGAACGAAGGTGTGGATATGGTGGCAAGCGGTGTAGGCGTCCATAGGCGACGGTAACCACGTTTAATGTAACAAAGCTAGGAGAGCCCGATATCCAGCAATGGAGAGAAGGGTAATTAATATTTGTGTTTTTAATATCAGTATAAACATATCTGCCGAGTTGTGTATTTGATAGTAAAAACAGACAACAAAAATAAACAGAAAATATTGAATTCTAATGAAATCTACAAAAATTAGAAAAAAGAATCTAAAAACAGACAACAAAAATAAACAGAAAATATTAAATTCTAATGAAATCTACAAAAATTAGAAAAAAGAATCTAAAAACAGACAACAAAAATAAACAGAAAATATTAAATTCTAATCAAATCTACAAAAATTAGAAAAAAGAATCTAAAAACAACAAAAATAAACAGAAAATATTAAATTCTAATCAAATCTACAAAAATTAGAAAAAAAATCTAAAAAATTAAACGCCGTTAACATTTTAATATATTATTCATACCGAAAAATCCTCTAAAAGTATAATACAAGTTAAATCGCACTTAATTATTTTCAATGATTCCCAAAATTATGAAAAGTATTATACATATACTTTAGTCTATACTACTTATATAAAGATATCTAAAAACAAAACAAAAAAAAATGTTTTTATGTATAAAAACCAAAAACAAAGACATTACAATATTACCGTAAGCACAAAGGCAAAATTACTCCTAGAGGGAATCTCTTCCAGTCAACCTTAGGAGTAACTGAGAATAATTTGTTTGTCTGATTGCATTAAATGTGAAAATCACTTAACAAGACTCGATTTTTTATTATTTAATTTGTTCGTGTAACTAAGTGTCAAAATAAAAACCATACCATTCGGACTCTTATTACTAGCTCTATTAGGTACTCGTGGATGTTGGTTGACCTTTCGACTACTATTTTCGTTATTTCGTCTACCCTATCTCAGACAAACTGTAACCAAAATATCAGAAAATCATTGTCACCGTCAGTTCAGGAACTGGACATTGGTTAAAAATAAGCTAGGTATGGGATGAATAGAAAAATATTTGTGTGATCTGATCAGGTGACGTTTTAAAAAACTTCTAAAAATCTATTTGCGTAGATATCGGGCGACGTCTTGCGTAGTGTCAAGGTTGTCAGCCAGCTTCCTGAATATGTATGTATGTGGTAAACTCGATTTTCAACTGTACGAAATGGTTCTACTACGCAAATATCAAAAAAGATCGGTTAAACCGGTTTTTGATAGTTATTTATTTACTCATTTTAACTGATAAAAAGAACTGATAAAAAGGACAATAAGAAAAGGGTGCAAAAAGTTAAATTTTGGGAAATCGCTTTCTTGTAGTGTGTTTTTGTGCACAAGTCAAAATTAATCATATTATATCACAATAATTAATTATTATAGTAAATATTTAGAAACGATAGATTAATTGATTGTACCGAAAATCATATTTACAATTCCTACAATTAACGTAGATAAAGTTAGAAATAGTAAAACTTTGGAATTACAAAAGCATTTTCCAGACAAGTTCATTTTCATGACTCTTTTATACACTGTAACAGTGATTTTATGATTCATAAATATCAAAGTGAATGTGGAAGAATCGTAGAAAAAGTTTACTATTGTGTCTTTCAAAATATTTCAATACATATTTAAAATATTTTAAAGCATTGCAGTTACTGCAACCAATGCACTTTGTTTTGCGCCTTGTGGATGTATGGCATTAAAATGCATTAAAAGCGGGTTGGCGGTACCACTCTTTTAGTCATGATTTAGTGTAGTTTCTAAGGGCTTGTGGTAGCGACTTTGTTATCCCTTAGTGGCCTTTTACGACACTCGGAACGTGATGCTACTCTAAAGCCGACCAACACCACCCCGCCAATTAGATTAATGTTACATGTAACATGTTTCTATTCAGACAACTAAATTTTAAAATAGAAAATCTTAATCAAAGTCAGTATCGACAATAAGGTCCCTGTCCTGTTATAATATAATTCCACATATTAACTACATAATTAGTTTTTAGTTATTAGATAGATTAGGATATAACGATATATAAAGGGATTGAGATTAGAGGACAAATCGTAGGGTGCATTTCTTAACGGGTTGAAATGAAATTTGATAGTTAAATCGTTATATATCTCGGTTAAGTTCGAAAATTACCCAAATCGGTTCAGTGGTTCCAAAATAAC
Source organism: Sesia bembeciformis (assembly GCA_943735995.1). NCBI lineage: Eukaryota > Metazoa > Arthropoda > Insecta > Lepidoptera > Sesiidae > Sesia > Sesia bembeciformis. The sequence goes on along the minus strand of OX031045.1, from coordinate 1,951,411 downwards.
TACGGAGTAAACTTTTCAAAATAAAAAAAAACAACCCCTACTATATATACACATTAATGTCGTTGGATAGGGCTCATAAAGCGCTAAAACTTTTGTATATTTACTTTACAATTTATACGAAAAATCACCCTTCTCGGTATCATCGGTATTTTTTTCTAAATAATAAACCTAATCTAGAAAATGGCGCGTGCCATTCACGTTATACTCAAGAATATTTTTATTTGGATCTGGCAATATAATTGCAGTATAACAAGACAAAATGTCGCCTAGCCTATATAACTATATTTTATTATATACCTCTCCAATATTTCATTATCAGTGCAATATTACGACTTCCTTACAATTTCATATTGCTCCCCATACAAATTGTAACAGTGTTATTGGTGATACTTCCTGCTAGTGCGAATTGACCTTGATTCGGTACACCATTCTTTTCCTGATTGATTTTAATTGTTTTATTATGTTTGCGATGCAAACAGTTTCGTACCACTATGCATAGAAAACTTGACTGTTCCTGAAATTCAGTTTCACGACTTATTTGATTAATAAAACAGAAAATAAAACCTTTTTCTGTATTTCAAAATTCATTAAAAAACACAGCTAGACATTGCGACGTTTGCTCAGACGGTAAAGCGTTTTTTTTTCGGGTTGGCTAAATTCTTGTGGCCCTAGTGGCCTTTCAAGAGTCACAGGTCGTGTTTAATTTAGGGCGAGCGCAGAAGGCGCTCAGCCAGGAACAAAATGTGTGTTGCAACGAGCCTAAGAGCTCCCCCGCCAGTAAACCGGCGGAAGGAACGGACCTCGGCTTAGGGCGTTGGGACGGTAAAGGGGCTTATGGGAAATAAATGACACCCAGTCGTCACTCCAATTTATTTATCAGTAAAATTATTAAAAATAAAATTATTAATAAACACCGAAATAAATGACTTATGCTACTGATTTTTATAAAAACAAATTGTGTAGGTATATAGAAACAGACCATTAAAAACTATTTACCCTAATAAGGTGTATTTTTAAAAACATACATACAGAACACAAGGCTTTACCGAAATGTAATATGGGCGCGTCTTTTCAGATCGAAAATTAGACCGCATAATGAATCAAAAAGCAATCGAGTCAAGAGTTTGAAGTCAATTTGAATTTAGGTTTTTCATTAGCGGCCACTGATTAGGATTTAGCAGCAAGAATAAGGATTTCCCGAGTCCATTCTGGAGGTGCTATAGTTCCTCAGGGTTTGTGGTAGCGGCTGTGTTATATCCCGTCGCCTTTCACGACACCTTCGGGAAGAGATGAGGTGGTATTATGCTAAACCCGGCCCACAACCAGACGGCCCACGCAATACTTGGGGTAATTAATTCTAATTTATTAATAATTCATAACTTGTAAATGAAGCAATATCTACTTAAATGTTGACTTTTAGAACGAAGTATAGATTGGTACAATTTTACCACCTTATAAGCAAAATCTAGATCTAGGATCTTATTTCGCCGCCATCATTATGCCTGTGTACAACTAAGGTAATGGTTGGGAACCTGACCCGTGTGGGTTTCGCATGCATCATTGTCGTCACTTGTAAAGTGCATAACAGTTCTGTTTGGTCGAAGTCAAAAGAAGTGGCGGAAAGCGGAATAAAGTACATACTTTTAATGTAGGTGAAAAAGTAAAAAGTTAAAGATTCTGTGAATGTGAATGCTGTTATAAAATACCTATTAAATTATTTATCTGAAAGTATTATACGTTACAGTACATACTTCAGTATGTATTATTAATATTGTTGTCATAATAAAATGCGTTATAACCCGATTTTGTGACACATTAATTGCGTGCAACATTCCTCGTTGGATTTAGTTTCGGATCTTCCATTTTTTTGTGTTCTTATTGTCTTTTCATTTAATGAATCCTGTAAGTAAGCGGGAGAATTTTCTATTTTGTGCGTTTCTCGATTATTTTTCTTGTTCTTATTATTTTATTTCCAAATTCAAAGTAAATGTCCAAACGGAAGCAACTAATGTACCGCTTTAGCGCTGACGCTCTCCCCTATACACAGAATCTAACGTGCATTGTTATTTAGCCCGCGCAAAGTTTTTTATATCCGCTTCACTCTCGTCACTTGTACCACAGTCATATTGGACCTAAGTAAGTTGTGCAATTGTGGTCGGTACTTATATGCAACCACGTCTTTGTGATTTGCAAACAATTACAAGTATGCCGGTATGCACTAACCGTTTACTAAACCGGTATGCACATTTAGTAAATAACAATATTTTTTTATTGTTACTTCTAAAGTATCTACTTTATGTGACGCTGTAAATTTTCCGAAATGTTAGTGTATTTAGCTTAGTAATTCAATGTTCTCGTTTCAATGTGTGTCTTATTGTTTATTTTACAATATATGTACATTAAATAATTTGCTATCGGCCTTTTTTAAACGTACCTACGAAAAACGGTGCCTCTTGGTTTTCTTTTGTTCTATAAAATAATGACAGATTTCTAGTATCTATTATGTACTAGCTCCTACTCTCGGCTGCGCTCGCGCAGACTAAGCAGCTGTAAAAGATTTTTAACACCTGTATTGATGGATTTCACGGATAAAATTCATCCAGTAGTTTTTGAGTAATTCTATTAAAGCCATTTTTCATTTTCCCCCATAACTCAACTTCTTTGTGTCGTACGAAGATCACACATATACCCATTTTCCATCTGGATACTTTATAGCTATTAGTGAAAACCCGATCAAAATCCATTCTGTGGCTTTTACGTGATACTCAAATCACACACAAGCAGACAAACATACAGATTAAAATTTTAAAATCTTTTGCTTTGGGTTCAGTAACTTATAAAGAGATCAACGATTTATTCAACCCTTTTACGGTTTTATTATCGATCAACGAAAATAATTAGGGAGGGGGAGAGTGCACGCTCCAATCCAACAGCCGCTGGGCGCGATCCACTGGCCACGTTACCTCTCTCTCACAGAAGACTGTTGGATTGCAACGTGCACTCTCCCCCTCAGAAATCACTCAATCAATCACTTTTGTCACAAGGAACTATCCATCTCTGTATTTTGGTTGATGGATGATGTAGGTATATCTATTAAAGATGTCTTCTGTGTCACACTGAATTTGACTTTGTCATTATAATTACTCTGCACTTATTGACGCAAGTGCTATTTTAAAGTTTAGTTTACAGTAAACAATCAAAATAACAAATGTCAATAACGTAATAGTTCATGATAACTGCTTGTACCATAGAGTTACATAATTTACATAACCTTTGACTGCTTATCGAGAACATAAAATATATTATGATCTATGGTGTTATCATGTAATCTTCAGCTGAAACCATAAATAGTCATGCAAAATTCAGATGCTCTGGTACAGACGTGGGCGCTCATTTTTTTTATATGGAATAGATGGCAGACGTGCGGGCCATATGATGATAAGTGGTCACCGCCGTGCATGGACACCTACAATACCAGGAGACTTGCGGGTGCGCTGCCGACCTTGCAGAATCCTATAATTTAGATATAACTAGCAAAACTCTGCAGACGTTGTCCTGCCATAGAAGTTGATATCCTGCAGCGCCATCTAGTGGCGAGTTACAACAAAGTCGATAGGGAAGTCCTCGGCTCCTCACCTTATTTTTTTTAAATGAAAAGGTTTTAAATGGCCAGTACGTTTCTGACGAATAGAGAAGCAAAGAGGATATTAAGACATAAGAAGTATTGTTACAGCTGTATTCGTATTCTCTTTGTATTCCAAAAATAAATTCTAGGTTATCTTTTCAAACCCGTGTGGTGTCCGGCCTGCTATAGATTATCACCACCCCATCCCTCCCCGTGGGTGTCGTGAAAGGATAACGAAGTGGCTGCCACAAGCCCTGAGAAATTACACCACCTCTCAAAGAGTGGACTCGCCAACCCGCTTGGCCAGCATGGTGTTTTGAGGCCTTCCAAGACACTGTTCACGCGGAGGCCCATGTGCAGCAGTGGATACTGAAAGGGCTGGTTTTGCATTGCATATCTTTTCAAAACTTTCCTTTCAAATGACGCAGGCTATCCAATAATTCTTCTGACGTAACATTTTTTATAGAAACAATACACGATCATACTTTATATATGAAGCATTGACGCTTGCGTATATTTTTACGCACTAAATTCGCACAACATACGACGGAAAAAGTCGAGGTTATGAGGAATAAATAGAAGATATTAGTACAGGAATCTAAAACTAGACTGGAATATTCAATATAGACGAAATTATATGCAGGTACATTTAATGAGAAAACTTTGTTTCAATCAAAATTATCAAACAAATATGGTTGATGCCTTAGATTACAAAACTGTGTAGTAGTAAATTTGTAAAACTATTCAGTAAATTTGTATGAAAAATTTAAAATTGTAAAATTTCCATGTATGTCCATGAACTTCTGACAATCATGAACGTTATCCAAAGTTTAGTTTCGGGAAAAATTCGGACATTATCTGTGAAAATGGACCTTACTGTCCAGCTTTAATTTACCAGACATTCTTTATAAAATTAATTCTTATTTACTTTCCCTCAAAAATCAGATGTTAGAGCATGTTTCTTTTTAAAATCAATCTTAAAATAACGAATTTTTAAGTTTGAAAATCAGACTCAATAATTTCATGCCGATAATTGCTCTGATATGTTATACATATTTATAATAAACAACACGAGGAACAAATTAGTTTGTGATAAGGAACAAAGTAATAATAATAATTGCATATGTGCGCGCGCGTTGCTGTGCTGACCTGACATGTCTATTAGAACTGAATTCTACTTAACGCACCTGTATCTTTTTCTGTATTATAAAAATAGAAAAATACACCGTAATTAGCTTGTTAAAGATATTTTCACACGTTTTGGATCTGAGCCTAGCATTTTTTTTTTCATAAGTTACATGACAGTTAACCGTTATTTACTACCTATTTGCTCTGGGCTAGCATTTTTTTTCAACCTTGAATATTTCTTGTAATTAGTTATTCTATATGTATAACATTTATGTGGTTATGTGTGTTTTTATGGATTAACTTATTGTAAGTATTTCTGTAAAGTATATATTATACTAATCTTCGTTTAACTTATACATTTCATCGTACTTCCCCTCTGTTCAACTCAGAAGTTGGCTGGTAGAGAATGCCTCCAGACACTTTGTACGATTAAATGCAATAAAGTTTTTTTCAATAAATAAATAATAAAATTTCAATAATAAATAGGAGTAAGATATGCCAGAGCCCATTCCCATTCCATTCTATCCCTCCCCATTTTCCCAATCCATTCCTAGATCTCCAAAGTTAGGCAGCGCACCCGCGGGCGTTTTGTGTAGTTTAATTATGATTTAACAGTTGTTTTTAAATGTAAAATTATTTTTCGCACACCTATTAAACGCAGAACATAACGGGATATAATCGCATATGTATTGAAACATCATTTTTGTAACCTGTGTTTTTGCACAATAAATGATGACGATAACTTACTGACTGGCTGTAACGATAATATTTTCTTTGTTTTCTGAACAACACATCTTACGATACAGTGCCATTCACATCATCCAATTATGTCTCGGGTCAGAAGTTTATATTTTGAACCAGATTTTGTCTGTAAACTAATTAATCGCATTCGTTGCTCCGGTCTTATTGTCGAATGTCTTGTTCGAGAGTATTAACATCAATAATGACAAAGTCTCCATAAGCCATCATCATTTATTATTTGATGCAAACATTTGTCACATAATACAAATATGAGGTATTGGTACAGAAATCGGATTTCGTTTGAGAAGCGTGAAACGGAATAACAACAGATAATAATAGAAATATTTATTTTATAAATCAAATATACGATTATTACTATACAGTATCTCATCAGCTTATAATTCAAATACGGTTATTACTGTACTGTATCCCTTCAGCTTATAATTCAAATACGATTATTACTGTACTGTATCCCTTCAGCTTATAATTCAAATACGATTATTACTGTACTGTATCCCTTCAGCTTATAATTCAAATACGATTATTAATGTACTGTATCCCTTCAGCTTATAATTCAAATACGATTATTACTGTACTGTATCCCTTCAGCTTATAATTCAAATACGATTATTACTGTACTGTATCCCTTCAGCTTATAATTCAAATACGATTATTACGATACTATATCCCTTCAGCTTATAATTCAAATACGGTTATTACTGTACTGTATCCCTTCAGCTTATAATTCAAATACGATTATTACTGTACTGTATCCCTTCAGCTTATAATTCAAATACGATTATTACTGTACTGTATCCCTTCAGCTTATAATTCAAATACGGTTATTACTGTACTGTATCCCTTCAGCTTATAATTCAAATACGATTATTACTGTACTGTATCCCTTCAGCTTATAATTCAAATACGATTATTACTGTACTGTATCCCTTCAGCTTATAATTCAAATACGATTATTACTGTACTGTATCCCTTCAGCTTATAATTCAAATACGATTATTACTGTACTGTATCCCTTCAGCTTATAATTCAAATACGATTATTACTGTACTGTATCCCTTCAGCTTATAATTCAAATACCATTATTACTGTACTGTATCCCTTCAGCTTATAATTCAAATACGATTATTACTGTACTGTATCCCTTCAGCTTATAATTCAAATACGATTATTACTGTACTGTATCCCTTCAGCTTATAATTCAAATACGATTATTACTGTACTGTATCCCTTCAGCTTATAATTCAAATACGATTATTACTGTACTGTATCCCTTCAGCTTATAATTCAAATACGATTATTACTGTACTGTATCCCTTCAGCTTATAATTCAAATACGATTATTAATGTACTGTATCCCTTCAGCTTATAATTCAAATACGATTATTACTGTACTGTATCCCTTCAGCTTATAATTCAAATACGATTATTACTGTACTGTATCCCTTCAGCTTATAATTCAAATACGATTATTACGGTACTATATCCCTTCAGCTTATAATTCAAATACGATTATTACTGTACTGTATCCCTTCAGCTTATAATTCAAATACGATTATTACTGTACTGTATCCCTTCAGCTTATAATTCAAATACGATTATTACTGTACTGTATCCCTTCAGCTTATAATTCAAATACGATTATTACTGTACTGTATCCCTTCAGCTTATAATTCAAATACGATTATTACTGTACTGTATCCCTTCAGCTTATAATTCAAATACGATTATTAATGTACTGTATCCCTTCAGCTTATAATTCAAATACGATTATTACTGTACTGTATCCCTTCAGCTTATAATTCAAATACGATTATTACTGTACTGTATCCCTTCAGCTTATAATTCAAATACGATTATTACGATACTATATCCCTTCAGCTTATAATTCAAATACGGTTATTACTGTACTGTATCCCTTCAGCTTATAATTCAAATACGATTATTACTGTACTGTATCCCTTCAGCTTATAATTCAAATACGATTATTACTGTACTGTATCCCTTCAGCTTATAATTCAAATACGGTTATTACTGTACTGTATCCCTTCAGCTTATAATTCAAATACGATTATTACTGTACTGTATCCCTTCAGCTTATAATTCAAATACCATTATTACTGTACTGTATCCCTTCAGCTTATAATTCAAATACGATTATTACTGTACTGTATCCCTTCAGCTTATAATTCAAATACGATTATTACTGTACTGTATCCCTTCAGCTTATAATTCAAATACGATTATTACTGTACTGTATCCCTTCAGCTTATAATTCAAATACGAATATTACTGTACTGTATCCCTTCAGCTTATAATTCAAATACGATTATTAATGTACTGTATCCCTTCAGCTTATAATTCAAATACGATTATTACTGTACTGTATCCCTTCAGCTTATAATTCAAATACGATTATTACTGTACTGTATCCCTTCAGCTTATAATTCAAATACGATTATTAATGTACTGTATCCCTTCAGCTTATAATTCAAATACGATTATTACTGTACTGTATCCCTTCAGCTTATAATTCAAATACGATTATTACTGTACTGTATCCCTTCAGCTTATAATTCAAATACGATTATTACGGTACTATATCCCTTCAGCTTATAATTCAAATACGATTATTACTGTACTGTATCCCTTCAGCTTATAATTCAAATACGATTATTACTGTACTGTATCCCTTCAGCTTATAATTCAAATACGATTATTACTGTACTGTATCCCTTCAGCTTATAATTCAAATACGATTATTACTGTACTGTATCCCTTCAGCTTATAATTCAAATACGATTATTACTGTACTGTATCCCTTCAGCTTATAATTCAAATACGATTATTAATGTACTGTATCCCTTCAGCTTATAATTCAAATACGATTATTACTGTACTGTATCCCTTCAGCTTATAATTCAAATACGATTATTACTGTACTGTATCCCTTCAGCTTATAATTCAAATACGATTATTACGGTACTATATCCCTTCAGCTTATAATTCAAATACGATTATTACGGTACTATATTCCTTCAGCAAATGGTTAGCAGATTCGCTGGTGTTGCCGCCTATTAATTGTTATCTGTTTCTCTTGTTGTAACTTATGAGGATATTTTATTTAATTAAATATTGTATTTATTAGTTTATGTATACTTTATTGTACTTATTCTTATATGTATGGGGATCTCTTGCGGCATCTCAATCTGAAGGCACCGGAATCGCCCTGTACGTACCGAACAGCTGTTTGACATACCACGGGCTCGAAATAATATTTCTTACAATAATCCATTTTATAGAATATGTCGTTATTATAACGACCTGGATGTCGAGTTTGCAATATTCTATTTAAACAACGCCCGTTTTAAAATTCTGTTAGATAGACATTTTTCCTTTTAGATAGTTTATATATATATATATATATAGTTTCATTTTACCTATTCTGCATGTTAAGAGTTAAAGTTGTGTATAACTAACTGTAAGTGAATTTACGAACGTACAAATGTTTTATAAAAAGTGTCTGTAACTAGTAGTTTGTAAATTTGTTGTTATACCTTATAAATAAAATAAAAAATAATATATATATATATATATATATATATATATATGTAGATTTGTATGTATGTATAATAGTACAATATATTTATGTATTTATATCATTCAACGCAAAGTGTGAGCATTGTAATCAATAATTGATCATATACATACCTGTTATAAAACTTTGATATTTATTTATTCAACTTTAACATTAATTTACTCTCCTACAAACAATCCGTTTATTTGTAATTCCGCCTTTACGCCAACATTGTTACTTTGTATTTCTTATCATTGTTTTTGTATAAAAAGCTTAAATAGGTAAATAGATTCTAGATTTACTTAATTAATACAACGAAAGGTCTTTGGCCAGTCCAGATTTTAGGTGCTTCGACCCAGATCTTTGTCCCAAATCCTGTGATTCACACTTTATATTTAACGTGTATGAACATTTGAAGAGGCGCCAACCCTCTGTTTTTAATGCAGTCTGTAACATTGGCTTTCGACTCACTTTACTTTCTTTTACAAGAGCGTTTGTTACCATTTTGTTTACATTGTTGCTTGTTTTGCTAATTACGATAGTTCCAATAAAGATTCATTGTTCTTTTCCATCTAGAATCGTTTACCAACGGCATTAAATCAATTACTAGAGTAGTATAGAGGATCGCCATGGAATCCGACTCGATTAACTTTTATCTCGCCAATATCGTCGTTAAATTAGTCTTTTGAATTCTAACCATTAAGATGCCATCGGAATATTTATTATTTTCCTAATTGTAAGAAACTTTGTATTCATCATCGCTCATAGAAACTTGACGTTTTTGTGTACAGTATCTCATTAATATTATAAACGCGAAAGTTTGTGAGGATGGATGTATGGATGTTTGTTACTCGTTCATGCTAAAACTACTCAATGGATTTTAATGAAACTTTACAATAATATAGCTCATAGATCAGAATAACACATAGGCTATAATTTATAAAGATATTGTGTAAATTGGCCAAAATATAATAATAAGTGTCAAGTAAGTCGGAAAAAACTGCCATCTGCGAGCTATTTTGGCGTGCGCTGTTAAAACCGTAAGAGTTACACGAATATAATGTTTGGTGGAAATGTTTCTGAAATTTTGAAAAAAAAAAAACTTATAAACCGAAGCGAAGCGAGGGCGGGTCGCTAGTTATATATATATGTTGATAAAGCTCTAACCATTTGTATACCCCTCGTAAAATTTTCACACGGCTGTTACGTTTTGGAAGTAATGGCATAGATGGCGGGCATAGATTCCCAAATGAAAAGTCAAAGGACTATTTCTAGGTTTATTGCCTATTGATTCGGTAAACTACGTTCATCAGTTCGCTCGTAAATTAGGTCACAAAAAGGGGGAGTTAAAAAATACAAACTATATTTTGTGTGGATTTTAATTTAGCGCGGCGGTTTAGGATAATGACGCATAACAGAACATGTCAAAGAAAACCTTAGTACCTCTCGTTCACAGCACTCCTGCAAAAAAAACTAGGAGTCACTTTTTCACAAATAAGTATTTTGGAGACTATGGCTCAATGAGATAGGAGGTTCTTCAAGAAAGCTGACATTAAAACTTTACTAGGTCGACTGTGTGTCCACATTTCCCCTTGTATTGCATGCATCGATGGCATCGTAGCATAATTTATCATCGTGTTTGTTGCGTGTCCTTAAAAAAATAAAATATCTAATTATTTTTTCACATATTGGAAAAAGGCGGCAGACGGGCATACTGTCCACCCGGTAGTAAGTGGATACTGTCGCCCATAGACATCCGTAATACATGCCAACATCGGTCCAGAATAACAAACGTTGGCACGCCCCAGGGTGCACTACTTCTGGAGATTTAGAAATGGATTTGGAAAATGGGTTGGCAAAAGGAGGCGGTATAGAATAGGATGGAAATGGATTCTCACATATCTAACTCACTACCGAAATACGTGCGTACACTGGGCGAATAAGACTGGGAAACGCACTACATTTTACGGCAGTCCGTTTTATTATCTTCTGTAATAATTATGCATGTGTGCATTATGCATCATACGATAGTGAAATAATTACGTTCTGTGTCATCAATAATATCGTTGATCCTGACCTGACTCATTAATGCTGCTTCATATAAGTGCATTATTTAAGCTTCAAAAGGAAACCAATGATACCAGTTGACCTTAGTTGAACTGACACACCTCTCATTACGCAATCCTCATTGTTGACAGAAATATCCTTCACTAATAGTATTTGGCTTTGCGGTTATTGGATAAATTGTATGTTTAATTCATTAGACCTATTATTTAATGGCCTACGTGCCATTAAATAATTGTAAATACGGGTATAGTAAAGTAAATATATGTCATTTAACTTAGCACTTAATACATTAAGGGCGTCCGTTTAAATTTATTTATGATACTGCTTTAGAAAAGGGACCTTTTTATCGGTTCTAGTTTTGGTGAAATATTTAAAAAAATGGAAGTGTTACAGCACGTTTCTATTTAAACATAATCTTGAAACAACCAAATATACTCGTAATAATCCATACACAGACAGATCAAATTTATAATACAAAATTCTACAATTCATCCACACTTCGCAATAAAAACTACAAACACCGAATCTTGAGTCAACCATATTTGAAGTTAGAAATCTTCTCCAAAGTCAATAGTCTATACTCAAATAAGACCAAATTTAATACAAAATGATACAATTGTAGATGAATTCGCAATAAAAAACGAAAAACTAAGAAGACTTTGAAGTTGAAACTAGATAGTGCATTGTGTAACCACTTACATAACACCTACTTATAAATTAATATAAATATGGCTTACTTCATTATGAAATCAAATACTTATTAATCTTAGTTTCGTGTTTTCGTGCTTCCAAAGCTAAGGAATATTTTTCTAAGTCCCCATTACGTTCAAGAAGAACATCAAATCATTGTTTACTATAATCTAGAATCTAGATGGAATGTTACATCCGCGAAATGACCCTCATAAAATATTATGGTGTAAATATAGGGCATTTGTCACATATATATACGTGAATATGAACTAGGACCAGTTTTAGGTATAGTTCTTTCAATCTCACGAAGGCGGATTATGCTTAATAGTGGTTGTACTCGTACATGTACATCGTCTTAGTGTGCGCCGCGGTCGGCGGCGCGCGGCGTTAAGAATCCAACAGCGTTTTCAATACGCACACTAAAACATTGTACATACACACAACCACAATCATTACTAAGCGTAACCCGCCTTCGTGAGATGAAACAATTATGTATTTTTATTAATAAAGTTGGCATTTAGAAAGAAATTCAGTGCGTTACAATACAATAGATGGTATTCATAATATAATTTGTTTAAACTGCCATTGTTTATCCAGTTTGTGTAAGTCGAGCATCCATTGTTTAACCCCCATAGGGTTATTATACGCAAATTGATCTTTCGTTATTGCTTGTATGTTAAAGCCATATACGAAAACACCTGCTGGTATATCACCTCTCTTTGTTTCAACGTCCAGATTAGCACCACCAGATGCATGTATATAAGCGTTAATAAAACTCAAAATCGTTATGCGCTTGAAACTAAGAGGAAATCAATTAGTTTTCTTTTATTGTTAGTTAATTACTTTACGAGAGTTTATTCTCCTCGTGTTTCTATGCTCACCCTTTTTCTTCACTTTACCTACTTTAAATATTCTTGTGTTTATTGTATTTATTATATCTTCCTTGAAATATCTCACAATATTATATATATAATATTTTATACTTGGTGTCACATACAAAATGTATATACTTTCGCCCAAAAATTGCCTAGAAGCGATCACCTCAGGGATAAAGCCATCCTTCGTATAGTTACTTATTTTACTGTTGTATTGTAACAATACTCTTTCTAGAATTATCCCTTTCTTAACTTCTCGCTACTAAATTATAATAACGGGCCGCTAAGGAATACCTAAATTCAAACTTGCTCCAAACTCTGATTCGATTGCTTTTTGATTCATTCTGCTGTCTAATGTTCGTTCTGTAAACACGTGCCCATTACACTTTACTGAAACCTTCTGTATCAGTGCCATTTATATCTGAAACATCTCAAGAAACGATTGCTTGCGCATATCACTGAAGTTAATCTGCTGTATCTTAAATGTATAAACAAACTCTTTATTAAGTATTTTTTTATATCACAAATAAGCTGCTGAAGTGAGGATTGGATATTATTACTTCCTCTACCATATGAACTAACGTCGCAGTCTCACTTACTGTATATTTTTACTGTACAATAAAGTATTACTTCGATACCTAGTATATAAGAATGTTGCCACTTCCAAGTTAGAAGTTAGTACGTCTCAGCGTTGACGTTTAAGGCGTTTAGGGACCTACCTGAAGTTTGTACTACTGTTAAAGATATATCGTGTTTGGTCCACTACATTAAATGCTGCAAAATGGACGCATAGAGTCATTGACCACCCGAGCGTTCGCACGATTACAAACATATTTTGTACTAGCTGTGCCCGGCCACGTGTTGCTGTGGCTGCCCAACAGATGGCGCTTACCCCGTTATTACCTGTTTTGGGGTAAAAAAAACATGCTTTTACCCTGTGATAGGTATATAAAAACACGCGTGTGTTCGAATGCAACGTTGTGTCAACATTTCAAAGCAATCGGTGAAGAACTTTCGGAGATTTATGATTTTGAACAAACGAACGTTTACATTTTTATTTATATAGATTCGTAAAAGAGTTATCACGGTGATTTTAAAGTTTTTTAACTGAATGAATAAGTTCGTTCTACAACGTTATATTTGCGGTTGGCGCTACCTAATCGCTTATTGAATGGGTTAATAGTGAGCTGCAAAGGAGTTTGTATTTGTACGAACGCTCGATTGGGCGACACTTTAGTTAAATTAGTTTAGTTAATAAAGTTAATAACGCCTTTAGTTAATAACACCAAGATACCTAATGCCGAGCTCCTACCTTAATCCGATCGCTGAGTTTTATAACTTGACTAATATATGTAAAGAAAATATATTTCTTTCATTTGTTTTGCCGCGCTCCGCGCTGTCGGTAGATCTATAATATTATAGTGTCGGTAAAGGAGGGTAGGATGTGGAATGGCGTGAGGTGAAGGCAATCGTGTGAACTGTCAAATCAAATCAGGTCAAGAACAATAAGACTATTAAAATTGTAAATAATAGATTGTAAGGAGGATTGGAAGAAGAAACATTATATGTCGTTTCTTTATATACCGAAGCAACACAGTAGTTTCATTTGACAATCCTTATAGTGAGAAAATAATCAACATTATAAAACGACATATTTGGTTACAAAAGTCAATTGAAAATGGAGAAACTTCGTTTCGAATTTGCATTATTGCCCGCAAGTGACCCAAAAACAAACATTTATAGTATAACCACAATAACCACAAGTGATAATAAAGTGTATGCAATACCAGAAGCGTTACAACCAGTGAGTCTTCATAAAGAAATAATAAAAACAAATGCTTATAGCAAAGTAAAAAACAGCATAGTGAAAAGGTACCAGAAAAGAAAAGTATGGATAACAATAACAGATGAACTAGAAAAAACGTACATAGATGAGGATGGTAATTTACAGTTTGGGGGTCAATTTCTAGAAGAATTGAATTCAGAACAAGTTGCTGCAGCACAACAACAAGAAACAGGTACATTGAAAAAACTATTTGAGAAATTCGTAGAAAATAGACCACAGAGCTTAAAATACATTGCAGAAAGGTTTGTTCTTGAAAAATTTACAAGCAAGAATACGAATGCAAACCAGTGGATTGATATCTTTGAAAAAGAATGCATACGCTTTGACGTGACAAAGGATGAAAATAAAATTGAAATACTCAGGTTGTTTATGGATAAAAGTTGTGCAGATTGGTACAGTTCCATGATTATAAAATTAACAATGAACTCAGAATGGTCAATGTGGAAAACCAAATTCTGTGAATCATTTACAAACAAGGGATGGAACCCAGTCACTTATGCTCTATTATTTAAATATAAAGAAGGTTCATTGTTGGATTACGCTATAAGAAAAGAAAAACTTATACTGGAAATGAGAAAATCGATTGATACAGGTACTTTGGTGGATCTTATTGCAGCCGGGTTACCAGAATACATACTTAATAAGATTGATAGAGAAGCATTAACAGACACAGTAGATTTGTTTAATGAGGTGAGCAAGTATGAACACATGGTAAATAGAAAAAGTTTTTTGCCTACGAGAAAATATGGAAATTCAAAAAATTATAGTAAAAATGAAAAACAAACCCCATGTAAAATATGTGAAAAGTTAAATAAAGGAACTCGTTATCACTCGGAAGCTACATGCTGGTTTAGACCAAGAGAGGATGATAAGGTAAAGAAAAATATCATTAAACATGTAAATAACACAGTGATAGAAGCTGAGTTAAATGAAACTAATCAAAAAAACGAATAGTGACACCATTAATAAATGTCAAACTACTACTAAATGATAAAGTGGAAGTAAATGGAATTTATGATTCAGGTTCAAACGTTTCTCTGATAAATTCTAAATTTTTGAAACTAAAAGGAGAAGGAAACAGTGTGAATGAAGCAGATTTAGTAACGATTAATGGTGTTAAAAAAACAAGTGGTTTGACGAATTTAAGAGTAAAAATATTTGAAATTGAAAAAAGTGTTGATGTGTACATTATTAATGAACTAAATTTCAAATATGATTTTTTGATAGGATTAGACTTGATAAAAACATTCAAATTAATCCAAAATGAAGACTTAAAAATAACCCAGAAACAGTCCCAGAATATTGAAAGTACAAAAAAGGTGGAAGAAATTTCTACAAATAGAAGAACAAATACGGAATTAAAAAGTAAAGAAAAAAAATATAACACTACAAGAGAATATGAAATAAATTTTAATGAACATGTGAAAGAAGAAGATTTTGAAATAAAAATAAATCATTTAAATAAGTATGAAAAATCAGAAATAAATAAACTGATTAACAAATACAGATCAGTTTTTGCAAAAAATAAATACGATGTCGGAACTGTTAATGGATATGAAGCGAGAATCGACTTATTAATAGACAGATACTGTAGCAAAAGGCCTTACAAGTGTACTGTAGAAGATAAAAAAGAAATAGAAGAACAAATAGCAAAATTACTAGATAATAAACTGATAGAAGAATCCTACAGTCCATTTGGCGCACCTGTTACTTTAGCATTTAAAAAAGACGAAAACAAAAAATCAAGATTATGTATAGACTTCAGAGACTTGAATAAAATAGTAGTACCTCAAGCCCAACCATTCCCATTAACTGAAGACCTGATGATCAAGACCAGGAATTGCAATTTTTTTACAACTCTGGACATAAACTCTGCTTTTTGGTCTATCCCATTACGAATTGAAGACAGGAAAAAGACGGGATTTGTAACACAGGAAGGACATTTTCAATGGACCTGCCTGCCATTTGGACTAAAGACCTCACCGGCAATTTTCCAGAGGATATTAAGTAATATTTTGAGAAAATATAAACTTACCGATTTTACCGTTAATTATATAGATGATATTTTAATATTTTCTAAAACTTTTGCTGAACATATAAAACATCTGGCACTATTACTGGAAGCAATCAAAACAGAAGGTTTCAGATTAAAATTTACAAAGTGCACATTTGCATCAGACTCAGTAAAATACCTGGGTCATATAATACAAAATAATTCTATTAAACCAGTAAAGGATAACTTGATTTCAATAAGGAATTTTCCTGTTCCAAAAACGCAAAAGAATGTAAGACAATTTCTAGGGAAAATTAATTTTTACCATGAGTACATACCAAAAAGTGCAATAATACTGGATCCATTGCATAATTTACTCAGGAAAAATCAAAAATTTGTTTGGTCAGATGAATGCCAAAAAGCATTTGAGACGATAAAAAGCCTCCTATGCTCCCAACCAATACTGGAAATTTTTGATCGAGATTTACCAATTAATATCTACACAGATGCTTCTTTAGAAGGTGTTGGAGCCATTTTGAAACAGATACAACCCGATGGAAAAGAAAAACCAGCGGCTTACTTTTCAAAAAAACTAAATGGAGCCCAAAAGAAAAAAAAAGCAATATATTTAGAATGCTTAGCAATCAAAGAAGCGGTGAGATACTGGCAATACTGGTTGATAGGTAAACCATTCACAGTTTACTCAGACCACAAACCACTAGAAAACATGAATCTAAAATCTAGAACGGATGAAGAACTGGGTGATCTGACATATTATTTATCGCAATATGAATTTAAAATAAAATATGCCCCAGGAAAACAAAATCTGGAAGCAGACTGCCTGAGCAGGAATCCAGTATTGGAATCGAATGAAAATACGGATGAACAATTAAAAGTTGTTAACTTTGTAAAACTGGAAGATATTTTAACAGATCAAGATAAGAATAAAGAAATACAAAAGAAAAAAAGTAAATTGATTGAGAAACACAGATTATACTTAAAAAAGGTCAAAAGCAAAGAAAAAATAATACTAACAGAAGAATTTAGCATCAAGCTTTTAAGAAACATACATGAAAACCTGTGCCATATTGGAATTGGACAAATGCAGAAAACGATTAGTCCGCTCTACACAGCCAAAAATTTGACAAAAAATATTAAAAAAGTTTGTAGAAGCTGTGAAATTTGTATAAAAAATAAAACAAGAGGACACGACAAATATGGGTTTATGTCTCATCTAGGCCCGGCCACAAAGCCTTTTGAAATAATTTCAATAGACACAATTGGAGGCTTTGGAGGTACAAGATCAACAAAAAAATATCTACATCTGTTGGTAGATCATTTTACTAGATATGCATTTATTCTAACATCAAAAACTCAGAGTGCAAATGATTTTGAAAAACTAGTCAAGAATATAACAGAATCAGAGGATATTGGTATGCTTCTAACCGACCAATACCCGGGAATTAATTCTAAAGAATTCAAGGAATTCTTAAATGACAAGCAGATACCTATGGTATTTACAGCAGTAAACGCACCATTCTCAAATGGCCTAAATGAAAGACTAAACCAAACATTAGTAAACAAAATCAGATGCAAAATAAATGAAAGAGGGAAAAAGAAAGCTTGGACAACAATAGCTCAGGAATGTGTAAATAAATACAATGAAACTAAACACACAGTTACTGGCTTTTCACCAAGTTATCTTTTATATGGTACGGATGTCACGATTTTACCGAAAGAATTTAAACAAGAAAAATCACATAGTGACTGGATCAGAGACAGAAGAACAGCACTTGAGAATACAATAAAGTCACATAATTACAACAAAACACTATACGACAATAAACTAAAATATTGGGAATTTAATGTAGGAGACATGGTGTACGTGGAAAATGGGAACAAGTTAAACAGGAGGAAACTAGATGAACTGAGAATTGGACCTTATGAGATTATTGAAAAAATATCTAACACAATATATAGGATAGATACTGGACACAAAAAAACGGAATCAAACCTTTTCCATATTACAAAATTTATTCCAGTCCCTATAAAATTATATGAAGGCAGAGAAACAAAAGAAACAGGAGAAGATGGGTGAATATGGCGAAAATTTTCTTCCCCTAGGGGGGGAGATGTAAAGAAAATATATTTCTTTCATTTGTTTTGCCGCGCTCCGCGCTGTCGGTAGATCTATAATATTATAGTGTCGGTAAAGGAGGGTAGGATGTGGAATGGCGTGAGGTGAAGGCAATCGTGTGAACTGTCAAATCAAATCAGGTCAAGAACAATAAGACTATTAAAATTGTAAATAATAGATTGTAAGGAGGATTGGAAGAAGAAACATTATATGTCGTTTCTTTATATACCGAAGCAACACAGTAGTTTCATTTGACAATCCTTATAGTGAGAAAATAATCAACATTATATATATTTTACTAAAACTAATATTTATGAGTATTTTACTTATGAAGTATGTACGCGCAACGTCTTTCAATTCGAAAAGCACCCATTTAAATATACTTAACCAGCCCCCTTTTATCGTCCACTGCTGGATATGAGCCTCCTCATATAAATTGTCTTGTAAATGCATGAGGGTTGGCGAGTCCACTCTTTTAGAGGTGGTGTAGTTTCTCGCGGCTTGTGGTAGCGGCTTTATTATCCCTTCAAGTAGATATTAATCAAAACTCATTGATAGGATTAAGGCAGGTCTGAATTGGATAACCGCTTTATTGTCCAGGCGTTTTATTTAAATAATTTACAGCTCAAGTGTCCTTAGCTATGAACTAACACATTCTGATATCGCAATAGTGAATGGTTGTAAAAGTCAAACTGCAGAACTTTCGAAACAGGAAAATATGTAGTAAAGATACTTACTTGCTCAAGGAAAAATACAAGTATAACTGGGAAACAGAATTGATTTATGATAATCACTAAGAAAACCATTAATTTATTTGGTTGTTTGAGAATATGGTACAGTATAGATTGAACGATATCTTATGGTTGTTTATTTATTGGGCATTGTACCTTGTATCAGGCTATAACGTCCCGCCGCAGGGCACAGGCCTCTAGTAAATCATTGGGGTGTCATCATCATCACGCGGGCCCAGTGCGGATCACGTACTTCAGAGTTATTTTTTTATTTCTGGAGCATGTGCGTTTCCTCACGATGTTTTTCTTCACCGCCGAGCTACGGACATTTTTTTAAAATAGAATCTGAGGTACGGACCGGGGATTTGAACTCACAATCACACAAATGTGAGTCGAGTATACTCGTAGATGCCTCTAGGCTATCACCGCTCTTGGGCATTGTATTATATATTGGCTGTTGGGCATTGTATATTTCTATGAAAATATTTTTTATTGACTTAAAAATTATCACTAGCTCTACTCCCGAATTCTCTCGCAAGCGTCGATGCTCGACTATTTAAAAAATCTGGAGCATTTGTATCCACCAATTCACAGTGGGCTCGCGTGATGGATTACGACCCGAAACCCCTATTGATTTCCTGCCTGTGCACTGCAGTGGGACATTATATGCTGATATCGAACTACATTGAAAGACGTTTTGCTGGGCTTAAAATCATATGCTTTATTAGAACTTAAAACTATCCAAATAAATTTGAAAAGAAAAGTACCCACCCAAGCAAATAACAAAATAAACAGAATTAGTTATTAAAAGTATTAATAAATGATTTATATAAGAACAGTCCTCTGTTCAGCACTAAAGAAAATGATCAATGCCAAGAAAAAACATTAAAGGGCACAATGATTAGTTGTGTCCAAGGGCAGGCGTGTCCAAGGGCAGGCGGTGGGGATCGCAAGAAATAAGACCGAGACTTTTATTGAAGGTTTAATGATCTACGAAGATAAGGAAACTTTGCGATAAATGTTTATGAAGACTAATTTATTGGCGATGCTTTATAAGTATTTATAGGTTGAATTTGTAAATAATTAATGTACAGATTACAGCCAAAAGGTATAAATAACAGATTAACATTTCAGGGGCAGAGTGCACACTGCAATCCAACAGCCGCTGGGCGCGCTCAACTGGCCACGTTACCCCTCTCTCACAGAAGACTACCTTGAAATGTACTGCATTTCCGACTTTATCTTGTTTACCTAATGTACGTACGTGTTTCGGTAGTGAGTGAGATGTGCCAGAGCCCATTCCCATTCTATCCCTCCCAATTTTCCTAACCCTTTCTCCAAATCCATTCCTATATCTCCAAAGGTACGCAGCGCATCCGGAGGCGTGCCAACGTTTGCCATTTTGGACTAATGTTGGCATGTATCGCGGATGTCTATGGGCGACAGTATCCATTTACCATCAGGTGGACTGTATGGTCGTTTGCAGCCTTCGTACAATTTATTAAAAAATAAAATTATGTACACTTCACAGATTTCATTATGTTATATTCATAGCTTGTGGGGTTTTGAACGCAATCTACCAATTAACACGGTGCCTCAAATAACGCAGATTTGCTTTAAAATGTCGACTTGTAAAAGAAATTACTATTTAAATCGCCAACATTCACTGCAAAACCATTTCGTGATACAACTTCTCCCCGTTTTACCCCTAAGGTAAGTAAGTCATTCACCCTCTTTTACATCTTTATTATGTACACAAGATGAGGGAAAATTGGGGTTTTCGGATTTGTAGCTTTATTTGTCTGAAACATTTCTTTGTCTGACCAAGTTTGACTTTAGTAGAAAAAGTTGCATTTCTTTGAATTGGCCGTTAAACATTTCAATTTGACATTGTTTGAATATTATTTGACAATTGTTCTAATTTGACACTAAAATTATATGAAATTAAGCTAGGAACTAATATATAATTATAACTTGTAATCACGGACTATCTTATTTGATTATTCTAATATTAATGTACACCCTTTGGGTAAATAGCTGGACTATCTAAACATTTAAGATTTTTTATATTTCTGTACCTGATTTATTAAAAAGAA
Source organism: Sesia bembeciformis (assembly GCA_943735995.1). Lineage (NCBI taxonomy): Eukaryota > Metazoa > Arthropoda > Insecta > Lepidoptera > Sesiidae > Sesia > Sesia bembeciformis. The sequence continues at coordinate 1,929,887 of OX031045.1, read as the reverse complement.
ATGCCAAAACAAATATTTTAAGTAAAAATTACTCAAATCATTTTATAATCACACTATTACATGAATATCTTGACCTGTTCATGTAAACATTACGTAAATGCTTTGTCTCAGTAAAAAAATTAAAAGTCATCGTTTCGGCTTTGGTGTCAATTGTGTGTTAATTTATTTAAAACGAATTTTCTTTACGTCCCATATAAAGACAGAATATTACACGTTTGTATGCACAATTTATTTAACGAAAGACGTTGATTTGTTTAACATATAGTTGCTAATAAAAAAAACTAGGTAAAAAAGGAACATCTTGTGTATTCATTTACCACCCTCTATGGAGTTTTGACGTGGAAATCTTATAACTGGCTCCGGAAGTGCGTAAAGTCACCAAAACGAACCGCTAGTTCGCGTACTTAAACCTACTGTTTCAAAAGTGCCAGCACAGACCGGGTGTTTATTAATGTTAGTGAAGAATATATTATGTTAATTTTACTTCGTTTTTTTTTAAATAATTTGCACTTAGGCGTGGAAGTACATTGATGTTTCTAGGTCCCTGTTGAAGATTGCGCCGATTTCTCCCCTAAAACGAGTAAAGATGAAATAAAAATCAAACTCACCAATCGAGCAATAATCCTTCACAACAAGCAGCTCGCACAAGACTAAAATAACACAACACTTGTAATAAAACAGTTTTCACAGTTCGCAAAATTAATTTGAGGGGTGGGGGGGGAATTTGACAAGCGCACGAAATGTGCGCCTCGCGCGCGCCGCCGATGCCGACTGGACGAACCGAACCGGCCAGCAGCTTTCGTCTAGTAAACGCGTATAGGCACAGCGCGCGGGTTGTCTTTGCCTTTTTATTTTTGATCACTGCGTGGACCGGCTAGATAATTTGATAATAAGACGTGATGCTGTCAGGTTTGTGTGTGATTCTCTTGTTTTATTCACGTGTTATTGGTATCGTTATTATGAGCGCCGAATAGTCTGCACTTAATTTACTTATCTCTAGTTTATAGGTTACGTTTTTCCGCGGCACTTTACCCCGACCTCTACGGAGGTTTCGTATCACGTTCAATTATTTTGGCAGTTGATATTAGATGAGTGAGCGATACCTATATCTATAGGACTTGACCTCTAATTATCTAGATCAGAAACGAACTAGACTGAACGGAACTTGTATACAGGTCAATAGCGAATTGCCTTCCTCGACTGATAATGGAAGGCTACTGTAACGTATTAAGAAACTTGTTCAAGCTTGACATATATGTCGACGAGTCCAAAGTAGTACGTTTTTATCCGCAAGGGTATTGTAATTAAAACATATTTATTTCAAGCCGTAAATCGTAATTAACTTGCAATCGAACATAGTCTATGGAACACAGTCTTAGCGCGCAATTGTATACAAGTGGGTTCCACGATAATCCGTGTAGCGGACATTGCAGATATTTGCTATTGTTTCATAAAGACTGCATTTTTTTTTCATAAATAAAGTATCTTAAATGTTCAATTGCCCTGTTTCCATTGTCTGAACATATTTACATCATACTCAATCAATATTTACATAATACTCCTGTTACCTGCTGTGGTTACATTTCATTGCTTGAAATCAGCGTTGGCTTCGCTGGGATATCCGTTTTGGTATCACCTTCTAATATTCTCCTAAGTAACTACCTACCTATTTTTTTTTTTTTTTTTTATGTTAGGAGAGAATCAGGAAAAATCCTGCATGGGACACCTGGTACCATCTAGTCTGGCTGGGCCAGCCTAGGTGGTACCAGGTAGTGTCGGACTCCTACCGACTAAAAAACCTGATTGCCTCAACATCGTGTATGTCTAGTTCTTGTGGCCCTGATGGCCTTTCAAGAGTCACCGGACTTGTTCATATTAGGGCGAGCGCAGAAGGCGCTCAGCCAGGAGCAAAAGTGTGTGTTGCAACGAGCCTAAGGGCTCCCCCGCCGGTAAACCGGCGGAAGGAACGGACCTCGGCTTAGGGCGTTGCATTGGGGGGATACCGCGGGATCGCGAGTCGGCGAGAAGCGCCCAGGCACGTGTTTGTACCTTGTGAACATGTTGGCTGAGGGCCGGTGTGTGTTAACGGTGTATCGGGGGGGACGTCCACGTCTCCGCCGGCGGGGACGGTGTCTGTGTGCAGTGTCTGAGTGCAGGGTGAGAACCGCATTGGCAGCGGTGATTGGGTCGTCGGGATCGTCCAGGATGTGCCTCGGCCGACGATGGACTACCTACCTACTTATGCCTTCCTAGTATTTATACCACCTGGTATTGTGACGTTACGGTGCAGTCAACGAGACATGAGCTTTGCATCTGTGTGAGTGCGTGCAGAATTGTCCGATCCGATTGTCGAAATGATTCGCCTTGTACTCGCACACTATCAGTGTGCACTCACTCACGCAAGCGCAAAGCTCATGTCTCGTTGATTTCACTGTAGCTCAGTAAAGAATACCCGCGAACTTTGGATTTTTGCCATCGCATCTCTCGTCAACAAGAAGCGATTGACACTTCCTTGACTAGGAGCTGCTGCATTCAGTGCGGTCTTCAAAACCGCGATCCCTACGATTTTACATTGAACTGCCAACTGAACTTTATCCATGGAACTAAAGAAAGTAGTTTTTTTATTGTATTTTTTTAATTCTAACCATCACTGTTTTGTAGAGATCTTATGGAGATACGTAACCGCAACCGAATCTATCGGATATTTGAAATTAAAAAAAAGTCGAAACCGAATCCGAAATAAAAGTTTCAGGTGTTATTACATTTTGTTGAGAGCAGTAAATGTGATTGTTAATTGATTCCTTGAAAGTAAAGTTGCAATTACCGCCTATTTGGTTTTATTTTCCTTTGCTTTCAGTCAGTGATATATTTCCTAAAAAAAGTCCATTAAAACATCGAAACCGTATCCGAATCAATATCCGAAATAATTTAATATCCCGTAACCGAAACCGGTAAAAGAATATATACTTATCTGCATCCGGATCCGAAATATCATGTCCCTAACAACCCTACTGTTTTGTCCTCTAACCTGTGTGCAAAATCGCTCTTTGACAATTCATACTGCGACTTTTTTTTCATTATGAAGATAAAAAAATATACACTAAGTCCGCCCTGTACAATAAACTGGAAAAAGTGTAAATAATTAAAAAATATACAACCCTAATTAGTTCCAAAAACGATATTCGTACTTTTTTTTAAATTCAACCCTAACTACCCTAGTAATAAAGTATGATGTTTATGTGAATATATGACATAAACCAAAATTAATGTAATGAAGTTCCAGTAAGGTTATGTCCAGCAAACAACGTTACTTGAATAGGCGAACGAACGGACGAACTGTAAATTTGTAAATTAATATGTAAATTTTCATTTTGTAAATTAACTGTAAATTTTGTATATATATTGTAAATTGTTAGTTTTGCATATTGTAACTTACGATATTGGGTTTACAACAAAGTAATAAATGCCATAAAACTGTTATATAACATGTTGGATTTCCGTTACCATGTAGTTATGGAGGCATATTAATGATAATTTTTATATTCTAAATCGGGTCTGAATGCGTATAATTTCTAGGTAAATAGGTATTTTTTTACATTTTATTCAACCTCTTTTTACTTTCCGTCTAATAATCAGCGCTGTATGCCGTTTTTTTACGGTATACAGCTTGTGCTGAGACGGATACCCTTTCGACACAGCGCAGTTTTATCGCTTTGTTTTAAATTTTAATTTTTTGTTTTCTTAAGTTTTAATGACTTTTTATTATAGAATAAGAAATAATCATGTTACGCGATCACTTGTGTGTGTGAAATAAAAATAAATAATAATAATGAAACTATTAATTAATTATAATATTTGTTTATTAATATCGGGCAAACGGGATCTATTGTCGTACATCGTTCACGGATCTATATCGGCACAGGTTGTATTATACAACCTGTGCCGATATAGACCCGTGTACAACTTATATACAACTGTAGCTTCACCTTCTGCGTCCTCAATGCGATCCACGAGTTTATCCTGAATGTACCGCCAGTTGGTTATGTTGAATATCATTATCCATACGATTATTCCCTATCTCCCTAGTGAGTAATGAGTGATGATTTGCAACCATCTTTGTATATATTAAACGGAAACTTAGGATGTGTAGCTAATTTCTATATTCAAAACTATGTTTTTTAAGCTTTTAACTTCATTATATGCATATTTTTTACCTAAATTGATATAAGCCGGATATTGGGTACTATTAATATCCGTATATTAAATCAGACGGAATACAAATATTTATATTTAAAATTGTACATTTATCATTTTACAAATATTTAAAACTTACAATTACTTCAGGAAAAAAACATGAAAATACGGGATCGAGTACTGTGATTTTGGGAGACCATCGTAAATTGAAGTGTGAATTAAAAGACGTTTAATCAATTTATGAATGGTTAAAAATAGAGATGCGTTGAATATTCGATAAATTATTCTATACTTTTAATTTTTGGCATCCGGATGCCAAAAATATTTTATTTCCACACTGCTTGATACTGTGTAAAATGTATTGAAAAACATATTTTTAATAGGCCAGATAGGCTGTATATACACTGCTCAGAGGGTCTTCCTACCGGATTGCCGGCAAACTGTACTGCAGTTTGGCAGTTACAATAAAAAATATCGAGTATCGAATAATTTATCGAATATTCAACGCATCTCTATTATTAACCATTCGTAAATTGAATAAACATCTTTTAATTCACACTTCAATTTACGATGGCCTCTTAAAATCGTAGTACTCGATCCGTATTCTAGAGTATAAACAAAATGAAACAAGTTGTGTATTACTGTACGCTGGCTGTCCGTGTCTCAAACAACTGACTAATTTTGCTATTTTAAACGCCAGTTGTGACAATTATGTAAGAATACGGAAGAAGGGACGTGACATTGGGATTATTTTGTTTTCTTTGGATCAATGGGGGGGACTTACAACGTGACCTTGTTTCTTTTTGTGTCGTTCAACATTTTAATTGAAATATTTAGGTAATAACGACCAAGCGTTTTAAATGTTTTATGGGCACTGTTTGATTTCGAAAGAATTGTCTAGCACTGCTTTTGAATTTTAGGAAAACATTACGTCTCAACCAGGGTGACATCAAAAGCCAAAGCTACCGTCAATGTCGGTGCTATCATAATATATCTGAAATATAGAGTTATGTGCACAAACGTTGGCACCCAATTCTCAGATTGAAATGAATTTTAGAACAAAAATATTTTTGCCTTGCATATTTATCGGTTAAATATGTTGATGGGTACGTCGCGTCGGCTCACTGGTTATAAAATTACGATGTTTTTTTTTTTAAAATCCTAAAATTAAGTTAAATATATGTTTAAAAATCATATGTTGTCGCATAGGACTTATCTACAACTTTTGTGTTTAATCATTCCTATAGGCACGTGTCATCATTTTTTTAAAAAACATCTCATTTGATGGGTCCTATGAAACTGTCTGTTTAGATTGTGTGCTTATCTGAAACCTTTCGATTGTACCTACTATAATAATACACTTCTGATCACTATCTTTCACTGAACTTCTTGCTTCAGAATTCGTCAAACTCCGCCTGGCTATTAATGCCTCTATAAAATAAATTTTATGTTTTGCTCTTTTAGCATTCTGTGTAACCGAACCAACAAGGTTCGCTTCTAAGTTCGTTTTTTATTTGTTTCGAGTACTGTTCACTAGATGGCGTTATACAGCTAGTTGCCACAGACCTAATCGTAATCACTAACTCCTAATCGTTTCATTTTTAACCTATACTCCGTTCCAATCCAATTTGTCGGTTTCTAATATTTTGCGATAGACTGCACGTCGTAGACATTCCCAGCGAACTATAAGAAAAGAGACGATCTCAATAGATCGTATTGACCCGCAGAGCCCCTAATCTTCAATAACAATAATTGTACTGGTACCAACCTGTAACGTCCCACTGCGGCGCACATGCCTCCCCTAGTAACTCACGGGTATTTCAGGCCGTAATCCACCACACAGGGCCCAGTGCGGATTGGTGGTTTACATACTCAATTTTTTTTTATTTCTCGAGCATGAGGGTATCCTCACCGCCGGCCGAGCTAGTGAAAAAGTTTAAAAGTCCGTACTTAAGTAGAAACTCAGTGGTACAAGCCGAGGGTTTGAACTCACGATCACACGAATGTGAGTCGAGTATACATAACCCTAGGTTATCACTGCTAGTAATAATTGCCTTAGATTTATTATTGGTGGTTCTAAGCTGTTTTCTTAATAATTATTCTAGCCATAAAACAGACTCAAAATAGGTTTACCTTTTTCATCTAAACACGATTGTGTCATAAGGTTATCACACATCAGCCCATCACGCAACAGTTTGAATAGATTAAACACATTACGTTACTAAATGTCAGATACTGCGTATGCGTGCTCTTGACCATGACCACTCCGGCGGACAGCCAGCTCCTTAAGGTCACGCTTACTCGACTATGAATTATAAACAGCACCTACAGATCAGCTCAGCTACTGCCGAGGTATTTTTATAGCTTTTATATAAACCATTAAACCATGAACATTGAACAATCAAACAAACAGACATTAAATACAGAGCTAATTAAAGTTATACGAGATTTAGTCGCTTTGAATTTAAAAAATAACTAATCTGTATAGGCTTGTTATTCCCACTAGTTCAAAGATTGAACACACGGAACATTATAGATTGAACTGATCAATCTACTGGAAATACACATGTATTAAAACGAGCAAGAAAAATTTTTTTTGAATAACTAGTGTATAATTTTCACTTACTAACAATGCTTAGTAACTTGTCAACAGAGAGCCTAACCTACCTTTAAATTTGCTACCATCGACCGCGCATTCAGTATCTTCTGCTGCTCATTTGGTCATTTCTCCTTTGAAATTCAATGAACGGTAGTGGTCGTATGCTTGTGAATTAAAGAAACTGTAGCATATTTAGCTACCAAGCCGCACTGGGACCGCATGTTGGATTTTGACCCAAAACACCCGTGATTACTAGGGAATAATGCCTATGTCCTTATAGACTGATATCCCTATCCAATCTCCAAGGAGGGGGGGGAGGTTGCACGCTGCAATCCAACAGCCGCTGGGCGCACTCGGCTGGCCGCGTTGCCCCTCTCTCACAGAAGACTACCTTATCACTTTATCATCCTATCCCTCCCCATTTTCCCAACCCTTTCTCCAAATCCATTCCTATATCTCCAAAGGTAGGCAGCGCATCCGGGGGCGTGCCAACGTTTGTCATTTGGACTAACGTTGGCATGTATCGCGGATGTCTATGGGCAACAGTATCCACTTACCATCGGGTGGACTGTGTGCTAGTCTGCAAAAAAAAATCTAATACCATCCCGTCCTTTTCTCGCAATGCAGAGAAACGAACCTAATTTTTAAACTACTAAATTTAGACTTTCCAACATACATCACATTTAACTGATGTCAGCATGTAATCCTACAGGTTTATGGACTACAGCAACCGCTAAACGTCGGGAGAACTGTTTGCTTCTTTTTATTACCTTCTATTTATAAAATGTAGTCGGATATAAAATAAAACACCTCTTTTATTAGTTCTTAAATATGTTAAGATTATATTAATATTAGTATAATTAATTCTAAGAGCTCTTACAACTGTGATTTAGAAACCTTATTCTGATGGCTGTAAGGTTAAAAATCATATTCTCATTAATTATGGGACGCAGGAACTGTACAAAGATCAAATCCCGTCTATGACTTCATACTTTTATCTTTATACTTAGGTATAAATAAATGACGTAACTTGAAATAAAACTCTCAAAGATTATATTTGTGGTTACTGTTTATTAGTTGTCATTCTAAGCCTTATCAGCATCTATTCATTTATGATCCTACAGAGATCACAGGGACTTGTATTTCTTAATTGCTGGATAAAACCTTTCCCAAGGTCCCTACAATGAATATCTCCCGCTCTTCTCATCCAACAACTAACCGTTAATTAACACTAGAAAGACCGGCATTTGTATCCTACCTAGAAAGACCAATGTCGTCATTTTGACGCTAGGATGTCCGTTGAAATTGATATGATATTATTGTTAGGTTTGATAGAGAAAAACGTGAGTATTATTTATTAACTTTTATTTATTTTAATCAGAGTCACATTTAGTACAAATTATGGTTTTTTTTGTATGTTTTATACATTTTCCACAGACTGGTTTCTTACAAGTATCACAAAAGTAAGACGTTTTATTTCTTTTACATTTTATATTAATTTGACAAGTTCGTCTTTTGTTTGACTTTGTGTCTTCTACCATTTCGTTTACATTTTCGGGATTGCAAAGTAGACGAGCCGGGCCTGGACGATTTTTTTGATGTTCTGCTCGTAACTCATAAACCAATTGGAGTATGAAATTATGCCGAGAAATATTGGTTTGAGTAATTTTTCTGTAAATAATCCATGAATTTATGACAGCTATGTCTAGAATATTATAAAATACATGCATAGGCCATCTACGAGTACCAGCTCTCACGGAGTATTTCCGTGCCATTTGATCCAAAATATCTACACCAAATTTTGTTGCGTTATAAAATTCAACAGTTTCAGGAATTTTCTTCTCGCCTGTGCCAATTTGAACACTCGGGTGTAGAGTACTGAGAATCATAACATTTTTATTTGGTTTTCCTTGATAAATAGTTAGGGTAGTATCAGTGTCTGTCTTCAAAATAAAGGAATCATAACGTGGAGTACGAATTATTTTACAGACTGTTGGTATTTCTCTTCTCGCACGCCTCATTGTACCCACTATGCTTGTTTTCTCGGCTCTCAGTTTATCTGCCAGTTTTATAGAGGTAAAAAAATTATCTGTAGTTATATTGCGTCCTTTTTTCGTATAGGGTTGTAACAGTTTCAAGATCACATGTTCTGGTAATGATTCGCTTGTACGATCTTCATCTCGGCCTAAGTACGGATATCCATTACATAGATATTTAGTCTCCACATCAACCAAAAGCCAAAATTTTATGCCGAATTTGTCAGGTTTGTTTGCTATGTATTGCGTAAAGGGGCATCGAGTTTTAGAAGGAAATAACTGTTCATCACCAGTCAAGTTTTCACCAGGTATGTAGCATAATTGACAATTTTCAATGAATTTATTCCAAATTGCTGATACTAGCGCAAATTTATCCGTTGTAAGTCGCGACGATCTTGTAGACCGTATGTCAAAACGCATATATTTCATAATTTCTTTGAATCTGTTCTTGCTTAGTGTTTCGCGGAATATAGGTGGACCCCAAAGTTTCGACCACATCAAATCTAAATCTAGTTGGCTAGAATTGTAAGCGCCGCGAGCATATAGTAATGCAATAAAGGCATCAATCTCCTCTAAAGAAATACACCAAGTTTCATTGTTAGTTTGACGACGAGCCTGATGTACATAACCTGATGTGTCGAAGAGTTGCTTCGTCAATGAATAGGCGCCAAGCAGTAATCACTTTACCATCTTGAACGAATCGCTTTGCGTAGGGGGTTGGGCCTGAAACTTCTCGAAGCACGTTTTGATTACTGCGCCGACCTGTCTGGATTGTACTCTGGGTATGCGCTACACACTTCCATTCAGTCCCATCACTTGCAATCAAAGTATCACCTATAGTAGGAAGTGCCGATTGTCGTGAAGAAGAACGTCCACCACGCCTACCTCGTCCTCCTCTACGGCTTCTTCTCGATCCGATACAGCGACGATCAGGAACCACACTAGTCGTAGACGTTTCTATTTGAATTTCTTCACTCGAATCTGAACTGTCCGATGACGATGTGTTTCTGATCGCCGGTATATAATCCGTATCTGAGGTATCAACAATTTCAGCATCAACACTATCTCCTCCCCCCGATTCAGACTCCGAATAAGGTAAATTTTGAAGATTGTTCAATTGTTCCTCTATTTCAAAGTCAGATAATATATTTTTACGAGCACTCATATCGAATTTGTTCAAAATAAATACAGTAGGTGACGGTACACAATTATCCAGCTTACACCAGCTTGCACACCACTGAGAGTTTCAACACTGATCGAACAAACGAGCACAACAAAATATTTAGGGATAATGTAAACAAATATTTCTAAGTACCCTCTAGTATCATAATTAACAGAGTTCTCTGTATTGGATCATTTTGACGACAGTGGTCTTTGTAGGTATGACTCATTATATTTCAAAAACTAATTAAGATAGCAACTTTATATTTCAACAGGGACTATAAAACTACAAAATATTAAAAGTCAAAAACTATCATGTTTAAACAAGGCGTAACTTTAAAAATATGACGATTTTACTTCACAAAATCGTCAATTTGACGATTCCGGTCTTTCTAGTGTTAAGCGGATTGACAAGTCTACTTTTTTAGAGTTGCGTATAGTACCTCAGCATTTGCGGTAGCAGCTTTGTTGTTTCTCGGTCTTTTACAATATTCACGAGAAGATATAGAATGGTGGTATACTAAAACCACACACCCACATCCCGCCCCTCTGTTGGCGACTTCTATAAGACAACATTTCATATGGAAAACCTAGTTCTAGATGTTCTAGTTCTAACCTTTCATATGGGTTCTAGAGAATATAGAAGCAAAGAGAACAGTAAGAGATAATGTTCATACGAGTATTGATACTGTCAAGGATGTTTGTATGTTGGTATTGTATCAGAAAGTTGATTAATTAAACCACAAAATGTCCTAGACCTTTGTATTGGTTAAATACATAAATATTTACAGTACATAAACTGAACTAGTGTGTGGGAGACGATTGACCACTGCCGAGCACCAGTACACAGGACGCACAAAAAACTATACTGAAAAACTAATATAAATAAAACACTGTGTCGTCTTGTGTCGAACACTGTGTCGCTACATTAGAATATGGAGTAGAACAGTGGCTACCAAACTTTTTTGATACTCCTTACTAAATTCCACATTTTCCAAACCAAAATGTAAATTCTAACAAGTACACTTTGGGAAATTCCCTATAGATAATTTTTGGCAAGGGTTAGGCAAAATAAAACATAGGTAACTAAATTGTTTGAACCAGCTCCGCTAAATGTCACGTCCTTTGACATTAAGTTGAAAATTAAAATAAAATTATGAAAATTCTGTAATATATCACGGTGCCCCCGTGAGGAAGGTGCGGCTTCCCAGGGCGCCGAGGCACACTTTCGGATCCAGTGCAGTAGACATCTAAATAAATATATGTAATGATGATCAGATAAAAACGTCATCTTTGTGCGATTCATCCGCACTTCCTTGATAAGGAGAAGCTGCGTATAGTGCGATCAACAAAACTTCATACAGCGAACTCGAAAGTTGTACAATAAATTGCTGAGGTTTTTCTATTAAGCTACGACATGGGGTAATTCAAGAGAGCTGTGAGAGCTCTGCAAAGTCGATAGCGTACCCGTATGCCCCGTAGTGGTACAGATATCTACGGGCTACAGTGCCACTTACCATTATATGGCCTGCTCGCTCGTCTGCCATCTATAAAATAACTAATAGATCCTGCTGGAAAAGCAATGAACTTTAACAAAAAAGGAGTGAACGTTTTCGCTACAACTTATAAAATGTTGACATTTTTAACTCAGACACGACATCGTATCTATCAAATTCAAGTTTAGGAAGTAATAAATAACGTGATAGCGCTCGAGACATTCAGTACACAGTAGGAGCGAGTACACAAAACTATCGATGAGACATTATTTTAACAATAACACAGTGTTGTAGCCTTGAGAAGGTCGCAACCTTGACAAGATCCAAAATAAAAAAAGAAATGCTTTGATTTTTATGTGAATAAAAACTATCCAGGAGATTCGTGGTGGTGGCATCGAAAAGAAAAAGTCTTTTTTTTTAAAATAATTAGGTATTTGACGTAAATATCCTTTTTATCGTCCACTGCTGGCCTTCTCATGCACACTGTCTCGTGCCTAAAGGATATGTGGCCACTCTGGTCAAGCAGGTTGGCAAGTTCATTCTTTTAGAGGTGGTGTAGGTCCTCAGGGCTTTTGGTAGCGACTTTGTTATCCCTTAGTCGCCTTTTACCGACACCCTCGGGAAGAGATGAGGTGGTAAAGCCGGCTAACGCTGACACCACGCGGCATATTCATAGCTTACATAAATTAATCCTATACTGAATGAGTTCAAACTTTAACTATACTTTACGCTTATTTTACGTTATACTCTTATTTTAAAGAGAACCACCTATGTACATAAATTGTATTGTTCCTTTCAATCGTTCCTTTAAGACAATGTAAACTTGGAAAAAATCACATACATACCACATTATCATATTTATACTCTTAAATCGGGTCTCTATGATACCGTTGAATACGTCCGCGTACATTGTTACTGCGTCGCAGTCTTTCCGAATCTGACTATCAAATGTGGGTAGTTTATAAAACTGCTCGCAGTTCCCATCCTCAACTACCCGCCTCTTCAGTCAACTCGAAACGTCAAGTAGAAATGAAAGGTAAACAGAAACCTTTAATTTTATGCGTTCAGACCCTATACAATATAAAACGCTTATTCCCCACTGCTCAACTGAAGTGCTCAACCAGTTGAGTATTGGGACTTCAATGTGATTCCCCACTGCTCAACCATTTAAAATTGAGCACTTCAGTTGAGCAGTGGGGAATAAGCGATATAAAATGTGTACAAAACGCGAAACTAAGAAGTTACACGTAATTATTTAATTATATGTCCTTAGATGGCATCCAGCTTGAACGTTATTGAATATCGGCTTTATTTACATCCGGACTACTGGTGTCCTTGAACGCACTCCGTGTAAAAATATGCCGCGATGATATAATCGTTTCGTAATGTACGCTACGTAATATATTGTGTCGTTTTTTGCGATCAAATACTTAAATATTGGTTTTTAATAAAGTCTAGAATATAAAAACAACCGATCTTCGAGACTAAGGGCCCATGCTGCAATCCCACAGCTGCTGGGCGTATTCAGCTGGCGGGTCTAGTCACATGCGCATGTATAGGCTCGGGTCCGGGTGATTTCTCGCCGCCCTGCTCAGGACGCTCAGGACGCCCTCTCAGCCCTACCTCGCCGTACGATAGTACGATGTACAGTATCGGCCAATCGAGTGTTCACACATATAAATTCCTTTGCAGCTTATTATTCAATAAGCAGTTGCTTATTGACAGCTGTCTTGAAAAACCCCATGTCATAACAGTTTATTCCAGAATTTTTGAGTTCACTGTATAAAGTGTCTTTTTGACTGTACTTAGTACAGGTTGAAGAACCCCATGTCATAACAGTTCATTCCAGAACTTTTGAGTTCACTGTATAAAGTGTCTTTTTGATCGTACTTAGTAAAGGGTGGGTAATGGGTTAAGGCAAAGGTCAAGAGTAACAGCTTTGGATGTTGACGTTGTTCAAGAAATAAAAATGCCAACGTGATCAGACTAAATAAACACAGTAAAAGCTATCAAATTTTGGTTTTGTCGTAAATACAAAACCAAAATGCTAAAGTTTTTCAAATAACTGATGTTTGGGTAAATGATTGGGGAGAATGGAAATTTTATTCAGGATTGTAACCAATATAAACTTCTGTAGGAGCTTTGCTTATGTTTATGGGGCTTTGTCGGTTTTGTTTGAGTTACCCATATCTTCCTCCAGACTTTATGAAAGCAATTATAGTTCCTATTATAAAGAATAAGACAGGATACATTGCCGATAAGTACTATAGGCTATAGGTCTATCTCGCTGGCATCTGTAATAGATAAAGTGTTTGACAGTGGGCTTAATGACAGACTTGGTGATCACCTTAAGTTACATAATGCACAATTTGGCTTCAGGGCAGGAGTGTCCATTGAAAGTGCCATTTTGTCTCTTAAGCACACTATCAGGCACTATACTGATAGAAAAACGCCTATATATGCATGCTTCTTAGATCTTAAAAAACTCTAGGAACCCGCCGTTAGATTGCCAGCCAACTAGATGTCGAACTAGATCGACATCTAGTTGGTCATGACGTCTTACATCGTCTTATTCTTTACGTCTGCTATTATTATTTTTTCTATTATTTTTCGTTTTACCATCCGTATATTCAAGTGTTTAGTTTTTAATGCTCTTTCTTTATATATCTTTATCTGTTTTTGTAAATTTTGCCTTCCACATAAAATATAAAGTATTGTACCTGATTGTGGACTTTTACCGAGAGGAGACCCGAGTGTTCACACGCAATCAATAACCACAGCACTTTAAAACATTTGACTTAGTATCATATGATGTCCTTTGGAGAGAGCTGAAGTCTATTAACTTATCTACAAAATTGTGTAATATACTTATTTCAATATTCGTACAGCAACTGAATAAACGTTTTCAGTTGGGCAGAAGCTTATTATGATGAATATAAGATGAAATGTGGTGTGAGGCGGGGCGGCATCTCGTCTCCTAGCTATGAATGAACCGATCATTGAACTCAGCAACACCCATGTAAATTGCTATATACTGATAACAAGTGTACAAACAATATTAGTGATGCTGATGACATGGAGTTGCTGAGCCCAGCGATCAGTGCTCTTAGAAAGCTCTTAGTCTGTTGCGAGAGGTATGCTGAAGTCCATGGCCTTACATATAGCCCCCAAAATGTGGGGTGATGGTATTTAAAGCACGAACTAAGGTATCTACCTAATTATGTTCCTCCCATCGTATTAACTGGCATACCTCTGAAAACTGACCAGCGTCAAATACTTGGGTCATATAATATCTGATGACCTCAGGGACGACTTTGACATTCAAAGCGAGCGAAGGGCGTTCTCGGTATGAAGTAATATGCTGACTCGTAGGTTTGCTCGATGTTGCAAAAAGGTAAAAATAACATTATTTATAACCTATTGCCAATCATTTTATTCGAGCAGGCTATGGATCAGGTATACTCAACGGTCCTACAGCGCCCTTCGCATTCAATATGACATCGCCTTCGGGATGTTGCTGCGGCTCCCTTGCTTTTGTAGCGCATCAACAATGTTTGCGCAGGCGCGCACAGATGGCTTTCAAGCCATCCTGAGAAAAAGGCAGCCTCGTTGACGAGCAGAGTGAGGAGGAGCGGCAATAGTATCCTGAGGACGATTGTGGCCAAAGCCGACTATAGCTTCCAGACCCAGTGGGTGAAGCTGGTTTTAGGTATTATTTAATATTAAGTACTAACATTAATTTAACTTGTAACTTACTAACAATATCTATGGACATTGTCCGAAATAAAGAAAATTGTGATTATTTGCCCCTAATGAATAACATAGTCCAAAAAACGGGGATGTTTATTCATTTAACAAAGGAGAATCGATCGCAATTTTATTTCGTTTGAACCCTTCGTATATAGAACCCTAAATCCAGTCCATCTAAACAAATCCACTGCAATCACTCGAGATAAGACCAGTCAGTCGCGGTTTATAATGTGGAAATATTTGTCCAGTTTAGGATTCGTTTGCACATGACGTCCGCTACAGTCCAGAATAAACCGCTTTGAGAATTAACATGTAATACGTAGGTAGTAGGCTAGAATAACAACTACGCATGAGCTACTCCTACTACAAATGTAATGAATACCCACACTTAAAAACTATGTGAAGTAACTTGTTCTTTCTAAGGTTTCATTATAGATTTAATATTTTTGTTAACGGCAAAGATAAACACGCTGTGCAAGCAAGAACGAGTCAGAGCAATTGTCAAACAGTACCGATTTTCAATTGTGATTCTCCGATTTTTTTTTATGGAAAGAAGGCAGTAGACGAGCAGACAGTTCACCTAGTGGTAAGTGGATACTGGCTATGACATCAGCGATACATGCCATCAGTCCAGAACGACAAATGTTGGCACGCCCCATAATGCGCTGCCTGCCTTTGGAGATTTAAATGAATGGATATTGGAAGAGGGATTGATAAAATGGGGGAGGGATAGGATAAGATTGAATGGATATGGGCTGTGGCATGTCTCACTCGCCACCGGAACACGTATGTACATAGGGGAAATAGGATAAAGTAGGAAATGCAGTACATTTCACGGTAGTGTCCTATGAGATAGGAGTAACGTAGCCAGTCGAGTGCGCTCAGTGGCTGCTGTGGGATTCATATTTTCATTTCAGATCTTATCACGCAAAAAATCTCTGAACATAGCTCTTTAAATGACTTTGAACATCAGGCCCACCGTCAGAGGCCACGTTTCAGCACCGTACGTCATAACTGATCTCCGTCTTCACGCATTGTGGTATACGCGACGAGAAGAAGCGACGCATTTTCCCAAAAACTGCCCAGTCTAGCTATCGGCCTCTTCTGTTAAGGTAGAAAAAACGAATTGGATGCAAAAAAACCAACAGAGAGATGGAGAGCACAAGAAAGGGCCTAGTCTATAGCAGTCGATTGTTTTAAATAATAATTGATGATATTCACGCTTTACCTCTTTGGAATAAACAAAATCTCCTTTTACGGAATACAGAAAACGTAGATGATGTCAGCAACGGAAAACAGTTCCATTCAAATTGTGAACATTGACCAGTTGATCGTAAATCTCTATATATATAAAATTCTCGTGTCACAATGTTCGTTCCCGTACTCCTCCGAAACGGCTTGACCGATTCTCATGAAATTTTGTGAGCATATTGAGTAGGTCTGAGAATCGGCCAACATCTATTTTTCATACCCCTTAGTGATAAGGGTTGTCCACCCTTAGCGCCGGGCAGCCACAGCAACGCGTGGCCGGGCACAGCTAGTTATATATATTAAACAGCACCTTGTATTACGATTCAGGTCGAATACCGGTCTAGACTATAATGGTGTACTGTGTCACTTTGTGTACCACAGAGATGATCTGATTAGAGCGGCCAAATATTTTTTTTTATTCTCTAGGAACTTTTATGGCACATGTCGTTTCACCGTACCCCAAACTTACATTCTACAACAATGGCACCGATATATGTATGTAAAGAAAATCTATTTCTTACGTCTACAGTCCTACAAAAATAGTGTACAATATTTTAATCTGTCGGTCACTACACTAAAACTGTTATATCTAATTTTAAATTGACATATATTTTACAATTTTTATTACATTAAAAATAAACGACTGCTAATTAATTTACTTCTATGTGCGTAACACGTTACCAATGGCACACAAACATTGGCAAATCCTATCTACTTATTTGTACGCGTACTTACTAACAAAGGCTAGCGCGTTCAAATGCTGAAAGATCTAAGGGAGCGAGTGTTGATAGTGTTATGCACTTACGAGTAAATTTATCCCACAGCCGCTGGCCGCGCTCGACTGGCCACGTTACCCCTCCCTCACAGAAGACTACCTTGAAATGTACTGCATTTCCCACTTCATCATATTTCCCTAATGTACGTACGTGTTTCGGTAGTGAGTGAGATGTGCCAGAGCCCATTCCCATCCTGCCCCTTCTCATTTCCCCAACCCTTTCTCCAAATTCATTCCTATATCTGCAAAGGTAGGCAGCGCATCTGGGATCGTGCCAACGTTTGTTATTCTGGACTAATGTTGGCATGTATCGCGGATGTCTATGGGCGACAGTATCCACTTCCCATCAGGTGGACTGTATGCTCGTCTGCGGCCTTCGTCCATAAAAGAAAAATATCCCCAATTGTTTATTTTTAATGTAATAGAAAAATTATCAAATACATAATGTTGATTTTAGTTAGATATAATAGTTTTGTAGGACTTTATATAGCCCTAGTGAGGGCTCGCGAATCTATACAAACTATTCCGCTCATGAATTAGGTTCTGCTAGGACCGTATTATGGGATACTAGCTGTGCCCGGCAGCGTTGCATGCCCGTCACATCCAAATTAACACAAAACAATATTAAACTATACGTATAAACCTTCCTCTTGAATCACTCTATCTACTGATGAAAACCGCATTAAAATCCGTTGCGTAGTTTAAAAGATCTAAGCGTACATACAGAGGGACAGACGGCGGGATGCGACTTTGTTTTATACTATGTAAAGAAGAAGAAGGATACAGACGTCATTTGTTATTTTTTCAAATTGAGAGCCCTCGACGTTCCTATTCATTCCGGATACACTCCACCTAATCCTACTTACGTTAATTCTAATCATGTACCTACACTAAATTACACACTGTAATTTAGTGTATTATCATATCCCATCCTTTAATATCCAATAATCATGTTTTCTCATCATCATTCTAAACACTGCATGTCCATATTGAATGTTTGAAATTTTAATAACTTTAAATCCATTTAAGCTACAGGGTGGTGACTGCTACGTGTATGGGTAACAATTGGTTAGTAAATGTAGACCTAACGAAGTTTGTATAATGTCGCACGGTTCATACAAAACGAATAGTTAATCAGCCATCCAGACGTCAGTGTAGCTGGTCATCCACAACACCTTTATAACTTTCGTAATAAATAGATAGCAATTATTTGATGGAGGATAGAAAATGGGTAATTTTAGGCATCATTCCAATGCCCAAATTACACAGGCGACCGGCCACCCTGAAGCAGACTAATTGTTATCACGTCATAAATGTTGTAATAATTTTTTTTTAAATACTCATAACTTTTAATTGCGATTTTAATTATGATTTTTGGCGCGAACTCGAGAAGTGAAGTTTTGTGGATTAAACTTCACAAGTGTTTTTCGTGCGTGATGTTTCAAATAAAAGCTTGGAACTGCATTTTTCGTGTGCTTCCAAGGAGGCCTCTTCTGTCTTCAGTAAACCTACTGTCGCTTTACTGAGCGACTCCTGACTTACTTCAACGGGACTGGATATTGACAGGATACTTTGAAATAGTTTATTACAAAGAAAATTTGACACTGGCATAATGTGCTAATTGCACCATTGCCATTATGAAGAAAAAATAATCTTGACATTTAGTTCATCGACGACTAGTCCAATTATAATTTAATTAATAAGTAGCCATGTCAGAGTCTCTGATTGCGTGGACTTTAAGGATTATTCCTTATAGAGTAGTTAGTTAGCGTCTCATAATTTCATTTACATAAAAAATATTTCAGTGATGTGGATATAGTCAAAATTCACTTGTGCAGAGCGTCAAATATGTTATTGCATCGCTAAAGTGACTATTGTCGGCGTTAACTTCAAAGTGTTGATAAATCGGTCGCTTTAGTAACTACTAATAAAAACAACAATAAAGTCGGATCGTCACCAAACCTGGACAGATCGATTATAAACATATAATTCACTTTTTACTAGGGGCTTTTTAAGACATCAATGAGAAGAGATTATGCTATTCTAAAGCCGGCCGATAAACAGTAAACCACAGTGGTAAGGCCATTCTATACTTGTCGCTTGTCTGTGACATCTTATTACTATGCACCTCTGTCCCAATTACTATGCTGCATTATGATATGAATGCACAACGGTTAAGGAATACAGTGCAAACAAAGCGGGTGGTCCATTTAAAACGTAATTTGACGTAATTAATTAAGTATTTATTACCCGTTACGGGTAATAAATACTTATTTAAAAGTGAAAACTAAGAACTGACATTCATAACATAACTCAACAGTCATCGAGTAAATGATATTGAAGTTCATACATAGACTAAAGAAAAATACTAAAGCGCGCGCCACGAGTAGGAAGAATTTCGGTCAGCCATTGACATGAGGTCAGCCAAGACTGGACGGTTAAGAGATTTATATAAAATACTCACTCACCGACCACTTTACTAGACCCCTCATATTAAGGTTCAATCATTGGCTGTTAGATTGCAACGTGCATCCTGCCCCTGGCAACTTTTGACTTTGGAGACAAGTTTTTCACAGTCAGTCCCTATTGCCTAGTAACAGTAATATGACTTAACTAATAGAGCGATTCTGGTCAAACACGCGATACTCCTACGACACAGATATAACAAAACATGATCATCACAATACTGCAAACAATTACATACAAGGATTGTTTAACAAGATACCGCGCCTTACAAGAATACCGCCGTGTCATCTCTCAATATATAATGCATTCGTAAAAGGCTTGTATCTATCAACATTTGACACTCAAAGATATGTAATAAACGTAATAAATATAATTACATGTAATAAATATGGTAGGTACTGCAATTGACGACATTCGAGAAAAAACTTTGGTAAAATCTTCGTATAATTTAAAATCAAACATAAATACCGAAACATGATAGGTAGATGGGATGGGAATGATAAAACTGAATTGATTACCGATGGTAAACGCTCTGACACTGTATCACTGCTGGTGTCGCAACATACGAACGACACAAAAATTTTTAGATTCTCGAAAATGTAACCTGTTTTAAAGTTTAATAAAATATTTTTATTTTTCAAAAAAGTTATGTTCTTAGTTTGTTATTTTATTACTACACAGGGTCACCAAAACTAAACGGTGTGTTTCAACACCGCATTTGAAACTACCTAGTCAACGATATTCCACTTGACGAATTACAATTGTCAATAATTCCATAATCTGACCAGGGAAAAGATGTGGATTTTTTTCATTATAAACTGTGAACACCCTGTATAATATTATTGAATCGCGCCTTACACCCAAACGAGTTCCAAGACACTCCTTGGACGATCAAAAACATTCCAGAATCCGTAAAATTGCACAATATAATTGATCGTTTAGGGGACCTCTTACAGGCAATGTTTTTGATCGTATAGTAAATGTCTTGATCGTATCATCGATTGTTTGATCGTAAAACTCGTTCGGGTGCAAGGCGTGACGTCATTGTATTGTAAGTCTAGGGCTCGCCTTAAGGCTTATTAACTCGAGGAGTATTTACACGAGGATTACATCGATCCTCAAATATGGCCAGGCTGCATACGATTCTAGCCCGTACCTAACATTATTGTTCACATGATGATAAAACACGATTTTATTGATGATAGCGACCCGCCCTCGCTTCGCTTCGGTTTAAAAGTTTTTTTTTCTTCAAATTTTTTTTTCAAGATTTCAAAATAAAATATAGCCTGTATTAGACACGGCTAATGTAGCTTCCTACTTGTGAAAGAATTTTTAAAATCGGTTCAGTAGTTTCAGAGATTACCCCCAACATACCTACAAACACCCAATTTTACCTCTTTATTATATATATTTTTTTTCTAGTAATAAATATAACCTATGTTACTCGGGGATAATGTAGCGTTCTAATGATGAAAGAATCTTTGAAATCGCTCCAGTAGTTTTTGAGTTTATTCGTTACAAACATACAAAAATACAAATCTTTCCTCTTTATAAGTGTAGATTAGAATGAGCACATGGATGATACTAGCTTGTGACATATTTTCTCACCTGTACACGTTCTAGAAACTCTCCTTGTGTAAATGAGCCTTTAGGCATTTACAAGTACTCGTACTCGTGTACAGTAAATGATCCACCACGTGTAATTGCTCTCAATTCGCCCTCGTTCGCACATTTAACACCTGACCCTGCAATTCCTTCATATCATCACGTCACACACAATGCCAACTTACAAGACCTCTCCCTTCTTTTGTATACACGAGTTGCGGTTAAAAGTTACAAGGCTCAATATAAAGTGGCCGTTCGAAGTCTTTGATCAGAAATGACACACCCACAAATGGTCAGTAATTAATAGCTTTTTGATATTGGATACTTACTCCAAGGAGTAATGTTGGCATTCATCGATGAATGTTTTTCAATCTCAATCGGATTTAAATAACAATAATAAATTGAAAACCAATATTTAACTGGGAAAATTAGTCGTATATGTAATTTCTAGTTCGGGAACCTGCTAGGACATGCGAACATGTAGATATATCTACCATTCTATATTGGGCCCGCGTGTTGCGTTATGGCCCGAAACCCCTAGTGATTTATTAGGGGAGGCCTTTACCAATGGGACTTGGTAAAGGGCTGAAAAAAATCTGACCATTGCGATAGTCGATTAAGAATCAATAATTACCTATTCAAAACTAAGTAATTGATATTACTACAATTTCTTTCGATTCGATCGGTTTAGTAATTCGTATTTTTTTTTTTCTAAATTTTCTTTCAACTAATTATTCGATTTACAATTCATTAATGCCAACACTCATATGAGTATTAACAATGAGGTTAGGTAGTGACATTCTTATCAATGTTTATCTCTAATCCAAGCCGGACATCGATATTGATTTTCGATTACAACCTAAACTCCTGCTGCAAAAATACAGCGGCCTTTATCAGGAGTGGTCAACCTTTCAGATTCCCAATGAATATCAGCCTATAACGTCCCACTATATGGTACAAGCCTTCCCTTAATATCACTGGGGGATTTCAGGCCCCCTAGAGTAACAAAATTACACGAAAATTTTAACTCTATACCAATTACTTTTAGTGCTAATCTTGTTTAAACATAACCTGTGCGTAAACACAAAGGACCGCAGTGATTACGTAGCTAAGTATTCCTTGTAAGAGTAGGTAGAAAATACATTCAAATTTTATATGTCATTTTGTAGGTTTACTCGAAAGCTATCCATGGTCGGCGGCGCGCCCGCATACCCCTTGGCGTTGCAGGTGTCCATGGGCGGCGGTAACACTTACCATCATGTGGGACCGCTTGCTTGTCCGCCCTCTTGTCTAAAAAAAATCTAGCACAAAAAACTATAAGTTAAGAGTCTCATTTTGAAAAAAATAAGACTCTATATGCATAATTTTTGTATTTCATATATGTTGCTATTTTGGTAGTCTGTTATGTCAATATTTTGGAATAATCGATAACCTGTACCTCTCGAATGAGACCATTTTCATGTTTCTATGACTCCTATTTTTATTAGCACCTACATATATTGTCCGGCCGATTAAAAAATTACGATGGTTGCCATTCAAGGGAATTGGGGTAGGATTAGGTAAGAAGGTGTTTTTATCGATAAAAATAATATATTTGAGGGGGAGGGTGCACGGTGCAATCCAACAGCCGCTGGGCGCGATCGACTGGCCACGTTACCCCTCTCTCACAGAAGACTAACTTGAAATGTACTGCATTTCCCACTATCGTATTTCCCCAATGTACGTACGTGTTTCGGTAGTGAGTGAGATGTGCCAGAGCCCATTCCAATCCCATCCTATCCCTCCCCATTTTCCCGGCCTATATTCCATTCCTATATCTCCAAAGGTAGGCAGCGCATCCGGGGATGTGCCAACGTTTGTCATTTTGGAGTAATGTTGGCATGTATCGAAGATGTCTATGGGCGACAGTATCCACTTACCATTCGGTGGACTGTATGCTCGTCAGACGCCTTCGTACATAAAAAAAAGTGTATAAATGGTCCCATAAAATATCAATAATCGATCTTGACATATTGTACGAGTATATAAAAGAGGTGACAAACGGTAATACTATCGCTAATAGACCGAAATACGTGTCAATATTAGTCAGAAATCACTTCCACGACAATTACTTGAATCGTAATAAAACCCGCCCACCATTTTACGGTGATCGACCTATGCTCTTGTATACCCTAACATACAGTTTGTAATGGAATGAATTCAAGTTAATTCAGCTGTTGTCGACTGCACCGGAATACATCGATGATATATCGCCCGGTTCAAGTTCAGTTCAATAAACATCGACCCGTGTTCTGCGTCAAACTGACGACATGTATTTGACGATGAAGAATGAATTAGCATTCAATGATATTTTCTAAAAAAAACATATCGTACAAGGAAAACGACGACTAATTAGTCCAGTTTGTCTGCTGTGCAAGAGGTCCCGGGTTCAATAGGTTTAAACACAGATGTTTGTTCTGGTCTGGGTGTTGCATGTGTTGTGTTCGGCTTTGTATGTGTTTTTTTTTTTATAGAAAAAAGGCGGCACATGAGCATACAGTCCACCTGATGGTAAGTGAATACAGTCGTTCATAGACATCCGCGATACATACCAGAACCAAGTCCAGAATGATAAACGTTGGCACGCCACCTGATGCGCTGCCTACCTTTGCAGATAGGATGGGAATGAGCTCTGGCATATCTCACTCATTATCGAAACACGTACGTACATTGGGGAAATACGATAGAGTAGGAAATGCAGTACATTTCAAGGTAGTCTTCTGTGAGAGAGGGGTAACGTGGTCAGTCCTGATTTTTTAAATTTATTTATTTATTTAAAAACTTACCTACCTCGGGTACAAAGAAATCCATCTTTGTTGCAAGATTCGAAGGGAATCAAACAGTCGCTGGGCGTACCTGGTTGATTCATATCTGTCAGCACATCGTTCATCTTATAAATAACGTGACAGACACGCCATAGACACAAGTTTTCACATGTACAATGAACACAACCCTATTCTCACCGAGAATGCCGGGCCGATGCCGGTTCGTGTCGTGAAAGAAGGCGGCAGACAAGTAAACAGTCCACCTGGCGAGTTATGTGCGGCTACAGCAGAGGATTTAATAAAAATCATTTTTTGATTTTATTTATTAAACTAAGATTACAATTTATAATATTACTAACTAAAATGCTATTCCAAAAATATGCGTCTTGACCGATGCTAGGTCTAAGACAAAGTGTCTACATTATAAAATACTACAAACTAAAATACTAACTAACTAATCTAAAAATACACGTCTTGACCGATGCTAGGTCTAAGACGAAGTGCCTTGAAATCCGAGTCATTCGGAGCTGCTGGCGGGAATTACGTCATTGCAAACAGTGCCGTCATTGTTCGATTATTGAGAGCGCTGTTTATCCATAAATCTTTATAAGTTTATATAAACAAGTAAAGCACGTCGCGCGATATCAAGTGTCGTTCACAGTGCCGTTATTGTTCTGAGGGCGATTACATAACAGGCGGCAAGTTGATACTGTCGCTCTTGATCACCCGCGATACATACCAACATAAGACCAGAATAAAAAACGTTGGTGTATGACACGTTACAGCCTCACCATTCCTTTTTTTGCGATAATAATCGGACTATTAGGAGGTACTCTTAGAGTACTTTTATGTTCCTGTACTCTTAAAAAAATTACCTCTTGGTTTCTACCTGAAGTCATAAAGAAGTTGGTCGGTCCAGAACGTATACGCTTCAGCACTACAGTACATTGTAATGTTGTGAAGACATCCAGGAATATTATTGAAAACAAACTGCAGCATTTAATTAAAGTTGATCGATCTGAAACGTCATACGCTGCAGCCTGACTACGACAGATCTAACGGTTAAGTGGCCATTCATTCCGATGTGAAATAAGTGTACCTGAAATGTACTCTCCAAAAACATAGTCATAATCATAATATAAAATCCATTTTGAACAATAATCTCGCATCGATTATTATAGTATTAAGAAGATCTTAGACCTACCATTTTAGAATAATTATTGCGTTTGATTGCGTACCGTTGTTTGATATAGATGGTTTTAAAGGTCCCACAATCAAATAAGGAATCTTATTATGGGCATAAAGATACTAAATTTAAAAATATTAACTATCTTACAAATAACTTATATTTTTAGACAACAAACTTCATTTAGGGACAATAACTATAAATAATCGGGCCGTAACGTGTTAAATACGTTGGCACGTCCCTCTGGACCTTTGGGACATTTAAGGTATGGATTTAGAAGGATTGATCTGTGCGGACACGCTCCTCTGGAATCTATGGTGTCAGACTTCAGGAATAGTCCGGACACAGTCTGTATACAAAAAAACCAACGACATGCATATAAATTAAGGGTTTTATTATAAATTTTCCTCTCTTTTCAGAGTCAAATCGCATGTGGGCGAGCGCGTCGTTCGTCGGAGTCCTCATCATAATAGGTCTGCCGCTGTGGTGGAAGACCACAGAAGTGTACAGGTAAAGATTTTTACTTAACCTTCAACTTAATAATTGTTATGTAAACGGGGTTACTCACGATTTATTTATTATAGCCGATATTTCGGTCTAGTTACATGAGCCGTGGTCTCAGCCAGACCGCGGAGCCGGGTGAACGTGTTGTTGCTATTGACAGACAAATCTATTATATCTACCCTCCGTCGTGTTCGTTGTCGATTCACCTACCCACACTGAACTTGTTTCTGTTGATTAAGTTCCTTACATACTATACTAACAATATCACCACACACACACGCGAGTTTGAAAACATTTCTGTGTTTGCAAAGTTCAATCACTGGATCCCATGTACCACGTCCCATGACGAACATTCGTTTCTCTCTGCGTTTTCCACCAACTAGACTGTATAATAGGGAATGTTCTGAAGACCTATTCAGTTTGATGCCAACTGCTAGTTTTTATCAGCGCATCTCTCGTCATCGATGCACGGTTCAACCTCACTTCTGTGACAGGAAGCTGCGGCGTGCAGTGTGGTTAAATAGACTGTTTTCACTGCGAACCCGAAAGTTCTAGAATGTATTGCCAATTGAGATTTATCCACTTAGTTACGACACGGACCTCTTAAATATGCCTGTGAATAGTATTCTGCAAACTCTGCAGCAGCCCCCAGGTGTTGCAGATATCTATAGGCAGTAGCGGTGACCACTTGCCATCTGCAGGGCCGCTCGCCTACCTATTCTATAAAAAACTGGATGGTTACAGGTTGAAGAAAAAAGGGGTTAAGTAAGAAAGAATGAAACTAGTATTTTACCAGGGTGTAAACAGCTTCACAACAGTAAAATTTATTTTCATTCATCGCACATACATGATAACCCCTTTACAATAAAATTAATCAGCCCAATTTTAATTGCTTAGGTACCTATGTCAGCTGTTTATATTAAGATACACTTTTCACAAGTGTTATAATTATTCGGGGGTGATAGGTTATCACAATCATGCGATCGTATAAAAACTTTTATGACATTTTTATCCATCGATGACACATCTGTCATTGTGTTGATGGTATTTTTCTTATCATTTTATAAATAAAATTATTTTTGTCAAGTTTGATTTAAAGTTTTGAAAAATATAAACAACTCCACATGGATACTTTAATGAGGTAGTAATATGATCGAGAATCGATTTTTAATGTACCCATTGGAAATATTATCAAAATATCTGGAAATAATAATCTTTTGGATTATGTATACATAATGGTAAAATCGACGACCCCATTGACTCAGTATGCAATGCGTTGCCTAATAAGCAAAGAGAATTGTCTGGACGATAAGAGCCGAAGATCGTCGGGAGAGGCCTATTCAGGAGTGGCTAATGGATTCGATTGGTAGGACAAGTCGCTCGGCGACCGGAAATACTTGTATTGTTAGACTTATTCTTAGTGTGTGTAAATTCGCTCAAAGAATCAGGAAGTTTGAAGTGGCCGTGGACAGACCATATCTGCTACAGAACCAATAACCGATGGGGTAAATGAGTCCTCGAATAGAGACTACACACCGAGGAACGTAGCGTGAGACACCCTCTGACCAGGTGTACTGACTTGAAGAAAATCCCCAGCGGTGGTTAGATGAGAAGAGGAAAAAATCGTGTGTCATGGCTGGCTTTGGGATAAGACTATATCTAACAAGGGAGTGACACGCTAATGGTGTGGTATGCTAGAAACTAATACGTTTTATTATTAATTCTATTAATTTCAATCCATTTAATAAACAATCATGTTGTTTCCATTTATTATTCTGCATTATTATTTTTATTTCTGCTTGCAATGAATGTTCTACGCATAGCATGTAATGTAGATGCGTTTATTTACGTAATTTATATCTAAAAATACGCGTGCCGTGTGGTGTCGGGCGCCTGTAGAATAGCTCCACTCCATCCCTTCCCGAGGGTGTCGTAGAAGGCGACTAAGGGATAACAAAGCGGCTACCACAAACATTGAGGAACTACATCTAAAAGATTGGACTCGCCAACCCGCTTGGCCAGCGTGGCGTTTTAAGATCATACATCCATCGTGCACGAGACAATGTGCGATGTTCAGCAGTGGACGTTAAAAAGGCTGGTGACAGTTACCATTGTGCAGTAACCACAATAATATGATCATAACACGGTAATAATATGATATAAATGCAAAACCGGACCCTTAATCCCACGATAGTTTTACGATATTTTTTAAATGAAAATAAAATAGATAAACAAATCTGATTCCAGAGTCGCTCTTCCTTACGACAAGATCAGTTCGTTCGACAAGCTACCACATGCCATCACGACGGAACTGACGGTGCTGGCCAACGACGAACAGACGGCTGAGGAGATCGCCGATCTTATTGAGAAAGATTTTGAGAAATCGGGTAAGATTTTTATACAATGTTACAGAGTAATACTGAAATTCTGACGTCAGAAGCATAGTATTTTGTTTTAAAACTGTTTTAGTGACATTGATAAAATATACTCCAAGATTAATGATCGATTGATAGTGATAGTGTCCCTGCTTGCTGTGCAAAAGGTCCCGGTTTCGAAACATATACATTAAACTTTCGACCGTAACTTCATAACAATAAGGTTTCAAGTGCCTATTAATTGTACGCAACCTACAGATTCTTTCTTCTACCCTAAAATTTAGACAAACTTGGTTTGAAATTCACATTCCAAGCGAACGAATCAAAAGCAAATTTCATAATGTCGTCTTTTTTTCAGACGTAATTAAACTCAAAATTAAAAAACTGGTGATCTCTGATGAGCTGCACCACACATTAAACTCTGTGGCCGGCGAGGCTGAAGCCATTGAGGAGGTGGCTAAAAGTTTCGACTTGACGAAGCATAACAGCCTGTATGTGGTGCAAAGGAAACCGCTGTTGGAGAAGGTGTGGGTAGCTGGAGGAAGGATCCTGTTTTTCAGGGATGCTACAGGTATAATCACCAAAAAAAAAAATATAATTCAAGTTTTTTTTTAATATATGGCAATGGTGTAATTCGCACATTCTGCTGTACTGAAATCACTTCGAGAAATAACTGTTATGTTATCATTTTGACAATTGCACATTTTGCTACTAAACTCCTCAATAACTAAAGTCTGCTCAATTTTCTGTGTTGCTCATTTAATTATTTCTCATTTAAATCTTCCAGCTTCACCAACCCTAGCGGAAGTCTTCAAACAGTGGATCTACCAGACCTCAGTCCTGCAAGGTGTTCGCTCAGACCAAGCGGACGGTCCGCGACGAATCCGCGTACCGCCAGCAAAGGGACATCATATTGTACTATCCGTGGCTCATCCAAGCCCTGAAGAGCTGAACGTGGACTTCGACGCTGGAGAAGCTGTTGAAGGTAAGTTAAGACCTGAAGAAGATGCTACTTTTACTATCGTTTACTATTTGGTAGCTATAGTAAAGGAAAGAAAAGAACAAAGTTCCGAATTGAAAGAATTGCTTTGAAATTTTGACGCAACGTTGCATTCGAATGCGTGTTTTTATATACCTACCTTAGAGTAAAAACATGCTTTTTACCCAAAAACAAGTAAAAACAGGGTAAGCGCCATCTGTTGGGCAGCCACAGCAACGCGTGGCCGGGTAGAACTAGTATAAAATAAAAATAACACTGGTTTCTTTGTAACAATATTTATGGCTAGACTAGTTGTAATAGTCACCGAAACAACGCAAAACCTGAAACATATCAACCAATTTAAAATGTATAAAACCGTTTTAGTGAAAAATAAATTTAATGTTATACGAATATGTAAAGTTTTATTGTCGTGTCTAATACATTCGTAGCGCTCATTACTCCGACCGGGCGCGGCAAAGCGGCTCGAACGACGAGCGTAGAATAAAAGATACACTAGAATTGTAGTACTGGAACTAGAACTGGTGGAATCGATTCTACTCAGTTCTAATCAGTTTTTGAGTGATATCAGCGTTACGTTGTATACATTTCTGTAATTATTGTACTTTGTTTTACAGATTACATAGGCACATTCGTAGATGAATTAAGCGTGTTACACAACTTCACACTAAAATCGCAGTGGCTGTATTTACTCGACTTCGATTTCAAAGTGACACAGGTAAACTAGACCAAGTAAACGGATAACATTGTTTTATTTTACAAAAAGAAGATGTCAGAATAGCATAAAAGTCCACCTGGGGGTAGTTGGATACTGTCGCCCGTGGACACCCGCGGTACATGCCAACATCAATCCAGAATGACAATCGTTGGCACGCGCCCGGATTCGCTACCTACCTTTGGAGATTTAGGAATGCATTTAGAAAAAGGGTTGGGATGAGTGGGGAGAATATTAACTATAATCTAGTAATAACGGACATTTTGTTGTCTTTTAACATTAATTTTGATAATTCAATTGTTTTTATATAAATTTAAGGTAAAAGACACAAGTGATTGGGGTCACCATTTTGCCGTTCGTAAAGATCGCCTTCCACTGCTCCTCACGCGGATAGAAACTAGGGCTGCCACACACGTGTCTGAACTACCCACTTTACACCTGGCTTTGTACGTCACGCCCTGCCGTCTGTCGCCTCTGATCATATATGATGACGATGGTAAGTGATGCTATTATGTAATGTAGTGTGTAGTATACTACACACTACATTGCATTATAATGCTAGTGCGATGTAGTAGTGTGTAGTATACTACACATACATTGCATTATAATGCTAGTGCGATGTAGTGGTGTGTAGTATACTACACATACATTGCATTATAATGCTAGTGCGATGTAGTGGTGTGTAGTATACTACACATACATTGCATTATAATGCTAGACCGATGTAGTAGTGTGTAGTATACTACACATACATTGCATTATAATGCTAGTGCGATGTAGTAGTGTGTAGTATACTACACATACATTGCATTATAATGCTAGTGCGATGTAGTGGTGTGTAGTATACTACACATACATTGCATTATAATGCTAGTGCGATGTAGTGGTGTGTAGTATACTACACATACATTGCATTATAATGCTAGACCGATGTAGTAGTGTGTAGTATACTACACATACATTGCATTATAATGCTAGTCCGATGTAGTAGTGTGTAGTATACTACACATACATTGCATTATAATGCTAGTGCGATGTAGTGGTGTGTAGTATACTACACATACATTGCATTATAATGCTAGACCGATGTAGTAGTGTGTAGTATACTACACATACATTGCATTATAATGCTAGTGCGATGTAGTAGTGTGTAGTATACTACACATACATTGCATTATAATGCTAGACCGATGTAGTAGTGTGTAGTATACTACACATACATTGCATTATAATGCTAGTCCGATGTAGTAGTGTGTAGTATACTACACATACTGTTGACGACGAAAAGGCTAGGGTACTTAGGCAAACATGTATATAGTTTCGCAAATAGTTGTTAAGTTTTTATGTATATAATATGGAAATAATGGAGTAATCCCTAGTATGTCCCTACATAAATCGTTGGTGCATAGTATAGGTATCGTTGGTGCATAGTGTAATTGAGGACATACTAGGATCTTATCAATGTAAATACGTGTTAGTGATAAGGAAAATAAATGATTCCCCGCGGGTAGCGGGAGGGGTACATAAATGGACAAGTGGAGGGGAGGCCCGATGTTGACCGGTGGTGGAGGAATCCCGCAACTAGCCGCAAGTTGGAGAACCCAATACGCGAATAATAGGCGGACCATTTCCGGTCAAAATCACTTCCGCAGCGGCATCCACTCCGAGAACAACAAGAAAAAGAAGAAGAACAAGTACCTCTGCGCTACCCCGGCTCTATTGAAGAACAAGCCTTGTTGTTTTAATCAAGATACGAAAAAACCTATTATACAGTCCACACCCCCCGGCGATCCAGTTGGTGCGAAGTACATACACTAGCATTCTACTGCGTGTTAGTGCATACGTATCCCGCACATCTATGGTCCTTCGAGCAGCCGGATATTGAATCAAGCAAGTCGTGTTTGAAGACCTCGTGGAATAAGAAGAACGGCGTACGGCGTTATTTATTAAGAAATAGCGGGAAGAGACGATACGGTCGCGTCGTAGGATTATTAAGAATCCCCGTACGATCTACGGCTCTACGGAGAGCGGCACGACGCATCGTACTCGTCCGTACTAGGGCCAATCTTTCAGTTTCACAGTCCTGATTTCACGTCTTGGTTTCCTAATCCTGGTTTCCTAATCCTGATTTCCAATCTTGGTTTCCGATCTTGATTTCCAAAGACGTTCAAAGACTTGATTGTTTAGTTACGTTGTTCTCACGACGTACCTATTACAATGCCAGCAACAACAAGGTCACAGAGCCGAACGGGGTCGCAGAGCGGAGCACAGACCACTACGGAGTCAACGTCTGCCACTACAGAGTTTACGGTCACAGCAACCACGAGCACGGGCACGACAGCTACAGGAACCACGGCCACCAGCACCGAGGCCACTACGAAGACGACTTCTACGCGTAGAGAAGAATCGATACGTGGAGACGAGGAAGGCAAAGCGCACGTCGATGATAATGGGACGGCGGACGTCACAATCGTTCCACGGGCCGCAAGCATCGCGGCAAGGTCGCACCGATCTACTGCGTCCGCGAAAAAGAAGGAGCGTCTACAAATAGAACGAACCCTGCTACAGCTGCGCCTGACTGCTAAGGAGCAAGAGATAAGGCTCGCGGAGCTGGGATCAAGCTCTGAAGAAGAAGAAGACGACAAACGAAAAGAAGAATCGTTCCGGTTGGAAAAATGGTTAAATCGGAACGAGGTCCCCCCCCCCCCATACCCCCGCAGGGGGCGGGGCCAAAGTCTCGCAAGATCTCGCCGGAAAGGAAGGAAGGACGAGGACGGGGAGCTTATACCTCCAACAATGGGGAGGATAGGCACCGAGAACGAAGCACGTCTCGGCCCGCGCGCCCTACTGCAGACATCGTGGAGCAAATGGCTACCGCGATCTCCAAGGCAGTGAAGATTTCGGCGAGGGAGACACCGCGTTATACTATGGAGCTGCCGACGTTCGACGGACAAGGCAGCGCATGGCTGGGGTTAAAGGGTGCCTACGAAGACTCGAAGCACACCTTCACGAAGAGCGACAACCTGGCACGGCTAAGAAAGAGCCTGAAGGGTGTCGCTATAGAGGCGGTGGCAAGTTTGTTTACCGCCCACCGAGAGCCGGACGACATAATGGAAGCTCTCGCAAGGAGATTCGGGAGGCCGGACGCACTCGTCGCATGCGAAACAGAAAAACTGAAGTGCCTGCGCAAGCTAAACGACGAGCCCCGCGACCTCTGCGTGTTCGCCAGTAAGGTGGCCAACGCTGTGGCTACCATACAAGCAATGAAGAGGGACAACTACCTATATAGCCCCGAGCTAGTACGGGCTATAATGGAGAAGTTCACACCCATACTGAAGAGCAAGTGGTACGACTTTGCAAGTATCTGGGAGCACGAAGTACCCACGCTGAGCCTGCTGTCAACGTTCCTCAACATAGAGGCCGACAAATGCAGTGCCTACGCACCGCCAGAAGTCACCGTTCCCATCATTGAACCTGCGAGTGTGAGAGAGAGGGCGACAAAGAAAAGGACGGAACGAACATACAGCGCCATTAACGACGGAAAAAGAAAACTTTGCCCGCTGTGTAAAGAAGATCATTACCTGCCTTCGTGCAAACGGTTTGCCGAGAGCGATCTCGACGCCCGATGGGAGGTAACGAAAAGGAACCGCATCTGCTTCCGCTGCCTGTGTAGTGACCATCACCGGGGCAGTTGCCGAGCTAAGCCATGCGGACACAACGGGTGTGGGATGTCACATCATCGGCTGCTACATCGTACACGTCAAACTTTGCCGCCAACAGTGAAGACAGAAGAGCCCAAAGAAGAAATCGTCACGTCAACAACAGAGCTGACCAACAAGGCCACCGCCGCGAACTCATCACCGCGTCGACGTCGAGCCTACCTGAAGATTGCGCCAGTAGTGCTTGCCGGACCACACGCGAAGATACACACCTACGCGCTGTTCGACGAAGGCAGCACCGTCACCATCATAGAAGAGGCTACAATCAACTCGCTCGGCATCGACGGGCCGGTTGACACAATGTGGATTCAAGGCATCAACGGTGGCGAAATGAAGCATGAAAAGAGCCGCACTGTTGACGTACAGATACAAGGGCTACACTCGGACGGCGTGCACAAATTAAAGGGCGCACGCACCATCGAGCGTCTCAACTTCACATCGCAGACCATCGGGGAAACGGACCTGGAAGACTGCACACACCTGGACGACATCAGGGACGAGCTCACCTACAAGGATGTCTGTCCGAAGATTCTCATCGGGCAGGACAACTGGGAGCTGATCGTCTCACGCCAGGTCCGAGCGGGACGAAGGAACAAGCCGGTAGCGTCACTCACGCTACTAGGTTGGGTGCTACATGGATGTCGCACTTCAGTGTGCGAACCAGTCGCCTTCTGCGGCCACATCAGCGAGAAGTGCGACGAAATGGAGAAGTTAATGAAGAACTTCTTCAAGTTGGAGTCACTGGGCATCGAACCGAGGACAACCAAGAATGACCCGGAGCAGCGCGCCATCGACCTACTGGATAAGCGCAGTCGACGGCTACCTGACGGGCGGTTCGAGACCGGACTCCTGTGGAAAGAAGATGACATGAAGATCCCTAACAATTACGGGGACGCTCTCAAACGGCTGCACAATTTGGAGAAGAGACTCGACCGCGACCCGGCGCTCAAGGAAAAGTACAAGGAGCGTATCGCTAACTTGTTAACGTCGGGATACGCCGAGCCTGCGACTACAGCGCCACCTGCAAATAAAACGTGGTACTTGCCACATTTCGCCGTCATCAACCCGGCGAAAGAGAAGATCCGAGTCGTCCACGACGCCGCTGCGAGATCCTTCGGACGCAGCCTCAACGACATGCTGCTATCGGGTCCTGACTTGCTGCAATCACTGCCCGGAGTCGTCATGAGATTCCGCCAACATCCCATCGCCGTGTCAGCGGACATCAAGGAGATGTTCATGCAAATAAAGATTCGACCGGAAGATCGAGACGCACTACGCTTCCTATGGAGGGACGACGAGCGAGGCAATACGTTACCACAAGAGTACAAGATGACGTCGGTTATATTCGGAGCGACGTCATCGCCGTGCACCGCGTTGTATATTAAAAATCGCAACGCCGCCGAATTCGCACACGAAGACGAACGCGCCGTCCGAGAGATACAAATGAACCACTATATGGACGACTTCATAACCAGCTTCACAAACGAGAAGGAAGCTGCGAGAGTCGTAAAGTCGGTCGACGAGATACACCGTCGAGCCGGCTTTCAATTGCGCGGATGGGTGTCCAACAAGAAGTCCGTTGTGAAACAATTTACAACGGATCCCGGAGCCACGACAGTCGACATCGGCGGAAGCGAGACAGAGAAAACACTCGGCCTGCTGTGGGAGACAAAGGAAGACTGCATCGGCTTCCGCGTAAATACTACAAGGACACCATCTGACGTCATAGAAGGCAGACGCCCACCCACCAAGAGGGAAGCACTCAGCGTAATTATGTCGCTATTCGACCCACTCGGACTCGTATCGCCGATAACCACTCCGGCGAAACGACTCATGCAAGATACCTGGAGGTATGGAACGAGCTGGGACGAACCGCTTCCGGAAGAGCTGCAACCAAAGTGGAACGCGTGGATGGAAACGCTGCGCGCTCTAGAGGAGCTTCGCATTCCCCGCTGCTACGACATGGAACCGGCCTCGAGAAGGGAGCTACACACGTTTGTGGACGCAAGCGAAGAAGCCTACGCCGCCGCCGTGTACTGGAGATTAGAACGAGCAGACGGCAGCGTGAAGATCGCACTGGCCGCTGCAAAAAGCCGCGTCACACCGCTCAAGCCCGTCTCAATCCCGCGGCTTGAGCTCCAGGCGGCAGTACTCGGCGCGCGACTGGCCAAAAACGTCGCAAAGGAGCAAGACTTCGAGGCAACAAGGCGAGTCTACTGGTGCGATTCACGCACCGCACTCGCGTGGATCAGAGCCGAACCACGGGCGTTCAAAACGTTCGTCGCACATCGTATCGCAGAAATAGAAGATACCACAAAGAAAAAGGAATGGAGATGGCTACCGTCGCAACTCAACGTAGCCGACGACGCGACACGAGCAACGCCCGCGGACTTCAACAGAGACCACCGATGGTTCATCGGCCCGCCCTTCTTACTATCGCCAGAGGAGCAATGGCCAATCGAAGCAAGCACAATAGCCGAACGCACCGGGGAAGAAAAAGAGAAATGCTGCGCAATAACGAACACGACAAAGGGGCATGTACACTTGCCCGATATCACGCGCTTTTCAAAGTGGGAGCGCCTGATCCGGGCCACCGCACGCGCTCTACAATTCATCGACTTGTGCCGCAAAAAGAGGCACATAGTAGCAGCTGCGCGTCGCAAAAGGACCATTGCCAACCCGACGTCGGACCCGGCATGGTCAGGAACAAGAAAAGGCGACGCTAAGACTGCACAAAAGATAGCACCAGCGCGCGGCAAGTGCAAGTTCGTACAGATGGAAGCGCACTATCTCATACGAGCGGAGCATCAATGGATGAAGGCAGCACAAGAGGACAGCTACGCATGCGAACGTAAGCGCATCGAGCGTAGCGCCACACCGGCGGGAGACGACAAACTCGCCGCACTAAGTGTGATTGTGGGAACCGACGGACTGCTACGACAAAAGGGAAGAATCGCTGCCGCAGGAGAGATTAGCGAGGAAACGACGAATCCGGCTGTGTTGGATGGTTCACACAGCTATACGAGATTGTACATAGACCATGTACATAGGAAAATGCACCACGGAGGCGTCGAGCTAATCGTCAACGAACTGCGACAGCGACTGTGCATAGGAAAGATTCGCCCTACAGTAAGGGGCGTCATAAAGGCATGCATGACATGTAGACTAAGGAAGGCGAAACCGACGAGTCCAGCCACCGGCGATCTACCGCACGCGCGCGTAGCACATCACGCGCGCCCGTTCACCTTCACCGGGCTCGACTACTTCGGTC
Source organism: Sesia bembeciformis (assembly GCA_943735995.1). NCBI lineage: Eukaryota > Metazoa > Arthropoda > Insecta > Lepidoptera > Sesiidae > Sesia > Sesia bembeciformis. The sequence goes on along the minus strand of OX031045.1, from coordinate 1,892,983 downwards.
CCATCGAAGTAACCGTGGGCCGACATCGAGAGAAGAGATATGTCGCCTTATTTACATGCATGACCACGAGGGCTGTACACTTGGAAGTGGCAGCATCACTCAGCGCAGATTCCGCCATCTCTGCGCTACGACGATTCATGGGGCGACGCGGCTGCCCAACGGAGTTATGGTGTGACAACGCCACTAACTTTAAAGCCGCGGAAAAACAACTCACCGAGGCCGCACTAGCCGCGGTGCAAGAGGAAGCAACTGCGAAACACATCGCGTGGCGTCACGTTCCCCCTTCCGCCCCCTTCATGGCCGGGGCCTGGGAACGCATGGTGCGCACGGTCAAAGAAGCCCTACGAGCGACGCTACGCGAGAAGTACCCGAGCGACGAGACACTCCACACATTACTCATCGAGGCGGAGAACACCGTCAACTCCCGCCCACTCACACACGTGGCGGTAACACCGGAGGAGCCGGAGGCGCTCACACCGAATCATCTGCTGCTGGGGCCTAACTCACATGTCCCAGCACCGGGCGCCTTCACTGCAGACGACGTGAATGCGCGCAAACACTGGCGGCGCGCCCAGCGGCTAGCCGACAACTTCTGGCGCCGCTGGCTCCGAGAATATCTCCCCCTGCTACAGTACCGGCGGGAGCCCCGCACAGTCGGCGAGGCACCACGCGTCGGAGACTTGGTCGTCATATGCGACCCGAACCTACCGAGGAACACGTGGCCCAGAGGAAGAGTCATCGCTACGTACCCCGGGCAAGACGGCGAGGTTCGCATCATCGACGTCCAGACGAGCAACGGCCACATCCTGCGGCGACCGACCAAGAAAATCGTCGTTCTGCCAATTAGATCGCGAGACGGCGACGGCGGGAGATATGTTGACGACGAAAAGGCTAGGGTACTTAGGCAAACATGTATATAGTTTCGCAAATAGTTGTTAAGTTTTTATGTATATAATATGGAAATAATGGAGTAATCCCTAGTATGTCCCTACATAAATCGTTGGTGCATAGTATAGGTATCGTTGGTGCATAGTGTAATTGAGGACATACTAGGATCTTATCAATGTAAATACGTGTTAGTGATAAGGAAAATAAATGATTCCCCGCGGGTAGCGGGAGGGGTACATAAATGGACAAGTGGAGGGGAGGCCCGATGTTGACCGGTGGTGGAGGAATCCCGCAACTAGCCGCAAGTTGGAGAACCCAATACGCGAATAATAGGCGGACCATTTCCGGTCAAAATCACTTCCGCAGCGGCATCCACTCCGAGAACAACAAGAAAAAGAAGAAGAACAAGTACCTCTGCGCTACCCCGGCTCTATTGAAGAACAAGCCTTGTTGTTTTAATCAAGATACGAAAAAACCTATTATACAGTCCACACCCCCCGGCGATCCAGTTGGTGCGGAGTACATACACTAGCATTCTACTGCGTGTTAGTGCATACGTATCCCGCACACATACATTGCATTATAATGCTAGTCCGATGTAGTAGTGTGTAGTATACTACACATACATTGCATTATAATGCTAGTCCGATGTAGTAGTGTGTAGTATACTACACATACATTGCATTATAATGCTAGTCCGATGTAGTAGTGTGTAGTATACTACACATACATTGCATTATAATGCTAGTCCGATGTAGTAGTGTGTAGTATACTACACATACATTGCATTATAATGCTAGTCCGATGTAGTAGTGTGTAGTATACTACACATACATTGCATTATAATGCTAGTCCGATGTAGTAGTGTGTAGTATACTACACACAACATTGCACTGTAGTGCTAGTGCAATGTAGTAGTGTGTAGTATACTACACATACATTGCATTATAATGCTAGTCCGATGTAGTAGTGTGTAGTATACTACACATACATTGCATTATAATGCTAGTCCGATGTAGTAGTGTGTAGTATACTACACATACATTGCATTATAATGCTAGTCCGATGTAGTAGTGTGTAGTATACTACACATACATTGCATTATAATGCTAGTCCGATGTAGTAGTGTGTAGTATACTACACACAACATTGCACTGTAGTGCTAGTGCAATGTAGTAGTGTGTAGTATACTACACATACATTGCATTATAATGCTAGTCCGATGTAGTAGTGTGTAGTATACTACACATACATTGCATTATAATGCTAGTCCGATGTAGTAGTGTGTAGTATACTACACATACATTGCATTATAATGCTAGTCCGATGTAGTAGTGTGTAGTATACTACACATACATTGCATTATAATGCTAGTCCGATGTAGTAGTGTGTAGTATACTACACACAACATTGCACTGTAGTGCTAGTGCAATGTAGTAGTGTGTAGTATACTACACACAACATTGCACTGTAGTGCTAGTGCAATGTAGTAGTGTGTAGTATACTACACACAACATTGCACTGTAGTGCTAGTGCAATGTAGTAGTGTGTAGTATACTACACACAACATTGCACTGTAGTGCTAGTGCAATGTAGCAGTGTGTAGTATACTACACACAACATTGCACTGTAGTGCTAGTGCAATGTAGCAGTGTGTAGTATAGTGCTAGTTGAATGCACGGTGCGGCAAATAAAAATAGTAAATGGAATGCTGGATGAGTAGCTATGTGGCATGTGGATAGTATGCTGGATGAGTAGCTATGTGGTATGTGGATAGTATGCTGGATGAGTAGCTATGTGGCATGTGGATAGTATGCTGGATGAGTAGCTATGTGGCATGTGGATAGTATGCTGGATGAGTAGCTATGTGGCATGTGGATAGTATGCTGGATGAGTAGCTATGTGGCATGTGGATAGTATGCTGGATGAGTAGCTATGTGGCATGTGGATAGTATGCTGGATGAGTAGCTATGTGGTATGTGGATAGTATGCTGGATGAGTAGCTATGTGGCATGTGGATAGTATGCTGGATGAGTAGCTATGTGGCATGTGGATAGTATGCTGGATGAGTAGCTATGTGGCATGTGGATAGTATGCTGGATGAGTAGCTATGTGGCATGTGGATAGTATGCTGGATGAGTAGCTATGTGGCATGTGGATAGTGTGCTGGATAGTATGCTGGATGAGTAGCTATGTGGCATGTGGATAGTATGCTGGATGAGTAGCTATGTGGCATGTGGATAGTATGCTGGATGAGTAGCTATGTGGCATGTGGATAGTATGCTGGATGAGTAGCTATGTGGCATGTGGATAGTATGCTGGATGAGTAGCTATGTGGCATGTGGATAGTATGCTGGATGAGTAGCTATGTGGCATGTGGATAGTATGCTGGATGAGTAGCTATGTGGCATGTGGATAGTATGCTGGATGAGTAGCTATGTGGCATGTGGATAGTATGCTGGATGAGTAGCTATGTGGCATGTGGATAGTATGCTGGATGAGTTGCTATGTGGCATGTGGATAGTATGCTGGATGAGTAGCTATGTGGCATGTGGATAGTATGCTGGATGAGTAGCTATGTGGCATGTGGATAGTATGCTGGATGAGTAGCTATGTGGCATGTGGATAGTATGCTGGATGAGTAGCTATGTGGCATGTGGATAGTATGCTGGATGAGTAGCTATGTGGCATGTGGATAGTATGCTGGATGAGTAGCTATGTGGCATGTGGATAGTATGCTGGATGAGTAGCTATGTGGCATGTGGATAGTATGCTGGATGAGTAGCTATGTGGCATGTGGATAGTATGCTGGATGGATGAGTTTTATTTTTATTTAATTTTATTTTTTTTGGATAAAACAATTGTACAACATTTTTTTATCTCACACAGATAAAAGGGTCAATTCGCCAGTGCAAGCGTTCATGTCCCCCAAATGGGGTGGGGTGATCCTCGGGGGACCCACGGAGGCCGAGTGTCGTGACCCACGGCCCACCTGGAGGCCCCACGTGAGACTTCTCATGGGCACCTTTATATCGCAACTAAGGAAGCTAATTGGAATCGTGGACACGGTAAGAATGGTATAAGGCGTTATTGAATTTTTATGAATAAAAAACGATATGTTGTCTATTTATTTTTCGTATTACATTACAATAATTTTAATTGTTTATTTCATAAAATTAAATTATGTGTATGTACCAATTCGCACCGGGCCCGCGTGGTGGGTTTCTGCCCGAAACCCCCTAGTGATTTACTAACTGAGGTCTATGCACTGCAGTGGGACATTTTTATGAGGGGGAAAGTGCACGGTGCAATCCAACAGCCAATGGGCGCACTCGACTGGCCACGTTACCCCCCTCTCACAGATGACTACCTTGAAATGTACTGCATTTCCCACTTTATCTTATTTCACTAATGTACGAACGTCTTTCGGTAGTGAATGAGATGTGCCAGAGCCCCTTCCCATCGTATCCCTCCACATTTTCCCAACCCTTTCTCCAAATCCATTCCTATATCTCCAAAGGTAGGCAGCGCATCCGGGGGCGGCGTGCCAAGGTTTGTCATTTTAAACTAATGTTGACATGTATCACGGATGTCTATGGGTTATAGTATCCACTTACCATCAGGTGGACTGTATGCTCGTCTGCCGCCTTAGTCCATAAAAAAAAGTTCTGGCCGTCCACGCACTATTCGTACCAAACAGACTGTTAAAGGTGTGAAGGAGACGATCCGAAGAAATCCCGTCCGGAAGCAAAAGATTTTATCCATAGAGATGAATCACCCACAACCATGTCACGTATTTTAAAAAAATTAATTTTAGCAGTGCTGCTTACAAAAGACGTACTGATAATTTAAAGAAAAATAGGGTAATGAAAACAACTTCGCCGGTATGCAAAGGCAAATCTTATTTACGGACGAGAGATTTAACAAGCAGAATGATCGAGTTTATGCTCATAACTCTAGAGAAGCTGCTCAATTGGTCAATAGGGTGCAACGTGGCCATTATCCGGCTTCAGTGATGGTTTGGTGGGGTGTTAGCTATTAAAGAGTGACTAAACCATATTTTTGTGAAAAAGGTATTAAAACGCCGCCTCAAGTGTATCAAGATACGATTCTTGAGTAGGCCCGTTTTTTTGCAAAGGAATGTATAACCTATTTGGTCATGTGTTACACATTACCATTGGGTCTAAAATGTGGCGACCACAGGATAATTGGTGCGTGTTTCTACGTGTGTTATGTGCGCGATCTCTTCTATATATCTCTAGAGGTAGTCTTAAAATTGTACAGGAACACATACAAGACGCTCACATGGACCCCCTCCGGTCAGTAGTGCCTCGTCGCTGGGAGATCGACAATCTGCTCAGGATCAGGACATTGGAGCAAATCACATCAGCTGAAAGGACCCTGCAGTCCTTAGCGCAGTTACTCGGTAAGACGCATATATCACAATGTTCTAATTATTATCTATAAATATATAAGAGATATCCTGACTGGCTCGTCAACGCCGAGCGGAAACCATTGAAGCTAGAAACATGAAAATCGTACAATACATCCATGACCTAAACACCCACTCAGGACGGACTTCTCGATATTCAATCCTCAAATGAGTGAAATATTGAAACAGTTTGTATGGAAAAGAAAAATTGTGATCTTATTAACTATTTTAAACTTGATATAAATATACATACATAATAAACGCAAATAAAAATATATAAAAAATGTAAATAAGAGTCACAACTTTCATGTTTGAAGATTTCTGAAAAACATATTTTTAGATATATATATATATATATATATATAAGTTGTATAAATGTGGAAACCTTAATATGGCATTATTATTAACTGTTTTTATTTATTTATCATTTAAAATAACAAAACATAACATGTTCATATATACGTTCATAACATTCTAAGAACTACGAAAGTTTGTGTAGAATACCGATTCTGCATACAATCATATACATTAATTAATCGGGTAGTTATACAATTCTATTGAAACTAATGCAGCACTTGAACAGTCTACCCTCACTAGCCCCTCATTAAGTTATAATTTACTTAAAAAGTGCCGTGTTAATTTATTCCTTAAGTTATTTTCGTTAAGGTCCTGTTTAAACTGGGGATCCAACTCGTTTAAAAAACTGGAAACTAGATAAGAGCTGGTCCGCTTTCCGTGTGCATTGTTTACTGAAGTGGCTAATATTTTTTGGCTGTTAAAGTGCTCTTATTATTGATTGTTGCTACTACACTGTGTTACGCTTCGCGTATGTACAGGGTGTACTATTAAAATTTGAACACTATTGTTAAAGAATTGTTTTTATGGCGCTAAGGAGCGTATTGCAATATTTGAACAGCTTAAATTCGTCGTTAGCATATTTTTATTTGATATTGTAAGAGACAAGTGCTTTAAGAATTTTTAGCGGAAGGCTAAATATTATGTTGTAAAATATAATTATGTGTTGCCTGATTTTCAAATTCAACAGTACATAGTGAGCGCAGCAATTAAAACGCGAACACCATCGCATGGCACACCGCAAGCAATTTGTAAAACAGTCACGTGTATCGACTGCATTTTCCAAAAATTTCCTTTTTTTTTTTGTAATTCTTAGTAATTGGTATTTTTGTAGCGAACACTACAAAATTATAAATTAAGTTGGCTTGCCTTTTCCGTTCCATATCTACGTATTTACTTGAGTTATTTTATCCCCCTTTTTAGAAAAATCTTAGTTGGCCGTTTTCTACTTAACGCGATCCAATTATAGAAAGCGAAAGATTTTCTTTCACTCCTCATCTCTTGGTAACTGTTAACAATCTGACAGATAAATTGTCTGCAAATTATTTCTGATATTATACCTTCTGATAAAGTATTAGGTAAATAATTTAAAAAATGTGTCGATTCCAGGCGAGATATCCAACATAGTGATCAATGACGAAGTGGGCGCGTCCATCAACTCGGCAGTGGAAGGCATCCACAAGGCCACGGAGTTGATGCAGCGTGGGGATCTCGTGGCCGCCTATCACACCTCGCATCAGGCGTACCTGGCAGCGGAGACTGCCTTCATGGAACCCAGCTTACTGGCCCTGCTCTACTTCCCTGATGACCAGAAGTGAGTATTTTATTTATTTTTATTTAATTATGTTTTCCTATTGTATTTATTATTACTTTTACGATCATTTAATTTCCTCAAGTTTTCCTTTTCATTATTATTAGAGAAAAACTGGAACCACACAGAAAAAATAATCAGCCTGTGTCTCCACTGCTGGATATAGCCCTCTCCTAAGGAACGCCACTACACACGGTCTTCCGCTTTTCGCATCCAGCCACTACCGGCAACTTGTTGCAAGTAGTCAATCCACCTAACCGGAGGGCATCCCACGCTGTTTCCCGATTCGTGGCCTCCCTTCGAGAACTCGTCTCCCCCATCGTTTATCGGTCCAGCATGCTTCAGTTTGTTGATTCTTTGAACTATGTCGGCAACCTAAGTTTTCCGGTGAATCTCCTCATTACGGATTTTGTCCAGCAAAGAAACTCCGAGCATGGCTCTCTCCGTCTCTCGCTGAGCGACTTTGAATTTGTGAATCAGGTCTACCGTCAGAGACTACGTTTCGACACCATATACCATAACAGGCAGGACGCACTGATTGAAGACTTGTCTTCAAACATTGTAGTATAGGCGACCGAGTTAAATGTGGCTGTGGACTTCTCGACTGAAGTTAAACATACGAGTATCTAACTGGATTGACTGTCCAAGATTGATATATTCGTCCACAGCTTCTAGCGAAGCTCACTGGACGCTGACTGGTCCAGGGACGACGCGTTCGTTAAACATTAACCTTTGTCTTGTTCAGATTCATCCCAATACGCCGCTAGGTCGCATTGAGGTCGCTTAGCATCCAACTCAAATCCTCCAACGACTCTGCCATGATGACGATGTCGTCCTTGAATCGAAGGTGTTAGATGTATTCACCGTAGACAATGACTCCGCATTGTTTCCAATCCAGCATCTTAAATCCGTCCTCCAATGCTTTCGTGAACAGTTTCGGGGATAGTACATCCCTCTGTCTCACTCCCCTACGCAAATGGATTGAGTTAGTCAGCTGGTCCTGGATTCTGACTGCCATTGTCACAGCTTTCTATAAACACTTCAATACCTCGATATATCGCCAGTGGACTTGGCAACCCAACGATCAACGTCAAACTCAAAGATTTTCATCGCCAGAAGAGTATGAAAAACATGTTTTCGAGGCGAATAAATGTTATGGAAATTGGTTTATTCGTATGAAAAGGTGTATTGACGCTCACGGAGAATATTTTGAGACGCGACAAATTGATTTTTGGCCATTCATTGTAATTTTTTCTTATTCATTCCGGAAATTTCCACCATTAGTCGGTCGTGAAAGCTCCGTCCGTTATTCAGGATTGCTGTTATTAATAAATGAAAATATATAAGAAAACATTAATAGCCTCGCAATCCAGCGAGGTGATGCCGCCAGCATTGTGGGTACCTGGTCACAGGGACCAAATTTGTACAGCGTGCTCAATATATAGTCAGGTAACAGCCGCTGGGCGCCCTCGAATATCCACGTTACCCCTCTCTCACAGAAGACTACGTTGAAATGTACTGCATTTACCACTTTATCGTATTTCCCTAATGTACGTGCGTGTTTCGGTAGTGAGAGATGTGCCAGAGTCCATTCCCATCCTATCCCTCCCCATTTTCCCAACCCTTTCTCCAAATCCATTACTATATCTCCAAAGTTAGACAGCGCATCCGGGGGCGTGCCAACGCTTGTCATTCTGGACTAATGTTGGCATGTATCGCGGATGTTTATGGGCGACAGTATCCACTTACCATCAGGTGGACTGTAACTCGTCTGCCGCCTTCGTACATAAAAAAAATCTATTTTAGTAAAATGTAATTAGCAATGTTTTATTATTTAGGTGCATATTAAATAAAATTTTCAGATGAAATTATATTAAATCAACTGTCCTATCCACCGTTTCTGGATAGGACAGTCGAATTTACCGCTTATTATTTCCAGGACTTCAGTATAATTTTGGTACACGCGACGAGAACCCGCGCATTTCATCACAGACATTCAATTTTATTTACAGGTACGCAATCTACATCCCCCTTTTCCTACCGATAATGTTCCCCGTCATCCTGTCACTGAAAAATCTTGTGCGATGGTTCCGCGGCAAGCCCGCCCACAAAGAGAAAATCGACTGATTTGTACAAATTGTCTTGTGCATTTATTTATTGTGAATAAATATTAGAATTATTAGATTTTGTTTTATTGCATTTGAAATCCTTATCAGTCGTAACTTACTTTTGTAGTCTAACTTAGTCCTTTCATAATCGCTTTCAATTCTATAAAAACATCTTCCATTGTCTCATTTAGTCGCGGTTAGTCCAATCCTAGTACAATAACGCTTTATAAATAATGGATTATTTTAGATTCGTTTATTTATTTTTGGAAGTAAGGGATACCTACTGTTGAATATATGTAATCCATATTTATTTAGTGGATTGAAATTTAATGAAACGAGAAGATAAAAAAAATAATGATTATATCTAAAATAATAAGGAAAAATAATGAATCGAATAAATAAATCTAAAATAACCTATATATAAAAAAGACTTCGACACCGTTTGACCGATCACCATGAAAGTTGGCACATATATGTATTTTTTCACGGAGAACGTTTACTATCCACTTTCTTGAAATTCGCCATTAGATGGCGCTGCAGCACATCAACTTCTATACCATTCACCGATCGCCATAAAAACGGGTATTTAAGCACGGAAAATATTTTCGAGCTATCGAATTTGTTGTAACTCGTCACTAGATGGTGCTGCAGCACCGTTCTATACCTATACTATTCTATACCATTCAATCGATCGCAAAAATCATATCGATGGCAAAACAGAATAATTTGTCATTTTATATATAGAGGTAAATAAATATACACAGGCAGAACAACGTCTGCCGGGTGCAGCTAGTGTATTATAAATAAAGCGTTACGTTTAGCGTAAATTGGAACTTCTGTCAATTTGACTTTCACGACTTTGACTGCGAATTGGACGTTTTACGGATTAGACCGTCCGCTACTAAACTATAATAGGAATAATTTAAAGATAATTCTCAAATATGATCACTTAGGAAAAGAGAAGACCAGATTGCTTCACATTAACATATATTTAATAGTACATAATACTGAGGTACCTTGTCACAATCAAAAATCTTAAATAACTTACCTCTAACAGTGCAGAATTACATTTTGTGTAGTTTAAGTCATATTTTGAGATGATGTTGATATGTGTCTAACGTTTTATTATCAGTCTATCTATCTATCTATATATATATATAAAAGTGAATCTTTCTTTGTATGTCCCGTATGCGTTCCTATACTATTCATCCGATTGTGATGATACTTTGGTGAGTTGTTATGCGCACGCCCGCGAGTTTTTCTGAATTAGTACTTGAAGACCACGCGAACCATGTCGTGGGCAACAGCTAGTATTGTACAATACATTATTTGCACGACTCACGAAATTCCTTACTATATCCAAAACAAAAATTAGTGTGTCGTGGTATGTCGTGGCGCAATTGTCAGGTATAAATATAGCGTGTCTTTAAGTGACTATTACATGTTCACTCGTACATCAATTCGTAGCTTTATTTGGAACCGTCAAAATATTCGGATATGAATATTTCCGTCTATCATCACTGTACGCGCTCAAGTCCAACTGAATAGCAAAACTTAGTATAAATTGGTCGTATGAATGTATACACACGTGTATACAGGCAGGATTTGACGCAGTTATACAGTTCATAGATATGTACTTGACAATTTGATGCTATAATTGTGTTGTATCTGTGTGCTTGAAAGAAACAACAAGTTATTGATAGCTTGATGACATTGTTGGGGCTTCAATTCCGCAATCTAAGAGAAACTGATGCAAAACTGAACTTATAACGGTCACTTTTTAAATGCAACATCAATACAAAATTAGTACTTGTATATTTGGCAAGCGTTTAATCACGCCATTCTCGTGGTGCGCCACGACACAACCCATTATCTGTGACCACAACACAAAGTAATTCGGTATTTTATGAATTTGGTAACGGAGATTAAAATCCACGATGGTTCATGGATGACCTGTGCCCCGACAACATTGCATGTTGATTTTTTAAAGGATTTTTTTTTCGACGTATGGCTACAGAATTAATTGTAAGAGCTGTATCCACACAAGTAATTTTCGAGCGGAGGCGTTAGCGAGCGACATCGTCGCGACAATCGATATAGCAGCGATATATTCGACGTAGGAGAATACCAACTCGAAAACTCGTGATACGGCTCTTAACGATATATGTATTTTGATCATGCTTTTAGTTATAAATATGTTTACGAACATCAATATACCAGATGGCTGGATATTTGAAGGTCCAATAGATAATAAACGCATTAGATCTTAGATCTATAACAGGGTTTCTTAACCTTTCTGTAGACACGGACCACTTTCAAAATTTCAAAAATCTGACGGACCTCTTCCAAACTTAATTGTAGGGAAAGAAAACAAGGCATTTTGAAAATTTTGATATCATTAAAATGATAGGTACTTATGTACCTACCTACATTTTTAGATGGACCACGCGCAGTATTTATTGTCTTGGACCCCAGCACTCATGCCACGGACCCCTCTGGGGTCCATGGACCCCGGGTTAAGAAACCCTGATCTATAATGAGTTTGACACCGAAAAAGAATCCTTATCAAGTTTTAAAAGTAAAATTTCTAATTTATAATTATTTTTATAATTAGCGTTTCTTGAGCTCCATAGTGCAATGATCGTTAAAATAGAAGTGCCAAATAAGCTATCCGAGTTGCCCATAACTACATTTTATATTTAAGAAATTGAGATGAGACTCGATATCGAGTTAATATGGGCCAAACTCCACTAAACACATGACTACATCGATTTTAGCTACTCTCCCTGACTACACTCACCGAGTGCTTCGAATAAGGCCTCCTTTATGCCACGTCCATATGGGGCCGTTCAAGTATTACGTAAGCACCAAAGGGGTGGGGGGGACGTCTTTGATTTGATTATGTTTGATGACATGGGGAGACGGGGGGGGGGGGGGGTCTGAATGGCGATTACGTTAGCAAAATTTAGTAGATTCTGATTAAATGAGAAACTTGAACAGATTTTGTAAGTTAGCATGGGGGGGGGGGGGGTAAGAGCTCTGCTTACTTTCGCTGACAAGGGGGGAGGGGAGGTTAAAAATGACTAAAATTCTGTTTACGTAATATGTACTTGAACGGCAAATATTTTTTTCCTAATAACCTGGCAACATTACCCAATATCATAAAATAATATTGACTGAACAATAGTACACAATAACAGATAGCTATGTTGGCCTAATGAAATTTTATATTAATAAAGAATTTACTATTAATCTACGCAAACAGTTTTGCGTATACGATTCAATCGATCAAATTATTTAATCGCAGAATGAATGAATACACTGAAAGATCGAAAAACTTGAAACACGTAAACTAACTTAAAATATATAAAACCAATCTATCGAAAAGCAAAATTATATGAAATTTAGTGAAATTAAAAATTACAAACATGTAAAAACTTGTTGCTCTAACTAAAACATTCCATTCAGTGCCGGGTAGTGACCGGTCGCGCCGCAGTGACCGGTCGCGCCGCGCGTAGAATAAGAGATGTACTAGACATGAACAATAAGTTACGAAAAAAAAAACCTGTTGTGAGAACGGGTAGAATCAATTATAATCTCGATACTGAACCATCTATTTTATGCTTTTGCGTTATTTCAGTAACACGCTGTATACAGGTGAAGTCACAATAATTATGAACTTATATTTTTTTTCTATCCAATGTACAGGATTTTTTTTATAGGAATGTAGGCGGACGAGCAAACGGCCCACGTGATGGAAAGTGGTTTCTGCCGCCCACGTACCTACACCTGTAACTATAATTATAAATAAATTACCGCCAGGATACTAATAAGTATACGGAAGGCCCTCTTCATTCTTCACACTCGATCAGCATAAACAAAGTTTAAATACATATATATTTTTACAGCGAATATTCATTATGATTCAATCCAATCTGTCTCCGTAACCATGGCGACATTCTCGCCTTTACCGGGCAAGTACTCCAATTCCCAAATCGAATTCGAAAGTACTAGCGTTTCGCCTTCGCCTATTTCGAAATTTAGGACGTAACAATCGTCTTCGCATGGAGCTTTGGGCTTTAACTGGACAAACGTTTTGCCTTTTAACTGGGACATTATAATAAGTCCCACGTCAAGTTCTAAATACTTATATCTATGGGTATCATAGTTTCTAGATAGGAGCAGCCAATTGAAATGCGAAGGTGGTATATGGGGAGATAAGAAGTAAGGTCTTGGAGCAAGGATTCTGAAAGACTTAACTGCTCTCAAATCGCAGTTTTGAAAATGGACGAACCAACTGGGTATGTCGGTATTGGTAATTCGAGATACAATTTCTTCTAAGTCCATAGGCTGTCGACCTATACGCATGTTGGTTAGGAGGCGACAGGGTACGGAGGTCCGCAGCCTCTCGTCCTCATTTATGAGAGAAGTGAGGTTCAGTTCTGAAGGGGACATGGACCAGTCGGCGTAAGCGTCGACGACAATCACTGGAGCCCCACGAAGGAGGTGGTGATTGAAGACCTCGTTGTAATTTGTGTCGGATACACGAACCTCGTTTTCTGTAAGAAAGAAAAGAAAATTTAATGACATGATAGAATACACATAGAATACACATAGAATACACATAGAATACACATAGAATACACATAGAATACACATAGAATACACATAGAATACACATAGAATACACATAGAATACACATAGAATACACATAGAATACACATAGAATACACATAGAATACACATAGAATACACATAGAATACACATAGAATACACATAGAATACACATACGTATTGAACACCTATTAAATACGATGAATATAAAGGGAAATAATTCAATGAGCTGCCGACATACTGAGTGGCAGCAAGTCGATGGTAGCAAATTAAAAGGTGGGTTTAATTTAGATTTTCTAGTGACGATAAACTATAGGAGGCCCGCAGGCCAAAATCGCGCAATTCTTTCGTATCTGACGGCAAAAATTGCGCGATTTCCACTGTTGCAAATTGTTTGCAAGATAGATGACTTTTGTTGACATTCATAGTAATTGAAAATTGTTTATTTCAGTAATTGAAAATAGTCTGTTTTGTTGATCACGATTTCCTGTCCGTTTAGTATTTTTTTAAGTTTTAAAACCGAAAAAAATATGTGTAATTAAAATTAAGCTATGGCAATTTAAAAGGCAAAATATCTTGATCATTTACTGTAGTAAAGAGGATAGTTTATTTGTTTGTTCGACGTATATTATTAACCAACTAGCTACCGCCCTCGCTTCGGTTTATAACAGTTTTTTTCCCCGGTTTTTTTTTTCAATAAAATATAGCCTATATTAGACACGGATAATGTAGCTTCCTATTTGTGAAAGAATTTTTGAAATCGGTACATTAGTTCCAGAGATTACCCCCAACATACAAACAAACACACAATTTTACCTCTTTATTATATGATTTGGCGGCCAGTGACCACTTTTGGTTTTGATCACTTCTTGTAAAGACCACTTCTGGGGATGATCAATGGTTCTAGTAAACACATGCCGCTATGTGGGCGAGTAACAAATTTTGAAGCATTGAAAATAAATTATTGGCATTGCTTTCAAATTTAATTCTGAAGATTTTATGTTTTCCAGCCAAGTGAATCAACCACTTGAAGAATTTTAGTCTTTAGTGCCCGGATGATATGAGTAAAAGATTGTGTGTGGTGGTGAGCCTTGAGAGAGCCCTATATAGGCCTATATCCAGCAAACAGCAGATATCATATCACACAAGCTGATGGATTTACAGATTTTCGTAGGATTATCATCCTCAATATATAACAATTAATCTATACTAATATAATAAAGAGGTAAAATTGTGTGTTTGTAGGTATGTAGGGGGCAATCTCTGGAACTACTGAACCGATTACAAAAATATCTTTCATAAATAGGAAGCTACATTATCCGTGTCTAATATTGGCTATATTTTTTTTTTAATTTTGAAAAAAAAAAGTCTTACGAACCGAAACGAAGCGAGGGCGGGTCGCTAGTAACAGTATATTAGTTTCATAATATAAAATGAACTGAAATACTTTAAATTAAAATATTCGCCAATAATTCACAAGTTCTTCTTACGAATTTTCATAGGAATGGAAAACGAACAAGCGAAAAGTCTCCAGTTGGATGAAAGTCCAAGTTTTCAATTTGGAAACTTTCCGGAAATAAGTTAAGGAAATAAGAATCACAGTTATTTATTTTAGTCTTGTTAGATTTAATTATATATATTTCAATTAGAACAACTAACAATAGCATGTAGATCATTGGTAATTTTCTACTCACTGACTGCTTCACACGCAATGCAATCCACAGGAGACACGAAATTGTTATCCAAATTCTGTGGCTGGGATCTTTCTATTAAACATTTGTTATAGTACAGTGGAGTCCAATCCCAAATCGGTAGTAATTTTATTAACATTATCCTTGCCATCGCCGATGCGTGCCATTGGAAGGTCTCTGTCTGGCTAACTGTATAACCGATAGCCAAAACCATCACCAAAAAGAGAAAAACTCTTGTCCATCTCTTTATTGAAGCCTTCCTCACGGCATTAGTCAAAGGGCGACATATGATATCCATCTCTTCGTCGGTCATACCAGCTTCTTTACAATACTCATAAAATGAACGTACTTCAGAGTTTATTAACTCAAATTTTTCGCGTTGGGACATCTTTGTCCCGTTTTTGAGACTCATTTTCACACTTTTCACAGTGACCTACAAATTTGCACAGCACGATCAATAAATAAACTCTCTATATCGATAGGTAGAATTTCGCGCGCGCGCGAAGGAAAGAACAAAACGTTTTTGTTATGTTGCAATCATGTCTCTTGGAAGGCAATGGCATTGCAAGAATGTCAAGTATTTGATCCATAGACAAAAAAATTACTCTAAACTTTCAATAGAACAAATAATGCTTAGATAACTATAAAAAACAGGTAATTTCGTTTTGATTTGGTTCATTTTCACTTATTTTACGCTTTTCCTATTTTTATTTTAGTAATTATACAAGAAAACCAACGGTTAAAGAATCGTTTTTGAAATATTTAAAATGGCAACATTAGAAGCCAAATACCTCTTCGGCCATATTGAAAGTTCTAAAGTGAAAATTGGTCAAGCGTTGACCTTATTTCATTTTTCTACATATTGTGTCGTGATATTTTTTTCTAAAGTGGACTTAAAATAATATCGTTTATTTATTGACTTTTGTGTAGAGAAAAACAAACAAAGAAAGTGCACTTGTGCAATTTTGCAATTCGTTTGATGAATACGTCACAGCGCCATGTTGTATTCCTGCGCTGATTGCAGGCACGAGAAATCTGCCAACCCGTTTATTTTTCGGGATTAGTTCCCGAGAATAAATCGAATTGCGATTTTGTACTCAAATATATTTTAATTTATATTTGTTAGCAAATGTCAAACAACTTTAGTGAATTCGATGCATCCCTGTTGTCGCATTTTGAGTGTTAACTCTTAATTTCAACTGCAGTTCAGTGCATCCGCGAAAGTTGAAAGGACTGTGTTGTAAAAGAAGTGATATTAATTAGCCAAAATTCCGGTCCCTACGCGCAGACGAGAAGGTGCCTACCCGCCGAGGCAGTCGGGAGAACCAGACATGAACAATAAACGCAAAAATCGCCAAGGACCGCCGAGGTAATGCTAGTTTTATGTCAACCAACTTTCAGATTCGGGATGACATGTCTTTGTTTTCGGGCCAATGTTCGATACATTGCGAATTTTTCACTTATGTGATGTCACGTTGACAGTATTGAGGGCGTAGTGAGCGTGGCGAGCACGATGTCATTGTAAACATCGTTTAAGACGTGTGCGAATTTTTTCTGTTTTGTATGGCGGTAACACGCCGCGCCGACCGCGGCGTGTCCGACGTCTACGCACCGCACTAGTTTAGATATTTGCCCTACTTTTGCTGAAGACTCGTCACGATTAATATAGCCGCGTACGATCAGCTGATCCCAGTGCCTGTTTTAATTTCCAATACCAATTGCATGCGATTCCTTTCGACAGCCACCATTATCTAGTACTTCATACTCATAGTTCCATGTCATACTTTGTACCTGTAGAATCACTATTCACTTTTGTAGTGTTGTGTGGATTGCAGTGAAGTCATCAGTACCTCAACTCACTTGGCATTTAGCAAGGTGTATGTACATAATTCTTAACCACTTTCACTATTGAAATTCTAGGAACATGAAGATAATGGTTGGCACGAGTCCAAAGTTCTTAATTAGAATGCTTTCTTTTCTTTAGTTTAAGCATGAGAACTAACCAACAGTAAATTATTTTACCTGACAAGCGTATGATTTGATTACATTGGAGCAATGATTGCATCATTATAGTCAGTAGTGCAGTAAAGTTAACTATCAAGTTTATGCAATCCAATCTAACCTGCATTTTGATTAAATGACAGTGAGAATGGTAAATTCAGCCTTATGAGGTAATACATAACTCACATTTTTTACTGTTTTAATTTTATGTATTCAATACTTTATATTTCAACTTTAATTTTGTCATTAAATTTGTTATTTAAGTTGTTTCAAATAAATTCTGAAACTAACCAAGAAAATGCTTGCGTTCTCACTTAACATCTTCGTAAAATTTATAGAACAGGTTTTTGATGAAAGCTGTTATACAAAAGACTAAAATAGTTCTTATAGTTCACAGTGATGCTACTGCCGGAAGCAATCCTCCATTTATATACCGTAACCAGCCCTTTTTATCCACTACTGAACAATCTTTTGCACATTGTCTTGTGCATGCCGGATCTTGTGCAAACGGCACATTGGCCAAGAAAGAAGGTTGGCGACCACTCTTTTAGAGGTGGTGAAGTTCCTCGGGGCTTTTGGCAGTGGTTTTGTTATCCCTTAGTCGCTTTGTACAACACCTATGGATGGAAGTGATAGTGTAACCCTATTCTAAAGCCAGCAGAAATGATACACCACCCTTAATACAATAATAAGACTACTACATTCTCATCATTGTTATGGGACTATTATCCTAACTAAACATTTCAACCTGACTAACATTTCACTAATAAGAAATGAAATGTTACATTATCTTAGAAATGGGACCTTATTGGTTTTAATTTCCCAGATTTTGGGACTAGTGAAATCTTAATAAAAATAATGTAACTTATTTATTAAATTTGAAGCCATTTCTTCCCATTAAGGGACTAAGGTATAACAAATCTGCTATCACAAGCCCTTAGGAACTACATCACATCTAAAAAAGTGGACTCCCCAATCCTCTTATGTAGTGTAATCTTTTAAAGTCATACATCCACATTAACCATTGCAGCGCATTTAACCATTTACTGACTGTTTTTAGTTGTAACATTATTTGAGAAAATGGAAACTTTTTGTCAGTTTACATTTATTGATTGTGATTAAGAAACATTCTCTAATCTGATTTAAAAAATAAAGCAATTAATAAATTAACCATAACTAGATATTTTACTCTTCACTGCTGTACATTGACCTCCTCATGACATTGTTTTGTGTATGAGGGATGTATGACTTTAAAGCGGATGTTAGTCAAGCGGACTGGTGAGTTCATTCTTTAGAGGTGGTATAGTTCCTCATGGCATCTGGTAGCGGCTTTGTTATTCTGTAGTCATTACGACACCCACAAGAGGAAATGTGTTGGTGCTATTAAAGCTGGATGACACCACAGGACCAAGACCTCCCAACCAATTATTATTTTAGCTAATCTACTGAGAAACTAGTTCAGAATTTGCTAAGAATCTTTTGTTTTCTGTCATTTATTATTTGTGCCCATATAATAACCTATTGTATGCAATAAAGAGTATTTATTATTATTATTATTTTTTAGCTATCTAGCTATTCTATTGAGGACATCCATTTGAGACTATTCTATTGACTACTAGTGTTCTATGTTCGGTAGCTCTCGGAATTGATTCATTCATGTATTTTGAAAATGGAACATTCTTATAACTTTCTTCATCTGATTAGATGAGGACTTCATTAATGAGAAAAACTTAAAAGACCCCCTCTAGAAGTTGACTTTCTTTTTATGATGTATCACATCATCTAGTCCCACGATTCCTAAAGTGGGTTCCGATCCCTAAAGTGGTAAAGTGGGTTCCCTGGAAAGGTCATCAGGGTTCCGCGAATCAATTACATTTGTCATTGAACCTTGGATTATTTTGGCTGTTAAATAATTACAGTTACAAATATTATTTTGGAATTGTGCAAAAAATGTAAAAACATAAAGTAAAACAGTTTTATTCTTCACATTAATTTTGTTTAAAATATTTCTAAATAAAGATTTGTTACTCTTATTTTAAATTGCTGTATCTTTAATTTGTTATCATTTGATGAGGGGTTCCATAAAATAAAAGAGATTTGTTGAGTGTAGCCTTAAAAGTTTAGGAACCGCTGATCTAATCTATTCCCATATAAATGACTGAGGAACTATTATGGAGTTGACTCAGAATATTCTGGAGTTTTATGGCCCTCTTGCAATACATCTCTAGTGAATACCAGGCATTGTATGCGCAGTGTGACATGTGACCAAATAATTAGTACTGACCCACTAATGATTGTTTAATATTGTTTGTTTAATTTATTGATTATCTTATCTTTCATTAACTAATTAGTAATTTTGTACTCTTTGTTGTTTTGTTTATTCTGCCCTCCCAAGGAGATAAGGCCTTAGTAACTTTTTTAACATTTGATTTGGTGAAGACATCCCTGTTTCGATTGAAGGACTAAAAAAACAATAGGTAGATTTCTTCGAGATCTTCCTTTCTTTTATTCATCAAATAGCTATACTACATAAATTTCTCATAATTAAATCACATGTACTGCATCATATTTAAACACATGTATCGTTTCTCACTTTATGCCCCCAATGCACGTACATACGTGTTTCTGTAGCCCATTCCTATCCCTCTTCATTTTCCCAATCATTTCTCCATTCCTAAATCTCCACAGATAGGCAGTGCACCCGAGACATGTAGTTTGACATTCTAGTTTGATGTTGGCATGTATTGCGGATGTCCATGGGCTACATTCGCTTACACCAGATGAACAGTGCTCGTATTCCGCCTTCTTTCCTTAAGCCCTAAAAAGAAATCCCTTCGTGTATGATTTACTTTTACAAAGGTGCAAACAAAGATAAGGAAAGACCTTCATTTGACTGGATCAAATTAATCAAATGAACTCTGTTTATAAATTTGTGTCCAACTTTAAACTCTGTCTAACTTGAATATACCAACCTCACTTTAGGCTACACAATTCTAACTCTTGTAATAAGGTTCTTAAGATGCATTTGTGGCTGTTAGTTGTTTACTTAATGTTGTATTGCATTTGTTATCTGATGTAACCCAATTATATTATGCCACATTGTAAGAGAAATATAATCCTGAAAGTTCTCCAGAATTTGTTCGAGTTTGGAGGACATTCGGGTAGGGCTTTAGACATTGTCAGATTTTTAAAATTTCGGTTGATTGTCTTATTTATGTCTAAAATCCACAACTCTCCTTATATTTATAGTACATAAAGTAATATTTTGAAGCTCACTGCTATAGTGTACTGCTATAACCAGCCCTTTTATTATCCACGGAACTGCTCATGCACATTGTCTTCCATGAAACATATATATGGCCTTAAAAGGCCATGCTGAACCCAGCAAGTGCATCCAAGTGCAGTTTGTTATTTTAAAGGTGGTGTAGTTCCTTATGGCTTATACTCATTTAGTCGCTTTTACGACACCCACGGTAAGAGATGGAGTAATGTTATTCTTAAGCAGCTGACCCCCCCCCCCCTCTCCTGTGTGTGGTGTGTGATGCAAAAAGAATAAAAAGTAATACCATGTTGCAAGTAAAATTTTTCTTCGCTCCAAAGGTTTTTATAAGCCTTCCTTATCAGTTGAACGTTTTAGTCAGCATTAATAATTATGGTGTTCATACTAAATAATCCAGTTATATCCGCCACTAGAGCGAGCGTTTCCACAAATACAACGTTTACAACCTCATTGCCAATTTATTCAAAAAGCAGGTAGGTGGTGCCGACTTCAAATATAACGTTGTACTACAAATCCTGTTCATTCAGTTTAGTTAGAACTAACGTGAATTCTAAAATTATAGTGAGAAGGCAAGGTTTACCAATGCTTTATTGTAATTTACTTTACTGTTAACATCAATTTAACGAGCAACATTAGGGTAGCCTATCACCACTCTGTGTTATCAACTTATCAATTGATATGTGACGTTATTTTGTATTTCGTTGTTTCAAGATTTTGTTTAAATAGTACATGCTTCTAACATCTAATTTTTAAGATTTTCCTAGAGGGTATTTAATAAAAAGCAGCCTATTTAATTTATTTTAATTTACATTAAATTAAGATGAAATTGACCTGTGAAGTCAAAATCTCTTGAAAAACTACCCACGGGATTTAGGTCACAAGTAAGAAAAAAGCGGTTCGCTAGTGCTATATAATAATTATGTTATGTTGCCTGTTTTGGTATGTTACTGAAACCATGTTAGTTTAAATATTCAGTAAGTGTGTGTTATAAAATGTAACATTCTGTTTGTGCTAGTTAGTAAATGAAGAAATAAAATTTCTAATTAATCTTTATTCTAATTATTAATTTTTGAGTAACTTAAAATAATTCAATGTATTACATTGCAAAGGTAAATTAATTATCTATTAGGTAATTAACTAATTACCATTAGTCGGAATTAGGTAGTGTGATTTATGTACCTACTTGCAATGATATCATAGAGCAAAAGAATAATATGGACATTCCTCAAATCCCGGGATTTCAGGATTATATGTTTGTAAATATAAAAACTGAAACTGAATGTTAACGTGTAAATCATTAATATATTAAGTACTATTGAATAATTTTGTTTTATTTATCTTATCTCTGAGATATCGATGCAACCGTAAAGACCATCACGGTACCTTGAGATAGTAAATAAATATACTATTGCCAATAAATTACGGTTCCCGGGATTATTATTCAGAAAATCCCAGAAATGTCTATGTTCATATCAACATTTCGTTGCAAGTACATACATCACACTACCTAATTCCGGTCTCTGCTAATTACGTATTACATAATTAGATCACCGTTTTTAAGTCTAATCGACTCATATATATATAGTTTACTAGCGACCCGCCCTCGCTTCTTTTCGGTTTATAAGTTTTTTTTTTTCAAAATAAAATATAGCCTATATTAGACACGGATAATGTAGCTTCCTATTTATAAAATATTTTTTGTAATCAGTTCAGTAGTTCCAGAGATTACCCCCAACATACCTACAACCACACAATTTTACCTCTTTATTATATTAGTATAGATAGATAATAGAGATTGCTTTGGAGTTGTACCTATAATTTTAAAGTTCATACAATTCAAGTGCTTCGATCCTTTCACACTTTTTTGAACACAAGATTCTATTGTAACAAAAAATAATGTAGCTGTATTTTATGGTTTTCAAAGAAGAAAAAGCTTTCATGTTAATAGGTTTTAAGTTTATTATTATGATTTTTTAAAAAGTATCACTAGCTCTCATGTTTCAGAATGAAAAAATAAATTGGTGTATGTGTAATAATGTGTATCCACTATCCACCAATCCCACCAGTAATTTACTAGAATAACGCGTCTATTACCATACCGTACCATCAGCGTGTGTCTCTCCTCTGCTGGATATAGAGGCCTTTCCCAAGGACCGCCACTACAAACGGTCTTCAGCTCTCATAAAGCATCTATTTATCTAATAAACTAGCGGTGCCAGCGACTTCGTTCGCGTTAACTTTAGTGATTCCCGAGGAAACTTGATAATTTATCTCGATAAAACTACGCCAAGCGGTTTTTGCGCCGTGCCCGTTCAGACAGACGGGCGAGCGAACGAACAGACAGACTGACCAAAATTGTTATTTCGCGCTCTGTATCACTCACGTGTACTTTACAGTCAATGACTTTAAAAAAAAATATTTCATGTACAGACACGGCTCCGTTTTATTATATCTATAGATTACGAAAGATAAAATATGTTTAGATCAGTGAGGAATTTCTACTAATTAGACTATAATATAATTATTATTGTAAATCTATTAAGTTTAAACTTAATCCAATTTCGTCTACTTTTATGCAATGTGAAACCAGCCCTTTCGTGTACTCCCGCGTGAGGGATGTATGGCCTTAAAACCCACGGTGGCCAGGCGGGTTGGCGAGTCCACTCTTTTAGAGGTGGTGTAGGTCGGGTCTTGTGGTAGACGCTCTGTTACAGGTGGAATGCTTAAGCATGCTGTCGTCTAGCAATGTCGTCTCTATGCACATGCCAGTAAGTAGCAACTGATCATCAATAGCATGTTTTCGTGCTACTAATGATTCGCACCTTTAATACTAGCTATTTCACTACCCGTTGGTTGCCTGAAGGAAATCGCTTTTAGCGATAAGGCCGCCTATTGCTTCTGCATATGTTTAATGTAATTAATTAGTTACAACCGGTATGCAATAAAGAATTAAAAAGAGATAGTGGCGCATCACTGTCATCGCTAGAACCTTGACCCAATACAAAATCTCATAAATATGCAAATATTCACCCCGGTGATAGTCATTTTCCTTCACCCTCTTTTAACAACTCTTTTTAAAAGATTAATAAACTTAATTTAAAAAATGTGTGGTGTCTTATAAACTTAATTGATAGTGTGGTGTCGGCCGGCTATAGGATATCACCACCCCCATCCCTTCCCGCGGGCGTCGTAAAAAGGCGGCTACCACAAGTCCTGAGGAACTACGCCACCTCTAAAATAATGGACTCGCCAACCCGCATGGCCAACGTGGCGTTTTAAGGCCATACATAAATGTGTAATTTATTAAAAAGTGTTTTAAACTGAAATTTTGAGTTAATCAAAATATAGTTATTTATGGATAATTGAAGAATTATTCGAGGTAAGTCGCCGGAGAAACTCCGACATGAGGATGTAATGTAATACCTATGTATGTGCGAATATTTAAGTCTGGTGAGAGGAATATGACACCATGCGCATTCTGTCTAATAGAAATCAATAGTGTCGACTCTGCAAGCTACGTTCCCACGTTCGCACTCAAAAGTTTGAATCGATGCATCGATTTAAGACGTCGCGCCGTCTGTTTACAGAACGAACGAGTCTATTCAAATCGGATTTTCGTAGTATTGTATAAAGGTTCGCGAGCAAATATAAATGTATAAAACAATATTTTTATATACACCGAAATATATAAAAAGACTGAAATATTATTTCATTTAAAGCTCATTTACACAAGGAGTTTCTCGGGCGCCTGCAGGCGAGAAAACCAGTGAAACGATAGTATCTCCATCTAGTAATCCAGTAACAATTGTTATCTCCATGTGATCACTGGTATCATCGAGTTTTTATCACCATGTAAACACTTGCAGCCGATAAAGTTTGGTCGTATACGATTCTCGTACACAATCTTCTCGCACGAATCGTTCGAGAAACTCGACTTGTGTAAATGAGCCTTTACTCCAGGAATCGCATAGGGTCTAACTGCAGGCTATGTGGGAAGTGTTGTGAATCTCCCCTAGTAAATCACTATAAAGTTTCGAGCCTTAATCTTTCACTCGGGCCCAATGCGGATTGATGGTACATATCGTTGGTGACTTGATTTTAAATTAATTTAAATTTTATCAAAATTTTATGCATTTTTTTCAAATATCAATTGTGCATTATTTGCACGCTGCAATCCAACAGCTATTGGGCGCGCTCGACTGGCCATGTTACCCCTCTCTCACAGAAGACTACCTTGCATTTCCCACTTTATCTTATTTCCCTAATGTACGTACGTGTTTCGGTAGTGAGTGAGATGTGCCAGACTCCATTCCCATCCTATCCCTCCCCATTTTCCCAACCCTTTCTCCAAATCCATTCTCTCTCCAAATATCTCCAAAAGTAGGCAGGCAACGCATCCGGTAGCGTGCCAGCGTTTGTCATTTTGAACTAATATTGTCATGTATCGCGCATGTCGGGCGACAGTATCCACTTACCATCAGGTGGACTGTATGTATGATCATCTGCCTCCATCGTCCATAAAAAAAAAAATATACAACAAAACCGTGAAGGATTTTTAATGGTTTAAAGGCCAATGTTGTTGCTACCCGCCTCAAATAATGATAACTTGATAAGGATAAGTCTAAAATAAGTTCTAAACTGCTACTACATAGGTATGTATCTTTTTAAATATCAAAGATGACCAGCTGAACATTGTTTATGGAATTTTAAGCATCTAATTGGCTTAAATATTTTGCTTTAGGTAATTAGGCGAGGCCATTTTATTTTTAGAAAATTTCAAAGAAATTATTAATCTATCGCAGAGATCGTGACTTTCGAATTACGAAAAAAATTTCACTACACTTCTATCTACTAATTTTTTTCACCCTGCACGCTCCATTCCAACAGGCGCTGGGCGCACTCGACTGGGCTTGTTAACTCACAGGGTATCACAGAAGACTACTTTGCCAATAGGGTACAAAGGTATACCCAAATACCAAAGGGAATTACTAATGTACGTACGTGTTTCAGTAGTGAGTGAGATATACCCGAGCCCATTCCCATCCCATTCTGTCCTATCCCTCCCGAATTTCCCAATCCTTTCTCCAAATCCATTTCTTCATTTCTAAAGGTAGGCAGGCAGCACATCCGTGGCCGTGCTAATGCTTGTCATTCTGGACTAAATTTGGGCCTGTATCGCGAATGTCCATGGGCGACAGTATCCACTTACCACGCAGTACTGTATGCTCGTCTACCGCCTTTTTCCTATGATAAAATAATAGTCTATAATAAAATACTAGTCTATAAAACCTTCGTGTGGTCGTGAGTTCAAATCCTCGGCCCATACCTTCTGCTGAAGTACGGATTTTTTTAAAAATGATGCTACCTCGGCCGCTATACTGCATACTATATCGTGAAGTAACCCGCATGCTCCAGAAATAAAAAAAATCTCTAGTATGTGATCCACCAATCCGCATTGGTGGATTAGGACCCGAGACCCCCCTGTGATTTACTAGGGGAGGCCTGTGCTCTGCAGTGGGACGTTCGACCGATAGAAGGTCTTAAATACAAGTTGATAGGTCAGGTCTTAAAATGGACAGCAGCGTGGTTGGAAAAAGTAAAAATGTAAATCACACATATGTAAAACTGAAAGGTTGTATAGTCTCGATTGCGGACGAAGGTTCTGTTTCGGACGTAAAATGTTTCGGTCGAACACTAGTGAATAATAATAAAAATGATGACGATTTAATTTGTCAAAAACATCCGCAGGTATTAACGCCAATATTTTGAAAAAAAATAGGTTATTTGGATAACCGATTTGATGTGACAATCTTGATTTCCCGAAACTAGTTCAGTTCGATTCTGGTTTAAACGTTGGATTATCTTAAAAATCAGATGTTGGAGCCTGTTTCTATTTATAAAGATTCTTCAAAACGACAAAGTTATAAAATCTTAACCAAAGACTATAAGCCCATACCGACAATAAGGTCCCTTTGTTTAGATAACATCACATTTAAAGATGTGTCCAAGGACACTAACGGTCCTGGGTGGAAATCTCGCGAGGGTAAATTGTGTTTTAATTGTCGCATTGACAACGGGTTTACTTGAATAGGAGGGCGAAGGGTTCGCAAAATTAAATCTTATCCGAGACGGATCTTTTATACTGCCTATTATCTGTTTGTAAATGTATGCTTGTATAAATACAGCCGTACTGAATGTCGAGCGAAAAAAATTTGTTCTATTTTCGACCTATTTTCTATTCCTGCACAATAAACTTACAACTGTAAATTATGAAGAATGCGAAAAGCTGATATTATCCATAAGTTAAAATATAATCTAACGCTAAATACGTCATACGCATACATATTCACCCACCTAATAATACATAAGCACCCTCACTCACACACATTCACAAGCTCGCATGCTCATGCAACAGACACACCCTCACACACTCCGTCTTGCACACCCTCACTCACCCTCCCATACACATACACACCCACAGAGAGAGAAAGAGAGGCAGTCTTGCGTACACGCACACACCACATACATCAAGATTTTGTGCGACGCAGAGCGATGCCCCGTACACAGATTATTGTTAACTTGGCAGAGCACCGGCCACTGCGACACAGGCAACCCTAGTGCAGGTGCCGGGGTCACATATAAATTGTCCAGCTTGTATTTCCTACCAAAGAACTATCGAATTTCAAAGTGTATCTATTTTAGATTGTAACATTTAGGAAACCGAAATCAAAATAAATAAATGGAACTTATCAATGTTGTGGGCGAAATATCAAAATTCCATTTTCTACCCTTTATGTCTTCTCGGAAAGACTTATCAGTATTATCAGACCTGTCAGTTTGCGGTACTCTAATTAGTAAATAATAGAGACTGGAATTGAATGGTTTTTGTATAGCTCAATGTCCTATTAATTGTAATCAATCACAATCTGGGGAATTATATTTGAAGAGGGTCATCCATTATTATACAGTGTTTATAGATTTTTGATAGAAAGTCTACGTCTGTTGTCTGTCAGCATGTCTGTTTGCTTGCGCTAAGCTCGAAAACTACTCTGGGTTTTCTTAAATATAGGATATGCCGGTCAGTATCATCGTAACACGATATTGCGGTAATTGAGCGGCTTTCTACTTGTAGCGCAGTGGGATAATCGTCGCTGTGACGTAGGATTTCATGCGGTACCATACAAAAATGTTCTATGCGTTGCGATAGTACGAGTACCATGTGTGGGAGAGCCTTTAGACCTTAGAGTATTCATTTCGAATTATTTTGAATTTTTTTATTTAGCAGTGGTTTTTATGTAACAAGGTGTACAAAATTGAGAATATTCATACTGTACCATCGAATGGATAGTATAATGGAATTCTCAACCCTTTTGCCAAATCCCCCTACTATATCTCCAAAAGAAGGCAGCATATCCGGGGGCCTGCCAATTTTTGTCATTCTGGCATGTATCGCGGATGTCTATAGGCGACAATATCCACTATCTGCTCGTCTTCCATCTTCATACAATCACACACACACACTGCTCTGGCACATCTCACTCACTACCGAAACACGTACGTACATTAGGGAAATAAGATAAAATGCGAAATGCAGTACATTTCAGGGTAGTCTTCTGTGAGAGAGGGGTAACGTGGCCAGTCGAGCGCGCCCAGCGGCTGTTGGATTGCAGCGTGCACTCTCCCCCTCAAAGTAATTAATTACAGTTGATTTGTTTCCTATTTAGCTAAATGCAATTTTTTGTTTTAGGCGAGAGGATAATTTTGGGAAATTAAAATTTAACATTTTGAAAATTTGGTAATAGACATTTAGAGATATTTTAAAAAGTCAACGTTATGGTCCTAAAGGTTTTTTCCCTTTTATATATTGTACATTCAGGTTTTTGTATTTTTTTAACAATAAGTGACTATAAAAATTTTTCATTTCTCCTATCTTTCAAATAAAAAAAGTAAAAAAAATACAAATCGGACCCCAATCAGATGAAGTCACAAGTAAGATTTATTTCTATTTTATATAAAAAATTGTATTGCACTTGATCGTACAAAAGACGCGCTTGGTGTCTAGAGGCATTGTTGACTAGCCAACTTTTGGGTTGAACAGAGAAACACTGGGAGGTGCCATAAAATGTTTCAATATATACTACCTATAACGTATTAAATATAAGCAAATGTACAATAAATTTGACCTCGCACAAAGCCCACTGTAACACCGCCACTCTTGTATTCACAACACAAATATTCAGTCCATTATCCATTTTTACAATGTTTGAATTGTTTAAACACACATTGTTGTTTAAAATTGTTTGAATATGTTTACGCGGCTATAAAATTGTTACAACCGTTACGGAAATGTTATTTATTTATTTATTTAATTCGGATAACCAACAGAGGTAACAATAAATACATGTAACAAGTAGTGATTACATTTTAATTGTTACTTACAGGTTATTATTACATGCGATTCAAACTACATTCAATAAAGGCCTAAACAAAATTAGTACATATTTTATTTGAAAATAATGAGTTAATTTAGAAAATGTATCTGCTTATGTAGAAATATCTATCTATAGTTTTGCACATATATTATATATCTTTACATAGTATAAAACAAAGTCGCTTCCCGCCGTCTGTCCCTCTGTATGTACGCTTAGATCTTTTAAACTACGCAACGGATTTTAATGCGGTTTTCATCAATAGATAGAGTGATTCAAGAGGAAGGTTTATACGTATAGTTTAATATTGTTTGTGTTAATTTGTTAAAATTGCCAGGCATGCAACACATGCCGGGCACAGCTAGTATATTATATACGTAATAAGGGCCTAACATTCTTTGTTTTTTAACAACCTCTACCCATTTACAGGAGTCACTAGTTTGACAAAACCATGCTACGTAAAATGGTGAAAACTGTAAAGTAGGTATTGAATTATTGAGTGCTAAAAAATAAACTAATAAAGGAAAGGGTAGTCTATGGTTACAAGTTCGTGAATTAAACAAAAATAGTTCATTTTCTAGCGGTTTCTTTTTATCAATTATTGAAAATCCCGCGTAAGGTTAATCCGTTAAAAGAAGCCAAATAGCGGTGTTTCCAAGTGGGACTACTGTTATGAAAAATGTATATTTAAATAGAAACTGGTTGTGTTCGGGATTTGTAC
Organism: Sesia bembeciformis; assembly: GCA_943735995.1. NCBI lineage: Eukaryota > Metazoa > Arthropoda > Insecta > Lepidoptera > Sesiidae > Sesia > Sesia bembeciformis. The sequence goes on along the minus strand of OX031045.1, from coordinate 1,863,151 downwards.
TCAGAGATACACCACTCTTGGTATCACAGGGTAACCTTTTTCAAGGGCTTTAATAGAGAAAATCTTAAATTACAGCATTGATAAAAATATGCGCCAAGGAATCACGGGACTTTTTTTAGAAAAACTAATACTGTATTTCATTATTATTTTTGATCTTGTAGTGTCGAAAAATATCATTTTTTTTAATAATAAACTATCAATTATTTCGATTCTCACTCCTTTACAATTAGCCCCAACATCATTTCTTTTCTCTCTTCCAGCCTGGAAGAGATCTCTAAGTTGTTTATTGTGTTTTGTCGTTTAATGTTATCCGAACATACAGTTCACCTGGTGTGGTACCGTCCGTATATGTTGCCTACCTAAAAATGATGCGCATCACCTTTGTTATAAACATTTAAAAAAGATGGTTTCCACTGCTTTGGTTACCGAGCAAACTACATACTTTAATCATAATATTAACTCAAATCTCAGGGATACCACAACTTTGTGGGAAAGTGTTAAAAATCTTGTTTGTGTTAACAGTAAAGGTCATGTTGAGTTGCCCGAACTTTTTAATGATCCAGATCTTATAAACAGGCCATTTCCTTAATCTACCCGGAAATTATAATATTCGCATATCCGATCTCACGTACTATGAATTTCAGCGACACGGATCTTCCAATTTTAAATTGTATCCTGTTGATTCAAGGTACCTACTATCTCAAAAATAATCAACTCATTTAAATCAAAGGCAATTGGTCTAGATCAGTTATTCCCAAACGTATTTCGGTCACGGACCCCTCACCATAACAAAAACTAACTATGAACCCCCAAGTGAATTAACTTTTATGATACAATAAAACCTGCTAAAATTCTGTTCTCTTTGATGAGATAATTGTACGTGGGTAAGTAGATTGCACGTAGGTAGGGGTCCGTATGGACCACTTTGGGAATGACTGGTCTACACGGTATATCGCTTGACATGATCCACTTGGTTTTTCCTCACACATTAGGAGTTATTACAGCGATAATTAATGCATCTATTGACTCGAATACATTTCCAACTGCGTGGAAAACAATCGTTCGGCCTTTACCCAAAAAACCACATCCAACTGAGCTCAAAGACATACGACCGGTTAGTATATTGCCGTTCTTATCCAAAATCTTAGGAAAAGTGGTCTGTCACAAGTTAATATCTTACATGGAGTCAAATAATATTCTTCCGAGTGTCCAAACAGGTTTTCGTAAAGGTCGTAGCACACCCACTGCCCTAATTGATGTCGTCGATAACGTAGTTGTACTCTAGGCTAAATTATTCTGATACTGTTTACGCATCACGTCTAATGACTAATAAGTCGGAACGCAAGGTATTATCCAACGTGTGCAAAGTGCATGTGCACGATACTGCTTCAAAGTTCCTCCACGTAGTCACGTTACTCCATACCTTAATGAGGCGAATATTTTAAAAATGTCACTGCGTCAGGAGCTTCAGTTGGCTTCATTACTGTTCGGATCTTTACAAAAAACTAAAATGGTTTCATTAAAGTGACGTTAGGACTAAAGTAGGACGGCACTTATTAGATACTAGCGACCCGCCCTCGCTTCGCTTCCGTTATTTCTAGTAATTAAGATAGCCTATGTTACTCGGGGATAATGTAGCATTCTAATGGTGAAAGAATCTTTGAAATCGGTCCACTAGTTTTTGAGTTTATTCGCTACAAACATAACAAAAATACAAATCTTTCCTCTTTATAATATTAGTACGATTATTCGTTACAACTGCAGCCTTCCGTGGTAGTTTCAGATATGCTGCATCAAAAATGTGGAATAATACACCACCACCAATCCAGGAGATAAGAGGTCTAAACACGTTTAAAATTAAATACAAATATTTTCTTTTAATATCAAAAACAACTACTACTTGGAATGCGTGTTTTACCTTCTTATCTGAAGTAGTCATAATTACAGTGTATACTTTTATTCTCTCTTCGTATGTGTCAACACCTTAATATGTACTCGTATATATATATTTCTTTCATTTATTTATTTTATTTTAATTTGACTATACGCTATACATTTATCTTTAATTTAATATGCTTGGTTATTATATGACTATTTAGTTACTAATTTATTAAATAATATACTTTTGTCCGTGCGTTACCGATGGCTCCACTGAAAATCAGCGCCGTGACTGACAGTTGGAAACCTTTTCCGGCATCGCAACACACGCATGCATGAAATAGGAACGTGTCATTTTTTTTCTTTTTTCTTTTTGTTATTTCTTGTATTTTTTTTTTAATATTTGTGATTGTCTTTTGTTTTCCTTATTGCCTACATCGTTTCTTTCTTTTGGTTATTGTGTTATTTATTTTGTGTGTGTAAATTTATAATAATATGTATATTTATATTCTATGTCGGAATAAAGTGTTGTCTATTGTCTACCTTTGGAGAGGTAGGAATTAATTTGGAGAAAGCGTTGTGAAAATGAAGAGCGATAAGATGGGAATGGAATCTGGCTCACTCACTACCGGGCTAATAGGATAAAGTGTAAAATGCAGTATATTTGACAGTAGGGACCCGTTAACGGTAGATTTTTTCAATTTGGTCAACGATGCACCCATTTGCTACAAATAAAAATAATTTACAGGTCACCACGGGGACGCGTAGTCGCCGAGGGTGTATACAGCAACGCTCACTTCATGCATGCAGCGACTTCGCACGTGGGTGACATCGTACAAGTCCTCACGCAGTCGGGCAGCCTCTGGGAAGGCGTCTTCAAGACTTTCAGCGCGCAGTTTGAGGTGAGTACACCAATACAACCATGCCAGTAGTCCAGCACACCGTGCGGTGTCGGTCAGCTTTAGAACACCACCACCTCATCTCTTCCCGTGGGTGTCTAAGACGCTACTACAAACCCGAGGAACCGTGGACCCGCCAAAACCCGATTGACCAGCTATACAGCTATCATGCACAAGATAATGTACATGAGGGAGCCCGTGTCCCAACAGATCCTAAAAGAGCCGGTTACGGTTACACTTCAGTACTATACTCGTACATGTGCGTTTTCGGCATATCTGTGTGCACGTGACCGTCAACCGAAACTGGAGCAGATCAATAATCGCTGCTCAGTAAGCATACTGTATGTTTTACACTGCACCTGACTTACGACAGTCACTTGCCAAGTAGTTGGGTGAAAAGAAAACAAGCAGATATGTGAACAGGTTACTCACGATTTATTTATTATAGCCGATATGTCGGTCCAGTTAGATGAACCGTGGTCGCGGCCAAACTGCGGAGGCGTCTGAGGGTATTGCTACTATAGACAGACAAATCTGTCTACAAATACATTTTTTATAGTAATGATACCAAAACTCAACTTCAATGCTCCAGTTACCGGCAAAAAGTCGCATTCGCTTGAAAATATTTTGTATTCTATTCGGAAATATTTTGAAAATCAATCGGAATTTTAGGTAGTTTTAGCGAAAACTTCTGTTTTGGTCCATATTCCTCATCATTTTACGAATAACAGCAACAAATTATTTTACCATAGTATACTACATGTCGCTAGCTACATTTTATACACAAAATATTGTATTTAATTTTTGTAAAATAAATAAAACAATATGCCCTATAAACGCCACTGAACGACTATTGTCTCCTCAGATGCCCGATGGCCTTCACAGAGAATACATATCGCTCCTTTTTTTTTTGTCCTATTTTATATTTCTTTCTCATTCCTTTATGTTGCGTTCAGATAATCTTCATACTAGTAATATTTTTTGTCTAAATTTTTTTTGATTAGTTTACAGGACAGTATTCGTTATGGTGATAAATATTTATATATGTATATTTTTTCCGACCACGGAACGAATTTGGTATATTATGTAATGCATTTGGGTTAAGAAATATGTACCTATATGTTTGTGTACACCCGTTTATAACAACTTTTCTCTAAAACTACCTGACCAATTTTGAAGCGGTATTTTTGTAAACTTTTAATTGTAGATACTTTAGAGCGTATTTCTTGATGGGTGTTGTGGTTCTAACTTACCAGGGGGGCGCTGCCGTACCAAATTAAATTAATGAGTCTTTCTAAAGTGTATAGTTAAAAGAGGTGTATATTTTACACATAGCCGTAACCATCTGAAGCGGAAGCCGAAAATGGCTAAAGGAACTCCTTGAAATATGAAGGTATGATGTTTGGACACATTTTTTGGTCTAATGGACAATTTTCATACATAGAAGAGAATGATGCTGTACCCCACAGCCGACTGGGTGTTATATCTCTCACAGCAGATAGACGTGTATCAATGCGATTATAATTTCTAAATGTATGCATTTATTCGAATGAGTCTTTCTGTAGTTAATAGCTATAGAGGTATACTCAAGAAGAGGTATGTTTTATCTGCATGCTGCATCTTTTAGCCCCTGGCCAAGCTCAGCTGCCTGTGTTACGCCACTTTTGCCGTGAAACGTCCAGTATTACTTCATAAACGATGCCGTACGACCATTTTCGTATTTAGCAATATTTTCCGTATGATTGATTAGAAAAGAAACAAACATCACAACATATTAATACTTATAATTTATTCTCTGTTTGTTATTCTTATTCTATACTAGCGACCCGCCCATCACTTCGCTTCGGTTTATTAAATTTAAAACAATCGGAATAAGATATTTTTCTGCGATAAAATGGAGCCTATATTTTAAGTTAGACCTCTAGCAATAAATCGGTGAAAACTGCATTCAATTCCATGCAGTAGTTTTTGCGTGATACGTGTACAAACATACATACAGACAGACAGACAAAATTTCTAAAAACTTGTTTTGGCTTCTGTTGCTCTAATAAAGACCCCCCCTCCCAATATTAGTTTTTTTTTTCAATATCTATAATGTATAGACATCGGCCCTGTTACAATTTTATTATATGTATAGATTGTATACTTACTAGTATATTAGTGCCTTAAGATCGCCTTTTCCTAAATAAATGAAATAATATTTTTTTTTAAGTCAGTATTTTTATTTAGATTTATTTTTATAAAATGTTAATAATGATAAATAAACTTCATTTAACACTAATATACATACATAATATACATAACAGAAACGAAAATAAATTATACACTATATGTTACCAATAATAATCAAATAAGTATCAAAATTGTTTATTCCTTCATAAATAGTATAAGGGCGGCCGATCGCAGTGGTTTCAAAAATCTAACATATCGACTCATCCGTAGAACGAAGTCCCATCTGCAAGATGCTTACTTTCAGGAGAGCTCATTGAAGATGTAAACGCGTATATTTCCTATACTCAGAAACTTGGAGTTTTGAATTTCTGGTATTATGTGATTGAAATTGGTATAGTCTATACCCTTTCACATATTTTCCCACGTGGTATTATCTTGCAAAAGATAGTGGGTCTGATTTTAACATGGGACGTTTTTGCTCTATGATCATATCGGACTCTGTTCTGCTGATTAGTCGATATTTACTTAAATTAAACTTAAATCGATATTTACTAAGCAAAGGGACCTTATTTTCGGTATTTATATATTGACTTTGGTTAAGATGTCTAACTTAAAATTGTGTTGTTGCTAAATTCTATTTAAACGGCAACATTCCGTGACATATGATTTAAGGATATAAATAATATGTTACTTTCTTTTTAATATTACGCTAAACTCCAAATATAACCGACAATAAAGGTCAGGTAATTTTGTTGTTTTCTATGAATTCCGTTCCCCGAATGGCCCTCGACAGCCAATAGTTGTCTTAATCATTGTATTACAATAAACAAACAAACGCGTATAATTTCGATATAGCCCTGTAAGCGTAGGCAGGTACGCGAACATTACCCCACTACCCTGTGCATAGCCTGGATCGATAGTGGCGCCCCCACTTGCATATAGCTCAGTCTGTCCCGGGGATTCGGGGGGTTGCAACGGCCGTGACCCCGCGCGAGTTTACATCGAACCTGCGACCATGCGGTGCACATTTGTTTACTTAACGTGAAGTGAGAAAAACTTGACTTTTTGTTTAGCGTTTTAGTCCTTTATCGATGTAACATCCAATGGGATAGGTACTTACATTATGCTTAATAAATATATTATATTGTCTTAGTAAAGGGACTTTATTGTCGGTTCTAGTATCTCGGACGTCGAGACTTAAGTGTAATTTTAAAAAATGATTTTAAAACCTTGAAAACACGAAGTTTTAAGTTGAAAAATCTTAACCATAGTAAATAAGTTCATATCAAAAGTCAAGGATCTGTTTAAATTTTAATAAATATTTTCAATGCACTGATAGTTGTCATCTGATAATCTTGCGATAATATTATTCGATGCCTATGCTTTTAATATTAAAATTATAGCAACAAGTACATATACATTTTAGGCATAAATATGAAACCTTTCACCGTGTAAAAATATCAATTCCTTAGGTCGATGTGACCAATTATTTACAAGCTCAGAAAGATTCAGATTATAACTACCTATCCACAAAGCATTTCTGTAAAAATAGTAGGCATATATTTGGCCACTTCCCGCAAATATCTATAACACATCTTTGATCAGATATCGTCATATATGATTTGTAACATTGATATGAACAACCCCAAGGTACACGTTCTGAGCCCTTACTTACAAGTTCGTTAAAAAAATCTATTGCTTTTTCATGTTTCAAGAACAAAGGGACATACTCCTGGCAGTTTCACATAAGTATTCATAATACCTCGACTGCAAATTTATGAATCAAAATTATATACACTTAACGCCCGTTTTAGGTACATTAGGTATTCGAATGTCGGAAAAATTTCACTACATCTCGACTCGGGTTGATCATCGGAATCCAAAATAACAATTTCGAAATTTATATTTTATATATGTCTATATATTTTTAACCGATTAAAATGAAATTCTACATAAATATCTATAAAAGAATTAGATCAACACCCTTATCCCTTCCCCGTTGACGTGGTATTTTCATATGAAAACCGCTATTTTCAACAGTCATTTTAGATAACGAATTCGGATCTTGGCTCCGAAAGATGCACAGTTGCACAAGTAGGAAGTCATCGAAATGCTAGACGTACAATAGAAAAGATTGGAAGAATATTTTTAACAAAATTCCACGAGGAGTCAAAGGAAATCTAAATAATCATGTCCTGCATAGCCCAAAGGTAGACTGGGAGTTAATGCTGCAAGGCATTAAGTCCGCCTTTTGTAATAATTAACAAAAAAGAGTAAATAAATAAATAATCCAAACCGCTTCAGAATCTGTTAAATAACTTTCCGAGTTTATTGCGAATTAGTGGCGCGCATTGGCGTAAACTAGTAGCAGTCTGCATGTACCTATATGAAGATTGTTTTTAACTGACTAGAAAATGTCAGAAGCGCTATACCCTGTACGATCTTTCGCGGCACACGAGGTCTTTAAAACGTGAGAACGGTGCAGCGCATGTCGCGCACTTCCTTGCACTTACGGGCTTTATGGACGAGCGAAGTGATGTCGCCGCGTTCTTATCGATAGTGTTAATTACCTTATTATGCGAAAAATAAAATAATGTATTGGGTGTTTGAAAAGTAGATACTTATTTATTAACATAATGTATATTATATTAACAGAGCATTAAATAAAACAAAATAATTAACTGAATACTACTTATAATTAAGGGTATCTACATAATTAATTTATAACCGTTATTTTTTGTAAATATATAAGACAAAACATTACTAAACTAAATTAATTACTATATTCTAACGAATCTTGGGCCAAATCATCATCGGAATCACTGTCCTCAACCACATTTATTATGAGGCGATCAGATAAATACATCTTCCTTAGATCTTGGTCTTGCAGAGCTTCCGCATGACGAACACACTTAGCCCAATTTCATCGATGATATTATATTTATCGATAAGTTGGGTTCCGCGCGCGCGGCCCTAATGACACACGACTGAAGCGTTTTATGGCCTGTGTCACGAAGGATCGTACAGGGTATAGCAATCTTTTACTTGACATATTGACACAATGCACAGATTTGTGCCCTTGCCATAAAAAACATCAATCACCTGCAGTTTCGCCAACGTAATTATATTATATAATGACAGTAGTTAAATGGTAAGCTCTGGTTGTATGAGATTCACATCACTATCAAGAACATAGGACCCATTTCGGCACTTTAGTGATGATTAATATACGCGTAAATACACGTACTGCTGTGTTGTCGGCAGGTTTTCGAAGAGGTTTTCTTTTTGTGGGTGTAGTAAAAGGCGATTAAAGGATAATGAATCCGCCACCACAAGCGCTGAGGAACTACACCACCTCTAAAATAGTGGACTCGCCAACCCGCTTGTCCAGCGTGGCGTTTCAAGGTCATACATTCCTCGTGCACAAAACAAGGTGCACGAGGAATGTATGACCAGCAGTGGGTTATAAAAGGGTGTGTTATGGTAACATACATGTAAAATATGTAAGTTATGTGGCAAGCTCTTAAACAATGTATTAAAGCCGGCGTCAATGATACAACCTGCTCGTATGATTCAACCGTTTGACTTTCACTATCCGGCGATACTCACTACGTAATCACTGCGGCCGTAAAATGGATGGACGGGCCTCATTCACTCTCGAAAGTAAGACTGTAAGTCGTTGCATTCACGTACTTCTTTTTCATTGCAGGTTATGTTTTTATAGAAAACAAAGGGTGGACGAGCATAACTGGCATATAAACCACTTTGATGGTTAGTGAATACTGTCGCCAATGGACATCTGCAATATATGCTAACATATGTCAATAATGACAGAATATAGATACGCTTCCTATTTGCAAATTTAGAAGTCAGAATTTTGAAGATTGCCTATGTTGCAGTAGGGTTGGTGTAAGTAATGGGAATGGTGGAGTTAAACATGTCGGCCGGCTCTAGAATAGTATCACCCTATCTCATCCTGTGGTTGACTTACGATAAAAGGCTACTAAGAGATAACAAAGTCGCTACCACAAGCCCACGCCGCCTCTAAAAGAGTGTACTCGCCAATGCCTATGGTCAACGTGGCGTTTTAAGACCGTACGCCCATGATAAGCAATAATCAATGAAAAGTCTTGTTACGAAGTAGGAACTATAACAGGGTGAAGGATTTTCCTCATTCCACTACACTCTCCTTTCAATGAGATGGAACAGAATAGGATGAAGAGTAGAGAGCGTTTCTGGAATGAGGGTTGAATGGAAAGGTTATTATATAAGAGTTAGTTTAGTTGTAGGACATCGGAGTTGTTTTAAATTATTCTGTTTCGCTTTAGGGCCAAGTGAAATTCGTTGCCGCTGTGGGTGGCGATGTATGCGATGCGATTATCACACTCCGCAAATGTAAGGCGCCGCCCACACGAGCGACTCTCGCGGCGATACCCTCGCCCGACCCATTAAATCGATAGTATAAATAACAATATGAGCTATCGCCGAGCCGTCTACACGGGCGGAATTATCGCCCGTGTAGACCTCGAAAGACTCGCTCGTGTGGGCGGCGTTTAAACGCATTCGCTATCGCTATGGGGAACGAAAGTGTGTTGATTTTAGTCTAGCTTAACAGTCATTGATGCCGGCGTGTACCAAGTAACAGTAAACCGTACCACGGCAGTATGAAAGCATAATGTATACCGCCATATGGTACATAGGCGGTCAGGCGGATAGTTTCCCCGAGTATTTTAATAATAAAAAAAACACTGTTAATAAGAATAGAAATCAAAATTTTCGTTTTTATTTTGTTCTGATTGGATAATTAATTAGTCTGAAAAAATCTCAAAAATATTATTTTTTTAAGTTTAAATATTTTTATAATATAAATAATGATTAAAGACGAGCAATGTTTAATTTTTATTCCGTTAAGATATTATTAAGATTCTTTTTCGAAATTTAGGTTAATACATGTAACGACAACATGTATGCGGAGGCCCGTATCCAGGCAGTGGATACTGAAAGGGCTTATCGCATCGCAACGTTATTACATGTACAATGGCATGATAGATGTTTTTTTTTGAGAATAATATAAATAATTTAATTAAATACTTACAATTATTTTCAGCCAGTAAGTAGGACGTTGATTGATCGCTTATTAGTGTATTATTATTTTTTAAGCTTGCTACCCACTACGATAGCAAATTCCACATATATCCTAAATAAATCTTTAAAATTACAGCGGATGGCTTGTCAATTTATTTTATCTCTTTCTCAGTATATAGCTACCCAGATTTCCCGCGAGTCCATTCAACGTTATCACTTCCCACTGCGTATGATTTAAATACAAGCAAAACGAAACCCTAATGCTTTGGGTTAAGGTTCGCAAAATTGTTTAAAATGTTTTAGGTAAGTGAATGAGATAAGATACGTTTCATATGAAGGACTAATTTCGAACAATGCTACTGAATATTACGGTATTAATCAAATAAATTTTAAAAATTTGTTTACCTAGTGTGAAACTAGATCGTATTTCTCAAGTTTATTTAGTCTTGCGATCCCTTTAAGGAATAAAAAGCTTAGTGTTCTCATAGAATCTTTAAGTAAATAAACAAAGGATTATCCAGTGACGGCGTCCTTGGATTGGTGAAGTGCAGTGGATCTCTGTGGAGAAAAAATCCAAGTGAATCTCCCAGGGGACCCTAGTGGACGGAGAGCAAATTTTAGCTGACTGACTCTTAACCATTTTTTTATTGAAAGGTTTGTATAGAAAAGTACAATCGGTATAAACCGATTGTACCTTTCTATACAAAGCTCAACACTTGCACGTGTTTGTTTTGTTTCAACCGTACACGTCCGATCTATAAACACGAAGGGCTACGAATGCGCTCAGCTCCTATATTGTTATTAGCGTTACCAAACAATTGCTGTTTTATTTAACTATTCGTTTGGTCACTCGTGATAATAAGGCAAAATAGTGTAATTGTTTTGTATAATTAGTTTTCGAGTGATAAAAATTGACCGTGCACCAATCTCATTTGCCTAGAGTATAAAATTTCTCTAACATTGATAATTCAGTTAGTAATAATTTATTAATGTTTAGTTTAAATTGATAAATATGTACTTGAAAATTAGCATTTATTCACAGTAGATAGATAATGTTACATAATGTTAGATATAGTTGTCATTAGTATGTAAAACAGCGCTACGCGCTCGACACTCGCGCGCAGACTTTTTTTTTTTTTTTTTTTTTTTTTTTTGTTAGGAGAGACAATCAGGAAAAATCCTGCATAGGACACCTGGTACCATCTAGCCTGGCTGGGCCAGCCTAGGTGGTACCAGGTAGTGTCGGACTCTTACCGACTAAAAAACCTGATTGCCTCAACATCGTGTATGTCTCGTTCTTGTGGCCATAGTGGCCTATTAAGAATCACCGGTCGCGTTGATGTAGGGCGAGCGCAGAAGGCGCTCAGCCAGGAGAAGAGTGTGCGTTGCAACAGCCTAAGGGCTCCCCCGCCGATAAACCGGCGGAAGGAACGGACCTCGGCTAAGGGCGTTGCATTGGGGGGATATCGCGGGGTCGCGAGTCGGCGAGAAACGCCCAGGCATATGTTTACATCTTGTGAACATGTTGGCTGGGGGCCGGTGTGTGTTAACGGTGTATCGGGGGGGAGTCCACGTCTCCGCCGGCGGGGACGGTGTCTGTGTACTGTGTTTGGGTGCAGAGTGAGAGCCGCATTGACAGCGGTGATCGGGTCATCAGGTTCTTTTAAGGGAGCTCAGGCCTTGAAGAGGCCGAGGGTGCTAAGTACTTGGTCGTACTGGATGACAAGGTTACTCGCGCGCAGACGTTAAACGCTTTAACCTTTCAGATCCGAACGTTAAACGCTCGACAGCCTTTCATTTTAAAGGCTCGAGTCTTAAATGCTCGCGAATGATTAACCCTTTAGTCGTAAAGTAAGCACTGGCTTAGCATATGAGTGTCGAGCGTTCAACGCTCATGTTTACAACACCAGATAGATTGATATAATTTATTGTATACCAAAACACAAAAATACAAGTAATCGCCAAAGCATAAGACTTCACTAACAAAATTTGGCTTTATTATTTGAAACAAAAATTTCGTGTCTTGGTACCTCTGTCGATCACGTACCAAGCGCCTCAATCCCCTTGGAAGGTCGCGTTTAGCTGTCTGGGTAGACAGCTATGTTTAATTAATAATAATTAACTTTACATTTTTTTTTTAACTTTTTTCAGCAAACATCAAAGCATTCGCTATAAACGACAGTCAGAATAATCTATCAAGAAACACACGTTTTTAACTGACATTGTTACGAGAATGCGAGTCTTTTAAGAGTGATGTAGTTAGTTCTTCGGGGTTTGTGCTAAAGACATTATCCGTTAGTCGCCTTTTACGACACCCACGCGAAGAGATGGATGGATCTATATTAGAATTTAAAAATTATATAAGGAGATATAAAAGTTGGCTATTTTTACCACGTTGTAGCCAGCCAGCCCTTTTGTCATCCACAGCTGGTTACGTGCCTCCCCGTGCACATTGTCTTGTACAGGGGGAATGTATGGCCTTAAAACGCCACGCTGGTCAAGCGTGTTGGCGAGTCCACTCTTTTGGTAGTGGTTTAATTCCTCAACGCTTGTTGCATCCGCACAAGTCGCTTATCCCTTAGTCGCACTTTTACAACATCCACGGGAAGAAATATGGCGGTCCCATTCTAAAGCAGAGCGACACCACACGACCCATTGTTCTAACTAATTGTTTGAAATTAATTCCTTTATAATTTGATGTAACGTTATCTGCACAAAGACACCTTCGGAGTGGATTACTTCTTACAAATCCAAAGTTGTTTTAAGAATCTACTTAATTAGAAACACTATGGGACAACTGGGACAAGGCAAAGCTTTCAAAAATTACGAGAATAAGGTCCTTTTTCTTAAATGTCAATTAGTGGTCGCTGACAGGTGAATGTCACGCACATTATGACGCCCACTCAAAAGGTTTTTTTTTTTATTATATGACATTGAATTTGGCTTTTGCATTCATATCTTATCATGTTTTTAAGTCGGTTCTCAGGAAAGATGGATCCAATTTTGGTACATTTTTAACCCCCAACCCCTAGTAATTGCCAGCCTAACCTTTGTCCCCGATAGGAATGCCCCTCCTCGTTACCGTCGTCGTCCTCGGCACGTCCTAGATGACCCCGACGTCCCAATTAATGCTGCCAATGTTGTCTCTATACTACACACATAGGCTACACATATACACCGTCCCCGCCGCCGGAGACGAGGAGGTACCCCGCGCTACATCGTGAACATACACCGGCCTTCGACCAACATTTTTACCAGGTATCGGCACATGCCTGGGCGCTTCTCACCGAGTCGCGATCCCGCTGGTACCCTTCCAAAGCAACGCCCTAAACCATACATGTCCGGTGACTCTTGAAAGGCCATTAGGGCCTCAAGAATTTAGCCATTCCGAAACAAAAAAAGAATCGTTAAGTTTTTATACGGTAGTTAACTATTCTTAAACTTTCCAAAAAATGTGCTACACACATCGATTTATTTTTATTTTATTTGGGAAACAAACGGATAATACGCGAGCTTAATTATAAAAACCACAATTATAAAAATGGACTTGAGTGTGTGTACTGAAATTACTATTTGAATCCATTACATATTATATCCGAATTCATTGGCATAATTCATAGGTCCCTACATCCTCACCCTCATATAGTGCACACCCCTCTCTCCCACTTACCATCAGCCCGTGTCTGTCCACTGCTGGGTGTAGGGCTGTCCCAAGAACCACACACGGTCTTCCGCTCTCCGACTTAAAGTCGTCAGTCCACCTGACCGAAGGGCGCCCGACGTGGTGACCAGTACGTGGTCTCCATTACTGGACTGGCCTTCGCCACGACTTAGAATCTAATTATAGAATTTTTTAAAAAGAAATGAACTTATGTACATATTTTAAAGTGTGTTCATGTTTGTCCACAGGTAGTACTAGAAGTGGCCCACCGGCTGGATCAGGAGGGCGTGGTGGTGGTCGACTCCGTGGTTGAGAAACTGATCTTCAAGCCCCACGATGTCGTCTCGATCCGCGTCAAGGACGCTGACCTCGAGTACGCTACTCACGACGTATTCCAGACCGACTCCGCTATATCTAGCAAATTTAATGGTTAGTACTTGTATATCAACTTAACATCAGGAGAACGGGCTTCTCCTTGTAATCGTGGCGGAGTTTCGGGCGATAATCAATTACGTGGGCCCTACATAGGACACGCATATTCAGTATCGAATTATAAGCAAACTAAATGCACTCCTAGGTAACTTAGGAACACTGCTGCCTTCAGTGGTGATGTCTGTTTTCTTTGTTTCATAAATAGAAAAGCAAACGACCAAACAGTGGATACTGTCATCCATGGACATCTACGATACCAAACGATGATAATCGTCCTATTGGGACTAATCTAGTATTTTCTTGTTGCAGGCAACGGTCGGAACGCGGAAGAGCGTCACCTCGAACCGTGGGATGGGTGCGAAGGGGAGCCAATCGACTCGCCCTCATTGAACGGCGACGCGAGGCTCGACGACCTCGAGTTGGACCACAGAGCCAACGGCTGGGACGCGAACGATATGTTCCGCAAGAACGAGGAAGTTTACGGCGTACACAGTACTTATGACCACTCGCTGGCCGGGTACACTCTTCCTTTGCAGAAGAAGGATACACAGGACTATAGGTCAGTTATACAATCCTTTAAACCTCGTGTGACCTTAGTTTACGGCGTACACAGCACCCATGATCACTCACTAGCTGGATACAGACTTTCGTTGCAACGGAAGAACACACAGGACTATAGGTGAATTGAACAATCCTTTATTTAAAACCATTGTGACCCTAGTTTATGGCGTACACTGTACCTATGACCACTCGTTGGCCGGTTACACACATCCCGTGCAGCGGAAGGACACAGGAATAGTCCTGTGTGCAACTATAGAAGTGAGTTGTACAATCATTTAAAACTCTAGGCCCTAGTTTCCTTTCAGGTGTAGTTCAAGTTCAAGTTCCAGATGTGGTTGTATTCACAGAAAATGATAACTGATCGACTAATTGCAGAAAATATTTAATGATAAGGTGACATAGTCTAAAATGAAGTTTGTACAAATCTGGATTTATGAATGGTCTCGTGTCGGCTGACTTTAAAATAGCACTGCCTTATCTCTTCCCATCGCCACTAAGAGGTACCAAAGCCGCTGCTACAACTCTAAAGGTATGATTCCGAAAACGACCGCGGTAACCGACTGCAGTTGCAGGCCGTGACCGCAGACTGCAGTGATACTGCCGTCTCCGGTCGGAGCAGTTCCGAACACAATCGCAGAGAGCTGCAGCAGTCATGTCAGACATGTTTAGCGATTCTGATTTAATTTTATGCCTTTTGTTGGAGGAAGAAAAAGTAATATTGTAAAAGGAAAAGAAAACCAACAATGCCTTTATATAAAAGCAGATAATTTGAAGGAAGTTATTCATTGCTTATTAAAAAACATCTGATGGGTGACGAAGACATATTTAGAAGCTATTGTCGTTTGAATAAAAAACAGTTCAATTTTATACTGTTTTATTAATGTCGATATCAAACCATCGATATCTCCCATCCCATGGTTTTCCAAACGATATCTTTAACGTTATCTTTTATTGCGATAATTAGCGTGGTCTGCGTCATAAAGAACTGGATGTTTGGCTACGAGGTTGATTAACTGCACTTCTACTTCCGAGAAACTCATTTTAAAACACAGCTGTCGCTTTGCGGTCGGCGACACTACTGGTTGGAGAGCGGTACTGCGTCGTGACCGCAGGCGACAGTGTTCGCACGCTCGGTATTGCTTTCATATAAAATCATAGAAACCAGCAGTGTCGCCTGCGGTCTGTCGCTGCGTGTGTGCCGCGGCGGCAGGCAACAGCCACGCTGCGGTCGCCTGTTAACGACCTCTAAACGAGTGAAATCGCCAATCTGCTTGACCAGCGTAGTGCTTTAAGCCCACACTTCTGTCATGTACAAGCTAATGTACATGAGGATGCCTATGGCCAGCAGTGGATACTAAAATGACTGGTTACGGTTTACTGCAACGTGTACGCGCATAAAGTCGCGGGCACTACTAGTTAATAATATTGTATTCTTCCCTACAGAGACGCGGAAGCAAAAGCGGAAGAGATCGCAGCGGAGATAGAGAGCGCTCCCGCGTACAAAGCGCGCATAGAGCTAGAGAATGGAGACGAAGAAGAGAGATTCGCGGCGGTCGTGAGGCCCGCCGACTCCGGGAATGGGAACAGCGGCAAATACGTTATACCTAATAAGAGGAAAAATATGCAGGTAGGTGGTACAAGAAAAATTGACTCGTGGGACTTGTATTATTCGACACTTTTTGGATGTATTATCAAAGTATACAAGGTTAAATAAAAAAATAGCTACTTAATTTAATAGAGTTTTCGCAGATTGATTTCTAATATCTTCAGTTATAAAATTTAAAGATTTAAATACCCTATTCTCAGCAATTTGATCACATTACTTCATAACATACAATGTCTATAATTATCTGAATGTTTCCATTTCCAGACTGGCAAGCTAGTGACAAGCAAAACGTCAAACAACGGCGCCTCCCCCGGGGGACCCGCCCCCTCAGGGCCCCCGCCGGCAACGAAGCCCTACCACGCGACGCCCCCCTCACAGTCCAAGGACAAGGAGCACCGGCCGCGTCCAGAACGTAGAGACGATAATCCGGTATGACAAATTTATCTTTATTTTATTTAAGAAACCAACGATTTTGTTAGAAGACTACCACGAAATGTACAGCATTTCCCACTTTATCCTATGTCCCCAATGTAAGTTTGTGTTTCGGTAGTGAGTGAGATATGCCAGAGCCCATTTCCGTCCCATCCTATCCATCCCAACCCTTTCTCCAAATTTATTCCTATGCTATCTCTGAAATAATAAAAATAAAACTGTCAGAATGTTCTAATTGCATCATTGCCATATATGGAAATAATAATAGTTATCGCTTCCCTATCGTGGGTGGTCTTATATTGCTAAATGTCCAATAAACCAAAAAGTGATATATACGGGAACACAATTGAAAATTGTAACTTCAGTTTGACGTGCTTTATTTGCCACTGAAGGGCGCGCAGAACAACAACGCCTCCGTTTGAGGGTAGATATGTATACATATATATGGCTGACATCTACCGCCCTTGATATTAATACATATCACTAATACGTAAAAAGTTCATATCGCAATTGACCAAAACCTCGGAATACCCAAATACCAGCATATTAAAAAAGTTAAACATCCAACTAGCAAATTAAACAAATTGTAAAATGACAGTAATAAAACTCTTTTGCATTTAATATGAAGTAAGTTATTACCTTATTAAAATAAGTAAAGGATTTATAATAACTATTAATAACAAAGGCTGTTTAAATCACTTTTAAATCCTACTACCAAACTAAATGTTAACCGATACATTGTCAGACAACGTATAAAACTGTATAAACTAGGGTTTTGACTGAGTCTCATACATACATATGTTTGACTATATTGACGTTCTGCCTAGATCTATCGCCTAGATAGATGTGTAAGATCACACTTGCAATAATCGCTGCAATTAGTTGCATCAAGTGAAAGAAATGCACGAGGTTAAATGGGAGTGAACACGTTTGCAATTAGTTGCAATGCGATTTGGCGACGACTTTTTAAAGTTGCAAGCGCACGCAATTTTAGTGCGATTTAAAATTGCACTGGAATTGTTAACTTCAATAGTCTCAACTTCGTTGTATCTTTTTACGTAATCGCAAGACACAAAATATCAAGTATATTGTTGAAATTTTAATACAATATAATTAATTGCATGTGTGTAATGTGTCCACAATAGCTGTACGACGACGAGATTATCGCACAGCAACTATGTATTGCAATAGCCTGTTCCACCTCTAAGACAGCTGCTATTTACGGGATTGTGCTATTTGGACATTTTGCTACAAAAACCACCTGATACGGACGCTAATTATCATTCTCTACATTACAAATGTCCATTATTGTTGTACTCAGCCGGTGGTGGTGGCTAGCGTGAGTGCTACGGGGCCCAAAACATATGCAGCCCAAGCAGGAGGATACCATCCACAGCAGCCTTTCCCCTCCACACACCAGCAACAGTGAGTTATTGTTTTATTTATACTTTATCGTTTTAACAAAAGTTAAACTTAATATTTTTCTTCCAGCCAACTTTGGGATTATTTAGTGATGGTATAGTAGATGCAAGGAAAACAATTTAAAAAAAAATGAAAATGTATCCTTATTAAGAAGTACATTTAGGAATTTAGACAGCTGACCTGATTTTTTTTTTTTTATTTACTCTATAAATCCATCTCTATTTCTATCCATGGATCTCCATTCATCTCTATCTCTATATTTCTCCACGTTTCGGCTGGGTTGCACCAACGATGGTCACAAACTGACTGAAATGGCGAGTAGTGACTATAGTTGATGCAACGCAGCCGAAACGTGCACTAAAGTAAATAAGGTAAATATACGCGTTAAAACCCATTTAAATAGATAAATCCGCTGATCTGTTTATATATATTGCTATCTATCTATTCTAATTCTATGTATTCTTCGCTGCTGACTTTTCTTCTAACATCTGTGCTTTATTTGACAGGGCTCCAGCTGCCGGAGCAAAGTTGAATGGGGAGCCGCGCGGCGCTCCGCACGCCAGACAAGTGTTCCCGCCACACCTCCACCACGTGAGATTTTTTTGAAATTTATTGGAACACATTCATTAATCCATACAAATTATTTTTTCATATCATCCAATCTGTTGTATTTGTAGAGGTTTTTTATATATCATACCTACACTTATTTCGTTATACTGTTAAATATTCTTAATATGTCTATAATTTTATCATAAAAATAAAATCACATGAAATAGGACAGAAAACCTAGCTATGTCTGTCCGTCCACCGTTGGATGTAGAACGATATTTAGATCAAAATAATTATAATAAAAATACAGGAGGACATTAAATTGACAAAGACTAAAACAAGTTTACAAATTCTGGTGTTTAAAACTAAATTAATATTCCATAACAAGTATTTTTATGGGAAAGTATACGGACTAGCAAGCGGTCCACGTCATGGTCACCGCCGCCCGTGGCCACCTGCAACGCCAAGGGGTATGCGGGTGCGTCGCCAACCGTGCAAAATCCTCTTGAAGAACCCCATATCGTAGCATAAAGGCTCGTTACACAAGGAGAGTTTCTCGAACGGTTCGGGCGAGAATATTGTATTATACGATTCTCGTATGCGACCAAACTACATACAATTCTCGCCTACAACTGTTCACATGATAAAAACTCGATGATAATAGAGATAACAGTGACCAGATGATATCAGTTGTTTATACTAGCTTTTGACTGGTGCTCGAGAAACTCTCGAGCAATAATGGAAAGACCTGTTGAGGCAGTTCGTTCCACACGTTACGGGTTCGCATAATCAAATGATTTTTGAACCGAACAGTACTCAAAGGGGTATTAAAATGTCGGCTCAAGTGTATCAATATACCATTCTTTATAAGGTCTTAAAGCCTCTCAACGCCCTGTTCCCTAAGCAAGAATGATCCTTTCAGCAAGACTCATAAGGCCAGGTCATAAGGCTTGCTCAACACAGGCGTGGCTAGAAAGGAATAAGGAATAATAGAAATTCATTGGAGCTGAATACTGACCGTCGATCCGCTCGATTATGATTTATGGTCTGTTTTAGAGAGCATAGCATGCTCTAAACGCCATAATAACATTGAATCCCTAAAACATTCCATATGGGTGACAGTTGTCAATATTCCCGTGGAAAGGTGTTTCAATCGAATACTAGCCACCTATGAAAGATTGTATAAAAGCAAGCAAATGGTGACCATTTCGAATAACCAACCGTTATATTTTTAAACCTATTTATTTCTAAAATAACATAAATTCTTCTAATAAAGTGATAATGTACAAAAGAATATCAATGTTTTCTTTATAACAATATTTATGGCTAGATTAGGTATATATTTTAATCTATATTAAAACTTATTCCCAACAATGGCTAATTTCAAAATTTTGTGTTCAAATCTTGTTGTCTGTTCTATAAAATGAATAGTAGGATTACCCGCTCATCATTTCCCATTCTTGGTTGGACCTTAGCATTATACTTCGATTTTCAGATTTTAGCTATTAAATAACAAATTGTATACCCGTTTCAATAGCAAAACCCTCCGGTGGTGGTGCCAGTAGCCGCGGCCCCGGCGCCAACGGCCCCTCCGGCCCCCAGTGGCGCCCCCGCGGGGGATCACGCGCGCCCCCCGCGGCACCACGCGCCGCCCCCCGCCGACCGCAGGCCCGACGACGTCCAGGTAATGTCACAATTGCATACAATTATGCATTACTAGTTCAAGCAGCCAATATTGATATTTTTTATTTTTTTCCGCCCTTCCATTCAATTTAGCGTAGTTAGTCTACAGTCCATAAAAAGATTTGCGAATTTTTATTTATATTTTACGCAATATTTTAGTAGTAGTCCAGGCACCTTGTAAAATAATCTAGCACAAACACAAATTACAAAATCTTCTTTCCTGTAAAATTTCATTTTTGTCGCTTGGATCAGTTATGCAGAATGATATCCAACTAGCGACCCGCCCTCGCTTCGCTTCCGTTTGTTTCCTTTTTTTTTTTTTTTTTAAATTTTTCAAATTTCAAAATAAAATATAGCCTATATTAGACACGGATAATGTAGCTTCCTATTTTTGAAATCGGTTCAGTAGTTCCAGAGATTACCCCCAACATACAAACACACAATTTTACCACTTTATTATTTTGATATCCAATTACACTATACACTAAAGACATTGCAAAACCCTCCAGTGGTCGTGCCGATGGCAACGCAGGCCCAACGACATGAAGGTAATGTCACGCAATCATCACACTATATGCACCAGAACAACTACGCTACAGTTGCATTACAATTCTAACGGCTTTTCTCACCACCGCATAAAGTAACAACAATCTGATAGATTCATTATCTGCCGATTAAATCTAGCTGATGCTGACTTTCTGATACGTTCTGATAAAGTATTAAAAGGTGGTGAGAATGGGCCTAAAACACATAAATCTCATTCTCATGCATACATGTTGTTATACCGGATGCGGCAACATACTTAGAATTCGGAAAAAGAAATGGGGTGTAGGTGTACAAGTTTGTTGAAATTATGCTCCTTCCTTCCGCAGGAGTTGCGCAAATTCAGCCAGGACTTCAAACTGCTGTCGTCGCCAGCGCCACTTCCCCCTCAGCCACAACCGCAGCCACCGGCCAATCCACAGCCACCGGTATGTACCTAGGGCATGTATGTATGTACCTTCGGAATAATTTGGACGGCATGTGACCCAAGTGGCATACCTACTTTCCGCCATTTTGAAAAGACTCGATCTTATTCTCGATAAAGAAGAAAATGTTCTCAGGTAAAAACTTCTAAAATAAAAGCGATTAGAAACGGACATAATTAATATTGAAAGTTATAACTGTGACCTTGATTATCTCAGTTCCGAGACGATTTAGGAGTTTCGTTTTGATGTCTGCTATCGATTTATTAAAGTTTGATTAGCGGCCGCAAAATCGGGAATTTTTCAAAATGCCAGAAAGTTGGTATGCCAGACTCCATACAGAAATGTCCGAACCGCTTTAATTTATTATATTTTATTTTTGCTTCAGATACGAGACCCATATAATAATACCTAACATTATACTTTAAATTATAATCTACAAAATATTAATGTTCTCGACAAGATAATATTAACTTATTATTATTTTTAACTAATTGTTAGTTCTTAATATTAAGTTACACCCTGTACTTTTCACGATGTTAACCCGTAGTCCCGACAAGCAACCTTCAAACCCGCGGAGTCCGGGTCAACCCTGGAGGCGTGACAGTCCCATATGCACCCTGTACTTTTTCTTTTCTTTTTATATATCGCATTGGTGCAATTGGCACAATCTGCCACTCAAGTCTTTTTCGTAATTAGAGGCCGTTCAAGTATTACGTAAGCACCAAAGGGGGGGTCTTTGCCTTGCTTATTTTTGATGACTTGGGAGGGGGGTCTGAATGGCGATTACGTCAGCAATATTTACATATTTACTTTCGTATTTTTTTTGGCAAAATTTAATAGATTCTGATTAAATGAAAAAACTTGAACAGATTTTGTAAAAAATATACCAATGCTTACGTTAGCATGGGGGGTGGGTAAGAGCTTTGCTTCCTTTCGCTGACAGGAGTGGGGGGGGGTTAAAAATGTCTAAAATTCTGCTTACGTAATACTTGAACGGCCCCTTTAAAACAATTTAAAACGTCGAAGTAAATCGTAACCCGCCGAGTAAAGTCATAGTAAATGATATGTATGTGTAATTTTTTTCTTTTTCCTTCCCCAGCTGCAACCGCCGCCCGCCCCAAGCACGCCGGAAGTATCGGCCAACGCTGGTGCGCCCTCGGAACCTCCGCCCAAACCCCGCCCGCCCAAGCAACACACGCCGCCCGCGCACCACAAGGTAACTCACATAGGTGTAGTTATATGTAGGTACACGTGATAATAGTACTTTTTAGTACTACTTTTAGTTTAGTTTCAGTCACAGAAGGACTACCTTGAAATGTACTGCATTTCCCACTTTATCTTATTTCCCTACTGAACTACAAGGGATGTGTGTGTTTCTCCAACACATCCATTATAAGTATGTATTTGTGATAAAATATTTACAGTAATACTAATTAAATATTGCCCGTTGACCATCTTCGTATCTATACTAATATAATAAAGAGGTAAAATTGTGCGTTTGTTTGTATTTTGGGGGCAATCTCTGGAACTACTGAACCAATTTCAAAAATTCTTACACAAATAGGTCGCTACATTATCCGTGTCTAATATGGGCTATATTTTATTTTGAAATTTTGAAAAAAAACTAAACCGAAGCGAAGCGAGGGCGGGGGTCACTAGTTCGGAATAAACACGATGCCAGTAAAATATAAACAAACATACTTTCAGGCTTTATTATGTTAAGTTATTTATATATATATATCTTTCAACATTGGACACTAGTCATTAGTCACAGTTGGAAATATAAGATGGCCGATCTGCATTGTTTAATTAGTAGTACTTGAAGATTATTTTTAAAATAAGACTAGATTCGATTATAAATGAATATAATATTAACGCCATACATCTCAGCGAATTCGAATTCATTGATTTGAAAATTCAGATGATATTTTTACGCAATTTTATTAGAGATTTTGCAATTTTTTCATATAAATTTGCATAATAAAATATCCAAAAGTTGGATAATGGAAAGTAATATTATATGTCAATCAACGCAGAATCATGAGCAAAATCCATGGTGATTTATTTTACTTGATTTTACTTATTTTACGATTTACTTGATTTATTGAGCCAATTTATTTCTTACATATACAAATAACTTATTTCCTTCTAGCCCCCAACAGCCCCAAAGCCGGAAGAGACCAGCAGCAGCGGGTCCCCATCGTCCCCGCCGGCGTCCCCAGCGTCCCCCGTATCAGCGGCCAACGCCACCCTCAAGAAGTCGACCCTCAACCCCAACGCGAAGGAGTTCAACCCCGCCGCCAAACCGTTCACCCCGAGAAGTCCCTCCACACCCAACCCGAGCCGGTAAGTAATACAACTACCTACGTCTATGCACATTATTATTATTAAGGATGTCATGGAGCTCCGTGATCGGAACCGAAACTCGCATATCCGATTTGGCGCACCTTGGGAGAGGACTAGCAGTGGACAGAGACAGGATGAGAAAGAAGAAGAAGAAAATAGCAATTACTATATTTGGTTTTATTTTCCCTTGCTTTCAGTTAGTGATACATTTCTTATGAAATTTCATTAAAAACATGTATAAACGAAACAATATCCGAAATAATTTCGTATCTATAACCGAAACCGATAAATGAGTATAAATATTGCGTATCCGCATCCAGATCCGAAATATCATATCCCTGCATTCTCCACGACACCATCAAGTCACTACCAATAGGGGGTCATCCATAAATTACGTCACACGTTAAGGGAAAGGGAGGGGATCAACAAAGTGTAACAGGGGGGGGGGGGACGAGTCATAAGCTTCGTGTCGTCACATGTATAAATCTAAAGTATTAAAACTAAACTTAGTTACTTTAAAATATTACCAACTCTATCAATATTATTATAAGGTTGTTTTAATTTAATAATTTCTAAATTTAAAATTGCAAAATATGTGACGTCACACCAGGGGGGGGGACCACTCTAGAAATCATGAAATCCGTGTCACGTAATTTATGGATGGCCCCTAGTGTCGTGGGAAATTTCTTATCCATTCTGCACTACTGACCAGCAGTCCAGGTCGAAACCAATAAGAATAGAACGAGAACACACAAAATTACTTATCATCAACGACGACGTCAGGGAGGGTTATTAATTTTAACCCTTCTAAAATGCTATTTGCTCTAATGATTCTTAACAAACAGATTTTAAAAAAAATATTTTTTTTTAAATAATTTCAAGTTTCAGCGAGGGAAGGCCTATTTTATTCGTTATCATTTGTTCCTTTAAATCTTAGGAAAATAAAAAAAAGAATAAATAGTTTAGTAGAAATAAATTTTAGTAGAAAACTGTGCTTTTGTGGCGTGGGGAATGAAGGGTCATACCATTTTCAAGTTTACCCACGAGACTACCAGTAGCGTAGGTCCCTAACAACCCTAATTTCAAACGTATTGTGGGCAGACCTCACACGCCGGGCACGCCGGTGGGCGGCATGGGAATGGGCGTGGGCGTGGGCCTCAGCGGAGTGGGGGTGGTGGGAGCAGGCGTCAGCTACGTGCCCGCGCCGCATCCACCGCCGCCGCATATGGTGAGTACAATTATATACTTAAATTAACATTTAACTTATACGCTTAAATTATAATGCGTCAAACAAAACCCAGATATTTCTTCCTCAAAGTACGTACGTGTTTCGGTAGTGAGTGAGATATGCCAGAGCCCATTCCCGTCCCATCCTATCCCTTCCCATTTTCCCAATTTGTTCCCTAATCTGCAAAAGTAGGCAGCGCATCCGGGAGCGTGTCTACGTTTGTCATTTTAGACTGATGTTGGCATGTACCGCGGATGTCTATGAACGACAGTATCCACTTACCATCAGGTGAACTGTATGCACATCCTTCACCTTTTTTGTATAAAAAAATCACATAGTTACGATCCGAATTGAACCAAGATGTCGATACAAACAAAACTATCCCTTGTGTAAATCTATACTAATATAATAAAGACGGAAAATTGTATGTTTGTTGGGGGTAATCTCTGGAATTACTGAACAGATTTCAAAAATTCTTTCACAAATAGGAAGCTACATTATCCGTGTCTAATATACGTTATATTCGCTATGTTTTATTTTGAAATTTTGAAAAAAAAAAAACCTCATAAATCGAAGCGAAGCGAGGGCGAGTCGCTAGTTTGTTATTTTTGTAAGGGAAATAATTAAACGAGCAACAGTATTACTGAAAGTGGCAGCAAATCCATGGCAGCCAATTTAAGGGGCTACCATATGCCAATGGCCTTGAGCATTGCGTCTTTCTGACACCCCCCACCTACCACCTTCCTCACCTCTACATTATTACGTATAATATATGCGCCATCTATAACGACATCTTACGGATATCCGTAGTACTTCGTGAAAGTAAAAGTAGTATACAAATTTTATAGATCAAGAGCCCACATACTTTATTCGGTGGTCAAAATATATTAGAATTTTTAATTTTCTATTTCTTTTTATTGTTGAACTAATATAATCAATTGCAAATAGAAATAAGTAAAAGAGGAATAGGTAGGCAGTAGAGATTATACACCATGCACTTTTAAAGCGAAAAGTATGGGTATTTAGACCGTGAAACTTGACAACTTTCCCAAGGAATATATATGTAGGTATTGTAATAAAAAATTCAGACCCTCCTCATACTCAATTCAAAATAAAAACTTTTCGCTTTAATTCAAAAGTCATATTACGGTATATTATAGTAGGTATAAGCAATGGGCAAAGTCAAATTTTTTAGAGATGTGCTTTTTATATTTTATTTTATATCGAATAGTTTCCTTATTGCCTGAGTTACACTTACTTTCTGTAACAATACAAATACGTTGCAAAAGACAAAAACGGAATCGCACGATATGAATGAAGTGTCCTGTCACAATTTTATTTCAAGAAAATAAAATCTAACCTAAACAATGTGTCCTTTAGCTAATGTAAAACTACAATTAATAATAACTAAAATGTGTCCTGTCACTTATATTGTCCGCACTAGCACTAGGTAATTAATATAAGTCTCAAATACTCTAAATAACAAATAAAAAGGCAGGATTTTGCACGCGCACAGCGTAAAGCGACACGGGTTCCCCGTCCAAAGGCCACCGGCCGACTGCCGCCCGTCGCCCCCGCAGAGTACCGCGAGCCAGAAACATGCGTAGAAACAAAATACATTTTTTTTTTCAAAAATCCAAACGACAGGATTATAGTGAAAATTGTTGTCTAATATTGAGTATAAGTTTCATTTGTATAAGTTCCATAATTAGGGAGGCTATCGAGATTTAACACGAGAATAGAGGCTCACAGATGATTTATTTTCTCTTAAATTAGATATATTATTTTAATTTCGGACGTCAAAAGCGAAGATTAAATACCACACTACATCATATATTTTTTTGAGAATTTTTGTACCATGTTCAAATATACTTTATAGGATTTAAAAATAGCGAAATTTGTCGGGTAGCCCCTTAAATGTGGGTTGGATTTGGGTTATCTTGTGACAATAAATTTACATCTCGCCATTGTGATGTGATGAAATACAAGCCTTTTTATAAATTCATTCATTGATTGATTCAGATGACAGCGGTCCCTTACGCAATGTTGGCGGCTTCAGCTGCGGCCGCGCAACAACCGCCGGCCTACTTACCGCACCCGCATCCGGTGAGCTCGACATTGTTTACCTAATACAATTTCATATATTGACAATATACATGAAATAATACACATATGTCGTCGTTAATATTACAGAAGATAGATACACTTTATTTTACACCAAAAACGTACAGAGAGATATACAAAGTACAAGCAATTATACAAGTATGTATGTATGATATACATACATACATACAATACAATGTATACATACATGTATGTTACATGATACATGTATGTATGATATGTATACAAGATATACAAAGTACAATTGGCGGCCTTATCGCTAAAGCGATTTCTTCCAGGCAACCTTTCGATGGTAAGGAGAAGTCTATAGATGATAATATAATAAGTATTACAAGATGTCGTATGTAAAAATCGTGTTGTAAAGAGCTAAATTTTTTATTTGTTTAAACTTATTGCGCTACGAGTACAAAGGCGTACCTAATACCTTAAAGCACTCTTTTCCAGTCAACCCATGGTTAAAACAGAGAATAAAGGCGTAGAAAGGTGTCTAAAAGTAGTGATAAGAAAATATTGATAAAATAATAAATATATTGATTACACGAACACACGATGTATTACATACATTGTATGTGTATAAATCAGGGTTCCCAAAAATCCGATATTTATAATAAATATCAAAATATCCGATTTATATATATGTATATATGTAAAGAAAATATATTTCTTTCATTTGACTTTTGCCGCGCTCCGCGCTGTCGGTAAAACAGTGTAGGATATGGCGTCAGGTGAAGAGAATCGTGGTGACTGTCAAAATTGTGGGTAAAGTCAAATAAGAGTATTGTAAGGAAAAATAATAGATTGTAGAAAGAATTGAAGAATAAACTTTATATGTCGTTTCTTTGTATACCGAAGCAACACAAAATATACTTAGTTTCATTTGACAATCCTTAACAAGAGAAAATAATCGACCTTATATATACCACATATTATATTTATATATATATCTATATATATAAATATAAGACGCAAATTTCATTCTGTAACTGGTGTTAATGTGTCAAAATTGTTAAATTTAACTTTCATTTTGTTTAATATACTTATTTATTATTGTAAAACAATAGATAAAGTAAAAGTAAATAATTAGAGTCCTTGATATTAATAATCAACATTCAACTAAATTATAATTATAATTTTTAGTGTTGGATCCATTGGCAGCGGCAGTGATTTTAATTTTAATTTTTATTTATGTCTGTATAATAATTTAAAAGCGTGGAATCTGCCAAAATTCTAGTTTTCACGATAAATATCCATTAATATACATCAATGTAAATATCCATTGATATATATCAGCGAATCTCCTCGACAAAATATATATATATATAACTCCTATAAAATACTGACGTGGCTCTCCGTTCAACCCGCAGGTTGGCTGGATGGCGATACCTTTGCCTTTTGTACAATTAAGTGCAATAAGATATTGTTTATAGTAATAATAATAATATGCTGCAATATTAACGACGATATTAGTAGAAATAAGAACACATAAGAATAAGTTATAATCATCATCCACTTACATCATCAATCACGTGTCAGACGGTACTAAGTTTCACGGCAATGTGAGAGTGGGACAATACGGCCAGTCACAAGACAAAATAATCATTTATGTTTGTCCACGTTTATGATAATAATATGGCAGCTATTAGCGCCCATATCCCATTTATACTGCGTTAAAATATTTTAACATAACGTTGCTAAACAATAACTGATGAAACACTGGCGGTAACGCAGATGGAGTTGGCATGCGAATGCCGACAGTACGCGCCGCCTATTTTGGTAGTTCCCGACAAAAGGGATCGCCCCGATGCGGTGAGGTTCTTGACTAACGGTAGGGCTGAAATGCGGACAAACTAATTATCTATGATCCCGCTAATTAATATTTTTCAATAACGTTTCAATTTTGTTTCAATAACGTCCGAGAGAATCAAATACGAGTAACTTTGACTTGTATTTTTTCCTTATGATCTTGAGCTGAAAAGTGGTCAGATAGCGGTATAATGATCGTGCTGACAATGATTTACCGTATTGATATTTCATCATTACAATTTTTGATTTGATTAACTATAAACTTAATTCACATAAATTAATAGGTTACTTAATCAATCAGAAATAGTTTTAATGACCATTAGATTTTATGTAACTGCTGTAACTTGATCGGATTACATGAAAATATGAATGTAATCAGTATTTACGAAAATTTTAAGTAAGTTTCTCTTCATCCCGCGACTATCTATACAATTGATCGTGAATCAATTCTGATTTCATGCTACCAATTAATTTTTCTGATTAAATTTTTTAGTTGAAAAAATCAATCGATTAAAAATTTCATCCGATTATGCCAACACTCACTAGAAACATCATAATTGTCAATTATTATGAGATTTACAATACATCCCTTCACTAGGCACTAGGCAAAGTATTACATTTTTTATTAAAACTTTTTATTATTATCCGCATTTCAACTGCCCCGTAAGGTCTATAATGGTTTGACATTTGACTATGATTTAACATACCGCTTGTTTTCATAACTGCTTGGCAAATAGATCGTATAGATTTTGATAAATAAGTTGTCATGGGAATACAAATAGAATTTGCTTAGAGCTAACGCAGATAACGATAATGGTTGTCCGATTTTTGTCGATTAATTGCAATAAAATTTCGACACACTTTAATCGTAATCGCTAAAACCTGTCACCGATTATTAGAAATTCGGTGCGAAATTCGGTCACCGATTTTTGCCGATTAAAATAGCATTTTTTTTTAAATCGGTCTGACAATCTGTCGTCAATGTGAGGTCTTAAACAAGAAGTCTATAATGAGCCTTTATACAAAATAAACATCATCACGTGTGGAATTTGACGAAAAAAAAAACCATAAATCATTTTAAAATTGACAAAAAGTAATTAAGGTTTAGAAATAATTATGACAAAAATCAGTATCACAACGATTCATTTTCATATTTAGTTCATAGGTAAAAAATAAGTTGATTACCCTACACCACGTGCCCGATTTATTTCGAGATATTCTTTACAAAGCCATCGACATACGTTTTAAATTAATATTGTAGCTGGTATGAAATAATCATGTGTGTCGATTGTTTTACCGTTTTCTTGTCACTAATACCGATTGAGATTTGCAGTGATTTTGATGCTAATATATGTCGTTTTGAGTGCCTAGTTTTATACGCTCATCAACTAACTGCTATAGCTTGGATTTTTATTGGTTTTCATCTATACTTTATTTATATTACAATACATAATAAAGATCTATATACAGCGTAATGTTAGTTTGTCTATGTAATACCCTTGTACAATTTGGTCTGATAATAATGTAACAAGTTTCATATTTTCTAAAAAAAACTATTTTATTATCTTTTTCTACACTATTTTATTACAGTATAAATCACATTCGAATTAATAAATTTAAAAAAAAGGTATCCCTTTTTAATAGACGTTCCGTTACACATGGATGGCACAGAACAATGAAACTTACTTTAAAGACCTAAAGTCATCAAGTTCAAACCTCTAATAACCTAATGTAACATCAAATTGCTTCCTCCGGTTTCAACTTTACCAACTCCTCCGAAATGGACCACAACTTCTTCGCTAAAATCGGATCTTCAGCTTTCTCAGACGTCATCGCCTCGTGACAATCTACGAAATAACTCCCAGATATCTGCTCACATTCGTCCGAAACGGCCAAGTAGATAGAAGTTTGCGCCCCATCCTTAGGACTTTTGAAAAAAGAGTACAAGATCATACATCTCAACTTCTCCAATACCGAGTTCCTGTACAAGGACGTATTCACTTGACCAGGATGTAAGCTGTTCACGTCCACACCTGTTCCTTCCAAACGTCGAGCCAATTCCCTGCTAAATAACACGTTACACAACTTGCTATTACAATAAGTTTGTAAATAACTGTAACAGCCTCCGTTAATGTCCTCCATAGTGCCAAATTTGTGAAGCACTGATGATACGTTGATCACTCTACTTGGAGATGACTTCTTTAGTAATGGCACTAGAAGAATCGTTAATAAGAATGGCCCGAAGTGGTTGACCTGCATGTCTCGGACTATCCCGTCAGCAGTCTTCATCCTGCCCATACCACTGGCTCCAGCATTGTTGATCAGCACATCCAATCTCGCTTCGGACTTCTTGAAATCATCGACGAATTTCCGTATAGACGCCAGCGAACTCAAATCGAGATATTCGGATCGAATAGTCAAATTCTTCGTATATTTTTTTATGGATTTTACAGCTCTATCGCCCTTTTCGTCGTCACGGCAAGCTAGAATAACTTTGGCACCCCTTCTGGCTAACTCTTTAGCTGTTTGGTATCCAATCCCGCTGTTGGCGCCCGTGACAATAACCACTTTGCCGGCCATTATGGTTTTTGAATAACATTTACCAGCTGATAGTTTGTTATACACTTTGATGATTGCTAACGTCAGAAGTAGCAATATCAGCCACATTGTCATTACCAACACTTAGTTTTGTTTTCGTGTACTGGTTATTTTTCTTTTGGAACACTTTTTAATTTATTCACCGTCAATATAACGGTTGCTTTTTCGTATAAATAACTTCATATATTCTAATTCTAGTGTTTCCAGATCTTCAGATTTTTCCAGTGTTTACTATATTAACACAAATCACTCAGTTCTTTATTTTTAATATACTTTAGTTTTAAACTCTTTAAAATCCCAACCTTGGTTCCAATAGGTCTCGGTTCTAAGTTTAAAGACTGTAATAAATATCACAATTTCACAAACGTCCTAACGGTCCCGCCAGTTGCGACACTGAAAAGTGACTGATAACGCGGTATCGGAATGTTAATGAACTAGACTAGACACTTCGCCACGCAGTTCCACTCGCTATAATTGAAAAGGATGATAAAACCTCATCATGTTATGATTTATCCGAGACTATTTGTAGAAGTGAAAATACTAGTGAATCTTATTGCATACACTTAGAGACGGAAATAGGATAAAATGTCATGTTTTACAATCCACAAAAGATAAATATTAAAGTTAATCTTTGCCCCGTGCACCTTAACCTTCGTCAACTTGTTATATTAGTGAAGCTCCTTCCTTAATGAAGTCATTAAAAATAGAAATGGGTATGAAATTAATGATTCAATTTTATTTATTTTATTGATATGAACATTAACTACTGTTATCTTGGCATTCATAAGCTAGATTTTGATTGTGCACATCTGTTGAAACAGCTGATTAGCTATTATCTTTTATTGATAAAAGTTTTGATATATATACAGTAAGGATGTTCCGAATATTCGTATTCGTTCTGACAAATACTCAGCAGTTTTCTCATATTCACCATTTTCTAAACGGCTACTAATCAAATAGTAAAATCCAACGTGAATAAGGCAAAAGTGGTCTTTTAATACAACAAACATTTGAAAAAAATTTTAGGTCTACAAAAAATACATTTGAAAATCAATGTTTATTTAAAATCATTTAGACGATGAAATATCCGAATCATGAATGAATCATGAAGGCAAAGGTTTATATCCAAAATCGATGACACCTTAGATCAAGTCTCGATTTGGCTTTCTCTGAATCTGGTTGATTTCAACCCCTCTAAGACACAAGTCTGCGCCTTCACCGCTGTGGAATGAACTGTCCGCAAGGTTGTCACCTTATGCTACGACATAGGGTTTATCAAGAAAGCTGTAAATATATTCTGCAAGACCGGCACCGCACCCGCATACCCCCTGGTGATGCAGGTGTACATGGGCAGCGGTAGCCACTTCCCATCATGTGGGCCGCTTGCCCGTCTGCCTCCATTAACATAATTAAAAAAAACAATGTACGCACATTGGATAGGCTCGACCGTGTCCGGCGGTGGACAATAAATGGGCTGTTTATGGTTTTTACGGTTTAAATATGCGAATTTTTACTTCAAAAAACACGTCAAGACAGAACGATTTTGATTACCATACATAAATATTTATATGTCACGTTAGCAGATATTACCGGGTCATAGTATAAACATATACCAGTCGATCATGCCGCGACCTTTGCAATGAAAACCATATTCGCGATACGCGTGATAACATTATCCAGTCAGATTGTTTATTTCCATTAGCTGACACCAAGGTAAATAACAGATTTTTAGATGTTAATTTTCGGCCGCAGATTTTCCTTCTCGGAACGTGATTCTACCTGAGAAAACAATTTTAGTTACCTTACTTTCTTACAATCTTACATAACTCGTTTTATTTTCAAATTTATTGCACCGATTTTGATGGAAAATAGATTTGTTTATTTATTTAAATAAATATAACAGAAGTACAGTTATAAAAAACCAATGTGTACATTCTTTATACCGTACATTATTACAGTATATAAACGTACCAGGTTAAATAAGTATATTTAATTGGAAATTGCGGATTTCGTTGACTATGTAGTATCCGAGTAGTGTGGTGGAAAAAATAATATACACTCCCGAACACCTTGAATCGAGCATTTTCCCTGCATTTTCAGTTTTGATGGCCTGAAGCTTAAAAAATATTTTTGATCGATAAAAAAAGTTTTTATGCAGTTTTGAATCTGGCATACTAACCATCATTTCATTATACCATTGTTCCAAATTTGAATTCAGTCTTGAAAAATTGAGTTAGTGTATCAAGTCGTGTGTCCTTTCACAGGGGGGAATAATTGTACTGGATTTTTGAAAAAAAAAAACTCCCTTTTAACAGTCCGTACGCTAACAGCCACTCCATGGAAGTCTCGAAACTGTTCTTGGATCTGTTCTGAGGTCAGGTTACGATTTCGTAAGCTGGTCGTAAAGATAAATCCATCTTATTTTTCTGTCGTCACTCGGAATCGTGGTCCCCCTGGACGGCGAACGAAGCCGCCAGTCTCTAGGTATCGATGGTACACTCTTTGAACAGCAGAACGTCTTAAATGAAGTTGTGCCTTCATATTTCACTGACTAAGCCTTACTGAAGAAGTGTCACAGCTTGCACAGCCACTTTAGGCGCAATATCCGTAATTTTAAGGTCAAAATCGGTACAAATCTCAGGAAAAGCAATTTAACGAATTTTTTATTGAAAAAACAACACCATTAAACCAGAAAAACTGCTCCAATTAAAACTTTCTGCTTCCTTATTTTTTTTTTCAAAACAATGAACCGACTCGGCTTTTCTTCTGTGGTTCAAATACGTGATTTTAAGAATAATAGTATACCAAAATGGTGGTGAATATGTTAGCTTCAAAACTGCATAAAAACTTTTTTTTTTCACGTAACATTATTTTTATGTTTCAGGCCTTTATACACAAAATGCAGGGTGGCTCGATTCAGGTGTCCAGGAGTGTATGTATATACATACATATCTCTATTTAAAAAATAAATTCAACTTAATAAAGAAGTTTAAGAATATTAGTACAATTAACAATAACAGGTACTTTTATACGTTAGTAATAAAGACCAGAATGGAATGATTTTAGCTAAGTTCTTTCGCGCTTAGCGTGTTACTTGCACAAAATAATGTCAATTGGAAAAGTGTAGCGGAGGAATCGTATATGTATATTAACCAAATTGTAAAAAAAAAAAACTGGTTTGATTTTCGAATTATGAGAAATGCGTAACTCTCATTCTTTATTCTTGTCTTCAACATGCAACTACCAAGCAATATGTTTACAGTATGATCTTACTTCAGTGCACGCATGATATCAATCTCCAAGTTCATTGTATTAACACCCAACTTAGGCTGTACGCACATTAGAATCTTTTTTCCCGCGAGCAGTTTTGTCTTATTATACCGTGGTATGAAGCCGAAATACTCTCGGACAAGTTGACCTTGAGCTTGTAGGTAAATATAAGCGTCTGTTCCCAAGTTGGCGTATGGTGCAGCCATGGGCGGTGGCGCTGGCATGGGCGGCGGTGCGGGACCACACAGCGGGCCGATGCAGGGGCAGCAACAACGAAATTTCCGAAAAAGTAAGTATAATTCACTATCATCCTACAAATGGGGAACGAGTTAAATGAATTCGGGGTGCGAGGTGCGGGGGGAGAACCTCACGACCCCCTCCTCGCCCGCTTTAGTGAATCGCGCGGCATTGTTTTATTGTACATCAACGATATATAACACGTTCTAACTACTACCTCTTAATACTATTACTGGAATATAAATACATGTGTACATATGGCGTATTTCTGTAATTGTCTGTATATTTGTGCTTTATGTAATTACTGCACGCCATTACTGCTAAATGTGTCGATCTGACTGTATGCGTTTACAATCTATTGTAATGTACATTGCAAATAACTAAATAGAATCGAATAAATTAATGTAATAAAAATAATGATTTCGATTTATTGCGTTTTTATTTGCTGCCAATAATAGTTAAATTAAAATCAATTTCCTAATATTAATTATCAATGTCGGCATACTTCCAACGTTTTTCGCCCGACTCTATAGTTGACAAACACGCGACGGACACATTCCTTTCGCGTTCCCCGATTCGCGTTAAACTCGTTCCCCATCTGTGTCTCTCCACTGCCAGATATGGACCCTCTCGAAGATCTTAAGCTTTTCTCGCTAATTACAATTAATAATATTTACGTGATTATTACTTATCACGCGTTTGAGGGCCATGTAGAAGCTTGAGATTCTATCTAGCGCTTCACTGAGTCCTAATAAATTGAATTATATGAATTATGGAAGTGAACGACAGTAATTTGGGGAGAAAAAATAAAAATAAATTTTCTTAAATTTACTACTGCAACCGCGCCGTTTGTAGTGTCACTTGCGGCCAATTCTAAACCAGAGCTCTACGTATTGTTTCTATGGTATTTGCTAGAATACCAATTTTAGTTTAGTTGTAATGAAACTAGGGTGTTGAAGGAAATTCTTTATTTTTTTTTAATAACCTAATGCAAACTCATTGCTACCTGACATCTGAAAGGAATGTTAATTGCCGACAAGCTGAAATAGCCTGTAATACCGTAATTCGTGTTTTTTTTTATATAGGAAGAAGTTGGCATACAAGCATATATAATAGTTCACATGGTGGTAAGTGGATACTGTGACTTATGGATAACCGCGATACTTGTCAACGTCCGTCCAGAGGTCACTCTCGATTCACCCTAGCATGTATCCCGGATGTCGCAGAGTGACGGTGTTCACTTACCAGCAGGTGGTATTTATAGACCAAAGCCAAATAAAACGAACGAATACAAAATATATGTATTCGACGAGTTTACTCGTCATCGCTTCATTTTTGCGACACTATATAGGGTGCACATTTGAAAGGGGTACCACAGTTAACTGATTAATATTGTCTTTTCCAGTGGGAGTGGGTTCCGGAGTGCAAGTAGCGACAGCAACGGGACAGCCCCTGCTGGCCCCGGCCCCTATGCAACAGTTCGTCCCCTACCCCCATCCGCAGTCCGCACCACCACAACACGCGCTGCAGTACCCACATATGGTAACGTATCATTGTAATAAAATACCTTCGATTCGATTTATTTATTCGTAAACATAGAAACAATGATGAAACATGCGATCAGATCTCAGTGATATAGCGGCAATTTAACAATAAATTTAGTGATCATGCGGGAAAATGGGGAGGGAAAGTTGAAAGCATGGCCACGAGCTGACTGAAGTGGCGGGTAGTGACAACCCACTACCCGTTGGTTGCTGGGTTGGTGCAACCCAGCCGAAACGTCGAGTAAAATAAATTTCAATGGTAAACATTCGCGTTGAGACCAGTTTAAATAGATAAATATGTTTGGAAAAGGCGAAAGTCTCAAATGTATTAATTATTATTATTTTTATCCAGGTTCGCATGTACCACAGCGCGGGAGGTGTGGGTGTGGGCGGCGGGGAGGTAGGCGTGGGGTACGCGCCACCACCCGCGCCGTCCCCGGCCGCCGCATCGCCCGGCCTCTACCCGCCCGCCTCCCCTGCGCACACGCCTCACCCCCACCACTCGCATCACCACTTCGCCGCCAACCCGCAGTTCCCGGTGAGTTGCTGGGACAAGGGTAATTTACAGGTGATGATGATGACCTCCACGTCTAGTAGCGCTGGCACGCTGTGTTAAGGGCTTGTGTTAATCCATATATTACGTCACGCATTTCGTGTTTTTTGTGATCCCCTCCCATGTTGTGACGTCATATCTTATGCAACTTTTAATTTTGAGCTAATTTTGATTAAAATTGCCTTTATTATTTTTTATTTTAAAATCTTTTCAAACGTTTTAACAATTTTTTTTATTTATCAACTCCAAATAAAAATTATTGTTTATAAATTTTCATTGGCTGTTATCCAATGTGATGTCACAAAAGTTGTGACTCCTACTTCCCCCTGTCACACCGTGTCACACTGTGTTAATATACTTGCTATTGGAACAATCTCACTGTTTCCTTTTTCTTTTTATGTGAATACCCAGCTTACACGACACTGTAATCAATTATACTTGTAAAAGATAATGCACAATCTGGTCATTATGGGGCCCAGTCTCTTTTGATGTAGTCGTCTAACAACATAGTCATTCTAATACCTAGTCTCCTTGATATCTAGTCAACATGTGACCTATAGTTGCCACCAGCTTGGCACAAATGGGCATTCTCACCTCCCAACATTGATTCCCTCAAAATCCTCAAATGGCGATAATCGCTGTCCCTCCAGGAACATTGACAACATAGCGACGCGTCGCTGGAAGTTTCATAATACCAGCATTCTACTATAAACGGTAGCGATACATAGGTACCGTATCACTTCCATACTATTTTGTTGTTATTATCTGGCACTACGCGTTTTTGATATAGTGCCAGAGGACAGTGAATGCCCTTTTGTGCCAAGCTATCTGGTGGCAAATAGTCTATATATTTGATGACTCGGTCTAGTGAGATCTAGTGTTTATGCTCCCGACCCGTATCACGGCCCTTCAGTCAGTAACAATTAGTGATTATTGTCCCAGATGATCTGCCCACTGATGGGCCCGGGCGGCGCGGGCGCGCACCACCATCACCACCACCACCCGGTGGCGTACCTCAACCACGCGCCACCTACTGCCTCGCCGCCGCAACCGCACGCGCACCCCATTCAGGTAACACACACACAAGCACACACATAAAACTACAGATATATCCTAGGTGTATAACATAACGGGCTGAAATTTTAATGGTTTTAGAGCCCTGGCCTAATTACTATTAAGGAAGTACCTATCAATATAGCTACTTAGCTTAGCGGTACTAAAGGGTACCACCCATATTGAGCCCCGGATTTAATTTAGAAAAAAAATAGTCATTGTTTCTCTGGCTGTATGACATGTGGCACCGTCCTGTTGGAACCACAGTTGATCGGGGTCCATCTCTCAATTGGTGCCAAAAAAACTCCTGTAGCTCCTGTTCCGATATCTCTCTATGCCTACATAAATACCGATACCTAAAAACATGGCCTTATGATCCCGCCGAACCAAAGGCCCCACCAAACTAACTTTTTGAGGATGCACCCGTTTTTCATAAATCTCGTGAGGATTCTCCAAGCCCTAGATATGACAATTTTGCTTATTGACGTATACGTCGAGGTGGAAATGGGCCTCGTCACTAAAGATTATTTTTTCGCCAAAATGATGGTCCACTTCATACTGCTCTAAAATTCGTACTGAGTTGCTCTTTCGTGTAGCGTTTCATGTTGACTAATTGCAACTGTCATATATGACATCTATAAACAAACCAGCGTTGCCAACTGCCAACCAAAAAAATGGAGCGAAATTTAATCCGGCGCTCAATCCGGGACATCCTATATCAATATATTAAGTGCTTACCCCTCTAGCAGTCAAGTTGAACGTACGTGTTTTCAGTCGTAACTATTATTGAGTTTTATTGTGAATATTAATCAAGTTCGTGAACATTAAACATTAAACTCTATATTGAACATTATAGATCGAACGCGGACGCGCAGGTTGACATCGGAATCCATTTTGTTTGGACGCCGCGCATTTGTTTTTCGAAATACATCTAATAAACTTTATTAACATATTTTTTTCATTATTTCCAGCAGGTGCTAATGGCGCCCCATCACCAGGGCGGCGCCACGTCCCACCCGTAACGGGGGCGGTTCCCCCCGTGCGCCCCTCCCGCCTCCCTCGCCCGCCCCCCACACACCCGCACACACTACACGCGCCCGCCGTGCTAAGCGCAAACCCACCGACACACCGCACACCACATTACACACGTATAAGGTCCCACAAAAATAGTGCTAAATATTTTAACGTGTCAATCAGTACGCTAACACTATTATATCCAACCAAAACTTAACATGTATTACAAATAAATGTGATTAATTTACTCGTAAGTAGGTACGAACTACGTGTGTTATTATACACACGTAGTTCGTACCTACTTACGCGTTACTATCAAAAGCGGGCGCGTTAAAGGGTCAAAGACCCGAGCGAGCGAGTGCGGATAGTGTCATGCACATACGAGTAAATTAATCACCAATTGTTTTTTAATGTATTAAAAAAAACGTGAAATGCGTGTTAATTTTTAATTAGATGTTAATAGTTTTAGTGTACTGATTGAAATACTAAAATATTTCCCACTATTTTTGTAAGACTTTATATACATATATACACACAGGGTCACGGGTAACTGGGGATAAAGGTAGTTGGGAACAGAGGTTTAATACATTCACAGTGCGATAAAGCATAAGTTTGCCATCGTATGTGACGGAATTATGGTGCATAACTGATAGGGACGTAATGTACGTACTTCATAGACTTTAGACAATGATTTTAAACTTTTATTATCGTAGTTGAACATAATAATTGTTATGTAAACGGGGTTACTCACGATTTATTTATTATAGCCGATATTTCGGTGCAGTTATATGAACCGTGGTCTCAGCCAGACCGCATAGCCGGGTGAAGGTGTTGTTGCTATTGTCAGACGAATCTGACTACCCTCCGTCTTGTTCGTTTTTTATTCACCCGCCCAAGCCTCGAAATATAATTCTCCATATTTTCGTTGATATCGACTGGCAAAAGACTATTTGATTTAAATGCCACGTTATGTTTTTTTTTTACGTTACGTATCCATTATGTGCCCGAAGTTTTCCCAGTCTGATAACTTAATTTTCCGTTTACGAAATTTTTTTCCAAAAAAGAAATCATTTTTTTAAGACGTTATCAAATTTTCTCATACAAATTTGCTAAATACAAAATATATGTTTACAATAAATACTTATATGAGAAAAAATACTTAAATATGAGCAGAATCCATGACTTAGACTTCGGGGAAGGCTCGGACACATCCTGTATATATAAAATCATTTTAATCATTTTTAGAAAACAATTAAAATGATTTATAAAAAAAGCGTAAAATCGTCAAAAACGTGGTATTTAAGTCAAATTACGTTTCAACCGTCGATATCTTTGCCGTCGATATAACGTCACACTTTGCCATCGGGTATACAGGCTCGCTAGTCGCCGCCCTTTCGTATCTGAATTAAGGATGTTATGGAGCCCCGTAACCGAAACTCGCATATCCCAATTAAAAAATATTCGAAGCCGAATCCGAAATTTAACCGCGACTAGTTTTGATAAGTTCTTGCTGCTTACATTTGATTTGATAGATTTTTAGTAATAATTGCAACTTTCCCCCTATTGAGTTTTATTTTTATCTGCCCTCAGTTAGTAATACATTAAAACGTATCCGTAATCGAAATAATTTCATATCCGTATCTGTAACTGAAACCGGTAAAACAGTATGCGATATATCCGTACCTGAAATATATCCCAAAACAATCCTAATCTGATTGTCCTATTAGAAAAATATCCTACGTATCGTAATGCCCTAAAAGTAATACGATCTACGAGCACTCATGTCCCATTAGCAAAATGACTTAAAAATAACTCTATTGGCACAATGTCCCATTTATAAAATGGGATGTTAAGTTACAGCGTGAAATATTAGGCATGGCTTAATATCAATTAATTTTCAAAGTTTAAAAAGATTGTTTTATTTTTAGTCGGAATTTCAATTTGGTCAATTTTGGGGCATGATACCGCGGATATTTTGCTAATAAGTTATTCAGATACGACAGGGTCCGCGGTGACACGGCAGCCATTTAAAAAATAGCGACCAATAATCAATTGGAGACTTTCAAGCGGCCTGTCACGATTCCTATCAAGCAATTGGTCGCCGGTCTCAATGACCCACATTACACTTCCCTGTGTCCAGAGACATTCAATGTCAATAACCGAACATGCATTATTTTTTTTTAATTATGAGATATTGGACCTCTATCGGGATCTTTTATACGACGGTTAAGAGTACTAATAACTACTCACCATACAAAGTATAAAAAAAACTACGTTCCTGACTTTGAGGTAATTTATTTCTATGACTGTGAATGTATTATGTTTTCAATTTTCAAATTTAATTGATATAATCTAATATCAATTATTGCCAATTACCTAAATTGACCCTAATTGACAAAGTCATAAGGACTTTAGCTGTAATATGCATATGTTCAAAGACAATGTCAGATAAAGTACCCACCACGTAGTCAATGTAATGAAGGTAAAAGGTTCGAAGATTTTGTTATCGTCGCGTGTGACCGTTTTCTTTAAAACTGCGGCCATCTTTTAATACTCTTTTAAAACGTGTACTCATTTTTTAATGATTCGATTTGATAACTGCGGCCATTTTTGATAAGTGAGTTAATTTTTACTCTCTGCCGCCATTTTTGCAACTGCGGCCGTCGATGAAACTCATATCAATCTAAAAAAGACATGTAACAAGTAATCCGTATTGGGCCCACATGGCGTGTTATGTTCTAAAAGCTACTGGACCTTTGCTACTGAGATGGTAATTGAATTTTTTACAAAAAAAAAGATTCGTACATTTTCATATCGGGTCTTTTGACTCGGACTCTAGAAGGGAAGGTGGATGGATTTCTTGTGTATGTATCTCAGTTTTCAAAAATGACCGCATTTCTCTGTGACAACTTTCAAAAAAATGTTTTCAAGTCAAATCCAGCAAAGAGAATGAACATCCTCAATGTTCAACACTCGAAAGATTTCTTCTTTATCCAGAGATTGTACATTTCAGGGATTCTGTTGGATATTTACAGGCAGGGGTTAGACTATCGATAAATATAAACAAACAATATTGATAATATCGTCGATCATTAATTTGTGTTCGATTTGAAAAACAGATTGAATTATATGGGTTTAGTTTTTGTTTCCATTCTGTATTGCATATACAATACTATGAAAGGAATCAGCTATACTGTAGTTTATATCTATAGTTTTTTATTTTCTTATCGATATTTTGGATCCGGCTGGTAACTATGTGATCTAGTAAATATTGTATTGAAACTTCAAAAATATCAAAAGTCGAGTATTATGAAGCTTTGCAAAGTTCTTTTGTACTATGTTGCCATATTAACAAAACAAAAGCTGCCATTGCCAAATTAAAATAACACTAACGTATAACTTTATTCTGGTTTATAATTGTATAAATCAAATAAAATTTAACTCCTCGTCTACGATCGATCCAATACCAATATCTCTGTATCCAATACATTAAAATTATTCTGTATTAATACAAACTATTACTGTATGGAGATGTATTGAGGTTCAAATGAGGTTTTCGATTAAACAGTTCAGATTGTATTTATAAAATGATATATTATTGATGATTCAATCAATATAATTATCTTGATGGTGTTGTCGTTTATTGATCGTCTAATCCTTGCCATTGATTGTGATTATCAATTAAGTGTAAATAGTAAAACCACAGTTTATCAGAAATCTATATCTACTATTCAGATTACATGCGTCTGTTGAGAAATCTACATTTATATGTGAAACAATTGTATTTTTTCGTGCGCGCTATGAAAAACAAAAGTTTTTTTTTTTTAAGTTAAAGATTATATGAACATTAAAGACTATAGAGATTTTGTTAATATTACTATTGAAAAGGTTCTATTATATCACGGAATTATGTAGGAACCAGATTATTGAACTCTACTATTATGAAAATAGGGTTAAAATTTCAATGTTTTTGTGACGTCATCGGAGCAGTGGGACTTTTATTGTCGATTTCAACACGTTGCTTTAAATTTTTTGTAACTTAATATTTCGCCGTTTTAAGTTTATGTTTAAATAGAGATTTTTAAGGT
Organism: Sesia bembeciformis; assembly: GCA_943735995.1. NCBI lineage: Eukaryota > Metazoa > Arthropoda > Insecta > Lepidoptera > Sesiidae > Sesia > Sesia bembeciformis. The sequence continues at coordinate 1,819,945 of OX031045.1, read as the reverse complement.
GAAGCAATATTTTTTCAATATCTGTGAAGTTAAAATTGAATACTAAGAACAATGAGATCCCTCTAACTTCAGATAATGTCACATTTTTATTTACTTTCGTAACCGGCAAGAGCAAAATATATGAACTGATTTGATAATTACAGTTGACAATCTGACTACTGTCTTCAATAGTTTATAAAAAGTGTTGACTTTTATAAACAATGCATATAAATTGTTTAAAAACGAACAATACCGTCTTAAAACTAATTTTCCGCTTAAAAAATTATGTTGCCTATCTTAAAAAAAACGTGGTTAGATATTATATGTGATCTAAGAATTCTAGAAAAGCAAATAATTTTAGCGAAACATGTTTTTGATAATAATTTATTCGTATATAATTATAAATATAGTTATTATTATTATTATGTTATCGTTCTTATGTTTAATATTCCCGTGCGCTGGGAATAGTGACATAAACCACCGATCCTTTTGCTATATGGCAACACAATATATTTGTTTCACAGTACTATCATTAAATTTTAATACTAGCAACACTAGTGGTTTAAAGTAATGACACTGACCGTTCTAGTGAAATAGAATGACATGTGTGACATGCAGTCAGAATGGTTTTAGTGCCTACAGTGTTGCCAGAAATAATTATTAAAAACTACCGATGAAACGGTTCGCTTAGCACGGCGGGGCAAAGAAATAAAAATATAATTATTTAACCTATTTGTTTGTAAGTGTAGTGTGAGTGTGTGCGTGATGGTATGTGGTATGTACTACCTTCGACGGCAGCGAGAGGTGGTCATGTTAATATAGGTAGAGGAAAACTTATATCTAGATTTGTATGAGCCTTTTAGGGTATGCTCATGTCTTTATAAAAAGTATTTCTTTCGTTATCTTCAAAAATAGATTTTAATTTGCTAATTTAAAAGTCAAAAATCAAATACTAGTACTCAAACGTTAAAAAGATAACGTCCAAATCAATTTAATAATGAAAAGCCCTTTAAATGATAGCCCAAACTTGTATGTATGTAGCAAGTTGCAACTTCATACCCTTTGCATATCTATCTATATTAATATAATAAAGAAGTAAAATTGTGTGTTTGTTTGTGGGTATGTTGGTGGTAATCTCTGGAACTACTGAAGCGATTTCAAAAATTCTTCCACAAATAGGAAGCTACATTATCCGTGTCTAATATAGACTATATTTTATTTTGAAATTTTGAAAAAAAAATTGAAAATAAATAACTTATAAACCGAAGCGAAGCGACGGCGGGTCGCTAGTATTTAATACAAGCATTCAGTGCTGATTTTCAGCGCTGCAAGTGACTGAAAATGACCCTATATTTTAATTATACCATACTCGTATAATGTCCTAATGTACAATAGCGATGACCAGCAAACGTTCATCTCGTGAAAATTACTCGTTTTACCTTTCAAGAAACATGCGATCTTCTCATAGCAAAAATATCGTCTTAAACTCGATACTGAATATTCCGAAAAAAGAGAACTACGTATACTTTTTAATTTTTATTGAGACATGAGCGAATTCTAAACAAACAAATTATTATTATAATCTCTAGTGTAACAAGGTCGACGGAAATTGTTAAATTCTATGTCGATAACCTAAATTCAATATGAAATATAGCGATACGTGACTGCCAATGAAACCAATCGAATTATCCGATTATTTTAAAGTTATTCAAATGAATGAATACGGGTCGATTAGACACGGCGAATGAATGAATCGAGGCATTGATTATTCCTTCGTTTATTTTTGTGCCCCTGTCGCTACATCGACATTCGAATGAATCATTAACCTATCGTCTACTAATTCGATTATTATTTTATTCGTAATCGCCCATAATTAGTAGGAATGATCGCTGGCAATGATATCTGTGGCTGTTTCTAATGCTACTACGGATATAATGAGGTATTTATTACCTTTGATTACAGATTAGAATCGATAGAAATCCGATTAATTCGATTAATATCTATATAAATAAAAATGTAAACGTTCGTTTGTTCAAAAATCTTAAATCTCCGAAAGTTCATCACCGATTGCTTTGAAATTGTGACACAACGTTGCATTCGAATACGCGCGTATTTTTATATACCTATCACGGGGTAAAAACGCCATCTGTTGGGCAGCCACAGCAACGCGTGGCCGAGTACAGCTAGTTAAAAATAATTTTCCAATCTCATTAGAAAATCACCTAGATGTGAGATTGAGAATATCTGAGGTGGGGGGAGCTATTGCTACCTCTGTCACTCATGAATAATTGTAATGGATATATAGAACAATACCGTAATTTTTCTATACCGCGGTCCTTCTCTGCCGTGCAACACCACCTAGGACGCCCCGACGCCCTGACGATGGTGTTGAAACCGGGTGTAACAACCAAAAGTAGGGCAGTTGGTACAAAGGCGATCGGAAGCGAAATATGTCTTGAATAATTTGATCTTTCTATTCTAAATGGTGATTAATTACAATTTTTGCCGCAACCTCGGATAACATTGCCAGATGCGTCAAAGTGAACATTTTGCCTAATATTATCATTGAAATGACTAAAGCATTTTACTTGTAAGTATTTACCAGATAAAATATAAAAATGCCACACCGATTCAAAGTGGCACATTTGATCGAACAAAACTTTACAGCTCAAGACTTTTACGATCTTTTTGCAATTATTCTACATGAGCCTAATTTTCTAATATATCTCTTTATGAAATAGTTTTCCTTTGGGAAACCAGAAGGAATATCTTTATTTAGACACAGAATGAGGTAATTACAAGTCTTGAATTTATTTTGAATAAATACTCATTGGATACTTAACCTCGGATCGGTTTTATATCTTATTTTCTACAGTTAACTGTTAAAAAAACTTTATCTTAACACATATTTCAAATCTTCAAAATCTTCGTTAAAATTTTTGCTACAATCTTTATAAGGATATTAAAAATCCATCGCAACTTACTGGAAGTTACAAAAGGTTAGAAGTAACGTGAAATTAAAAAAAAAAAGCGTTAGGCCGAGGCGGGTCGTTAGCTTTTACCTTTATCTGATCAGATAACTTTTTGCCTTTCATGTTTTGTACATACATATTTTATGCTGCAAATCGGGTTAAACGCGTATTCCGAATATGAAGGTAAAATGTAGGTGGCAGCTGCTAACCTTTATTACTCGCCTCTTCAGTCGACTCGTGACCGCCACCGGTGTAAACTGGACCGAAACCTCCAGTGGTAATTTATGGTGAACAAAAGCCTCTGAGTGTGCGCATTCAGACCCGATTCACAGTATAATAACAGAAATTGCAAATTCCGTCGGCCATTTTGTTTTCTATAAAACGAATAGTCTCGTATCCACGACGATTTGTAGTTATACATTTTCATTTAGAACTATTAGGTTTATCTGTGAAATACGCGAGAACGCGTCAATTACACTCTTAGGGATGTATAAAATGGTATTTTCGCGAAACTACCATCTATTGATTATTCTTAGGGCGTTTTAAGTAGCGTCCTTTTCACCCCAATATAGGGTAATTTATAGGTGCAAATTGCGCTACCAACCCCCATATAATACGAGTATTGAGGGTTATATGTATATACATAGTAATATAAAAATATAATATATTGTATATATCAAAATACATATATCAGATTCCTCCAAAAATTAGAATCTGCTATATCTGTGAACTGAACTGAAACAGTTTACATATACATACATATGTATGAGAAGCTGTATTTCATATTGGACGTAACAGCGTCGCGAGGAAGGCCTATAGAGAACATATCTCGTGAGCTAAGTCTTAAATACAGGTTAGTGAAGACCGGTTGTTAGAAAGAGACAATATCCAAGCAGTCATTATTAGCCTATAAACTTCGACTGCATGGCAGAGACCTCGCATTGTAGTCACGAGTAGATTTAAAGGCCTTACAACACCGTGTTATCCATTGCGAATTGGCGAATCCACCTTTTTAGAGTTATTCAAGGTCCACGGCTTATTATCGCCCTCGTAACCAGCTTGATTTATCTCTACGCAATATTCGACTTTGTTCTTAACCATTAAGCACAACCCTGGGGAAATAACTGCTATACGGTCGTGAGCAACAGTTGCACCATGAGACAGTATTATTTATGCATATTTCTATAAGAGAAGCTCATAAAATTACCTGTGGCTCACTGACGTTGCCGTAGCAGTAAATATAAACAACATTTGCTTTGCTTTAACGCCAGCTCTATTCCAATCTGTGAAAGACTAAAACATATAGGTCATTTAGCGTAAAACTTGCACAATTTTCAATCTACTAATACATTATTTTCTGCTTACGTATTGTTTTTCTTATAATAAAATACCGAAAATTTGTATGTCATTCCTAAATCTTATTCAAGCTAACTCAACGTCATATAAAAGTACTAAAGGAAAAGATTTAGACCCATCAACTTAAAATAACGACTCTAAATAAAGTTCCGTAATTTGGGTACTCCATAGATAATCACAGACTTTCTTGATCTTTGGGCAATTGGTCCGTTGATATTGCAATATCTTTTGAAAGTGGATCTAATTATTGAAACAATGTACACACAAAATTGAATTTTGAAAGTAAATTATAGTATAAACGAATCAAGAAATGTAATCGAACAATAAATTTTGAATATTTTCCATCGTACGCTAGGTTGTAGCGCCTAGTCAGCAAGTCTTAGAACTCGCCAAATTAGGTTTTGCGTCAATATGGCGCAAACTTGTTACATTGCAAATAGTTTGTATAATTTAATAAATAAATCTTTTATTCTCCAAACACGACGTCTCCAATAGACTCGACACCTTTGCACCAATAAACGCCTGAACGTCAAGCTTACATTTGTTACGATAAAGATTTATCTCCAAATTATATAAAAATCCATTGAATATACGTGATTGTTTTTATTCCCTTCAGAAAAAATATAGATGTGACGTCTTGCAATATCAATGGCATGTTGACCACATCTTAAGTGTGCTTGCAGTCCCCTTTGCTGTCGCATCAAACAAATGCACAATATCTCGGGATTTTTCTAATTTCTTAGCGATGCTGTTCAGCCCATTTGAATACAGCTAGTCCACCGGCGTCCCTCGCCAGTAGTCGTGACAATAAAAATGTGAATTAGGTTAGGGGTGTAAAACAAGCGATCTCCTGTTCAGTTTCAATCCGACCGTATTTTCATATCGTCTGAATATTAACATCATTAATGCAGTGCCGGATCTAAGCCCAAAAAGCAATTCAATGCTTTCGCGTACTTAAAAGTTACACTGTATTCAAAAATGCACTTTGGGGGCTTATAAAATGCCGCAGCAGGCCACAGGCCTCCCTTTGTTTTTTATTGTATTTTATTAGGTTCTCCAACTAGCTACCATACAAATGCGTTATAAATATAAATTGCTTATACATTAACATATTATACAGCAGCTCCCTTACAGAAGAACACGGCATGCAAAAAGTGTAACCAGGTTATAAGAGCAAGTGGACTGCATCAGTTTTATATGCCTTCTACGAGAGTATTTAAAGGCCTCAAAGAACCTGGCTATTACGAGTTAGCGAGATCGAGACGTCTTTTTGCGGCTATTTAGACCCCAGCGCTTGCGGGAGTTGCCCCGACACGTCATACGCCAAAGGTCTGGCAAACCTATGATAAATTTAATAATTTTTATGTGGACTTTGAGAGACAAAGCTGCCTGAACAATTATGTGTTAGAATTCTTAAAGTTCGCTACTTCTCGTAGATCCGGCACTAAATGTTCATTTAACAGTTCATAGAAGAAACATAATTAATTAATTTAATCAAATTATTTATTTATTTTCAACGAAACTATCTGGTTTAAAAAATCCCATGCTGTTTTGAACGTTTTCTCAGTAGCTTATTGCGGAATCAAATAAAACGGCTATAATGGAATGAAGGGGAGCTCAGTCCATGACCTCCGCGCGGTGCTCCCTGGGTAGCGCCAAATGTGGACGAAGACACATTTATTGCAAATTTTTGTGACTAGAGATGCGTTCGCAATCAGAGTACTCGTAGATACTCAGTAAAAACGTTAGATACGGAGAATTTATTCGAAAGTGTAAATACTGAGTATTATAACTCGAAATTGTAAATACTGAGTATTCACTCGAAAGTGTAAATATTGAATATGCGCTAGAAAGTGCAACTATTTACTAAAGTGTAAATATTGAGTATTTATTACCTCAGTGGTGAGTATTTTCTCGAATGCGAACCCATCTTTATTTATGACGCGCGCTAACTGGCAGCACACACTGCCATAGACAAGAGGCTCCGCCAAAACCCGATATCTAACTAAAATGGCGTCTTGAGCCAAATTTATACAGCATTAAATTTAAGTGACCATTAAAATATATAATAGTAACGTACTCTCAATCCAAATACTTTAAACGAATATGTAGCATTAGGACTACGCATTAGGAACTATTTTTGCAGCTAGTTTATATATATATATATATATATATTTATTTAAAAAACTACATTTATTACAGAGATTTAAAAACCGAAACGATTTAAATACTAAAAATGAGTCTACTAAGTCCATGGATATAAAACTAAGACGGTTGTAAATATGTATATAGGAAATAAATAAGAGAGGAAATTACTAAAGTCCTTTCACGGAAATAGCTTATTCGTGTACAATTTGTGATGTATAAAGATTTTCGATGATATGAAAATTATTAACATTCAAAAAAATTACAAAAAAAAAAGTTTTTGGGAAGGGCCTACTGGACCCGCATCGCGTTCCCGACGGACCGCTGTGAATACGGTGCTGGTCTCGCGTAATTATTATTGTTTTTTTTTTTATTTTTTTTTCAGCTATATTATGTTTTAATTTAAATTTTTATTATTGCGTGACTGCGACCAACGTTTATGATTGTTGCGAATGTAAGATAGGTACGAGAGAGAATTCTATGTGCGTGTGTTGATTGTTGTACGCCATATAATTATAAAAGAATGATATATAGAATATATATCGATATTATTTCTAGAGTCACAACACTGACCGTGACTTTGTTTTTAGTTAGTCTAAACTATAATGGTGGTTTTTGCAATTGTTTTACAAAGTGTTTACGAATGTCTTGTTCCTTGGACCGGTTTGCTTACGGTTGTGGATTTAACTTTTGATACGATTCCTAAATGTAACGTCATACGGTACTTTCTAATTGCAACGACGGTAATGTTGCCATACGCCTGGCAATGTTGCCAATTTACGCCCGACACGAGGGGGACATTTGTGTTTTTCAAGTGTTGTTTGGGCTTAAAATAACTATATCTATGTATTCTATTATTGCTTACGCACACTTTGAAAGTAGCATTTAAATAATGTACCGTTCTAATGATGTTTGTCAAAATTATTTAGTTTCATAAGTTTCAATCTTATATTAGACAATTATTTAGTTTCATTTGCACTTTCAGTACTCGCGTTATAATGTTCAGTGGAAATGAAACTAAATAATTATCTAATATAAGTTTTTTTTTTGAAAGAAGAAAATTCCAATTTTAATTCCTGTGCCTTGAAAATCATGGTATTTATTTTAACACATACAAGAACTTTTTAATCATGATTTTTATAAGAGGTAACAAAATTAGCAAGAATTTAATACAAGGAGAGATAAACAGTTTAAGAGCATTTAAAACGAAAATAGGCTTCTTTACCCATAAGTGCTACTTGAAAACTTTTGCTAATCACTGGTCTCTTCCAACCACCCAGATAGAATTTCTAACTGTGTAGAGCAAATTCAAGCAAGCAGCGCTTACAGGTGAGGGAATAACTTGCAGCTTTTGTGTATTATTTTTTTTACCTCATGAGGCACTTATTGGTTTGTAAATATTCGTCATCCAACATTGATGATGCGTGGGACGATTATGTCTATATAACTATATATATTGTATAGAATACATAAATGCCTTATAAATGTGCGCGCCGCCGTCTGCAGGAGTGTCGTGTCATACACCGATAATTGTAAAAACTGAAGTTCTAGAAAACTATGGCCCTGTTACACGTCTGTGTTCGAAATAAATGGCTCAAGGACACTTGGTCCAATTCCCCGAATGTCCAGAAGTATTTCCCAAACGTTCAATTCCCTGAATGTCCATTTCAATAAGTGAACATCAAATGTTAAACAGAGTATGGGTCAAACAGAAAACCTCTTTGAAGGCAGTTAAATATTGACGTACCAAGACTGCATAATTTTTATTTGACGGTATGTGAATCCTTTGTACACAGATACATTACGAAAACATTGACCATCGGCTAATCCGGAAACACCCGAACGCGTCATCCACGTTTACGAATTACCGTACCTCTAATTGAATACTTTATTACGAGATACTTATGGTGCGGTTGGTTGTAATCGGAGACGCAAGACGCACTTCCGGCCGTCAACCATGAACTTTTCATGCGTTCAAATAAACACTAATTGTGATTGAACTACATCACCCAAAACTGAAATATAGGTATTATTAAAAGCCCTATTAAATATACATTGATGGATGTAAGTAAAATTGGTAAAATGTAAGTAAACTATTCGAAAAATAATTAAACTTGGCGCAGTTGTGACGTCAACAACACAGAGCAACTTTGAGTTCATATTACTGGCAATAGGAACTCCAAACAACTGGTGTTTCAACGGCAAACTTGTGGAATATTTATGTTAGAACAAAATAGACAACGTTTCATATGGGTAGAGCGATTAATAAAGGTGTTTAGGGTGTTTTTCAACTCCGTCTCAATGGGTAGTATATTACCCAGACCGCAAGCAACGGGTTTAGTTGCGCTTGGGTACTATAGTACCCAGCGCGCAACCAATCGGAATAACGTGGCGTTCGGGTGTTTCCGTAGCCGATGGCCCAATGATTTCGTAATGTATCTGTACTTATGGAACAATATTGGATTATGTTCTTATTGAAAATCACATTTAGGGAATGGACGTTCGGAGAATGGGCATTTGGGGAATTGGACCTAGTCATTTCCCAGATGAAATCTAATGTACCATCTACAGATATAATTTCTAGATTATTCTTTTAACAGAGTTGTGGAACGGGGGATATTATTTGGGCGGCCCGCAACTATGTAAAGACTGAACGTGTTGATAAAGCTGTGTGAAGCTTGTGAAATTGGTTTTTTATAAAAAAAATTGATCATTGTATTAGCCCTATTTACACGTACTGGCTTCCGCGCGCCCTTACCAGACGCTGAGCGCGCACGGTATCGTCTTACCCCGAGGTATTGTAGATATACGCGCTTTCCCGCAGGATTGTGATAAGCGTGTACGTGTAAAAGGCACTAATGTGCTTGCAGTAATCTGCTTGACAGTTTGATTTATCGAGTTCTGTGTCTACGAGCCGGACACAGCTGTGTCCGCGCTGTCAGGTGTGCCAAACACATGGCATTGTTTATAAAGTGTAACGTTGACATACAACATCCTTGTCCAACACAATATTTTTCAATAAAAACTTTAAAAAATGTGTTTTGAACACAACAATTGAGTGTTTTTTTTTTTCTAATACCCTACCATAAGTCTGCCAAATGAAACGTGACACGGGAGTACAATCAAAATCCTTTAGATACTTTAAAACTTACTTCAGACGCGCCAATAACAATGTTATGTTAGAATCAAATTTCTTTCTGTACTTATGGCTCGTACTAACTAAAACAGAAAATACAATGTATCAGTTCGATTTTTTCTGATTGAAATAAGTGTCACCGGTCTTTTTTTTTAGTATTCCCGCGTTCTTTGGCCACGTTTTTCATTAATTTTTGTGAGAAACCACATCACGCATAAAATTAGAAGATTGGCGCCAACTACACGAGGTAGTCTCGCGGTGATATTGTCGCCCGTGCCACTATTTTCAATAGTAACTATATGACACTGCGATAATCGCCGTGTAGTGGCACTGGCGAGTATCGCCGCGAGACTCGCCCGTGTAGTTGGCGCCTAAGATAAAATTGAGCTACTGACTATACTGTACATCCTCGAACGTAGAAATAAAAATCACTATACAGACTTCAAGTTTATTAAGAATTTAAAGCAAGTAAATGAGATAGTACATGTTAAACTTAACAAATGTGACGTTTGTATTATATTAATGCAGGGGTCTCCAACTACGGCCCGCGGCCGCGAGCTGGACGCCTGGCATTTGACCCGTCACTTAAATTTATTTTATAAATAATCACATGTGTTGTCTGTGGTAATAAAGAACGTCGATATATTTACATTTACATAAAAAATACTTTTAAATTTGGTACGACGAGTGGGGATGGAATTGTAACTACACATTCCTTATATGCCTCGTATGCGTTCTATGAACCCCTTGCATCGCCGCTTTCACATCTTCTAGGAAACTCGTAGAATTATGTACAGTAGTGCCCCCTAACACAACTCGGACCCCCGGATACGCCTGATTTATCTGTTGAACACACAAAGCTTCTTCATACGTGGCACCCCCCACAATGAACACGATGATGTCTTGCGGTCTACGACCGTATGACCCGTCATCGCCCCCCAGCGTGGGGTAAAGATTTTCCCGTAGTTTCCCCTTGATGAGGTCTTCGAGGGTGTCTTTTAGGAGGGGTGTATGTTGGGTGTAGATGTTTTCAACGCCGTTCAGACCCTGAGAATGAAAAACAATGAATGAGAAGGAATGAGTGAATTTAAATGCCAGTAATACAAGCACTTCCACTAGATTTATTTTTTTCACAAATATTGTTTTAGTATTAAATTTTTGATGTGTAAGAAAAATAATACTTGTAGTGTATTATACATGCTTTTTTTAACTTTAAAAAGTTTTATCCGTATATTTTTTTATTTAATATAGATCCAATTAAGTTGTCCGACAGTGTACAAATCGTGTGAACGGGACAGCGAGATGCACAGCGAGTAATATTCTGCCATTAACGCTTGCAAATAAAGTTCAATGTAAATTGTTTACACGGTCGCCTATTGTCGGAATTCGTTCTGCACTTTTCTGCGTAAACTAGGACTTATTTTTGTGGTAATACTGTACGTGTTTCGGTAGTGAATGAGATATGCCAGAGGCCATTCACATCCCATTCTATCCTATCCCTCCCCATTTTCCCAACCCTTCCTCCCAGTCCATTCCTTAATCTGCAAAGCTAGGCAGCGCATCCAGGAGCGTGCCAACGTTTGTAATTCTGGACTGATGCTGGCATGTATCGCGGATGTCCGTGGGCTACAGTATCCACTTACCATCCGGTGGACTGTGTGCTCGTCTGTCGCCTTTTTTCTATAAAAATAATAATTTTACAATCCGTATTGGACCCGACAAAAGAATACACATCTCACCTTAAACAGCCTCTTGGTAATTTTAACAGCATCCTGAAGCCCAAACAAGTCACTTTGTCTTGCATGTGCTCCGCCGTACTCCAGTACGTGGACTGGGGCCTTCAGAGCCGCCTCCGGAGCCCCCCTCGCCTTTAGGGCTTCGATGAGGGCCGGAAGGGCGTTGCTCGCATGCTTCTCGTACCGGAGGGCGTAAAGGGACACGAGTTTCGCCGCGTCGTGGTGGCGGATTGACTCGTTTTGGAGGAGGGCTTTGAGACGCTGCCGATTGTAATTTTGATTTTAGGAATGTGCGAGTTATGTTATAGATGGATCTATCGTGATGATCGATGTTTTGATGTTACGATGACAATCATATAAATAAATAACGCTACAAGTCAGTGGCCAACACTAGGATACCCTGTGTCGTGGGTTCTGAGACACATACAAAGACATCGAGACCCGAACAAACATTTGTCTTTAAGCAAATGTTTTTCACACATTTATCTATTTAAACGTGTCTCAACGCAAATTTGAAAGCGGTTAGGCTGCACCAACCATGGTCACTAGCTCGTTAAGTTCGCGTTAAGACCCGTTTAAATAGGTAAAAATAAATGTGTGGTCGACCGGGGCAATCGAACCCGGGACCCTTTGCACATCAGGTACGGTCACTATCAACTGCGCCAACCGGACGTCCACACTACACTTAAACATAATTGTACTTTTTGACACTTGAATACATAATCGGATTGAGCATCATCTTTAATTTATCAATTTAATTTTTTAATTGCATTTTTATTCATTATTACGTTGTTGAAAACTTGACACTTGCAGTGTTAAAGGTCTAATATCTACACAATATGTTACTAGTGCTGCCATCTGTCGTGCATTGTCGGTAGACATGTTTGTTTGTTCTATGGTTTTCAATAAAACTAGTGTGTGCCACTCGCCAATGCGAATACGTTGTTTTATTTTAGGTTATGGGCCCAGCACGCTTCCACTGTGATAATTGCACCATTGTCATATATGAAAAGAAAAAATCGCCAATTTAGTATTTTTATGATAACAACCCTAAATTGGCGATACTTTCTTAATTGGCTTCTAATTTCTTCTAATTGGCAGTGCAGTGTGTATTCGGTCTTCAAGACGCTATATCACGAACTAGAAAGTTATGGAGCGAACTACCCAAGATTTTTCCACCACCATATAAATCTTTTCATACCATCACTTTTCTTCTTATTGTGTATGGGATATATTTTTACATCTGTGGTCAGAATGTAAAACGAAATAAATGAAATATTTCAAACTTTAGCTTTAAATCTAGGGAAAACTTGCAGTTTCGATTAATCAAATTATGGGTATGTAAACAATTATCACCTACGGTCGGAACGAGGTATACCTGCAGATGTTTGGAGTGGTCAGTTTGGCAGGCGATCTCTTGTTCCAGCTCGGACACATCCAGAAGCCTGTGTCGACTAACGCACGCGGACAATTCGCCAACTACCGTCACATGCTTCGTTACTGTACCCGACATTTTCTGTAAACATTACGATAAAACTTTGACTTTGATAATTCTTCGCATTCTTTGCTTAACTAGTCTAGAGGAAATGTAATTAAGAAATGCATACAATTAAGTAGATATTATATATATGTATTTTTTGTATTGAATTTTGTAATTATATTTCAAGAACCACTTACGGATTAGTTCATAACCCAATTTTAAAAGCACACAAACTGCATAAACCTTAGCCATCCAAAAAGGTAAGGAGCCCGTACTACGATGGCTGACGGGCAGATTTATTTAAAACTATAGTCGGAATTATAATTCGATTCCAAATTTGACATTAGCTACTGTCATTTTGTAAAATAATGATACCACATATAATAGTGTAGTGATGAACACAAAAATCGATAAACAATCGCGATTTATGTTTATGTAATCATAATATTGGTGTGCCAATTAAAGACTAAATTATTGATTTTTATTTAAATAAATACATAATTATTCATAACAATTATTTATTAATTAGTAACCGCTGCTTTATTTTATAAAATAAATATTTATTTTTATAAATAATTTTTATAAATTTATTTTATTTTATTTGAGGAGTGGTTCGCTGGAGTCTTACCAAAATTAAGACCAAACTCAATTGTGGTGATGGATAATGCACCTTACCACTCCCGAAAATTGGAAACGGCACCAAAAATGAGCTGGAAAAAAGCTGCCATTCAAGACTGGCTTTTAAATAAAAATATTCATTACGAACCAGATATGGTTAAAGCTACGCTTTTAGAACTGATTCCACATAACGAGTCTTTTAATAAGTACGCTGTAGACGAAATGGCAGCACAACATGGGATCACGGTTTTAAGACTGCCCCCTTACCATTGCGAGCTGAACCCTATCGAATTGATATGGGCTCAGGTAAAGGGGCATGTAGCTCAAAATAATAAAACCTTCAAATTGACAGACGTGAGAAATTTATTTGAGGAAGGCATTCAAAAAATTACGGCCACCGAATGGTCTAAATGCGTATCCCATGTTGTCAAAGAAGAGGAAAAAATGAGTAGGCTAGATATGTTAATTGACAATATCACAGACACATTTATAATAAATGTTACAGAAAGTGACAGCGATAGCGATAGCGATGACGGCGACGATTTATAAAATAAAATGTTACCATAATACATCTATTTGTTTTATTTCTCATGTTCCTTCATGATCACATTTATTTATTTATTTCACACACAATTATTAAAGAAAACTCTCAGATCCGTAATAAAATTAATCGTCATAACTAAATTATCCGTTCACAAATATTTAATTTCCTGATATACTTAGTTTACGAGAATAAAATTATAAACGAGAAGAATCGATCCGGAAATATTCCATTTCCGTATCGAATAATTTCGCAACGTTACTATTTAGTACTTGTCATAACGTTGCAACACTGAAATTGTCAAATCTGGAATCGAATTAAAATTCCGACGTTGTCCCGGCCACGCGTTGCTGTGGCTGGCCAACAGATGGCGCTTACCCTGGTTTTGGTAAAAAAACATGTTTTTACCCTGTGATAGGTATATAAAAACACGCGCGTATTCGAATGCAACGTTGTGTCAAAATTTCAAAGCAATCGGTGAAGAACTTTCGGAGATTTAAGATTTTGAACAAACGAACTTTTACATTTTTATTTATATAGATAATTAAATTTGTATCATAGCCTATTTCCAAACAATGATTAATATTAAAAATTTCCTATGTAATACAGAGGAAAATTAGTAAATAAAAATAAACTAAAATTCGTTGGAAACATCACCCGTAGCGTAGATAAGAATACTTCCGTTACCTTGAACAGCGGGTATGTTTCAACGAAGTTCTTCATATCGGCGATGCTCTCCACCTTCTGGTGGCTCTTGGCTTTCTTCTGGAACTCGTCCATCAGCGACTTCATCGTCTGACCAATCTCGCCGAAGTTCGAGTACCTATTCTATACTCGAACAGACAGACACATTTTTGTTTAAATGGTACAAACGCAGTAAATAATCATTTATTTAGTGCTTTCATATCGCCATTGAGAGGAGGAGGACGAGCGGAAGCGGGGTGACGACAGCGACGTCTTTTCCATACAAACATATTCCCCTGTTTTCACACTGAATTCCGACAATAAGGCAATTATTTTTTTCATTATGTTACAGATATCTACCATAAGTATGTCCCTACGTTTTGATTTTTTTGATTAGTTATTTCTTATACGAGCTAGGACCCTCTGATAATATAAAAAAAATGTCCTAAAACGCTGCAAAAAAGAAGCACAGTGTGCAAATTTAACAACATTCATTTAAAGGGGCTAAACTATAATGTAATGCAAATCAAAAAAAAAATTGAAATCGATCCATTTCTGGAAGTGTGCAACTGTCCCATTGTAAATATATCTATTTATATCTTCTTAAATTGTGGGTGTTTCCGCTAAAATGAATACAATTTTATAGTTCCTTATAAAAGGTCCTTCACAAAAACATCTCATCGTTTTTGACTTATTCAACAACTAGAGAAAAATAAAAAAAATAAACATTTTAAAAAATATTTACATCTATACTAATATAATATAATAAAGAGGTAAAATTGTGTGTTTGTAGGTATGTTGGGGGTAATCTCTGGAACTACTGAACCGATTTCAAAAATTCTTTCATTAATAGGAAGCTATCCATGTCTAATATAGGTTATATTTTATTTTGAAATTTTGAAAAAAGATACTTATAAACCGAAGCGAAGCGAGGGTGAGTCACTAGTTAATTATAAAATTAAGTAAATATGAGCTTGAAAATATGCGAGACTTAGTTATTCCTCTCCGTCACTCACATGTGGACGCGATGGCACTACTATAATAGTGGCGTCTCAGTAATGCGGCTCTTTTCTAACTGTTGACTTCTAAACTCTTTGTCTGTGTCATTTTTCATGGGTTTATGGATCGTTTTTTTTATTTATTGTTGGAATTTTTAAAAATCTATTGTAATCTATTGAAGCCAGTAAGATCTGTTTATATACAACACAACATTCTGTCTGTCTAGTGAGAATAAAATGGTACAGTTTTATGTTAAAGTATCATAGAGATATCTTGTTTGAAATCTGCCTATAACTGTTAAATATGATGTGTGAAACTCACTTTGGCATAGAACTCGTCCTGTTCAGAGGATAGCACGACCTCCTTGAAGTCCTTGGGCACATCGGGTACATATGCGAGACTCACGCGGTTGTTGTTGATCGTCAGCAACTCGTGCACCATGGCTTGGTAGGTCCACTACAATAATTTAATATCGCAGCGTGAGAATATTTAGTAATTTAAAAAAAAGACATGTTATCGTATACTTGGGTGAAACTTATATTTACATCTAAACTTGGGTGAAATCGATGGTAGATGGCGTTAGGGTGTCGAAGGAAAAGATAGATGGCGCTGGGGTGATACCGAAACGGCGCGAAACTACTGTCAAACGCCACTGGGCTCCCGTTCGATTCAATTATCATCCACTCGGCAGTGAAGAAAACATCGTGAGGAAACCTGAATGACCGATTATTTAAAAAAAATCGGATGTATATATTCACCAATCCGCATCTGGCTCACATGGTGTATTAAGACACGAAATCGCAATTGTATAAGGAGGCACAAATAAAGGAACAATGAGCGCAGTACTTGAAACGCCCGTGTTTCCTGGAATTGTCGGAAATTCTCTGATGTTTGTATTTCGTCGGTTAGCCGACAAACTAAGCTTGTAAGTTATTGTGTTTTTACACTTACTGAAGTAGATATTTTTTTTTTAAATAAACCGGCTTGTTTTCACATGTTTGGTGATTTTCATTGTATTTTTTTTTTAGTTTTAGTGTCCCTCATTTATTATTCTTAGTTCTTCTAGATAATTTCACTTTCGTATCAGTTCACTGCAATACTCAACTAAACTTTAAAATAATAAAAAGGTCAATATCTCTAATTAACAAAATAATTGAAGTTTTATCGATCGTAGCTAGAATTATTTGAGAAAAATACAAAATGTTAAATATTTCGGAAACTATCAACTTTTGAGAAATAATTGTTACACTCCGCACTACCACCCCCTCAAAGGAACTGTTCTATTTACCAGTAACCCTGTATATTTTATTGTACACACACAGCTACAAATGATCGATGATGAGAGAAGATGTACGAAAGGTAAGCTCCTGTGGAGATCTCTTGCAGCACATCCGTGAAATAGAGACAATCACTACTACTATTTCAATTGTTTGAAATTGTTATACAATACTGTGTAATAAACCTAATAAAGTAGTGTCTTGCATTGCTAAACAACGTGATAAAAAATTACACAAGATGGGTATTTTCATATATGTTAATGTGGGTAGTTTAGTACACTTTTCTGTTTTGTTAATAAACAATGTGGATTAAGGGGTAGATTCATGATGACATGACGGGTAGATGACAGAAGTGTGGTTTTGCAATGGCGACCGAGCTGAATACAGGATCTCGACTTACAATGTGTTTCAATTAACTACTGGACGTAATAGGTATGAACTAATTTTCATTGCATTTCCGTTCTGCCCCGCGCACTGGTGACAAACTTGTTGGGCCAGACAGGAATAAACAGACAGACATAATTTCAAGTTCAACATGATAAAAATACGTACCTGACTCAACAGTGGCGTTACAGGATCATCCCTCCTATCAATAATAAGCAGCTGCGGAGTGGGTAGTTCCCCATTAAATGGTATATTATTGTCTATGAGCACCGCTTCCCTCCGTAGAAGGTCTCTGACGCGCTCCGCGAGGCGGGCGCAGGGCTCCGATGCCGCCTCGTAGCGGACTGCAGCGCGACGTTTAAGGGAGAGTAATAGGGCCAGTAGGCCTTGGGAACAGCGTTGGAGATGATGTTGGTTCCAGGAACGACCTGGTGATGGCATTTTTCATGGTAAGCATGTGACAGTCGAGCGAACAGTCCACCCGGTGATGAGTGGATACTGTCGCCATGCGACATGCGCAGTACATGCCAACATCAGTCCAGATTGACAAATGATGCACTGGCGATTTAGGGGTGGATTTGGAGAGAGGCATGGGATAATAGTAAAGAATAGGATAGGAAGGGATTTGGAAAGAGGGTTATGAAAATGGGATGGGAATGGACTCTGGCATATTTGACTCGCCATGGAAACACGTACGTCCATTGGCGGAGTAAAAAAAAAAGGGAAATGCAGTACATTTTACGGTAGACTTCTGTGAGAGAGGCGTAACGCGGCCAGTCGAGTGTGCAGAGTACCTGTAGGATTACACATTATTGTGCGCTGTGGGATTTGACACTTATTTGTTATAGAGAATTATTTGTTCATGTACATGTGAGCGTGTGGTGTTGGCCAGCTTTAAAATAGAAACACTTCATTTTATTCCGTGGGTGGCGTAAAAGGCGACTAAGAAATAACAAAGTGTGTATGAGCATTGGTTCCCTCCGCAGCAGGTCCCTAACATGTTCCGCGAGACGGGCGCAAGTCTCCGATGCCGCCTTGTATCGAACCGCCGCGCGACGTTAAGAGAGAAAAGCAAAGTTAATAGGCCTTGGGAACAGCACTGATCAACCCAAAGCTTGGCTGATAGAGAATGCCTTAAGGCTTTAAGCTCGCCTTTTGTACGATATTGGGCAATGAAGAGTATAAATAAATGAACAGCGCTGGAGGTGCTGTTAATTCCAGGATGATGTGATGATGTCATTTTTTTATAGTAGAAGGTGGCAAAATGCTGGACAACGCAAATCCAGACAGTCAACGGTCCCGACCTTCCTAACTCGTTGAGGTCCTAATTAGAAAACGAACAAGGATAGTGTAATAGCATTCGGAGCGCGGTGAGTGACGAGGATGCACGTACGATATTTTTCGACGTGTAACCAAATTGATGAAAATGGCACCAAAATAGGAAACGAAGTTATGCTACGAATTCCTGAAGAAATTTCTTACTTATGGAACGAAAGTGATGAAAATTATATAAGAATTTACGAAAGGAGAATGTATTATTGGAAGTGTACAAAAAAATTTGATGAAAACGCTACAAGCTACAATGTTAACGTTAATAGGAAATTAAAAAGGATCGACTTCTTTACGGACTTACAAAAAGAAGTTTTTTAAGGAGTAAATAATTCATTAGATTCTGCAAATCAAATAATTTAATCAAAGGTTGAGTGGCAGAGAATGCCACTAGACATTAAGTCCGCCTTTTGTACAATGTTTCTTTGTGCACTAAAGTGATAAATTAAAGAAAATAAAAATCTGAAATCTGTTGGTTTGCCTTATGTTCGTGCTAGATATCTTTTGTCTTAAAAATAAATATTTCATCATCCACGCAACTTACCATGCAAGCAGCCAGTGATATTGAAAGAGAATAGATGTCTATCCACAGCGAGGTAGTCAGCGAAGACCTCCTGCACCTCGCGAACTGCCTCCTGCTCATCGCACTCCGCTAAAGTCTTGATGTCGGCCTTTGATATCACATTACTGAAATCTGAAGGAAATAAGTTGAATCTAAATGTTTCCAAAAAAAACAAATAGAGATTTATACTTTGTTAAGTTTGTTATATTTATTCACTACTTACCCAAATATCTCAAGTAGACCGATTTCTATTTTGTAACTGCTCACATGTTACTGCCCATTTATTCAATTTACTGCCCAATCAGATTTATTGAGCTACTAATTTCAAGATGTTACACCTAATTTCCATATTTTTTTACACACAATTTGACTTTTCATACTGACCGAAACTGTAATATGTATATTATTACCAGCCCTTTAAATGATAGCCCAAAACTTGTATGTATGTAGCAAGTTGCAACTTCATACCCTTTGCATATCTATCTATACTAATATAATAAAGAGGTAAAATTGTGTGTTTGTTTGTAGGTATGTTGGGGGTAATCTCTGGAACTACTGAGCCGATTTCAAAAATTCTTTCACAAATAGGGAGCTACATTATCCGTGTCTAATATAGGCTGGCTATATCTTATTTTGAAATTTAAAAAACAAACTTATTCACCGAAGCGAAGCGAGGGCTGGTCGCTAGTAGATAATAACTTGATCTACCTTCCCATACACTATGTCATTATCATCAGACATGCATCTCCACATTTTTTTATCGATTTAGCCACTATATAGCCGTGTTGTCAGCCAGTTTTAGAAGAGCTCTACCCCATGTCTTCCCGTGGGTGTCTTGAAAGGTTACCGAAGCTGCTACCACTTGACTCACCGACCTGTTTGGTCAGTGTGCCTTTTTAAGACTACACATCTCTCATGCACAGACAATGTGTCATAGGCCAATTTCCAACAGTGTTACTTATTTATTTATTACATCCCGTAGAACCTGCAGAATTCACTTACATATAAAATACACTCCATATTTTGGGTATCTCAGTTCCCGGGACAGCAAGGCAATGTTTTCAGATGTGGGTCGTAGAAACACAATGCATTTCATGTGCTTCAAGTTGTCCCATTTAGCATGATTATCAATTCTTTCAAACAAGTACACCTCCTTCTGAAGAATTTCCGACTGGCTGAATACCATGCTCACTATGCTGGTCTGAAAAAAAATATTAATACATAAACTAACGCAATATTTATTGAATAATGCTTGAATAAAGCAGATAGCAAGTGCCAATAAAAAAAATAGGTTTCATAGCACCCAATATATTTGTTTTAAAATTATTTTTTGTAATTGTTTATAAGCTATTGAAAAGCTATTTAAGTTTCGAAAGGATTATAAAAGATAAAAGATTGTTATTGTGATTTTGAAACTACTGCACTGATTTGGTCTATGACTTAATCGAGATATAGACAAACTATTGTTATGCCAAATTAAATTCCAATCGTTAATAAATACACCCTTCAGTTAGTGCACAAATTTTGTTATACATGGATTTTGTTATTTGTTATGGATATAAACTTTAGAACTGATGATAATTTTGGATTCAAAATAAATGAAGATAGCTTCATTAGTTTGGATTCACTTCATTCTTAATTTGGTAAATTTGGATTTGAAGTACCTACCTAATTGTAAAATGTTGCAACATATTTCAATTATACCATTCTTTAAATTCGAAAAAGCACTCATTTATATAGGTATTAGTTAAAAAACTCAGTGGACAGATTATGGTAGCTTTGCAAACAATAAATGGCCTAATACTCCTTTATCCCGTTCCCAGCTCCCCATGATGAAGAATGGAGTGTAATGAAGTGAGGAAAAGTCCATGTCCTAAAGGTGGGCGCATCCGGAGAAGTGCCAATTTTCATCATTCTTGACTGATGTTGGCATGTTGTGATCAACAGTATCCACATATTTATTGCTTTTCATGTAAGGGCACAGCAATCTAATACATATGTGTATTACTTGTATTTGTATTACGTTGAATTATTTGTACCTTGTGAGTGTAAAACTTACAGTTTCCTTGTCCATGAGTATCACTTTCATCCCTGGCCCACTTTCTTCTGTCATCTTTGTAATATACATTTTAACTGCCTGTATGACGTTCATTTTGTTCTATTGTTTTAATATTTAGCATAAAAACCCTAAGAATTCTTGAATTTACAAGACAATTGATGAAATCGCTATGTTTTTATTGGGGTCTATTTGACATGTGTCAAGTCTATTGATAATTGCGTTTTAAGTTCTTTGATATAAAGTATTTTTGCGTTTAGTTGCCACCTTATAATCCTATTGAATATTTTTCTTATAAAACGATGATTATATTTTTATTAACAAATAATATTTTCCCATAAATACAGTATTTTCATTATTTGTATCTATTATTATTATTCTCTTAATTCCCCTCTATTTATAGATTTCTTATCTTTACAGACGTCATCAGACGTGACAGTTACATCATTAGTTATCTTCGAAAGGTCGACAGGGTCACCTGGAACACTCCGCTGAAATTATAATTGATTAATTATAACTCTGAAACTTCCATAAAACCATAACCACACAATGTTCTCGCGTGTGCTAAAACCAGTTAATGCTGTTGTCGCACAGAATGGAGTTAAAAACTTCTCCACATCTTCACAGGTATGAAAAACGTCTGTGGAACAAATATCACCTTCCAAATTCAATTTTCTGGGCAATGAATTGACACGTACAGCCACAAGGCAGTACAAAAAAGTACCAAAACTATCAGTGGATAAAGAAAGTATGTATTTCAGAGAAACTTCAAAGTCGTGGTGGCTGGAGCTTCCGGCGGCATTGGACAACCACTGGCCCTGCTTCTCAAACAGAATCCTCTAGTGACCCAACTAGCCCTGTATGATATCGCCCCAGTCACGCCTGGAGTGGCTGTTGACCTTTCACACATGGATACCCCTGCCAAGGTCACTGGTTATAAGGGTCCTGAGCAACTCTCCGCCGCAATTAAATGTAAGTTACACCCTATAGTACTAAAATCATTACGAATTTACATAAAACAAATTCTGAAAGTTGCATTACATAACACTGTGTATCATAATTCATTATCCTATGGATAGGTACATAATATATAGTTATAGTATGAATGAAAACCTTAATTTTTGTACATGGTTGTAATTTTTATAGTACAGTAGTGAATTTTGCTAAAAGTTATTTATAATGTATAAAAGTCTAGTTGGCTGTTTAGCTATTTGACCTTGGCATTGTTATAACAGACAGTGGTCTTGAATCTTGACTGTCAGGGCCACAGTAAAAATATTCCTATATCTATTAAATTCTGCACTCATTCTAATCATTTGTTTTGCCAGTAATGTCCCATTATAATAATATTAGGTACTGTTTATTGCATAGAAATAGTTATTACATGTGCACAAATAATAAATGACAAAATACAATAGGCAACCTTATCACTAAGGCAATCTCTTCCAGGCAATCTTAGGATAGAGAAAAATAAAAGGGATATAGGTAGTGCAAGATGATTGAAATCGACAGAATGGAAAATTTTCAATATACACTTACCGACCATATTGATAATAAATATAGTATAATTATTATCAATCCCACTGTTTATTCCCCACTTAGTCTCAATAATCTGATCAGGAGGAATATGCATTCATTTTGTATTCTTCTTGATTAGACTGCCAAAAAAAATGTGCAGTTGCAAACATTAATGTTTTAATGATGTTTAATATTCCAAGACATTTGGACAATCATATCGGACCAAGTGGAATGACTGGAGAGATGTCACACAAAACTTTATTACTAACAATTGTATGTCCTGAGTGATTGTTACTGGTCATAAATACTTCAACACTTTGTTAGTTAATATTATGGTTATTATTTTAAGAATGATGGTCCATTACTGAACACATAAATTATACAAAACTTTGGTGGTAACAAGTAACATGACAAGAATTGATAATAATATGTAGTCATTATTTTTAAGAATTACCATGTCCATAATTAATGTTTCAGTGAACACTGACATTGATTTATTAGCATTTGTTAGCTAAGTTAACTCAAAAATACACATAAGGACAGACAGAAATACTTTGAAAATACCAATGTAGATATTGATAGATGAATAATAATAAATGGTACAATAACTAACCACCCTTTTTATTGTCCACTCCACTGCTGGACATGGGCCTCCTTGTGCACATTGTCTTGTAGGTACATGAAGGATGTATGGCCTCAAAATGCCACAATATCCATGTAGGTTTGTGAGTTCACTATGTTAGAGGTAGTGTAGTTCCTCAGGGGTTGTGGTAGCGGCTTTGTTACCCCTTAGTCACCTTTTACTACATCCAGTGTGGTCCTATTCTAAAGCCTCTTGACACTATACAGCCAACATCGCATGAATAAATAATTTATGCATGTATATTCTATGAATTATATTATAGTCTATTTCTTGACTCAAGCATATAGTCAAATATACTTTTTTCCAAGCCTATATCTGCAAGCCTCATCTCTATCATGACTGCTGCCTTGACTCTCATCCACCATAAAAAAAGAATCTTCTACCGGATTTAAAGTGAATCATAAAATTCTAAATTGAAATTAGCTTGTATTTAAGTGAGAAGCAAAACTAAACTATTTTTGAATACCTAATTAAAATAAATAATTTTAAATTACAAGGAATGTCATCAATAGTCATCATTCATCACTATCAGTCATCACAAAGCCGATGCAGTGCCGCTTTACAGGACTCCTATTCCTTTATTGTCACCAGAGAACTTAAACCTAACCCACCTCTAAACCAGCTTTTTATTTACTGCCTGTTCAGTATTTTCCGCTGATTGTAAATTATTTCTCATTAAAATTTCAGCTGCAGACTTAGTAGTGATCCCCGCGGGTGTCCCCCGCAAGCCTGGCATGACCCGCGATGACCTCTTCAACACGAACGCGTCGATCGTACGCGACCTCGCGGCTAGTATCGCGCAGAACGCGCCCAAAGCCATCGTGGCTATCATCACCAACCCTGTCAACTCTATGGTGCCCATCGCGTCGGAGGTGCTGAAGAAGGTGAGAGGAAATTTTCTTTTAGGTGAGGTGTTAGACATTCGGCCCATGTACGTGATCACCGCCACACATCAACACACAGAATTTTATTCACATTGTGTCTTAAAAATGCAATTCAACGTAACTTAGCAACTTAATTCAACGTTCAGGTGGCATAACGGGAAACTATTTCCTGGAGAACCCAATCATTGACCTATATTGATCTGAATTAGTTTCACTCTCATAAATAACTATAATAACTAATACTACTATTAGTATAAATGATAAAATATAAATGCCAGGTCACTTATTTCACATTCACTTACCGTCAGATGCGAGTGTATTGATTTAAAACATTCTGGCACCATCAAACTATTGCTGAATATAGACCTCTTCCAAGACTCGCCACACATATTTTTTCACTCTTCCCATCCAGCCACTACTGGCAATCTCACAGAATCAGCTAGTTGAAGTGGGTTTGTGCTGGTCATACTCATATGTCGTGTCTAGACTACCTTGTAATGTACAACATTTCTTATTTTATCCTATTTCCCCAATGTACGTACGTATTTTGGGAGTGAGTGAGATATGCCAGAGCCCTTTCCCATCCCATCCTATCCCTCCCCATTTTCTCAATGCTTTCTTCAAATCCATTCCTATATATCCAGCCAATCCGGGGGCATGCTAACGTTTGTCACTTTGGACTAATGTTGGCATGTATTGTGGAAGTCCATGGGCGACAGTATCCGCTTACCACCACTTACATATGCTCGTTTGCCGCCTACATCCACGAAAAAAAAACATTTATTTTGCTAATAACCATTTAACACAGTAATAAATGTGCTAATAAGGTTGTCCTAGGCCCCCACACTAGGACACCCTGTATCGTGGATTCTATAGATAGATACAATCACACTGAAGTATAAAATACTAATTGATAGAAAATTATTATATTTTGTAGATGAAACCCTGAATTGAGATCGTATTCCAGAAAATGTGTGGGACGCCCTACACCCAGATGGATCGATGATTGAAACTCATGATTTACTTAAAATTTGCTATCTACCTTATGTTTGCAAATTTACAGGTATATAGTAAACCCAAAACTATTCAATTATGATATGACCCTCAACATTAGGTTGTGATCATATTGCTCATGAAACAAAATGGAAATTGAACTTGAAACATTTCTGCATAATATCATAGTAAAAATGTAAAGAGTAGGTATATAGTATAAGTATGATACGATTACGGGAAAGTCCAAAGTAATAAACGTAATAATATCAAGTTATCAGGGAATTCACCCGACCACATGACGAATAAGTACCTACAAGATAACTACCACTGAATTGTAAAAATATAACAGTAGTTTAACACCGAGCCCGTTGTCGAAATAATTATTTATCAGTCTAAATTGTAATGAATTATTTAGTTGACTAATACATAAATCTATACTAATATTATAAAGAGCTAAAGTTTGTAAGTTTGGATGTAGGAGGTAATCTCCGAAACCTATCGAATTTCTTTCACCATTTGAAAGGTACATTATTCCAGATGGACATAGGCTATATGTTATGTGCAAACAAATTGACGGGCACAGCTAGTGAGAAAATAAATTGAGAAACTAAATCGAACATATTGTTGTAATTAGTCGGCTTTGTATAGTCGTTAGTCATCAACGGACTAACTAAGTCAATGCAACTGAAAAAATAGTCTAAAGACAAATAGCAATTGTTAAATACTAGATTGATCACTTTTCACGATTAGCAATCAATTTTCAATTCTTTCAATCCCTTTATTTGCCTAATGTTAACTAACAATTGAGTCGTATAGAATCAAAAACGGCAAAATAGGTTAGTAAGCAAAAATGAGGTAAATATGTAGTATGTATTAACATCCTTGATGGTGTAGAGTTAATCAAATCAGTTTAGTTTTAAATTTTCTACGTTGCCATATATTTACCTCATTTTTGCTTACTAACCTATTTTGCCGTCTTTGATTCTATACGACTCAATTACTCTAAAGTGATCAATTATGACAAATAATTTTTTCTATTAGATTAACTTTTATTTTTTTAAGATCTAAATTTCTAATTCATTATAGAGTCCTTTTCATGAAAGAAGTCCCGCGGTGATTTTTGGAACTAAATTTGACAGGTCGGCCATGTTGTCGTTCGTCGATGTTATCAAGTTCGTTTGTTGTGGTAGATTTTTGTGAGTTTGTAACTAGCTTAGTGCATTTTAAAGATTGTTTACAATGCCAAAAGTTGTAAAAAGTTCGGCTCGAGAAATGATATTGAAGGTGAAAGAGTTCTGTGAAGCGGAACAAAAGAATCAAGGTGTTTTAATACCACTAAACAATGTTCGGAAGAGAGTCGCCGCCATAACAGGTACTTTTTAGAGTTGCCATATAATAATTTTTTGCTGTATTGATGGGACTTTTAGGATATAAATTCATTTTTGCGATAAAATTGAACAAATACCAAACGTGATGAAACTAGGTAACTGAAATTAAAACATATATTACATAGTACATAAGCATTATAAACTTAAAGTTACTATTATTTTTAATTGTTCATTATTTAATTGCAGGTGTGTCAGAGAAAACTGTAACAAGAATTACAAAAGAAGGTATAACAGCGGCGAGTACTTCGAAAAAATAATTTGGATAAAATACGAATAAATCGCACTGTGGAAAAACGACCCGTTGTATACTTAGATGAGACCTATATACACAATACTTATCATACAAAAAGTTGTTGGCAGAGTGAGGAGGAACCAGGAATGTTCGTCTCAGAGTCATCGGGGAGTCGCTGGATAATCGCTCATGCGGGAACAAAAGATGGATTCATAAATGGTGCATTATTAATGTTCAAATCCCAATCAAAGTCCTCAGATTACCACGATGACATGAACTCTGCAAATTTCTTAAAATGGGTGACGGAAAAACTAATACCTAATCTATCTGAAAGGTCGCTTGTGGTAATGGACAACGCTCCTTACCATTGCACTCAATTAAACAAAGCCCCTACAATGTCAAATATAAAAAGTAGTATGCAGGAATGGCTCCGGCAAAAGGGTATATATTTTGAAGACACCTGGAGAAAAGCTGTGCTGTTTGAGCTAATCAAACAAAATAAAGGTCAACCGACATTTGCATTGAATGAATTATTAACAGCTCACGGACACGAAGTATTAAGGTTGCCGCCTTACCATTGCGACCTCAACCCGATTGAGAAAATCTGGAGCCTTGTAAAAAGAAAGGTGGCGGATAAGAACGTGGCACAAGATCCAAAAGAAATTGTAAAATTAACTGAAGAGGCCTTTGAGTCTATTACGGCGGAAGATTGGACAGCTCAGTGCACGCATGTCGAACATTTAGAGGAGGAATATTTAAAAAATGACGGCCTTATGGATGAAGAGATGGACCGAATAATTATATCTACGGCTAGTGATACTGAAACAGAATTTGATTCTGATTCCATCCACTCTTCAGACAGTGATGTTCCTATGGCCGCTGATCACAATTATTCAATAAAACTCTGAATAAAAAATTGTAATGCTTTTCTTTACCCTATTTTCTCATCTTTTACATGTAAGTAGGTAGAACACCGCTTATATAAGTAAATAAAAATATACTTTTTACATAACAGAAATATAGGTAAATGGGCATTTTTATCAAAATGTCTACCAACCCACTCATGGGATGACCCATGCAATAAGTCCAAATAACTAACGTTATTATGACTTATTATTGTTTTAAGTTTCGCACCTAACAACATAGTAAAAAACGAAACTTTAGTCATTTGAAACTATTTAATAATAACACGACACTTACAGTCATAATAACGTTAGTTATTTGGACTTATTACATGGGTCATCCCATGAGTGGGTTGGTAGACATTTTGATAAAAATGCCCAAATATACTTTTGACTTATCAGAAATATACATGATTCACTAATCTGAACTATTGTTATAGTATGGGCTTGAGTAATGAAATTACAGCCCATCTAAAATGTATTTATTTCTTAATACAATTTAAGAGCTTATATTGTTTCATCGAAGTATGCAGGAAATAGTATTATTTGATAAATTACATATGCTAAATGTAAAATAGGTAAATTTTTTACTCATAAATGGCAACATTATGTCACGCGAGTACAGCGCTGCGTCTGGGGGACTTCTTTCATGAAAAGGACTCTACAAGTTCCATTGCTTTATTTTCTCGATGACAGCTGACACACAGTGGTCGATATAACTTTGTTCTAGCGTCAACGCCTAAAACTCCGAACAAAAATTAGGCACCAAGACGTCATATTTCATTAACAAGGTCACGTCAGCCAGAAAGCAATTTTAGGGATGTAGTTATCGATAAACGTAACACGATAACAGATCCGATATTTTTGTATACAAAATGTAAGAAACTAAACTACTGCCGGATACTTTTGTACAAATTTATTAACTAATATTATATTTCATTACAAGATGTTACACGTGTTAATTCTTGATTGATAATGCCAACTTCTTTAAAATTTTCGAAGCTGTTGTAAAATAAGTAGGTATAGGTAGGTACTCGACAATGAAACGAAATAATTATAATGACAGGTAATCTTTATTTATTTATTTTAATCAAAATCTGATGAATCGTCACTGTCACTCGATGAGCTCTCCCCAACATTTATTATAAGTTCCTGTACTTCTATATTATCGAATGCCACATGAATTTCCCAATCCGACGCTATAATGTTTTGGGTTCTTCTCACAATTTTTTCCCAGTTTTCGGCAGTTACTTCCGCACATGCATTTTTTAATAAATCTAACATCTTGTTTGCCGTAAAAGGGGGATGGGTATTGTTTCGAGCGGCGTGTCCTTTGATTTGTGCCCATATTAGTTCTATAGCATTGTACTGGCAATGATACGGCGGAAGTCGAAGAACCCAATGACCACATTCGGCAGCTATTTCGTCGATAACATATCTTTTAGGGTGGCTTTTATTCGATTTTAAAATATTCACTAATTGTACTTTTAATAAAGTATTATCCACATTTTCGCCATGACGTTGGAGCCAGTCAATTATCTCTTGTTTTTTATTGGCCTGCGTCGGCATTTTATCAATTTGTCTGGAGTGATATGTAGCGTTGTCCATAATAATTATCGACGGTTCTTCCAGAGATTGCACCATTTCTTTAAACCATCCTTCGTAAATCTCCGCGTTCATTTCTTCGTGGTAGTCCACTGTTTTCTTGGATTTAAAGGCCAGTAAAGCATCTGACATGAATCCTTTCGTAGACCCTGCATGGCATATGATGAGGCGTTCACCTTTTCCCATTGGCACTGAACTAGTGGAAGGGACGGTGTCGTCAGTCCAGTTCTTAGATACTGTGTGGTTTGCATTTAACCAAGTCTCGTCAGTGAAAATAACATTTGACCAATCTGATATCTTTTTGGCTTCGCTCAAAAATTCGCATCGAGCCATAGCAACGTCGTGACGCTCCATCAATATTTTACGTTTGTCCGATTTTTTATAACAAAATCCAATTTCTTTCAAAACCAAGCTTAATGACGATTTTTGGCCATGGAACAAACCACATTCACGTAAAGAAACAACAAGTTTTTTAAGTGTTGGAATTTCTTTGCGCAAGTAATAGTCATATATATGACGGCGAATAGCGTCTTGTTGCGAGTGACAGATTAAAACAAACACAAAATGGCGGTGGGCCATTGAGTGTTCCCACCTTGAAAAAATATATTTGAATGTTTTTGTTGTATTTGTCTTTGTTCAAAATATAATAAATATATGCGATCGATATCATTACTTATTTGGTCACAACACTACAACTATCAAATTAGAACTGTCATCGAGAAAATAAAGAAATGGAAATACCATAATTAGACTAAAAGTTTGATCCATGAATGTCAACATATTATCGATTCACAGTGAAAAATACAAGCTTCAGTTACATTTTTGTAGTACAAGTTATATCAAATTCTTGCCATAGTCCTACTGCAATCAAATCAATCAATATCAGCCCATAATGTCCTACTGCAGAACACAGACCTTCCCTTGTAGTCACCGGAATGTTTATAGGCCTTAAACTCCCTGCTGGCTATTAACCACGTCTCTCTTGTCGGGGTTATTTATGCCCCACGGCTTGTGATAGCTCATCCGGCAAGCCATGGTGACGGGTTAGCGCTGCCGGACTTTTTGCGCCCGATTTTACATGGGATAAAACTTCAATTTTATATATATTTCATTTCATATTTGTTTTCAATTTAACGTTGGTCTGAGATTATTTTTATTAAATGATACAAAGTCACTAACTTGGATAAATAATGATACAATGTTTGATGAGCAATGATAATGGATTCTTATCGTGCCACAAAGATCCTTATGTAATGTTTTGTAAAATACTTTATTTAAACAGATAATGACATTCAAGAATGATTGATATTCCTTTCGTAGTAGCACCTCGCTTTCAGAGCATACCTCTTAAGATCTCGGAGATTATCAGGATCCTTGGTGTCGACATTTCCAGCGTAAGCGTAGTCGAATCATCATGGGTCATCTGGAAAATAAAGCCATAATGACCTAAAAACTCTGTGTGCTAAACAGAGCGAAGCGGTACTTCACTCCTGGTCAACCTCTGACACTACTAAGCTCAGGTTAGGCCCCACATGGAGTACTGCTCACATCTCTGGGCCGGCGCACCGAAATATCAATTGGATCTATTAGACTCCATCCACCGACGTGCTGTTCGAATTATCGACGACCGGATCGATCGGAGCAATGATTTCTATATATTCTACTAGACAAGTAATGCAGTATTTAAAAAATGCTTATTACGTCGCGGTAATAAACACAACTCCTTTATACGATGTAATATGTACATCAAATTGACATCAAACGCAGCAATCGATAAAATACTACACGTTTAGTTTAATGTGGGAGATATAACGTTGTTGTTATTTTCATGTGCACTGTTTTTAATTGATTTGAAGTTCATTTTATGTAATTAACTCGTTTATTTTGTATTTCACTACAAAACCAAGGTGATCAAATTTAACATTTCCCTGCCCGAATCACATTTTAAACAGACGAAGCCGCAGAAAATACTAGTTGCTTATAAATCATGTCGACCGCTATACAAAGATGTTATCATACATTATCACTTTATCTACCATTTCAAACTACAGAATTTCTCCAGTCTTTACGAGAATTAGTCATGCAATAAAAGTGATCTGTTTCTATTCTGATAAGATATTAAATCGCATAAAGCATAGCAAAAATACAATAGTAGGTTATCTTTGTACCAACGCACCAGTCACACGCACACAAATGCGCACCGTATCCGTACGCACAACTACATAAAATATCATTGAACACACTATAGGACGTGCTTCTATATATCGGAGGAACACTATACTAAGTCACATGTACATTATTTTACACAAGAGCCAATTAAAGTCTTAATTTGAAGTCACAATATTCAATCCTATCTCAATAAAATCCTATTCAATTACATCCTCTGGTATATCGGGTTGAGGTCGCGCTGCGGTAGGTAGGTAATACTGTGTCGACAAACCGAGCCCGAATTAAACTACTGTTCTGCTTTTACTATGCAGTACTCACATAGCAGGTACTTCATAGTTACTAATAATAGTTTGTCATGTGTACGGTGGAGTGGTCTCCGTGATAACTCGATATTATTGAAGATATCTTTACTTGGGACTTTCCCATCATTTTAAATCGTTCTGCCTATCATGTACAAATCTAGACGTTTCCCAAAGGGGGACAGTTTTATCAAGAAGACTAATAAAGACATTATCGTGAAATGAAACTTGTTTTAACAGTAAGGTTGCGTTCCAAAATATGAGAACATCTATCTCTCTTTGACAATTCAACTAATGTCTTAGTCTCTTTGACAATTCAACTGATGTCTTAGTCTCTTTGACAATTCAACTAATGTCTTAGTCTCTTTGACAATTCAATTAATATCTTAGTCTCTTTGACAATTCAACTAATGTCCTAATCTCTTTGACAATTCAACTAATGTCCTAATCTCATTGACAATTCAACTAATGTCCTAGTCTCTTTGACAATTCAACTAATGTCCTAGTCTCTTTGACAATTCAACTAATGTCTTAGTCTCTTTGACAATTCAACTAATGTCCTAGTCTCTTTTTTTGTGTTATGAAATTAGTAAAAGATGCGCCATGTTTAGATTCTCAAATAATGAACACTATTAAACTAAAATTAAAAAAAAACAATTTTTGCATATTTCCTGCGTGCACGCACTGGTTTATTTGTTTTATGATATTGTTTGTTTATGTTTTTTTTTATGGTGCAGGCGGCAGATAAGCATGGACATCCGCGATACGTGCCAACATTAGTCCAAAATGACACACGTTGGCACGCCCCCGGATGCGCTGCCTACCTTTGCAGATATAGGAATGGATTTGGAGAAAGGGATGGGAAAATGGGGAGGGATAGGCTCTCTGGCATATCTCACTCACTACCGAAACATGTACGTACATGGGGGAAATAAGGGACATTGGAAAATGCAGTACGTTTCAAGATAGTATTCTGTGAGAAAGTGGTAACGTGGCCAGTCTCGAGCGCGCCCAGCGGATTTTTGGATTGCAGCGAGCACTCTTCCCTTCAATTACCTCTATTATTTTAACAATTCAGTAAGTATCAGACAAAACAGTCGAGACCAGATTTATTTATTTATTTATATTGTAATCTAGTCCCGTACGCTTTAGTCTGAGACTGATATTTCTCATTGCGTGCCGCAGTCGGATAAAAAAAAGAAGAAAAAAAATTGTCCATTTAAAACGTCTTCTTTTTCCTAAGGCCAACGTATACGACCCCGCTCGCGTCCTCGGCGTGACCACGCTCGACGTAGTCCGCGCCGCGTCTTTCATCGGCGAAATCAACTCCGTGGACCCGCGTAGCGTCACCATCCCCGTCATCGGTGGTCATTCCGGAGTTACCATCATCCCACTCCTCAGCCAGAGTCAGCCCGCCGTCCAGTTGAACGATCAGGCCAAAATCAAGGCGTTGACTGAAAGGATACAGGAGGCTGGCACTGAGGTAAGATGGCGCTTTTAGAATAAGGGCTTAGGTCTTCGCTTCATGGTGGTCACGTGGTTATGGTCAATGGGTGGAGGTGGGTTACCATCAGGTGTCCAGTTGTCAGCGAGTACGGCGCGTACCTCCCGACGATTCGGTCCGTATAACCAAATGGTTGGTAGGACCATGGGCGGAGGTGGGTTACCAGTAGGTGTCCAGTTGGCTGACCAGGCCAAGTTCCAGGCGTAAGCCTTTGCTTACGCCTTAGAATCATACCGTATCATACCTCTTTCTTTGTTCCATGTAATCACCCGATAAGAATTATATGATATCTAATAATTATCACTCGAACATTGTGTACTATTAAATTATAAGAAATCATATCATTGCTTATATTATTCTGTACCATAAATAAATGTATCATTCAGTTTAATCTTCATTATCGTCCATTCCCACTTGTCACCCATTCTGTTCCCAGTGGTAACGATTGGGAAAAAACTCCAAATCGTTTCCAGTGTGGTGACAGATAACACTAAATTATTGCCGGCGACGCGGTCGGTTAACTGACATAATCGTAATCTCCCCGCGTCCGCGGTCCTTCTTTCCGCCCTAGGTGTTGCAATTACAATAAATATTTGAGTTACTTGGGTATTTGCTAAATATGTATAATATAAAACACGAAAAAAATGATGGATAATTTTTTTATGTCAATTACACCTCGGAATCAGCGACAGAATATATGGTCTCGGGTGTTCAGGTAAATATCTGCTGTTACACTTTTATTGTAGTTTAGAGATGTGCTAGTCACCGTTCGGATTACTCGGATTACTCATGACCGGATTACTCACACAATGACCAGTTTCAGTTGACACATAACGACCGAAAATCATTATTCCTTTAGAAAATCAGAGTAATTAAATATGAAATTTGAAAAGGCTTTTGGGGAAAAGTTTAGATATCTGTGCCAACTTGTATATGGACATGGCTGGTACATATTTATTTATGTAGGTATATGTCATTTTGCGCTGTGGTCATTACGCGCGTGATCCAAAATCATAATATGTTTTGTATTGTTTAAGTTGTCATTTTGCAACAATACGTTATTGTGTCGGTGTACAATAAAAAGTGTTATCTATTTATTTATCTAATATGTTGTGTGTTTAGGTGGTGAAGGCAAAGGCGGGCGGCGGCTCTGCGACTTTGTCGATGGCGTACGCGGGCGCGCGGCTCGCCGGCTCCGTGCTCAGAGGACTCAAGGTGAGCAGACACAAATGACATGTTTCTAAATATTACATCAACACAATTTTAATTCTCTAGACCAGTGGTGGTCTGGTACCGTTGTCCCCCACTGTATTTCTTATGTAATATCTTAAATAAGGCCAGAATAAAAAAAAACTATTAGAGAATGATGCGTTATTTTGACATATCCAATAAAAATTATATGAATAGCTACCAAATGATAAGCTTCAATTGTAATTATGACAACAAGGACCAAAAGTAGCGGGCAAGTGAGAGATAGCTGCCTTACAAGTACCTCAATAACGTATAGAGGATAGACGGTATCCCCCGGCAGAAGCACAGTCGACCCACGTGATAGAATGCATGATTTCTGTGCATCAACAGAAATGGACGGACGATATGCACGGTATCGAGCAGTACCGCCTTCTACATCTTCGCTGAGAGCCAGCTTAATCCAACTGCCTTAGGCCTGGCGCAGACCAGGCGAAACGCAACGCGGTTATCATTAACAATTTACTTATCGACATTGGAATAAGATCAAATATTCACCAACGCACCTACCAGTTTTCGAGCGCGTTAAAGCGTACGTAGGCGGTAGGTGCGTTGGTGATCAACGTCACACCCAATATGTCTGTGATCTCGTGCGCCAGGTCTAGATGCTTTCTTCTTGTCTCGGTTACGGCTTTCACGAGGCCCTCGTTATGCGCAATGATGATATCTACTAAAATCACTGGAGGCTGTGCTCGGTCCTTCAAAAGGATATTTTTATTTTATTTACCATGCACCTTTTTTTTTTTAAATACCCTATTAAACTGGGAGACTAAATATATATTTATGATAACTGTAGCTTAATAATCAATCATTTGACATGCAATTACATTTGTATTGGCGGTGAAGCCAGGCTTCATGCAGTGCTTTGTTATAATGTTAGTAAGTAAAAGTAAACATTATTTTAAGCTCATTTGCTAACTATGAAGAATAGGTGTTTTGTTTAATAGAAAAACAACTAAAATCAATTTATGTAGTTAGTCTGGCGGAGATCTTATAAAATATGGCCGAGGTGTATCGTTAATTCAGGCATCAATTTCACGCCCAGGCTCTACACTCTTAGAATGAGCTCCTATGTATTTTCTTATCTGTATGTATTATTAATTTTCTCCAGGGCGAATCGAACGTGGTAGAGTGCGCATACGTCAAATCCGACCTCACAGAGGCTGCGTACTTCGCGACCCCCGTAGTGCTCGGCAAGAACGGCGTCGTGAAAAACCTTGGATACGGGACACTGAACGGATTCGAGCAGCAGCTCCTCAAGGCTGCCATCCCTGAACTCCTCAAGAACATCAAGACCGGCGAGGACTTTGCCAAGAAGTAGATTAAAACCCTAGTGTCCAGGCCACGAACAAATTTGGCAATAATCTATGGTCCGGTCTAGTTTTGTCTACGGTGGCGTTGGTAGACAGCAATTCAAAAATTAAATGTATGTCCAACAATGACTTCTATAATATATTCTACTGGACAAGCGAATCAGTACTAAAAACATTGCTCATTACGTAACGGTCAATTGTCCACAACTCCTTTAGTCGATGGCGCGCGAGCGAGACGAGAAGTGCTTTGCTTTGTAATACATCAAACGCTGCAACCGACAAAATACTGCAAGTTTAGTTCAATGTGGGAGATATAACGTTATTATTATCTACATGTGCACTGTTTTTATGCGATTTAAATTTCATTTTATGTAATTAACTCATTTATTTTCCCACAAAACAAAATTCGTCAGCCATCTTAGTATGTCTTCCTCGCTTACTCTTTAAATCATGTAAGAGCGAGTATCGAGAGCGACTGCCACCAATCACATTGACATAAGCAACGTTCATTCAGATGAGACAATTTCCTAACAACGGAAGTAGGGAGAAAATAAATGTTTGCAGATAGTTGATTATATGTATATTGTAGTAGTTGAAATTACATTACATTAGTATTTTACTTGCACCCACTCTGTTTTTCACATTGCAATACTTACATCATTTCACAACAAATGCGCATACTTACGAGATCAACAAAAAATAAATAGTTTACTCTCAGAGTTAAAATGGAAATGGGCAAAGATTGTTTCGTGTCGCATCTGCGTGAGCGTTCGGTTAATCACTGCATTAAATTCTCCCCTTCCGCTCCCCGCACCTCAGTCGGCACAACCCGCGCTGTAACAAAGTTTCTCTTTAGAATTACTTGTCTAGTATAATACATAGAAGTCATTGATGTATAAGTATTTATTTATACCTCAATAATATTTATGTTTCCAGCCTTTTATTTATCACAGCTATTTTGGAAAGTTCAAGTCTGCTGGGCTCCTCCTCGCCAAAGTTACCACTAACAGTGTGATGTATGAATGATTGTTTGTAAATAATAATTGCTGTCTTGTAAATGAATGTAGTTTCGTAATAAAATATTCAAATAAAGTTTGTTTTTAATTTTTACCATTTTCCATTATTTTTTTATATTGAAGTAGGTTTAGGCGGACGAGCAGGCGGCCCCACGCGATACTAAGTGTTACCGCCGCTGATGGACACCTCCAAGGGGGTATGCGGGCGCGCCGCCGACCTTGCAAAATCCTATTCACAGCTTTCTTGGAGAACCCCATATAGTAGCTTTATGGAAAGACCTCTTGAGGTAGTTAATTCCACAGCCTACGGGTTCGCAGAAATTATTTTTGGACCAAAAAGTACGCGACACCGTATCGAGGAAATGCGGATGGACCGCACTTCTGTGACGGGAGGTGCGGTTATAGAAACCCGAGGTGGGAATTATATTGAACAGTTCTTCAGAGCATTCCCCATTGTACAGGCGGTAGAACACGCAGAGAGACGCAACGTCTGTCCGATCTGCGAACGCTGAGGGGTTCTAAATCGCCCGTGAGAGTGGGATCGTCGACAATTCGAACAGCACGTTGGGTGGAGTCAAATGGGTCCAGTTGATATTTCGGTGCGCCGGCCCAGAGATGTGAACAGTACTCCATATGGGGCCTCACCTGAGCTTTGAGCAGACATCCCACTTGGATGATAAGTGAATACTGTCGCCGTACGACATCCGCGATGCGAAGCGATATCAGTAATTAACAAAAACGGAAGGCGACATGTCCACAAATGCGATTATACCAGCTGGGGATTTAGGAATAAGGAATCCCAAAAAAATAGTAATCTAAAGCTCGTCTGTGCCCGTGTAAAAATAGTACCTACATACTAGTGAGATTCAGCGTACACTTTCCCCTGCAAAATCAAAGTAATTGTTAAATTTGTTAGAAATATATTAAATTTTCATAATAAATGTTACTGCCAGGGGAAACGGTGTTGCTTTTAGAGGTCTGATTTTCTTACGAGCACCAAAAAATTACTAAATGGGCACCAAATCATGATCAATAAAACCAATTATTTTTGTATAACTGAAATAATTTTAAATTCCTAATAAAGTCAGGACAAACAGCTCTCGACTATTTCATAACATTATTATAAAGACTACCAATTAGGACTGTTGGTAGTGAGTGACCCTGCCTGCTGTGCAATAGTGTGCGACTCCCAGTCGGACAAACGTTTGTTTAAAGTCAAATGTTTGTTCGAGTCTGGATGTTGCATGTGTTATGTTCGTTTGTGTCTCTGGACCCACGACACAGGGAATCCTAGTGTGGCCCATTGAATGTAGTCAAATAAAATTGTCACCAGAGAACCTAAACCTAAGCCACCTTTATATTTGCTGCCATCGATTTCTGCTGCTCATTTAACAATTTCCCTTTCTCACTTCGATTTTGAACGATCTTTAATAAAAAAAATTCTCCGAATAATTCTTATTTAACCTGTCGTTTTCTTTACGCTATGTGGTCAGACATCTATTCTAGTGTCTAAATATGTCCATAACTCCAATCTTGTAACTCCACCAAACAACCTCTTGGACAATCAATCACATTTAATTTGATTTGGACATTTAATCAGATTCAAGAAAGGGTATAACGCAGCTAACGTACTTTGACATAAATAAAAAAATGTTTTCTTATGTCAAATGAAGTTTTCTTCACAATTCGCATACATCGGCTCATAAATCTGTTTCACTTGGTCATTGGCAAGAATAAATTATTTAAAACAAAGGCTTTAAAGTAGGTAACTGGAAAAACAAAATTGTTGAAGTAACTCGATTTATTATCTTTCTACAAAAAGCTTGTTCCACTCTTCACATAATCTTTCGAATTGCACCAACAAATTCACCGTACATAACACAACCCTTGCAAATAATTAAATAGGTCGCATAAATTGTTGTAAACACGCAAATGGGACTGATTTTCGTATATCTCTACGTATATTTCCACCATCAGAATCACTAGGTATGCTGAGAACACCGTCACTCCACTCCACGCTCGGCTTTTTGGGTTACTATAACTAAATCTGGTACTTCTTTCCATGTTCTGGCAGTCGTTTTGAAGCACGCATTGTCTGCGAGGTGCACTTGGCATTTATTCAAGAGTATTTTTAGTTTGTTTGTTCGTTGTAAAAAAATACGAACAGCCACTTTCATAACTGTTGAATTAGTGACTTACTTATCGTTGAATTAGTGCTAGTCACCTGTACCCATCCAACCCTTGTCAATATCTAATAATATAACACTTGTGTTACAATCACCAATATGATATTTGAAATGCTTTTTTTTTTCAAAAGCAATTTTTTTTAGTTTTTAGAAAAGGGTCGTATGGGTCCTGCAGTACCTAAGGGTCAAAGGAAAACGAGATCCCTTTATTTATACAGCTAGGACATGGTGATGGATTTGAATTGTAACAAGACGGGTAAAAAAGTTGATAATTAATCGCAAAAAAAAACAGAATTATTAGTCTGTTTTTTTGTTTAAAGGGATAGAAGGATTTTTTGGAGTCAAGTTGATAGAATGAGGCGGTTGACTGCTGAATCATAGGATTACTCTATATGCCAAAGATCTGATTGCACACAGAATTAGTCGATTTTAGTCGGCAAGACCAAAGTAAGCTTATTCTGGCAGGGTCTTACACTCTTACAACTATTAATTCTGCTTTTTTGCGACTAATTATTGACTTTTTTCCTGTCTAGTCAAATCCCAGTATGTGCCAGCCAAAATTAGGCATCCATCCTCTTTTTATTAATAATAATTGATGGAGTACAATTCCATAAGAATTGTTAATTAATATATCACTTATCAGATTTATAAATGCTCGTATCTATTGTCAATTACGACGATATTTTATTATTTTTATTCTTAATAACCTTTTATAATGTCATGTAGTTATAAGTGTAAGTTATCCATAAAAAAATATTTAGTTGTCATTTAATGATTGGCCGTGTGGCGTTGGAATAGCCACCATCTCTCATTTCTCATGCATTTCTCATGCACAATACAATGTGGCGAGGAGGCCAGTGTCCTGCAGTGGACGACGAGCTGGTTACCAATTCGTAAGAACAATTCAAATGAAGCTTAGTTAGCAAATTGCTGTTTATAATTAGCTCAAAATTCTGTTGCGACATGGAAAAAATATATAAATACATATCTTCATAAAATCCCATGATGTTACGAAAATTGAGTTTGAAATTGAAATTGCTTACCTTTTCATAAAACAAGCCTAATACTATAATTGTTTATGTAAGTCACAATTACGTATTAGAAATTACAAAATTATTAAGATGGATATATATTGGACACACTTTTTGTGACTCCTCCCCCTTTGTCCATACAACAACAGAATTGTTCAATTTTTGAGTTTTCTTAAAGGTTTTTGTGGTACTTTTGAATAAAAAGTGTAAAAATGAAACACAAGATAGATTTGCATCTTATTTATTGATTTGTCCTCCCAAAACTTTGTTTTCGCTTATGTTCGGACTTACAAGGATTATCTTTTCTTTCGGCTACTTACAATACATTATTAATATTACAATTTTATAAAGAAATCACAATGTCGAGAGTGCCCCGGCCGCCGCCGCCGCGCGATACTCCCTACTCGCTCAAAGTAAATTTAATCAGTCGTTTTTACACATAATTCCAAAACATTTACAACATATACACCGAACCGTTTCGATCGCGCCGCTACTACTCCATTATCTTAAAACGTTTTGGAACTCTAGGTCTAGATCGTCAGATTTTTAGATTATGGAATTTTAAAAGAGCACACTTCGTAAATGCCATTTAAGATGGCGTTTAAAGAAGTGTCGTCGGTTCATGTTCGAAACGCGTCCGGTTCTCAAGTGGAACACATCATACAAAGTAAAATGCACCGCGGGTAGTCGCGCGGCGGCCACGACGGCGCGGACGCGACCCGCTGCGGGTTGCGTCCACACACACACATACATACACTCACGCACCCTCTCAAGCACACACACACGCACCAGCCATAATCCTCGGTATATTTATACCCGGTCAGCGACCGACCTAACTAAAAAATGAAATCTCTATAAGTAAGTCTTAACTAACCTGTATAATTACAAATGCACAGTATGTATACATAATTACCATACACTTTTACAATATGTATATAATTTACCGCCGTACAGCTAATCCGTTAGCCGTGTGTACACAATAGCTATTATAAGGTTTATTCCCCCACGAAACAGTTCAACATCTCCGAAACGTCCGTGAGGCGAAAATCGTAACTGTTTTTTTTTGTTTGTTTCGGACTTCGCTCTCGTCCGACGCACGCAAACTATACATAGAAAACATCGTAATAAACTTAATGGAGAATATTTACACTAGACGAATCAAATAATAATTGAACTACGCTTATACTAAAACAAAGAGAATGAAATATGCGATAGCGAAATCCGAAGCTAAGCTAAATCAAATCTTATAAGAAAAATTGCATCGACACAATACACTTGCGCTTACCTTTGCATCCGTATCACCCGCTGCAAACTCATTTACACCATACAAAATCATAACAACCAAATAGAGACGATGCAAAGATAAATATATAAAATATAGCCTTATAAAAACCAGATAGACATATCCAAAAATGAGAAAATATAATTTAAAAAAAAAATCGCATTGAAGCTACATACATCGCCGATTACATATTGAACAGTGCTTCGAAGGCTATCGTAAAAATATATATACAAAATTGTAGACCCATACATCTGATTCTTATAAAGCGTATAAAGGTGTCTACAGACTGGGTTTACGCTACGCACAATTCAAAAACATAACTCGTTATTAGGCATACATTTATTTATACACAATGACCAAAGCAATGTAGTTGCGCAGCGCACCGTGGGCAGTCTATTTCCACCTTTACTTACAACTAAATAACAGTGAAAACCGCATGCGCTGAAACTTTCGAGGAATCTGCGAACCGCCGGCCGAGTTTCACACGCAAAATGCTCATATACACAATATACAAGTACCTAAATGTTCTAAGTAATGGACGAAATCACCTATCCTATTTTCAGTGTCGGAATGGCTTTGGAAGACCTGGATAAAGTATTAATTTTCCCTTTTTTTTTTCACCGAAATTATTCTGCCACTTAAAAGTTATTGAGGTAATTGTGTCATAGCGGCAGTGCTGCCAGAACTGAGTTCCCAAACGGACAAAAATGCTCTGACAATCTAAATAATGAGTACATCGTTCTCAGTTTTCATCTTATAGGAAGAGACGCGGTATGAAATAGATTGTCAAATGGCGATTTTTCACTCGTTTTGAAGCCCAGTCTGTGTCATTTATTCTTAATCGAAGCAAGGGCTGGGCCACACGGCGCGGGTCACGTATTTTTTTTAATGTTTAAATTTAAATATTGGCAGATAGATAATTTAATCAATATTCTTCTTTTTAAGAACACGGCTTCTCACATTTTAGCTAATTTGAAACTTTAAAAACAAACCTTTGAAAAGTTTTTCTTGGAATTATTATTACATAATATATTCTGTCTCAATATATTGTGATAAAAACAAAATTGGAAACAAATAATAAAATATTTAAAACATAAATACGACAAGTTGCAGTATTTACAGTTTATTCTTAGCAGTCCGACCCCTCCGTGTGTAATCTCCCTAAGTCCTAAACGAGGCAAGTTCAGCTAAATCAATAATTCGACATATTTCCGCTAAGGCGATAGCAATTTTTTATTGTAAGCGTATCGGTTTCCACAATAGAATGGCTCCAATTTCGTATGTATGTAAATCAGTTTAGGCGGCGCGTACACTCAACGTTTCTTTTATCACTCATCAAAAAATGTGTTTTGATAATATTTAATTATAGATGTCTTAGCATTGTATGCATATAGCTTATTATGCATTTCATTTTACGCAACATATTACATAATTTTACATAATTACATAATTATTGACAAGATATTGTGTGATTTTGAATTGAAATTGTAACTTTTAGGTATTTTTATTGTAGATATTTAAGAATAGATAGGTATCGTTTTTGCCTTCGCAGCTAAACAATGCAAAGGGCGTAAAAATGTACCCGAAGACGCGTTCACGACGTGAATATATTGTAATTATATAGAGTGGCAGCGGTTGAACGCCAAGTGTGTACGCTGCCTAATGAACTAGTTTCGTACAGATTCCTCCGGTGTGTAACTCCGACACTAGTTACGTTAAAGCTTCGCACAACGCGTCTAAGATTACATCACTTCCCTGCTTCAAGAGTTAATTCGCTTAGTTCTATACATTGTCTTGGCCGAGACTATCATACATTTTTGTCACTACGATTCTTTTAGTTCTTCTTAGACATTTATTTAATTAGTTTCCGATTTTTTGTTAAGTCAACACATAAAATGGAGAATATTACATAGTCTTTAATTTCATAAGATTCATAAGCTGTCACTAACAGAACATTATCACTTATAGAGTAGTTTAATTACAATTGCATTAAAATTTAAAAAATACATTTCCCGTACATACAGTTTGTTTTCGAAAGATACTTTTGAGTCAATAAACAAGATGGATTTATGATTTTAATTATACTATAGTTACTAATCTCATTTCATATGTATCACTAACAGAACACTATCGTTGATCGAGTGATTTACCGTTTATACTTCATTTTAAGGAAATCTATGTACCACATTCTACTTAAAAGGTGAATTTTCAGTAATTAGTGGCGTCCTATACGACCGCATTTATTTATTGAATAGTAGGTATTATCACTTATCTTTAACTTGATTTGACGCTGACTCGTTAGTGACATGGATGGTTGTTGGTATTTTGTACCACATTTCTTTAAACTCATATCAATAACATTTCTTTCAAAGGTGATATGATATTGGTGTTTGTTGGCGTTCCGTACCACGCATATTTTTATTGAATAGATAATATACTTTTAACTTTAAGGGTGGTTATTCAGTGGCCCTTAGCGTTTTGTACGACGCATCTATATATCGAATAAACAGTATACAGACTACTCTAAAGACTATTTTTCCGTGTTTGTCGTCTCGTGGGACACATTCGTTTGTCGAATAAACCTACTTTAAAGTAGGTTTAAACGTAGTCGTCCACTTTAAAGATGACTTCTCCGTATCTGTCGTCCCGTATAATGCGTGCACCTGTTCAATAGACCGTGTTTGTCGTCTTTTAGGACTCATTCAACCAATGTAAGAGACGATGAATATCTGAATGAACCGTGTATCTTCGATTGTAGACGAAGTACGACACATCCATATATTGAATAGACTGTACATTTTCTGCTTTAAAGGTGAATTTTCC
This sequence comes from Sesia bembeciformis, assembly GCA_943735995.1. Classification (NCBI taxonomy): domain Eukaryota; kingdom Metazoa; phylum Arthropoda; class Insecta; order Lepidoptera; family Sesiidae; genus Sesia; species Sesia bembeciformis. The sequence continues at coordinate 1,775,655 of OX031045.1, read as the reverse complement.
GTGGTCATTTTATATTACGCATTCATCTGTTGAATAAACCGTGTACCTTCTACTCTAAAGGTCGATGGCGTTCCATATCACGCATCCATTTTTTGAATAGGCTGTATACTTTTTTCCGTGTTCGGCGTCTCATAGGACGCATTCACCTGTTGAATACATCTTGAAAGTTTCAAATAAACCGTGTACTTTTAAAGGGCAGTTGGCGTTCTGTACCACGCATTAAACTGTCGAATAGACTGTGTGCCTTCTGTTCTAAAAGCGACTTCTCCGCTGTTGTCGTGCCGTGTTATGCGTTCACCTGTCAAATAGACTGTATACTTTCTACTCTAAAGATAATTTCTCGGTAGTCGTCATCTCATACTAAGTGTTCATTTTCACCCGTGTACAGACCGTGTGTGTCCGCTCTGTACGGCAGAGATCGTTTGTGTATGCGCGCGCGGGCAGCGCCGACAGTCCTCGGGAAACGGCTCGTATTGAGCCATCGGCAGCGCCGGCTCGCCGTCTGTACCATCCATTCACCTGTCGAATAAACTATGTACCTTCTACTCCAAAGATAATATTTTCGTGGCTGTTGCCGTTCTGTACCACACATCCAACTGTCAAAAAGACCGTGTATCTTCAGTTCTAAAGGCGATTATTTCGTGTTTGATGACACATTCACCTGTGTAATAGACCGTGTGTCCGCTCTGTACGGCAGAGTTCGTGTGTCTACGCGCGCGCGGGCGGCGGCGCGGCGCGCGCCCGTCAGTCCTCGTCCGACAGCGGCTCGTATTGTGCCGACATCAGTGGCGCCGGCTCGGGCGCCACTGGCGCCGCTGGCGCCGGCGCCGCGGCTGGGGCGCCACCTGTACTCCCCGTTGCTGTAACAACACGATCATAGTATTGTACTTGTACTTAAATTACTCTATAACATGTCACTGCAGGGCACAGGTCTCCCCAAGTAAATCACTGGGGGGTTATCGGGCTGTAATCCACCACGCGAGCCCAGTTATCACATGCTCCAGATTATTTTTTATTTCCGGAGCATGCGGGTTTACTCACGATGTTCGCCTCAGCGCCGTGCTAGTGATAATTTTTAAAAATCGGTACCAAAGTTGAAACTCAGTGGTACGGACCGAGGGTTTCAACACAAGAATGTGCGTCCAGTATAGATACCCCTCGGCTATCGCCGCTCTATCACCGATGATAGTATTATTATGATAGTCACACACCAACAAATAATGCTGACTGTCTCTTGTGGGTACATTTGTTTTTCATTTATTGAGGGTACATACAATGATAATAATAAACCTTTCAACAAATAAAAATATATAAATACACTTAAAGTCTAACTCAATTCTAATTACAGTTAAAATAATATACCCATATAATTTCAACGAATGTTGTATGTAATTAGATTAGAAATTAGAAACCGTATTATATGCAAATATTCCATCATATTGAGCGTTTATTTTTGACAGATCTTAGCATATTATGCCGAAAATTCAGTGATATTAATAACGTAGCTACAAACGTCATGCGTATACGCAATGGTGTAGCGCGCGGGACGAAGATATGGAAGCACCCCCCGCCCCCGGCGCTATCAGGACATTTTAAATAGTTCCCTTTTAGCACAGTGTACAGGATCTTTTAAAACTTCCTTGTTTATATAAATGCATATATCTATTTGTATTTAACACTGTAGATAAAATATACTAATAATATGTAATTTTCTCTGTTGTAGTGTTTGTTTTAGTGTTAGTATTTTGTTATGTATCAGTTTGCTTCTGAGTTGTTTCTGTTGTTGTAAATAATGTTTTGTCTCGTTTTAAGTATCTACATTTGTAGTATTATTTTTAATTTGCTATGTTGTATTGTTTGTTATCTGTGTGGACCAATGGTCATACCGGTGTCCAAATCAATTTAAAAAAAATCATAATTCCAGCACGGCATAGGACGTAAATTGTTAAAATAATAATATAAGGCAGTAAGTAAACTTCTATATTTTACGGTTTGGTTGCCGTACACTAGATCCCCGAAGTTAAATAAACTGTATTATTAGTATAAATCTGTCCCGGTGTGTTTTGTTCGGCTTGTAGTTGTTTTCCTACTCGGTTCAAATTATCGTTAATGCAAAAAACGTGCGTTAAGCCTTAAGTAAGTTGTTAAAATAAGTACATATAAAACAAAAAAACGACAAAAAATCTATAAAAACAATAAACAACAACAGAATTAACTAATAAAGAAAATTGGCATTTTTTTTCTTTTGTGCTGTATATTTTAGCATTTTAGTTAAATATTAAACTTTTATATTTAATTTTATACGTTTAATTTTATTATATTTTTTCAATATTTTTAACGCATATTTAGAGCCTTTTGATATTGCCCTTTCAGTATCCACTGCAGGACATGGGCCTCCTCATGCACGTTGTCTCGTGCTTATATCCCTTAGTCGCCTCTTATGACACCCGCGGCAAGAGGCATGGTGGTGCTACTCTACAGTCAGTTGACACCCACCACCCGGCACGATACAATTAATTGTGCAATTATCATATACATTATGTGTGGTACAACTCACCATCAGCAGTGGGCGTGGCCACATTGAGCGCGGAGTACGGGTAAGCGTAGGGCGTGGTCGGGAATGCTAACGGCGGTTTCCGCTCGTCCGCATCACTTCGCATCACCTCCACGATACGGTTGGTCACGTAGTCGAACGCTGTTAACACGCCTCCGCCTCCGCTCACGCCCACGCCTACGGATGGTACGCCGCTGTAGCGGCGGTTACTGTTGTTCCTAAAAATAAACATGGCATTCTTAAACAACAATTATAATGAGACCCTCAGCAATATGTGTTGTCGAAAAAACGCAAATCCTGAAACATGTCAACCATTTTAAAATATATGATGTCGTTCTAACGAAAAATTAATCTTTTTTGAGAAATAAATCAAAAGTTACAAATATGTGGACTGGGTCCGTGGAGGCGGCGCGTGCAATAAATGACATACTAGAATTGTATTATAAATCATGAAAAAAACCATTATAGAAACACTGGTGGAATTGATTCTACTCTCGACACTGACCAAGTTTTTGTGTTATTTCAATGACATTGTATAGAAAGAAGGTGGCAAGCCAGCAGACCGTCCACCTGGTGGTAAGAATGAAAACCTTGGCACACCCCCGGATGCATTACCTACCTCTGGAAAAGGAATGGATTTAGAAATAGGGTTGGCTGAGATGAGAATGGACTCCAGCATATCTCACTTATTAGCAACTAGTAAGTGAGAAATCCTAAATTTGTCCCCAGATTAATCGAGTATGTATAAAAATGGTGCTTGGTAAATCAGAGCCTGTGACGGCTGGATCATGTCCTCTCTCATCTACACGGTTGGCGTGCTCAGATGGTCTCCGATCAAATTAGGCACTAGTTAGAAAATTCCACTCAACCATGTCTCTCCACAGGATGCGCCACCGAGCCCTGTCCCTCGGCCGACCGGGCGCGCACACCGGTGCAGTTATATCGTCCCTCCCTTATACATTTTTGATTTACAAATATATTGGTCACCGTCACTTGAAATGTAGTCAAATTTTCCAAAATTCAATATTTTTTTCACTAACGACCCGCCCTCGCTTCGCTTCGGTTTATAAGTTTCTTAATTTTTTAAAATTTTGAAATAAAATATAGAGCCTATATTAGACACGGATTAATGTAGCTTCCTATTTGTGAAATAATTTTTGAAATCGGTTCAGTAGTTCCACATATTACCCCCAACATACAAACACACAATTTTACCTCTTTATTATATTAGTATAGATAAATTGTAAATGTAACGCACCTGTTAGCGTGATGGTTGTCCGGCGGCGAGACCGGCTCCAAGTAGGGCACGTGTTTTGGAGCGTTGTAGTTGCTACTGCAAGTGGAAAAGCGAGTATTACAGAAATGTTAAATATAACAGGTGTTTTGTGTTTCCCAGTGGCGTCCATTCGAGGGCTCGTCTACTGCAACAGTTGTAGGTCCATACAAGAAGAAGTACATAAATAGATGGTTGGAAAACAAGTTCAGTCAAAAACTTGCATAAAAAATTATGATATGTTGAATTGCTATATTTATCTGTTGTTATGTATCCATACAGAACGGTGATAGCCTAGGGTTTCTATACTCAACTCACATTGGTGTGATCGTGAGTTTAAATCCTCGACCCACCCACCCCGTACCACTGTTTCTACTTAAGTACTGATTTTTAAAAATTGACACTTGTACAGCAATTAGAGGAAAACATCGTGAGGAAACCCGCATATCCAAGAAGTAAAAAACATCTGGAGTATGTGATCCATCAATGCGCACAGCCCGCGTGGTGTAATTACGGCCCGAAATTTCCCAGCGATTTACTACAGGAGGCCTATGCCTTGCAGTGGGACATGAGATTCATTCATGAGATTCGCCAAAGTACTGAAGTCATAGCTCATAAAATCAGTATGCTGAAGTGACAGTGGGCAGGTGTTATTTGCCTTGGGACGAGTTTGAGTTTGAGACAAGTCCTCAAATGGAGGGCACGTATCGGGGAGCGCAGTGTAGGACGTCCTCCGGCCACGTGGACCTACGACTTGAAGAAGTTCGTCGGTGGTGGGTGGCATAAGAAGAGCGAAAGATAATTTTTGGCAGAAACCCCTTGAAGTGAAGTGTATTGTGGATTTTGTGGTTTAATAGTGATAGTGTGGTGTACACAGAATATAGAATAACACCAGCCCATTTGTTTCCGCGGGTGTCGTAAGAGATGACTGGAGCTAACAAGGTCGCCACCACAAGCGCTGAGAACTACACCACCTCTGAAATAGTGGACTCGCCAACTTGTATGGCCGGCGTGGCGTTTTAAGGTTATACATCCCTCATGCACAAGACAATGTGCATGAGGAGGCCCATGTCCTGTCTTGTGCCAAACTTGACCTAGCGCTATGGAACTTTCAGTATCCACTTACTGAAAGTTCCATAACGCTAGGTCAAGTTTTCTTCGTAATTAACAATTCTTCAATGTCCAGTTCCCCTGAAGGGGGTTAAAAAGGTGTGTGCGTGTTGGACTCACTTGTGGTGCACGAGCGAGGCGGTGGGGCTGCAGTAGTCGCGCACGATGATGTTAGAGGCCAGGTCGCCCAGTTTGATGCTCGTCGTGTGACCCTCCTCTACCACACCACGATCCTGTTGTGGTGGGGGCGCCGGTGCAGGGGCATCTTCACGTCTTATTGTCTGCTGGTAACAACCAAATGACAGGTTCAGGTGATAGTACAAGTTTCATTCGAATGTGTAGTCTAATAAAAAATATATTTAAAGACTTTCTCGCGGCCTCTAATAGTTTTAGACGCCAGTAGCGGCTTTCATTTATATGTTAGTACTTAGGATTTACCACAGATAGATAAATCGAGCCGTCCGTCCAGTCCGTTCCAGTCCGCTACAACCAGTGTTGCTAGCAAATCGTTGTTACAAAACACTAAAATGCTTAATTTTGCTATTACCAATTGTAAAAATTCGTCGTAAGAGGTGAACTAAGTCAAAGGAGATGTTTGTTTAATCAGTGATTGTTTCAACTCATCATTAAAATTTACACGTGACGTGCGTGACACACTTGGTTTCAATTCATTTCACGAACCTACGTTGTCTGTCTATGTCTTCATCAATGAAACGCAGCTTGACCCAATAAGGTCAAATTTATACAATACAACCTAATAATACGCTAATACAAAGTTAAGGTTATGTACTGGTGCATGATGATGGCGTCTATGAGCGTAGCGGCGGTGAACTAGCCCTGGCGGTACTAACCGCCCCCGCTGTACTATCCCGCGCTATACCATCCGCCCCCGCTGGACCTACCACCAGCCCTCACTGTAACTACCACACGCCCCCGTTATAACCCACCGCCACCGTTGTATCTACCATCCGCCCGCGCTGTACTACCAACCCTCGCTGTACCCACCACCCACCCCGCTGCATTTACCACCCGCCCCCCACTGTATCTACCACCCGCTCCCGCTGTATCTATCACCGGGTGACACAATTTTAAGGTAACATATTAGTCAAGCACTAACCTGGAACCGCTGGTCCGTGGAGTTCTGGCTGATCTGGTGCGTGATGATGGCGTCTATGAGTGTGGCGGCAGTGAGCTTGCCCTCGGCGGGGCGCGGGCCCCCCGCTTGTGCCTGCCCCGCCGCCGCTGTACCAACCGCCCCGGCAGAGACTACTGCACCTCCGCAAACCGCCGGTGCCGCTGGACGACTACCCAACACGAACAATTAATATCTAGCAGACACGTGAATCCCCTGCAGTCACGTGGTGTCGACTGGCTTTAAAACAGTACCACCCCATCTGCCCTCGCGGGTGTCGTAAAAGGCGACCAAGGGATAACATAGCCGCTACCACAAGCCCTGAGCAACTACAACACCTCTAAAAGAGTGGACTTGCCAGACCAGCGTGCCATTTTAAGACCATAAGCCTTAAAACAGCATCAACTCCATTTTAATCAAAAACGCTTAATGCGCATGAAAATGTGGTTGACGGCCCGTGTCCAGCACGATAAAAGGCCTGATAACTGTTAGCCACGTGCATCTAGCAGCAGGGAAAGTATGGAGAGTCCATTCACCCAAAACCCATTTTGAACTTATATTAGATAAAGTAAGTAAATAATTTGTTAAAAAGAATAAGACGCAATATATATACGTGGGTGATACAAAAAATTTTAGAATCTCAAAAATGAAATCAGATATAAAGATGTTTTATTGCTTTTCGAAGTAGTCTCCGCGACAATCGATACACTTTTTCATGCGATTAAACTATTGTGTGAATCCTCATCAACAGCCGTTTGGAAGGCCCTTACTGCCTCTTCTATCCTTAATTTTAGGGAATAAAAATCGCATGGTGCTAAGTGGGGACTGTGTGGCGGATGACCCATTATATCTTCATTTACAGTACTAAAAATTGCTTCGTTTGTCTGGCGGAGTGAACTGAGGCATTGTCGTGATGGAGGGTCGTTCTTTGACTTTTTTCCAAAACAGAAGGCAAGCAGCCATGCCACATGCCACATTACTGTTTATTTATTTTCTAAAGTTATAGGTAGCCAAGTGGCCCCATTTGCCATAGAAGGAGGCAATCATCTTCTTTTCAGCACTTCGTCCTTTCGTCACTTTCGTCGGGAACTCTTCGAAATTATCCTACATGTTTATCATAAAAAATACATAGATATAGATAAAATATATAAATAATTAATAATATACTGATAGTTTCAATATACTCACATGTCTTTCCTATCGAGTATGTGTGGCGCGAGCGGCCGATGTTTCGCGACGGTGTACGCGGGCGCCAACATCCGCCGGTCGCTCTCCGCCGACGACACGCTTTGCTACAACACGACACGTGTTAATCAGGGCAATCGGGGAACAGGGATATTTGAGAGAGTGCCTTTTTCATTTAACATTTACAAATGAAGGGTACATGTAGAATGATTTCTTGGTGCCACAAAACTGTGTAGGTTTGTCACGGCACTGGCCTTAACCAGTCAAACACAGCTTTCATAACAGGGCCGTTCATAATACAAAAGAGAATTGAAGGTCAAAATTCATATAGTTTGTTTGGTTAATTTGTAGTAAAATATATACAGTCAGCAATAGGTCAACCTATGAGTATGTATGAGTATGTGCTACTAATAAGAGCATAGGTACATTGGGTGCATTACATCTGAATAGCTGACCGTGCGTATAAGATGAAATTCATGATAGCATATTTAGAAGTGTTCTTCTATGAGAGTAAGGTGACCGGTCGACTCACACGCAAGCAATCCGACTAGCTGTTGTTTGTTGATAATGTTAATGATAAAATAACCGAATAACACCGAGTCCACGTGAACGAAAAATAACAACAAAATATAAGCATTTTCCATTCTGTGGAAGTAGGTTGTGAAACATGAAATACTGTGAAACATGACCATTGGAATACACTCAGCAGCTCGGTCCCATATCAAAACGTAATAATAGTTTGAACAAATTTTACAGTCGAGTCCAAAAACATTCAAACAGCCAAGTTAAAACATAGGAAGTCGTACAAATTTGATCGTTCTTACACACGTGCAATATATTAGATACATTCTGTATAAAATATTATAGTTATCTCATATATTACATGTTTTAGTGTTTTATGAGTATGTTAATAAGTTTCAAGGTTATAAGGTTTTTCAATTGCATAGTTATAAACTTTGTAAATAAAATTTTGTCAAAAAAAAACAATTTTCTAAAGGATCGGGGTCTCATTTCTGACCACCGTCATGTAGTCATGTACCTACCTTAATAAATTGTATACCAGATTATACGAAAAAAAAAAGGATTTTCAATCGGTTAATTATATATATTTTCACGCCGTCACTCCTGTTTTTCAGGTATTAAATATTGTTGTTAATTATTCATTATGCTAGTAATGAAGATCATCTTGTAAACGTTCCGTTTTACGCAAGATACTAGTGTTTTCATTTTAGGAGTGTTACCATTTAATTGAATTTTCAGTCTTCCACGAGTATTTGAAAATGAATACTACTTGGGGATGGTTACCATTTATTCAATGATTGTTCTTGAATAAATGACGAAAGTGAAAATTATGGAATATTCTTTTTTAGAATCTACGAATTTTTTTTCATTGAAATACATTATAATGGCCAAGGTCTAATAGCAATCGCGACTAGTGTCTTTTGTTCCTAACTGGGTTTGATATGGGGCAGCCGAGCAGTGGAATATACCATCATATTCCCTCATTCTTCCACCTAAAACCTGCAGAATAAACACTTAGTTACCTGTGAGTGCTGCACATGGTGTCTCTCGTGCATCCTCTGTCCCTGATTCTGTGCGTGGGAACGCTCCATAGGGATGTATCACTCCTGTATCTAAAACCTGCGAGATGAATATTTGGTTATCTGTGTGCTGCAGATGGTGCCTCTCGTGCATCATCTGTCCCGGATGCTTCATAGGGATGTGTCGCTCCTGTATCTAAAACCTGCGGGATGAACATTTGGTTACCTGTGAGTGCTGCAGATGGTGTCTCTCGTGCATCATCTGTCCCTGATGCTGTGCGTGGGGATGCTGGGGATGGTCCATAGGCATGTGCCTCTCTTGTATCGCCGCTAGAGCTCTATCTCTCTCGCGGCTCTGCATAGCCATCTGTCTGTCTCGCTCGATGTATTGAGCTTGCTGTTGGGCTCGTCTGTCTCGTTCTAACACCTATGGTTAGAAAGAGATTGATGTTTTATTTGTTGGTGAAAAGTCCCGATGCTAGACGTTGTATTTAGTGTATTAGCGTACGAAAGGTTTGAAGTTGGATTTCAGGTCGAAAAAATGTTTATAGACAAGAAGACCATTACAAACAATTTATGAAAAATCAAACAGTCGTTTATTAAACAAAATATGAAATATGATCTAAATGTACGTCATTTTAATGTTTATTTCAAAATATTTAAAAATCATTAATCTCCAGAAAAAAAAAATATGATGTCTCTAGAAACATTATACTTTGCATTTGTATTGAAATCGGACGTGTTATATTTTTTTTGTAATAATCGTTTGTACTAAGTTACATAATGGAACAAGAGGAAAGTCCTTTGATGTAGTGCAATACTATTTAAGTTATTTTAAAAAAAATACACAACTTCATCGATAGAAACAATAATAATTAACCTGGAATTGTATCTGTTGTTGGTGGTACTTCTGCATCGCCATATCCCTTTGCATTCGTTCCTGTATTCTGTGAACAATACAAACGTATTTATTAAAATTTAAAACTTGAAATAAATTTGAAACTGATTTTTGGAATCTGTCATTATTTAGTGAAGCCCAATTTTTTTTTTATTTATCTGCTTTTTCTTCTGTCATAAATATACGTACCAAAAACAGAGCAAAATATATCGAAATCCAAATTAATTTATTTGTAGAACATTGGTGGGTAGGTTGTGCCGTTAACAGAAATAGTTTGTGAAAAACACTATGTCTACCCTTTATGTATAAATTGTCGAAATAATTTAATATCAAAATGGCCTCTAATTTATATAAATATTTGTATAATAAATTAATATGATTATGCAATGTTTTTGCATATATATCCCTCGAATTTATATAAATACATATTTTAACAAAATTTGACAACGTACTGAAAGATTTCTGAAGTATGGTTTATTGTGATTTATTAAAGAAAATAACACATTTAGCACGACATCCCGCAAGGTTTTATAAATGTTTATAATAATAGCATCTTTTCGTTATCAATTTATCATTTATCACTGACATATTTTTCATTATCAATTTCCATATCAATTATTTCCACATTTACTCACCTAATGTCATGTTTGGGCTCGGGTTTCGGCTCCCTGGGCACCGGCAAAGCGGGCGCGGCCGATGCCACGTCCACTAAAGACGTGAATGCTTCGTGACCTGTCAACAATTGTTAATTTTGTTTATACTCGTATTGTATGCACCTGTTAAAGTATTGCACACGGTATTTTGAATTTATAAGTTTTTAACATTTGTATTTTTTCGTGTAAATGCTGTTGGTGTATCTTGTAAATAAACAAATAAACAATACAGTAACATATTTTTACAGATCTGTTAAAATATATTTCAAGATTCTTATTTTCATGCCGGAGGCAATTTCCCATTCCATTCTACCCTTCTCTATCCTCACCTATTCTTGATCAGTTGTATCAGCCTCTAATGTCCCACTAACGAGGCACAACTAGTATATCACTAGGGAGTTTCGGACCTCCACGCGGGTGGTTGATTGATGGATACACATACTCCAGATTTTTATTTTTATTTCTAGAGCATGCGGATTTCTTCACGATGTTTTCCCTCACAATAGAGCTAATGACATTTTTTTTAAATCCGTACTTAATAGAAACTCAGTGTTACGAGCCGAGGATTTGAACTCACGATCAAACGAATGTGAGTCGAGTATAGACATCCCTAAGCTATCACCGTTCTCTGCTGGGCTATTGCCGCTCTCTACATCAGTGGATTTGCAAAAAGGGTTGGGAAGATAAGAAATAGGAAGTATAACCGAAGGAAAACTGGAAAAAAGAGTATAATGGAATAAAAAGAATTCTAACAATCCAAAAGCATTTTTTTAATCTTTTCTTAGGGAACTTTTAAAGCATTTTTTTACAGGTAGTTTAATAAAAGTTGAGTATAATTATGAAGGAATCACTGATCATTTGTTGAAACATTAATAGGCATGTGGTTAGAGATTTTTACAATGTAATTTTCATGTAAAATATACATGAGAAAAATCGATGAAATACAAGGGGGTAGGATAAGATAGAAAGGGAATTGCACATTTCACTCTAGTGAGTGATATGTGCCACAGAAATGTGCTCAAATCATACCTGGTAAAGGACTTCATTATTATACTATACATATAATAAAATTGTAACAGGCCGATGTCTGTACATTATAGATATTGAAAAAAAAAACTAATATGGAGGGTCTTTATTAGAGCAACAGAAGCCAAAACAACAGATTTTTGAAATTTTGTCTGTCTGTCTGTCTGTATGTTTGTACACGCATCACGCAAAAACTACTGCATGGAATTGAATGCAGTTTTCACCGATGTATTGCTAGAGGTCTAACTTAAAACATAGGCTCCATTTTACCGCAGGAAAATATAAACCGAAGCGAAGCGGGGGCGGGTCGCTAGTACTATATACAAGTGTGGCATCATTTTTTGTTTGGATGCGGCCAGCAATTATATTTGGAGTATTGAAAGACTATGTAAAAACTATTCGAATGGTACACAAACAATTTTTTTATTTCAGGTAAAATAAGAATTGCATTGATTAAAAACGCAACTAATTTTAATTTTGTTATTTTAAAGTAGTTACATGATAGTTTTACATTTTTTATTGTGGACTATTCATAGTATAAAAGATAAAGACAAAAATAGGTATGATAATGATAGGGTGATAGGATGTTCACTGACATTTTGTAATAAAATAAAGAGATATCGACAACCAACTTGTAACTCATAATTAGCTACCAATAAATTTCTTAAAAGGCTACAGAAGCCTGTTAATGCGTTTCCGATACACTCTTGGCCGGTTATTTAATTATTCCAAAATCCTACTCCAATGTATAGTCCTTTACTCGTTTATAAGAAGCGATGTAACCCTTGTGTTATCTAACCAACGAAGTCATATACATATGCCTAAAGAAATGGATGCAACTCTTACGTTACCTAAAATAAAAAAAATCAGTTGTATACCATTAGAATAGGTTTCACGTAGTCTTTCGATCGTCCAAATATCATTGCTGGCCGCATCCAAAAAAAAAAATGATGCCCTTGTAGGGTAGTTGTCTGTGAGGTCGGGTGAGTCAGCAAGTCCGCCTAACGACTGTGGGATTGTAGAGTGCACACTTGTCTTCACAGACGCGAAAATCATCTTTGGCGAGCAAAATCCGTTTAGATTTGTTTGTTTACCTGGCGGCAGGTGCGCGCGCACGCGGATAGACAAGCGGAGTGTGCATCTTCGAGAAAGTAATAAAACTGTTTCTCACCTGGCGGCGAGTGCGGATGCGGATGCGGATAGACGTGCGGCGTGTGCCGCTGTATAACGGAGACGAGCTCGCGTTCGCGTCGCGGACTGTACTGCCCTCCTTAGAAAAAAAGGCACAAGTGCATTTTGATGACATTCGAAAAAAATGCAATAAATTTTGGTAATATTCATTAATTTAAAATCAAGCTAGAGACTTGCAGTTGTGGATAAAACAAACAGAATAACAATTGGTCATTCTCTTTCTTTATTTATAATTTCTGAATATAATGTTACTTATGCTTTCGTTAAAAATGTTACTAATGCCTTTTCTTCTGGGGAGGGCAGCGCACTGCGCCGAGGCAGAACCCTCATCACGGGCCGCTTGGACCTCTTCCACCGTGCTTCTGCTGCAAAATAATAAAAATCTTTCTTACCTGCCAGCGGATGCGTATGCGGCGTATTAAGTGACACAGGTTCCCCTTCCCGTGGCGGACTGTCGTCCGCTGAAGGAGGACGCTCCGCGAGACACTCATACTAGGAGGTATAAAGACACCTATACCTATGTGCTAGGAGGTAATAAAACGGTTGCTCACCTGCCAGCGGACGCGGATGCAGACAGACATGCGGCGTGTGTCTCTGTATAAAGGACACGGGCTCCCGTTCCCGCTGCGAACTGTACTGCGACGCTACAAGACACTCGGACCTCTTACACTACACATCTGCTATAAGATAATAAGTGTTTCTTACCTGGCGGCGGATGAGGATGCGGATGCGGGTAAACATGCGGCGTGTGTCTCTGTATAAAGGACACGGGCTCCCGTTCCCGCCGCGGACTGTACTGCGACGCTACAAGACACTCGGACCTCTTCCACTACACATCTGCTATAAGATAATAAGTGTTTCTTACCTGGCGGCGGATGAGGATGCGGATGCGGATAAACATGCGGCGTGTGTCTCTGTATAACGGACACGGGTTCCCGTTCGCGTCGCGGACTGTACTGCGGCGAAGCAGAACGCTCCGCGGGCCGCTCCGTTCTCTCTCGCCTCGCTCCGCCGTGCATCTGCTGCGATGTGATAAAATCCGCAGCTATTATCTGCCGTTGCTCGAGCCCGTACGAGCCGCGGTTGTGTTGACCGTATGTGTTCTGTGGAGGGGAGAGGTTCAACTGTAAATAATTCATGTTATGCCACGTTATGCAAGAAGCAGAAAAAGCCTTTTCGGAAGTATTGTATAGTATTGTAAAAATGAGCGCTCAGTACTCGATGCTCGAGCGATGAGGCAGCACCAATGAATCTTTAAAACCGGAGCGTTGTGAGCGCTATGGTCCAAAGAATGATGCCACATTTTATGATACCACATAAACGCTTTTAACATAAGCTTCCATTTTTATTATGGCAACAAGGCCCTAAAGTACCAGGGAAATGAGACATCTGCCTTACAAGTAAATCATTAATGTATAAGGGACAGACGATGTTATAACCACCGGCGGAAACGCAGTCGGCCGAGGTATAGAGTCCGGTAGTGCATCCTGTGAGAGACATGGTTGAGCTGACTTTTCTGTCCAGGGTGTCAATTTGGTCTGATACCATCTAAGCACGCCAAAGGGAGACACGAGAGCGGGCAAAACCCAACCGTTATAGACTCCCTATCTTATTAGGAGCCGATTTTTACTATTAAGTTTTTTAATTACCACGCACCATTTTATAGACACCCTATTAATCTGGGAAACAAAATATTTATTTATGGTAACTGTAGGTTATAGTATATAAGTCAGGCCAGGTTTCATACAAAAGTGTTCGTCATTCTTTCTAACGTTTGATAGGTTTAAACCCTGATCAAAGAGTCTAAAACAGTTAAGATTAACATTCTTAGGGTTCATTAGCGTTCGAGCGTTAAGCGTTCGTTTTTACAACACTACTCAGGTGTCTTGTACAGTCGGCCAATGATAATGTTGAGCACTTCCAAAGTAGTTTCATTTTGATATTTCTAAAAACACAGGGGCAATTTTCGCTTACACCTCTAACTTGTCAATTTATATTTGAGACTTTATCACTGTCTGTTCTATCAAAGGAATCAAACGCGTAATTGCTCAAACATTTTATGGGCCCACCGTAAATACTGAATGAATTTCAAACTGATATTACCGTTGCGTAACTGAAGCGGACTTGAAAATGTTACTTTCAGATGTTTTAGAGCCAGTGTGTTTAAATCGTGTAATAAAGCATTGGCCAATTGATCGTCTGCACAATTATAAACTTTTTTGTGTTTCTAAAACAGCTATATAGTAACTTCATCGATCGTTACTCTAACTTGTAGGAGTCTCCCCAATGGAGTTGTCACACTGAGAGCTTTACATGTTGCAAGAAAGCTACTGGACTTATTTCCTTGTATATTGCCCTTCATTTACTTAAATAGACAAGACAAAAGTTTTCTTTTTTAAGAAGCTGAACTAATTTAGATAGACATTGGCTATGTTTGACCTCCTTAAGATATCATCAAGTTTATAATTGCAAAAGTTTTCGAAAAAAGACTACATCGAGCTTACTCACTCCAGGTGAGTAAAGCTAGAATGTGTCGCTACTTAAACAAAAAGCGACTTACCGGTGAATATGAAGGCGACTGCGACCTCGGCTGGTTAGTCGCTCCAGCATAATACACTCCACCCGGACTCCGCCCCTTATAATACTCAAAATTCCTCTTTTCTGGCAAGTGATGAGTCCCGTGAACCGGGGTACCGGCTGTTATTGAGCCCGTTTTAGGATCCGGTGGGGTTCTTCTAGGATCAAAACGGGTTTCAACAGGGGTTCCAAGGGTGATCGAGCCTTTGGGGTTCGTACATTTAAGAGTGGGTCTGGAGAGAGTGGTGACGGGTTTAGGTTTGGAGTTATATTGCGTGGGAGACTCCCGTTCCGGTTGAGTTCTGTAGGTTGGGTATTCTGTTGAATTTCGATATGGCTGTGGACAAAATAATTTACGCGTGTAAATAATAATATGTCTTTTTAGAGACAGAAGGTTGCAGACAAGCGGGCGGTTCAAGTGGTGTTCAGTGAATAATGTCGCGCCGACAACCGCAATATCAGTTCAGAATGACGATGACAAAGCTGAAATTTTTATCTTTCTGAATGTAAAAAAAAACACTGCAATTTAAGGAAACTTAGCATAGTTAATGGGTGGGCTTATTTATGGTGCATTTTATTCGAATCCTTTGATAAAGTATTTGAGGGAATTATCATAAAGTTCCCATGTACAATATCTGTGACAATCTCAATATTATCGACCACTGGATGAATTTTAGTGAAACTGTTTACAATGATGGTCGATCCTCGATCAACACAGAACACTTTTCATCCAAAACTATTATAAGTTCAGGCAGGAATCATTACAACGCCTACACGCACGAAGTCGCGTGCTAAAAATATATATTAATATTAACTTACCGTGTTCTTATTGTGTTGCGGGAACGCAAAGTCCTGCCTCGGCCTCTTGACGCTCAGATCGAGTAGGGGCTCCGGTCGCGGCTCTATGACGACCACGACGCCCTCCTTGGGGGCGTCGGGGGCCGGTAGTGGGGGCTGTGCCACGGGCGTTATGGTAGCGGGGCGTTGAGGGGAGCGCGGTGTGGGGGCCGCCCCGCCAGAGCCGTGGGTGGATGATACCACGGAAAGGGTGGCAAGGGATTCGCGGGGGGCGTTTGATGATGATACCTGTGCACAGAACATAATTATTACCAACTATATTTTTTTTTTTCTAATTACAAATGTGCTTCGGCATTATCCTAGTGTCCGGTTTGTGTTGCCGTACACTTGAAACATGATGATGGTGATAACAGTCGAATGAAGATCGCTGAAGTCAGCTAAAGTAGTTTAATGTGAAGTTATTTAAGGTAGTTAAATAAACGGTATTTATGGCCAGACTATAATTATATAGCTGCTCTTGTTCCTAAAATTAAAAAACACACAAGTAATGCTGTTCAAGCTAATTGACAATTAATCTGGGTATTTGGGAGCATGAGTAATAATTGATACGTAGTCGAATATTTTACACAATAGATCCTATCAAGTTAAAGTCGAATATACTTTAATTTAATTTGTGATAAAATCGAGTCGAAATCTATCGATTACACAAAAGATTCTATAGGATCGAAGTAATTGAGAATAAAAATTGATTACCATTTTCATTCACAACTCCGATCTGATGAGATAAGCTTTCAGTTACCTTCGTCTGATGCAGTTTATTGGGCGGATTGGGCTGGCTGCTCTTCATGAGACTAATTTCGATCATATTGAGCACCACGTCCCGAACCGTGAGCGGTGTGCCGGGCCCGTTTCGGTTGGGGGGGAGCGAGCACGCCGGTAGGGACGTCGGGAGTGATGTCGGTACCGACACTGGCAATGATGATGTACTCGGCGGTAAGGATTGCTGGGGAAGAAGTTTAATTGTTAGTATATCGTGATATAATACTTTTGTCTGTAAAAACATACGTTCACGCTGTCACGCTGTGACATATGCTCATTTGCTGCCTATTGGGACAACAATCAATATTCTCTGTTTCTTTGTTCAATACAAACTTCACAAATAGAAATCTCAATCAATAATAATTTGTGGCGTTATCGCAAAGGGAACCCTTATTGTTGCTTTGTAATTAAAATTTTCTAACCAAAAAGTTCGCTGTTTTAAGATTCCGTTAGAATATCATACATGGTTAGATTTAATTCAATTATGTATTTTGCACGTCCCGAAAGTGTAAAATGCGTTATTTATGTAACATACTTATTTTATTAGACTTCAAACTTAACAAAGTGCACTGGTATTGAAATGTAATGTCCCACACCTTATTATTCCATGTATCATTGAAATAACGCAAAGCTGAAAATGAAAATAGGTTCTTTAGCATCTAGTCCGCGCCGCGCCGGGCGCGCCGCCGCGACCGGTCTGACTAATGAGCAATACGAACGTTTTAGACAGAACAACAAAACTTAACACGTCTGTAACTTTTAATTTATTGCTTAAAATCATTTTATATTTCTTTAGAACGATTTTATATATTTTAAGTTGGTTGACACGCTTCACGTTTTATGTTATTTCGATGACGCGTTGTATGACACTCACACAACAGTGAGTGAGACATTTATAGGTTTACCTTGTTTGTTATTACCTTTTACATTACTGTAAAACTGTAATTTGTTTTCTTCTCTAAATTATTTAATTTTTTTATGAACAATAAATCCACCACACAGTGATATGAACTTTTTGTATTATACATAATAAGTTCATGCTATTATAATAACAGTATTATTATAATAGTATCTAATGAGTATTATTATATGTATAATGCATGTAGGTAACGGTCCCACTGCAGACCACAATCCTCTCCTAGAAAATCACTGAGGGGTTTCGGGACGTTATCCACCACGCGGGCCCTGTGCAGATTGTTGGATCACATACTCTTGGATTTTCTATTTGGATTATGAGAGTTTCCTCACGATGTTTTCCCTCGCCGCCTAGGGAGTGACATTTTTTAAATCCGTACTGCAATAGGAACTTGAGTCGTACGGGCCGAGGATTCGAAATCACGATCACATGTATGTGAGTCGAGCATAGATGCCCCTAGGCTATCGCCGCTCATTATTATTATTATATAATAAGAAAAAATAATTCAAAATTTATTTAGAAAAATCAGTTACATTATACACTAACCTTAGTACTAGGTGCATCATTCTCCTCATCAGCCGTTTCAGTCGCTGACGAATCATATTCGTCCCTCCTATGCCGGGGGGGTGCGGGCTCCGGGGGTGGGGGAGGCCTCGGGGACTCCGCACTCGACGTATCCGTGTCCCCCGAACTCAACAGGCTCTCATCCGTATCACTGCCTTTCTGAGGAGCTCTTTCCACTAGAGCGTCCAATTGGAATTTTTTTCTATACGTGAAGTAGAAGGCTTTTAAACTGGCTGGGGTTCTTCCGCAAGCGGAAGACATTCTATCCCAAGCTGTCCCGTGTTCACGAAGCAAAGTTCTGAAGCGGGAAGCTTCTTCTTCCGTAGGATCCGTGGGTGGACTTTCGCCGATTGTCTCTAACCGCCGCGTTATCCTTTTGAAGCAAGCTAGGCAGCATTTGCTTAGCTCGCTTGGTATTTCTGTGGACAAATGAAATTACGGGTGAAGTGAGAATAAAAATGAGTATATTTTTATAAGTTAATTCAAGATAGGTGTTCTTTTCCATTAATCCTCTACGAGTATTCAGTTCCATAGGTCGCCAACTCAAATGCTGTTCGAAGGACCAAAACTCTGTAAGGGGTCACTGCTTGTGATTCCCCGTTTGATTCCCTGCACAGAAGTTCTGTCAAGAATGTCATTGTCACTAAAACCCACGTGGGATGTGGTTGCCTTCTATTGTAAAACTAAAACATACATGTCAGGAAAATACTTAATGCAGCAAATGTACGAGTTTAGGGAAAGGTTCATACTGAAAGAGATCGCTTTAGCGATAAAACCCACCTATTGTATACCTATTTTGTATTTATACTTTTGTATCACTTTCATTGTATTCGTTGGCGTGCAATAAAGTGTTCTTACTTATATGTAGATAACTTCATTGTAAATTTCTACACTCGGTATATATAAAACTGCTAGGCGAATGGGACAGTAATAAAAGCTGCTCTAAACAGTAATAAAAATCACAGTAAACAGACACGCATATAGAGAAACAGAAAGACAAACGTTGTTCTGGAAGATAAACATTTACCGACAGGTGTTCCAGAAAAAAATCTAGGCCATGTACAGCCAACAAACGGCACTGGGATACAGTTTATGGTCCAATGGGACGTTATAAGCAAAATATACTCACGAAATTCATCCAAAAGTGGCCTCTTCAACTCCAGCGATAAATCGTGCCATCTCGGCGGAAGATGCCGTAACCTTTTCGCTCGAACCCTCGGCCCTGGACACGTCGGCACTGGACATCTCCTGTACCTTAACCGTATACATCTACAATGGCAGGGCTCACAAACCCTCGCGCCAGCTGCATTTTCTTCCCTTAGCCCGTAGTAAAGGACCCGCGAGCGTGTCACGGCCCGCGTCGCGCCCGAAACCTTGCATATAGCGCACGACGTTGAAACTGTCGTCGTAATTGTCGTTGTTGTAATACTCGGTAGTGCAGATGAGGGCGTTCCCGTGCGTTCTATGACGGCTGTTGACAAAACATCGTTAAGTTAGATTAAGGTGTAATTTGTAGAGTTCGACATAGGCTTGTATTTAAACAGGCAGCAAAAAATACTAAATGACCAGTATGTAGATCATGATCAATAAAACTATTTTTTGAATAACTGAAATAAACAATTTTCAATTACTAAAGTCATCACCAAGTAGACGGAGCCCCGCTCATTCTTCATTGCCACCAGATAACCTAAAGCTGACCATGCTTACAATTTGCTACCATCCATTTGTTACTCATTCAGTATTTCTTAAAATTGTAATAAACATTTTAAGCAGTCTTCAAAAAATAACGTTTGTAAGTAAGGCATAACAACGTTAAATAAAAATAACGTTTGTAAGTAAGGCATAACAACGTTAAATAAAAATAACGTTTGTAAGTAAGGCATAACAACGTTAAATAAAAATAACGTTTGTAAGTAAGGCATAACAACGTTAAATAAAAATTACAGTCCAAAGAGTAAATACAGAGCGCAGTGTTAATTCGGCCCGCGTTGCATATTTACCCGTGCTTTGCATGCATAATGCTGATCCAAAATCAGTGCCGGGCAGACGGGCCACAGCAAAACGAATCTAACAGTAACATAGGTTAGAAATGCTCGAATAAGAGCAGAGTAGATTCTATGGATACTCGTGTAATGCAATAACAATTGTATTCAGATCGGTCAATTTTTAAGGTAAACAAGAATTATGTCTTATCATTGGAATATAATGGAATTTGATTTGAACTGCCTACTATCGGAATAACACGTTCAATTTAGTTGCATTTAATTTTAGTGCATAGGTAGATTTATTTATTTGTAAACATAAATAGGTAGGTAGTTCTCTGTTTTGCCAAATGGTATAGAAATATTGGAATAATAGTGGCATATTTTGCCAATAAATTCTTATGAAATAATAATGACAATAAATTTAGATAACATAAATGAAAAGTGACATTAAGTCCGTCATTTATACAAATTACTTGTGGCAATGAATAAATATATATGTGAATAGATTTTATGATTATAAAATTAATAACTTAATAAATGAAGTAATGTTAATAGTCAATAGTAATAACAGAAATGACATTGTGACTGTCAGAATAACAATCCCATTTTTATCCGAATTGAAATATGTCAGTGAAACATTGTACTTGTTGTCCCAATAACCTGTTGCTGTGACAATGCAACTTCGAAATTCGGTTTCTTCAGAACATCCCAAAGCACAGCGTGACAGTTGCGTGTGTGTGTACCGTACAGTGAATTTCTACCGGCTATATAACATTAAATACTACGTTTTCTGTGTACTGTGCTTGTATACAATATTAACGATCGCGCAGTGGGCGCCAGTTCGCAAAGCGGATTAACCGACGGATTTAGTTCCGACAATCGCTGTTGATTTGATTATTCGCGCCAGGTGTAAGCTTTGAATTTAGCTTTGAAGCGGATGCTAGTTGACCTGTCTAATTTTTGATAACGCCTTTAAAGGAGTTACGATGACATATAGTATTATCCTACCCAGACGATCTCGTACGTAACTAGGGGTATAATAATATAGTAAATATTATTATTCGCGTGTAACATTTATAAATTTCCAAACTCAAATATTAATTAATCGTAAAACAATAACTGTAACCAGGCGTTTTATCGTCCACGGCTGGATATTGTACATTGTCTTGTGTATAAGAGATATGGCCTTAAAAAGCCACGCTGGCTAGGCACATTGGCGAGTTCACTCTTTTAGAGGTAATATAGGTCCCCGGGACTTGTGGTAGTGGCTTTGTTCTCTTAGTCGTCTTTTACGACTCCCACAGGAAAAGATAAAGATAGCGGACACCACGCGGCTTTCAATCTTTCCAACCATTTAATTAACATTCATTTTAAATTTTATTATATTAACTAGCTGTTGCCCGCGACTTCGTCCGCGTGGACTTTAGTTTATAAACACCGCCTTTACCTTCTATTTTCAAATCACTTTTCAAATAGGGGTATTTGGTATTTTCAAAAACGATCACAGAAATTATTTCTTATAGCTCTTTTTTTTTTCGAACAAATGTTCAATGTGATTCTTTAAATTGATATAACTTTTTTATTTATGAACTAATTGAAATAAAACAAACACTAAATTTTAAGTGAAGCTTACCACAATACATTAGTGAAAATCGCACCCAAATCGGTTAAGCCGGTTCTAAGATTAGCGCGCACAAACGCACAGACAAACAGATAAACAGACAAAAATTCTAACAATCATTGTTTTGGGTTCTATTGCGTTGATAAAGGCCCGCAATAATATTTCTCTCATATATCTTCCATGTACAGACAGCGATCAGTTACATTTTTATTATTATATGTATATAGATGTTTTAGGATAGCACTTTACCTTTGTAACTGCAATAACAAATTGCAACAATGCATTCATTAAACCGCTGTCTCGGCGGCGCGGGGCTCCGATCTACACATAGTTGAACTACTATATATGAAGTGTAGTTAGTTCAACATGAGAAAGGTTTTATTTTAGTTTGCCGTTAGTTCAGTTAGATAGGTTCATCAAAGGCCGCTATACACTACAATTATTACGTAAAGGGTTTACTCACGATATTTATTAAGATTTAGAAAAATCCATTATGAATATCACCACAGCTTTCGAACTTTGGAAAAGAATCACTTCTTATTTCAACTTAGGGTGACCAGAATCTAATAATATATAGACCCTAATAGCAGGTGCAAGCGGAAAAGTAGATTTCACAATTTTTTTGTATATTTCAGAAATATTTCATCCTATTCAATAACATATCACTTATACAGGGATGAAATTAAAGAATACTTGCAAACTTGAATTTCTAGCATTAAAGGTAATAACTTTTGTCCTAGGATTTTTTCTTGAGCTTGATATTTCATCAAAAAAAATGTTTTTTAATGCTGTTTTTCACTTGTTTATTCCGTACTACATATTATCCGCGCGGAGGGGACGGCACAACGGCGCGCACTCCATTCAATAGCAGCTGCTAATCAAACCGTTTATTAGAGACGAGTACATAAAGCTACGAAAATCGCCGCGAGTGTACGTATGCGCCTGCGGTGCGAGTGAGTAGTTTGTGTGTGAAAATAATGTTGAATATTCAAAACTCGTACCAACAAAAGCTGTTAGTGTTGACGAAACAATTCAGTGTTAAGAGAGTGCAGGTATCTTTATTTTATCCTGTATAATATAATGAAATAATAAAGTGGTTTTTGTGGGATTCATTTTAAAATATAAACACAACTAAATCATTTTACAGTCATCTGGAATCACAGAACGAATTGGGGCAATCTATGAACTTAACCAAGATATGGACGGAGATTTTGAACCATTATACCAATTACAGCCAATTTATTTCCATTTATAAACGTAATAAATCTCGCCAGCACTAACTGTTAAACTGCTTTGATGTCAGTTATCTTAGTCGGTCTGCGCAGCACTAATTAGCGCCCCGTAGCGCTGAGCAAACTCGACGTTTGTCTTACAGTCGAGCTTCAGTCGATTACTCATAAACGTGGATGAACAGAAGTGTGGGTGTTGCTGGAAGGAACTTCTTAGTAACAACGTCAAAAGCAACAACCGTTTTTTCGGGACCCACAATTCGTCATTGTATTTCACTTTCTTTTTTAAATTACTGTTTTCTTTTTAATAATAATTATAAAGTGCCCACTAACACTAAATATAAATTTTTCTGCTTGCTAAGCTTCTGGTGTATGGACAAAAATTAGTCGGAATAAAGATTAATATTACAATAATCGAACATTATTAATTAAACATTATTATTAATATTTTGAAAAATAATTATTAAACTTTTCCTAAATATTACATAATGAGAATAGCACCACATAATCTCTTCCCGTGGGAGTCGTTAAAGATGACTACAGGATAACAAAGCCTCAACGTAGGAGGAACCTAGGAACTCCACCTCTAAAAAAGCGGACTCGCCAATCCATTTGGCCAACATTCCATTTTAAGGGTCATGAAGAAAACAATGTGGTGAGGAAGGATGCCCGTGTCCAGAAGTGGACGACAAAAAGGGCAGATTACGGTTATAGTTTCACAATCGAAGCATGTCACAATGAAATAATCGAAATATCTTACATGGCAACAATTTAAAATTGTGAGTTGACTGTGTAGTGTACCATAAGCGTCTTGATACTTGTGCTTTACCTTTTTTTCTATCTATTCATTGTGTCGATTGTTGTTATTTATTGTTATAATATTGTTAAAAAATATTAGGTAATAAACTACGGAATAATATAACAGAAACGGAATTAGAAATTATAGAATATCAAAAAACCATTGGCCATTAGACATAGACAATATTCACATAGAAATTGGAACAGCATGTCATTTATCGTTGACGTATCGCTATCACTTAATGTCTGTTAATCGGAGACTTATTTCGTTTACACAGACCAAATAAACTCTTTTATCTTCTTATTCATATATAACAATCGTGCAATTAGCACATTCTGCTAGTGACAAGTTTTCTTCGTAATAATTATTAAACACTTTCAAAGTCTAAAACGTATCCTGTCCATGTCCAGTCCCGTCGATGTAAGTCAGGAGTCGCTCAGTAAAGTGATACTCAGGTTTACCGAGGACAGAAGAGGACTCCTTTGGGAGCACAGGAAAAACGTATTGCCACGGTTTCATTTGATTATCACAAACACCTCGCACGATGAAGTTTAATAAACTATCATTATTAAACCACAAAACGCCAAATTCACATTTTTACAATAAACAAACAAACTAAACTCCACTTCTCTAGATTCCGACAAAACGTCTCCAAATAAACTCATTCCAAATATTTTAAAGATGCTCTCCATATTCTACAGTTTTCTACACCAGGACCAACACAAGTCTACCGGATTTTGTATTTTACAATACACGTCCTAAGCCACATCTAGATTCTCTATCTCACCACTCCACCATCGATTAATTCATCCAATTACTGATATTTGCACAAGGATTAATTGCTCCCAACGATTCACTCATTTCAAATTAAGCCCTACATTATTCAGTAATATGATTCTCGATTATTAATTATTCGATGTTTATTCCATCGCATTTTAATTAATCGAATGATGAGTTGGCGCCCAACGTGGCGCTGAATCGGGATAAATCATGTAATAAGTTTGGTTAATTTTTTAACTTGTATATAATTTTTAGTAACATAATCACAATCAGAGGATTTATTTAAAAAAACTTTATTGCACTTAATTGTACAAAAGGCGAGCTTAATGCCTGGAGGCACTAATAAGTTAATAAGTACCAGTCAACCTTTGGGTTGAACAGAGAGGCACGTCGGGAGATGGGATGAAACGTATAAATATAAACGATGATTCCAATCATGATGAAATTCTGAGCTACTTTGGCTGCATTGCGAGGAGAAAGCCAGACAGTCTTAAGTTGGTCAAAACGACCATGTATGTCTGTTTGTTTGAGCTAAGTATTGTTACTTATAGCTAAGTATACTGAAGGAAAAGTGGTATATGTGTCATCTTTATATGACACAAGGACGGTGAGTTATGGAGGAAAATACAAAAAAAACGACTTAATAGAATTACCTACTCAATAACTAGTGGATGGATTTTCATCCGCGAAATCCATCATGTCGGTGCTTTTACAGGTGTTAAAAATCTTTTGCAGCTGCTTAGTCCACGGGTATAAGCTCTAATAAATAAAGGAGCAGTGAACCTATTTACAGAAAGCTGTGAATAGGATCTTGCAAGGTCGGCGGCGCGCCCGCATACCCCCTGGTGTTGCAGGTGTCCATGAGCGGTGGTAACACTTACCATCACGTGGGACCGCTTGCTCGTCCGCCCTCTTATCTATATAAAAAAAAACGCAATAAAATGACACGTGCAGATTTAGTGCAAACAGCTGTTTGATAATGGGATAAACCTTTGGGTATACGTGTTTTGGCAATGCCATGAGTAATGTTGTAATTTCATTCGTTGTTTTTTTCAACACGACACAACATATAGTTATCGTATCGTATATCGTGTCGTTCGGTGTCGTGTTGAAATAAATATTATTTCTTTTTGTAATAAAATTATTTACAATCCTGTACCACTAAAAATATCGCTAGCAATTATGTTTTACATGGAAGAGTCAACAGGCCTGTATCAACACCAGGGTTGCCACAAACCGGGCGCGTGTCCCACTGTTTGAGGAGCGATGTGAAGCGTGACATTTTAACGAGCGTGTACTGTGTTTATAGCCAGTGTTGCCAGAAACACATCTTGCAGATTAAATGGTCGGTTGAAACGTTTGTAAGGTCTATTTGTATAACTGAGATGGATATGTTTGTAAAAATGTTTTTATTTAAGTTCATGTATATATATTTATTATAAATGATTATGTATGTATATTTATGTTATTAAATTAAAACTGTACCCGCATTCTATTTTCTGTATGATCCGGTGTTTTACTGGTAGAGAATGCCTTTAGGCATTAAGTCCGCCTTTTGTACATGTACATTGGTGTCACTTCATTCTTACAGTGACAGGTTTAAAAAGCTAATAAGCTAAACAATTAATGAGAATGTTACACAATGTGAGTGTGTTAATTTTAATAACATGTTATCAAATACATACTATGTATATGTTAAGTTAAATGCAACTAGTGGTTGAAACAGGAATGCAATAAAGTATTTTCATTAATTCAATCACCATTATAGGTATTGATACTGTAACAGATTATTACCTAGAACAGCATCAACCTGACACTTAAAACTGATATCAAAGTCGTAAAAGGCGACTAAAGGATAAGAAAGTAGCTACCACGGGCGCTGAGGAACTACACCACCTCGAAAAGAGTGGACTCGCCAACCCGCTAGGTCAGCGTGCCACTTTAGGGCAATACATCCCTCACGCGCAAGACAGTGTGTCCAATGTGACAATGTGTGTCCAGCAGTGGGCGATAAAAGCTCCGGTTAAGGTTCTGGGGGCTGTAGATAGCGTCGACCTACCTTACCAAATATCAGTTTCAGTTAAATAGCTCATTATGATATTACATTTCACAACTAGTTTGCGTCGTTTCGACATATTGCCCGGGTGACGTGTGCGACAAACGGAATAATGAATCGCGCCGCCTATCGGATTATGGACAAAACGGAATACGATATGAGATCAAACTGCGATTGATCGCAAGTGACAAGAGTTGAAGTTACAATAATCAACGATATACAAGGTTTAATACGATATAGGTATATCATATTAAACATTGTTTATAGCACTTTAGTTTCTGGCCTGATATATTTATAGATGTCTAAAAAAACAAATTATACGTCATTGTGTTTACTATTTATTCTGATAATTCATGTATAGTTTTTAGAGTACAACCTTCGTTAGTTTTGATTCCTCGACTCTTAAAAGAACAGGTAGTGGCAAAATCTTTAAAACGTTTAAACTGGAGTATCGTTCCGTGATTAAGGTGTTAGCCCGATCGATATCTAACGAAGTTTAGATAATATGTATGAAGATTCTTCTCCATCATTTTCCACCGTCAAAGATTGGTGTAAGCAATTTCGTTTAGGACGAGAGTCCATCTACAACGAATCTCGCTCCGGTCGACCCGTTGAAGCACTCACCCCAAACAACATCAGATTAATAGAAGAAGAAGTTCTGAGCGACCGACGCGCGAGACGGCAAAAGACGAAAAAAGTAGCAGCAAGGACAGGGCTTTCCAAAACTACAATCCTTAGGTTCCTTCATGAACATCTTCATATGAATAAAGTTAGTGCAAGGTGGGTGCCAAAATTTATTTCAAGTGTGCAACGAGTAGCGTGCTCTAAGGAACTATTGGAGGCCTTTCAAAGAAACTGAAAAGATTTTTGGAGTCAAATATTACTGGGGATGAAACTATGGTTCTTTACTATGATCCACTTTCCAAAAGAGAGTCAATGGAATGCCGACGTTCTGGTGAAGTACCGCCTAGAACGAATGGTGAATCAGTCCACAAACAAAGATTATGACTTCGGTATTGTGGTATTGTCAAGGAATATTGCTTATAGACATATAAGAACGCAATGCTACGGAGACTGGAAGCTATTATGCTAACCTTATAGAGCAATTAAGAAAAGTAATCAAGCAGAAACAACGTTGAAAACTAAGTGAAGGCTTCTCCATGACAATGTACCTGGTCCACGCCGCCGCAGTTGCGAAAGCTGCTGTTTCCCCCTATAGTCATAACTTAGCTTTCAGTGATTACTATTTATTTTCAAAACTCATGGCGGTCTTAAGGGGTAGAAGATTTTCTTCTTTTTATTTTATAGACAAGTGGGCGGACGAGCAAGCGGTCCCACGTGATGGTAAGTGTTACCGCCGCCCATGGACACCTGCAACACCAGGGGGTATGCGGGTGCGCCGCCGACCTTGCAAAATCCTATTCACAGCTTTCTTGAAGTACCCCATATGATGGGGTTATGAACAACCCAGCTTATGATGATGAAATGGTATTCGCCTTAAGGGGTAGAAGATTTTCTACTGATGATGAAATTTCGCCTATTTTGAAGACCAAATTTCTGACTATTTTATACTGGGATAGAAATTCTAATTAAACGATCATCCGAAAAATGCGTTCAAATAAACGGAGAATATATTGAAAAATAAAAATAGTCTCATGAACTTAAATGTCCTTTCTCTGTCAGGCCGGAAACTTTTCGACCTCCCCTATTGAACTATTGCAACTAACAACTTTCGTTCTACGACTTTATTTTAAACTTAACTCGGATATCACTATCCTGTAAAAAAGACAGTAAATAAAGGCATGTATTTAATTTCACCGGCGTCATAGTAAAAAACCAACAGTATTCTATCTTCACATAAACGCAAGGATCACGGTTTGTTTGTGCCATCAATTTGACAATACATATATACTAGATGTGTTGTACAAGCACTCTAGAGCAGGCACGTTAGATAGTTACGTCTAATAGTGTTCAATGGTCAGTAGCTCTCGAACTCTTTAATTCATACGTTTTGAAAATGGAACCATTCTTATTGCATAGAACTTAAGTTTCGAATTTCGACTTTTTAATGAACCTGTCCTTATCTGCTTCACCCCCTAGAAGTTGCCAACCAAGGTCTCTTCGAAAATAACGTATAATGTGTCATCTAGTCTCTTCCCATATCGATGGTTTGTGTGCAGGCGACGTCGCGCCGTGTTTCAACCGACGCACGGTCAACCTACATACATTTTAGTGAATTTCGGTATGAAAAATAACTAATAAAACTAAAACATGTAAGTGCGAACCGTTATATATGTATAAAGAAAAATCTACATCAGAAATAACAATTATAACAAATAACAATAAATAACAATTTATTTTATTTTTAAAACAATATTACTTTTTTTTTATATTTGTATACATTAATTATTCACCAAGATCACCAATATCGGTTCCAAAGGTCGCAATGACAAACAATCGCAGCAGGACTGAGAAACGTCATCTCCGCCCTTACAATTAAGAATAGGTAATGATCTCAACGGGGAGGAAGTTAAACTACTGTTATATTTGTAGTATGTCGAAGCTCATTATTTAAATTGTCATCACAAAGTGGTCTCACAGAGGCACCTGATATAGCATTCCGTGTGAACGCGAGCACCATGTCATCTCTGATGGAGGATTACAGTAACACTACACGAATGTCACGACCGAGGGATTACTGGTTCGAACCCGGCGACAATTATGACGATGAGGTGGTCGAAATTTTGTATGAGGTGTTAAAAGAGGCGTACAGGAATAAAACTGAATTTAATGTGTCAAAATGTGCGGGATTTACGTTTATATATTCCTGCTAGCAACATACGAGTGTCATTAAGTTCAAAGAACTAATTGACCGATCCATATTCCAGAAAAGAGTTATTTTAGCACGGAAATATTGTATCTGCCTCTATCACGTGATAGAGTGTTATCGCCGACATCATATTGACTATATGAAAAAATTAAAAGTAGACGTTTTGAGAAAACAAAACTAGACGTTTTAGGAATCATAAAGTTGTCGTTTTGGGAAGTCATTTTGAGACTTACCATAAAATGTACTACATTGCCCACCTTATTCTGTTTCCGTACGCATGTCGGTAGTGAGTGAGATATGCCAAAGCCCATCGTCTCATCCAATACTATTCCTCCCTATTTACTCAATCCCTTCTCCTAATGAATTCCCAAATTTCCAAATGAAGACAGCGCATCCAGGGGCATACTGACGCTTGTAATTCTGGATTGATGTTGGCATGTGTTGCGGATATCGCAGAGTGACAGTATCCACTTACCTGTCTGCTCTGACCTGTGAACTGTCTGCTCATCTGCCGCCTTCTTTGTATAAAAAAACCTAAATAATGCTCGTTGAAATGTAAACCAAAAACAAAGAGCGTATTCATCGCTGCACTAATCATTTTTAGATTATTTTTTTTTCTCAAAATGAATATTCAGCTTCAAAAGGAAATTACGTTCAATCCACTAAGTTCCCTGGTGGTTATCATTATATTTAATATTTCTATTGTAAAAAGTATTCGAGAGGAATCGTTTAAATACGCTCTCCGCGAATCCCTTGGCGGTGGTCGGTTTTCAATAGTAATTAGCCAAGAATTTATTAGTACTATTATTTTTAACGTGCCAGTGCAATGGACGCTCTAGTAGTTTCGGGCCATAATTGGATGGGATGGGATTCTGTCAAATGTCACTCATAACTAAAGGATTATTTCACACACCAGTGTGGATAATTGGAAAAACTTTACTTTTTTATCTAATAATATAGATTTTCACACATACTCGTAGTACGTAGTACGTAGTACGACAAGGTAAATATTATTGGGTTGGGTGGGATTTTAGGAAATTATTAAAAAAAAAACAATTTACATACCGAAAATCTTTGTGTGGATAAAAGAATAATTCCACCAGAAACACATACTCGACCAGTCGAGCATGAGAGCATGAGAGCATGACCAACGACTGTGGGATTGCAGTATGTCCCTCGAAAATTATGCTAAAGCTGTAACTTTTACTAGCATAAATAAGGACCTGGTTCCCTTCTATATAACATCGTCGGTCGTAGCGGTAACCGCTATCAACCCTCAGAGGGGCGAGCGTACATTTTTACAGATGTTTAAACATCCTTTGTAGAGACAACAGTTCAGCCTCCTCTAGTGTATATTTTATTCATACAATTGTGACAATGCAAATTGAGGCCTCTGGAGAGGTTACAGGCTTCGTCTCTGTATGTTTTATAACAGTTTTTTAGTACGAGGTTTAATGTGGATTTTGCTCAAAGTTACCTTTGAGCTAAATCCACTAAATTATTCTTAATTGATTTTTTACAAAAAGAAAATTTCAAACTAATAGGGATTCAATACTAAACCATTTTATCATTACAATAATTTTGTCGCGTCAAATCAGGATGTATCTCCACTAAAGAGTCGATATATTTTAAAACTGTTCGCTGCGACTATTGTAATAATAAATTTTATTATTGTAATAATAAAATGGTTATGTATTGGGGGCTCACAGTTTGCATCGCCAATGATGGTAATCATCGGCTATAAAACATATGCAACACATGGCAAGTTTAGTTAGAAATGACAAACGTTGGCACCTTCGGAGATTTAGAAGCCGGGTTTTAAAAAAAATTGTAATGAGAATAGGAGGAAAATATGTCATTAATCATTCCTACACTTATTTCGGGTTTTACGTATTTGCGAAAATTCGGAAGTGGGATTGATAACGTTGATACGTATCGCGGACGACAGTAACCATTTACCACCAAACGGAACCCTATCCTAAAACTTTTTTCTATAAAAAAAATTTGTAAACTGCCGTCTCTATATTAGAGATAGTATAAACGCTTTGTCAAACAGCATTATGCTTTAAAAGCACAGCACTTGTTCCCCGAGATCTGATCCCCCATTAAATATTAAAAGTATCGTCAGTGGTTTGAGCGCAGTCGTGGGACCGATAAGTGAATTAACTGTTTGCAGAAAGAGGAATCTTTTATTATTAAATAAAGTGAAATAATTAAATGGGCAGAAATTAAATACTGAAGGAGCAGCAAATCGATGGCAGTAAATTGAAAGGTGGATTAGGTTCAGGTTCTCTGGTGACTGTGAAGATATGGGAGTCTCCATGAACTTGCTCATGCCATTCTTGGTGATTTATAATTATTTACTTATTACAATTATTATAAAATAAGATGCTTCGTTGATCATGATTTGCTGCCAATATAGTATTTTTTTGTTGTCCATTTAAATATAAGCTTTAATTAAATAAGTACATGTTTTAAATATCATATTATACTTGTTTTGGTCTTTGTTATTCGATGTTAGGCTATGAACATCCCATTGAAGACCACAAGGACTACTCTTGCAATTACGATAAGGAGAGTTCGGAAGAGAAGATTATGCTTCGAAAATTTCAGGGCGATTGATATTGCTACATATAATATCCCAGAATTTAATTTTAATTCCATTGCACGTGGGTTTCCTGGTGTTTTAGATGGATCAATCGATATTCTAAAAAACATATTCATGTATGTAAATGTTCAGGGATAGACATTTAATAAAAAAAATTTTTAGGTATTCTAATGCAAAACAAGTCATATTCCGTTGTAAAAATATGTTTAGTTATTCACGACGCTTTCTAATTCAATAATTAATCTAGTATCCACATTAAAATGAGGACCTAGCTTCCTTTAGACGTTTACATCAAAAATATATTAACGGAAACTACGTAAATTTTCTTCGTAATTTTTAACTCCAAACATTACGGAGCACCCCTATCCCCCGTACACTAATATAAGCATCCGCGCACAGATCTCATCACAGTTGCCGAGCGATCGCGACGCGAGCATGTTGTCTCTATACCGCGCGTGGCTTGGCCCGAGCCCTTGCGTAGCGCGGCCCACTCCCCCACCCGGTGCTCACAGGCCTGTCCCGCGCCGAGCCCGCGTCCCAACGCCACCGTCAACCCCACCGCCCCCGTCACCATCTTCGTCCACATCCAGCGAGTTAGACGTCGAACACATCGAAGCGCCTGAACCACCTAAAACGCAATCTACAAGCACCGTCTTGGATATAGCATCGTGTGATGGTCCAGTCAAGTTCAGTCGAGTGTTAAACGAAGCCTGGCGCGAAACCAGTGAAGGGAACTGGGCTTGTCGCCACAGAAAATCATCTCAGCGAACAACTGTCCAATATTATCCATGTAAGACCTGCGGTTCCAAGTTTCCTTCGTACTACTTTGTGCATAAACATCGCAAGCGCTGTCACGCGGAAGAGGCTAATGTGGTGACCTTGACGGAAGGACACAGCGAACCAGAACCTTCTACTTCGAGCACCGCGAAATAAAATCTTGTTGGTGTAGTCACATCGTATTGTTAGTTCAGTGAAAACATATCAGTATTATCCGTGATCTAAGAAGAGCTTATTTCTAAAATCGTAGGTTAAATCGGAATTGTTTATATATAAATGTGTAAGTTAATTGGTTTTGTTTAATTTTTATCTGTTTATTTATTATGAACATTTTATTTTACATTAACTATTAACTGTAATTTAGTAAAAACAATTAGTATTATATGATAATATAATTATTTTAGTGTGTTAAAGCTAAATAAAAAGTGGTTTCAAAATATGTTGAACTTAATTTTGAAAAAGTGTCATAGCGTAAAAGTAAGCGTACTCACTTTCACCATCAATCTGTCAAGTGTATATCATAATGTACAATTACATACTATAAAAATAATACTCGAAATATCTATAAAACGAATATTAGAAACAAACATAGCCAATAGAAACAAGCTTTATGCAAATACTTTAATTTATTAATAGAAAATGCATTTAAGCATGCTGGTTTAGAAGATCTTGAGTAATTAATTAGTAATTATAAACACCAAAAATGGTTTGTTTGTTACCTAGTAATTCTGCAATAAATCAATGATGGCTACATTGGGACATGTGTAATTCGCGTTACGGATCAAAGCACAATACAGATTTTAAAACCAATCAACGGGAGCAAGACCGCTGAAAGCGTCCAGCTATATATTATTGAAGATTCATGGGAAATAAATAAATATTTTTTTATCTAGTTTATTGTATATGGGTTTCTTGTGCCTTCAATAAAGATTATTATATTATACACATACGTAAACAATATCTAATTCATAAGTTACAGTACCAGAATTCTTGTACAATTGTTAAAAAAAAGTCTCGTTTTTTCGAAAAATAATAGGACGTATTTGAGTACCATTAGCAACATAAAATTTTTTCATTGATCGATAGTCCTTCGTCGATGTTAAAGAGCGAACGTTAATTATTGTCCTCTAGTCCTAGTTTGCTACAAATTGTGTGTTACAATTATTTTATTGTAACACACACAGTGGTACAAGTGTTACAGTTACAATTACAATGATTTTACAATGTCACAATTTACAATGACCAATAAAAAACTACTGGTAAGTAATTTAAATTAAAAAGAAAAAAAAAGTATTTTGTAAACTTGATACTTTAGAATAGTAAACTTGATATATTCGGTAAAATAACACAATATCGATTTTTGGAATCTAGAGAAAAGGACGTTAAAGGAATTCAAACCGGAACACATTCAACATAAAACGAGAAAGAGTCAGGATCAACAGTCAAATGGCACGCGTTTTCAACTAGTCAGAGAGTCCTGCCATCATTACACAAATTGTTTGTTTCTTACATTGCTGAATGATATAAATATATTACTTAATTAAGTACAAGTACGAGTTCCAAAACGTGCAAAACCTCTCTTTGAACTTAATTTATGCTGTGTTTATTTCTGTATCGTGATTATAGATAAAGGCGTTTCGTGGCGATTCTCACGTGTTTCGGAACAGTCCAAGGTTATTTTTGTCAAGTCTACTTTGGCATTGGCTTGCTCTATGAGCTACAGCAGCATCCCTAAGGGCGTTAAAATTACCCAAAACATTTTTCTTCTTTCCCTTCATTTACGTAAATAGTGCGGTCTGGGGTTCGAAAACAGTATGTTTTTTTCTAAAAGGAGGCGGTAGATCAAATAAGGTTGGCAATCTATGATCTATACTGACCTGTTTCTGGCGTGGGCGGCGGTTGCGTGGGCGTGGGCGGTTGTGAGAGCTGCGGTGTGGGCGGAGCGCTTGTCACCACCGCGACGGTGACCGTCGTCGTCGCCGTAGAGATGACCGTCGGCGTCGGTGATGACGCGCAACTTGTTAATGATGTCGTCTGGTAGAATGCATCGACGGTTAGAAGAATATTATGACTAAAATGTTAATTTTGGTTGATTTTATGTTATATACAACGTTTTAATCATCTTTACAAGATGATTAAAATGATGTATGTGTATATCTCTATTTACAAGATAATATATATATCATGTCTAAATTATTATACGTATCTCACTGTCATTGCATTATATGTTTATAGGTTTTTTATAGATTTGTGAGCATCACGTGACAAACCCATTAATTTTGGAAATATTCGGGTCACTACTTTTGAATGCAAATAATGAGTAAATATTTTAATTTTTTTCAAAAATTAATTTTGTTTTTGTATTATATTATTATATATTAGGTATATTTCTGTCATCGTGAGATTTATTATTTTATTTCATATAAAATGGCAATGTATGAATATTCACTTCCCGTCTTAATTATGTTTTGAGATTTTATAGACAAGGCTACAAAAACTAACTGTGTTACCACAAGTAATTATTTTTTGATATTAAGTTATTATACAATCGGTTTTCCATTTATTAAAATTTATCGGAAAATGAAATGATTAATTATAACCCTTTCTCCTTTAGAAACATTCTAAATCACATCGTTTGCATACGATAGGTCAAACTAAAAAGTTCTTAGAACTGGGTACTGTAAACAATAGAAAAAGAACAAATTCGAATTTTGAAAATGGAACTCTTTGTTTGTCAAAGGCCATTAAATTTTCAAAGCTGTCATTTGTATTTTTTCCGACGACAATTTGAAAACTAAGTGTTTGAATGTAACAAGGAGAAAATTTCCGTTCACTTATTTGTTATGACTCGTTGCGCACTAAACCAGAAACAAAGTTATGAAAGACTTAAGTTAGCATTTAGCGATGAAGCCCCATTCAGGGCCACTGTTTATAACTGATTCAGTGAATCTAAACGTGGTCGTAACCACCTCAGTGATGATATTAGAGAAGGGCGTCCTGCAACGGCGGTGACGGAGGAAAACATTAAAACTGTGCGCGGCTCATGATTGAAGCACACACACGAATGACATATCAGCAGATACGGGCATCATTAGATATCCATATGAGTCAAGTTCAAACTATTTTACACGATCACCTACGGTTAAGGAAAGCCTTGTACAAAGCGTCAAATTTGACAGCTCCGCATGCGAGTCTGCCTAGGAAGGGACCCTTAGGGAATGGCAGTAACAATATACGCATAGTAAAATAATAAAATAAATAGGTATAATAAGAGCGTTCGCGTTAGCTCCGACCTGTTGTAACTCACCGTGATGACAGCCTCTGCAGTGGTGGCGGGGAGCGGTGTGTCGGACACGGGCGGAGTGGGCGCGGGCGCGGGGCTGCCGCCGGTAACACTGCTCGAGGTGGACGTGACCGGCGCCGGAGGCGCTGACGACGCCGGTGGTGGAGACGGGGGCAGCGGGGGCGTTCGCGTTAGCTCCGACCTAGTAGACAAATCGAACATTAATGTAACTTATTAAGTTGCTCTCACGTAAATGATTCACGATTGCAACGGGACGACGCGCCCTGCATTGGCAATTATAGTCTAATTGATTTCGGTGTAAAGAGACGGGAAAGATATTTTGGCGATTAGTTTTCCATTCCAACCCGAAACAAGTTGATATATTTCAATCAGTCATCTGTAAGAGCGAGGCAACTCTATCAATCAAACGCAACGAGTCCTACTAGCTTACAGCAGTTTGTTGAAAATGTTAATCACAAAATATTGGTTACTACAAAATAATCATGGGATATAGTTGCGATTTTTTTAACCTTGGGAACTATTGCGAAGTTTCTTAATAAATAAATTACACCCAGTCTTTACTCCAGAAATTTATTTATCTTTACATAGTATAAAACAAAGTCGCTTCCCGCCGTCTGTCCCTCTGTATGTACGCTTAGATCTTTTAAACTGCGCAACGGATTTTAATGCGGTTTTCATCAATAGATAGAGTGATTCAAGAGGAAGGTTTATACGTATAGTTTAATATTGTTTTAATGAAACCGAAGCGAAGCGAGGGCGGTTCGCTAGTCAGTAATAATAATAAGTATTAAAATAGTAAAAAAAACAACTAGGTAATTTGATGTGTTTTTTACAAATGTATTGTCATACAACAGGATAACAGTAGCATGCGCAACTATAAGCGTTTATTATACTGACAAACATACAGATAGGCAGGGCACATCTTTACAGATTGAAAATTAGACAGCAGAATAATTAAGAAAGCAATCGAAACAAAGAGTTTGAAGTAAATTTGAATTTGGGTATTTCATTAGCGGCCATTTGTTAGGATTTAGCAGCAAGTTTACCGACCGGTAAAGGACAATATTCGAGAGAGTAATGTTACACTATTATGAGATCTGATGCGCAGCCACTTTAATCCTTAGAACGAACTGGCTTGCCTATAAACAGCCAAAGTACGTTTGCATGTTGATTACAATAATTTTGCAGACATACAAATAATCGCCACGAACCAAGCAAGTCAGTCACTTAAATAATCCAGATTACTTCGTACTAAATGGCTGTAAACTGCCTTGCATTATATATTTCAAACTTGCTTGGAATTTATAATACCGATGGAAACTGACTTGCTCTTGGGAACGGTTTTCTTAAAAGTTTCATAATTGACGATACGCCCATTAAAAATTGTTACACCCGTCATCAAATACTATAATATCATCAGTGTGCTCACGCCACGGCACAATACACCTAATTAACACACACCGTCGGGGGGGGGTTTGCACGAGGGAGCGGCAAAGGGTAAAAGGGGGCGGCACGGGGGGGGGGGGGAGATAGTAAACATAATTAGCTCAATTCGGCACTCTTTTCATTACCAGTTAACCCCGAGGGATAGCCCGTAGGGTTGATTTTAATTTCGTATTTGAGGGTTGTGTAATTTTTTAATGATTTTAGTGTTACAAAATGCAATTTAGAGATTGAATTATTTTTAATTTTTACTGTGTAATTGTTACAGAATGGATTTCAAGAAATCGTTTACAATTTGAAAAAACTGTCTCATTTGATGAACATTCACAAATGTGCTGCTTGCGCAAAAAATAACAGCCGCAACTTCATGCCGAAGTTGAAGCTAAGTTACAGAACACAAAAATGCATAATTGCGTAATAATCAATTGTAAAAATTCGTCAAAAGCGGTGAACCGAGTCAAGGGAGATGTTTCGTTTCATTGGTGAGAAGTTTCCTATCACTAAAATTTACTCCCAACTTACTCGTAGGTACAAAATAAGTGACATGATTTGGCTTCCATATAATTTCATAAACTTGCGTTGTCTATGGTCATAGCCGTATATTTAGAATTTCTAGCCGCAAAGATAAATAAACTCTGTGATCGAGAACTGAAACTGTAGCATGTTGTGACCGTAAGCGAGTAAAAAGCCCGAACAAAATGTCAAGTGGTTTTATATTACCTTTTATTTGTTTTTGCATTTTATAAATTCTCATCTCTGGGTCATATAGAAACACATTACGTATAGCAATCTTAAACACATTTTGTAATGCTATGCAAGATGCATTACTTTGGCTCATCTATGGCTATGGTTCATGCACATTTATGGTTAGTCTACAGGTTTCGCAAAATAACCCTAGATTTCATAAATTAC
Source organism: Sesia bembeciformis (assembly GCA_943735995.1). Classification (NCBI taxonomy): domain Eukaryota; kingdom Metazoa; phylum Arthropoda; class Insecta; order Lepidoptera; family Sesiidae; genus Sesia; species Sesia bembeciformis. The sequence goes on along the minus strand of OX031045.1, from coordinate 1,737,074 downwards.
ATTTGTTGCACTCCACACATTATTCCCAACCTCAGTTCCACGGATAACACTTGGTCTATTTGAAGTTCATTAAAATTTTGTCCAATTAATACAGGCAGAGCGGTCGCGGGTGGTAATTACCTCGGAGCAAACTGTAGGGAGCGCAAACAGTGGTCCAGTCCGCCAATCAAATTAATCTCACGGCGGATTTCACCGCATTATGTTGCGGATTTTTGTTTATTCTGTCAGTAGTGACAGTTTTGTCGTATTAACATTAGTGTGCTAACCGTCATTTACCTTCCTTCCTTCCCAATTAATAAAGGGACATGGTTTAATGAATTGATCTTTCATGCACACATGCAAATATTTTTAAAGTCAATATAGTCAATTATTTCTAAAGTCAATATAGTCAATTATTTCTAAAGTCAATATAGAATTATTTCTAGTCAATATAGTCAATTATTTCTAAAGTCAATATAGTCAATTATTTCTAAAGTCAATATAGTCAATTATTTCTAAAGTCAATATAGTCAATTATTTTTAAAGTCAATATAGTCAATTATTTTTAAAGTGCACTGTGGGACACCCTTCGCATGAGAATAGTCCAGATCATGTGTGGTGGGGAACTCTGGAAGGCAGGTGGTATGGTATTAACTATACGAGTATTTACAATATTATTTTTGACTTGAGATCAAAGGCGGAATCACAGAATTATTTTCACTTTCTTTGTCAAATGGAATATGAAAAAATTCGTACACTGCTCAAGGAATCAATAAGCTGAAGTGGCAAAGGTTATATCTATCCCAATTAGTTCAAATAAAGTATCTAGGTATATCAAAAACAATCCAATTTTTACCCCCAATTTTTAGAACCCCAAGATTTCTAACCCGTCATACTCGTATTCAATTCATTTCAAAAAAATGTCAACCGGTTTTCAAATCAAAAACAAGGAAGTCGTATACCATAGCAACTCAAATACCTTTAGCAAAAACGATTGCCGAAAAAAGGAAGCAATATTTCCTCGAACTCCCCGGTTTCTCTATTGGTAGCTTTTAATTAAGGCAATTAGAAAGATGGAGCGAGCTGGTGTTTGCGTAAAAATCTAAACAAGCCGTGTTGGGAGAAACGATGTAGTAGTGAGGGGTAAATACACACTTGTAAATATCTGCGAGTCGATATCGATAATTTAAAGCATTGTTTTTCAATCGCAATTCAAAGCATTCAATTGGGGATCGCAACCCGTCGTAGTTGGTTAGGAAAAATTAAGCACTTATGTAAGAAAATAATAAGAAATGTTATTAATTAATTAATTTATAATCAAATCTTAAACGGTAAAGAAATTAATTAAGACCTAATTTTATTAGTAAGAGGGTCGTGAGGTTATTTACTTTGTTTTTTTTTTTCGCCTTTTTTAGGGAGTCGCAACACTAAAAGGGTTGAGAAACATGATTTATAGGTTCAAAATTCGCTATATCGATCAATAGTTTGACTCTATCGTGTTCAAAATGTTTAGGTGAATAATTATACCTGACATATAAAGTTGACATACATACACTCATCGATACTTGAAACCATAAATATTATGTTAAGTAAAAATCGGAGGTTAACTTGGGGAGCATCGTCGGGTTTTGGCAGGTAAGAGTCCAACATAACCCTCCGCCTGTCCCCCGCGGAAGGGTATCTCACGAAGGATTTTCCCACGATAAAAAAAGGTTAATTTTCGCCAAAATCTACTGCCAAATCAATAGATAAAATCTTTATATTTCTTGTATATGAAAAGTAACGTTAAGTTGCACACTTACATTTAGTTACATCAGGATTCGTTTTATTTTTTTCGCTGTACTAAAAAGTTATCATTTTCGGGTCATGTCTTTATTCCACTGAGGATGCGATATATCGATATCGACTTTATTATGCTGATTGTGTTCCCACACAATTCCCGCGGGAGATCTCGTCAAATAATCACGGGAGTGATTGTCAACACACGCACGAATATCGCTTCATTATTATTCTATATTTTCTTTAAACGTGCCGTTTCTCCCCCGCCCTCCCTCGCCCCGGTCGCCTCTCGTGAGTTCTTAGAATTGTTTATCACACGTGATCAATGTTATTGATATCAATCAAATATGGAAAACAAATACCGAAGTTAACAAAATCTAAATGGAAATTATACAACAAAAAAAATTTCCATTTACAAGGTTTTACTTGTAATTTCGTGTTGATCTCAAATAAGAGTTGATTTGCTTTATACTCGTGTAGAATTCATAGAACAAGAAAGGAGTGTAGAACAAGGAAATTAGTATGACACAACAAAAAAGTTTTAAAAAGAATTTGGTAGAAAGGTTACTATAAATGCTAGAATTAAAAAAATTAAAACTAATTAAGTATCGTATTATTTATTAAGTATCATCATCAAATTCGCCGGTGGTGGTTGGACGAGAAGAGCAGAGGACAGTGTGTGGTGGCGAGCTACGGGAGAGGAGCGGAGAGACATGGGCTGATGGTATGGTACGGTAAGTATCATATCTTAGAACTGAAATTAATATTCCAATATGTATTTTTTTTTAAATCAAAGTATTTTTTTGCTACACCATTACATATGTATGATTCATATAATAACTAAGATAAAATGTAACACTTAATAAAATTCAAATGAATAATCTAGTAGAAAGCCCACATTGTTGAAAGGAAAAAAGACAAGAATCCAACTGTTCTTTAAAAAAAAAAAATAAGTTCTAGTATCTCCGGAAGCGAAGGAGGGTAGGAGTAAAAAAGTATGAATTTTAAACGATTAATCTTCGGATGAAAAATTGAGTTATTCGTAATATGAAGTTAATAACGTAGAGTGGTTGGGCAAACAATACTGCTCGGGCCTTGGTCGACGAACTTTAACGTTTGCTTAGACAATACGCCAGCGTTTTAACAAAAATCCTTATGGAGATTAGATTTCAAATACATCTTTAAGGGGAATGACTCGATTCTAACGGGAAAATAAATGAAATTCTCATTAAAATATCAAGGTAAGTAACTGCAAAAGAATATAATTTGTAGATTCGTTTGTCTCATTCCATTTCCACGATAGTTATCAATTCAAATTCATATAAGTGTTATCAATTTACTAAAGTTTGTTCAAGTCTTGTACCTGTTTAAGCACCTTGTGATTTACATTACCCAACACAACACAAAATCCAATAAAACTCTTTTCCAATTAAATTTACTTTGGGGTTCCAATAAATAAATTTCGGGACTTGTATTATTTGTGAAAGTTGTTGACTTTAAAGCGGTAAACAAAACTCTTTTAACACCTTTGGCCACCTTTATAACTTCTAATTAATTTAATCATATATAACGATAACGACACAGATGTAAGTGATAACTCGTAACTAGCAAATATTGGCTAATCATTTTTATTCTAAACTTCAACTGCAATCCTATCTGATTTCCTTGTTTACTTCTTAATCTATTTTCATTTACACCGCATAGTTCCTGTTAAAGTATATCGAAAGCGTTTTATACGTTATGAAGCATTCAATTAAATGGCAGAAACCATATCCAAAAATTGTTTCTAATTTACTTATTCACTTGTGCCTGTAAGTTATCATTATCAATGTTATGGTATTTCTTGTACAAACACAAAGTGACTAACTATAACTAATTATTCACTGATTTCTCCCAAGCAATTACATTTATAACGAGTCACCGTGGCAACTCTTCAAGTAGACTCATAAAAAATCTAGAACATCTCGTCGTATCTGCATAATTCATAGCGCGGAGCGGTGTTGACACGGTGTAATTAAAAAGCTTCAATCGGACGAATTCGCTCCACTCTATTGATATTGCCCTGTGTATTGTATTTTCATGGTCTGTTTTGTTTATACATGGAATTAAATGTATGAAAGTAGTACAAATATATCGGTTAACATTTTTTTACTGACCGCAAATGATGAACAAATAATTCATACCATAGCAAGTTTTCAGCTAGCTAGAGAGGGCGGTAAAATATTCAGATGGGCACTAACTGATAAATACAACGATAACGGTCAGTAGAAATGTATATAAAGCATCTTATCATTGTTACCAAAACGATTTGACACTTATGTTAGATATTATTATGGTGGTGATCATAGTAGACCTAGGACTTAAGTCTTGATAATGTGGCGACGAAGAGCCGAAAATCAAGCAACCTACGACAGCACCGACTAACGTTCTTACTATTAACTTTGTATTAGTTTTATATTAAGAGCGACACAACCGCAACGATTGCCGTTGCGACATTATCAGAATTACAAGTACACACAGAGACTTTAGAGCGAAGAGGCTTATGCCCTAAATAGAGTATTTGCTTGAAAAAAATCCACGAAGAATTAAAGTTGCTGCTATGTCAGCAACTTTAATTCTTTGTGGATTTTTCATGGATTAGCACATTCTGTCGGTGTCAAGTTTTCTTCATAATAAATAATTTCAAAATCTAAAACGCATCTTGTCAATGTCCAGTCCCGTCGAAGTAAGTCAGGAGTCGATCAGTAAAGCGATAGTAGGTTTACTGAGGACAGAACAGAACAACACGGAAGCACACGAAAAACGCAGTCCAATGGTTTTATTTCATTATCACAAACATTACCCATAAACACACCTCGAAGTTTAATAAACTGTCATTATTAAACGACAAAAAGCACTATACACAATTTTTATAATAATCAAACAAATCTAACTTCAGTCCTCGAGTTCGGGTTCGATTTATGAAAAGTATGTCCCTGTAAACATCTGCGATAGTTAACGATATTGGTTAAGACTAACGAAAAATGTGGGCACATCCAAAAATGTCTAGTTAATTTTTCAGGATTGGAAAAACGTTTCGTGAATTGTTCAGATATTTTATCAATTTTATTTTGCAAGACCATAGTGTTAAATTCTATAGATCTCTACGTTATGGGAAAATTAATTATAAGCGTCCGAGATAAACGGAACACGTAGCGCGTATGTCATAAAGTCATAAGAAAGTTGTAACGGCGCAAAAAGTAAAAAATTAATATATTTTTTTAATAGAAAGAAGACGACAGACGACCAGACAGTCCACCTACTGGTAAATAAATAGACACCATCGGCCTGCGACATTCGCGATACATGTCAACATCATTTCAGAAAGACAAACGTTGGCACGGCACCGGATGCGTTGATCTTTGGAGATTTATGAATGGATTCACAATAATATTCAGTGAAATTAAAATAGAACTTTATAGAAATATTTTACAATAGACTTTATCCAGCACTTTTATCGTTCACTGTCAAACATGGGCCCTCCCCATGCACAGCGCCTTGTGCGTGAAGAATGTGTGGCCTTAAAACGGCACGCTAGTCAAACTGCTTTTTCGAATACACGTTTTCAGTGGTATAGTTTCTCGGTGCTTGTGGTATTGGCGTATTAAAATACTCACGGTTCCCGTGTTATTTTTTTTAAATATACTAGTGGGCGGACTAGCAAGCGGTCCCACGTGATGGTAAGTGTTACCGCCGCCCATAGACCCCTGCAACACCAGGGGGTATCCGGGCGCGCCGCCGACCATGCAAAATCCTATTCACAGCTCTCTTGAAGAACCCCATGTCATAGCTTAATGGAAAGACCTCTCGAGGCAGTTCGTTCCACAGCCTGCGGGTTTCGCAGTATAGAGTAATTTTTGGAGCGAACAGTGCGCGACACCTCCGTATCGAGGAAATGAGGATTGACCGCACTTCTGTGACGGGTGGTGCGGTTGTAGAAACATGTGTAGATTGTCGTAAAAATCCGAATAACACCACCCCATCTGTGCAGATGGGGTGGGTATTATTTGGTCGACACTACACGGCCAAGACACCTGCAATACCAGGAAGGTTATAGATGCGCTGCTTACACCCTTCAAATATCTAACACTTAATGATAATTAATAACAATGTGAACAAAGTACAATTAAACAGAACAAAGTATGTTATGTAGTTAAGTAATCTGAATATCAGCGCTGTTTTTATTAAATTTATATACCACTGCATTTATTATTGTATCAGTGTGCTAAATAAAGAATCTATTTTTCATTTTATTTTAATCACAAGGTACCTGGCTGGTTGCGCAGGGGCGGCGGGGGCGGGCGCGTCGGGAGGCACGGGTATGCAAGAGATCTCGCCCACGATCACGTCGCCGCCGGCTGTGGTCATCGAGTCATCCAGCACGTTGGATTGAGCATCCGTTGTCCTCGCTGTTGTACCTGCGTACACATTGATGTTACTTTGGTGCAGGGAAAAGTTTAGAGGTACTATCACACTGGGTCGCACAGGGCGCGGATGCCCCGGGGACGCTCTCTGCACAGTAGGACAGGCACAGACACAAATAATCAAAGAAAGACATGAGCGCGGAAAATATTTAGGGGGCGACTACCTCTTTTTCGATATCAAATGAGTATCAGGAGATACCTTATCCCCTATGATGTTGACTTGTGGACGACTATTATATATATTTTTTCTTAAAATTTTCAGGGAAGAAAATATGAGTATCAATTACGATACGCACGGGGCTTGGCAACCCGCTTGGCCAACATGGTGTTGGTCAGCAGCAAGGCCATAATACATCTCTCATGCACAAGACAAACACTTAAGAGAGGAGGCATGTCCAGCAGTGGATACTGAAGGGCCTTCAGTATCTGCTGCTCAAGGGATGCTCAACGCAATCAGCCCCTTCAGTGAAGGAGCTGATTGCATTGCACTGAATAATGATATCTATTGTAGAATAACATCTACTGTACACTAACCCTGAGATCGCTGCAGCCTGGTGGTGACTCCAGCTGGTAATTCGGGCTCCGGCGCGGGTCGCGGCGCGTTGCTACGCTGCGACCGCCTCTGCCGCGGCTTCCTTAACAGCTGCTTGTAGTTTTGAGACTTCTTTGATAGGTAGTAGAATCTGCACAAAAAACGAGACAATTTAAGATATGTATATCTTTTTATGGGAAGAAGGTGGCAGAAAGAGCAGACAGTCCACCTGCAGGAAAATTGAGACTGTCGAACATGGACATTGTGCCGACATCAGTCCATAATTACAAACATTAGTACATTCCCGGATGTGTTGCCTACATTTGGAAATTTAGGAATAGATTTGGAGAAAGGATGGGAAAATAGAGAGGGATAATATAGGATGGAATGAGAACGGGCTCTGGCATACCTCACTCACTACCGAAACATGTATGAACATTGAGGATAAAGGATAAAATGGGAAATGCAGTACATTATATGGTACTCTTCGGTGAGTTCATAATTAAACGTAATAGTGGTGAGTTTTAACTAACGTTGGCATGTATCTCAGATGTCTATGGGCGACAGCATCTGCTTACCTACTGCATACTTGTTTGCCACCTTGTTTCCATAAAAATAAGTAGCCATCTTGATACTGTGTTTATCATTTTTGACTGATATTGGCATGGTGCTGCTGATGATAAAAGACGATTATCAGACGATCCTCTGCCAGCATAGAACTTCTACACTGTCTACTCGTCTGCCAATTTATTTTAATAAAAAAGAAAAATCTAGAAGGTGTACCTGACGCAATCTCTAACGCTCTTCCTGGACAGAAAGGAAGCAATGAGACCGAAGTTCTTGGGGTGCTGTAAGTACTTTTCCTTGAAGATCTCGCGCTCCGCCTGCGTCCATACGTTGCGCAGTTGCAACTCTTTGTGCTCCGCTTCCATGTCCATACACCGTCCTGGTGGCAAAAAATAAGCATTTTAGAAAAATCATTTCAAGTGTGAATGGTGTTGGCTAGTTTTAGAATAGCTATAATATATATTTCCGTGAGAGTCGTAAAAGGCGACTAGACGATAAAAAAGCTGCTACCACAAGCCCTGATACCATGTCTAAAAAAGTGGAGTCGCCAACGGAAACTCATGTCCAGCAGTGGGCGATAAAAAAGCCGGTATTTATTTCTAATCCAAGGGAGGCACTAATACCAAATATCTCTTGTAAAATTATTTATTTATTTTTCATTTAACTTATACTTCCTATTCCATCCCATCACCGAGTAGAAAGTATAAATAATGGACTAAAGAAATCTCCTCATGTGGTTATACTTCCTATTAACCATTCTTCTCAATCCTTTTCTCAAATTCACTCTTAAATCTCCAAAGGAAGGTAGCGCAGCGCATACAAGAACGTGCCAACATTTGTCATTCCGAACTGATGTTGTCATGTATCGCGAATGTCAATGAGCAACTGTATCCACTTATCACCAGTTACTGTCTGCTCGTACACCACCTTCCTTCAATAAAAAAACACATTATGAAGAAAAAAACACAAAAAAACACTACATTCACGTTTGGTCTTGTCGAAAGTATTTCTTACTTTATCTAACAAATCAGTCTGAAATGACGTAACAATTTTATCTCCGCCAGCGAAAAGCTAATTACAGCTAATTACATAATGATAACAAATCTCGAACAACAAGCTTTCATATTAGTCATACCGCAAACAGCATAATTGGTGTTGCTATATAGAATTGACGTTTCGTTACGGCCCGAAATTTCCTCTAGTAAATACTAGAGGAGACCTGTGTCCCCACGAAGATGGAAGCAAGTTGTCAGGACCCTCCAATGTTTTTAGTTTTGACATCACACAGATTTTTTTTTTATAGGAGCGTTGGCAGATATGTCCCACATGATGGTAAGTGGTCACCACCGCCCACGGACACTTCCAAGAACATCAGGGGGCAGGACTGGACGTCGCAGGACCCTATTCACACCTTTCTTGAATAACCCCATGTCTTGGCATGACGAATAAATAAACAATGGCTTTTGTTTGCCTTTTATTTCTATTCAACGTTTCAGTGCGCGTTACACCGGCCGTGGTCACGAGGATATACACATATAAGTAATTGTAAGCCTTTAGACTCTATTCACAATACAAAACGTGTACAAAACGAGATTAGTCTAATAAGTTAGATCACTCACTATTTGTGTCTATGTACACTGGGCGTGTGTCGCGGGGATCCCTTAGGAGTGGGGGGACGACGGTGAGGGACCTCATCTTCTTGTCCTCGTGTTCTTGCTCGTGGAGACCGTCGGCGATCTCCTCTAGCTCCGCCTCTGACTTGACCCTCGCGCCGAGCCGGTTGAACCGCTCGCGTTCCTCGCGCTGCTTCCTCAGCTCGGGGAACACCTGTCACAAACAAAATATAGGTTAAATCACCAAATATAATGTGAAATATGACGATATGTAAAGTACAAGTGAGTGTTCACTATTATTACTGTGAGCTATATTCCCAATTGTATGCTCCTCAAGCAGTAGTATGAAGGTTTAACAATGTTCCTTTGTTAAATAACGCAGCTAATAGTTTGAACATGACCGGGAGGTACAAACTTTATTTCACTATTTGGTGTAATGAAAACTAAAAAACCTGAATATTTGTACCAAAAATTTTCTTGGTCTCCTGCTAGTTGCACATATAAAAAGACTAAATTGCGTATCCTGAGCACGGAGCTGCTGCTTTCAGCGGGAGTTTTCGTTACCTAGCAACTAAATGCTGGAACAATCTGCCTCTGTCAGTTGAATACGATTATGACACGATTTTATATTCAAACCAAACGAATAACGCAATGAAAGGAATAAAGTATTCCGCGTGAGGAGTTAGAATAAGGGAATAATTTCAATAGCCCGAATAAATATTTGACACGCCTAATTAGTAATTACCGAAGACTTCTTAATACTAGCGTAATAGACAAACAAAGAACGCTTTGATGTGTGACTTGATACGCAAACCTGTGCGTAAGTTTCTGTATGTGTGAGTGAAAAATAGTATGTTGTTCTAGTAAGGAGTAATGTCAATAGTTACAAAATCACAATGTAAAGCTCATAGCTCTATACAGACTTCTTTTAAAAAATCTTTGGTTCTGTGCTGAACACAAACTTAACTTTCAATATTAAACCTAAATTATTATGTAATGGTTTACGTTTTAAAGTAAGTTGTATGTCGCTTATCCAATTTCTCCTTTCTACCGTCGATATATACATAATATAACTACATTGTTCATAAATATGCAAAATAAATTAAAATATCCACAAATAAATCCGAAATTTAAATAAAACACAAGGAGCACTTGACAGAGCGGGAGATTGTGGGATCTTGTTGTTCGACAAACAGGTTTTAGCTGTCAACATTTCTATCGTTATTGCATAAACATTAGGAATGTCGCTCGCACCCTATGTTTGCCTATTAGTGTTAAGAAATCTTTCGTAATTAGCAACCAATATAAGTAGGCAATAAAATATATTTCTCGGGATGTTATAGTCCTCATGTTTCGGCTTATTATTAAGAGTTCAGAATCGGATGCGGCCTTAGAACTCGTCAAAAATACCTTTTATCCAGCAGTGGACGACGAATAAATAGCCTTGCCATATTTTCACCTTTTACTTACATACTAAACGTGAAAACGATACTAATCAAGAATGTAGGTATGCCACTTAGGTCACACGCCCTTTACATGTTTGTAACTTTTGATTTATTCCCGAAAAGAATTTGATTTTTTCCTAGAACAGTTCTATATTATATTTTAAATTACATAGTTGACGTGTTTCAGGTTTCGTTTTATTTCGGTAACACATTGTATAACTTTATAAACATAGGTAAACATAGGACAAAATACATGTCAGAATTAAAAAAAGAAATCTTGGATTACTTCTTGGATAAGAGAAGACCAAGATGTACATGATATATATAGTCTAGGAGTAAGATGTTTAATGTATATAGTAGACGATAGAAGCAAAATAAGATAAGAAACAATATGAAAAACAACTCACAATCCGTAAATTTCATCCAGGCCCAACTACAATACAAGGACATACAGGGACACATGCTGAACGAATATCAACGCACAAAACTCCCATCAAAATATACCCTAAATATAAATACAAAACAAGTATATAATAAACACGTTAGTAAGTAACAAGAAAAATTATAAAAAACACCCTGAAATTTGATTAACAACACAATGTCAGTCTTGAAAGAGGATGCGATAATCAAAAATCAATACTGCATAAAAAATGTCCACAAAGTGCCAAATATGTATACATTAGACAAATGTAAATTGATACCGAAAAACACTTATAAGAGAAACCTTGGGATTCACAGCACAATTAGAGGTCAGTCTCAAGGGAGAGGGAAAGGGGGCTATCAGATCCATCACATTTTAATGTCGATATGACTAATGCTGAAGGCCGAATGTTGTTTGTATCCTAAAGGTCGCGGACCGGTTGCACATGCGCCGTGCGCCCTCCAGGGCACCTGCGTGCATCAACAGTTCCTGTCCTTAATTTATGGGCTCCGTGTAATGCACTTCCGGTCATGAATCGCGTCGCTTTAACTTTTCCGCTTAGTTGCGCGGAAAATAAGAGTTTGTGTGTTAAGTGTAATCGATGCAATCTTTATTTCGTCGGTAAAGTGGACTTTAATATATTGTGAGAGATTTATAGATTGTAATATTATGGGACATCAAAAAATGCGATAAGGATTTTCATTTCGTCTTGCTTAATTAGGTAAGTACTAAAAGGTATTTTGTTTGAATTTTTGTCTGATGGTCTAGAAATTGTAGATTCTCAAATGTTAACGGGACCTAAATAATGGCGTATCTAGTCATATATTCAAACAATGATTGAATGATAAAAATATGTATAAAACGCTACGCAAGTAACAAAAATATCCCTTAAAAACATCCTCAATATATATTTTTAGTTTATTGAAAGGAAAACTATATTTTTAATAATAATAATAGAAAAAATATACATATAGATAAATACTATATAACATTTGAGATTTTCGGGTTTTTCACACATATTTATCTAGTTTAACGGGACTTAGCGCGAATGTTTATCTTATTTATTTTACTCAACGTTTCGGTTGGGTTGCACCAACCGTGGTCACAAGGTGACTTTCAGCGTTAAGATCCGTTTAAATAGATAAATATCCTAAATACCATACCATCAGCCTGTGTCTCTCTACTGCTGGATATAAGCCTCTCCCAAGGACCGCCACCGCACACCGCTCTCGACATCCAACCACTACCGGCGACTTTCTTCCAAGTCGTCAGTCCACTTGGCCGGAGGGCGCTACGTTTCCCAGTATGCGGTCTCCATTCGAGGACTCGTCTCCACCATGGGCTATTAGTTCCGCGACATATATGGCCCGCCCACCGCCACTTCAGCTTGGTGATCATTGAAGCTAGCTCTGTCTGCAACCTTACTTCTTTGTCGAATTTCTTCGTTATGGATTTTGTCCAGCAAAGAAACTCTGAGCATAGCTCGTTCCATCGCTCGCCGAGAGACTTTGAACTTGTAAATCAGGCCTACCGACAGAGACCACGTTTCGGCACCATACGTGGTCCGTAATGGCTTACGATCAGGACGCATTGATTCGAACGACGAAGAACTAAAGTTGCCTACATAACTCAAAGAATCAGCAAGCTGAAGTGACAGTGGGCAGGCCATATATGCCGCAGGACTGATTACCGATGGGGGAGGCGAATCGTTAAATGGAGACCATGTACCGGGAAACGTTGCGTTGGACGCTCTCCGGCCAGGTGGACTGACAACTTGAAGAAAGTCGCCGGTAGTGGCTGGGTGAGAAGAGCTGAAAACCTGGCGGTTTCGCCAAGTGAACCGATGTGCCATAAGTGACCCAATCTAATACGGCAGATGACTGCGGTAGTAAATTTGCTAAAATAAATATGGATAAAATATGGAGGGGGTTCTCAATTTGGATGTTTGCAACTTTCGTTCATGTATGTTCCCTCATACTTGTTGAAATCATCAGTCTATCGTAATGAAACTAAGCCATCGTATCCCCAATTTGGTACCATGGGAAGAAATTTGAAATGTAATTTGAGTACCGGTTTCAAGGTAGTAGGAAAGCAAGTTCTAAGAGAAAACCAGAACTTACTTTTCACTTTTCAGTGCAATTTGGACAGCGGGTTCTATGTTTTTTAAAACAGCTTTTTTATTGTATTTTTTTGCAGAATAATCCATATTGGTGTAAATAACTGTCATAACTACAATTATTATTATTAAACGGTTTTGTGGTAATTTGGTTTTTCATGACATTAGCATCACTGCAGCTGTGTATACCATAGGTCCTTTTTTTAAATAATATAATTAAATTCTAAATGATTATTAGCCAATTCAGTTTATTTGAATCCAGACCGATAAAAATATGAAAACAAGTCAAGGTCACGTCGGGTGACGTCGCTCACTCGTTGCAGTCGATCGAACGCTACGCTGTCGGCCGCCATTTTGTCATTCGACTTCTGACAGAACGACTGACGACTTTGACGACTCTGAGTCCCGAGTGCTCGAATGCGTTCCTTGCTCGGTATGCGTTGTATTGTTGAGTTTACGTTTGTTTATTGAGTTTTTGTTTGGTTTATGCAGATGTAAAAGTCGTCTACAAATCGGTTTAATACATTGCATGCATCTTGTATTGAATGTGGACATTAGTACTGTATTTTAAAAGATGCACCTTGTATTGAATGTAAACATTACTGTATTTTAAAAGTAGGTACAATAGTAATAGTTTATTTTGCTATAAAAAATATAATTTATACATACATAATTCGATATTGTGTAATCATAAAAGACAGATTCATTCTGATTAGAATTATGTATTTGCTAATTGAAAATAAAAATAGGTAACATTAAAAAAACGTTCCCATAATAAAAATGTTCATTATATCTGAAATGTCAATTTGACAAGGACGTTTCTTTGTTTACATAAATACCTCCATTTAAAAATTTAGGTTACATTTGCACGGTGGGTGGAAACGTCCTGAACCAATTGGTCTAATGGCACAGTCAGTTGCTTGTGGACTTATGCATGCAATTGAACAAAACTGTCTTATCATTTACATGGTTTAATTCGCAATGTCAGCTTCACACAACAACACAACGTTGTTTTTGGATCAGATTCCAACATATCACATTTTCCCCACTCCCGCTTCCAAATCTGCTCATTATAGCAAAGGTATATTTGTGACAGCTACTAAATTAAACAAAAAGTATTATAAAACTAGTGTTTCAAATTTAGATACACATTATGTCTGCCCATTTCACTACTCACATATCAATCCACCCGGGTTTCTTGGTAGAAATCTCCCAAGGGGATAAGCACAGCACGGCTATTGTATGTATTTTATTTTGTAACTATTTGTATCATTTGTGTGTACAATAATGTATATAAATAAATCAGATGTCATGCGAGATTTGAAATTGTCAGTATTTAAAAAGAAATAGCTTGTAACTGAATCTTATTATTACATCAATGAATTTCTAGAATCAAATACATAATAGTAAACTTAAGTAAGAATTTAGTAGTTTATTTTTATTGTAACGTTGCTAATTTATTTATCTTTAAATAAGACATTAAATTGTACATTGGCAAGTTATAGTGATACATGTACCTTATGCTTTCTCAACACCTTTTCAAACCTATAACTATGCAATAAATCATTTCACTTTGCAATAAAAAAAGGTTGACCGCTGCGTTTCATGGCGTTTCTTCTCCGCAGATGCCATTTCCGAAGCGTCGATAAAGTTATGTATAATTAAAGGATAAAAGTGTGTGATAAAAGTAAATATAAAAGGATAACCTTAGACCTGCTTGCCAAATAAAGAATTTTGATTTTTTTTTAATTTTATTAATAATTTCATAAAAAATAACAAACGAAAAAAAATTAAAAAATATAAAACCAAAAACATTATTCTGCACTTACTAAAAAGACCAACTATTCCTTAGTGGCCCTGAAAATACTCACCCTGCATACATATCTAAATTGCTCTGATTTATAGATGACTAGTAAGTTCTATAAACAAACTAGTAATAATTGATATATCATATATGACTAGCTATATTACAACATAATAAAAATATTATTCATGTAGTAAGCATGTGCTATATAATAATATTATATCATTTGTCCAAGCTATGGGCATTGGCAATATATCTATTACATGTGTGTGTGTGCTCGATGCTCTGTGTGAAGCTTCAAATTTGTATATAAAAGAGCGATTTTCACACGTTTTGGAACAAAATCTAAATGTACCAATGTCATTTAACATCGCGAATAGCAGTCATTTTATGTACTCCCGTTGGCATCATATTTATGTAGATAGGACACATCTCTCTTTAGTCTATTTTAAGGTTTATATTTGTAGCCTCTTGGATTATGCTAAAAACAGCATTCTTAGGTAATCACTCTCGAAATCAATATCACTCTGTTTCTTCTTCTTCATCGTGTATAAAAGATTCTTGTACAAAAGTACCTAGTCGACGCTGTTATCAAAAAAATCGCATTGTCGGACCACTAATTCAGTCCATCAAAGCGAGAATGGGAACGTAATGATATTTCTCTGTACAACTTTAGTTGTAATTGAGATACGAAAATAGATAACAATCTGTCCAGCGTATATACACTGCATAAACTGCACTGTGTATATGCATAAACTGTAAGACACAATTTGTCAGATATATTTAAATATTAAAATCTGCTACAATTTAAACCAAGTACACTGAAAAAGTAGCAAAATAATAAAAATGATAAGTCAAGCAGGGTGAATGATGAAAAGTAAGCTAATCTACAAATAAACAGACATATTCCATAATTATTTTTATTTGTATGACATATTTTAATAATACATCCGGTAATATTTCTGAAAAGGAGAAATCTAACCAAGCAACTTGCAAGGTTCATTAATTATTCTATAAAATATTCAACATACCTGTTTATCGTCGAATTAATTTGATTGCACTTGATTGATTAAAATTACATAATGAATATACCTTAATAACCTTAATATACATATACCTTTTTATATATAGGAATAGAATATAATGGTGTTTAAAGTGTAATTTATCTATTTCATTTGACTCAATGTAACTACTGGGTTACACTAACTGTGACCATGAGCTGACACGACACGGTTAGCTGTCATGGTTTAATAGAAAACACTTTAACATAGGTAACTTAATATAAGTAATATAGGTACTCATTTGAAAGGACTAGCCTAAACTCAGACTCAAAAACGATACAATGACAGTCATTTTTGTCATCCTCGAGATGGTCACGTGCGTCATCGAGTAAATAAACGCGCACTTTTCAAAGGTGACAATAAGTTGGTTGGTTAATCAGCGTTTTAATTATCAAAGTGTGAAGTATATAATACAGGGTTAAAACAAATTCCTACACCCCTTAACACAGAATCACGGAAAAAGTGTCGTACAACTTTATAAAATTTATAACTTTTATCACGCAAACCACTCACTCACTCACTAGCACGTCGTAGATACACTGACCGACACCAACTTACATACACATAGGTATCTAATAGTAGTGGTTCGATTAGTAGCTGTTTATGAACACAATGTACGGCCTTGAGGATTGTAGTAGTGTATAGTGACTAGTGCAGAGTAACGAAGTCAGAGTAGCAAATTAATGTAAAAAAAAAAATATTTTGGAAAAATATAGTCCAGAAAAAAGTAGTAGAACAAACGCTGTTAGTTTTTATTATTGAAATTCAGTAAAGAGGGGGTGTAGAAATTTTCTATTTAACCCCATATACTAAATCTTCTAAAATACAATATTTATTATAACAAAACACGCCACGACCCACGTCTCCTAACACAAGCCACGGCACTCATGACAGCACAAAAGTTCGCATCGCATTACCTTCTCAAAGAACTCTCTGTTGCGAGCGTCCTTTGCTTTCCTCTTCTGGCCCTGTTCTATCCTCTCCACTCGCCTCGCCCACTCAGCCGCTCGTCGGCTGTACGCTTCCGCTAACGCATCTTCTCGCTGTAATAGGGAATAATTTGATAAGAACGAGATTAATCTCAATTATAATAATACATTTAAACTAGCTATTGATCGGAACTTAACTGTGGGGAATTATAGTTATTGTCTTATGCGTTAATCCATGCCACGTCTACACGTATGCCAAATTGATAATAAGTCGTTGGTTTAATGCGGAACTTGCTGCATTTCTACGGCACATTTCATTTAGTGTAGTGTGTGTACTACATTTCCAGCGTTACCAGCATGTTGCATTGTATTTCTAGTACACATTTCAGTATATAGTGTCATGTACTGTATGTCTAGTATACTGCACTGTTTCATTTCATTTCTACTAGAAACATTCTAGCATATATTGAATGAATGAGAAAAGATTCTAGTTTAATAACGTTAGACATAATCTTTGAAAAGTGACAATATAATAAAACAATAAACATCAATATGAAATTATGCAAGTCGCAATAACAAAATGGACTCCTCGCTCCTAGCTTGTATTTTATCGTTTGTTTAGTGTAATGTATCATATATCTAGTGCATCGTTTCTCTAATTCGCAATCACATACACAAGGAGTTGCAGTTGGTCAGGAAAAGTTAAGTATCCAATTATTAGTAAGAGGGTTTGTGAGACTATCTACTTTGTTTTTAGCTTTTCAGGGGTGGCAAGTCTAAAAAGGTTGAAAAACGACAGTCTAGTGTATATCGTATTGTGATTGTGATATAATTATTACCTTTTCAGCTTCGAGCTTCAGTCTTCTCACGTGTTCTGCTAACCGCTTGCGAAACCCGCGATGTTTTCTGATGTTTTCGTGGTACACTTCAGTGTCTTGAGGCTGGTTGTAGAGTGGATATAGTACTGGGGGACCAAGGTGAGACAACATTGCATGCGCTTGCGCCGCCTGGGAACAATACATACATATTTATTTACTTAAACTTCATTGCACAAGTATTTGACATGTACAAATGGCGGACTCGATACCCATCAACCACCAGATCAAACAGAAAATAAAAGATAAAACATGGGTGTAGTTTTAGTTTAAATAGATACTAATATAAATAAATAACGCTACACACATGCCCCACACTAGGATTCCCTGTGTAGTGGGTCCAGAGACACATACAAACACAAACCCAGACCCGAAAATACATTTGTCTTTATTTTAAACAAATGTATGTCCGACTGGAATCGAACCCGGTACTTTTTGCACAGCAAGTAGGGTCACTACCAACTGCGCCAATCGGTAATTGTGTGAAAAATACGAAAATCTTTATAAAATTAATAATGAGTCCACAGTTTTTTCAAAACTAATTCATTATTAATAGAACCATTTAATCTTGTGACATTATATTAGATAGTCTGAGTAATTTGCCGTCTTTTTGAAGTGAAAATAATAAAGAGCATAATAAAGAGTCCACCTTATGGTAAGTGGATACTGTCGCCCATAGACATCCGCGATACATGCCAACATTAGTCCAAAATGACAAACGTTGGCACGCCCCCAGATACGCTGCCTACCTTTGGAGATATAGGAATGGATTTGGAGAAAGGATTGGGAAAATGGGGAGGGATAGGATAGGAATGGACTCTGGCACATTTCACTCACTATCGAAACATGTACATACATTAGGGAAATAAGATAAAGTGGTAAATGCAGTACATTTCAAGGTAGTCTTCTGTGAGAGAGGGGTAACGTGGCCATTCGAACGCACCCAGCAGCTGTTGGATTACACCCTGCACTCTCCCCCTCAAAAACTGCTTATGTGTCAATCTGTTTAAATTTTTTTCAGTGATAATATCAACATTTACCTTCTTAATAGGACGACCACAGCGAGAAACATCATTCACATCAAAATTATCAGACCTGAATAGACTGAACCATTTTTTTACAATAGGTTTAGGTCTTCTTCTTCTCCGTAAACACCACAAATTTCTTTTCGAGCACTATAAGCATTGTTACCCTTGTCGAAAAAAAAATTGTAAAACATCTAATTTTCTCTAACTTCCATTTTAATATTGTTAAAAAATATGAAAAGATAAAACTTTTAATTTGCCGCCATTACAAAAATAGTCAGCTGTCAAACGGTATATCACTTTGCCGCCAGTGATCAGTGTTGCCAAAAATATAGCGCGCTAAATTCATATGTTCAAAAAGGTCGCAAATGTTTCCGACTACCTATTATTTTTATCTACATCCATCAAAGTCTGAACTTTTTATATGTGGCCATCACGCGGCACATGCGCATCACCTCAACAAAAACGTGTTACACGTTGCGCAGTTCACAAATCGGCTTACACTGCGAACAC
This sequence comes from Sesia bembeciformis, assembly GCA_943735995.1. Classification (NCBI taxonomy): domain Eukaryota; kingdom Metazoa; phylum Arthropoda; class Insecta; order Lepidoptera; family Sesiidae; genus Sesia; species Sesia bembeciformis. The sequence goes on along the minus strand of OX031045.1, from coordinate 1,717,952 downwards.
GTAGCTAGTGAAAGATACTGTTCCCTAAGGTCTGATAAGATACTTCTTCAAAAAATTCAAATTCAAAAGATTCAAAAAATCTCTCAAATGTTGCAATGTCTCGATTTGGGGTTCTCTGAACCTAGTGGATTTCAACCCCAGTAAGACGCAAGTCACCGCTAAAAAAAATCCTTTTGTCGTAGCACCTCGCTTTCAGAGCATACCTCTTAACATCTCGGAGAGTATCGGGATCCTTGGTGTCGACATCTCCAGCAAAGTCGAATTTAGGGGTCATCTGGAAAATAAGGCCAAAATGGCCTCCAAAAAGCTCGGTGTGCTGAACAGAGCGAAGCGGTACTTCACCCCTGGGCATCTCCTTATGCTTTACAAAGCTCAAGTGAGACCCCATATGGAGTATTGCTCTCATCTCTGGGCCGGCGCACCGAAATACCAACTGGACCCATTTGACTCCATCCAACGACGTGCTGTTCGTATTGTCGACGATCCCACTCTCACGGGCGGTTTAGAACCCCTCAGCATTCGGAGAGACGTTGCGTCTCTCTGTGTGTTCTACCGCCTGTACAATGGGGAATGCTCTAAAGAATCGTTTAATATAATTCCCACGTTGGGTTTCTACAACCGCACCTCCCGTCACAGAAGTGCGGTCCATCCGCATTTCCTCGATACGGAGGTGTCGCGCACTGTTCGCTCCAAAAATTACTTTATACCGCGAACCCGTAGACTGTGGAACGAACTGCCTCAAGAGGTCTTTCCATTAAGCTACGATATGAGGTTCTTCAAGAGAGCTGTGAATAGGATTTTGCAAGGTCGGTGGCGCACCCGCATACCCCCTGGTGTTGCAGGTGTCCATGGGCGGCGGTAACACTTACCACCACGTGGGACCGCTTGCTCGTCCGCCCACTAGTGTATAAAAAAAAAAGTGTACAGTCAGTTAATGACTATGTTGAGCACTTCAAAGTTGAGTTTCAATTTGACATTTCATGTCAATACACGAGGGTGATTCTTGCTTATTGAATAATTTAAAAAATTGCTTCAAACGCGAAATTGCTTCAACATTTTCATGGACTTACCGTACCATAGACGACAATAACCTTCTTTCCCCACACCTGTACCTTTTTCCTATTATCCGCGTAGACGCACTGCGCGAGACTCCTGTGTCGTGGCGGCGCCTCCTCGGGCTCCTCTGCCCGCGCGGGTTTCGACGCGGTCTGTTCCAGTTCTTCAGCTTTCTTTTTTAGCTTCGTCAGCGTCGTTTCTGATAACGCCATCTCGCGGTCCACCTGTAAAGAGAAATGGGGATGTTCATTATCTGCATTAATAAAATGTATTTTATCATTATCACTGGCATATTAGTCAAGTTAATAATTGCCAGGGCCGTCTTTACCAGGGGGTGCAAGGGGTGCGATGCACCCGGGCGCGGAGCGCCCGGGGGCGCCTGTCGAGCGCTGAATTTTTGGATATTTCATTGAACTTAACGCCATTGCACAGTTTTATATACTTGTTACTTACGACAAATATGTATGCGCAAGCAAAAAAAAAATAGTCATTATCAATAATATTTTTTTTACTTTTATTACGCTTTCGGCGCTTGTCATACCGCATTACTACACTACACAAATAACAATTTTATTTAATACAACGCGCGCGGCAAAATCTCTAATCCAAAGACAGTGTATGTATGTACGTTTGACACGTTGCCGCCCGGTAGCAAAATGATCTCTAAGTCAATAGAGTGTAAGTTCATTTGAAATGGGCGCGCGGGCACTTATGGTATTTACTTATGGTGCAGGGTGTGCGGCGCACAGGGGCGCAGGGTGTTAGGGGGCGCCGAGCGCCGCTCGCGACGCCTCCAAAGAGTCTATTAGAGGGCGCCAGGGTATTGATTGCACCCGGGCGCTACATGGGCTAGAGCCGGCGCTGATAATTGCTGATAGTAAATGGATGAGAATAGCCCAAGATTTTGTCCATTTGTGTTTGAATGACGTATTAGCAAAACGTACTATGTATCATAGTGCCTTAAAAGCAAAAAGACCTTGTGCTAAATGTGGTAAAGCAAAAAACCTTGTGCTAAAGCAAAAAAGTAATGTGGACCTTGGCCCATATTGGCAGTGAAAAGACACAGGCTGATGGTATAGTATGGTAGGTATCATTTGTATTGATGATTTTGGTTAATTAATATCTAATAGTGCAGTTAGTCAAAATGTAGTTAATGCAAGCATTTTACATGGTTATAGTTAGTACTTCATGTAACTCAATCAGAGCTGCTACCTTATTCTAGCAAATAACCTGTTGAAGGCTTTTAGAAAAGATGTTATTTTAGATGATTTTATGAAATAAAAAAAATTAAAATTTTCCTTTTCAAGCGTTGTTAACCTCAAAAAAGTGGAAAAGACTTGCCACTTGCAAAGGCCAGCGTTTTATGGCCCTCCGTGACAAAGAAAAACACACGGTCCCTCCTAATGCCTAGTGGCCATACCATTCCTAGCTAGCAACTATATTCAGATGGTATATTGTGACGAGCCATGGGAGTGCCGAGTGCCGAGCCATTCAGCAGTGAAGAGACATAGGCCGATGACACGGTATGTTATACTTTTCCGAATTTTGATAACTTCAAAAAATATGTTATAAGAAGTTCTTGATTAAAAAAATAATAATATGATAATTTAATAAACATTACTGTTGTCTATACCATTTGTAAACTATATTTCGTATAAATCATGTCTGTAACATTTTGGCCTGTCGTGATTAAAAACGATGAGGTTTCTCATGATGTTATACATGTTACCTGATAATGAGATTTATAAATAAAATGTCTCTAAGGTGTTTTTCTTTCATATATGGCAACGGTGCAATTAGCACATTCTGCCAGTGTCAAGTTTTCTTCGTAATAAACAATTTAAAGTCTAAAACGTATCATTAGAAAGTTAAATCCCAGCGTTTAATCCTAACCTAAGCGTTTAGAGAATATAAAAATACTACAAAATATACTAAAAATATATAGTGACTCCTACTTCGACAGGACTGGACAATGACGTGATAAAAACAATTGTGATTTATTATTTGCTATATATGTATGTGTGTTGCTATGTAGCAGTGTCCAAATAAATTAAATAAAAAAAGTCTATTGTTTACCTTTTATTTCTATTGAATGTGGTCACAAGATGACTGATGAGATGAGGCAATGAGCGGCGATATATTTTATTAATCTAGTTGCAATTTTTTTTTGTCAAAAATGATAAATAATAGGTAAATAAAAACTTTAAATTGTTCGCGCTTAAGCCAGATTTATAAAAAGTAATAATAATAATTGCAATTAATACGCACAACAAAGTGAACACTAATTTATAGTATTTAATATTTCTATACAATATATGGAATCAGAAAATAATTATGTCCAAATCTTTCACATCATTTTTAAAATTCAATTGACTTTATTAATCACGGATATTTCAAATCAGATGATTAGCGACCTTTGTTTTGATTATCTCACTCAATAAAGAGTATGCTCAAATAAGTTTTTTTTAATAAATCAGTACCTTGGTATCTAACGGTTAAGGGTTAACTGATAGTACGTCAGTAAATTAAAATTATTGAGAATTCTGGATCTAATGCAGAATCTTATACAGTTCGAATAGATGCTTTGGTTATAATATGATTCTTTACATGTACTTATGAATTACCTTGGATATTTGCTGCAGCAGCTCATCCTTGGTGGTTCGGAAGTTCTGATCCTCGATCGTGGGTTCCGAGGGGGGGTTCGGGGAGAGCACCTCCACCGTGTTGTACGGGTTCACCGGCTCCTGGAATATCACAACAAATACATTAAAAATACACGTAAAACCCGTAGACATCATCAGCCGAAAAGGGGTTTATCCATAGATATTTCTCTAAGCTGTATTATAACACTTATCCGCCAATAACGTCCTACTGCAGTACATAGGCACAGACAAAGAGATTTTGAATCACAATCGACCATACGGAACTACAGTGCCGGTGTTAAGGCGTTAGGGGGTGACATGGCATTCGAGATAGAGGTCGCCAAATTTGCAGGGGAGCTGAATTTTCCTGACCGGAAATTCAAAACAAAAAAATAAGGAGCTACAAAAACTGGGTAATGCTAGCTTTGGGTAATGCTAAAGGAAAATTTCAGTGTCAAAAAGTTTCTAGAAATATCAAAACTAAACCACTGGATGTTTCGTTTTAATGTTTTTCTATACATTTCGTGTCCTTAAAAGGGGGCACCACGACAATCTTGCATGGGAGCGTCATTAACGCTAATAGTCCAGGCAAATTAGTTTGACTTTACATTAATTCTAAATAGCTTTTTTTTTCGAATTGTGTACAATTACTCTATAAAGTAAATACAGATTATTAAACGCCGCTTTAAGAAAGTTCTTAGAACTGGCCACTATACAATACGATAGAGAAAAAAGCAAATTCGAATTTTGAAAATGGAACTTTTCAAACACCATTAAATTTTCAAATCTGTCATTTTAGACTTTTTGGTGGTAAAAGTGAAGTTGAGTTTTTGTTTGATTATTGTCAAAATTGTGAATAGCGCGTTTTGTGGTTTAATAGTGATAGTTTATTAAAATTCTTGGTAATCAAATAAAAGCGTGGGACTGCGTTTTTTGTGTGCTTCCAAGGAGTTCTCTTCTGTCCTCAATAAACCTGAACTGTGCCTGGACGCTTCTCACAGACGCGATACCGCGGTACCCTTCCAAAACCGAGGTCCGTTCCTTCCGCCGGTTTGCCGGCAGGGGAGCCCTTGGGCTCGTTGCTGCACACACTTTTTGCTGCTGGCTGAGCGCCATCTGTACTCGCCCTAAACCATACATGTGCGGTGACTCTTAAAAGCCATTTAAGACCACAAGAATTTAGTCAAACCGAATTTAATTTTTGAGATTCTATACACTTTCAGTGTCACCCACATTCACGCATTTTATTGCGCAGACACAGACACGCCGGTTTCATTACGACATTTACTTCCCGAGCTAGTGATAATTGGAAAATAAATAATTAAATGAGCAGCAAAAAATTACTGAATGGGCAGCAAATTGATGGTAGCAAATTTAAATGTGGGTTAGGTTCTCTAGTGATAATAAAAGAAAAGTAGTCTGATGGTATGGTATGTTAAATGTAAGAGTGGGAGTAAACTCAGCCTCTGCTTTAGATTCACGCCACTGATTTGTAACAATATATGATAAGCGTGCGTAAATACTCTGTTTTGTTGATAGGAAAGTCTATCTCCGTTAAAAATAAGCTTAGGTCAACTACCATATTGATCTGTAGGTCTAATTCGTTGGCGAACGTGACCTCACCGAATTGGCGTAAAAATATGTTTAATTTATTTTAGTCAGTACCCATCTAAGGGTCTCGACACAGTTTAATCGTGTCACGAGAAGTCGAAATCTTCTAAGTACTCCTGCTTACAAGTCCGGTGACTCCACAAGTCCGGTGACTCTTGAAAGGCCACTAGGGCCACAAGAATTTAGTCAATCCGAAAAAAAAAAGTACTGCATCTTCCACTATAAACTACAGCACTGTTACTTAAAAGTAGGTCTTTAGAAAGAAAACGTTTATTGATATAGGATCAATAAACGTCTAATGACTTAGTTTCCCATGCATCAGTCTGTGTTTACCTACTGCTGGATATAGGCCTCTCCCAAGGCGCTAGACCACACTGTCTTCTGCTTTCCTTATCCAGCCACTGGCGGCGATATTCTTTAGTTATCGATTTTTTTATATAGATGACTGAATAGATGGCAAACGAGCGGGCGGGCCACATGATAGTAAGTAATCAACGCCGTCCATGGACACCTTTAACACCAGGGGGCTTGCGGGTGCGCTTAAGACCTTTCAGAATCCTGTTCACAGCTCTTTTGAAGAGCCTCAAGTCATAGGTTAGCGGAAAAATACCTCAGCTGGTAGTTCATTTCACAACTACCTTTCCACCATATGTCCCACCATACCTGTCAGTCACCATAATACGGTGTCACCACCACTCCATACCTACACTTGATATTCCAGTGAGCCCCTTAATACATAAAGACCACATTAGTTGCAGAATCGGATCACAAGTACAACGAGGTAGGTCAGACTGCAAAGAATAAAAATAGTCCCGACGAAGTATCAACAAAAGATAAAGCAGTTTCCACGGGATATTTTTGAAATAGTCGACATAAACCATCCTGCCATCTTCAACCATCGATTGACCTGCTACTAATATTGGCTTTACATTCTGATTCTAAATACAATTACAGAAAAATAATATCTTTAGGCGTGTCTGCTATAACACACGATTAAGTCACAGATCACGGGATCTACAGGGTCGTTGCGATTTTCAGTTATATTTACCTAGGAAGTTCATAAAAAAATAGTTCAGGTTACTCCAATACCTTCAGTCAATAATGCAAAACAACAAATATGAGCTTATGCAGGACAAGTTCCAGAGATAACGCCCGGAATACGAAGAACATCAAACATTCTGGTTGTTGATCTAGTTGATCTGTTCATCTAGTGATTTTGATGTCAATCCAGGATTTATTAACCCTAAACTCAGGAATACGGCAGTTGCTTGACGGCGCAGAGGTAGCTTTCCTGTTGTACTTGACTTTGTTTCATCATATTGTTGATGCAAACACGAGTCGGCACGAGAATATTGGTATTCGGTACCAACCCGGGAGAAACATGATGTTTCTGATACTATATACTGGTATATATATATATATATATGTTAAAAAAAATTATGACTCCTTACCCTAGTATCAATCCTAAGCTGCTGATGATGTGGCAGAGGTGTGACCGACGGCCGTTCAGTATTGAGGCGGATCTTTTTGAAAGGAGGGGGATCCGCGGGTGGCGGGTGATGTGCCGGGGGTGCCGGCGGCGGCAGGTACCCGGTGCCAAGGAGGGACATGCGGGTCCCGCCGCCACCTCGGTACTCGCTAACTGCACCTCCACTTCGGGCATAACCGCCCTCCCTGAAATAAAAATAATGGATGCTATAATATAATAATAAATTTAAAACCGTAACCGTATCTCTATATATTATGTTTATCTATACATATATAAGTGATTGTCTTCTCTATTTTAAATATTGTAATGTAATATGCACATATTTGATCACTTACTCTCATAATTTATAATTTACATTATATTTACCTACACACCCTATAGGCCCAAGAATTGTGTTCAACGGCGCACATCACTGTTTGCACCCGTTCACGCGTCTTGGTTCCGTCTGAAAATCAGCGTTGTATACTGTTTTTACGGTATACAGCTTGGTGCTCTACGGTATACAGCTTGTGCTGAGGCGGATACCCTTTCGACTCACATGGGACCGCGCAGTTTTTATCGCCTTGTTTTAATTTCTTGTTTGCTAACGTGTTTTAATGACTTTAGAATAAGAAAAATCATGTTACGCGATCACTTGTGTGTGTGAAATAAAAAAATCTATCTATCTATCTATAACCTGCCCTTTTAATATCCACTACTGCACACGGGGCTCCTCGTGCATTGTCTTATGCATGAGGGATGTATAGCCTCAAATCGGCACGCTGGCCAAGCGGGTTGGCAAGTCCACTCTTTCAGAGTAGGCGTAGCTGTTCCTCAGCGCTTGTGGTGGCGACTTTGTTATCACTTACAATTAGTCTCCTTTTACGACACCCACGGGGAGAAATGGAGAGGTGTAATTATAAAGCGGTCCAATAGCACATATTGGATTTATTAATTACGATAGATTAATAACAAATCAATTCTTAATAGGTATATTAACAATTCGTAGATTTTTTTATAGAATAAATAGCAGACAAGCGGGCGGACCACATGATGGTAAGTGGTCATAAATATGTTTATCAACAAGTCTGGGTCAAATTAGCCCAAGCCCGAGATTACACCGACGGAAACGAACCCGTGACCCGGTTCCCCCAGTCTATCACGATAACAATCGTGTCAAGGATGCCTAACTTTTTTTCAATCGTTTATCGCGGTGTCGTTGACCTTTAGGTCGTTGGCACATGGATCGATATGCGATGCGAAAAGTGAATTATTTTTGACGGAAAATTTCGACGGTTCTCAATATTCTTTTTATTATACACAACGGAACGGAGATGGTATAAATAAACTGCTAGTATTATACGTTTGGGATAAGTGTGTGTGTTTATGTTTCTTTTTATAGTAGTGGTGGGCCGTGGGAGAGGTTTATATCCAACAGACAAGCTAATGGTATGGTGTGGTAATGAGTAAATAAAATAAACTTTATTACACACTAATTCACAGCTACACTATAAATAGACTATAATCTACACTATCCTAACTAATACATATTATATAAAATGAAACGATGTATGTTTGATTGTTTGTAATGCTTTCACACATCAACGGATGGACGAGCTGAAATTTTGCATGGACCTTCTTGGGGACCACGAAAAGGACAGGCTATAAAACTAAGGTTGCTATGGGAGAGCGAGCATGCGGATAATGCCATAGGCAAACGTTAATAATAATATAAAAGCGAGTGTGTTTGTTTGTTTGTTATGTCTTCACAATTATTACTGGAACGATTTCAAAGAAATTTGGCATAGATACCTCTATCATAGATAAATCCAGATAAGGACAAAAGGTACTCATATTTTATCACTTTTATACCTTTCAGTTCACACAAACGCAGTTGCGGGCACAGCTAATGAAAAACGTGGCCACATTTTATTATTGTTTGATATCGATGTAATTACAATTATGATTTAATAACAATAGATAATTAATAATATAATGACACATAATAGTTTTATAATTACAGGAAAAACCTTACACAAATGCATAAAATATTAATTTGTAACTAAATCGATATCACTATAATATCGATATGAATGGAAGTTACATACGATGGAAGTTACACATCGACGGCGAAATGCCAATATCTTCTAAATGACAAAACCAAATTTTACAGAAAGCGAAAAAAACGTATAATTTTTGTCAATTTTTAAAATTGTTTAATCTATTTATTTGAAAAATATATACAAATGAATACTTAAATTGTAATAATACAGTCAATTATTTTAAAATAGTTTTAGTAGGTACTTGGTTAGTTAGGAGGTAATGTATACATACATACGGTTAAAACTGTATTAATAACGAATATAACATACATTTCGAAGGTAACCGTTTTATTGAAATACTGAATATTGAAAGTGAATACAAGTTTGAATTATTTATTTCAGAAAGTTCCATATTAGTCAATAACCAGATTAAAGGTCATTGTATAAAAATAGTCCGACCAGTTTTGAAATGAAAAATAAAAAGTTTTATAATCAATGACACCTTCAGTGAAAAGTTGAATCATGCGGCGAGTTGTCATAAAAGAAGTGGCAATCTCTTGGCAATACTTCTTTTAGTTCTTGGAGGTGATTTTTAGTAGAAGCTATAGCTATCGGAGCAGTACGGGGCAGGCGAGTAATTTATAGGATTAACTTTTTTCGGTTTAATGGATATCCCGCTCCAGTTATCGTGGAAGTTAATTTTATATTTAATAGTGCCTTCTGGTGTGTATTGGATGGCTCGAAGATTACGGGATCTCCTACCTTCCATCCAGGCCTGATGCTGCTGTACGTTGGCTTAGCTCTAAAATCCTTTACAAAATTGTAATAAACTTAGACAGCTTCGCACGGTGCAGGGTTTTTCTGTGTCTCTTTAGTCGTAGTTATGTATATAGTTGCTCGGCAGATGTGTTTCCCTATTTTATAGCTTTCTTTCAATAGCACTGTATGCACAGAGTCGCATTCCATTTGCGTATGACCGGGCTCTAAGTACTTCTGTGTAATAGTCACGTTGTGTTCAATGCTGACATTCAATAATACATTCTTCGCCATGATATTGTTTCCATTCTGGTGTGTGCATCCATCGGAGTAAATAACTATAATTTAGACAAACAATATCTTTCTAGATAATCAGACAGAAAAGACGCGAAAGTACTCGCAGTTAGATCCGCAGACGTCTCGTCAAACCAGTGACAAGTGGCTTGATGTGTAACGTCTTAAACAGTAAAATTATGACAAGTTTTGTCTTACAGTATAGGGCGTTAGCAGTTAGATAAGGGCACACCTTTACCGCCTGTAAGTCCATGGTAAGCAACATGAATTCCCCAGATGTACCCCTTTGTCGTTTTCCTTCTCCTGCCTCGCTCTGTTTTTGAGTCTAATGTGTTCTTCATAAACAGAGGTGCTGATGTTCCCCACAGCACGCCCACAACACATCGCACGAGTCGTCTACAAAGTATACAGGGATAGAATCGTGGAACAACTTTTCGAAGGAGAAGCGACAAAGCATAGGCTCCTCGTTTTGAGTACAATATTCTTTGTAGCGAGTATATTAAGTCACTCAGGGAACGGTAAGTGGGTTCTAAATATATGTTCGCCGAGTCCTTTCGGCAATAGTGAGACGGCATCTTGGAGATGTTTTCTGAAAACCTGTGTGCGGTCAGCTGAATTCCAGATAGTGGCGCTTTAACTCTGGACATATTTTGAATTTCTTGATAAGGAGGAATTACACCGCAATGTCCTTTTTTAACCCAAAATTGAACTGTGTAGGATCCCAAGCACAAAGTACATATTATAAAATGTTTTTCTACAAACCTGTAGTTTTGGCATTCATTTATTGTTAAATAATAGTCAAACGTGCCCTTTCGTCGTGATTCTTGATCACTAGTTTTACGTAAAGTTCCCTTAGAAGTTCAGTGACATCAGCTGTGGGATTGTAGCGTGCACTATCCCCCTCACGCTATCACTGCTCTTATCAATTGAAATAATATGATTACTCCATGACGCATTCCAGATTAGCGAGAGATAGGTATAAGTGGTGTAACGGCAAATAGGATGAGAACGTGAAGAAACGCACGTTTAAAAATATTTAATTAACAGCTATACCGTCATTATAACGCGCCAATGTTTTGAGTCAGCCTGACCGCAGAGTGAATATTATTATATAATCGCAGATGAATCAACTGGCCAAATGTCTCTACATTTACCACTCGAAATAATTATATATATCGTACTTTAACATCAGAATCACATACATTACCACAGATGTGCGATTTCTGTATCGATAAGTCCCAATAAGAGAACTGGAAAGTCATAAGTTTACGGAACAGATTAATTTTATATAAACTTTACATTGAAATAAACCACTCTAACCTAATTTACATTAAATTCAAATAAACAGTTAAATAAACCCGCTATACTTCTCTAAATATGTAGTTCTGAAATATTAAGCCATATTGAGCATCTTGTCTATTAATTTAATAATAGACTATTATATTTATTATTATTAAGCACTTATTATATTAGTAGTTAGGGATATTTTATAGCCTTGAATACTTTAGTTTTAAAAATGTTAATCTTAATTAAATATTTCATTTGTACTGTAAGAAAATATTTTTTTTTTACACTACAGAAAATACCAGATTAACCACTGGCCTTATACATATTTATGTATATGTATATACATGGTGTATATATTCAGTGGTCATCAACCTATGTTTCACTACTGCTCTCTTCGCCCGCTCGTAAGTCAATTTTGTCTAAAAAATAATTATATAAATCCTTCTAACCGTGTATAAGAAAATTCGATACATTGTCAAAATTCTTTCAAATCTATACAACAGTGAAAATCACAGTAAAATTGTTCTACTAGATCCCGAGAATAACATGAACAAAGAGAGACGAACACGTCCTTAACTGTAATATCCGTCTGCGACGGGAGTCACGTGTCGATACTTAACTAACAAACAAACAAACAACCGTTAGTTAACAAACTTAGTTTATTCATTCTAAAAGTCAAAGAGAAAATATACTTAAATAGCTAAAAATTTCAATTGATCAACTTTTATTACTGCATATATGTATATATATGTAGTTGAAAAGCCAAAGTCCATCGTGAATGCATTAAATTCGCAACACACCAAACATAACAGAGTCGTCTGTAAGGCCAAGGTTGTGGGAGGGAGGGGGGGCGGGGGCGGTGGGGGAGGGATAACTGTAGCGTAAGGCCGCGTTCCACTTGTTTATTTTTTATTTTTATTCCGCGTCCGTCGTCGCGTCGCAACTCGCAGTCGAGGCACGTGGTATAACGTGGCCGCTTAATACCGAGTCATGTGACTCCTTCTATGGGATTGTATGTATCTGTATGCGCAAAAGTTTTTGTTAAAAAAAACGATAAGGAAAATGTGTGTAATAAAATAATTGATTAGTAGAGTAATCTCTTCGAATAACTATGAATTGTTGGTCGCGTACACAATATTTCGTGTTATTTATTCTATTCGGATTTTCTTCGCAAACTGTTGTAAATATTTGTAAGGTCGAGATAGCATTGGAGTTATCGACAGATTTGGAGATTAAAATAGATATTTGATCACATAACAAAGAAATCATAGATAAAAATTATTCATAGAAAAAAAAAACCGTAGTTCAAAGTCAAAAAAACAGTACACTTCAAGAAAATAGAAAGTTAGTTTGGCATAAAAAAAAAAAACAATTTCCACTTGAGTTACTTAAGCAATGATTTATTATGAAAATTTAACATATTGCTCACAATTTTACCCATTGCTTAGAAGTAGATACGTTTAACGTGGTTGACATATCGATGCCATTATGTTCAGTACGAATTATATATCGAATATATCGAAAACATAACTTTGTCAATAATAATAAATTAGGTGTACTACTAGATGGCTAGATTTCACTAAACTTTTCTCTCTAAAATATGTGAGTTAGAAACGTCATATAAAGATGTTTGTCTCACGAAATTCTAGGTATCTAGTAAGTGTGTTACATTCAACAGCGTGCTGAAATAAATTGTGTGCAACGTCTTGCAGCACAACTTTTCTACAGAGAAGTGTTTTTAGTATGGGACCAACGCGTGGTCTTTAAATTTTAAGGAAAATCTTACATTATTTTTAATGGGCTAGACATATTACACAATAAATGACAATTCTTGCGTGAGATGATGAAATATTAGAAATTTTATCATCGATATTAATTATCATTTAACTTAGATGATAACATGAGATTCTTAAAAGGTTTCCATTGTTGTATTTCATTTGCATGCCATTAATTAATGAATGTATTATCTGAAAAACAAAACCTTATTATCGGTTAAGATATAGAAAGTGAATTAAGCGAGACATACCGAGAGATTCATGTGAAAAAAAATATACCCAGCATCATTTTTTTATTACTTTTTCTTAAAAAATAGATGTTAAGCATTTACAATGAAAAATTAAATTATAAGATCGAAAATCTTAACCAATGTTTGTAAGTCCACACCGACAATAAGGTCCCCTGGCTCTTATAGTATAGAGGCGATTTGCATAATTTGATAGGATTCAAAATTTTAAGCGAAAAATTGTTTTAAATATTAAGTACACGTGTGGTGTACTCCAACCTCAATTTATCCATGTCGATCTTAATTCGTCTCTCTCCAACTACGAATAGAATAGAAGTCGTATAAAATATCCTGACTTGCCAAACACTACTCCACATTTCCATCAGCAAACAAGAAACCCCTACATATTTTTCATTTACAAACGAGCTATTTCTGTTCCCTTTCATAACTGCTCCGGTTGGCCTCCAGCCAGAGGTTTATGTAAATTTTAACTGACGCATTCTTACAAAACCCGTGCGCTTTGGCACAAATTGCTACCAAATTTGAGACTTGTGCCTAAATATACAGCAGCCGATTGGCAATGCCAAGTCGCTGACGGATCGATGACTAAACAGTTCAAATATGTCTCAAAAAAAAAAAGCGCCAGAAAAAAAATATTTTTCTCATATTGCGTATTTTAGCTGTGACTGATGTAAATAGTATAAATAACGGTAAGCTAATACCATTAAATGATCATTTTATGAAAAGGCGAAAACAGATCGTCTTATGGAAAGCGGTTACTACTATTGTCTATGGACCCACCTACGAATCTATCTATATGGCAGCGTCAGTCAACAATGACACAGATTTACCTTAAAGTTGTGACAATAACGAGCTTTATCACTTAAGTGAGCACGTTCGCAGATGAGTCTACCTTTGAGAAGTTATGAATTAAGATTGAAAGATTGAAGGTTGGAAATGTGATGTTGTCAAGATTGATGAAAGCTGCGATGTGAATAATTGTTTTTATGCGAAGTATCCTTTAAAAAGGTGTCCCTATATTCCTCCTATTTGAAATAAGATTGCAATAGATTTGTCAAGTGTTACTTGACAACAGAGAATTGTCTCAAAATAGAAACACATGCTTTTTCAGTCCTGCTCCGGAAGTTATAGGACTAGAAATAGGATTATCAGCAGAAATGGCTTAACGACTCCTGTTCTGAATTCTATAGATGACACTAAGCCATTACCAGAAGTGTCATCTGCCACTTCGCAACTTACACCATAACAAAATCCTGTGGACACACGCTGGCTTTCAGCCAACACTTTTACCAAGTATCGGCACGTGCCTGGGCGTTTCTCACCGACTCGCGATCCCGCAGTACCCTCCGAAAGCAACGTCCTAAGCCAAGGAATGTTCCTTCCGCCGGTCTTAGATCGGCAGGGGAACCCTTAGGCTCGTTATGCACACAGTTTTTGCTCCAGTCTGAGCGCCTTCCGCGAACGCCCTAAACCATACATGTCCGGTGACTCTTGAAAGGCCATTAGGGCCACAAGAATTTAGCCATTCCAAAAAAAAAAAAAAAACTAAATATGAGCGCAAGTCGGAAAATACAAGTACATCCCAGTCATAACGACCACCGCATTGTTCTCGGAGAAACCCGAGCCGAAATAAAAACAATATTATCTGCTTCGCACGGCACAATAGCTAGTGTTGTGTTATTGTAAGAACTGGTTTTCCCATGCATCGCTTGCAGATGTATTCTGAGTTTGCCACACAGGTGTTGAGACATATCGCGTGATTTGAATTATGTGATCGTGGCATTTTCTGAAGAAACAAAGTGCATTGAGTTACGACTTCTACCTGACTATACGATATACAAAAATCGCATAAAAGTGGGATCCGCAAGACTAGCGTCGACACGAGACTGCGATACCATCTGGATATACATTTGAGACTATTTAAAAATACTATAATATACTATATAACTTATACGAGTACGATGATAGAAGGAAGCGGTAATAGACCAAGAGTAGGTTATTAATTCTAGACTCACATTCTTGAGCTCGTTGCGTTTGGATCCCGTGAGGCAATTCGTAAAGCCCGAGAATTTAAAAAAGTCTTAGGCATATATTACACAAATATTTTGGGCAATGATTATTGTAAGAAACCTCCTTGTGATTGTAATGGGTTAATTATACCCCGTGCCGTGTGGTGTCGACCCGACCAGCTTTAAATTATCTCTTTCCGTAGGCGTCGTAAAAGACGACTAAGAAATAATAAAGCGGCTACCACAAGACATGAGGAAGTTACACTACCTCTAAAAGAGTGGACCCGCCAACACGCTTGGCCAACGTCACGTTTTAAGGCTATACATCCCTCATTCAATGTGTATGAAGAGGCCCGTGTCCAGCAGTGGATACTGAAAGGGCTGATTGCATTGCAATTGTACCCTGCAGTGGAATGTTATAGGCTGATGTCTCCATCTATAGAAAGAAGATGGGGAAATAAATCATTTGTTGATAAGAAGATAGTAGATAGCATCACCACTGAACATCATGGATACATAACAACGACAATACACAACGGTCAAGATTGAGGAAGCATGTCTTAAAGCGAACTCGTTTGATCTTTACAACCATATATTTATGTTTTCCTTCCCCTGAAAGATTACGCCGATAACAATGGGGTTAACAGAGCAGAATGGCCCATCAGATATACCACAATGCTCGCTTCCTTATCTCAGCGATGCGGATTCGTCCTATTGTTTTGTTTTGATTGGCCAACCGTTTGACAATGTAACTGTTTGTCTCTTTTTATTGGCTGCTTGGGAGTTAAATAATCTGGTACAGGTGTTGACCGAGTGATGAAAAGATATCTTATTCTCGACTGACTAACTGCCTGTCGTACGGTCAATCCAGGCCAGAGTCCAGATTTACTTCCTTGAGTATAGATATTGGGTATGGATAGATATTGTTTTATATAGAAAGATGATGACAGACGAGCAGTCCACCTGGTAGATACTGTCGTCTATGGACATCTGGGTGCACTGCCTATCTTTGCAGATTTAGGGATAGATTTGGAGGAAGGGTTGGGAAAATGGGGATGAAGTGGGTTGGGAAGTCAAGGGTATAATGGGATAAATAGTTTCTTTGATTCCTTTATACTCTTCATTCGATTTATAATTCTTAAATACGAAGTTATTACTCATTATGAGTAAGTAGCTCGCTGATGATTGACTGATGAAGAAAAAAATAGGAAACTCGAATACACAAAAATTAAGACATGTATGTACTTGAGCAAATAAATAAATTATTATTATTAAAAGGGCCGCTAGCACGCGTCAGTCGTAAAGGAGAATTCCCGCGAAAGTATGGTTCATACTATTAAAATTTTCATAATAATTACAATTTCTTACTAATCCATTGCGTAATTTCAATATAAATATGTAAATGATCATTCTAACAGACACCAGAGATAAGGTGTAGGAATCACGAAATCAAAACTAAATTGCGTTGCTCTGGAAAGA
Source organism: Sesia bembeciformis (assembly GCA_943735995.1). Lineage (NCBI taxonomy): Eukaryota > Metazoa > Arthropoda > Insecta > Lepidoptera > Sesiidae > Sesia > Sesia bembeciformis. Next base: position 1,701,285 of record OX031045.1, on the reverse strand, counting down.
ACACATTATAAAACAACATTAGAGCTATTGATTTCCTATTTAATTATCTCCAGGAAGATTATTGAGACACAAGTAACCTTTCTTGTATTCAGTCACTAGATTGGACTGTCAAACGTCCATAGCCCCAACCATCGAGTCATCACAGACTGGCACAAAGTGCATATAGCCACCACCATGGTGAATTCGGTGAATGATCATTTACACATATATAAATAGTTTTTGAATACAATGTGAGATTATGGAAATAAAATATATTGGCTCTGAACTTATTCTTGAATATTTATTTTTGTAAAATTTTAAAATACTGAAGAAAAGTAAAGGTAAACTTCTTCGAGTTATATACAAAAGGAATTCACCAGACCGAGTGTCATAAATGTGAATTTCCGGAAGAAAAGCATCACTACAAACAGAAAACTCAGTGTACAGGCCACTTTCTAATCACCATTAGGCTGATTATGCACTGCTTCGATCCAAGTGCTTATGTCGAACAGAAAAGCAAATGAGAGTAGAGTCGAATTTTGGTCAGTCCGAAATTTCGGAGGTGTAAGATCAAAGTGGATCAGCATAAATGTTTAAAATATTTCAATACTACTATGTATCAACATATACATAGTTACGAGTACAATTAATAAACAAAAAATGGTAGTCAATGTCAGAAGTCAATGGAAGTCAAAAGTGACTTTCAACAGTGTATACAGATACATACGAGTATGTATAACGAGCTGGTGGAGTGTAAAATTGGTTTACAAATAACAAGTTGTTACCTTAAGTGATTTCTTAACAGAAAACGTAGCGTGAGATCCGGTCAGGTGGACCGACGACTTGAAGAAAGTCGCCGGTAGTGAGTGGATGAGAAAAGCGAAAGACCGTCTGTGGTGGCGGTCCGCGGGAGAGGCTTTTATCCAGCAGTGGGGAGATAGGTTGATAATATGGTATGGTAAGAAGAAGAAATAAAGAAAGAAGAAGCAGTAGTACAAATACGAGGAAAATTCAATGTACAATGTACTTTTTTAATCACTGATTGTGAATTGTTTTGCTCCATGTACGGATGTGTCCATTCAAGATGGATCCGCAGCGGATGACGTGTGTTCTAACGTCCGGGAATTTGGTTAAATTAGGGAAAAGTGACAGATCTGATGGCAGTGCACAAACGCAACTGCGAGTATATTTGAGATGGTAGTAATATTGATTCGTGAAAATAGATCGACCGAAAGTGCAACATATTTAACTATAAAAATATCTTCTGTATTCGAAATCGCCGCCGTCTAGGAAACGGCTTCGAATCTCGGATCGGTGCAGTGTACAATCGCCTTTAAGCAATAGTTTAAACCGCAAATTTCTAGATTCACATTTTTTCGTCCCAAGTCCCGTAATTCAAACCTCACTATAAAAACCTAGACTTCGGTCTATGTTACCGTTAAATCAGTACCAAAACTAGAGTTCATTAGTCTTTACTTAATTACCCACTTTGGGCCAAATCTTGTTAAATTAACTTTACCTTGGAGACAACCAGAAAAAATCTTTGGGAACAAAAAGTAATTTCTAAAGTTTTTCGTTAGCCTTAATTGGGTAATTAGTCGAGGAAGGTTTTTTTACCTCCAAATTGGTATTTTAAACCCTAATTACTGATTAAATATTGCTTTTAACGTTTAGGTAAATTGATTAGGTCACTGGTTGGCAACCCCTAATGTAACCTTTCCTACTAAAAATATCTTATATACCAAAAGAATGTCGATCCCTGGATTAGGCGATAGATTAATGACCGTGTCATAAAATAGATAATGCGCAGCTTAAGTGTCTCAATATTCCATCCTGGATACAACGATTTTTAATAATACCGTTTTTGACTCGTGTGGAAAGCAGACTGCGTAACTATGCTAAGTTTCAGTAAAATCCGACCAGTGTTTTTGCGTCATGCTGTATCATTCGTCATCTGTATCATTCAAACTTTAAACGACTTTTCCAAAAAAAAATACATTTTGCACATACACGAGTTTGTTACGATTTTATTATATGTATAGATTACAGACCTGTATGTGAGCGCCGCCGAACCATACCCAGGCTGGTGCAGCCGCAGCTGTGCGGGCGGATAGGGCTGCGCATACGGCGCGGCGGGCGGCGCGCGGGGCTGCGGCGCTGCCACCACGCCGCCCGCCGCCGGCTTCCCGCCGTACGCCAGCGCGCCGCCGCCGTGCCCGTGATCCGTCTGCCCGGGCCTGCAACGAGTAACACCGATTATAACACAAATTGAAATCAAACGGAACGGGCGTAGCTGTCAGTTACACTCGGTCCTTATCAGCTTTTCTTTATTCTTCAGTGGCGGCGTTAGAGGGGCGCGAGGTAAGGCGATCACCCGGACGCCAAATTTGCAGGGACACTGAATTTTCCGATGACCGAAAATCGAAAAAAAAAAAACTTTTATACGTCGTTAGCTCCGGGTAATACTAAAACGTGTGAAAAAAATTCTAGAAATGTCAAGATTAAATCGCTCGGTATTATTTTTTTCTGGAAGTTTTGTGCTCATAAAAGGGGGTGCCACGACAATCTTGTACGGGGCGTTATTAACGCTAGCGCCGGCTCTGTATAAGCCTGATTCACTACATTTGTTTTGTATAAATCGCATTCAGGCCTTAGGTCTTAAACTGAGGTTGGAGAAAGAAATCTGTAGCTGTTAGCTCTGCTCCGTCATTTCTAGCTTCTTTTCTCGGTATAAACCTAATTCGTTACATTTGTTTTGTGCAAATCGCATCCAGGCCTTATGAGCAACTCATTTTATGTCATCGACCCATCTGTTTGCTACACGACCTACATTCCTTATTGCGCAACTGTTCCAATTCTAGACCACCACTGTCAGTCCTTACCACTTTCTCTACGCGGGGGTTACAAGATATCATAGCCTTCATCAAGGGTAGTGTTTGTTTTAAGGGACGAGTGTACTAACTTCTGGGAATCTATGAGGTATGTTTAAAATTCATTCAGCTCCTTGACTTGAGAAAAAGTAAGATGGTGCTTAATGAGGAGCAGCATAACACTATGTTTGACTATATATCTGATACCATTTCCACGAAGAGGCAAATATTTGAACATATTATAATTTAGACTAATTACCTCCATTTCTCACTATCCTCCTATACCTATTTATGAAAAAAAATACATATAGCCTTATGACTAGAAAAACCTTGCATCATAACATAGCTACGAAAACATCCTCGAGGGACATTCACTTCCAATTTACTGTGAGTACTCTAAGGCTGAACAGGTCAGATCTGTGCAGCGAAATTACGCAAAACCGGGGGGCGTGTCGCTAGAGCATAATAAATAACTCGGAAACTATAACTCATACTGCCAGGATTTATCACTGGCGTTATTTAAAATGCGCCATTTTTACTACAGCAGCGCCGCGAAACCGCTGGATTTATGGGGCACGCCTTCCAACGTTACTCAAGCGAAGAGTTGGAGAGAGCACAGATAGTGTTTTCATGTAATAGTTGGCAAAGGGTTGGGAAGCACTTCACGTGATTATATGTCTAATATCACCTGCAATGGTTTTTAGATGGAAGTAGGGTCGCTCTTTTGCTAACACAATACTGTCTTTTGAATTTATGGAAGGGCCCCTCAACACCATTAAACCGAAGAGAATTTACCACCATTTGATCTTATTATTAGTTGCACAGTGTTGAACCATTTTATGCATCATATGCAGTAATGATAATAGCCTGATTTTAAGACAGTTATATCGTGAGCAGGCTGCTCAGAATGCTTTCCTTTGAAGCGGAATATATTCTTCTGCATATGTACTGGTGACAATAAGATAAATTTAAGATCGGTCTCAGAAACGTAGAGTTTAAACATATTAATTTCAGCTGAATTTACGAGGCCCGCCTCCAAGTTACTAAATCGACGAATTTCAGTTGGCAAACGCTAGCCACTACACGTGCTTATGTAACTGTTCGGGGTTCCTCGCAGTGCCAAAAACTTGCTTTTTGCTGGTTTCCAAAATGTAAGCAAACCTAATTTTTGAAAGTAGAACATAATATTCTGTTGTCCGTATATCACAAACAATATCATCGCTTTTTACAACAGGTAGATAATTATTTTCATTTTTACCTTCAGACCTATCTGGGTTACATCCAAGAAATATGCGAATCTCATGCATACTGTTAAGAGGTGCTATTTTTGGTGTAATGTTGAACAGATTGGACCGTTAGAGAGAAGAAGAACCATCTACCAAGACCTAACGAATACATCGATTTTGTACAAACACATAGTTTTTTTTAACCAAAAATCCAGACACTTGGACAAAACCCTACGACGACTGAACCTACTGAGCATGTATCACTAACCAACTGCGTGTTTATAAACTGCACTACCAGGTGACAATTAACAAAAAAAAAGTTTTATTAATGATCCTGTTGAACAGTCACCATTTTTTTGAACTGACAATTTTCATTAATTTCCATTAATATGCATAAGTTAACGACGGTCACTAATTGGGTCGAATATTCTCGAGTTACGAAAGTGAACGCGGCTTTTAAAATTCCCAGAAAATTTCCCGCTTACAATATATAAATCAGTATCGAGTTAAAGGTAATTTATAACTTTATGGAAGCGAAATATTCTGGTTCATTTCTGTACCAGTGATTTTGTATTGTCCTTTCATCAACTTCAAAGACAGATTTTTTATAAGATGTTCTGATAATTCGGGATCTATTTTTTCGCAGTGACTATTCGTAGTTCCAAATATTCCAGGCCCCAACCAAGCACTTCTTGGATAGCTGTGATCAAAACATTGGAAAGCCACTGCCTCAGCATTAACTACCTCTTAGTAAAAATAACAGTGTTCTGTTCTTCTTTATTCTCCAAAGCACTACGCAAGTTACCCCGCACTCACAGAAAATGATTTGGGGCATTTATTAATAATGTGCGCAGTATTCACCAATCCGCAAAAAGCATGGACAGACATTACGGACAGAAAACTTCTCTTCTTTAGTGGGGAAGGTCCGTACCTCAATATACCATATATCTCTTTTTCTATTCCCTTTCAGGCAATTTCTCTGTTGTTATGTGTTTAAATATATAGGTTTGTGTTTGTATTTTCCTTTGTATATGTAACTGTGTTCGGAATAAACGTATTATCTCTCTATCTCCCCTACAGTGGGAGACAGTAGACTGTTAACGAACGGATTAGAAAGTGATCTCTGCAATATTGGCCTCCTTAGAAAGAAGAGGCACAAGTGTTTTTACTAATGTTTTCGTTAAAAATGTCACTAAGCATTTTCTTAAGAGAGCAGAATTGGTTAGGGGAAAACCTGGGTACAGTACATACACGTGACTTTTCTCCAACAGTTGCGCATGAGTCAGTCCCGTGTTTGTATGTAAACCTGTTATCCAACCCGGTTACTCATCAACGTAAACAAGGTGTCGAATCATCTCAAACAAAACATACAAAAGATGTAGTCATCGTAAAAAAGATATTCGTATTGTCTCGGTACGAAGGAGATGGAATGGCTCGTGGTGAGCGGTCGCGGTCCAATTATCCACAATGACATTAGATATGGGGGTTTATGACGAATCAGTAAGAATCGCATCAGTTCAAAGAATGTGCGAACTAAAATGGATGAACTAAATGCAACTAACAGCTTGCATGTATTGTATTTTAGTTAGCTAAAAGAGTGAGTACTAAATATACATAATGTAGTAATTGATGTATTATATAATACTGACTGTGAAGACACTTATAAATTTTTTTTTACGCTGTTTTAACAGTGTAATGTGTAGGTTATCTGTTTATAAATAACGCTGTCTGTATTTGTACCCAAATTCTGGCAAAAAGAAACGATTATTATTATTAAACGAGCCAATTATTATTATTAACTATTGTTGTGTCGTAAAGGGTAACTAAGGGATAACGAGCCCTAAGAAACTACATCACCTCTAAAAGAGTGAACTTGGCAACCCGCTTGGGCAGCGTGGCGTTTTGAAGTCATACATCCCTTATGCACAAGACAATGTACATGAGAAGGCCCATGTCCAACAGTGGACGATAAAATGGCTGGTTAAGGTAGTTTATTTTGTTCATCATATTTAAAGTAAATGAAGCCTACACTAGGACAACCTGTATTGTAGAATTTTGACCCCTAATACCACGATGGAAACTTCCAACAAAGTTCATAGTACAACAAATTGCATCTTTCTATATCGAATGCCCTTGTAAACTGCGATAGGAACGCGGTGAAAGCGAGAGTAGCCAAGTGCGAGTGGAACACTCGACGAGTTCGCGGAACGACGCGAGCGATGCCGATTTCCTGTGCGCACGCAATTCAACATGGCGGAGGAATTAAATCATAGATGCGCCCTTGTCGCGGCACAAAATGTGTGTCAACAATGCAACGTGTTGCCGCGATGACCTACTAAAGCTGGCTGCATCGAACATTGGCTACAATTTTCCATTAGAGGCTCACTAGACTTATATTATGCAAAATATAACGGATTGCGCAATGATGGGTCAATACAAGGTGCTGCGTTACAATAATATTGTGCAATGTCATTATTGTACAATATTATTATAAGGCCGCCTGACGCAGAAACGAGACGAAGTTCTATACAATGTAACCTTTCAATTCGTGAAAGCTAAAGCCATGGATTCTGCAAATTATTCTGCGTTAATTAACATAAAATGACAGGAATAGTAAAAAGTATATGGAAAATTTAAAAAGACGAAGATGCAGACGGAGGCATGATTGCGTTCAAAAGAATCTAAGGCAAATGGGAAAGTTTACAGCATGGAGGAAGAATAGTAGAGGAACAGATACAGAATAGTGGAGGTCAAGATTTACAAAAGGGTGTAGCGCCAAAGAGAAAGGTATTTTTTTAAAACAAAAACTCAAAAATCCAATAGCTGCTAAAAAGGACACATCACATCAAATGACGCAGAATCATAAACGGAATCCTTGTTTTTAGGTTGAAGCCAAATTCGAGTCAATTCCTTGAAGAATTAATTGGTATCGCCTTTGCTGATGATACACGACTGGCCATGTTTCCCCTCTTTCACAGAAGATTACTTTGAAATGTACTATTTCCTACTTTATCGTATTTCTCCAATTGACGTACGTATTTCGGTAGTGAGTGAGATATGCAGTTCTATCTTATCCTTCCCCATTTTCCCCTTTCTCCCAATCCGTTCTTAATCAGCAAAGATAGCAAAAGGGCGTGCTAACGTTTTGCCATTCTGGACTGATGTGGACATGTATCATGGATGTCTATGGACGACAATTACCAACATACTGATAGTAAAAAAAAGTGATTGTACGGATTGTACAGATTGAGTTAAAAAAAATATTGTAAAAGTGCAATGACTTAATAAAGGGTCCCACTATAATATAATCGCCCTCCTTTTCCTTAAGCATTTTGATAACCTGCCCTATACTACTAGCCAATCCGGTGAGCACTACGAGACAAATCGATACATCCGCAGCTTGCCAGGTATGCAGGTGTCTATATATGGTGGTAACCACTTACTGGGGGACCATCTGCCTCCCCGCCCCTACATTATAAAAAATAATAAACTAGAGAAATTACATTACTGTGTGGGAATTTAAAACCCTTTATAACTGTTCGTTTTCAAAAAAATTATTCAGCAACAGTTGCGAAATCGTGAAACTGTTTTTTTTTAATGTAAATATTTCGCATGTATTTGCATGGAACCGCTAAGCGACCCAAACGCAACGAAAAGTGGCACAACTATTGAATTTTAAATCGTTTCCTGTTCTTGCTGTTTATCTTCCCGGCAATTTGGATTTTAAATTAATAAATGAACGGTAGTATAAAAAATTACCGCTATTTTGAATTGTAAGCGATAAAATTTATTAAGTCGCCGGTTTTGGTTAGATGAGAAAAGCCCGATGTTGTGGGATAGATCTATATGCACTATGCAGCAGTATGATATGACCAATTGTTCAAATTACTTCAAATAATTCAATTTCAATTTTAGTTCAATTAGTATTACCTATATAACCGTAAAAATTGCAAATGTAAGATCAAATAAAATATTTGAAACAAGTCAAAAACTTTTTAGATGACATGACAGCGTTTCGACTTCATCTCCGCGAACCCGGAAGAAAAGTGGCAGTGACATAATATATGTGACAGGACAGGACAGTCACGAACAAGTGACACTTTATGCGAGTTCCTCCGACACTTCAAAGGTCTGTCTCTCCTTATCCCTTTTATTAATTTATATCGTGAAAATAGCATTTAATTAAAACTACTTTCTCTACAAGTTGTAGCTTATGTAGATACGTCTAATGAAACCCATTAGTACCAGCTACTTGCGTCACTAGTACAGGGTACAGGGTAACAAGATATCGCACTGCTTCATCAGGGCTGGCTACATAGTTGCTCGCATACAATGGCCCCCATTCGAACGTTTCTCGGAACACTGCACTCAACTGCGCCGTACAAAAATAAATACTATGTACTTTCTCGAGGCCGTACCGATTCTTAACGGACTAACCTAACGCAACCTTCAAAGGAAACTTGATGCTACGACTATGATTATAAAGTCGAGTTTAGAGCGGCGAGTTTGGAGTTGTGACATATTTGCTCTTGAGGGAGACGCACGGGTGGCGGGTCGCGAGGGGGACGGGTCATCGTGCCTGGTATCTATCTATACTCTATACAGCGTACGCTGTAGATCCAATCTGTGTGGCGGATATAAATATGTATAGATAAATGTTGCCAGCCGGCGTTCGCGAGCGAAGGTCACTCACTTGACTCCACTCTATGGAAATTAATACGCTGTACGCATTTACAATTTGTACGAGTATATAGGTGTTATAGGCAGATGGGGGGAGAAATGAACTCTTATGCCTTTATTGACGGAGAAACGTATCTTTAGCATGTTGTGGATTTACCGATGATCAACAACACTGTGAAAGTAGGACACTGAACTCTATACATACTGCATAATTGCCCTAAAATGCCAATTGGATTTAAGATAGTTTATAATATACTCGTATTTATCCGGTCCTCAATATATTTACAGCGTAAAAATTACGAGATATACAGTCGAAAACAAGAATTTTTAGAATTTTTCTGTCTGAAAAGTACGTCTGTCTGTCTGAACGCGTATCAAGCAGAAACCACTGGCCGAATTTTAATCAAACTTAGCATAGTTATAGCTCCGGGTTATCTTTTTAAACAGATCCGTTATTTATAGCCTTCCCAGGGGAATCACAAGTTCACGCGAACGAAGTCGCGGCCACTGTTAGTAACCTATATAATCTGGTTATTTCATCACACTCTGATGGTTTATCATCAGGCCCAAAAGTCCAAAGTACTTTTATACGTGCGTTCCAGTATCAAACAACCGTGATTTGAACCGGTGCTGGCAGAGAAGTCTATGTGATAGGCATATACACATACACAACGCCTGTTTGTAAAATTGTATGGGAACCACGTGTGTCACTTGTTTTCATTATAGTCACTTATTAGTATCTACTACTAACTCACCAGTAAATTTTAGTGATGGGAAGTACTCACCCACCGATGGAATGAAACATCTTCTTTTCTTCTATTGATTGATCATCACTTTGACAATTTTTTACTATTGATTATAATAACATAACGTAATGCAATTAGGCATTTTTGTGTATTGTAACGACCTGCAGTGCGAGAAGTAGTAGCTTAGCGCTAACTTCGAAACACGCAGCGGGACACGGACAGCTTGTTTTATCTATCCCTTTCAATATAATTATGATGGTAGGCATCGTCCAAAATGCGTTTAATATCGTTCTTCAAAGTATTGACTTGCGGAAAAAATAACTATGCGAAATGACAAAATGAAAGATGATCTTGTTCATCTACAATATGTTAATTATGTATATAATATAATATTAACTAAGTGATATCATTAATTGATTGAAACGTCAGACACATAAATTACCTAGTGCGTAGATGGATCAAATCGCTTCAACATTACTGTTGACGCAATTAGTTGAAAGTTTCGAATTTATGGACTCGACTGGTAAGTCGATAGGTTCTCAGTCCTAATTTATTTCGCGGAGAAATGTCTCCTCGACGCGAACACGGATCGTACAAAGTCTCATTTATTTTGATTCCACAGTTGTAAAGATATAGAAACTGGCGCATTTAATCAGCTGATGCCGCGGAGTAGGTCTTCGCTTTTCAGTCGAGCCTAAAACGCAACAATCACTTTGGTCCTAAAATGTAAATAGCAAATCTATACGAGTGTAAGTAACTTACATTTCCGACGCTCGCTTTCAAGAGATTTGTGAAATAAAAAAGTTTTCGTCAGACATTTCAAGAATTTTTACGATATCGCTGCTGGCGGGAAAGTATTTTTACCGACTTGTAAAATATAGGAATAAAATCCTAAAAATCCACGCGTCCCTTTTACCCGTGCCACTGGGGATTTTCATCGGATACCTCCGGGCGACCTAGATAGTTGGAAGACATTGTGGCTTTTGCATTAACTGTAGTATGAAAACGTCCTAAATCAAGAATTTAACGTGGCCTAAATAGATTTTAAAAATAAGAATGCGTATAAAATTGATTTTTTTTTTATATACGATTTATATACCTAAAGCGTATAGATTATTCGGATGTAACTTCTGACAAAATGTTATCTAAAATTAAAGTAATAAATTCTTCAAAAGGTTCCTCCAACGATTTTCTAACCGGTTTCATTTGAGTTTGTAATTTGAGTAAAATATCAATAAGTATAGGATTTTTCTCATTCAAAAAGGAATCAGACATACTGCTGTCATCTATTATTACGTTTATTAAGGTAATAAAAACTGAAATTAAAACTATCTCAAAGCTATATAATTCTATATATAAACCTAATTTAACCAATTTCATAAACAATTTTTTTATATCACTGGTTCAGAAAACTCCTAACTTCAATTTATCAAACAAACCCCTAATGTCAAAAGCACACCGACAAACAAGTCAAAAAAAATACAAATACAAAAATAGTTGAGCAAGTGCGCGTGAGAGTCAAGGTTAAGTCGAGCCACGTGGCCCGAACGTGGCGACACGTGGCGAAAGAAAGATGTGTTCAGTAATTAATATTACAGTTACAGGTGCAGTAGTGTAACTGCAACTAAGCGAAGATATAAACTGGCGAGCAATAAAATTGGGCCACCTCATGAATATGTCCTTTTCTCTTTCGTGTGTAGCGAAAAGATTTCGAAAGGTCATTTTTTACTTTTGTAATCTGTTTTTTATTAAAAATAGATCATTTTATTGTTTAACAAATCGTTATTTTAAACTTAATATGTAAAAAATTAAAAATGACCAGAAATTGTGGAAATGTAAGAAAGATCATTATTTTTTTCAGAAATTTCCACTGTACTCATTGAGACTTTAATAAACACACACCCATCCTTTTGTTCATTGATTTTAACAACTTTTTAATGATTGAATGTGGAATACTGTCCCACTCCTCTGCGAAAGCTTTCTGTAACTGTCGCAATTTTTCTGGAGGTGGTTTCCTTTGTCAAACACATGGTTTCTAATCGCTCCAGAAGTGTTCTTTACGATTAAGATCTGAACTGCGCGCTGGTCAGTTCATAACCTGTTATGCAACCTCCTGTAAGTAATCTCTTAAGCACATTGCAGTGTGGGGACGAACATTATCAGGCATTAATGTGAACCTTTACCAAGAAATTCAACATTAGGCACCATGTGTTCTAATAAGATGTCGGAGATGTTGTAAAACGAAGCAGTCACAGGACCCTCAAAACTTACTCTTTCGGATATGGCACATTGTGAATACCATTCTCCTGGGCAGGAGAATGCTCTTATATGATCATCAGCTTCGTGAAGACAGATTGGCGACTCATTCGGAACACTCCACATCCACTCCACAGTGTCCACTCACTAACATTAACATTCCGGACATCTCTGGACATATGCTGGACGTCAACAGTCGAGCGGGTACGATTTCTTAAACTCGCTGAAACTATAAATCAATTTTGCGACCAAATCCCGGTGTTCTGATGTGGTCACCTGCCTCCAGATACCTTCTGTATACATAATGGACAGGTGAACAGTTGTTTATACTAGGCAAGCATATTCCGGACTGATTCTCTCTCCTGAAGAGGTGTCGTCAGGAATGATAATAATATGGGAAAAGATCGTGAGGCCGATAAATTAATTAATTTATAATATTCTGAAGGTCACACAAACTAGTAATTGCTTGTAATCTGGTCTCTATTAGTAACCATACCATCAGCCAATGTCTCTCCATTCTATCGCAAGAATCGCAAGACTCGCCATTACACGCATCTTCCGCTTTGGATTAGAGAGAACTTTGCTCGGTGTTTCTTTGCAGGATAAAACCCAAAAAGAAGAGATTCACCAAGTCACCGGACGTTGGTTCTTTAATGAACGACTGTTTTTTTTATACTATTATGACTAAAACGAAATGTTGTCTATTCGTTTGTTCGCGCTAATCTCGACCGGATTAGGTTCTACTGGACGGATTTTGATGCGTTTTTCACTATCGTGTAGGTTATTACTTCTGTATAGTTTTCGTATACAAGACGGAGAAAAGGCTAGTTATTATATCAATAATATAATAACGTTTTAACAATATAACAAATATTTTTATTTAACTTTTTCGATAAAAAAAGTGTCATTTATATCTAAATAACGGTTTCTCTATAAAATTATGCACATAAAACCGGACGCGAGTGGGTAGAGCTTAAAAGTGCCTTAAAAAGTTATGACTTTCAAGAAATTAATGTCTACCTACCATTAACTTCGAAAATTATATTCCAAAACTTTATGCCACATTACTGCGTAGTTCTCCCAAAATGTTCAAGTTCTACCCTTCCAACAAAAAAAAACCATATAACAAGCCCTGGGGGAGCATCGTAAGAATTATAACTTTGTTTTGCTCCAATTTGGTAGCATGCCAGTTGGGTTATTCCGGAATGAGATTGACATGTTTTTGTAGATATTTATTTCGACAAGAAAATGTAGATTTATTTGTGACGTATCTGAGTAAAGCGACCTTTTTAAGTTAGAAAATCTTAACCAAATACTGTGGTTAAATTTTTTTTTAGATTCTGTCTAAATAGAAACACTGTAACATTTGATTTTTAAGATTTAAGATAAACTCGTTATTTTTTTGGAATATTTCATTCAAATCTCAATACCAATAATAACATCGATTCGTTCTCCATTCCAAGCAATAAAATATCTGACTGATACTGAATAGAATACTGAAATAGAATGATCTGAATAGCAACATGGCAACTGGTTTCCCAATTGAACGAATATAATACCATGAATGAAGAATGAATAAAGAAGAGAGTTCATTCCGTTCATTCAAGTTATTTGTGCGCTTATAAGTATTGCGCGCGTATTTCAAAGCAATAGTGATGTTATAAAAAACATCTTTTGACGTCCTGACCAAGTTTTGCGTAAAACAGATCCCTTAAAAAATATCCTTGTTCCCTGATTAAAGCCTAGAAAATCAGGGTATCCACCGGGACTTACACTGACACCTGTCAAATTTAATGGTAACACTTCCTCGACTGTAATTGTCAAACTATAACTCACGTAGAATAAGAACTTTGTAGAATGGAATATAGATAAAGAGATAGAGATTGAAACCTATCACTTAATAGACTAAACGTGACGTAAATATTGTCAAAATAACGTATTCTTTGTCGGCTCAATAGAAACTTTAATGCGTGACAATGTCGGACCTTTTACGAAGAGGGCAATCGTTAATTTGACGCAATTGGCATTGGCCTGATTAGACAGTTCCGGGTTCAATATACGACGATGCTTATTTATATCTTATCTCCGTAGTTGTTATGAATACATACTCGTATTTAGGGATTCGATCTCAATATTTACAGAATCAGTTTTCCGTTTGCTTGCCTATGTTTAAATTAACACCTCGAGTGACGTTGGATATAATCGGTGTACCTAATGTACTTTTCTTGTTTCCAAACTATTATTATTAAACCGTCTTGACAGGCGGTGATAGCCTGTATTCCAAACTAGCGACCCGGCCCGGCTTCGCATGGGTGCAATGTAGATACTAATGTGGTGTCAGTGTGGAGTGATTCCTCATTTTCGATGAAAGCTATCAGTCGGCTTGATTTTTTCCGACATCTTGAACTATTATCGTCATATTTCAACAAATTAATACAAAACAATATTAAACTATACGTATAAACCTTCCTCTTGAATCACTCTATCTGTTGATGAAAACCGCATTAAAATCCGTTGCGTAGTTTAAAAGATCTAAGCGTACATACAGAGGGACAGACGGCGGGAAGAGACTGTTTTACACTATGTATAGATATAGAAGATAGATGTATTTATCCAAAATGTTGCCCAACATGGCGGTCTGTCGCAAGTCGCAACTGACACGGCCTCAAATTAAATATTAAGGTGATAATTCTTGACATATGTATCCATAATTTGAGTCATCGAGACTGCACGTCTGCCCTAGATTTATAGCTAAATGTCTTTCATTACTTATTGATATTTCATTGATTTGTTTTTCTTTTCGGAAAATTGATTGGAACGGGCTACAAGTCTCGAATCACAATGGGGTTCTGTTCGGACTTCGGTTTGTACCAAATATAGATTTTTTTTACTTATCACAATAAAAACATGCGAAAAATCCGCACGTCTAAGAAGTTAAAAAAAAATCGGTAATATCCACTAGTGCATCAAAATATAATCACGATATCTTAACAAAGGTCAGGAAGGACATATACTGCACAGACGAAGTTAAAAGCGGTACAAGTAACGTAATCAAAAATTTAGACAACTGTCCAAATACAAAAATAGTCTGGAAATGAAAATCTTATGTATATAACGATCGATTAGCCAAGTTCTATTCTATTCCCGATTGATCCCTCATTTGTTTAAAGGAAAATGTATTGTTCAGGTCTGTGTGGGTTGGTTTTCGTATTTGTATGAATCCCTTAGCCCACAACGAACGCTAGTTTGGCCCTGTGATTGTGACCGCTCTAAAATTATTACAAGATTTCGTAAAGAAATCCTAGTCTCAGACGCCGACTACACGAGTGAGTCTCTAGCGACAATAGTCTAACTCTTGCAATTAGTGACACCGGCGAGATTATCGTCGCCGGAGACTCCCTCGTGTAAGTTGGCCCTTACAATAGAATAACCCGATATTTCTACATTTTGTGACATATGAATAAAGCAAGGGATATTTAGGTCGTGTTTTATTACGTAATACATGGCATGGCACACACGAGCCGATCGAATTGCGTTTCAAGATAAAGTTGACGAACAAATCGATAAACAAAGAAATCAATGATGACCCATAAAATATCAATTATCTGTCATCAACATCAATTACAGTGTTAACAAGATACTAGACTAGACAACTGTATAAGACGGACAAAATCCTTGGCAATTGCCTAGAAGTTTATTCGATTGCAATAAAATAGGTATAGACCTTTCATCGAGCGAAAGTGGATTAAGATTAGTAGCGGTTGTGCTCGTACATGTACCTACATTGTTTCCGTGTGCGTGAACTTGAGAACGCTTAGTTGGAATCCGACGCCGCGGCGCACACTACAACAATGTACATGTACGAGCACAACCACTACTAATCTTAACCCGCCTTCGTGAGATTAAATAACTATAATACGAGTATAGAGTAACGTAACCGGACCTTTTATCGTCCACTGCTGGACACGGACCTCCTCACGCACATTGGTCTTGCGCATGATGTATGTATGGCCTTTTAAAACGCCACACTGGCCAAGAAGTTTGACGAGTCCACTCTTTTAGAGATGGTGAATTTCCTCGGGGTTAGTGGTAGCGGCTTTGTTATCCCTTAGACGCCTTTTACGATACCCACGGAAAGTGTTGGGGTGGTGAGCGGCTAGCAATTAAATAATTTCGGACGACCATCTTTATAATCATTTCAGCATGATTGAGTGAAAAAGAAACAGACATCGATACACAAATACAGAGGTCATTTACGTTGTAACCAATCTATTTTTGCGTGTTCAAAATTCAGTTGGTATTTGAAATATAGATATATTTGTCCCTAATTAGAATGTCGTGTGACCTCTGCTAGCTGCAGCTATATTTGCTGCAGTATATTTCTTCGAAATCAATACAATGATTAACAATTTGGTACAGAATATAGGTGTTGTTATACATGTTACATATAACTATAATACCTAAAATGTTACGATAGCTGCCATGCAAAATTTACAATAAAATATCTTAACCCAAAATTAACCCAAAATAAAATCCTTAAATATCAAAAAGCATAAAAGAAAACCATTACAAAATTACATTAAAAATTTACATATCATTCATTTAAAATAACATTGACATGCGAAGTATAACTCCATTATATATTCTACTGAATGACAAATAAATAAATTAGTAATTGTCCAAATTATACCATTCGATGACAAACCACGTCAAAAACCGTTCAGTACATAGACATAATATGTAATGAGTATTTACCGAGTTTATAGCCAACATACAGACAGACCATACCACACTATTAGTGCTGCCAGGGTCATTGTCTCTCTCGAACTTTGTACCCACTATTTGTTAACAATAATTGCGTTATTTATAACGATTAACAAACAGTTATCGGTTACCGATTGGTCGGCAAAAGTGGAACTGCATACGTCTGCTTTTGCGATACAAGCAATGACTCAACGCTATGTAGGGCGACTTGTTTGCGCCAGAATAATGTAGGTTGGCATGGTTCTTTTTTAAAAGGAAGTAGGTGGCAGACGTGCAAACAGTTCACCTGGTGGTAAGTGGTAAATGCTACGACATCCATCCCGTGTCAAAATGTGGCAGAAATGCCAAAAGTTGGCATGCTCGCGGATACGCCGCCTACCTTTGTCCATGGGCGAGGACATCCGCGATACCTGCCAACATCAGTCAAAAATGACAAACGTTGGCACACTCGCGGATGTAGCTAACGTTTGAAGATTTAGTTAGGAGGTGGATTTGGAAAACAGTATTGAGGATAACAGACACACTCGAGTAAGAGATTTATTGAGCCATTGGCAGCAAGGTATTAAAGGTTGTAGTAGAAATGTTCCTATCGTAATTAGAGCTTGAAATTGGTACCGAAAGTTCCGTTAATTCTCAATAATTACTACTAATTACTAAGGTATTATACCAGCATACCCGGTTCGCTAACATTGAGAATCAATAACGTTGGGAACGGTATTTAATACCTATTTTATTACTTTATTATTTTATTTTGCGTTGTTGTCACCGTTCGTGTTCTGTCTGTCGTCACTGAGAGTGTAGCGCGCTCCGCGTCTCGCTTGAAAGGTTCGCGCGTTAACGCCACTCGTTAATATAATACTGGTAAAATATCGTTCTCGAGACAAAATACCAAAAAAAAACACCGGTATTAGTGATTACAATACCTGTAAACATATACTAATTCCGCTATAAATATCGATATTTGTTACTAGAGCCAGTAGAAGTATAAATACATTTTGTATTGACTTGGTTTGCTCAAAAAAAATACATATTAAGAAAACAATGGCATCAAATAATATTTGTTTCTAAAATATAAATTCTCTCTAAAATTCTCCCTTCTTTTCTTCGTTTGTATTTTTTTAATTTGTTTTTTTTTTTATTACATATTATAATAACGTTTAGGTCTTAATTCTACTAAATTATATTGATATATAATTATATTATAATTATACTTTTAATATGTCTGTAATCTCCCTTAGAAATAAAAATTGATAAATAATTCTAACTGATTCCCCTTCTAGATATATTGTATCGGTATGTAAAATATCAGTATTTTTTAACCCTAATATGTAACATTATCAGATCAAAATTCACATGAAACTACTTCTTTTAAAATTTAAAATGCATTCTCCCAAACTAACGAGAAACTATGGTATCAAAGCACTTAAAACAAGTAGAAGAGATTTATAGACTTAGATGTCCGGGAATTGAGTTTCGGAAGGCCGGAAGTTTCTGATTTATATGGCAACTCACACAGACTGACTGCGGAATATTTGTTAAGTTAGAAACCGTTTACATAATAACTAACTGTTTTTACTAATACAATCGTTCCTATATCACCACGGGTTCCAGTTGCAAATCAGCGCAGTGTCATCGTAGGTACACAGCTAAAGCTGAGCTGGATACACGGACAGCAGACTACATTACTATAACTCTATTATTTTTCACTTTTCTTAAATTTCGTTGCTGTTATATGTGTTTAAATATGTATGTCTTTCCTTTGTAACACTAGTGTCCTGTAACTGTAATCTGAATAAACGTTGTACAACACAGGTGTATATTTTGTTTGATGGTTCGTTTGATGAGCAAACAGTTCACCAGTATGTGGTGCATGGACAGTTCATTACATATCAACATCAGACAAGAATTACAAACGTTGACACGCCCACGGATACGCCGAGATTTTGGAGTATTTTTATAATATGGATTGGAAAAGATAGGGCACAGGAAGTATATAAAATGAAGAATTTCCTCATCTCAATACACTCTTCATTCCTTCTTAGTGGGAGAGTAATGTTTATAAGGGGTTGAGCAACTCATCCTTTAGTCCTATCTATTCCGATGGAATGGGATGGCAGTGGCGTGCATTGTTTATGAAACTTGTGAAACAGTAGTAGGTAGCCATATGGTGGTATCTATTTAAAAATTGTTTTCAATCAACTAGATAATGTGGAGCATTCACAACACTAGCGATCATCCGTGACTTCGCTCACGGTAGCAAAGGTTTAGCGTAGATAACTAATGTGACACACTGGGTAGTGTGACCATCAAGAAATAAATTGTCCCGTAGTCAAGTGGTGTGACAATGTAGTGTGGGTACTGGTCTGCAGCGGATAAGTATTAGTTAAATGGTGCGTTCTGCTGACCTACCGCCTCTGTGGGATAGGAAGTAAAATGGGCTGTGACAAATAGCACTCGCTCCCGAAATACGTTATTGAATAGTAGTACTAGACTTCACCTTCAGCTGTCTTCACCTCACTTCATATCGCGCCAACTTCACGTCGCTTCAGAGTCACGGTCAAGGGTAATACGCTATCTCCGATTTAGAACGTTCTATAACGTCGTGTACAAAACGACCTTTATGAGGATAAATGAACAACTATGCTATGCATGCATAACGATTATGCGATTGTGTTATTGTTATGTCTTTCCTGTCTAGGTACATAACATTTATTTATAAAGGTGAACTAAATATAAAAGGTTAACTGGGAGATAGCGCTGTAAGGCATTTTGTCCGCCAATTTTGGTAATTTTGCCAAATTTGGTAGGTGCCCGGATGCGCTCTGCCTGGAAAGGTTTACGGTTTTGTGTTAATTCGACCAGTTAGTGGGCAGTGACTGTGAAATGTAGAATCGTGCCCTTCTCCTACCTTTCGTGAAGGTGCAGTAAGATTTAAAGATAGGTTAGATTTAGGTTCTCTAGTGGCAATAAAGAAATAGGACTCCGTCGATTTGGTGATGACTAATGATGACAGTCTTAGTAATTTAAAATTATTAATTTCAGTTATTCAAAAAGTGGATAACAAAGCCGCTACCATGAGCGCTGCGGAATTACACCACACCTCTGAAAGAGTGGATTGGCCAACGTGGCGTTTTAAGGCCATACATCTCTCATGTACAGGGCAATGTGCATAAGAAGGCCGAGGCCTGCAGTGGATACTGAAAGGGCTGATTGCATTCAAAAATAGTTTATTTTGTTGATCACGATTTCATTTCGCGTTTTTACTGTTCGTTTAAATGCAAGCCATGTTTTCTAGACAATTACAAAAAAAAATGTTATTACTTTAAGTTATAATCACATGTTACGAGTAGAACATTTGCACAGATACTGAAAATTTTAAGTTAGAAAATCTTAACTAATGTTCAAGTCGATACCAACAATAAGGTCCCTTTGTTCAGATAACGTCTTATTTATTGTAGAAAACATCAGATGTGGTTTTATGATATGACAGTGACGTCACAGACGTGACCTTCAATTTTTAATCAATGAATCGTTATAGACTGCACGTGGAACTCACTTATGTCGCGGTCTTAATGTTATCTATATAGGTAATTAAATTATGTAGCTACATTGTTTTCTCTTCACTTTGTAGGCCGGCTTAATGTAATATCACTTAATGACCACCACCCCACCCCACCCCATCCATCTCTTCACATGAGTGTCATAAAAGGCGACTAAAGGATAGCAAAGTCGACACCACAAGAGTGGACTCGCCAACCCACTTGGACGGTGTGGTGTTTAAGGCCATACATCCCTCGTGCATAAAACAATGTGCACGAGGTAGCCCAATGTATAGGAGTGAACGATAAAAGGTCCTGGGTAGGTACATATGGGTTTCTTGTCGATAGTTCCCTTCACCACTAAATTAGTGAAAATTGTCACTAGACAATCAGGGGTCGGAGTCAGGTCTCCAATTCGCGAATTCAAGAATGTGTACCGATTTACTCCTGATCGTAATATTAGAAAATATTTCTGTTACGGAATTTATTTATGAATTTATGGTTGAAAAAGGAGCCTAGCCTAAGAGCGGTGATAGCTTAGTGCAAGGGCATAGTCAGCATTTTATCCAGGGTGGGGCAAAAGCAAACAATTTTATGCAGGGTGGAGCAAAGCAAAAAATTTTCTTATAATTTAAATAGAGGTAATGTAACGCAGAAAGTCTGTTACTTATTCTTCCCTATGCCAGAGAGGCCCATGGTTTAGTGCTATCTATTCTCGATTCTGATACGTGAAGTCAAAAATTAAAATGCTCGGCTCCTAGAACGGAGTTTTTACTCAAGTACGAATTTTTGAAAATTATCACTAGCTCGGAATGGAAATATCGTGAGAAAATCCGCTCGAGACTTAAAAAAAAAATCTGAAGTACATCCACCAATCCGCATTGGGCTTAGTGGATTACGGTCCGAAACTCCCTAGTAATATACAAGGTCTGTGCCCTAGTAGGACGTTGTAGGCTGATATCGTTGTAATGGTGAGACATGTTTCAATAATGTGGGCGTGTGTCGCTAGTATGTGTTGTATACTTATACTGTGTAGGATGACAACTTGAAATTATGTTTAGACTATATTTAGTAGGTAGGTACTTAGGAAGTATCGATCTGTAGCAGTTATTATTGCCTAATGAGCCGTATGGTGTCGAACGGCTTTAAAATAGTACCAGCCATCTCTTCCCGTGGGTGTCGTAAAAGGCGACTTGGGGATAAAGCTGCTTGCTACCACAATCCCTGATGAACTACACCATGTTTAAAATGGTGAATTGAACTCGCCAACCTGTTTGGCGAGCGTGGCGTTTTAAGGCCATACATCCATCATGCACAAGACAATGTGCATGGGGAGGCCCGTGTCCAACTGTGGACGATAAAAGGGCTGGCTACTGAGATGAGTACAAGAACGTGGTAAAAGTATCTTCTTAGACAATTCTTACATTCTAATTAAAAGAATCCTAACGTCTTATGCGATCAGATGTAATCGATACAATATTAACCCTATCGGAGCACCGCAAAATGTTGTTGGATATGGCTAATCTTCATAAACTTGTACATCGGTAACTAAAATCTGAATTACTCGTAATATATATTTTAACGTCTCAATGCGAGACAGAGAGAAAGAGAGAGAAAGAGAGAGAGAGAGAGCCAAGGCATCGTGAGTTGTTTTTCTTGCGCCCACACCACACACTAGACGAACATTTAACAAACCCATTTCTAGAATGTGTAGAAAATATAACCATTCAGCTTCCGAACATCCGGAACTGGACTTATTCGCAGACGGTTTGCTGACTTTCAAGAACAAAGTCAAACGCGCTCTGACTACAAAGCGTCATAATTAGGTCTCCGTTTGTTTTGTTCTCACTCATTTAACTCATTTCACTTTCTTTTTTATTTATTTACTTTTAACCACTACCTTATTTACAATTCAATTTATTGTTAAAATGTCAATCATTCTGTCATCACATTATTGAGATGTCAATTAGATTTCCCACTTCTGAACACACTATGTATATTAAATTGTGCTTTGATATGATGATATATGTTGCTTTGTAATCCATAAATAAATAAATTCAGTGGAAGTCATCCCATTTTTTCAATGTGTCACATATTATTTTATAGATAATCCTAAATAGTTGAAACTAGATAGATACAGATTACCGTAAAATGTATCGATTACTACTACATTCCCATACCTATCTTATTTCCCCAATGTACGTACATGTTTCGATAGTGAGTGAGGTATGTCAGAGTGCAGTGAGGTATGTCAGAGTGCAGTGAGGTATGTCAGTCCATTCCCTACCCATCCTATCCTATATCGAATGGAGAGTAGGTATAATGGAATAAAAGTAGCTACGCTCATTCCGTTATACTCTTGACTCACAATCTCATCCCATCCCTTCAAAGAGGATTGGGAGGTGTAATTGGATGAGAAGAGTCCTCGTTCCGTTATATTTCCTATCCTTTTGCCAAATCCACTAAATCTCCAAAGGTAGGCAGCGCATCCGGGGCGTGTCAACGTTTGTCATTCTTCTGGACTAATGGTCTCGCGGATGTCACAGGTCGACAGTATCCGCTTACCATGAAGTAGTCTGTCAGTTCGTCCGACACCTTTCTACGTATAGATAAATAGATAAGACGTTTATTCAGAACACAGTTCCAGGACACTACTAACACATAATATATTTATTTACACACCAGAGAATTTTCAGAAAGAGAATAGAAAATGAGATAGTGTAGGTACACTTCTTATAGAGCATCATATGAAGATGCTATTTGCAAAGTATGTGTATACAGTTAATGAGCAATTTAATAACACTAATTTCTAATTAGTGTTATTAAAAATAGACGATAATAACGTTACGATGAACTGCAAGATAACCAACACGTCATCCAATTGATATTATGTTATGGCCACGTTGGCACATGAGTCACTCAGTCCAGCTAAATTTAACCAACACATAGTACGCTAAATAGGTTACCTTGTGACAACGTCGATCAAGACCTCTCCCGCTGGCGTGGACCAAACCATAAGTACACACACTATAACACAGCACTATACAATGCACACCTGCGTACAAAGAGCATCTCACGAGCGGATAAGGACCCCTATACACGTTCCCGAATGATAACGCGGCAAAACAAAAAAACCGAGGGTCCTAAGAAGGTCGAATCTGGTATTTTTTTCTGAAAAACTGGCAACGTCGCACCAGTCGGCCGACGGACGAGCGTTCGGCTCGCGCGCCGCTCATTGGCCGAATGCGGCGGCGGCCATTAATGCGCGACGACCGGCCGCCCAATGACGCCGCGTCCCGCACGCCCCGCCCACATCCTGGCGGCCTGTTGAATGGATTTCACTGCAGTCGCGTCGAGATCGTCGGACGAGTAGCTTGTGTGATGGAACTGAATGATGAGCTTATTCAAGCGTATACTTGTCGAACATCTGACAGTGTCTAGTGAACAAAAAGTACCACTGAAGCTGGTCCGTTGACATAACGCGTCATAATAAAAATAAATATAAAAACAGAACGAAGTTTGGAAAAAGTGCTCAACATTTTAATGACACAGGACTTTGAATGTTTAATGTCTTCGAACGGGTTTTTTTTTATTGAGGCAGGTGAAATAAATAATAAAAACAGATAGTGATAAGATCGAAAATGTGACTGTGAATAAAAAAAAAATGTCATTTTTCACCTCGTTTTCAAGTTCGTCATTTCAAGTTCACTCGAAAAATTATGAAATTGATACTTCTTGAAGTTTTTACCTGAAACAAGAAAAATTAAAAATATATAAACATGATCAAACGGGAAATGATTGTGACTGCAATTTTTTATAAGAAATGTATTCAAAAACACTCGAAAGCTTAATCTAAAATAGCCATTTGTGAATTTTTCAAAATAAAAACTGACATTAAAAAACACCTCGTGTCCAAAAAATGTTGTGCTTTTTTTTATATTTATTTTTTGTCCAAGAGTAGGGTGTTGCTGCGCTGTCCCGTTTTGAAAGTTCATCGGCTCGTTCAGACCAGTTTTTTGTTCACGATTCCGTCGGTAGAGAATGAAAATGGTTTTTCAAAATTTTGCCTTAGTTTTGGGTGTAGCAGCGTGGTACATGGTATAAAATATGTTACTGAATGGTGATTTTTTTATGTACATATACGCGTACTTTTTGAGTGACAGCCTACACAAAGTATAAAAATAATCGTTTTTTCTAAGAAATTGAACATACTTTGAATATAATATTGAAAATTTTACCAAATTTTAGATTTTTTAACGTGAAATATAAAACTTGAGCCCAATGAATGGTAATAGATAGATAAATATTTTATTAGGCAGATCAATGTCTAGCATTAATTTCAGAATTAAACAATTTTTTAACGGTCGTTCGATATCTCAAAAATTATTGCATCCGAGTGAACATTTTCAGTGTACATCAACGACGCACGTATAATAAAACATACACAAATACAATACATACATATAAATAGTTAACTTAGAGAAGCGGCACGAGCATTAAGCTTTATAAAGATTAGACTTGAAAGAAGCCACAGATAGGGATTTTCTAGTTTGTACAGGGAGTTTATTCCAGTTCTACCATGTCCATTGGCGACAGTATACTCTTACCACCACGTGGACTGTATACTCGTCTACCGATTTTCCATAAAAAATACTATAGATAAGTATATATGTATATATAAATATCTGCTACTGCTCCACTCACTCATATATAGGTACTACATTTATGCTATAACTGTAGTATCTATTGATCTACAGGCAAGCGCCCGGCTAATGCAATGCAAGCGGGCTCCATCGCAGATAGGCATCGAACCTTGAACGCTCTGTTTACTATGCTACACGAAAGTCAACTCGAATGCATTGGAAATTTACAAGTGGTTTAGATAAGAAAAAGATAGCAAAAGAAGTAACATAAAAAAATCTTAGGGAGATCAATTAAGCAAACAAAAGTAACAACTTTTATATTTCTACAATGTTTAATATGTAAGTAGGCGTTATTAGCTTTTGCCCGCGGCCCCGCCCGCGCCCGTGTGCTCTTTAGGAACAGGAACCTTACTGTTTTAGCCTATGTCCTTTTTTGACTGATGTCATATATAAGCTCATCTTCATTCCGTACAGAGATATCTTTTGCTAATCGTAAGATCATCAAAGCTTACAAACAAGAATACTGGGCCGAGTTAGTTGCCGTTTAACGAACGATGCGGCGTAACCATGTTTATTCCGAAATATTATGGAATACTTTTTATCAAACCCAGCAGACAAAGATTCATGACGGTTTATGCATCTAGCTAGTATGCATCTGGATAGTATATAATTGTAATTCAAGACCAGATTGTATTATAAATGACAAAATGATTAATAAATCGTGTTCCACGCGGATGAAGTTCAACGATTCGTCCTCTGGCAAACGCGCGCACAGGCCGGCGCAATCAAATTGGCTATTCCATATTTTTTAACCTAGTATTTTTTAACAAATTTTACAGGAGAGCACATTAGGCAGCCACCAGCCACGTTAAAACATAGGAAGTTAATATAAAAAAAATATCATTATAATTTATTACACAAAATATTACTTAAATCATGCCTGAAATATTATAGTTATCTCATATATTACAGGTTTCATAGATGTTTTTAGTAATGTTTGAGCATCACGTGATAAACCTACTAATTTTCGAGATATTAATATCTCCATATATACGAAAGATTTATGGACATCTTTACATTTTTTGGAGACTAGCTTTGTACTTATTGCTGTTGACATTTTCTTTTTTTTTTTTAATTTGTTCCTTACTGGGTTTTGATATAGGCCAGCCGAACGGACGGCTATACGTACGTCGACAAAGCGTGGGTACGAACGTCATTCGACATCCAGTCTACGCGTGCGTATCAACAAGGCCGGACGTGGATCTGCCTATTGTGGTTGTAGCGCTTTAGACTGTGCCTTTAGTCATTTATTATACAAAGACAGTATATGAATACAAATGCAGATTAGTCTACGAATGTGGCCCTTTGATGTATAAAAGATATACGTTATATGCTCAACCACTAAAGGCGGAACATCCAACAATTTGTTGCTGAAACATGGTGCGATAGTTACAGGCATTGGACAGCGAGCTATGAGGCGATCACAATAGATCAGCATAAGTCGCAGCAATACGCACAGACTAATAACAAGAAATATGGATATGAATATCGATCAGAAGCAGTTAATAAAATTGGTGAAGGAAAGGCCCACGCTGTGGGATAAAAGCTTAGAGGAGTACAAGAGTAAACGGATGACTTATGAAGCGTGGAGGAGCGTGTGTACGAATATTATACCGGATTACGAGACGCAATCCGAGGAAATGAAGAATGAATTTGGTAAATAAATTCATTGGAGTCAATTCTTACATACGGAGTTTTTAATATTAGTCGGACTTTTTCTTTTTATTACAGTACTAGCGACCCGCCCTTGCTTCGCTTCGGTTTATAAGTTTTTTTTTCAAAATAAAATATAGCCTATATTAGGCGGGGATAATGTAGCTTCCTATTTGTGAAAGAATTTTTGAAATCGGTTCAGCAGTTCCAGAGATTACCCTCAACATACAAACACACAATTTTATCTCTTTATTGTATTAGTTTAAATATACAAGTTAAAATATTGTGTTTATCAGTCAAGCGTGGCTCGCTGAAGCAATTAATACAATAGTGAATAAAGATAGCTTTAATTTTTATTTTAAAACGTGGTCATTATTTACATTTGCAGGTAAAATTGTGATGAAGAAATGGCACAACTTGAAGGACAGTTGGATAAAATGTCATAAAAATTTTATGAGAATCAAATCCACATCACGTCAGAAATGCAAGCGAAAGTACATACGACAAAAATTTTATGACGACCTGCTATTTCTGGATAAACTTTTTGAAAGCCAAGCAGCGTCAAATGCGGGGTTAGATGAAACAAGAAACGTATATATTGAAATTCAAAATTACAAGAATAAAAAAAGAATTGCAAATAATGATAATGAAATTACAGCGAAGATAACAAAAGCTGGAGACGACAGTAGCATTATGCATTTCTTTAAAAGTGTCGCTCCTTCTATTGACTTAATGAATGACGAAGACTTTATAGAGTTCCAATATCAAGTTCTTAAAGTAATTAAGGATATTAGGCAGAAAGACCAGTCTCTGGTATCTTCAAACTGTCAAGACGAAATTGATGGAGATGAGAATCATGGAGAGCCTACAGGTTCATTGCTGCAACGATGCCCCAGTACTTCAGAGAGCAGTTCACCTGAAGTCCCTGATATAAAGATAGCTGCAGTATCCCCCATAAAGTGCGAACGTTCAAGTTCCAAATCATCCACAGACAGTGAGCAACCGTCAGATAAAGACAGTTTATCTGCTGAATCTGATGAAGATTATAAATTTGACTTTACTACACTTTCGCCAGAAAGCTAGAACAATTACGTATAATTTTTTATTGGAGGTGGCAAATAAGCATCGTGGTTACTGTCGCCCTACGATATCCACTAACATCAGTTCACAGCGCCAGCTCGAACGTTTGTTCCACCGGACAAAAAGATAAATTGCCATCCTTTAAACATTATACTTTTTAAAATATCTATCTTTTAATATAAATAAAAATCAAATGGTTTTAAATTATAATGAAAACTTATATTTAGAAAGAAACTTAAATATTTAACCTTATTTGTTATTTAATTAAATTTAAACGTCGCTCTTTTATAGTTGTTTTTTTTTTTTACTAGTCTCCATTTTGTTATTTGCTCGATGACAGTTGCTATAGAAGGTAACTATGGTCATTTACTGCGAATTTTGTTGAAAAAATAACCGTAAGATAAAAAATTGTATAAAATATATTATTTTATTCAGTCAACGCATATATTTTTTTATATATACTAGTGGGCGGACGAGCAAGCGGTCCCACGTGATGGTAAGTGTTACCGCCGCCCATGGACACCTGCAACACCAGGGGATATACGGGCGCGCCGCCGACCTTTCAAAATCCTATTCACAGCTCTCTTGAAGAACCCCATATCGTAGCTTAATGGAAAAGACCTCTTGAGGCAGTTCCCCCTTTATCCCTTGTGAACTACAACTAACGAACTATTTTAAAATATTTTGCGAGAAATAGCTTAATCTTACTTTTTTTAAATTACATTCTATTGTTGATACGACCAAAGAGATGCGAACGAATTTATTTTAATGAATCGATTGGTCCCAGCGCAATTTTAATAAATCGATATGAATTACTATAAATTTAGGTATATACCTACATCTAATTAAACTAAAATACAAATGTAACTATGAGGGTACTAATTTCCTGTAATTGTTTTATTTGTAAAATAATTACTATATTAAGACGAATATGCGGTTTTATATTTTTGAATGTCCTCCGATGTATTCGGTTAAAATGTTTTTTTTCGTATTAAATAATAATAAATCTAACAACTAAATCAAGTAATTATTAAATGAATTGAGTCATGTAGAATCGATACAAAATTGTACTATAATTAAATCGACAATCGACTCGGTAATCTACATAATGTACCTATATCCTCTTTAACGATATGTCACCGAGCAAATAAGAAAATGGATTTTTTTTAGCATTTAGGCAAAAACAGTAAATACGAAATGTAAACTGGCGTGGTTATATTAGCCAAAGAAAAACCGACAATTAAAAATTTCGATTAATTGGGTATTTATTTATTTAACTTAGCGATATTTTGTCACATTCACAGTCGAAATGCCGCGCCTTTACATTTGCCACCTGGGACAAATGTCCGGGTTGTCCGCGCCTAGAACGGGCCACGACAGTTTGGGAGTAACAAACCGTGGCACGCAACCTATGGTAACGCATCCTTACCTATGTTTGTATATTTTTTTATTCACGATATTTACAAGATCGACATACACATAGACATGATGCCTGGTCTAACAAAAGTGTACTATGAAAACACTTGTATTTAATTCGTATCTTATCATATTAAGAAGTGTCAGTTCCCGAGAAACGGATATTATACATAGATGAATACTAGAAAATTTGTATCTTTACGTTTATACGTAGCCTTAATTAACAGGACTATGAAATATACAAATCTAGCCTAGCCTACTAATGTATACTACACCTACACATAGTATATACCGGTGGAATGCGAGATAATGTCGTGAACGTCTGGCGGAGCGGGCGCACGAGGTCGCACCCACACGTCCACGATAGTAGGTATTTATTCACAGTACACACACACACACACGCTGTTTGTGTACAACACTATGTTTACTGCACGTATCGGCTGGCTACATAGTAATTTCGTAGCTTATTTTACTAGTATACGCTCCGTGATCTGCCTTTTTTGTCGTAGTTTGTCATGCATAATATTCAAAGGAGATTAGCTTATTTTTTCAGTTTTTATGAGCTACCTACGTCTAAAAACAAAGTAACTATAATTTTCCGACGTAATGGAGCCGGATCTAATTTTAATTTTGACCTTTAATTCTGACTAATTTGAAGTGTGTATAGTCGGCGACATTACTACATAGTGATTTTCAATTTTATCGATTTTCTGACGCCATATTTAAAATGTTTAGTGCACCTGAATCGTCAAACTTCACAGCTGTTTGTTCTAAAATAATAAATAAAGAAACAATCAAATCAAATTATTTACTTTGCAAAAACAGGTAATAATTAAACAGTTCTGCCCCAACAGGCATGCAAAAATTAATTGTAAATATGTATTATATATACTGAATTATCTACTATATGATTTATCTATACTAATATAATAAAGAAGTAAAATTGTGTGTTTGTTTGTGGGTATGTTGGGGGGTAATATCTGGAACTACTGAACCGATTTCAAAAATTATTTCACAAATAGGAAGCTACATTTATCCGTGTCTAATATAAGGAGGGGGGAGAGTGCACGCTGCAATCCAACAGCCGCTGGGCGCGCTCGACTGGCCACGTTACCCCTCTCTCACAGAAGACTACCTTGAAATGTACTGCATTTCCCACTTTATCGTATTTCCCCAATGTACGTACGTGTTTCGGTAGTGAGTGAGATGTGCCAGAGCCCATTCCCATCCCATCCTATCCCTGCCCATTTTCCCAACACTTTCTCCAAATCCATTCCTATATCTCCCAAAGGTAGGCAGCGCATCCGGGGGCGTGCCAACATTTGTCATTTCGGACTAATGTTGGCATGTATCGCGGATGTCTATAGGCGACAGTAGCCACTTACCATCAGGTGGACTGTATGCTCGTCTGCCGCCTAAGTACATAATAAAAAAAAAAAAAAAAATGGCTATACTTTATTTTGAAATTTTAAAAAAACAATAACTTGTAAACCAACGCGAAGCGAGGGCGGGTCGCTGTAGTCTACTGTAAAGAGAACGAATTCATATTAAAATTGTAGGGGGATAGTGTACGCTGCATTCCCACAGCCGCGTGAGGGGTACGTGTTTCGGCAGTGAGTGAGATATGCCAGAGCCCATTCCCATCCCGTCCTATCCTATCCCTCCCCATTTTCCCAAGCCGCTCTCCCAATCCATTCCTTAATCTGCAAAGGTGGGCAGCGCATGCTCGGGCGTGCAAACGTTTGTCATTCGAGACTGATGTTGGCATGTATCGGGGATGTCCATGAGTTACAGTTTCCCCTTACCATCAGGTGGACTGTATGCTTATCTGCCGCCTTTTTTTCTATAAAAAAAAATAATTCAAATCCATTACCCTGTGGTTCCGGTCGAATAGCACCACAACATATGTCCCACTGAGTGTCGTTAGAAGGGATAACAACCCTGAGGACCTACACCAACTCGTAAAAGAGTGGACTCGCCAGCCAGTGTGCCATTTGAGGGCCATACATCCCTCATGCAACATGAGACAATGGGCATGCGAAGGTCCGTATCCAGCAATGGACTATAAAAGGGCTGGTTATCTGACATATTAAAGTTAAAATATCCAACATTCTTTTACCGGAACTATTGTTAGTTATACTAAATAATATCCCGATATTTGTAACAATCCATATCCAGTAAATCAATCTGCCCGGGGCAGGCAACGGTCTCATATTTCTGGAGTAATTAATGGGCTCTGGAGGGCACGTTCAAAGGTCGTGTTCGTCGCTACGCAACCGACATTCAGGACCTTCTTTGTTACCTGACCGAGGGTAATTCGGCTGATTTCGGGTTCGGAATGCATGGCAACAATTCTATTTTTGTACGTATCAAATTTTATTTTTTTATTGATGTGTGCTGCTGCTATTATGACGTTATGACTATGAATGTTTATGATGCTCGCTACCACAAGACCTGTGCAACTACACCGCCTCTGAAAGAGTGCACTCCCTCGGCGAGCGTGGCGTTTTTTGAGGCCTATAGGGATGGCGATTCCTTCTGAAAAAAATTGAAATTATAATAGAATCAATTCAATTCGAAGGCCAAAGAATCGATTCTCGATAATATCGGTCTAAAAGTTCCATCTTCGATTGACCGATTCGTTTGCAGTTTTTTTTAATATGCCCTTGAAAAGCCGTAAAAAAATCAGTAAAAACGATTATATTGGATAGTGCATAACACAAAAATATACAAATCAATCGTTCGCAGATCGCCATCCCTAGACCATACCTACATCCCTCATGCACAAGGCAATGTGCATGAGGAGGGCCGTCTCCATCGGTGGATGAAAAAAGGGCTGATTACCGTTACGGTAAAGTATGTGTATGGCAATAAATATAGTGTACATTTTATGGATTTGTGAGTTTTTTTTAAATCAATATTAATTGATTCCAAATCCTGATTCCTAAATCGTCTAGGGTAAGCAGTTCATTTGGCGAACATATTAGCGTTCGTCATTTTTGACTGATGTTGGCACGAGCCGCAGATGTATCTGAAAGATCCGCTTATCATTGGACGTTATCTTGTATCTATAATCTGTTACTTCTCATTGCAAACAAATGATTTGAATTGATAATCAAGGTGTTTAAATAAAAAATAATGGCAGACGAGCAGAGTCTATGACGGTAAGTGGATACTGTCACTCATTGGCATACGCGGTTTCATAGCCTTATGCGACTTAAAAGGACTAGATTCAAAAGGGAAATAAGCAGCAGAAATACTGAAAGTGCCAGCAAATTTATAGGTGGGTTAGGTTTTAGTCTCTGTGACGATAAAGACAGAAGTCCCGCAAACGTCGACTTTATGTGATATTTCTAGTAATTATAAATTGTTTATTTATTTATATACTTCATTCTACCCACAAATAATAAAAATAGTTAAAGAAAATACACACAAAAGGTGTGCTTATCCCCTTAGGAGACTTCTACCAACAACCCTGGGAGAGCGATAGATGATAAAGTTAGTTATTTAAAAATAGTTTATTTTGCTGATCATTTAGTATTTTTTATTGCTCGTTTAAATACAAGCCAATTTAAAATTGCCACAGGATCGTACACTGGTTGATTTTGACAATGATGTACCTCTTGGCATTAGTTTTAATACCCGTATATCCGTGTATTAAAAATAATATTCATTAAGAACTTTACTTACATTGTCTTGTTTTACACAAAAAATAAGGAGCTATATCGGCAAGAACATCGCGCTAAGTAGAACAACAAAGTTACCGATAATAAAATTACTTGACAATACGAACAGCTGATTCCGTGCCCCGGGAGTTTCCCTCAAGGTCCTCCAACTTACACGAGGGAGGGTAACCCCCTAGGGGGTGAGGGTGTGCGCAAAAATCCC
Organism: Sesia bembeciformis; assembly: GCA_943735995.1. Taxonomy (NCBI): domain Eukaryota; kingdom Metazoa; phylum Arthropoda; class Insecta; order Lepidoptera; family Sesiidae; genus Sesia; species Sesia bembeciformis. The sequence continues at coordinate 1,668,485 of OX031045.1, read as the reverse complement.
ATTTCACCCACCCCCTCTCTTTTAGCTAGGGCTGGGCTAGGGGGTTATCGACTACCTTTCATTCTATGGTTACCATTACCGTAGTTTCGTTCTTTCTAGAATTTCTTGCTATTTTAACTTGTCTGTTTAAATCCGACATTGAGCGATCCTGGTTTTAATGAGACAAACTTCGCCGCGGAAAGCTTTATGGCTCATTTTCACATGAAAAGTTTCTCGGGCATCGGTCAGAAGCTAGTATAAACAACTGTTATCTGTATCATCTGGTCACTGTATTATCACGACAACAGTTGTAGGCGAGAACGAACAGCCTCGTGAGGTCTTCCCCTGCTACGACATGGGGTTCTTCAAGAAAGCTGTGAATAGGATTCTGCAGTCGGTAGCGCACGCGTAAGACCCCTGGTGTTGCGTTGCAGGTATCGTAGCGTAACGGAAATACCTCAGCTGGCAGTTCATTCCACAACTTTCGAGTTCGCGGTATAAAGTGTCTTTTTGACCGTGCTGCGCGCAGCTATTGTATATCAAGGAAGTGCGGATGAACCGCACGACGATGACGGGCAGTGCGATAGTAAATACCCGAAGTTGATGAAAATGAACAGCTCTTCAGACCATACTCCATTATAAAGGCGGCAGAAAACGCAGAGAGATGGAACATCTCTGCGGATGCTGAGCGATTATAAACCATCTGTGACAGTGGGAGCGTAGACAATTCGGATAGCGCGTCGTTGGATAAAGTCAAGAGGGATCCAGCTGGTATTTCGATGCACCGGCCCAGAGGTGTGAGCAGTACCTACTCTATGTGCGACAAGTGTTGCCCCGGAGAAAAGTACTACTTTGTTCTATTCAGTACACCGAGCTTTTTACTAGCAAGTTTTGTCTTGCTCGCCAGATGAGTCCCAAACTAGACTATCTGCAAATTCTCGAAATTCTGCATAGTCGGCTGCACACCCGCATACCCCCTGGCGTTGCAAGTGGGCCGCTTGCCAGTCTGCCTCCATTAATATAAAAAAAAGCTGATTGTAGAACAGCGGATCCAAACTTTGTGGTCATGGGCCATGGCGGATCCATGACTCATGGCCCACCGAAGCATGTCTAAAATCCTGTTGTCCCTTATTGACATAAATTCCTCATTAACATTGAATAAAATTTGTTTATTAAAATTCCTATTCACGTGTAGGAAAGCTTAAAAATCATTAACTTGGTCTAAAAACAATAAGGCTTCGAATTAGAAACAAATTGTTAAAAAATAATAATATGAAATGATACGAATAATATATTAGGTAGTTCGGATAAGTTAGCGGCCTTTTTAAAGTGAAAATAAAATAATATATAAAAAAACGTTTTTTAAAAACAAGGTTTTTTTCAAGCCATGTACTAATTTTATTATTGTAGTCAAATTAGAATGACCACGTATACTTTATGGAGGTTGTGAAGAAATAGGTAATCATCCACGTTGAAGCGGCGGTCACTTTAAAAAAATAACACAACTGAGTATGTATACTAGATTGTATTGTATAGATTGTCACCAGCCACAAAAGTGTGTGCAAAATTTCAGCTCAATCGGTTAGGTGGAACTGGTTTAAAATTCAGTCGCAAAATTTGACACAAGTCGAGTTGAATAAAAACTTGTAATAATAAATACTTTTTTTTTGTATTACATAAATATTTATTGAACGAAATATTGTCCATATAATTCGACTATTATCGAGTCATTAATTATCGCATTTGGGGTTAATGAGCGAAAAACTGATTTAAAAAATGGTTTATACAGACTTCTCTTGAATGTAATTTTACTCGATTTAGAGAATTTTATAAAGAGCGGAATAAATGATAATCCGAAGGTCGCGTGTCTGGACTGTATGGAGGACGCATTAAAACTCTCCCAGCCAAGGTCCATCAATTTTTGTTTAGTCCTCAAAAATGTATGCGCGGTCGAGCATTGTCGCGATGGAAAACTGCACCTTTTCTATTCATTAATTCTGGACCTTTTTCTTCGTTTTTCAACATTTTTATCGCAGGTGATCAACTTCTCACTGCCTATTACCAATCTCTTCACAAATGGATCGATTGCAATTCGTTTTAACAACATCTCGCATATGGAAATTTTATTCTGAAGTTTCTGTCATTTAAATCATCTAGCTTTTACAAGTATTCTGTTTATGCAGGTGATTCAAAGCTGTTGAGTGGTGAATGCTAAGCTCTTCCGCAATTTGATGACTGCCTATGTGTCGATCGGCTACACTTTTTACGCCTATTTTTACGGCTAACATCAACATTTATCATAGGACGACCACGGCGAGGAACATCATTCACAGAATTTCAGTCGACACAAAAACTGTACATATTTAAACTGTCTAACTATACAATGTACAATTCCTTGGCTCGGTTTTTGGGCCAAGAAAATGTACAATTTTTTTCTATTTTTAAATTGCAATACTGTCTATTCTCAAATTATTATCGATACCCTAAAATGCGGTGCAACTCTATTGAAACCACACGCGCGCCCGTAAGCCCTTAGGCCGGCTTATCTCAGCATTACGCCCGTATATAATTGACGTTTCTATATATACTACCCCTACTTCCTTCTGTATAGCTCTCATTATATATATATATATATATATATATGGCTCTCTCCACGATATTGAGTGTTAAAATCACACGTCCTCAATTCATCAAAATATTTGCATAAGTCCTGTGCAAACTTTATCCTTATACGTTTTAAGGTAAAAAAAACTTCAACAAGATAGACCAGGTAAGGCAGTTCGTACTCCTCGTAGTGTTAATATAATAAAGAGAATAAAGTATACCTGGACATTATAACTGGATAAAAGGCTTGTATTTAAATAAACTATACTAAATGTGCAGTAACTCATCACGATCAACAAATCAAACTATTTTTGAATAATTGAAATAATTAATTTTAAATTACTAAGAATGTCATAACAAAGTCCACGGAGACCTCCCCTTCACGGGACTCCTTTTTCTCTATTGACACCAGAGAACCTAAACGTAATCCACATTGCATTACTCATTTCTCGACAAAAAATATGTATGTGTGTATATTAGGAATCAAACTTTAATAAAAGTGTTCTCAGTAAACGGAGTAAGTCTATTCATTCGCGTTTTGCGTTTAAGAGAACAAGTTAGAAAATAAAATCAGAGCCAAATCCCTTCTCTTTGTTGTTTTTCCAACACAAAAAACATTTATAAAGAGCCGAGCCAAGTCAGTGAAACGTATAAAATGTTCATAATATACACTGTTGGAACATTCTGTATTCAACCGAGCGAGACGAACAACAGTATCTCTTGATAACAGATAATTCCAAGATAGTGGTTTTGATAAAATTACGCACGAGGCAACGTTGCCGCTCCGCGCCAGTGCGACGTTGCCGTTCCTTGGACAGCCGCCATTTGCAATTCAGATGAGATTTGCTAGTCTGTTGTTACGCCACACTCAAAATAAAAACAATGTTTTTGTTTTAAATCATGGCGAGACTAATAATAAGTATGGTGTGGGTAATTATTCAATCGCGCGTCAATGCACTTTGCATGTATTGAGTAATTGACAACGGTGTTACAGCTGGTTATTGTCTAATCTTAATTAATACTGAATGAACTTAAACTTGGTATTACCGCAGATATGAGTCACATCAATATTAAAATGCATAATTCAGTAATATTTATTAACGAAATTTCAAAAACAGATAGAATGACAGGTACGAACCACAGCAGATGCTACAAAAAGTTCACTGCGTAGTATACAATCGTCTTATTACGAGCTCCTCACAATGAAACCACCTTTCCCGAGGACAATGCCAGCAATATCTTGTCGCCATAAATGTAAACTCAATATTCATCCGTTAGACAGGTTTGAATTTCAACAGATCACCTGCCTTTGCCATCCTTGTGAACAACAATAAAAAAGAATACCATGTGCAAACGACCATAGAAAAACGGGCTGTGCTGGTTTTCAACCGTTTGTTGATTCATTTTGATCTCTGGGTCTTCGCAATAAGGTGTTTGAAGATAAATAAGCCTGTATCCATCTGTAAAGGTATGTTTGGTCGTGCAGGAAGCCATCAAGGCCGTATTCACTGTCCGTCACGTCTACCAAGATGGCGGGTGTATGCATAGACAGCATTTCTGACACAACTTTCTATGTACACGTATTTACTTTTTTATGGTATAGTAATTTAGTTTGTTGGAACATTTTTCTATTGAAAAGTAGTTAATTATCCATTTAAATATTTTTTACAATCCATTTATGTTTTTGATTCAATCCTAAAAATACTCCAATTTTAAACCTTCACGCATAGACAATAAAATAATTCTAAATTCTTATGAAGTCTTATGTCTTCACGAGACATTTCCTACAATAAAAATCCCCTTTCAGTTCATTAAATATCACTTTGAATAGATGAAAAATAAATGCTTTAATGTTCTGCTCTAGATGAGTCGACTAAATACATTATACATCAAAATTCTGATTTCAAACAGACTAATCTGACAGCGAGTCGATATAATCCAGACCTAAACTTTTTCCCAACAACAAAGATGAGCTTTGTGACCATAGAAAGTATAAAATTACAGCAACTTGGCCCTTAAATCATTATATCCTTCCATTAATAAAATTTTTTATCGTATTTTTATTCCTATGCCTAAGTAACAGTGGCAGTGATTACATTGTATTGGTATAATAACTTGTTTACTCGAGGTATGTCATTTTAGTCAGATCAAGTTTCCAGTTGCCTGGACAGGCGGACGTATTGACTTTCACGAAGCCATGCGAAGTTTAAAAACTTATTTCGATCACGTTGTTCACATATTTTTTACACCATTATTTAATTTCATTATTTCATACCAGTTTTATCGTGCTTTGGTACAAAACTTGAGATATTTTTTTACTGGTGATTTCTCAGAAAATTTTCGCATTACATTTTTTTCTTTGCAAAACAATAACATATGTAGGTAGGAGAGTACAAACATATGTGTTTTCCTTGTAGCACTTCTGAATGAAGCCGGAAGTCTATTTAAAGAGACTTTCAGTCGTGGTAAGTAAAGATGGTGGATTTATGCCAGAAATATACGAGTATAAAGCGTAAATATCTTACCCATGCCAAGTGATCGAAACTGCTCATCATAATCTACGAACATTGCTAACTCAACCAAAATAGACCAAGTATTTCTGTTCCAACTGCATACATATGTGAGAAAATAAACCAATGCATTTTAGATTTTTATTTGCTGATTTTGATGTCTCTTTTTTTCCTATGAAACGTACCTGTAACAAAAAAAAACATCATGCAAAACATGTTTTTATTAATAAGCCATGCATGCTGCAAGTAAAAAAGGTAGGTTTAAAACAAAGCCAAAATATCGCGTTAAAGGAGTTTTCACCTCAGGAGCTAGTGCCACGATATTCAGATTCAGATCATAAATTGCCCTGAAGTTGTTTATTAAGGTTTTATGCCCGCCTTCGCATAGTTGTATGGTGTTGTGTACAGTAAAATCTAATGAAATATGTATGCCGTAACGTCGCATAAAAACTCTACAATGTTTTCTTCTCAGATCCTCACGACTGTCGAAATGGCTGTTTTTGTTCGTGTCAAAACATGTACATGCAAATATAACAAACTTTTTTTGCAAACGAATGATTTAGCATCGCCACTGAATGTGTGTGTGTGTGTATAGGAATGGAAAAGATTGCCTCCATCAGAAATCCTATTTCAATTCAATCTTCCGTTTGGCACGATTCGGAATAATCTGTACTAAAAACGGGTTTGAATGCCACTCGCCCTATCAATACGGGAAAGGAAAGGGCTCAAAGCAGCAATATGGGATAAAAGGGGGAAAGACGGGGGACGGAGATCGTGCAATCAACGAGTTCCGGACCATTAGCGCAGCGATTGGTCCAAATCGCAGGGTCACGATGCAGACGCCTGTAATTACGCTCGAAGAAGAAAAAATATCACTCGCGAAAAATAATCAGAGCCAAGAAATACTATACTATATTGATCGCTGCGCCAGTGTTATTGGTGTAACGTAAAGTGTTACAATTGCAACCAGTGGCATAGTTCACTTATGACTTGCGTACTCTGGATCGGCGTTAGGACATTTTTGAATTCATTAAAAGTTTGATATTGCGCGGTGCACTCTAATTGAATGAATGGTATTTACGGTTTAGTCGGACGGAGCGGCAACGCCGCGTGGCGCCCGCCCGCACCGCGCGAGCTGGCAACGCGGCGCCAACATATTCGTCGTCGATGCGGCAACGCTCCGCGCGGTCTGGCAACGTAGCGCACTGATTCAGCACTTCACATTCACGATTCAAGTTTGAGATTACATCGCTTGTAAGTTCGAATTCGATATTATTACTTCTAAGTTACTTTTAATTTCAAGGTAATACAAGTGCGCGTTGCGCAACCAATCTATTCCTACAATCAAAGATTACGGAGAAACAATAGTAAGCGAATAATTATTCGTGCCGTCATTCATATGTTGTTTTCACAAGCTGCTCAAACAAAAACATTTCATGGACAGTAAACTTATCATCTACTATGTGCAAGTAAAGACATTCTTTGTAAACGAACGTCAGGTTGCGGTTCAAATATTTATAAATAGCTTCTGTGTTTTGTGATTGGTTCTACTTGGCCTCCGAATAGCACTCGGTTCCGAACTGCGAACACTGCAGTCAATATATTGGATGAATTTCCTCTCACTTCAATTTCGATTCTACTAATAATGTGTCATTTGGACAAACTAGAATATTCTTCTATTGTCTATGCATTTAGATTGTAAATTTCAGATTCAGATGCTACCTGTTTGTTACTCTTACATTTTATTAACTAACTCTTTCAGTATCCAGTGCTGGACATGGGTCTCCTCAAACCCATTGCCTGTGCATGACGGATGTATGGCCTTAAAACGCCACGCTAGCCAAGCGGGTTGGCGAGTCCATTCTTTTAGAGATGGTGTAATTCCTCAGCGTTTGTGGTAGCGGCTTTATTATCCCTTAGTCGCCTTTTATGACATGCACGGGAAGAGATCATGGTGGTGCTATTCTATAGCCGACTGACACCATACGGCACGTTATTATATCGAATGCAAATAGATCAAAATAATTTTATCGACAACAATAAGTAGATTCCGCGAAGTTGCGCAGTACCTATTTCAGAATCCATTACATGCAATCCATTCCATCCATCAAGAAGAGAATATAATCCCATTCCATCAAAGTAGATATAATGGGATAAAGGAAGCTTTTACTTATCCTATATACTTTTCACTTCACTAGGTACTTTGGGTGGGAAGGAATTCAACTCGTGACCACGGCTGGTGTAACCCGTGCCGAAACGTTAAGTAGAAGAAATAAAAGGTAAATAAAAATCGTTATTTATAGCGTTCAGACCCGATTTACTATACATATAAAATGGTAAGAAGTCTGTGGACGAATAGAGGTGGATGGTGCAGCAAAGAAGTAAGGTCTATATAAATATATATATATATATACATACAAACGGTTTAGCTAATCGTTCTGCATGTGTGAATGACACGCTATAAAGTTGTTAGACCAAAATAGTTCTTTATTGCAGGTAAAGGAATTCTGCATTTTTCCCGCCAACCGCAGAACTGTGGTCGACTTTAATAACAACATTGGAAGTGGGACAAAAAAAATGTCATTTAGTCCGTCTGGTGGACAAAGGTGACTTCTTCATTATCGTGGCTATCCACCGTGGATAATATGCCGACATGGCTGCGAGGAAAAAAATGTAAAATATTGCCGCGTGAGGGTGGGCCTTTGACATTTCCGTTTAATCTCTATAGAACATTTAGAGCAGACAGACTGACTTTTCTGAGCAAGTCGGTGAAATGTGCCCCGACTGTGCTCACCTATAATAATATTAAGTTATTGTCATGAATTGTAGGTGAAAGTTGTACACGATTATGGATTTTACATATATATATTAATAAATAATTCAAGATCGTAAGTTTTTCATGTACCATACTCCCCAATAACCAGCGTCATTATTATTGAGGGCCCAAAAGACTCACAAACAAGTAGTGTCACTGCAATTTTAAAGATCTATTGTGACCCCTTTAGAGTACTTTAAACTAAAGCTCACTCCCAAGATCCACATTTACTATGAACCATATAATGATCCTGGATATGGGGTTCTTTGATCGCATCTGGAGTCAAAAGGTGACCACCCGGAAAAGGACTTTGTTTAAATGTCAAAGCTGGACAGTTACAGTTTACCTTTTAACTGCTACTTATCTACGCTAATACTAGCTCCGTGTGGTGTCGGCTGGCATCGTCAATAGCGACAACCACCTTCATTCGCCGCTGCCGCAGTCTCGCCATGACCACGGCCAATGTATCAATTACACAAAATAAATAAAGTCGTGAGTGATCCGTTTACGCAAGTTATTATGTTTAACCGCGATAACAAAAATCAGTACATTTGTAAATTTCTGTATATTTTAAGATGGCCGCCGCGCCATCTTAAAATATGTTAGTTTTATTTTAGTTGCGTTTCTTCGCAACAATCATCTAAACCTTGTTTTCTGCTGTACTTTTTATCGCATATTGATAATTTTAAATAGTTTTGACGTTTGACACTTGTTTTGATAACGTCAGTCTAAATAACGAGTATTCTCAGAAATGTCGGTTATCGCGCTGAGGTCATATGTGAGTCATGTCCTCACAGCAAGTTATTCAATCTTGTAAAATCCTAGAATGAAACATGATAATATAAATGTTTTGTTATGTTGAACAGGTCTTAGAATGTCTTAGTCTTAGATTAGATACAATAGGTAGATTCTCTGAAATCTCCCACTTTATCCTATTCTCCAATGTACATACATTACGATAACATTGGCATACCTTTAACAATGAATTACCGTACCTTTAATTGCATACTTTAATACGAAATACGTTATTGCATAGACGTGGATGACGCGTTCGGGTGTTTCCGGATTAGCCGATGGCCAATTTATACGTAATGTATCTGTACGTGTTTCGGTAGTGAGTGAAACATGCCAGAGCATACGTCTATCCTAACCGCTCCTCATTGTTCCTGTCCTTTCTATACATCCATACCTAATTATCTAAAGGTATGCAGCGCATCCGAGGGGGTGGCAATGTTTGTCATTCTGGACTGACGTTGGCATGTATCGCGGATGTTCATGGACGACAGTATCTACTTACTATCAGGCGGACTGTATGCTCGTCTGCCGCTTTCGTTGTATAAAAAAAATCACTGGAGGCCCTTTAGTCTAGATGTAGTTAGTGAAGATTTTTTTGAAATTGGAAAGTCATGATCTCAATAGATAGATTTATCTGAAATCTCCAAAAAAAATATAATTCAGCGAACACTCGGTCGGTCAATGCCTTTATACATTGCACATTCTATACTATGCAGTTTTTGTGCCGAGACCGGTCCACGGACAATGCGCATCCGGTGCATTGTCGAGATCTGCATCTTCATGCTAGCATAATAGCTAGCACAAGGGCACCTCTGCGTGCAATGACTAATGTTATTTTTGTGTTCAGAGCTGTATTTTAATAGTTTCGAAGAGGGTCCAAAAGCTTTTGTTAGTGTTGTAAAAATGAGCGTTTGACGCTCGAGTGCTGAGTGAGCGCCAATGAACACGTAAGGCTCGAGCGTTAAACACTCGTCAGCGTTATAGTAATAGTTGTTAACGTTTATTGATCTTTAACCCATAAAGTTAAAAGCTTCAGACTAAACAGGTTCGGGCTCATTAGCGCTGATCTAAGGCTCATCCATCTATATGTGTGTGCATATTGGATGCGTCTTTCACACACTACGGCACAACACAGCGGGGTCGACCGGACGGTAAATTTAAACGAGCTAAATAAAGCGCACTCAAGACGGACCGTGTTTTCTCTATCTTGTCTCGATTTGATTGAGCTGAATTAATACATGACCGGCATCAAGGTCATGGCTAATTGAAGAAAGAATTCATTTGAGAACTTATCTCTATGAGAGAATTTTACCATTATTTTTTTTTGTCTTCTGTAATACTTGTTTATCTGTAACAAGTCACCGTCCATCATCACCATCAATGGGGAGGAGGTATGTTGGTGATGATGTTCTTCAAGTATTGCAATATAATAAATAACGCCACACTCAGTGTGCCACACTAGCATTACCTGTGTTGAGGGTCTAGTACAAAGAGGAACACAATATGTGAAATACCCAGACACACACACATTAAACACAGTTTTAAAATAAAGCAATTGTGGGAAGATAGTGAACGTTGAATATCTAACTAATACCTGTTTAAGTTGGCGCTTTTTAGAATCATGGTCCTGTTACCATAGGAAGAGCGCTGACAGTTCTATTAATTTTATGTAAATACCGTTTCTTTCGTTATATAAAATAAAATAAAAATGCCTTTATTATTCCTTTAATAATTTGATTACTTACATACAATTGATTATCGTATTAATTATTTTTATTTACTATTTCATCACTATTATTCATTTATTATATTATTATGATATTTTTTTATATTTATTATATTGAGCACAAATTATTATTCATTGTAATATTGTATTGTTATTATTGCTTCTCTTTTTTTATTGTTGTTTATATTTCTTCATTCTACTATTCATCAATACAATATAAACATCCATTATATTGTCATATAACTTAAAAAAAAAAAAAAGTATTCCCAAAGGACTACCGAGTTGTAAAATGATTTTTATAACGTTGGTTTTTTTTAAATAAATAAAAAATCTGTTAAAAATAGAAGTAAATCGGATTAACGTGGGCCCGAGTAATATTGTGTTTACATGTGTGTGCGTAGTAATCTTCTTATCCACGTCGAGAATGCCAAGCAGTTTCATCAACGGGGTAGTTGTTTATATGAGACACACGACGCCAATGCTACTGAAAAAAATTATAGAAATATTTATTTACATCAATTATTGATCTAAAGATTTATGTCAACTGTCATTGCTCTTCTTATAATAATAACCGGACCATAAAAGAGTTGCATATAGCTTCCTATGCAAATGAAGCTATCTATCTATATGTTAAAAAATCTGTGGTCGTGTTGGATACCATTCTGCATAAATTGATCCTTGGACAAAAATGGAATTTAAAATTTTGCAGAAAAGAAGATTGTGTGTTTGTACCTACTAAATTATTTTACAATACAAAAAAAATATAATACAATACAATTAAAACACACAAAAAAGTTATACAAATGTTTATGTAAAAATACAAAAATCTTAAAAATATCAAATTTGGAAGTTATGCATAATTGTATCCAGTAGAGGTAGGAGGTAGGTATTAGTCATTTGTATGAAGCTATGTGGTAAAAAACATAGTGGTCGTTTAAGTAGTTTTGCGTTAATTCATACACAGAAAATCTGTTTACATTCGCGTTTCCATTTTTTCTACTTATGCCGAGATAACCTGATTGACCTATGGAGAGGAGATACAGAGAATATGGTATGTTAACATTAGCACCATTAACCCTGAGATAACCTGATTTAAGAAAAAAGATCCGTGATATCATAGAAATTGCTAAACTATAAACAAACATGAGCAATTTAGCAAAGTGAAAAAAATGGCGGGCGGCCTGTTGCCGCTTGGAAGTGGGTCGACGCGGCAACGTCGCATAGCGGTACTGACGCGGCGTGGCAACGTGGCGATCCGCGAGCGATGCGACGTTGCCACATTTCCACATGAAAATTGATGCACGTAACAATTGTTTTTATAGTACAATTAATAAACACGTTGTTTTGAGTAATTTAATTGTAATTATATTATCAGTTGATTGTGCGATTTTATCCATGACAAATAATTAAGCAACAGAAAGTACTGAAGCAGGTTTGGGTTTAGGTTCTCTGGCTAAAATAGGAAGGAGCCAGACTTGATGAGTAGTGATGAATGTCATTCTTTGTAATTTAAAATTAGTTCTGTGCGTTATTCAAAATCAATTTTTGTTGATTATGATTTGCTGACCATTTAGATAAGATACACTTTATTGTACTTTATTCTGGGGCACACCAAAATCATACAGAGAAATACAAAGTACAAGTAATTATACGCACAACCTTTGGGTGGTAAGGGAAAGTCTGTAGGTAGACAAAATAGAAGTAGATGTTGCAATAAAGAAATAATGTCTTTATATATATATACAGTATACATACATACATTTAACTAATTAATTATACATACAACTTTTATTATTTCCCGTTCGTTTAAATACCAGTCTTTAGTTATTATGGCTTGCAATATCGTCACAAATCAAAAGACGCACTATTATTAAGTTATTACATATTACCAGTGCTTTTATGATAGCTAACGGAAAGACCATTGCCGTTTTTTCTCCAGATACATCTAGAATCTCTAGTTAATAGCAAATTCATTTTAGCGATGCATTTCAGGACCAAAAAAATGTGTGATTAATTTATTGACTACAGATAAGATAGGTACCCTAGCAATAAAATAAGACCTGAGCTTTCGCAAGATTGCAAACTACTTTTGCGTTTGTAAACGGGTTACAAAAAGGTGACTTTAAAGTTCATATTTGTTTGTTTCAAAACGTTATATTTACGATTGGCATCACCTAGCCGCTTATTGAATAAGTTAATATTGAGCTGCAAAAGAGTTTGTATTATATTTGTACTAATACTCGAACAATGCTATAATAAAAAATGTATACTTAGTTTATGCAGCTCTCTTGATTCTCTGTTTAAACAAAGGTCGCGACTGGTAGAGAATGCCATAAGGCATTTAGTTCGCCTATTGCAGGTAAATTTAGTCTGAGCAAATATGTGCAACATAGTTAGTACTTAGATTGAAATTATAATGTTCTATATGTAAATGAGAACACAACTTTAATAATTTATACTTAATCATTTTAATGTACCTAATATAATAATGTAGTCCATGTAAATAACTTAATAAACCATAATATAATTTTAATTTATTAATAAACTCCGGGAAAATAAATTAAATGTCTTTTTTCTGTAAAATTACATTCTTTTGAAACTTCTGGCAACATATTGCACTAAACGCCACCCCTAAAAATACACCGGTGTTCGGTATTAAAATAAACCATTTTACGCGATACGAAAAATGCATTACGCTACGTTACATCCTTTATTGTACGGACAAAAGCGATCTGGCAACGACGCTGAAGAGGTTTGGCAACGTCGGATACATTTTTTTGAATTGTACGTTTGTAGCAGTAACACATTTAAAATGTAGGTATGCAAAAATAAGCACATGACTGAAAATAAGTCTAAAAGATTAAACGCAGTGTCATTTACGGCATTACAATGAGTTTTCTGACCAACAATTTATCACAATTTATAGCAGTTTTGTTTTAAAGGGAATTAAAAGACACAATCCAGGGTTCGCTGATATATATAATTGATATTTATCGTCAAAACTAGAATTATGGACGATTCCACGCTTTGAAATTGTTATACTGACATAAATAAAAATATGGTCACTGCCACTGCCAACGATCCAACACTAAAGATTATAATTATAATTTAGTTGAATGTTGATTAAATACACTGATTATTAATCTCGACTAATTTTTGTTACTCTAATTTTACTCATTTTTTTTTCATATTATTGTTATAAATAATATAAAATATTATTCTCATAAATAAATATTATTGTCTATTAATCAAACTTAAAGTTTCATTTAACAATTTTGACAGAATGAAATTCGCGTCTTTTTTATATACATGATATATATCGGATATTTTGATACTTATTATAAATATCGGATTTTTACGAACCCTGATAAAAACATATTTTGCGGGGAACTAATAATGTGAGCAGCAGAAATACTGAGTGGCAGCAAATTGAAAAGTGGATCAGGTCGAGGTTCTCGGGTGACAATAAAGATATAGGAGACCCGCGTCGACTTTGTATTCACAATGTTAGTATTTATATTACGTTTGTTTCGTTGATCATGATTCGGTGCCCATTTCGTATTTTATTGGTGCTCGTTCAAATACAAATCCTTGATAATGCCATAACTACTCTCAGTTATACTAACATTGACTGGAAAGAGATTCCTTTTGGGAGTAAGTCCGCTTTTGTACGGTAATATTGTAATAATTCATTATAAGTACAATAGAGAACGACAACAACATATTCTGGCACATAAATTTACATTACGATGTGTTTAATATCAGCTTATATAACATTCATTTTTTCGGAATGCCTAAATTCTTGTGGCCCTAATGGCCTTTCAAGAGTCACCGGACATGTATGGTTTAAAGCGAGCGCAGAAACGACTGAGCAGTCAGGAGCAGAGTGTGTGCAGCAACGAGTCTAAAGACTCCCCCGCCGGTAGACCGGCGGAGGAGTCGTAATATCTATCAAGAAAAAAATATCATCCTAGACATCAGAGCATCGATTGAGAAGAATCAAGAGTGTCTCATCGATTTAAACAGAATAATGAATCAACGAAATTTTAAATACATAATATACAATTTTGTAATGGTTCTTACTTCTTATACTCTTTACTTAACTTTGTTTGTTTAAACATATTGTCTAGTAGTTATTGTCTGTGGCTTCATTCGCGTGGAATTACTATTAATAACTAGCGAGCCGCCCTCGCTTCACTTCGGTTTGTTTTTTTTTTTCAAAATTAATTTTTTAAAATCTCAGAATAAAATAAAGTCTATATTAAACACGGATAATGTAGCTTAATATTTGTGAAATAATTTTTGTAACCGGTTCAGTAGTTCCAGAGATTACCCTCAACATATCTATAAACACACAATTTTACCTCTTTATTATATTAGTATAGATAGTATAGAAGTATAGATGTCCTATGTGTAAATTCGTTCCACGAACTACACTTATGCTAAATTTGATAGTTGTACGTTAATTTATTGCAGAATTATTAGGTAACAAGCTTTACAATTTACTTATTTCCCAAGTTGCAACGAAATCGGTACAGCCGTTTCGACGTGATTGAGTAATGTACATGTACAGTACCCGCGTTATTACCTAAGTCAACTCCCTTCCACAACGTTTTCTTGAAGAGATTGCTAGACAGCAATAAGACCGCCTGGTTATATTCTCTTCTTATAGCATTATTCCTCATTTTTGTCATAATGTAACAATTATAGAATAAAGAGTTTTATCTATATATGTATATAAATATCCAAACCTACGTTTCTATAATATTAGTGGAATAAACAAATCAACTGTAGCATTTACAATGTTAGTAGACACGGCACACAGACGCGTAGTGAACAATCGTATCTTTGTTATGTATTTTAAAATTGATACAACAGGAAATAATCCTTAAGTAAATACAACTCTGTTTCACAATTTTTTTATTATTAATCATACAAATACAAAATAGTGGGGTTTATTTTCATTGATATTTTTAAATATTCGGATAAAAACGACGTTGCTTTACATTTTAATATTTTGACATTATTGAAATTTCCGAAACTTCGCTTTGCGTGAAATAGAAATTGTCTCTTCAGAATCATGCGGTAAACTTTAGACCACTCGCTTATTTAACATCGCGACAAGCCAGTCGCAGTGGGCGGGTTGAGTCGCGTACAGTCGCACTCCGGCCAATCACGTGCGACCAGCTGCGTGCGCATAGACGGCCGATCGAAGCTCACCCCAGTCGCACCGCGCACTGGTAGACGGCGCGCGTTTTTTCGTCGCAGCCAGTCGCAACACGTGGGTTTCTCCATATTATAGTGTTCTTACAAAAATGGGTGACACAGAACACGGAGCGGCGATATACCATTTTAATCCGATACGGATAATCGACGAGGTGAAGAAAAGGCCGGGCCTGTACCAGAGCGATTATCCGGCAGATCGTGACGAGAAGCTGTCTTTATGGAAGGAAGTTGGCGCTGCTATATTCGAAGACTGGGACACGTGCAATAAGGCACAAGCGTATGACAGAGGTGCGGCCATATTAGAATCTATATAATAAAATGGAAATCGTAACAAAGCAACGTTTGTATGTACAATATTTTTTGATAAGTAATTGCAATATTAAGTATAAATGACAAAGAGCCCAAAACAACTATTTTCGGACTATTTGTTTGTCTGTCTGAAAGAACATCACGCGAAAACTTACTGGAAGGATCTTAATGCAAATTAGAATAGTTATAGATAGCTCTTGCACCGGATTAACCACAGGAATCGTTCAAAGTTCACGCAAACGAAGCCGCGGGCAAGTTCCAAAATGTACGAATATAGCTTTTTGACAACCTAGATTATGTTGCGTCTCTTTTTGTTTCTTGAAGTTAAAAAGGATGCAGCATATTTATGACAGAGTAAAAATTGCACGTTTTGAAACGTATCCCTCGTTGCGTTTTGAAGGGTGTGAATTTCGGGAACATACTTTAAATTATTGGATTGGAAAGGAAACAATGGATGGAATTATTTCACGAATGACATTTTTATTTTTACTCGAGTTTTGAGAGGCAGAAACAACCCAGCAATCGTTTATTGAAAAAGGTACAATATTAAAGTAGTTTGCGTTTATTTTCTATAACAGGCAAGGTCAATCTGGGCGATCGGGTATATTAAATAATAGGTATCAAGCGATCAGGCGAATAGGTATATTAAAAAATAAATATGTATAACTGGGCTCCGGTTTTCCTGCGCGCGGATTTTCTTTTTATGTTGTTCGATTAGTCTCAGTTTTTAATCGCATTCCAGGGTCATTTTTGTGGTAGTAAATCCACTTTCTAAAAATTAAAATATACCATTGTTAAAATGGATTACCAGCGAGTCCCTTCCTAAGGGAACCGGGACAAGTGGTCCAGGCTTCGCTTAGGAATTGATTTATGCCATAATTATCACTTAATTCCATAACTGTCACTTGATTTCATTACTTGTTTAATGACGGAAACTTTACTGATTTAGTTTAGGATATTTAGTCTTTTTAATAACTATAAAATAAATAAAAATAATGCTATAATAGGCTTGAGCCACTATCTATTATTTCGAAAAATTGCGATTACTGATTTACAAATAAATGCAATGGAATAGCTATTACATTAGCAGTTATTACATTAGTCTTCCTAAAAGAATGACTTCAAAATCTGTTCAGTAATTTTAGAGTTTATCTCTTACATATAACAAAAAAAAAACTCTGTTTATAATACAGTATAGAAGTATAATACAGTATAGAAGTATAATGCAGTATAGAAGTATAATGCAGTATAGATTATTACGTACTTATTCTGCTGTTGTAATTTCAAAACAAAATTACCTGATTATATTATATTATGATAGGTGATATGTATGTATTACCTTTTGTCATAGACAATTGATATAACATCTTTATATTTTTATGTACCTATATACTAAAAATTCTTCTTTTTTATTACTGTTGTCCCACTGCTGAACAAAGGCCTCCCCTCTATTATGCCAATTAGCTGTGCTTAACGCCACACTGCACCAAGTCCTGTGGTATGCATCTACTCGTCTACGCACTAAAAATTTATCGAATAAAAAATATGGCGCACTTCTACCATAATATTGAGCAATGTAATTAAAATGCACTTAAGCGGAGTTAGGTTAATTAGCCAGCGGTTGATAAGCGATAGATCTTTACAAACGATAACAATAATTAGTTTCATTCGTTAGCATTATAAATTAAATTAAATGAGATTTACTTTCTACATTCTTCGGCAAAAGTACGAAAACACGAGGAGAACATACAAATATTTTTTTGTAATAAAAGATTATTTATAGTTTTAATAATAATATTTATAATGCAGTTTTATATGGAATAAGTCCTAATAATAATAATTGTGTGTTGTAGCTATGGATTTTATATTTAGGACGCTGGCTCACTAATGAGATGTAAATCTCAAAGACATCAATTTGGTCTAACTGCCTTACCCTTACACAGCAAGCAATTTGGTAACACGGTCTGATGTAACATGGTTTGTAGGAATGTGGAGATGGTAGCAGTTCAGATGGAACTACATATATGAGTTGCTTGTGACCACCACATGGATAGAAAAGATTATTTATTTATTTATTAAAGGTTACCAATAGAGCATACATCACGTAAATGAAAGGGTTACATGCAAGAATGTTAATTATATAAATGTCACTTACAAAAAGTAAAGACAGCAAAAAGGAATTCAAATCACCATAGAAATTTAAAATTAAATTATAAATTAAATTTAGTACATTTTTTAAGCCGATCACAGATTTTTAAACTAATATTTGTTCCGTTGGAAAATGTTGCAACATACTTATGAAACTGTTTGCAACAACTATTAATTCAAAAAAATAAACGCCCCTTAAAATAAATATTAGTTAATAAAGTAAGTGGTCGCATTACGGTAGGGGATCGGAATTTGGTAAGTTTGCGTTATAAAAAACGTGTCGAACAAATAAACAGTAAACCTGATGGAAAGTTGGATACTATCTAGAACGACGAACGTTGTTTCGCCCACGGATGCGGTCTACCCCATTGGCGATTCAGGAGAGGATTTTGGAAAAAGAATTGAAAAGGATTAATCAATAAGGAACATAACTGGATGAGCTTTCTTCTTCTAAACATTAAACATCTAGTATTTAAGCAATTCAATACTTATGATAAGCTAATGACCGTTCACTATTACAGTTCTCCAAGTGCAAAGAAAATGGCGTTCTCTCCGGGACGCGTACAACAGAGAACTACGAGCGCGACGGACTGGTGTACGGGTGAACCGGAGAGTGTACATGTACTTCAAGAGGATGAGCTTCCTTGGTGGCTTCGAGGGGAGCGTCAGTGAAGAGTAAGTTGACTTGATAAAAGAGTTTTTACGTTGCCAGCTTTTATCTGATGCGCGACTTACGAACGTTACCAAGCAGGGAGTGAATTGTTCTGTAAACTGGTGTACCATGTTCTTCAAGAGGGGATTTCTCCGCAGTTTCTAGGAAAGTATCAGTGGTAAGAGAGATAAAATTTAGGGACAAACTGATCGATAACAATTATTACATTTTCGCGTATCATGAAGCAATGCTTTGGACCGACATAACCAGTGTATCCCAAAGATCTTAATTTGCTGTCTCTTCTCAAAATCAACTCAACACAGTGCGATAGATTATTCTTTGGTATCTGTGGTAGTTATTTTTTGGCATCTGCAATTTTGATACGTTGATTACAGTACAGCAATGTTGAACCAACGTGCTTCTAAAAAGTTGCTTAAATTTGTCTATTAAACGGGTATTAAACGAATATATATGTACCTATTGTATTTTACTCGACGTTTGGGCTGGATTACATCAATCGTGGCCACGATCTAACCATGAGCTGGAGAACGCGAAATTTTGAAGAATACACATATGGTATTCCCAAAAATGTTACCAAAAGTTTAAGTATAGCACCACCCCATCTCTTCCCGTGGGTGTCGTGGGCAACAAAGCCGCTACCATAAGCCCTGAGAAAATATACCACCTCTAAAAGAGTTGGACTCGCGAACCCTCTTCGGCAGCGTGGCGTTTTAAGGTCGTAAATTCCTCATTACAAGACAATGTGCATGAGGAGACCCGTGTCCAGCTTACTCTTAAATGATAACGTTTGTTCACCTTCACGAAGTAGTGTCATAGTAAGTTCATTAGTTTCTCAAACTGTTTATACATCCGCCTTTCCTTCCTACGTTTATAAACAATAATTAAACCAAATTAATGCTAATACATATTAGTGGACTCACTAAGTCGTCCCTCTCCAATTTATTACTCTAATACCTGTCCTGACCACTCTTCTGTCGACAAGACCATATTAAACGGGTACCTTTCACTTGTTTTTATTAAAGTGAAGAACGTACTTCGATGTTTACTTGATGGCAATGCATGTGGAGGCACGGAATTCCTAATTCCTTTTAAATTAAATACCCAGTTTTAAATATTCCTAAATATCCAGTTTGTTGTTTTATGTAGTCTTAAAAAGGAATAAGTGTAAGAATAAAATCTTTAGAAGTGGTTGGGTCTATGTAGTTCCTCCCCTCTTTTTTTATGTACGAAAGCGGCAGACGAGCATACAATCCATCTGATGGTAAGTGGATACTGTCGCCCATAGACGTCCGCGATACATGCCAACATTACTCCAAAATGAGAAACGTTGGCACGCCCTCGGATGCGCTGCCTACCTTTGGGGATATAGGAATGGATTTGGAGAAATGGTTGGGAAAATGGGGAGGGATAGGATAGGAATGGGCTCTGGCACATCTCACTCACTACCGAAACACGTACGTACATTAGGGAAATAAGATAAAGTGGGAAATACAAGGAATTTCAAGGTAGTCTTCTATGAGAGAGGGGGTAACGTGGCCAGTCGAGCGCGCCCAGCGGCTGTTGGATTGCAGCGTACACACTCCCCCTCAAAAATCTGTTTTGTAAGTAATAAACTGGCCCACTTTTTAAACTGCTTCCGGATCAGTTGAGCGCCAGCAATTTCAAAGTGGTAAATTCGCCCGCGGCTCAGTTTTTACGCACGCCAGTTGCCACCTATGTCCCTTTTAATTACGTAGTCTTAAGTCAGCTGCAACCATATGTAAATTTTCGCTGCCCTCGATGCTAATTCGCCTCGGGCCAAAGGTTGACTGACGCATAGTCGGAAAATGACTGCAATTGCGACATACTTAGATTTATAAATAGACAGTCCAATTAGTCGTTAATAATATTTGTTTGTTTCCTATAACTAATTTGAATTACCAGTAACTTATCGGTTTTGTTGTTACTCTTGAGAAGCGCTCAGAGCTCTGAATATTGCTCAATTTGAGTGAACAACATAGTCTGTCCCAAAAGGCTTTATTTATTTATACTTAATGGTGGGTTAGGTTTAGGTTTTCTGGTGGCAATAAAGATATGAGAGTCCCGGGAAGTGGTACTCCGTCGACTGTGATAACCTGATGACATTCTTAGTAATTTTAAATTGTGTACTTTAGTTATTCAAAAATAGATTGTTATGTTGATCACGATTTGCTGTCTATTTAGATTTTTTCTGCTCGATTAAATACGTGCCTTGCATTAAACATTCGATAAGTTTAAAATAATTCACATCGAATAATTTTTTGCGCGGTTTATGTTTATGCTCAAAGCCAGCCTCTCTCCCTCTAAAACTAATTTGAAAACTCCCGAATTCGAAACGTTGTAGAACAAACATGTCCATTCAGCAACAAATAAGGAACATGTTATAGGTAGTTCCCGTAAAATGCGTTTAACAACGCAAAAAGATTGTAATAGTGCTAACGCCAGAACGCTCTTGTATTTATTAAAACGGACGTAAAAAAAAACCATTCTAAATGGACAGCAGATCATGATGAACAAAACGAAGAAGCAAGTTTTTAAATAAATAAGAATGTCATCACAAAGTCTACGAACTCCTATTTCTGTATTGTCTGTCACCAGCGAACCTAAGCCACCTTTAAATTTGCTATCAACAATTTGCTGCCCATTCGGTATTTTCTGCTGCTCAGTCAGTTTTCTTTTACATTTTGTGCAGGGAGGAAGATTCAACAGTCAACCACGGCCCAGACCCACTAGTCGGTGCGGTACTCATGAAAAAGAAGAAAAAAGGACCCAAGAAGAGACGGATCAAACATGACACCTCCGACAGCGATCCTCCAACTGAAGAGATAGAAATGCCTGTATTCCCTTCAGAAGTGTTAGGGGATGACACAGACAGTGATAAGCTGTTCCTCATGTCCTTCCTGCCGGAGATAAGGCAGCTGCCGCCGAATATTAAGATGTGGGCGAGGGCGCAGATAGCCAAAGTAATGCAGGAAGCTGTTACCTGTCAATATGAAAATACGAATCCCGGATCTTCGGGCGTTGGAAAGAACGGATTTACCGCGATCAAAATACAGAGGCGGGAGAGTTCCGATTAAAGAGGTTTTTGTTTTTAGTCCTTGACAAACAATATGAATGTGACGTCATCTGAGAAACGGCACTGTCGGTTTTAGTTACAAAATTTTGAAACAGAGAAATTTTAAAAAATCTAGTGAAATCTAGAATCAAATGTTAGAATTCTATTCAAACAGATTCTTGAAACATCATTGAAAGTGGAAAATCTTAATCAAAGCCAATACCGAAAATAAGGTCCCTTTTGCTCTATAATGTCACATGGTACGGAATTAACTGCCATTTTCAGTGTATTTCAAACATCTCTTACAAAATCTACGGCAACAGACGGTGCAAGTTAACAGAGAAACTGTATTTCGCTTACCAACGGCGATTTTAATGTCTTAAGATGTTCTCTACCAGCTAACCCTTGTGTGAAACGGAATGATACACTGGAAGTGCGAAGAGAGAATATTACCATATAAATTCAACAACCGTTTTTAAAGGAATATTTACACAACTCTTACAAAATTAGCTATAATTTCTTAGCTACTGGACAGATACTGGATTCCGATAAAAAAATACACTACACTTTCAAAATAAATGCCCTATGGCCTATATAATAATAATAATAAATAATAACATTGAATCGAAACAATTGCAGAGATTTATCTAAACAAGCAGACAGATGTTCTTTATTTATATTATTATACTGTTGACACGTTCGTAATAGTGTCTCGTTATTTTCGGCCTGGCAGTTTTTCGTCCATATTTCAGAAGTAAACACGTGGATGATTGATGGAAATGATGAAGCTCGTTTTAGTGGGTTTTTTTCTGGCGGCGACAATTTTTGGCACAGCCTTAGGTAATGTTTAGAAGACATGAATGAAAAAGAAATATGTTCTTCAATGTTAATATTTCTTGGTGCTGTGATAGCCTAAGTGTAATTCTCGACTATCGTTCGTGAGGTCACGATCCTCAATCCGTAGCACGCGCTCCAGACACGTGGACTGACGAGTTGAAGAAGTTCGCCGGTAGTGTTTGGATGAGAAGAATCAAAGATCATGTGTGATGGAGAGCCTTGGGAGAAGCCTACATTCAGAAGTGGAAAGACATATGGCTTATTAATACAAGGAGAGTTTATCGACCGCGAGTTTCACGAACATCAGCCAAAAGATTACATAATCTTTTGGCTGATTTATTATCGTCATCTGATCACTGGTATCTCTGTTATCATCATGTACGAAGTTTGGTCGCATACACGAGAATGGTATACAATATTCTCGCCTGAACCGTTCGAGAAACTGCCCTTGTGTAAATTAGCCTATAAAGCCCAAAAGACTGATGATATTTGTATGGATTAATAAATACAATAATGTTCTTAATTTGTTAATTGTATATCAACTAATGGCGTATTGTTTCTCGAGCACACGGATTTCCTCACGATGTTTTCCTACACCGTTTAAACTCATAACCTCAAGAACGTGCGTTAGGAATAAATAGACCAATATAGACTTAATTTTGGGTTAGAGGTGTGATCGATGTAACTTGTTACTTACGTGGTTATAAATAAATATAATATATTATGTAAATATAACGTAATTTTATTCACCTTTCTAGCAACACCCGTGGTCTAGATTCATTGATAACTATTTATTACCTGTAAAAATAAAAAAAATAATGAATTAGTAGTGATAAATTTATTAAATAATAAGGCAATAATAGAATTCAATTAAATGGGCGGCAAAACGACGATAGGAAATTAAAAGGTGGGTTAGGTAGGTTCTCTGGTGACAAGAAACAGAAGACCCGCGAAGGGATACCGCGCATCCACATGGTGATGACATTCTTAGTGTGAAAAAAAAATCAATTATTAAAAAATAACTTGTTTTGCTGCTTATTAAGTCTTTTATATTAGTGATTATTAATTTACACTGATATTACCTAAAAGAAAGACCTTTTCATTTGTACAATGTAAGATGTAACCTCAAAACTACTCGACCGATTTTGATAATTCTTCCACTATTAAGAAGCTAAACTAATGCAGATGAACATATGCTTGAGTGTTTGAGTTCCCTAGGGAATCGTTATGCCTCCTGAGCGAAGCCGAAGCGGGTCTCTTGTAATCATATATATATTTGTTTATCGGGTTGGCAATCCCACATTGATCGATTTTTAACTAAACCCTGACAGGGATAATTAAAACGCAAAGGTTTCTGATCACTGACATAAGGAATGTTATGTGAACGGACCTTATTGTCGGTATGGATTTAATGACTAATCAAGCTTTTCTATTTTAAAATTAGTTGTTTCAAGATTATGTTTAAATAGAAACATGCAACATGAAATTTTTAATATAAAGTATAGCAATATTTTTTTTTATATAGACTACTAAAGCCTTAAAATATTTGGGAAATTAGAACCACCTATAAGTTCCCTATTCATCTTTTAAATTTTTTACACATTCAAAAATATTTCGGCCAAACGTCCCATAAATATCCTGTGCACATCGTACACTAATATTTTTATATCATTTATTAACAAAACAATTATTATAAAAAAATATATATGATTTATCATAAAAACATCTTTCTACTCTTTAGTATCATTCGTAATTATATCTTTCTGCGACAGACATATTTATCAAGTCTAGAATTGTATATCTAGGTATGTACTTAGATTGCTTACGTATAAGTAGGTCTGTAGGAGTATGTTACTGAGACATAATGTCACCATTCCAATATTGTCAAAATGGCTCCCACCCAACCCAACCCAATACCGCAGTTCAACCAAGTCAACAAAAATGATACCTGTGTATTACCTACAACGCTAAAGCTACTGTACAATATATACCAGTCAAACTACGTAGGTACAAAACCACAAGAAAAACAACACACTTAGGTACTACAAGAGTAATATACCTATAGAATAAGAATAATCAATGAAGCCCGTAACATTGTATTTACGAAAAACACGAGTGCGACGTTGCCAGATCGCGGCGTTACGCGGCCAAGGCGCGGCGGCGTGCCGCTGCGATCTCGCACCGACTCCGCTGCGTACGTCATTCGGCTTCCGTTGCTCGTGCGGGCAACACCGCGCGCGCACCGCTTGAATGTACGCAAAACGCAACGCGACCGTGCCATGACGTACTGCCTCGACGTTGAACTGTTCATAAAAGAAGTGCACAAATACCCGCAAATATGGGACTTTAACAACGAAGATAACAGATTCCAGAAAAAGAAACAGGATGCGTGGGACAAGGTAGCGAGAATATTCATCGCGGATTTCGATGATATGCCGAAGGATGAGAAAATTGATGTGTGTAAGTACAGGCATAAAGGCTCGTTTACACATGAGAGTCTCTCGAACGGTTTGGGCGAGAATATTGTCTACGATTCTCATATGCGACCAAACTACATACAATTTTCGCCTACAACTGTTCACATGATGATTAAAATCGACGATAACAGTGATCAGATGATAATAATTTGATAACAGCTGTTTATATTAGCTTTTGACCGATGTTCGAGAAATTTCTTCAATTGTGTAAATAAGCCATATGAGTAAATAAGCAGATTCATATTCATAGACTTCTGAAATATTTAGGTATTATATTATGTAGGGACACGGAATTATATTGTTTTACTGATGTCGAAACTAACTGAAAACAACTAAGTGAAATTACTGTGTGCGAATGATATTTTTGCACTGAATAATTGCGCGTAGACATTTTCTATTTATTTAAGTATTTAAGTCAACATAAACAATTTACCTAGACTAGACAAGCTTGACAATTTACCTACACACTGAATGTCTATTATAGATAGATAAAACAAACGATTAGTCATAAATCCCACGTGTGTCACAAAATAAATTCAATATGGCGACCGTGAAAGTTTTCAATGTCACGTTGTCTCGCTCAGACGAGATGAAGTGCGCAAATAGTCGAGTACCTATTAAATTCGATGTTTTTTTCAGACAGAAAACTGCACGGGAAATGGAGGAATATACGGGATTCATTTGTAAGAAACCTGAAGCGACCGGATGGGAAGAAATCGTACATGTACGCGAAGCATCTGACATTCCTCCACGAGGTCTACAATAAAGATGATAACCAGGGAAGTGACGGAGAAGCTGAGAACGACAATGACTCCAGTCTACCCTGGCACAGCGACAATGATGACCCGCCAAAGTTAAAAAAGCAAGGGAAAAAGAAGCTGCGATTTACAATTTTGAACGATGAAAATGTATGGGCGAACGATATGAACGACTCCCCGTCGATCATAGACAATTTAAAAAGAAGAAGAATAGATCATACGAGTACTAAGCAAGAGAATACAATAGAGTTTGTGGACACTCCATTCCCAGATGCGACTTCTACTAGTAATTGTTACCCAGTGGAGGACGAAGACAGATCTTTTTTTGAATCCCTTTTACCTGTCGTCAGGCGATTTGATATAGATCAAAAATTAGAATTCCGTAGCCAAGTAATTAATTTAATTAAAAATATTAGGTCAGGCAATTGTGATAGTGATAGCGCATTGAAACTTCTCGTGAATTCATCTGATTTAGAATAATTAAGGACAGTTTGTTTTAGTTTTTTTAAAGAATTTAGCTTTATGTGGTCATTCCAATTTTGCAAAGTGATAATATCGTAGATAACTTTTCTTACACTTGCGCCTACTTGTTTTTAATTCCCAGAATAAGTAAAGATGGCTGCGTAAATTAAATACCTAGTAAGAGAGACTTATGAATGCAAAATTAGATTTTTACATTTTTGGTCTCATCGCAAATGGCTAAAAAGATAACTGTAACATGCCACAATTTGTTAGACTTTTCATTTGCACAGCTGATATTTCTTTCGTAAGATGAATAAATTTGGCAGTTAATTTTAAATTAATAATAATTCCTAATTCCATTTATATTATTTACACCCCGTCCGTCCTCCTGGCTTCAGGAATAATAGTGTTACAAGGGTTGAGAAAAACTCCTTTTTCCCATCCTTTCCAAAGGTAGGCGGACCTGGGTGTGCCCACGTCTGTCTTCTAAATTGATATTTTCATGTGTCGCGGATGTCGCAGAGCGACACCACTTATAAATCAGGTAGACTGTCTGCTCTGACAGCCGCATGTTTATAAAGGGTTAAAGATCTCACTAGTCTTAGTATCTGGCAAACTACAGCAGACAATAAGATCCCTATTCAAAGATAATGTTACAAATGTACTCTTAATCTAAATAAGTCGGTAATTAAAGTACGTTGCTCGAGCAGACTATCTTGAACCAAAATAATATTTTGCAATGATAAATAATGAAACGGCCGTGTGGTGTCCGGTCGGCTTTAAAATAAGTATTTCCGTGGATGTCGTAAAAAGCGACAAGGGTAAATAAGCGGCTCCCATATGCCCTGAGGAACTACACCACCACTGAAAGAGTGAACTCGCCAACCCGTTTGACTAACGTGACGTTTTAAGAAATAAAGAAGAAAGACAATTTATTTATTTATCCCCAACACGACACACAAAACAGGAAATAATAACAACAACAACAAGTGTGTGTGTATGTGTGTCGCGGGTCGCGGTGACAAAAAGGATACTTATAGAGCTCCAGTATAAAGCCGTGGAACAGAAGGAAATGAATCACAGAGCGGATATTCTGCTAGGGCCTTATACAACGAACCACGCACGCACCCACGAACAACGACGAAGAGTGGATTAAATCTAAAAATGTTTAAATAGGCACTGTAAAAGTTCAAACACAATTTTCTGTTTATTTGCAATCGAGCAGTGAAGAGAAAATAAAATAATAATGGAATAAAATTAATCAATGAAATGAAACGTGAAAATATAAAATTGAATATACTGTTTAAATAGAAGGAGAATAAATACGAGTATAATGTATGTATATAATTTATAACACAGCAATTAGCAACGTTATTAAAATAAAAAAAGAAAGCGTAATTCAGAGAACAAGTGCTGAAAATTGCTTTTACCATTTTTAAATAATATGGAATGTAGTATTTTATATTAGAACTATGAATTTCTATATATATATATATATATATATATATATATATATATATATATATGTGTGTGTGTATGTATATATATGCATGGGTGTACATATACATATATGTATATAATTAGTAACAAAATTTTAATAATAAGGGCTAACATAGTCTATAAGTTAAAATTGTTACTAACACGAAAGAATGAAATATGGATCTTGAGGTCTGAAATAAAAGAATTATTATTATATTCAATGTATTGAATTCACATTGGTCCGCATTTTACTTCCAAGAATCCTCCATAGGTAATATTTTGCTAAAATCGGCAACAAGTAATAATAATTCCATCCGTCACTTGTTCCCATCTATCTAAATAAACGTAGTGCTGGCAACGTTCGGCGAAAGTTGCGGGGCGGCAACGTCGCGCGATCGATGGAGAGCGGGGGTGCCGGGGGGCGCGGGGGACTGACCCTTCAGATTACTACCACCATACATACGCATACATACAACAGTGTTGTTATTGTATATCGCCGCACGTGTATGACGTACGTATTCGAACGTAGACTAAATATAACTATATTAAATGTATGTATATTACACTACATGGGTGTTGTGGAGAGTAGGTTAGGTAATGGTCAGAGATATCTATTAATTTAATAGTCTATGGACAACGGGAAGTTGATAGACCTTCCTGTTAGGTACTAGCCATATGTAGTATTACTGACTGGTGTTGCCAGTCGTCTTGTATCTAATTGTAGTAAGGTAGGTAGCCCCATCCAGGTGCGGCGTGCCAACGCTTGTCATTCTCGACTGACGTTGGCACGTACCGCGCATGTCGCAGGGCGACAGTTTCCACTTACTCCAGGTGGACTGTATGCTCGTCTGCCGCATTTTTCTATAAAAAAAAATCGAGTACAGCACAGTCAAGAAAGAAAGGTTAGGTTATAAGTTTGTTAATCTATGGCAGCTATGGACATTCATTCTACCATAGCGACTAAATTAAGGGGCCGATTTCAACAAATCAGATGTCTAATTTTCGACTGGATTACGCAAGTGTCATAGAATATTCTTTTTTTTTAATATAAATCTAAAATTGCGATTAATGTAAAAGTTACCTAATACCGATCCCGTTAATCCGGCCACTGGTTTTTTTGAGTAATATCTAAATGGGCGCTTTTCGATTGGAATTGCTTTAGTTTCTTAACACTTATAATGCCTATCATTCGGGGAACCGAGTGGGTAGTTGCGTAGGGAGCGATACCGCCCACTCGGATCCGAGTGGGCATCTCGTACATTTTCGTATATAAACAATGAGCAAAATAACAAAAACTAATAGTTTGGCTGGCTCCTGGCATTGATTTCTTATGTGAACGTAGGCATTGAATGTGTTAAGTAAATAAAGCTAATACATATGTTGCAACATAATTCAATTCCGAAAACCGTCAATTTTAAATTATTAGGAAGCTTTCCGTTAATTTAAAAATCCTGTCGATTTTTTTTTCGTTTTAAACTTGGCGTGTGGCAGTATCGTACCAACCAACGGCTAACGCTAACTAATATTATTCATAGTATTTATTAAAAAAATAAAACAGTTCACTTGGTGGTAAGTGGATACTGTCGCCTATGCATATGCGAACATCACTTCAGAATGACAAACGTTGCCACGTCTTCTGAAGCACCACTTACCTTTGCAGATTTAAGAGTGTATTAATTAGGGTACAAGGTGTGATGGATGGGGACTGGGGAGTATAACGGGATGATAAGTTTTCCTTCTGTTCATTACACCCCCTCCCCCCATAATAATAAACATTTATTTGGGTCAAACGTGGTATTATTAGAGGTGTCACCGTTGGTCATTGTACACGTGCATGTTTCGCCCCAGTATACGAATGTTGACATGCAAATATAATATGTTTGTTTAATAGAAACTTATTAGAATACCTACTAAAATGTATGACACAAATTTATACACATGTACATAACAAGCATTCTCTAAAATGAAATTATACATATGTACATAACAAGCA
Organism: Sesia bembeciformis; assembly: GCA_943735995.1. Classification (NCBI taxonomy): domain Eukaryota; kingdom Metazoa; phylum Arthropoda; class Insecta; order Lepidoptera; family Sesiidae; genus Sesia; species Sesia bembeciformis. The sequence goes on along the minus strand of OX031045.1, from coordinate 1,638,621 downwards.
TTCTCTAAAATGAAATTATACATATGTACATAAAGCAACAAAAATAAACTAAATCACGATCAACAAAACAACTTATTTTTTAATTATTTACTGCACTAAATATTTTTGAATTACCAAGAATGCCTTCACCATGTCGACGGAGTCTCGCTTCGTGGTACTCCCTATACCTTTATTGTCCACCAGAGAACATAAACCTAGCGCATCTGTAAAGTTACCATCGATATACTCTGCTTGCTGCTCATTCGGTGTTTTCTGTTGCTCATTTAATAGTTTCTCTTTCAGAAAAACACCCACAATAATGTAATTGTATTAGTAGTAAAAGCTTAGTACAAATACAAACTCAGTTTAGTGGAAGTTATTAAATATAACAAGATTTGCACTAAAGGGGTAATTAATATCTTTAATGCAACATTGAAAATTGAACAAAAATTGAAAATATTATAACAAAATTGAACAAAAAGTTTTTTTTAGTGCAATCTAGAAAAAAAAACATATTTTTTAAAATACATATGTAAATAGTTTTAGTGCACTAAAAGTGCAATCTTGAAAGAAAATCATATTTTTTTAAATATGTAAATAAAATAAAAGGATTGCATAAAGGGGTTTTAGTGCAAGCATGAAAAAAAACATTTTTTTATTGCTATAACTTAAAGTATCACCACATGTTAGATGGTGATTCTATTTTAAAAGAATCTTGAAGCAGCGAAATTTCAATTAACGTCTTAAGTTATATTTTAATAACGACCTTTAAAATATACTCAAAATACCTAATGTATCACATGTTCATTGATAAGAAGATGTATTATCTAAAGATACTACAGAGGAGAATGAAGTACAAATATTGTTTGTACCAGAGTTCGCAATAACTAATTTAGATAAGGTAATTATGGAAGGACACTTTATAATTAATATACTTTAAAGTCATAATGACAACTACGAGCAGTATTGCGTCATTATCATTATGCTTTTCTGTTGCATCATCTTGTTTGTCGACAGGAAAACAGCAGAGACAAAAAAAAACTTTTTTTTTTTTTTTACTAGGACAAACAAAATTATAAAGACATAAATAAGACGAAATGATGAATATTTTTTTGGAGTTAGAAGTTATCGTGTGTTTGAAATGTCTCATTTGTTTAGGCTAACAAGCCCTTGTTTTTAATTATTTTTAAGGAACTTTTATGCCTTGGCACATGTCAGTTCCATCGTACCCTGAACTTACATTCATAACATTAATGTAGGTACCAATATATCAGCCCTAGTGAGGGCTCACGGATCTGTACAAACTATAATAAATGGAGGAACAACTTCACCTCTAAATGAAGTGGACTCACCAACCCGCTTAGCCAGAGTGACGTTTTAAAGTCATATATCCTTCATGCATACGACTATGTGCATGAGAAGGCCCGTGTGCGGCCGTGGACGACAAATTATATTTACGGTTATATCTATACATATACTCGTAATAAATTCGTAGCAGAACGAACCGTGCATCACGTAAAAACCCCTTGACGGATTTTAATTAAACTTGGCATAGTTATAACTTATAGGCTGGATTAACTTTATCCAGATGAATTATGAAGTTCCCACGGAAATGACGAGTTCATGCGAACGAAGTCGCTGGCACCGCTAGATTAAGAATAAAGATTTTCGACTCTCCGGAAACCTAATTCTGGATACGTAATAACGTAACTGATGTAGATTACAGGGTATTAAATCGAGTATCAGTAATTCTTATCAGTTATCATTCCTACGTCTTGAAATGTAGGCTGTGTATCCGGAGGCGTGGCAACGTTTGTCATTCTGGATTGAAGTTGTCATGTGGCGCGGATGTACATGGGTAACAGTATCCACTTGCCACGAGGTGAACTGTATGTTCGGGTGCCGCCTTCCCCTTATAAAAAAAATATCCAAACGGGCAAAACGGCAGGCAATGGCTATATAGTAAATACAAACATTACTGCCGCCCTCGTCACCTTGGCAATGTCAGGCATGACTAATGGAGATAACGTTCATTATGCATTGTTAGTCACGGAGGAAATCGTTTATTTTCGCAGTGAACTCGCAAATAACGTAAATCTGCGTACGTGTCAGATTTGCGCTGGTATTAACGCGTTTAGCACAATACAGTTGGGTAAAAATTAATAATTCCGTGTTGAGCATTGTTTTACCATATGAGGTTGAAGGCCTTAAACACGTTTCGCTGGCCATTGCGAATAGTGTTGAAAATATTAGCGCTGATTTAGGGCTTGAGCACTAAATCAGCGCCCGTAAACCTTAACTTAAGAGAATTTAAGATTGAGGCCATCAAACATTAAAAATTTGCTCACGAGTCACGAGTGTTTAACGCCCGAAGCTCAGTCGCTAGTCTCTCTCCCTAGCGCTCACTGGCGCTCATTACCCTACTACGGCAAAGCCACAGGCGGGTTATTGTTTATGACAATATTGGTGAGTCCACTTTTCATCGATGGTGGTTGGATGATAAGAGTCCGAAGATCGTGTGTGAGAGGGGGAGCTTTGCTAAAGGCCTATATCCAGCTGTGGAAATACATAAACTGGATGCTATGACATGGACTATAAAATGGTTGGGCATTGAGAGATTAGCAGAAAAATAGGCGATTCAAGTTAAAATAAAAGTGACAAAATTGAGGACAATTAAATTAAAAATTCATTTGTTGCATTCACAAATTTCAAAATCAGTTACAATTGATTTTTCATACAAAAAAGGGGCAGACCAGCAGATAGTCCACTTGATGGTAAGTGGATATTGTCGTCCATAGACATCCGCGATACATGCCAACATCAGTCCAGAAGGACAAACGTTGGTACACCCTCGGATGCGCTGCCTACCTTTGCAGATTAAGGAATGGATAAGGAGAAAGTGTTGGGAAAATAGAGAGGGATAGGATATGATGGGATGGGAATGGGCTCTGGCATAACTCAGCTACTACTGAAACATGTGCGTACATTGGGGAAATATAATATAATGATTATAATTCTCAAAAATGACCTTTGTTTATCTACCGGCTAGGTGCTAGGTGAAACGAGTTTTTCCTATCTAGGTATCTTTTCCACGGAACACAAAGGAAATACGACCCTTTTTATCGTAAAATTGTTTGCTTAATAAACAAAGGGTCCAAGTTTGACCTCTGGCGTGTCTGATCCCTAATCTATATATATCTATACTAATATTATAAAGAGGTAATGTTTGTAAGTTTGGATGTAGGAGGTAATCTCCGAAACTACTAATCCGATTTCAAAAATTCTTTCACCATTTGTAAGGTACATTATTCCAGATGGACATAGGATATATATTATGTGTAGAAAATTGACGGGCATGCAGCGCATGCGCGGCACAGCTAGTCTATATATCTATATACATATAATAAAATTGTAACAGGCCGATGTCTGTACATTATAGATATTGAAAAAAAAACTAATATGGTCTTTATAAAAGTCTTTATTAGAGCAACAGAATCCAAAACAACAGTTTTTAGAAATTTTGTCTGTCTGTCTGTATGTTTGTACACGCATCACGCAAAAACTACTGCATGGAATTGAATGCAGTTTTCACCGATGTATTGCTAGAGGTCTAACTTAAAATATAGGCTCCATTTTACCGCAGGAAAATATCTTATTCCGATTGTTTTAAATTTAATAGTGTAGGTCGCTAGTGTAGAATAAAATCGTAACAGAGCCGTCTGTACATTAAATACATTAGAAAAAAAAACACAGCAGTGTAACACTATGATACTATGAATGATACACAGGCCAAAACAACAATTTTTGGAATATTTGTCTGTCTGTTTGAACGCGCATCACGCAAAGCTCACTGAATGGATTTTAAGGAAACATGGCACAATTACAGCGTATGTACCGGGTGCCTTTATCCAGATCCATTATAGAGTTCCCATGGGAGTCATTCTGAAGTTCACGCGGACCAAGTCCTGCCGCTGCTAGTAGTAAAATATTATACTTCATACACAAGTAACCTTGCGTATAAAGTACTAGCGACCCGCCCTCGCTTCGCTTCGGTTTATAAGTATTTTTTCTCATTTTTTTTTAATTTCAAAATAAAGTATAGCCTATATTAGACACGGATAATGTAGCTTCCTATTTGTGAAAGAATTTTTGAAATCGGTTCAGTAGTTCCAGAGATTACCCCCAACATACCAATAAACAAACACAATTTTACCTCTTTATTATATTAGTATAGAAGTATATAGATAAGTATAATTCGGAACATTTTCACGGGATTAAGAGTAGAATACACGTTGTATAGTGTACACTCCTTAAATACAAGATTGAAAGTAGATTTATGATTAGTGTTTTAATATAAGAGATGGCAGACGAGCAGGTGGGTCACATGATGGTCTACCGTCGCGCATGGACTACCTGCAACACCAGAGGAGATGCGAATTCTGTTCACAGCTCGTAGGTCAGTTGAAAAACAGCTGACAGTTCATTCCAGAACTTTCGGGTTCGCGGTATAGTGTCTTGCTTGATGACCGCATTATGTTGATTAAGTGATACTTATATTTATTTGAAATCGGATTTATTATAACACTAAAATGGTGGAATTTGTAACGATTCAAAAGCATATTAATAAAATAGACGAAATGGAAAGACTTTGCCTGTCTTTCCATTCGGGTCTTTGCCGCCATAAAGAAAGTTAACTGAATAAAGTTTCAATAACGCGAGTTCGTGCTATTCGATGCGTCAAGTCGGTGCCTGTTCGTGCCTAATAGATTTCGTTTACATTTGTAGTTAGACATGCAAAAATTTTGACGTATTAATTTCTTTCAAATAAGAAGACATCAAGAATTGTTTACATCGGGCAAAGAACTCAATTAGATAAGTATGCACTAGTCACGCGTCAGTTGATGTCCGTCTCGCGTGACTACGGGCTATTAATACGGCATGGAAAGGTATGAAAACGTGTCACCTGGGTCACTGATACAGGCGATGGAATTGAATAACCAATCAGTTTTTTCTAGTTATTTTTTTTTGTCTGTTACATCTTTAAGTATATTATCATTGAGTGCTTTCTGGTTTCCTTAAATTAATCTATGAATACACGTAAATTTTTCATAAAATTTGTTACATACAACGCGGAAAATTCGATATTTTTTTTAAACAAAATGTATACATACTCATCGGAACCTTATGCGCTTGTAGAGTCGAACGGTTTTGAGTACATTACCGTGTTGCTGCCTGTATATGTCAATCAATTTAGAATCATAAGTAGAATGGTTTCCGACTTCGAAAAAGATTTATCTATACACTGTATTTCTCCCAAATAAGTAGATTATTTAATATCTACCTAATAATATATCAAAACGCTACGTCCGAGCAAATATACTCGTCGAGTAAATTCCTGGAAGCAATTCCTACATTCTCATCAGTGGAGCTATAAAAATAGAATTAGCTATTTCCGCGATCATTCGCGCCATCGCAATCAAATAATAATAAAACAACAGAGATACGAATATATTTACTTAAGAGAAACGATTTTACTCTAAATTCTAGAGAACTGGGGGTTTTTGATCTTATTATTAATGGTGGCATGGAGAGAAATTACGACAAGAATTAAAATAAATCGACGGCCACTAAATAAAGTATTAAAACTGCAAAAAAGTAATTTTACATCTATACTAATATAATAGAGAGGTAAAATTGTGTTTGTAGGTATGTTGGAGGTAAGCTCTGGAACTACTGAACTGATTTCAAAAATTCTTTCACAAATAGGAAGCTACATTATCCGTGTCTAATATAGGCTATACTTTATTTTGAAATTTAAAAAAAAATTAAAAAAAAATTAAATATAAACCGAAGCGAAGCGAGGGCGGGTCGCTAGTCGTAGTATAAATTGTTAAATAACACAGATTACCATTAGCCGCGTGACTATCCATCTCTGGGCGTGGGTGTCGAAAAAGGCGATAAGGGATGAACCACAACCCCCGAGGAACACTACCGTCTCTAAAAAAATGGACACAAGACAATGTGCGTGTGGAGGGCGGTATCTCCAGCAGGGCTGGCTGCGTAAGCAGTGGTGACAGTATGCCATGCTGCTCGAAAGATGGAATAGTCGGTATTAGAGGGTCAACTTTGTGATGGTTCCATAGCTACTTAACGGGCCGGAAACAACTAGTCGAAATGGCTTACTAAGAAAATATTAACTCTTAACTAAGTAAGTAAAGCCAAAGTAAGTCAAACTTAAGCAAACCAAATTTCTTAGATTTTGCACGAAAAAAACTCCAAGTATAATAGACATTCAAATACATTTTTGTGATAAATACCAGCAAAGTGGAAATGTGATACATCATGTAACTTAAGATTTTAAAGTTTTGTTATCGTGGTTGAACATAAGAATTATTATGCAAACGGGTTACTCACGATTTATTATATAAATCGGTCCAGTTACATGAACCGTGGTCGCGGCGGGACTGCGGTGGCGGGTGAAGATGTTGCTGCTATTGACAGACAATCTGACTACCCTCCGTCGTGTTCGTTGTCGATTCACCTACCCACACTGAACTTGTTTCTGTTGATTAAGTTCCTTGCACACTATACTAACAATTTCACGATACACACGCGAGTTTGAAAACGCATCTACTTTTCTGGGTTTGCAAAGTTCAATCACTGGGTCCCATGTACGTGTCAACTCAAATCCAACCCTGCAATTGAAATTTTCGGCATTTTTTAAATTTATTTCGGTCTCGGAGAAGCATTAGAAATTTAAAAATGCCGATTATAAATGCTTGGTGTGGTGCTTGATTATAGATTAATCTGGGGCCCTCATACAGCAGCAGTGGCCGGTAGGGTTTGTCATCTTATTTATATTTTGAAGCGTATTTGAAATGTTACCACTGAATCTGCTCTAAAATCTATGGGCTCTTGGTTATTCTATTATAACGTATTGTATCACAGCTCGGGGCGGTACTACTACATAAAATATTTTAAAATTAAAGAAGGACCAAAGTGCTTTACTTAAAGTTATCTAGCGAAAGAAAGCCTTATTGCTATCCAACTCAATTGTTGTAAGAAGAAACAAATTTATTGACTATTAGAAAGTAGTATATTAAATTCCTTTAATTTCGTTAATTGTTAAATGCCACCGAATAGTCCTGTTGAACTGTAAGGCAAGTGTATGTGTTGTTACATAGAACACTCCGAAAACTAAGACAGGATTTCGTCAAAGGTTAAGCGATTTGCTGGGACCCCACATTTATACTAAGGCGAATAAACAGCTCTCAATGAAGGACAAATCAAGATACGTATGTAACAAATTAATCATTAAATGGCTTTTGGGATTCACCTTTACGAGTACGGAGTTGTCGTTAAGAGTAGATAAATGACTTTACCTTGAATAACACGTATTCAGCCACACACACACTCCAGTCGGCAATATGGGGATACTTGAATGTAAATTAAACAAATTTATTAAATAATCCAGATTGATTAATAAAAAAATGGGACTATACATATAATATGCATTCCGTTTTTTTTATTCTTAATGGTGTACAAATTATATATATAGTATTAAAATTACATACTATATTTATTTAATTTTAATGTCATCTTGTGTCACGTGCGATGGAAGCCTGGCCTGAAACCTATAGGACAGGTTTAACCTAGTTTGGGGTTCAAGGTAACAAGTATTATTGGTAAAACCATCTATAAACAAATATGTATTTACAAAACCTATTTAAATGTTGCTTTTAACCCACTGGAATTAAGGTTTTTATATTAAAGGAGGCAAGTGAGCAAGTCCCTAAGTACATGATGGTAAGTGGCTACCGCGGCCCATTAACACCTGCAACACCAGGGGGTATGCGAGTGCGCCGGCCTTGCAGAATCCTATTCACAAGTTTCATGAAGAATCTCATGTCGTAGAATAAGGGAAAGACCTGTTGAGGCAGTTCGTTCCACAGGTTACGGGTTCGCGGCAAAAAATGATTTTTGGTCGGTACTGTGCGCGACAGCCGACACCTCAGTATCGTGGAAATACGGTTGCACCGCAATTCTGTCACTAGACGTTTGATTGTAGAAACCCGAGGCGGTAGTTATACCAAACTGTTAACTGTTTGTCCTGTTAACGTAGGTTTAGCGTAGATAAGTAGTAGTTAAATGTTAAACTTCGTGCGAGATGCACGCCCACTGATGCACAAGATATTACAACTATCAATCATCCGAAAACTCGTTGGTTGATAGATGGATGACAGATGGCTAGTGTATTAGTAACGTGCATGTGGTTCTAATATAACGTTATTACTGTTGTATAATTATTTCGTGACGGACCGATGATGGGCCTTGGCGAAGTGATGGACAGGACAAAGAAAGGTCAAGTTCGAGGAATGGAGGAATGGGACTTTAGTACTTAGGGACTTCGAAAATAGAAATGATTGTGACCTGTTATTGCCTATACTAATTACAAAATTTAACAAAACATTGAGGTAAAGTAGTAACGCTTTTGAAAAATCATTACTTAATTGAATATTTTGTGTTATCATTTTCGTGTCTTTCTGAAAATAAATATTTATTATATTAAGTAATGTAAAGATAATTGGAAATGGTAAATAAATTTCTGTTTTCATATTTTATAAGAAATACTAAGAAGGAAAAATTTGTACACCTATACATTTATAAAAAAAGAAAACACTGCGTGGGTAGGGCTAATAACCTTGACAAAAGATATTTTCTACATCTCTGCAAACTGGATTTAACAGTGTAAAAGTGAAATATTTTATAAAGAAAAATGCGTCGGTTTTATCGTATTCGTAGAAACGACATTGAAAAATTATGGCGATATGAAAGTTAAATAGTCTATTTATCCTTTACTAGCGATCCGCGCGGGCTTTGCCTGAGCGATAACCAGTATAACTATTTTCAATGGAACCCGAAATAATGTATGCTCAGACGACATCATCCAAGTTAAGCAAGGGAAACGACAGATATAGAGGGAGAGATATCGCAAGATTTTCGCGCTGCTCGTGCAGTTGGTACCCTTGTCACTTGGAAGTCATTATAACAAAACACAAAAATGCCTACTTGCGCTATAATCAATTGTAAAAATCGTCAAAAAAATGAACAGATACAAGGTAGACGTTTCATTTCAAGGGTGGGTCATTCGGATTTGCCATCAAGTTTACTCATTAAAGTAACACGCTTGGTTGCCACACAATTTCACGAATTTGCGTTGACTATGAGAATATAAGGTTTGCGAATTTGCGTAAACTATAAAGTTGGCTCAAGTCCGTGACAGATGATAAAGAAGACGCTTGTATGAGTGGTACACAAATCTTTTCAGGGAGCTAGAGCGGGTAGATATGACAGAAATTGATTTGTGACGTTATTTGTGGTGGTGGCGTGTGTGTTGGCTGGTGACCAGCTTTGGAAGAACTTTACATGAATTTATTTTACATGAAAGAACAGCATAAACACAGTATAAAAATCTCTAAACACATGCCTATTAATGTTTCAAGAAACGATAAGTAATTGCTTATTTATTATACTGCCACTTATATTACCACTTACTTATATTATTATCAATGCACTTTTGCCATTTTAATGGAAGTTTATTGGTTGAAGCTATAAAACTCCCGGGAATCGATGAATTCTCTGAAGACGTTTTTCATTGCCTCCCCTTGAATTTCCCCCCCCGTAAAAAGTTATCCGAATTCTGAAAAAAATGGATATCAGTAGGGGCAAGGTCTGGCGAATACGGCGGGGGACGGAGTTTCCAGTCGAAACTTTCCGAGTTTCGTATTTTGTCACTTACGCCTAAGGCTGCTGCTGACAGACGTGGTTTGAGATGGATCCGCTTCCACTATTGCTTTCAATTCATCATTAACGACTTTAGTCTCCGGTCGTCCACGAGGCTTGTTCGTAAGGTCGAAATTTCCAGAACAGAAACGATCAAACAAAAAAGGCACCGTGCGTTCGTTTGGGGTGTTTGGTCCGTACATATCGTTGATATTGCGTGCCGTCTGTGGTGCGTTGCTGTCACGACGGAACTTATATTCGAAAATAAAGCGAATCTTTAACTTTTCATTGGTCGACAACGATATATAAAAGAGAAAGTCATTTGACGGAAAACAAATTAATCTGATTTTGAAAAACAATGGCATAGTTTTTAAATTGAAATAAATTTGAATTTGGAATTCCAAGCCGAATGCAAGATAATTAAGTTCAAAGTGGACACTATGAACAAACGGCAATTTCATAGGTAAGGCCCTAATACAATTATACCATACCATAAGCAGAGTTTCTATTTAATAACCAAAACCAAACTAATAACCAAATTTCTATTTAAAAATATAAATTTGGTCTAACATGTGACTTCTAAGTTAAAGTAATAAATTTTATTTTTTAAGATACCACTAAAGTCAATATCAAGGAAACTAGACAGACACATAAACAAAACCTATGTATGGTAATTAGACCGAAATTGGTTTGATTTAAAGTTTTTGAGTCAGTAATAAACTGCAATAAACAGCAGTATTGAATACCGTAATCAGCCCTTTTAGTATCAACTGCTGGAAATGGGCCTCCTCATGCACATATCATGTGCACGATGGATGTAGGGCCTTAAAACGCTATGCTGACCAGCGGGTTAGTGAGTGCACTCTGTTAGAGGTGGTGTAGTTTCTCAGGGTTTGTGTAACAGCCTTATGATCCCTTTGTCGCCTCTCACGACACCTATGGGAAGACCAGCCTAATTATGTCCCCGATAGGACTGACCCTCCCCGTTGCCGTCGTCGTCCTTGGCACGTCTTAGACGACCCTGACGACCCAATTACTGTTGCCAATGCGGTTCTTACACTACGCTCACAGATTACACATATACATCGTCCCCGCCGGCGGAGAAAGGACGTCACCCTCGGTACACCTTGAACACACATCGGCCTTCAGCCAACACTCACCAGGTATCGGCACGTACCTGGGCGCTACTCACAGACTCGCGATCCCGCGGTACCCTCCCAAAGCAACGCCCAAAGAAGCTGATGTCCGTTCCTTCCGGGGGAGCATGTAGGCTCGTTGCTGCACACACTATTTGCTCCTGGCTGAGCGCCTTCTGCGTTCGCCTTAAACTATACATGTCCGGTGACTCTTAATTATGGCCACAAGAATTTAGCCATTCCGAGGAAGAAGAAAAACACGGGAACAAATGGGGTGGTGTTATTTTGTAGCCGGCCCACACCACACGGCACTGCAGTATTGAAGACAATAACAGAACAAACAGTACTTCAGTTAAAGCAAGGAAATGCACATCCTTTTTCAACATTTATTGTTAGAACATTAATCCTTCTGAGAACAATAGAGAAAAAAAGGCATTCGGGCATTGCACGGCAGTGACGCAAAACATGCAGAGCGGCCATAACATAATAAATAATAGGTTCGCGCGGCGCGGCAACGTCGCCCCGGGCCGTGCCCGGAACGGCAACGTAGCGCGATCGATGCCACTATCAGCCTGTCTAAATACGGTGATAAACATGTGATATATAATATATATGTTACCGATGATGTTAGAATTATGACTAAACTAAGGTTTTACACTGGTTAACTTAATATTACTCTAAATCTTTTAAAGTCCAAAACATAATTTTATTATACTGTCGTTCGGACATTGTATAAACCTAGTATTCTATATGTAAATAATTGTCATAATTACCTGCACTTAAAGGTGTTTTTTTTTTTAATTTAATTAAGTAAGTATAAACTAATAAGAGAAATAAATCAACTTCATATTTTATTTGTTAATACATAGTTTAATACAATTTTCATTCTTGTATTTGTACATGGGCTTGTACCTAATTTTACCCAACCAACATCCAAGGCAAGGTCAGAATGATAATTTATATAATTTGTGTTTCGATTACCCATGTCTTGGGTAATAAGTAATTAATCCCAGGAATACCTAGATTTACCAGGAGAAATTAGAAAACTGATGACGAAACAAAAGAAAGTGTTTAAGAAGAAAAAGGATTAAGATTTATAAAAACTAAAACTTTATAAAATTGATAAAACTTTATTATAAAACAAAACCAAATATGTGGAACTGACATTCTGTAAACAAAAGGCAGTCTTATCGCTAAAAAGCGATCACTGCCAGACAAGCTTTGGGTACATGAGTTAGAGAGGACATAAATATTTTAACCATAGGATACATAATTACATAGGATATATACATATAATACATATATATCATAAACCTATACATACCTATACAACAGTATACATAAAGCTGTTAAAATAGTTAAAAGGGATGCGGGTAGCCCGCTCGCTATATAGACACACTATACTATTATTTATAGTGTCGCATGTGTTCAAAGTCCCTCGACAAGTAATGGAGAGAGAGAGAGAGAGAGCCACCCGTGCTAGGAGTTTCTTTGCGAGAAGATCCGAAACCAAGAGATTCGCTAAAGAACTGAAGTCGCCGACATAGCTCGTAGAATCAGTATGTTGAAGTGGCAACGGGCAGGTCATATTTGCCGCAGGACCGATAACCGAAGGAGGAGACGATTTCCCTAATTGAGGCCACGTAGTGCGGGACGCGCTCCCCCCACGTGTACCGACCACTTGCAAAAGTCCAGGGGTGGTGGCTGGATGTGAACAAGACCGTGTGTGGTGGCGAGCCTTGAGAGAGGCCTATATCCAGCAGTGGAGAGGTATAGGCTGATGGTATAGTAGCATAAATGGCGGGAAACAATTCTAAAAAGTTAATAACGTTACTTTTTAAAAAGCGGATGAAAATAAAGACCCGTATTGCGAATAAAAAACATCATTAAAACTGCATTCGCATTACGTTGTTTTCCTGCCGGACAACCAATTAACAGCAAGACCAAAAATCGAGGGAACCCGTTCCCGCCATATTTAATTGCTTCAGAACCGTTACAAGAATACCAACTTAAAATATCTTGTAAATAAAAAGTTGTTTTTTTTCGTTATGCAGATTTGTGAAGAGAATAGGAAATGTACGATTTATAAAGCTACCCAATTCCTATGTAATATTTGTGTACATAATGTATAATGTACAGTATATGTTTATGTGTTTATATTATATATTTTACGATACCGCACCACACCTTTCTCGCACCTCCCATTTGGACCTCTCTGATCGTCCCAAAGATTGGCTGGTGGAGAACGCCTTATGGTATTTAAGCTAGCAGTTTGTAGGATAATGTGGAATAAGGTGTATAAGAAATATATATAAATAATTCCAAGCTTCAGAATTACAGTATTACCATAAGTACAAAAGCGGACTTATTTCTGGAAGGAATCTCTTCCAGTCAACCTTACTAGTTAATTAATATTACAAGTTTGTATAGTAAACACATACATTATAATACAATTATATTTTTGTGATCGCGAGGGAGTACCAGGTGAAACTCTTTTTACAATGGAAAAGAAATGTTTTCTCTTGATCGTATAAAAATGAGGGTTTGCTTTTGCACACACATTAAAGTTAACAAAACGTTAACAATATTAGTCCGGGAGCAGAGCGCAATTTACGGAGGAATTGTGCCTATTAATTTTACAAAATCGGTGGCAGACGAGCACATAGTCCACCCGGTGGTAAGTGGATACTGACGTCCGTGATACATGCCATCATCAGTCCAGAATGACAAACGGGAATGGGCTCTAGCTCACCCACTAGCGAAATACGAAAATAGATTAGGGGAAATGGATAAAATGGGAAATGCAGTACATTTTACTGTACATATCTGTGGTACAATTCAAATATAAAAGTAGATTCAATCCGCTAGGAACAGTGGTACGCAAAACTGAATAAATTCTGTGTAATTAACCTCCGTCATAACTAATACTATACCTTCGTATGTACAGTCCTTGAAGCTCACGAGCGCGCGTCTGTCTTGCTTATAGTGGTGAATACGCGAAAAAGATATCTTATATCCTCCACAATATACCTTATTGTACATTGACGAGAAGGTTAGTTTTCGCGTATAGGGACATATTCAGCAAGCCAGGTAGACGCGCGCTCTTGAGCTATTAAGACCTGTACTCACTTGAACTTATATTTTTTAACAGAAGTGGGTAGGAAGCTTATCGTCAATAAATAGAAAAGTATATGCTTCTCAATAAATATATTTATATTTTACAAATAAAATAAGGAATTTAATTAATAAATTATTATTGTTATTATTATTCTAGAAACAATTACAACTTCTTGACTTTAATATTTTAATAGAATTTACACCGGCCTAATTAAAACTAATGTATACCGCAGTAGTAAAAGCCCTTTAAAATATTTTTAAAAATCGATGTATTTGAAACGGGAAATTCTTTCAACATTGTCTGTTCGAAAATTGTCTGTTATCGATTATCAACCCCTCCTGGTCTGTCTTTAACACAGCATTTAATAATAATAATTAAATAATGTGAAAGATATTTTTAATTTGATTTAGCTCAACGTATTTTTATTACAGTGCATTATAATGAGCAAATAATTAATAAATCCTTGGCAGTGGTTTTAATTATTCAAGTGACAATGGTGTTTTTAAAACATTTGAAAAGCAGTGCAAGCTGTTTGAAATCTAAATAGCATACACTATAGCATTATGAATAAAAAAACATACTACTTTGTAGTAACTAACTTCTACTTCTGAATCTGAGGTTCTGTTGAAAGTTTACGCTTCCGGGAGGTTTTATCTGTTTGTGATTTCCTTTTCGGTAATTTTGATATCTCTGTTTGAGTACCTACGGAAGCAGTTGTGGGATCTTTTACTCTATCATTAGATAATATACTACTTTCAGATTTTATTCGTTCTGATTTCTGTGAATGAAATTCTTGCGAATGGTCAGGTAAAAACATCGTTGGCAATGCATTAGGTTTAAGTAGTTTAACTACCTTCATCGCAGAATCTTCAAAATGTATAGAGCAAACCTCATGACTTTTATTTCGTAAATCTTCTCTAGTTAATAAATCTTCTCTATTGATTGAAGTTAACCATAATCGACGCCTGAAAATTAACGAAACAATTATATCGTATTTATTAATCAACTAACAAAAGTCTCTTTATAATCTAAATGTAATGATAACGTTAATAATTTCCGTATACCGGCTAATGCCCGATATTAATCTTATGGAGAAATAATTATTGACGTACAATTGATTAATTTAGAACATTGAACTCGGTTTCATCATATTACTCATTTCCTGTTTAAATTGGATAAATTATTAAACGGAATAGATCTACGAGTAACATGAAAGTAGAACTAGTTCTTAGGTCTAGTTTATTGCTCCTGCTACCAAGGAGGTTATACGGAAGTGAGCTTAGTTACAATCTAAAACTAAAAAGACTATTATCAAACTCAAAATAATTTAAAAACTTTTAAGAGGTTCTTACCTTTCTACATCTTTGGGGAGCGAAAAGAATGACAGGTCCGGTAATTTCTTGTCTGAATTTAAGCAACCGTATACAATACAGTAACGCTTATTCTTAATTGATAAATTTGGTATTTTTGTTTTAGCCTTATTACGAGTTGTGGTTTCTTTTATTTCGTCATCAGATATACTATTCTCAGATTTGATTTTCGTGGGAATACTAATGGATCCGATATAAGTATGTGAGTGAGAGCTATCTGCCTGCGATTGATCAGGTAAAAATATTGTTGGCACTGTATTAGGTTTTAGTAGTTTAATTGTTTTAATAGCAGAGTCTACGAAATGTACGGAACAAATTTCATAGCTTTTATATTTTAAGTCTTTTTTATTTAATAAATCTCCTCTACCGCTTGTAGTTAACCATACTGTACGCCTGAAAAAGAAAGAAATAGTTATCGTACAACCCTTAGACAACTAACAAAACACATTTCAGATCTAAAATCAATCATTTCCGTATACCTATAATCGTTTCCATAGGATAGTGGAGAAAAATTATGTGACTTATTTAATTAGTTTAAATTTACTGACAAATCGTTTCGTAGTATTCGTTTAAATAATGACAAAAGCGAATACATACTAAAAAAAACATAATAGTTTAACTACGAGATAATTATCTATTTTAGATCGGCACCGAAGCGAAGTGTAGACTGTGATGTATGGCGCGCGTCATCAATGTTCACTGAGATTCTGTGTAGTTTAACGTACAGACACGGCGCGCACACAAGCAAACCACGATTCGTGCATTTGTATAACCTACTGTTGTTTTTATTACGTAGAGTACTGGTAATTTTAAACACAATACATCTAACACGGAATTAAGTAGATACGTAACAAATGCTACCTCGTCTCTTAGCGCATAAATTCTAGTCAACAAACTACTCGCGGATGTTAAAAGATTTGCCTCAGCTCCTGATCTATAATCTTATGTAGGTCGTATACAGATCTTAGATCAAAAATTGAAGTACATACCTAAATAAATAGACTTTTAAGACGTTCTTACCTTTTGCTATCCTTAGGGAGTGAAAAGAACGATACGTCTGGTACCTTTACATCTGAATTAAAGCAACCGTATACAATGCAGTATCGTTTATTCTTTTTTTTTTTCCTTTCCTTTTTCTTGCGTTTGTATTCCATGAGGGAATACGAGTATTAATTAATATTGTGTTGGGTACAATTCGTGATGATGATGCGGGCGGTGGTGGGTAGGTGCGCCGAGTACACGAGGCACGTGTTTCTCTACGAGTTCGTGGAAACCGACTGATTTCAGTGATTTTGGTGCCGTCCCGGTCGGCGAGGTCTTTTCTATAGGTATTTTCATACCTAAAGTGCAGAGTTGTGAGCCAGCCAGTGTATTCGAAATTCGAACGTACAAAACAAGGTTCTCAATCGAATATTTACTCGAGGAGCGCACGGAGCGGCAACGCCGCGCGGCGCTCCCTAATGCACGGAGCGGCAACGTGGAGAGATCAGCTGGGGAATATTTCTTGTTGGTACGCGGGTTACTTTTGTATGTGTAGGATAAATGCCATGTTTTTCCGGAGCTTGTTATTATTTCTACTATTCCCGTGTACAACAGGCGGTTTACGGTAAATGCAGAAATGAATTGGAATAAAGGCGAATAAAACTAATGATTGGGATAAAGACGATTAAAACTATTGATGTTCTTTGTCTTATGTATAAATTCATAGTTACAGAATTAGAGAGAAAGTAAAAAAAAGGATAATTTATTATTTGAATAAAATATCAGTATCAATTTGTTTGTACATTTGTCAGCAAGTAAATCGAATCGACTCAAATCAGTTTAATATTATTTAATAAGTTCCAATCTCAAAAATACTTGTCAGACAGCATATTTTAAAAATGGTTAAAATACGTGATGGATAAAAATAATTTTAGATGTAGTTTATCAATTTATTATAAAATATATATGCATAACTAAATATATTATAAAATACTTATAAAATAATTAATTCGAAAATTATTTAAAATAAAATAATGAATTAAGAAATCAATTTCATTGGAAATATTTTTTTCTTTATGTTTGGAAGGCGCTTAATGAGATATTAAAAAAACTTGATTAGAAATCAAGGTTAAATCATGAATGATATAGAAAAGTTCAAAGCTTAAGGGAATGTTATTAAAATTAGGTACAGACCTCCCAAAACACAAAACTCTTCCAAAAAAAAAACTAATAATATAATAATTGGAAATAATTCATCATTAACATTAATTACATCATGACATGAACATGGTGTAATAAGTTAATAAGACTAATGACACACGTCCCATTCCACCCCTGGTTCAAATTCTTGTCCCAGTACCAACGTGGCCCAATACAGGTCGGGATAAATGGGGACGTTCGGAAAATATATTATTGAATTCCTTTCGTAGCTCTAATTAATTTTTACTTCATAATTGTACAATCAACGCACTCTACTAGTGCGTACAATCAAATATAATTGTATTTTATACTCTACTAGTGGCGAGTTACAACAAAGTGGATAGCATAGAAACCCTCTCCATGAAAAAATTCATATATGTGCCAACTTTCATGGTGATCGGTCAAACGGTGTCGAAGTCTATTAACATCAGATATACCAACATCCTCTTTTATATATATAGATTAATTATTTATTTGTCTTTTCCTAGAAACAAGGTGGCAGATGGACATACAATCTACCTACTGGTAAGTGGATAATGTCGCTCTGTGACATCCGCGATACATGCTAACATGACTCCAGAATGACACGTTGGCAGGACGCGCTGCCTAGCCATGTATTAAATATCCAATTATAACATTAAAATAGCCACGAATTTGGCAGGTACCTCTCAGGTTTAGTCTTAAGTCGGGCCTTATCGATTTCTGTTATTTAGATAATCAGTGTTATCGATCAGTGTTAGAGACACTGTAACAGTGTCTCTGTTTAGTGAGAAATGGAAAAAAAATTGCACTTTGTTATCATTTTTATTTATATCCAATTTTCGCAATCATATTATTATTATTACTATTAAAACAAAGCCAAGAGCCTCGAGGAACTACAACACCACTTCGAAAAGAGTGGACTCACCAAGCCGTATGTACAAGACAATTTGCACGAGGAGGCCCAATGTCCAGCAGTGGACGGCAAAGGGCTGGCTACTATTAAAACTACTACGGTCAATATTACTATTAAAACAGGTACTATTAACCCAGCGTTCGTACGATTACAATATTTATTTACGTTCGTAAACAATGACTTGAATGTCCATATTCGTTGGTCGTAACCAAATCAACCTATTTGCGTTCGGCTTCACCTAGCCGCCAATTGAAAATGTTGACAATTGGCTGCAAATGGGTTTGTACTGGTTAATACTGTATGTATCCTGTTTCCAGGAACCCAAAAAAGGCTGAAACGGATGAAGAAACAAGACCACCAACAGAATAACTGTATTTACTTTTAGGTACGCCAAGAATACTAAAATCTTTGAAGCGAGCGCTTTCAAAGGCAATGAAATGTTCTAGGAACGGCCATAAAAGGGGAACAAAGTGATGTAGGCTATAGCATAGGTAGGTACCATTAACAAGCAGTGGTTGTGAGTACCAAGTAGCTATCTATCTACGGATGCTATTTGTGTTGATAGAAATGTAATAGCCAATTATTTATCCTTCTTTTAGGATTGTGATGTGATGTACCTAATTTAGATGGAACTATTTAAGAACACAGTATCTGAAAATTGTGACATTATAGACAGATAAATAATCAAATCATGGATATGTAAACAAATATCACCTCACTATTTAAGCTCGTATCAGTTAACTCGAGAGATGCAAACATACAGTTAATAATGTGTTTAGAGATTTTTATTATGTATTTTTTATACTGTTGTTTCATCTACACTAATATTATAAAGAGGAAAGATTTGTATTTTTGTATGTTTGTAACGAATAAACTCAAAAACTACTGGAGCTATTTCAAAGATTCTTTCACCATTAGAATGCTACATTATCCCTGAGTAACATAGGCTATATTTATTACTAGAAAAAATTAGGGATCCCTCAAAATAAAATGGCTATATTTTATTTTGAAATTTTGAAAAAAAATCTTATTAACCGAAGCGAAGCGAGGGTTTGCATTCTGGCTCTCTTGGACCACAAGGTTAAATATGATAAGGAGCAGTGGCGGCGTTTGGGGAGCTTGTGGTACTGCCCTAGTACTGCAATCAACCCTCAAAAAGCCGTCAAAAGACGACCAGGTGGGTACGACGAGGTGGCAACTTGTTTCTTTGTGGAAATGATAGCTTTTGCATCATAGGTAAAGGAGCGATGTGAGTTTGTTTTGATTCGAGTAGGGAAGGGGTAAATAATGCGTCGTGGACCCAACAACGTTGCCGTCGTGGTCGTGGTCACCTGTCGTCCTTTAACAATTTTTGGGGGGTTGATTGCAGTACTACTCAGGGCACCAAATTTAAAGGGGCAAGATTGGAAGATGACTAGGAAAAAAAAAAGTAAATACTGAGTAATTACTGAGTAATGCTAAATAAAGGAACGTCTCAGTGTCCACGGAGTGTGTCAAAAAGGTTTCTAGAAATATCAAAACTAAACAGCTCGATTTTACGTTTTAATTTGTTGCTAAAAGTTTCGTGCCCTTTAAAAAGGGCGTCACGACAATCTTTTCGGCGTCATTAACGCTAACGCCGGCTCTGATGAGGAGTATTGTCAAGCTATGGACACTATAGACAAGACATCCTTCCCTTCTTCCGATTTTTCCCCTTTCCCGTGCTCTCAACAATATTTTAAATTGTTCACCCAGCATTTTTATTAACAGCTGTCATTTGGAGGCGCGAATAGCGCGCCATTTTAGTGCCGCCCATTTTGAGATGGGTACTTTAACGACGACGATTTTATATTATTTTTTAAGCAGCGATAAATAAAATACGGCGCAGGCATGATTATAAAAATAAACAGTAATTTCATGAGAAAAGTAATTAATAATTATGCTTTACCTGATTGTACAATTATTTGAATTATCGATGCCTGCTGTTGCCAATATATTTTGACGTCTGTTTGCCAACCTCAGTTTATTATGATTGAAACTATATACATAATCATTAAACAGACAGACATTAAATAAAGAAACCGATGATATAAGATGTCAATTCATTTAATATTGCCAATAATAATAATATGTAGTTATTTATTTTCAGGTATACATCCATATCCATATTATATATACACTCAGCGCCATTTTATGCGCTCTCATTGCAACTTTATTTAATAGATAGGGCGTGTCCCTCTAGTCTATGCCTACGACAGATTATTTATTTAACTAAAATCAAACTTTAACTTTACGATTCTTTATTTTGACGATCAGCAGTTTTCTGATGCTCTGTCAACGGCAGCCATTTTGTTAGGCTCTAGTCTTAATAAAGAGGGCTATTTTAATTATAAATCGATACGGGTCGGCGTCAGCAGCCACCGTTATAATTGACCTCGGGCTGTCTAGACTTCACATTTTATTTTATTTTGGTAGAAGAAAAAGTACTGATTCGTCCGTTCCCGTTCAGAGGAAAAAAAATTGGGGTAGATATTATTGTCCGAATTGCTATTATTTAGTTCCTTTGGCTTGCATTTTGATAACGCAGGTGTGGTGCCGGCCGGCTTTAGAATACCACCACCTCATCTCTTCCCGTGTGTGTAGTAAAAGGAGATTAAGAGACAACAAAGCTGCTAGAAGCCCGGAGGAACTACACCACCTCTAAAAGAGTGGACTCGCCAACCCGCTTGGCCAGCGTGGGGTTTCGAGGTCATATATACCTCATGCACATTATCTTGTGACCAAGCCCGTGACCAGCAGCGAACAAGAAAAAGGCTGGTAACAGTTATTTATGGTGAAAAATAAATTCTTATTTTGAACTTATTGTTCAAATAGCATCAACTTCCGTCCTAAGCATAGAACATAGAACACCGATCTAGCACATCGATTTCGTGTACAAAAATTATACACTTAAAATGATAAGACTGCCAAAGACAAATTCGACGTAGCACAAATTGCGTGACGGGGTCTACTAAGGATGTTTTCCAAGGCGTCATTAAATCGAACTTGAATCTAATTACGGCTTTTCTTTCTTATAGTAGAGAAAGAGAGACAGAATCAATAATGTTGTTAATGAGCGAATTTAGCAAGTTGTGAAACACAGTTTGTGTCAGCACAGTTCAAAACGTGTGCCATTTGACAGATGTTTGCGGTTGCCAAAAAAAACTAACAATGACAAATAATTCTAATTTCAAATAATGTATTATTTTTTTATATTCAAACACTGAATTCACTAAGTGTTCTGTCTTTATTACTGCATTCTACTGAAAGTCATTTACATCGAGGCCAACAAAAATAGTCGTCGCTAGTAACCATACCAATTTGAGACCAAGTATTTCTGTTTGACCTCGTTCTTGGTTTAATGAAAAATCGATGACCTGCGGCTTGCTACGATTATTAACGCCCGATTAATCTGCGGACGATTATATAGAACTCTCATTAGACTTTCATCTGAGTATTGTCCGTGGACCTTCTAGAAATTTCTCGTATTTTCTGGCATTCTCTAATAGGTATCTCTGTATGACGCAGGATTGCCTTCAATATTATAACCTTTATTTTTGTATGAGGCATATCACACAGGGTCTTAACAACTTTTGTTGTACTAATATTTTTGAACTCGATATTTTCCTAAAAAGCTATTTTTTTTAAATAAAGTCTTACTTTGTACACTGTAACTGGTGGCAATGTAGCATACTCAGTTCAGAAACAGCTGCTAATCAAACCGTTACTATTAGATACCTACATCTATGTAAATCGGTGCGAGAGAGCGAGTGATAATTGTGATAATAAAGTGCTCAATTTTATAAACTATCTACTAAATAGATCCCTAAAAATCCCTAGGAGCTAAGGGTGGCCAGTATTTCAAATCTCCCCTCAATACCCAATGCGTGAGATGCCCCTCAACCAAGTGGAACGACGACTTGAAGAATTTCGCCGGTGGCGGTTGAGCACAGCCAAGGATCGTGTGTGGTGGCGAGCCTTGGGAGAGGCCTATATCCAGCAGTGGAGAAACATAGGCTGATAGTATGTGTATGTATCGATATAGAATAATATACCTACTTACATAAAAATTGTGCATGAATCACTCACACATGTTTAAAATTCCAGATAGTATTATTTGCTAACCGCAACTAAATCTAGGCTATTTCTAAACACCGTGATAAGGTTAATCCTTTCAGATGTTTACTAACGCAATTTACTTTACTGCGTTACTCAGCCCTGTGACGTCAATCCCGTGTTGTCCGATAAGGTCTATATTAATAAAGTAAGTAAATGTTTGTTATTAGATAGCGGTGATAACCTAGGAAAATAAATCTATTTTCGAGTTCGAACCTAAACCCGTATTACTGAAGTCTGAATTTCTACTTGAGTACAGATACATTACGAAAACTTTGGCCATAGGTTAATCCGGAAACAACCGCACGCGTCATCCACGTCTATGAATTACCGTACTTCAAATTGCATACTTTATTATGAAATACTTCGTTGCTTTATGCATAGACGTGGTGACTCGTTCGGGTGTTTGCAGATTAGCCGGTGGGCAATGTTTTCGTAATGTATCTGTACAGATGTTACGAGATATTTCGAAAAAAATATGCTTAATAATGTTTGACTAAGGGAGTCTAACTGAATTCAAAACAAACTTAACTTGTTAACCAAGTAAACCAAAATTAATAATTCGATTTCAACGATAAGGTTCCTTTGATTAGATGACGTCACAAAATGGCATGCTAGATAGAAAAAAAAAAATGAATTTGGGATATTTCAATGAACTGCGCATTTAATTGACCGTGTGGTATTGACCGGCTTTAGAATAGAGCTTTAGGATTTTTAGGGGAAGTGCACGCTGCATTCTCACAGCCGCTGGGCGCACTTAACTGGCCACGTTATCCCTTTCTCACCGAAGACTACCTTAAATTGTACTGAATTTCCTACTTTATCGTATTTCCCCAATGTAGGTACGTGTTTCAGTAGTGAGTGAGATATGCCAGAGCCCATTCCCATCCTATCCTACCCCTCCCTTCCTCGCAATCCATTCCTTAATATGTAAAGGTAGGCAGCGCATCCGGGACCGAGCCAACGTTTGCCATTCTGGACTGATGTTGGCATGTATCGCGGACAGACAGTATGCACTTATCATCAGGTGGGCTGTATACTAACTAGTCTGTCGCCTTTTTTCTATAAAAAAAATAATTGAAAACCACCTCATTTTTTGCCGCGGGTGCCGTAAAAGGCGACTAGTGGATAACAAAGCCGCTACCACAAGCCCTGAGGATCTACACCACCTTTAAAAGAGTGAACTCGCCAACCTGCTTGGCCAGAGCGTGGCATTTGAAGGCCACACATCCCTCATACACGAGACAATGTGCTTGAGGAGGCCCGTGTCCAGCAGTGGACTTTAAAAGGGCTGGTTACGATTTAGAATAATACTTAAATAATCAAATCCTGATTTCACCGGATCAAAATTCTGTGTACTTTACTTACGACATTTTAAAACTATCTGAGTCTAGATATTTTTAATGTCTGGTAAATAACCTGAGAACTGACATCCGATTCAGATTCTTCGACGAGGCGTGGCAGGCTAACGGTTACGCATTAATCATTCAAAGCCACGCGATCTTGCAATCAGTTGGCTTTGTGAAAGACAAGATTTTGCAGTAAAATGCAAATGGCTCGGAGTCCGGTGAGATCATTTAGTATTCTAACGAAACCTAAACAAAAGACCCGGGTTAACCCAAATAACGTATCAATAATTTTGAAAAAGGTACAAGCCCCGGAAGCAGCACTGTTAAGGCCGTGATACACAGGCGTGTTACTCACAAAAAAGCATACCGCTCTTGTGTAATTTATTTTTATTTGTTATATTTATTTAACGTAAATTAACATTAAATAGTTACATTTTGTGTTTACGCGCGTCATAAATTCGTCATTCTATTCAATCCATCCATCGAGGGGGATGGATACACATACGTGTTAATACTTGCATAAAAAAGCATACCAGTACCTTGAAAATGCGTGCTACTACTTACTACTAGCACGTGTATTCAGATTTTGCCAGTCAAAAGCGTGACTTTTAATAGTACGCCAGTAAATCGCAAGTCGTTTGATATTTCGTGAGGGTCTGTCCCCCGCGAGGAAGCTGGGAGGGGTACATCCATGGCAGCCAGACACGTCAGCACGTATTTGCTAGAAGCTGGCGTTCTGCTTAGATACATTTTGTGGTTTTCAACTGGCACTCACAAAACGTTTCTGGTAACTGTCATGTCACACCAGTATGCTTTTGTGCGAGAAACTCGCACGTGTACCACGGCCCTTGAGCAAGTGCACAGAATGTGCTTTTGTGACTGCAGACGTGACATTGTAGGTATTATTTATTTTCTATTCTTATACCCGGCCCTAACTGTTCTTTGACAATACGCCAGTAAACGTTAGTAGGGTCTTCAAACTCATGACATTTATGACTCGAACAAGACTGTACATTGTTTCGTTTAGTGCTTTTTATGCGGACTATAGTTGGTTTGGTACTAGGGTTGCCAACTTTCAATATCATTTTTTTAATGAAGGAACATTATTTTTATCAAATACTTAAAAAAAACAATTTAACTTCTAAATATATCATCTTCTTAAATTTATCATTAGTGGTAGCCCTCAGCTGATGCTAATCGATGCAGTTAATGTGTGTGCGGGCGTGAGTATGTGTAAGAAGAGGGCGACCATGACTGTATGAAATGTACGAGTATACTTATTTTCCGGATTATATAGTACTTATAAATAGTACTTATACGGATTATAGCGACCCGCTCTCGCTTCGCTTCGGTTTATGATTTTTTTTTTCAAAATTTGAATATAAAATTTAGCCTAAGTATATTAGACACGCATAATGTAGCTTCCTATTTGTAAAATAATTTTTGAAATCGGTACAGTTGTTCCAGAGATTACCCCCAACATACCTACAAACAAACAAACACAATTTTACCCTTTATTATATTAGTATAGATATCAGGACAAGCAAAAAAAACGCGGTAAAACAGGTTTTCTTTTTGTGTTTATGACTGCGTAATAATATATATGTTTTAGCACCAAGGGGTAGTAAAGATGACTGTTTATCTATTATTAATAATACAAAAGTATAATTTTCAAAATTAATAATTAAGAATGAAACATTTTAATTTTCAGTATTATTCTCGTAGGGGCTTGCAGTAAAAGTCAGTAGGAGTTAAACGTAAGAAATTGCGCCCCACCGGTACCCTGGTCGGGACGCGAGACCCAGGAGTCTGAAATTGGGACATCCCGATTAAGTTGGGAGAATTGGTAACCCTAGTTGGCACATCGGCAAATGGCAGAACGCCTGACTCCGCCTGCCAACCTAAGCTTTTTATGCCTTTGTTGTATGCTCGATAGTTAGCCAGTTACTCTGGTTAATTCAATAGTTTTAAATTTAGACACATTACGATATGTAAAGTCATAAAATTTACAATTATTTCCATGTACATACAGGAATCTTAGTGGAGATCGCGTACCGAAAAGCGCAGTGTAGGGCGCCCTTAGAACAGGTAGAAGAAAGACTTGAAGAAGTTCGCCGGTAGTGGATGGATGAGTAGAGCGTATGTGGTTGGTGGTGGTTGTGTTTGAGAGAGCTTATTGTGAGATTTTTAATAGGGTACAAATACAATATCGGCTATACAAAATAAATATAAATAGTGAATAACCCGTTTATAATAGGTACGAAATGTACCTGGAATATAAGCGCTATCTATAACTATGCCAAGTTTCATGAAAATCCGTAGTGGTTTTAGCGCGATGCGCCTTCAAACAGACAACAATTTTAAAAAATGTCGTTTTGGGCTGTATTACACTGCAATGCTTTTTTCGAAAATATTTTATATACAGACACAACTTTGTTACCATTTTATTATACGTAAATATAGGCGAATATGAATTGTGAATATGAAATACTTAAGACACATTGCCTAGATAAGCAATACATTGTGACCATAATTAATTTAGTTTCCTAAATCTAAAGAATTTTATAAATCGGTCCAATAGTTTTTGAGTTTACCTCTTACATATAAACAAACGCACAGTCTCTCTTATCTTAGTATATTCTGGTATTTTTTACCTCCTTATAATATGAAGATGTCTATTATCTCACGACTACGACCCAGTGTTCTACTGCCTAATTGTCGTTCATCGTTTTTATAACCTGTCACCTTCGCAGCCTCCAAGTATTTCATTGGAAACTGTTGCAAGACCTTGGCAGTCATCAGCATCATGGTCGCGTCTAGAAATCAGTTGCGCAACCAATAATAAACTTTAATTATTATTTTGTTCGTGAAATTAGACGGTTATAATCGGTCCGGTCCAGTTTGAGACGGTTCCAGCGCGATATTTTGCGTAATATTTTACCCTAGCTAGCCCTGAATGTTTTTACTCGTGTAACTAAATAAGTTAGTATTGAAGACTATAAAATAATGTAAACGCTATTGGTGTAATTTCCTTAAATAATAAAATGTGAAATTTTGCGTAACAACATTATTTTTTTTAACTAAAAAATCGATACTGCTATCAGTCGATGTTTAACCAAAAGCAGTCGTTTTTTGCAGTAAATTAGAACAAATACAGCAAATTTTGTCGCATACGAGAATCATGTACAACCATTCACGCCCGAACTTTTGGTCTTGTTTTTTGGATTCGGCTGATCAACCCCCTCAGCCGAGATGTAGTGACGTTTTTCCGAAATTTGAAAGTCATGATCTCCGTAGACATTTTCGAAATTTCTCAAAAAATAAGAACAAGCTTAAAAACAAGTGCGATGTATACCACCAAACTGTGGGGTTTGTGTGCCCATCTATCTTCTGCCTGGTCGTCCCCCACATCCGCCCACTACGAAATCCATCATCGGAGTGGTCACACGATATCCTCCCCTCCCCGTTCATGCAAGTTTACAGTGATTGAGAGCCTCCCACAATGACATGGAATTTAATAAAAGATTTATTGCGGAAATAATTTACTCGTGTAATTACAGTTACCTGGGATAGGAACTATTATGCCTCTTTACTCATTTATTTAATTATTATTTATTTATGTAGAGCGGTAATACCTTAGGGTTCTAGACTTTCACTTGTGAAGTCGTTAGTTCAAATCCGCAGCTCATACCAATGAGTTTCAACTTAAGGACGGATTTTTATAAAATTATCACTAGCTCGTGAATGAAAACGTCGTAAGGAAACGCGAATAGAAAATGGGGCATGTGTATTAATTCACCAATCCGCACTGGGCCGGCGTGGTTGGTTACGGCTCGAAATCTCAGTGATTTACTAGGGGAGGCCTGTGCCATGCAGTGGGTCATTATAAGTTGATACTGTAACCAGTCCTTTTAACATACACTGCAGGACATGGGCCTCCCTCATGCACATTGTCTTGTGATGGACTTAAAACGTCGCGCTGGCTTATGGGGGTTGACGAGTCCAGCGGTGGTGGTAGCTACTTTGTAATCCTTTAGTCGCGTTTTACGACCCCCACGGGAAGAGATGAGGTAATGCTATTCTAGAACCACATGACCACACGTCCGTCTTTAAACACCCTTTAATTAAATTTTCAGTACATAATTCTATCGGATTTAACACACCATTTAATGAGTCCAACAATAAGGTCGTTTGCACATTTTCCTGTGTACCATAAATACATCTTAATGACGGAAATGTTATGAGTAATTAACCACAAATTGAGCCATCTGACGATATTATAGGGAAATCGTTTAGAAATATTCGTTTGTTTTTAAAAACCAGGTCTCATAAAAAGTTAACAAGGCACAACTACTTGATGTGATGGCAATAAACTCAGATGTCACTCAGGTTGGAGCGCTTGCCCCTCCTGGCATAGAGAAGAATAAGTAACAGACTCTCAGCATTGCACTACCTCTATTTAAATTACAAAAAAATTGTTTGCTTTTGCCCCACCTTGGATGAAATCCTGAGTACGCCCTTGCTACGAGTAATACGTGCAACGTCCGATACGTTCAGCAATTCAGCGAGATGTCGCCAGCATGGTGGGTGCCTGGTCACAGGGACCAAAGAGGTTGGAACATTTTACTTCAGAGTTAGGCGTAGTTTCCAGCAGCTATATTATTATTTTTATTCAAAACTGTGACGCACTATGGAACCTACACATATCGAGAATATCGCCTGGGAACGCATCGGAGATCTATACATATAATAAAATAACAACAGACCCGTGTTTGTACATGCAAAAATTAAAAAAAAACGTAGTTAGCTGCAGTGTAACGTGCGACACGTCAAAACAACATTTATTTGGATTTGTTGTCTTTTTTGGCGCATCACGCGAAAACTACTGGGTGGATTTTAATGAAATTTGGTATAGTTATAGCTTATGTGGGGGGTTAACATTTGGGGTACATTTTATCCGCATAAATTAAAGATTTCCCGCGGGAATCTCAAGTTCACGCGAACGATGTCGCCGGTACCGCTAGTCCATACTAATTAATATAATAAAGAGAGTGCGACTTTTGTTAGTTTGTGTGTATGTGGAGGGTAATCTCCCTAACCACTGCACCTATTTGAAAAATTCTTTCACCGTTTGAAAGGTACATTATTCCACATGGACATAGGCTATATATTATGTGTAAAAAAATTGCCGGGCATGCAACGCGTGCCGGGCACAGCTAGTAACAAATAAATTATGAGTTCGCATCTTAATATTTGTTTTATTTTTACCAACAGGTATAAATGTAAGTAAAAACAGTTATTTGATAACAATTTAATTAGTAGTAACAATGATTTGTACATTTCGATTATTCATTTAGGTGGGAATTGCTAAGATCGATCAGACGCTTCTCAGAGAATATTTTATTTTTCGTTAATAAATTAAGTTGAAACAGTAACGACAGAAATTATGAATACTTGCAGCGTTTTTCGAGACAAGTCTTGGCAAAATTTTGGCTCGATTTGAAGGTCCAGTATGACGAACGCTGGGAACTAATTTTCCTATATTCTGCATTTAGACCTTGACACTATTGTTGCTGGCAGTAACATCCCATCCTATCCATTCAATCCGTATTTAATCGGAAAATATAATGGCATAAAAGAGAAAGTATAATGAATAGGAATATAACGTATAATAAATAAATAACGCCACAGTCAATGGCCCTCAATAGGATTCCATGTATCGTGGAATCTAGAGACATCCAGAGAGACAAATGTTTGTTCAGTCCCGAACCAAAATTTGTCTTTAAATGAATGTATCAAATCGAACCCGGGACCTTTTACATAGGAAGCAGGGGGGCACTACCAACTGGGCCAGTCGGTCGTCAATTACGGAAGAATGTGGAGTGTAGTATGCGGCGTTTTACGTCACACAGTAAAGACCAACAAGTTCGTATATTGCTGTTCATACATTAGAGAATTAAATTGAATAAATGGTATTTGTACTATAATTCTTTCATCTCATGAAGGCAGGTTACGCTTAGAGCGGTTGTACTCGTACATATACATTGTTTTAGTGTGCGTAAACTTGAGAACGCTTAGTTGGATTCCCGACTCGCCGCGTCGCACATTAAAACAATGTACATGTACGAGCACAACCACTACTAAGCGTAATCCGCCTTCGTGAGATGAAAGAACTACTCGTTTTACAAGTTCTGCAGATAAATGTATTGTGTTACTGACCTGTGCATCGGCTGTGTACGTTGTGAGTACTGCGCCATGTCTCGCTATGCGCAGCTGGCATGGCTAGGCGGCGCGCATGCCGTCGTACCGCGCGCTAGCTCCGCGCCATACCGCGCGATCACACACACAAACACAACACTGACACTGCACTTGCACTACACCGACAACCTGCAACAAATGCAATCGATGCAGAAAGAATAAAACAAGCAAATGGTAAAGACAGAGAGATCTACAGTAGTCTTCAAAACTCAACTTACGTACTAGCCATGTTACCCATCTCTCACAGAAGACTACCATGAAATGAACTGCATATTCCACTTTATCCTATTTGCCCAATGTATGTACGTGTTTTGGCAGTGAGTGAGATATGCCAGAGCCCATTACCATCCCACCCCTCACCATTTTCCAACTCTTTCTCCAAATACATCCCAAATCTCCAAAGGTAGGCAGCGTATCCAGGAGCGTGGCATGTATCGCCTATGTCCATGGGCGTCATTACCCATTTAACATCAGCTGGACTGTATGCTCTTCTGTCGATTTTTTTACACAGTATCCACTGTTGCCGTGGCCAGCTCAGAGTACCTAACATTCAACTTGTATAGATGCAAAAATGAGACAGTAATAGGGATATATATGACATAGAAAATCCTTAGTTGCTTACAAAACTTTATAAAAGCGAGCTCGATCTTTTACAAGACTGCAGAAGTGAAAGTTAAAGGTCCGGCGCAGACCTGTCGAAGCGCAGCGCAGGACGGCTTTCATTAACAAATAATAATGAACTTTGTAGACATTGGAATAGGATCCAAAATTCACTAACGCACCTGCGCGAGCGTTTCGATGGCGAAGAAATTCCATTGCGACAAATGAGAGAGAGACAGAGAAACAGACCTTTAAGTCTCCTCGGAAAGCCAAATACTCGGAATAAAGTATTTGGCTATTAAGCATATAACCAATCCTCAGTCATTGTCAAAACGTAGGTACATGAATTTAGTATGGCGTCAAATTAAAATGGAGTGTATTAGAAGACCTAACCAATAGTTTTCGTCAATGTTCTGTGTATTGTACAGCAGTCTTGTACAAGGGAAACTCGATCAGTCTGCTAGGAGAGTTGGAAATTCAACCGAACATCAAACGAACATGCACACAGGTTAGAAGTGTTTTATTTATTTAAAGTTAATTGTACAGACAAAATATACAATAGGCGGACTTAATACCTTATAGCAGTCTACAAGTATTTTCTACCCTAAATGTATTCTTCCCTACCACTTCATGTCCTGCATAGCCCAAAGGTTGACTAAAAGGGAGATAATGGGGAACTTATTGTTTAATAAACTTTATTATATCTTTTTTTTCTTAAAAGACAGGAAACAGGCGGGTATGCAGCCTACTTGGTGGTTGACTACCGCCGACAATGGACATGGACAATGGACCAAGGGAAAGTGGGTGGTCTGCCTCTATTTACAGCTTTCATAAAAAACTCAAGGGTAGTTCGTTCTAGAACCCAATGGGTTCCCGGTATAAGACGATTTTTGGATTGCAAAAGGACGTCCCTGTCAGCTTTTAAAAATACTCTTAGTACCACAAATTGTTTCGGCTAGCTATATGTAGGTATATGTATAACTTTTTTTAAATAGAAACGAGGTGGCAGACAAGCATGCAGTCCACCTGGTGGTAAGTGAACACTGTCATCTGTGGTACATGCCAACATAAGTCCAAATTGAAAAAACGTTGGCACGCCACCGGATACGCTGCCTACCTTTGGAGATGTAGGAATGGATTTGAAGAAAGGGTTGGGAAAATGGGGAGGGATAAATAGGATGGGATGGGAATGGGCTCTGGCAAACACATCTCACTCACTACCGAAACACGTACATATTGGGGAATAGGTTAGGTTAGTGTGAGAGAAGGGTAACATGGCCAGTCGAGTGTGGCTGTTGGATTGCAGCGTGCATCCTCCCCCTCATAACTATAATAAAATCGTAAAATGTCTGCACATGAAATATTTAAAAAAAAAAAGTCTTGTAGCAGTGTAAACTACGAATGATATAGACTACAAAATATTTTTTTCAATTTTTGTTTATTCGAATGATCGTGCACACATTTAATATTTCTGCTACTATGATCGCGCATCGCACAATTACAACTGGACGGATTGTAATAAAACATGGCATAGTAATAGCTCATGTGCCGGGTTTATATTTAGTGTATTTTTATTGGGATTCTTTAAAGAGTTCGCGTTAGACATCATTTACGCAAATGATGTCACGTGCGTACGATACTAAAGAAAAAACACCATACGGATTATTTTTCTTCAATCTTAATATCTGCGTCCTAAGATTTATATACCTAAGTAAGTGTCATTTCAAATTTCGAATAAATGTTGCAATATATTTTTAAAAGACATTGCCAGCCAGCAAAAGGAATTTGGCCCACTTAATCGACCATGTCAATATTACAGTTGCGAGTAAAAATACATTTTACACTTGAATGAATTTTAATGGGTAGGTTATTCCGGTTGGTATGTAATGTATGTGGTATTTTGTTTATTTAGCAACTTTTATCTAATCTTTGGTGGCTCAGATTACAAAAGTCTACAGCCTAGCTCTTATAAGCACGTATTAATCATCATTTGAATTAATGGTATCTAATTTCTTACATTTTGCGTATTTCCTTTAACAAATCTAAAATGTTTATTTGTGCAATAGACCTAAAAATGTATCGGGATGCTTGCCAAATATATGTCTAAATGTTTTTGCCTACAATGTAAATGTTATAGGCTCTAAAAGTTATTATAGGTAGCCTATTCATTTTTATGACATTTTTTTTATTAAGTCAAATCTACTCTGCTATAGGTTACACCACAGATAAATAAAGAATCAATGAATCAATGTAACTAATCCATGGATTGCACATAATTTATTGAAATTAGACTGGCGGGAACCCGAGAAGTAAAGTTGAGTTTTTGTTTGATTCTTGTTAAAATTTTGTATTGTGGGATTTGTGGTTTAATAGTTTATGAAACTTCAAAGTGCCTAGTGTCAGTGCATACGGTTTATGATGCTTAAATAAAAGCGTGAGACTGCACTTTTCGTGTTTTTCCAAGGAGTCCAAATTCTGTCCTCGGTAAAAGTACTATCATCACTTTACTGAGCGACTCCTGATTTACTCCGACGAGACTGGACATTGACAGGATAAATTTTAAATTTTGTAATTGTTTATTATGAAGAAAACGACACTGACAGAATGTGCTAATTGCGCCACTGCCACATATGAAGAAAAAAAAAGGAATAATTTTTTTTTTTTATTTTTCGGATTGCGCGAGTGGATTATTGATTTTTATAAAAAATTTAACTACCTACTCAGGTGTGGTAAACGTTTCATTGAAACTATCGACAATCAAGAACGTTTCTAGTTTTTTTAGTTTTAACTGAGATCTCAATAGTGCGGTGCGGTTCGACCGTTCGAGCGGCTGGTGAACTTGTACGAGTAGGCCTAAACGGACACGGGACGATCAGAGTCTAAGCCTACGAGTTTACTTATGAAGATGCATCAGCACCAGTATCGATTGCCAGTTATTTTAAGTGCGACCAAAGGGCAAACTGTTACAAAAATAACATCTTGCGACTAACTAGCTTCTTGTTCCAACTGATAGCTTATCGCGCCTTACATAATGACGACTTCCGAACCACGTGCATCATCATACCTATCATAACAAGCTGCTGACTACGCATTAACCTACATAATATCTTGAACAACGGCCAGCTACGGTTATTTTGCGCAGTTATAAGCACATACAAACTTGCGTTACGATGACGAAATAGGAAAATTAGGGGGACGTATCATGGTTCCTAACAGCTACTAAATTAACTTTAAACACTTCCTAATCACAAGCCTAACTTTGTTACTTCAAAATAAATATTCTACTACTTACCTTTTAGCCAAAAACCGATTTGAAAGCTTCCAGCGACACTCGCTACGGACCTCACACGCACTGACACGCAACACAGATTTATCACAATATTTTACAAACTAATTACTTTAAACACCACTGACTACAATTTCCTAGGTAACACAAGATGTTTTACGATATTTGACGCGTTTAGAGTTTTCGGAAAGTCCATTGAACTGTTTCGGTTGAAATTTACGTCGAGCGAAATTATACGGAGTGGCAACGCTGTATAGTCGACGTTATACATTGCGCGGTGCTGCCGCTAGGCGGCGGTCGAGTCGGAGGGGGGCGGGGCCGAGAGGAACGCGGCGGGCGCGCGAGAGCGAGACATCGATACTACCGACGCCACGTCGCAAGTATTTTTTTCACGGTGTGCTTATGGGATTCTATATCGAAATTGCGATTGTTTAGATGGCGAAGACATTAGTTGACGGTGGCAAGCGCTGCGGCGACTGGTGACCTTTTCGGCGTATCGCGTCACCGCGGGTGGCGATAACACGAGGTCGTCGGTCGAGCGCGCGACGTTGCCAGTTCGCTTCGGCATTCAGAGCCCACGTTTCCACGGATTACGAAAGTGTCGGCAAAATCCCCGTGGCCCTTTGATACCCAAGTACCTACCTGCCTAATGAACCTAGCCAACCTTAACTTAACTAGAAACGTTATTTTAACACTTTAACCTAGATATAAAGAAGTACTGCTTATCAGTCTGTATGTATGGGTTTCTTTCACGTGGTAACACCGTAACATGTTTATCTTGTCTACTTAGCTTTACAGTAATGTAGTTTGGAATGGTGCAAAATGGCATTTATTACGATAGTTCCCCGTGGCATCGTTCCAGGTTTCGCAATTTTTACGATGTAGAGCACTCCAGGGTGAAATTAGATATTGTACCTAGTAGCTAAGTTGCGTTACGACGCTGCAGGCCAAGGTAATTTTACAGGCATTCTTATTATCGTATTCAGCTGCCGCTCGATTTTTAGATACAACTAAATATTTGCTACGTATTACCTTGGTAGATATATATGTAAGTTCTATAATATATACGATACCAGTTAGCTTTATAAATTGTGGTGAAATCTTATTGCTAGTAGTAACCTATGTAGATAAGTAGCAATACCTAACTTACCTATCATACCTTCACATAGTTTCAATCAATAAATCCGTATTTAATGCATAGATAGGTAACCGATTTATCGATTTTACTATATAATAATTTCTTGGGCAATAAGTTGTACCTCATTTGACGCGATATGCTCCTATTCGATGTGAGTAATCAATGCCATATTGGTAAACGATACAACCCACTATTTTTAAAATTTGTAATTAATCTGTAATTTTACGCTGACAGCAAGAAACAGGATAGAACGTTATTTGCGATGTTTATTTATTATTCCCTAAAACTTTAAAACATTTTGGCCTCTATCCAACGAGAATATAGTAGTAACATTAATTACCATGTCTACTTTTGTTTACTTTATGGCAAAGTGTGTGTGTTATTTGGCAGCTATTAATCTTTTTTGTTTATAAACAGATAGATACGCACATTGTAGTTTTGTTGATACGCATATCTGTCTTCATACTAATGTTCCAGTATAACAATGTTTAACAGTTAAGTAAGTTTTCCTTTTAAATTATATTTATCTTTTGATTTAACCACTTTCGTTACCAATGTATTTATAGTATTCTAAGTAAAACAATTATTATGGTATCTATTGTAATTAATGAAAGAGAATTGATATTTGGAAAATATACTAATTTTTATTTGGTGTAGAATATATAATGAATAGTTAAAAGAAAATACTTGTCGCAGGGTAAACGTCAAACTGTAGAACAGTGTTTATCGTGACTATTCATGACGTTTAACAGAAATGTACTTACTCTATTTTATGACTGAATTAGAGTTTACCCACTTCCTTCGCGAGGCCTACATAAATAATTAATAAGTAGTCTGTGTTAATCCAAATTACAATTTACCTATTTGCCAAGTTTCTAAGAAATCGGTACAGCCGTTACGACGTGATTGAGCAAAAAATATCCAAACATTCGCATTTATAATATTAGCGGGATGCATGTCATATTCTTCCAGCCAACCTTCAGGAGAGGAAAGATAATAATGACGACGGCGCAATCAAGAAAGAAGAATAGCAAAGGGTAAATAAGATAATAACGGAAGTATTATTAAAATCAATGTGTAAATTAATAAAATATATACATACATGTACCTATATACTATATTATTACACTTTTAATTTTTCAGTGTCAACATATTTATTATAGCGACCCGCCCTGGCTTCGCTTCGGTTAATAAGATTTTTTTTTTCAAAATTTCAAAATAAAATAGCCTATGTTACTCAGGGATAATGTAGCATTCTAATGGTGAAAGAATCTTTGAAATCGGTCCAATAGTTTTTGAGTTTATTCGTTACAAACATACAGAAATACAAATCTCTCCTCTTTATAATATTAGTATGATGAGATTGAATAAATTAATATTTAGGTGTTATTTAAAAACAATGCATGCGAACACTTTTCATGTGTTTTTCAATTCGTGTTTTATCTAGCGCTATTTATAATGGGATTTTAGCCGGCAAACACGCCATGTCAGTTTGCTCTCGTTTAACACTCAATTATACGAAATTTCTAACAAAAACAGACATGGTGTCGTCAAATTGACACGTTCATTTGTATAAATAAGTAGGCCAGCATCGATGTGTAACGGAAAATTGAGTTGGAAGCATGTTGGGAGGCGGTTGGGACGCTCACTGTAATTACTCGTTGCGTCGAGTGAGCGGGACCTCCGCGAAGGTCACCCCAACCCCTACCGAATCCGCTTCAGGTTCAGCCCCTCATACCCCTCCCCACACCAGTTCTCCCTCGCCTGCCCGTAGGGACTGAAAACACTTTTATTGCAAGAATACAGAAATGAATGGCCTTCGTTTAGAATTTGCGAAGCTGAGTAGTAACAGAACTGAAGTACAAAAATTAATAGTTTATTCAGCGAAATCTATTTCTGTAAATTTTTAGTTAGGCAATTTTTTTTAAGTTAGTAGGTACTATTTTATTCAAATAATTTCTTTTTCATTTCTGCATAGGTACTCTCTCACGAGGTCTGTTTAAAGCCTTATTTCAATAGAATAGAAGAGTAGAATTAAATTTTATCAAGTTTCTTTTGTTAGAGCTGTCGTTACTGGCTTTTCCAACAAAGTTTTCTTGGCACAAATACGAGACTTCTGTAGGTACAATGAATTATTTTCAAGGGAATATAGGAATTCGCAAATACATTTATTTTCTATTAAAAAAAAAACAATTGTGTAGGTATGTATTATAATATACAAAGGATACTTATTTAATAGGATCAGCTTATCGGTAACTTTATGATCGATAATTTAATATAGGTATATGTAATTCGAATAAAATAATTCAATATTGGCTAGAGGTATTTCCATCATGAGAGCCTGTGCTACTTATGAAATATTCGGATCTCATATTCATATCACAGTTCTGTTATTGAACGTGAATTTCGTGCTAAGAACGTCAAGGACAAAACCATTCGACTCCTACTTATGATTTCTATTGTGTTCGGTATATATTTAGATCCACTTTTTTCATGTGGACCCACTTGGAGCGAGTGAAGAAAGCATTGAGTGAGTGAGTCGCCACTGAATTATATTCTTAAATCTTTTAGTGATCTTGCAAAATAAAATTCGACTTTAGTCTAATTTCAAATTCGAATGAAATTAATGTATAACCTGTTGGCAACACCGGCTACGCCATTTGTTTCCCGCCAAAATAAACATTTGACTACTGTCACGATATATTGGATAAAAGTTGATAAAAGCCGAAGTGACACGCGGATTCTTGTCTTCCTACGATCGACTGGTAGCTTTAGTAATGAAAATGATTTTATAGGGTGACAATGAAAATTAATAGAATCTCAAAAATGAAATCGAATATAGATGGAAGTTGTTTTATTGTTTTTCGAAGTATTCTCCGCGACAATCGATACACTTTTTCATGCGATGAACCATTGTGTGAAGCATTCAGCCCACCCTTCTTTAGGCACCTCTTCAACAGCTGTTTGGAAGGTCGTTACTGCCTCTTCTGCATTCATAAAACGTATCCCCCTCAGTTTATCCTTAATTTTAGGGAATAAATAAAAATCCCAGGGCGCACGATCGGGATTGTATGGCTGGCCCGTTAACTCTACATTTACAGTACTCAAAAATTGCTTCGTTTGTCTGGCGGAGGGAGCTGGGGCATTGTCGTGATGGAGGATCATTCTGCTTGGTGGGCGTCGTTCTTTGACTTCTTCCAAAACAATAGGCAAGTAGCTGTTCATATACCAGTCCGCAGTTACGGTTCTTTTATTTTCTAAAGTTATAATATCAAAGTGGCCCAATCTGTCAAAGAAGGAGCCAATCATTTTCTTTTCAGTACTTCGTTCTTTCTTCACTTTCGTCGGTAACTTTTCGAAAGGAAAAAGCCACTGCGCAGATTACATCTTGGTTTCAGACTCACGGCAGTAGATCCTGCCATCATCACCTGTTACTATATCGAAAACAGCATTGGATTGACCATTGTCGAATTTTTCAAGCATTTGGTGACACCATTCCACACGGTAGTATTTTTGAGCTTCGCTCAAATTGTGATGAATCCATTACTTGTAGGTGATCGTGTAAAAGAGTTTGAACTTGACTCATACCAATACCTTATGATGCCCGTATCTGCTGATATGTTGTTCGTTTGTCTGTTTCAATCATGAGGCGCACAGCTTTGATGTTTTCTACGTCACCGCTCCGTCGCAGGACTCCCTTCTGTTATATCGTCGCTGAGGTAGGTACGACCAAGTTAAAATTCACTATACCAGTTATAAACAGTGGCCCTGAATGGGGCTTCATCACTAAATGCTAACTTAAGTCTTTCATAACTTTGTTTCTGGTTTAGACCGCAACGAGTTATTAAAAATCATTGAACGAAAATGTTCTCTGGTTAAATTCATTTTTCCGCAAACACTTTATTTTCAAATTGCCGCCAGAAATAAAAAACAAATGACAGCTTTGAAAATTTAATAGCGTTTGACAAGTAGAGTTCCATTTTCAAAATTCGATTTGTTTTTTCTATCGTAGTGTACAGTAGCCAGTTCTATGAACTTTTAGTTTCACCTATCATACCAGACCTTATTTTTGTTATTAAAACATATTGATCGCTGTCGTAATTCATTTGGAGTAGCTAAGTTTGCTCACAAAGCCGTACGTTCAGCTGTTTTATGTACGTACGAAGACTACGAAGTTATCATAACTCAATGTACCAAAAAATGCGTTTTTAATTATTCTATTAGATATTTACCTACTTGAGGCTTTAATCAAAGTGGACAATTGAAACTAATTCATTATATCCATATCAAGTCCATATCAATCTTTGGTCTATGAACAACGTTTGGGAGTTGAAAATGGACATTTACGCAGGTTTTTACTGGGGAGTCGATATTTTAAGGGTTTAATATGAATTAAACTATCTTCGCTTAAGATAAATTCGCACTTCATTTAATGAAATCAGATCTTTCTACAGATTTTTTGCATCAAATATAAGTGTTCGTTCAACTCCTGCAAAAGTGTTGACTCTTGTCTTACTTACAGTTGATTGTCCTTTGTTCCTTTCCAAGCAATCATGTTCATGAATACCTGGTACTTGTTAGTGCCATTAGTATTGTATTCTCTAGGTAAACGTGGGCGTGATTATGCTCTTATACCTACCTGATACAAGTCTTAGATCCAAGTGGATGATGCAATAAAACAAGTAGAGTTAAATAATTTAAGAGGCAGGATTGGGATCGTTTGGAGAATCATTAAAATCTCGTAAAGGAAACTCACCATTACCTACGATTGCGGACCAAGTGAATTGCCAAAATTGTACCCTGTAATTGAATTGGTATATCAGTGCCAGGTATTATAATAGCCAATTTAAGAGGTAAAAAGAAAATTACTGCTTCAGGCGAGTCGAAGAAGGAATAAATTCTTTATTATTTCAAAACGTGCGTTTGAATAGGTATGTATTGTTTTTGTCATTGACTTACTTTTTATATCAGTTTTTGTAAAGAAATTTACAAATTGCCTCCTAAAATGCAGATCAAAGTTCGGAGCACCGAGGAACAGTTACAGGAACAAGTGCAAGTATAGAGATAAAGCATACCATGACCATGTCTTAAATAATACTCATTTGTCGTATTCAAATACGAAAACAAGTGTTGAAAGTACAATCCACGTAGTTGTGCGTGTGTTGGTAACCGCGTAGACCGCGCGTTACTGCGGCCTGCGCGTGGCGTTGGAACTCTGGGACGTATCGTATGTACAAAGTTTAAACCCGACCTGTCCGAACAGAAGTATGGCAACGTCGCACCAACAAACGCGATATAAATAGGTGGGTGGTTTATTACTGCCAAGATAATCTTTGGCGTGACAGGCGGCTTTTCATTTTTATGTAGGTAGGTTAGGTACGTAAGCAGGTAATACTGAACTGTGAGCAAAGCACAAGTCCGGTGACTCTTGAAAGGCCACTACGGCCACAAGAATTTAGTCAATCCGAAAAAAAAAAACTGAACTGTGAGCATTACTCAATGTCATAATGAGATGATGCTGTAATACCTACCCCTGTACCTACTAGTCGACCCATACCTGGGCTAAACCTCTGTGATGTTCAATATCTGTGTTAGTTACAAAATTTGACATATTTTAGTCACGTCATGTGTAATGATTATGATTTTAATTTGTATCTTAGGGTAAGATACACCGGTCGACGTAAATCTGGCAGAAGATGAGAAGACGGACAGCTTGGTTTGTGCATTTTTGTGTCTACAACGTCTCTTGTTATGTTTTGTTTTTGGTGTGCAATAAAGTTTTACTCGTATCCATCTATCTCTTTATCTTACTTCAGAAATTTTAGGCAAATGGTTCCGGATGAGCACGAAGTTTACTCCGGGCAGCTGTATCTCGTATGAGGATAGCCATGCTGATCGCAAACCTCCGCTAGGAAATAGCACTAGAAGAGGAAGACGTTATCTTTCCATATAAACTTCATATAACATGAAATTATTTATCTGTTAACCAGCAATTCCCGTGTATTAGTTCTCGTGAAATTTTGAGTGATTCCTGTGGGAACTCTGTAATGGACCTGGATAAAAAGTTCCCCAAACAACCCAACATATAAGTTATATATGTGAAGTTTCGTTAAAATCCGTCCTTTAGCTTTGGGTGATGTGAGCTCAGTCAAACAGACAGACAAAAATTACAAATAAAAGTTGTTTTGACCTCTATATCATTCGTAATTTATATCGCAAACCCCTTTTAAAAAAAAATATTTAAAATACAGACACGGTTTAGTTAATAGTATTATTTTACCTGTTAATTAATAGTTTGAACTTGAAATTTCAATCACTACATTTTGTAATTAATTAAGTATATTTGTACCTACATTATTTACATCATACAAAATAAATTTTCTAGACATTTAACTACGTGAGCACCGGGATAATCTTGAAATTTTGAAACAAGTCTAGGTAGGTAGGTACCTTGGAATCTATAAACTTGATCGGTATTCAGTGACGATACCGTATTTCAAGTATTTACATAAAATACTGCGTAACTCTTTAGGCAAATATAAAATCATACCGAACGTCTATTTTTCAGAACTTATAGAATTATGTAATTATATGAAAAGGTCTATGGAAAAGTCATGATTAGAAGAAACACGGAATATTTTAATTAGAACACAACCAGCAAAAGAATAGCCTAAATGAGTTAATATTTAAAACGTATTAATTATGTCATGAATACTCATGAACACGTAAGTGAGCATGACCATGTCAAAGAAATATATTTTTTAAACTTTCTCATTTTGTACACATTTTATATTGTAATACATACTTATATATCGGGTGAATCGGGTCTGATTGAACGCGTAAAATTAAAGGTTTTTGTTTATTTACCTTTAAGTTTACGTGTTCAGACCCGTTTTACAATATAAAATACATATTTCACATGAAAGAAGTCTTTTTATCAAAATTTGCTATAGGTACTTATGCCTATCGAATCATGCCAAAACCGTAGAGAATGAAACCTAAACTATTATAAGAACGTCTACCACGGCAGCATCTATCGTGAAAATAAAAGTTACAATTCGAAAAATAACTTTTATACCTACGCAGTAGATATAGGCAGTAAAATGAAACTTTTTCAAATGTTGCTTTCACAGCGAACCGTGCGAGCCGGTAGCGACGCGGATCGATCGTGCGACGTTGCCGCTCCGTGCAGGCACGATGGCGGCGCGTTTACCACGGCTCGCGCCCAGTGCAGCGTTGTTTTGCTGTTTATTTTTATTGTTTGTTGCCAATCAATTATATGAGGGAATAATGACACCTGCTGGGTGACTGCAGGTTACTTAGTTGCGACGTTGCAGTCCTAAGTAATTT
Source organism: Sesia bembeciformis (assembly GCA_943735995.1). Classification (NCBI taxonomy): domain Eukaryota; kingdom Metazoa; phylum Arthropoda; class Insecta; order Lepidoptera; family Sesiidae; genus Sesia; species Sesia bembeciformis. The sequence goes on along the minus strand of OX031045.1, from coordinate 1,596,044 downwards.
TAACTTTAATACAAGTTACACTAGTAGGTTGCATGCTTTCAGCTTTATTAGTTGTCGAGTTAGGTCCTTGATCTCATAACAGCAACAGTGTAATATCACTTAACATCTATCCATCTACATTACAATATTAGTTACATTAATACAAGTATGTACCTACCTACCTTTATCTAACGTATTGGCTATCTATTAAATAAAATTAATATAAAAACGCAAGATACACTGCGCCGTTCAAATATTTATTTATGTATTTATTTATGTACGAAGGCGGCAGACGAGCCTACAGTCCACCTGATGGTAAGTGGATACTGTCGCCCATAGACATTCGTGATACATGCCAACATTAGTCCAAAATGACAAACGTTGGCATGCCCCCGGATGCGCTGCCTACCTTTGGAGATATAGGAATGGATTTGGAGAAAGAGTTAGGAAAAGGGGGAGGGATAGGATGGGAATGGGCACTGGCCCCTGGCACATTTCATTCACTACCGAAACACGTACGTACATTAGGGAAATAAGATAAAGTGGGAAATGCAGTACATTTCAAGGTAGTCTTCTGTGAGAGAGGGGTAAAGTGGCCAGTATAGCGCGTCCAGCAGCTGTTGGATTGCAGCGTGCACTCTCCCCCCTCAATAAACAGGTACATAGAAAGTGCGCAATATGTCTCTTTTCTTTTTATGGAAAAAAAGTAAATGAGTAGACAGTTTACCTGATGGTAAGGGAAAATGGGGAATAGGAAGAATAACGAAATGTGGAATTTTTCTTATTCCATTACATATCCCATCATACTTGGGGGATGGGAAGTCAAGAGTATAGTGAAATAATGAGTTACTTTTATTCCACTATACTCTCCATTCAATAGGATGGATGGGAATGGGCTCTGGCACATCTCTACTCTCACGCACCGATCAACTTGATAGAACGGATTATCACAGGTAGCTCGATTAAGGTGGTCACATATAATTTACTAGCCGTGTGGTGTCAGTAGGGCTGCCACCTCTCCGAATTTGACCCGGAGTCTCCGGGTGTGGTGGACGCTTGTCCAGGCTACGGATTAACATCGTAAATCTCCTCCAGGCGACACGGCTGTGACGCCGAACATTCAAAAATCTCAGAAAAAAATGACATATGATTTGTAAGCCGACTAGTTAGGCTCGGACAAATGCAAAGATACAATTTAACGTCGCTGTGTGTATCAAAGATACTAAAAGTTTATCTTGTGGTAATTTTATTCGTAATTTAGTACTAACTAAAGTACTAAATTAAAAATTTACTACTATGTATTTCTTGTTTCGTTTTTGTCCCATTTTTTTAAATTTCCGGGTTTAGAGTATTCAGAATAGTACCACCCAATTTTTTCCCGTGGTTGACGTGAAAGGCGACTGAGGAATACAAAGCCGCTATCACAAGCCCTGAGGCGCTATACCACATCTAAAAGAATGGACATACCAACCTGCTTGGCTATAAATTCCTCATGCACAATACAAAGTACCATGAGGACTGGTTTCATGATATACCTATATATATAATCCGGGTTCTGCGTTTCAAGCAAAAAGAAGGCAGGGCGTATACATGAGGCAGTTGTGGCGTTCTATGTTCTAAATGTTCTACGTGCAAAACGATCTTATCCTGTAAAGAAGCGATAGGTCAAATCGCTCCTCAAGTCAATTCCATTTGAAAGTCAATTTAATACACGCATCGATCATTTGTCTGGAATGCAAAACGCAAACCACAGATCTTGGATTTATCGAAGGTTTTCGATCTATGACGCAGTCCGTATTCTGTGTGACGACTCCGTTACTAGTGAACTTCAGTTTAGTGAATGAGAAATCAAACCGTAGCACATTTACAAGCGAAAAAGCAATAACAATTTATTATCATTGCCAAAAAGACTCAGAACTAACTAAGGTCGGAAAGATCAGGGGTCAATTCAAATCCATTTTACCCTTTCAATAATTTCGTCGCGTTAATTAAGGGACAAACGGACATTGAGGTATTATTATGTATCAGTACATTATACTTCAATGCTAAGAGATAACAAAGCCGCTACCACCACCCTGAGCCCTGAGGCTAGCATCCTGAGCCCTAAGGAACCACACCACCTCTAAAAGAGTATACTCGCCAACTCGCTTGGCCAGTGTGGTGATTTGAGGCCGTACATCCTTCATGCACAAGACAATGTGCGCGCAGCACGAGGAGGCCCATCTGCAGAAGTAGACGAAAAAAAGAGCCGATTACGGATATTTATCCGTGTGTAGCCGAATCGACCGCCATAGTATATTTATAAAATGCAGCGTTTGTCTGTTTAATCGCTTATAACTTTGGTTATACTTGGACGGAATTTTATGATGTTTTCATTATTGTGTAGGTTATTTCTTTTGGAATGTTTCAATGTACAAGACATCAGTATAGGATGTACCATGCTAACGAAGCCGTGGGCAAAAAGCTAGTACCCAATAAGACTAATAACCTTAGTAAGTAATAGCCCTAGTGTAAGTTACTAACCGAAGGCATTGTCCGCCGATAAAGTGTTGTTGTACAGTTTGGTGGAACATTTATCCAAGGGTTTTAATGAATAAATAAATGTAACAAAATAAAGGTAGTTCAGTACCGCTTTAATAAATTTATCGAGTGAATCGGGATTAAATTACATTTCTCCTTCCTACAATATTGTACATTGAGATGTATCTCCTTTAAAAATTCAATGTATTTTAAACGACTTAGACGCCACAAAATTATTGACATGGTAAAATGATTTTGATTGGGGCATAGCATTTAGAATGTCGTCGTCCAAAACCAACCAGACGTCCCTTTCAAGCCCTAGGCACGGAATAACATAGGTACCTTAGACAAGAGATAGGTTTTGTAATTCGTCCTTTAATTTGGTAAATGGTTTTGGGAATAAAGGGTTTTCTGTGCTTAGGGTTTGTATAGGACTCAGATTAACGTTGCCGGACTTCTATTTTGGAAAAAGTTTCCAAAAAAAGAACAACCTATGTAATTTTGGTACATTTGTATGAAAAGACGGATTTGTGATGAAATAAATATTAGTCTTAATATTTATATTAATTATTGTATTGTTTTGATTGTTTCATTTCTAAAATAATGAATGTGTGTTGTGGAATGAACTGCCAGCTCAGGTATTTCCGTTACACTACGATATGGGACTCTTCAAGAGAGCTGTGAACACGACCCTGCAAGGTCGGCAGCGCACCCGCAAGTCCCCTGGTATTGCAGGGCGGCTGTGACCACTTACCATAAAAAAACATTTACAGAAGTTAGTATCATCATTTGTACATTTGTATATAATAATTACATCTAGATACCTACATTTACAGTAATTCATATCGATTCATTAAAATTAGGTTGGGCGCGTTCGATTCTTTAAAATAAATTGGGTCCCATCCTTTTGGTTATATCAACAGTACACTTAAATCTGTAATTTCAAAATTTAAGATTAAGTTATTTCTCGCAAAATATTATCAAATTGTTCGTGAATTGTATTTCATAAGTAATAAATGTGGTGACTGAATAAAATTATATATTTTATACAATTTTTATCCAACGGTTATGAATATTTTTTTCGATAATTTTTTTATATGCAGACGAGCATACAGTCCACCTGATGGTAAGTGGATACCGTCGCCCATAGACATCCGCGATACATGCCAACATTAGTCCAAAATGAGAAACGTTGGCACGCCCCCAGATACGCTGCCTACCTTTGGAGATATAGGAATGGATTTGGAGAAAGGGTTGGGAAAATGGGGAGGGATAAGATAGGAATGGGCTCTGGCACATCTCACTCACTACCGAAACACGTACGTACATTGGGGAAATACGATAAAGTGGGAAATGCAGTACATTTCAAGGTAGTCTTCTGTGAGAGAGAGGTAACGTGGCCAGTAGAGCGCGCCCAGCGGCTGTTGGATTGCAGCGTGTACTCTCCCCCTCAAAAAGCAATTCGCTCAAATTCGCAGAAAATGACATAGCTACGTTCTATAGCTGTCATAACTGTCATCAGCCAATTATGACACCAGAAAGACTATAGGACTTCGATTCTTTGGCGGGAACTTGAGAAGTGCAGTTGTTGTTTGATTTCATTTCTATAAAAAATATGTATTGTGGACTTTTTAGTTTAATAGTGGTAGTTTATTAAAGTTCAAAGTGTCCTGCTTGTGCGTAATGTTTGTGATAACCATAAAAGCATAAGACTGCGTCTTTCGTATCTTTCCACGAAGTCCAACTGTCAGTAAACCTAATATCACTTTACTGAGCGACGCCATCTTTTCTTGAAATTCATTTACACGTGACATTGGCAAAATAGTCGTCGCGCTTGAGACTGATACTGCCGTCAAACCGAAGAAGAAGACTGTAGGATTTCTGCACTATGTTCTATCACAGAATGTGATGACACAACTTGCACAGAAGACACCGACTTCCTACTGTTGCACCGGCTGTCACACAGGTCTGTGTCATCAGTCAATTTATTCAGCAGTCCTTGCCTAAGTACATTGTTTATTATTGAATCTGCATAAATTGCTTGTATTGGGTTCATTTTAGCCAGTTTATTGGCAACATTTAAGCCAGTAACATCGAATTCCGATAATTCTTTGGCACTTGACATCGATGCGTTAACATACATTGGTTGTTCGTCATGACAAGAAGATGAAGATAGATTTCTTAGACTTCTTTTCGCAGATTGTAAGGTCTTTGTTGATTGTGTTTTATTGTATTTTATTTTGTCTGGCTGCAATTTTGTCAGTGGGTCCATTTTTGCTACTTTTATAATATTGCCATCAAAATCTTGTAACGTGTTAACCGATACTAGCATCTCATCCTGACTGTCGTCCTGAGAAAGACTAGAAGATCGTCTTCTTTCGACCTTAATTGGCTGAGGCATCTGCGGACTACCTGTAGATAATTCTTTCCTCAATAATTCTGTAGATAATTCTTTCGTTAGCTCTGGCGGAACCTCTACCTCAACCTGAAAAAGAGTTATTTCATTAATTTTCATAAAATATAATATGTTCTTCCATTTTTTACCCAAACAGTTGGTAAAATAAGAATATATCTTTTTTCAGAATTCATCTCTGCCGTAAAATATTTTGGCCACCTGTTTTACTTAAGATGTGACATGAATTTTAAAATACGTGCGAAATATTGAATCTAAAAAAGGTTAGTTAATAGTTTTGACGATATTTAAATGTCCGATATTGGAAAATCCGCGAACAAGTTCGTCTCGCATCGTCTTTATAAATTTAATTTTATTTTAATTAAGCTAAATATGTATATTGAGAGCTTAATAAAAAATTGTTAAGCTTTCAAGTCGGTTGTTCAAGTTCAAATCAAAGTCGGTTCAGGAATTTCTGAGGATTTTGACAACTTACCCTATCGCTTTGTGGAGACCACAATAGACTATAGTGTGATGAGGACAGCTGATCCGCCTCAAGTTTCAGGCACTGCAAATATTCATCGTGATGCCCCGATCTGAGGTGTCTTTTTAATGACGATGTTGTCCGACCCTTCCGCGAGTAAATTTTGTTACACACTTTACACTCTGCGAAGTCTTTATCTATGCAAGTGAAGAAGTTCCAAACTGCACTTGTTCTCCTTCGCGTCATTTTAAGGAACAATCTTTGAAATAATTACAAATATTACTATAAAGAGTCCGCACTTCCACAAACAAGTGTTATGTATGATCGGTAGCTTAAATTTTCATATGAAATATTGATGGCGGCCATTCGCGCCGTGCGGATGTTTCAAAATAAATGCTCGCAGAAATCCGCGTCAACGTACGACAGGCAATGCGGATCGCAAGTAACTAGAGCGGACGAAAATGCGCGCGTTAGCGCCCCTCCCTATCATTGTAGCGAAAGCGGATGTTCGTGACGTGGAGTTCCGCATTGATAGAGGCGGAAGCGACGTCTTGCGGAACATTCGAACACTGCCTTTGCTGACTACAGTCGATGGATAATTTTCCTTATCTTGTTTGTGTTTAGAAAATGAAAAAAAGTCTTAAAAACTATTTATAAACTAAAAGATGGGATTTGCACAATCGGAGGACGAATGTCGAATCTATTATGTAAAGTACTAAAGGCCTGTTGAGATATATACGATATTCGCTTCCGCCTGCGGTAACGCGTAACGATAGTTAGGAATGTCAATAGTTAGGGAGCTAGTGGCAATTTAGATATATGATTTGCTTGTCGTTAAAAGTTATAGGTATGAAAGTATTAGAGGATACGACTAGGGAAAAGAGGGTCCAAAGTCGCTGATTTTTTAAATAAATTATTTTCCCTATATCATTTGCACGTATCTGTCATTTATTTATTGCATTAAATTAGGTGCCAAGATACCAGAAATGCCACTGCCAGATGTCCAGCTCACTGCGTTTTTTTTACAAAAATATAATAATTATAAACTTGTAAAAACTGCTCTATTAAATCATTTACTAGTAGTTATTTTTTTTTTAATTTGTTGGTTTTTATCCCTAGAAGAAATTATTATTGCCAGACTTGTATGTCGCTATACATATTAAAATAAAGACAGAGTTGCGTATGCATGCCGCGTCGTCACAAGTTGCACAAGTTAATTAAATATCATCATCACTTGTTTCGGAAGCATACTCATTAACATCATTAGTATTATTGAACTGGTATCTATTATATAAATACTTGCATTCACGATATTCAAAATAAAAATTGTTATACAAAGAATTTTTCAACTAAAACATTACGATATTATTATTTTTGGTGATAATTACAAAAAATAATAAAAATCAGCGATATTAACGTTTTTACGTATAATAAATAGAACCATTCGACCAAACGCCAGACGCGAGCAGATTGCAATTTGCAATTTCAATTTTTTTTCTTTCCTAAACGCAACAGTAAGAAGATGCCAGACATTATTTTTCTTGTATTTTATAACCTTATAATTATTTCCATATTAATTTGATTGACGAGTATTATTCATTAACGCAGAAACATACTTGTCTGGAAATCGCATTTATATAAATGTTAGACTAAGAAATAGATGTTAACATAAATAATGCGATCAAATGACTTATAAACCCTTTTCTATATTTTCAATGAGCTGTTAATTGATAACGAAGCGATAACATAATGTCGGATGTTTCATATAAATATATTTTCACTACTTCCCACTTCTTGCACAGTGCGATACAAGCAAATCGTTTAAAAAATTCTGCCTCCAGCTCCCTAATTCCTAGGCGATATTTTGTACGAGTACCGCCAGTCGCACGAATATCATCTAGGCACGCGTTTTACCCCCTGGGTAAACCCCCCGTTACGCCTGGGTCTAGGTTTCGCGTATAGCTATCGCTTTAAGCGATACTCGAAGCGGTTAGCGAATATCGCGAAGGAATCTCTGAAGGCTGAACTATGGAACTATAGCGTCATTACCGCAGGCGGCAGTGAATATCGTTTATATCTGAAAAGGATTTTAAATATCTATCAATATTCAGTAACTGTGTGCTCCTATTAGAATGTTATAAAAGTTACACATACTGCTATTCGGAATATATTGAGACAGATGTCACTACTAGCGTGTTCACGTTTTCACATTTTATTGGATTATAGTGAAAATTATTATTTACTATTTGTTCAGTCTATCCTATATTGTTGTTAATGATATATGATATTTTTATTAAAATTCAAGATTATGAAACATTTAAAAATTTTATTAAACTATTTAACTATTTTTTTAAAAAAGAAATCTTTGTAAACATTACAATAGCGTCAATTAGCAAATGATAGATTTCATCATTATGAAATGTCAACTGCAAAATTCCACCAAGAGAAACCGTATTTTCTTCTAGAATCTTCTTTACTTCTTTTCTAAAAACTACCTTCATGTTTTAAAAGACCCGATACAAATTACATAATTTTCAGTTGTTGTGGTGTCTAGACGTGTCTCCTACAATAAGAATTAACCTGTTTTTGCTAAGTTACTGATTAACTGATTCAACATGGATTCAAATAACCCTGAGAACCGCAATATTATAGCTGGTGCGATAACTTATCCCGGTGGAAGTGACGACCATGCTCAACCAATGACTGTACAACCGCGGCAACCGAGGAATTTGCAGGTAATATTGCGAGAAATTTGAAGAATTCTGAACACATAGCAAATTTACATTTTGAGAAAGAGAGTGAACGCTGCAATCCAACACTCACTGGACGCGCTCGACTGACTACGTTACCCCTCTCTCCCAGAAGACTACCTTGAAATGTACTGCATTTCCCACTTTATCTTATTTCCCTAATGTACCTACATGTTTCGGTAGTGAGTGAGATGTGCCAGAGCCCATTCCCATTGTATCTCTCCCCATTTTCTCAACCCTTTTTCCAAATCCTTTCCTATATCTCCAAAAGTTGGCAGTGCATCCGTTTGTTTGTCATTTTGGACTGATGTTGGCATGTATCACAGATGTCTATGAGCAACAGTATCCACTTACCATCAGGTGGACTGTATGCTCGTCTGCCGCCTCTACAAACAAAAAAAGCCCAGTTTTAGATTTGGAATTTATTTATTTTATTTGTTGTTTTCCAGGGCCTCCTTAGGTTTGCCATGGAAGCAACAAAAGCTGAAGATGCACCAGGTAATTCACAATTAGGACCCATGGACGAACAGGTTAGACCACATTTTCGCTTCTGGTACAAGTATTTTCATTACATTATTATTATGATATAATAGGGGAGCAGCTAGGTGCTGATGTGCCTACCTCTCGTTTATATTCAGCCACTGCCACTGCTCCTCGCGCTGCTGTATTTATTACCTAAAATATTTCTGTGGCAGCTTCGAAGGCAGTGAGTGTTTACATTCTGGCTTCATACTTACTTCAGTTTCAACTCTTGACAATGACACATTGAAATTGTTGCTGCATCAGCACTTTTTTATGTAGTTTATATAATTATGCGAGTGTTTTAAATAAAAATAAAACACAAAAGAGATGTCATTATCAGAGGAGATGGTGGATGATATCAGTCCACTATAATAGAACAATGTAAGCACATAAAATACATGTTTTTATGTATTTCTTCATGTCCTTGACGCGCTCAGCGGCAAGTTAGCGAGAGAGCAGCATGTAAACACACTCCCACTGCCGGCCCTTTGAAGTCCGCACAAAAACGCCACTAACGGCAGGACGAGTGATGCGTTTACATACAATGCGAGTATCCCACTTCCCTGCTCACTTTCCTGTCTACTTCCATGGAAGTGGTCATAATGTAAAGGAGGTATTATGCTGGTGTATGCATGGTGGTGTATGTTGGTGTTATGCTAGTTAATTACCTAGAAGCTATTTGCTCAGTCTGTTAAATGATTTTTTTTATCTATACTAATATAATAAAGAGGTGAAATTGTGTGTTTGTTTGTGGGTATGTTGGGGGTAATCTCTGGAACTACTGAACCAATTTCAAAAATTATTTCACAAATAGGAAGCTACATTATCCCTGTCTAATATAGGTTATATATTATTTTAAAAAAAAATAAAAAAAAAACAACTTATAAACCCAAGCAAAGCGAGGGCGGGTCTCTAGTATAAAGATGCAGATCGGCAGGCGGGCTACATGATTGTAAGAGGTCACTGTCAAGCATAGACATCTGCAACATCAGGAAGCATGCTGGTGTGTCCCAAACCTTGCAGCTATAAGGGAGCTATAAATCCCGTTTATAAATCCTGTTTATAGCTCCCTTGAAACTGCTAGTGTCGAATTAAGGGGATGGCCTAGACAGGGCTAAATGTTTCTTCTCTTTTTATTTAATTATGTCAATGAAGTCTAATTTTAATTTTTCAGCGGCGCAAATTCCTCGAAGACGCACTAAAAAGCCTTACAATAGATGTAGCGAGGGTGCTGCAAGAGTCCATCTGTGTCCTTACCAACTCTGCGATGATCTGGACCATTCGGCTTGGAGAACCTCTGCCAGATGAAGTGCGAACCTCGTTTAACAACCTGTTGGAGTATGTTGACGATATTGATGTTGCCAATGGTTAGTTTTTTTTAACGATTATCATTGTGTAACATATGCATTTACATATTAAATACATTATAAATAAAATATTTATATACTTTGTTAGTGTTATTGTACTATTATGTCTTTTTCCATTATTACTATTTTCCATACACAGTATTGACTGTCTTTCTGTTTTTTTCTTCCTTTTTTATTTATTTTGTATTATGCTTGTACAATAAATGAAATAAATAACTATACTTTTCAAGTATTGTCTTTTACCAAACTTCTTACTACTAAATCCTGAAGAAGGGCGTACTCAAGATTTTATTCAGGTGCTGCAAAAAAATTCTTATAATTTAAATAGAGTTCCTGTAATGCAGTTATTTGTCCTTTCCCATGCCAGGGATGGGGGGGGGGGGGGGTTAAGCGCCCCAACCTGCCCCACCGTGGCTACACCCATGCCCTGCCATTTGAGCAAAATTTGCACTGTAGCTTAAAGTTGTTCAATTATAGTTCACTATTTCGTATTTTGTTTCATATTTTCTGGTTTATTCCATCCAATGTTTTTCCTTTATGGTTGAACAAGTTTATATCCCATGTCCAATAACTATAATTTTCTTTTCCAGACTTTTACAAGATGGGCGGGTTTGCCATTTTCCCAATCTGTTACAGCTGTGAGAATGAAGAAGTTCGTACCTTTGCCAGCTCGGTGCTCGCGGAGTTATGTCAGAATAATCCATTCTGTCAGGCACGAGCCCTTGACAGTGGATTACTGAATGTCCTAGTGAACTTAGCACAAGTAGAGAAGGGGCAAACACTTAACAAGTGCCTCGGAGCTATATCATGTGAGTTAAATAATGAAGTTATTGCTAATTGGGAGCGTGTGGAGATGTTTAGTGTTTTTTTCCTTTCATATATGGCAATGGTGCAATTAGCACATTCTGCCAGTGTCAAGTTTTTTTCTTACTAAACTATTTCAAAGTCTTAAAACGTATCCTGTCAATGTCCGTCGAAGTAAGTCAGAAGCCACTCAGTATGTAAAGTGATAGCAGGTTTGCTGAGGGCTGAAGAGGATTCCTTGGAAGCGCACAAAATATATAGTCCCATGCTTATATTTGATTATCACTAGAGATAGGAAATTCGGGTGTTTATAACCTAAACTTCATTTTTCTCCACAAAATGTTAGTGTGCACATACCCATCCCGGGATTTTAATACCGGAACTTCAGGGAACAATAAATAAATTTAGGATTTCCTACGAAAACTTATTGTAAGTGTTATTTTCAAGAAAAAATATAATTGATTAGATTAGTTTAATTTTATTTAATGTCACTCTTTACTTAACAATGTTAATGAAATTACCCGAAACATTCAAAATGTAACTAACTTTTTTTTGTTGTAATTGACATTATAACAAGGTTTTTTATGTGGAGTAAAATAAAAATATATATATACAGATAGTTGTTAGGTTAGCCTGGCCTATTTACTCTCTTTCGATACTAAAATAGCTATTGATATGCAATAATTTAAGATTGACAAGTAAATTGGATTAATTGGAGTCACTTTCAATTGTCAATCTCAAATGTTGTCCCGATGAACACGGCGTCCGCGACAAGATCATCAGACCCGAAAGAATGGGACACAACATCAGCAGCACCGTCATTACCCGAAGAATTGAAATAAATTATCGTAATTTTTTCTATGTTCTCAAAACTTAATCGATTTGTTTTAAATTACAAAATCCATTTATGTATAGAAAAGGATGTCTCGACATCTACAGAAATATGTGGTGCACAAGCATTAAGATGTGTCAAATCTTGATCTAATTCAGTCTCCTTGATTCTATCATTTATTTCTTGAAGAATGTCGAAATCCGGGTTTCTACCGATGACTCTTTCCATTTTATCAATTAAGGATTCGTTCAACGTCCAATATTTGGAATGTTTGCGTCACATGTTATGCTTTTCTAAATTTGTAATTGCAATTCGAATGGCTTTGAAATGTTCATCGATATATTGTAGTTCATTTATGAAACAAGGATCTGACATGGTCGCTTTACCATTTCCAATTGATATCGCTTCATTTGAATTAAAGGAAGATAAAATGTCAGAAATCTCATCATAGTGTCTCGCATAATAAAACGCTCCTTCAAGCCAAGTACCCAATCTCGTAATGGCAGGTTGTGGAGACAGTGGCAAAGTCGGATAGCGTTCCTGTGAGGCAGAGGTCCCTAAACTTTTTGTCTCGTAGACCACTTGCCATGTTTTTCGGTTTTGGGTAGACCCCCTGCTTACCTAATATTGAATTTTTGAAAATTCACCAATTTCAAATGTGTTTTTGACAGCTGGCAACGTAGTTTTTCGTCAGTCTGTTTGTTACGTTTTCACGTAAAAACTAATGATCTTTTGCTAATGATCACGTAAATCTCCGTGATCTTTTGCACAGATAAAGTTGAAGGTCTAGTCAACTAAAAAGTTGACACAGGCTACAATTTACCGCTGAAAAATATTTTTTACAAAATGAAAACTTACACGCAGAGAAAATAAAAACGTACGCGGGCGGAGCTGCGTGCAACTGCTAGTTTATAATAATTCTTAAACAGTTTCATATATCAGAAAATATACCTAATAACTTAAATTTTAATATAATTCTTCACGTTTCATGAACATTTATGTTTTAAAATTTTTTACTTTATAGGTGGTTTTATAATTTATATAGATAGATATATGTGTTTATATTATAAGAAAGTATTATGTAAGTAAATAGGTACTATCTGTGTATGTGGATTATTCCATTCATGGAAAGCCAAAATTAAAGTCACGACCTACATAAATCTCATTTACATCTCATGGACCCCCAATTTTTTTTTTCGCTGACATTGACTCCTCGCAGGTCGTAGTAGACCCTGGGGGTCGATATAGACCACTTTGGGTATCACTGCTTTAAGGCTGCTCGGAGCCTTTAAGAAAACTTTTTAACATTTGCTATCAATGTATCCACGTTAGAATATTGACATCGTATTTGTTCTGTCACTATGAAGAGCGTGAGCCAAACAAGTAAATTGTTTCATTTTAGGAAATTCTCATGTAGGTCTATGGTCTATAGGAAAAAAATATAGGAGTGCTGCATAGTGAGACTTCGTCTACTCTTGTGCTAAACACTTAGTAATTAAAGATTGTTTATTTCAGTTATTAAGAAATAGTTTTGCTGATCATCATTTGTTAAATATAAATATAAAATATAAAAATATTGTGCCTTTCTAGTGTTCACCTGCATGTTTAATAAGTTGCATAACATTATTGTGCAGGTATATGCCGCGACTTCGAACGGGCCTGCCTCTCGCTGCTCGAGCAGGGCGGTTGCGGCGTACTGTTCGCGGTGGTGAGGGAGCGCGAGCGCGCCACGCGCACCAAGGCCGTCTTCTTCATACGACACCTGTGCCAGCACTTCAACGAGGCCAAGGGTCCGTACACGAGTATACTCACAGAGTATATATATGGACAGTGTTCTGAATTTATGCATTAATCCACGAAAAATCGGATTTTTATTTATTTATGTAAACTATATTTGAAAACTACTAAATTTTGATATTCTTTGTTGCATCATTTTAAAAAAATGTTAATTTTTATAAATAACATAAATCACTTATTTGCACCGCCGGATGCGCTCTGCCTACCTTTGTTGATGTAAGAATGGATTTGGAGAAAGGGTTGTGAAAATGGGGAGGGATAGGATGGGAATGGGCTCTGGCACATCTCACTCACTACCGAAACACGTACGTATATTTTTAATCAATCCGTTCTCACAGAGGACATTAGTCTTATTTTGTGTCTGTTATGGATTATAACATTTTTTAAATTGTATACAATGCAATGCAACCAGCCCTTTCAATACCCACTGCTGGACATAGCCTTAAAACGCCACTCTGGCCAAGCGGGTTGGCGAGTCCACTCTTTTAGAGGTGGTGTAGTTCAGGGCTTGTGGTAGCCGCTTTGTTATCCCTTGTCGCCTTTCACGACACCCACAGGAAGGGAAGGGTGGTGCTATGCTAAAGCCGACCGCCACCGCATGGCAGAGGATGAGGATTATTTTTTAAATGATACCATTTTTATTTCAGAACAATTTATTCAACTGAATCTTGTGGGAACATTGGCAGAATTGCTCAAAGCTGAACGGGATGAAACCACTGAACACATACTTGGTACATTATCTGCCATGATCGAAGGCCTAAACCCTACAGTCCTACAACAATGTCGCGACCCTTCAAAAGACCTTAAAAAGACCCTAAAAGACTTACTCAAACACCCCGACTTGGAAGGGGATACCTTTGAAGAAGAAAAGGTCTACTGTCGGGATATTTTAAGAGAAGTTTTCGAAAATTGGTCCGAGCCAGAAGTCTTGAACGGAGACGGAGCAGACAGATAGTGTTATTAAAATGATTTAATTATTGTAAAAGGACTTCGAATTATTGGGATCTTTGTGTTCCGAAGAAAGACTATAACTACATAATATAGTGGAATTATTCTACATTTTTTCAGTGATATTTAATTGTTTTATATCAAATAATTTATTTATAAAATGACCGTGTTATCTCTACACTCCTCTAGTAGATCTGTTTTCATATTCCGATTGACACGATGACCAATGACCAATTGACATAAACTTAAATTTAAATTTTTGTATTATATTTTTTGTCGAGTGCGCCCAGCGGCTGTTGGATTGCATCGTGCACTCTCCCCCTCATGAATGAATGGTAATTGGTCCTGAATTGGTTCACGGATTGCTTGGCTGCCATTTATTAATTATTGGAAATAAACATTAAGAAGTACACTTACGTCTAAAATGATTACTGTGTTCGAGTCCCAACTATCATTTTGTTCAAGTACCCTCGGGTCGTACTTGCGCGTATTTTTACAAATAACCGTCAGTCTGATGTTAGAGCCAAGGTGGATAAGGGAACTCCTTGAAATTTAACAGTATAACTAGGTATTGGACTAATTTCGTGGCGATGTTTAGTTCGATGAACAGTTACCATGGGGGGAGAGTGCACGCTGCAATCCAACAGCCGCTGGGCGCGCTTGACTGGCCACATTACCCCTTTCTCACAGAAGACTACCTCGAAATGTACTGCATTTCCCACTTTATCGTATTTCCCCAATGTACGTACGTTTCGGTAGTGAGTGAGATGTGCCAGAACCCATTCCCATCCTATTCCTCCTCATTTTCCTAGTCCTTTCTCCAAATCCATTCCTATATCTCCACAGGTAGGCAGCGCATCCGGGTGCGTGCCAACATTTGTCATTCTGCACTAATGTTGGCATGTATCCCGGATGTCTATGGGCGACAGTATCCACTTACCATCAGGTGGACTGTATGCTCGTCTGCCGCCTTCGTACATAAAAAAAAAAAAAGTTCTAGTATAAGGTGGAGGACGATTCTGTATATTACAGCGGACTGGGCGTGTCTGACTGGCCGAGATTTTTCATTCTGACAGAAGTCCGATATGTATAAACATGTTCGAAAGTTAGTGAGTTGTCAAAATTAGAATTCCTACCTTTCTCATCACATGCCATCCCGTCTCGTTTTACTCATCCGGTGGATTGAGAGAAGCAAGACGGACGGGGTGATATGATATGATATCCCATTCCCCCTCCTTCCTTCCTTGTTCTTAATTCCGAAAGGTAGACAGCTAAAACTGCGGACGTTTTAACTTTTGTCAATTTTGACTGATTGACAGTTCGTCAATAATGTTAATTAATACAAGTAGTAGGCAATTCGTTAACAAGTAGGTATTTTACTTATTATTATATATTAACTAAAAAGATAATGAAACAAATAATAATATACCTAATATTCTACTCGCAGAAGAGTACCCTGAAATGTACTGCATTTCCCACTTTAATCTTACGTACGTGTTTCGGTAGTGAGTGAGATGTGCAAAAAAACTACGTAAGATAACGGAGTTCATAAGATTACGTTAGCCGCAAATATCGGAAGAAAGCGTACACATCATAATGTAAGTAATCATATTTTTGTATTTCTGTTACAAAGTCTTATTACTTGTTAATAACAGCAAAGCAATAAAGATGATTTAAAAGTGGAAAGCTGTTTTGAATTTTGAACCATAAGGAAATGGTTCAAAAGTGGAATCATAACGGTTCATCTTCTATTCAATCGGCGAATTTCGCTCAATATATAAATTGATAGTCTCATCAAAAGTTGACAACAATTGGCTTCTCGTTGGCGTTGATAGTGTTCTGCCGCTGGATGTCACTCTGGCTCCAGTCGAAGTTGATGCCGGTCACCTCCAGGAACCAGTCGTGGTAGTGACCAGGCCGGACGAAACCTGAACAAGCGAGATAAATTTTATGGTGATAAGAGAACTCTTAAATTAAGGATTTTAACATAGTAAGGATGTGGGTTTGGAGAATTAGAAATGTATTAAATTTAATGTACTGCAATGCCATCTAGTGGCGAGTTACAACAAAGTCGATAACTCGAAAATATTCTCTGTGCCTAAATACCTATGTATATCAATTTTCATGGCGATCGGTTGAACGGTATAGAAGTTGATGTGCTGCAGCGCCATCTAGTGGCGAGTTACAACAAAGTCGATAGCATAAAAACCTTCTCCATGAAAAAATACATATATGTGCCGACTTTCATGGTGATCGGTCAAACGGTGTCGAACTCTATTAATTTAATTTCAGATTTACCAACATCCATTTTTATATACAGGCTGTAAGGGACATACTACCGATAACTTTGTGAAAAACTTACAAATGATATCTATTATTAAATCACAAGTACCCCTGATGTCGACAATGATGGGTTACCGATGATGTCATTTTAGAGCGCGCAATGTATTGCAGCGTACCGATGATTACAGCAGCGGTGTGTGTGTTCAAGCGGCTATTAACGTAGGTATTACTAGACTGAGTTTGTTGACCTCTGTTTTTGAACTCGGCCGCAAAACAGATTATCGCATCAAATCGCGTGTGTATTGAGATTTGGATTACATTGCTGGTTTATGTTAAATATCGTCATTTGTTGTTTTCTTTCTTTTATTTCGAATTGAGACGACTACATAAGTGATACCATGCTGTAATCTTTACATAGTATAAAACAAAGTCGCTTCCCGCCGTCTGTCCCTCTGTATGTACGCTTAGATCTTTTAAACTACGCAACGGATTTTAATGCGGTTTTCATCACTAGATTAGTTTTTTTTCAATATCTATAATGTACAGACATCGGCCTGTTACAATTTTATTATATAATATAACTGTTTTGCATTCCAACAAAACAGTCTATGAGTCAGTGACAGATGACAGCGCGCTTAAATGGACATCGGGCGGCGTACTACTGGAGGGGTGAGAGAGGGGAAGGTATATAAGAAGACATCCGGGTAATTTAATTCATTTATTTGGTATATAAGGCAAAATCTAAGACGGCTTCTTCAACCAACGCTGTGTGTTTTGAAGAAACACATAATATGTATAGATGTGATAGGTTAGATGCATTTAAGGTTAGATATATGTATTACCTATGTAGTTTTAGATCTAGTTTTTGAGGGGGAGAGTGCAGCCGCTGGGCCGCTGGGCGTTACCCCTCTCTCGGAGAAGACTACCTTGAAATGTACTGCATTTCTCATTTTATCTTATTTCCCTAATGTACGTACGTGTTTCCGTAGTGAGTGAGATGTGCCAGAGCCCATTCCCATCCTATTTTTCTAACCCTTTCTCCAAATCCATTCCTATATCTCCACAGGTAGGCGCGCATCTGGGGGCGTGCCAACGTTTGTCATTCTGGACTGATGTTGGCATGTATCGCGGGTGTCTATGGGCGACAGTATCCACTTACCATCAGGTGGACTGTATGCACATTTTCCACCAAAGTCCAAAAAAAAAGGTAACCGATTTAAAAATAAACGTTGAATATTAAAGTATTTTTTTTCATATATCTTCTTTTACGTACTACTCACGTATTCAAAATAATATTCTTGTCGTTCTTGGAAGAAAGTGTTTAAATCCAGCGCTATTTGGAATCATTGCGAGACATGGCTCATCTGAATTGATAGGTACTACTATTATTTACACGAGACTTTTCAAATAATCTGCTCTAAGGACTGCTCTGTGAATTACCTTATGTCTAGGACTTGTTTTTATTTACGTACCGCTAGGCCAGAGGCTGTTACAACCCAAACTGGAGGAGAAGCTTACTACACCAACCAACGTGGGTTTTCCATCATCGTCATCTAAGATAAGAGGGCCACCACTGTCTTCCTGGAGAATAAAATATTCTTTATAACACCACATTGGACTGCTCACAACTTCCCCGTGTTGTGAGTCCAGAGAAACGCACACAGACAAGAGCAGCTCACAACTCTCTTTCTCCAGGTTGTCTGAAAGAAATTGCTATAAGACCGCCTGTTCTTTAATTTTATCACAATGTAACAATTTTGCAATAAAGAGTTTTATGAGAGAGAAGATGATGATGAATATAAGTCCCGGTCCTTACCTGGCAAGCAGACTGCGAAGTGTCATTGTAGAACAAAGCGCAGAGTGTCTGCTCCCTGATGATAGCTGCAGAGGGATACCAAGTAAGGCATTCTGCGTTTGTGATGCCGAGGAGGTACACCCAGCGAAGCACTGGGGAGCTGCTGCCACCTGACAACAGTGACAAACATACAATGATACAGTTCTAATAAGTATGAGACATATTTGTGAGGTTAAAACAAAATAAGTAATATTCTTAAGTACATAATCTATTACTAATAATCAGTGTTGGGCAAAATTTAATTGTTGGACATTAACAATTAATTGTTAATCACGCCTATTACAATTAACAATTAGTTGGGAGGGGGAGAGTGCACGTTGCAATCCAACAGCCGCTGGGCGCGCTCGACTGGCCACGTTACCCCTCTCTCACAGAAGACTTCCTTGAAATGTACTGCATTTACCACTTTATCGTTTTCCCCAATGTACGTACGTGTTTCGGTAGTGAGTGAGATGTGCCAGAGCCCATTCCCATCCCATCCTATCCTTCCCCATTTTCCTAACCCTTTCTCCAAATTCATTCCTATACCTATCTCCAAAGATAGGCAGCGCATCCGGGGGCGTGCCAACGTTTGTCATTTTGGACTAATGTTGGCATGTATCGCGGATGTCTATGGGCGGTAGTATCCACTTACCATCAGGTGGACTGTATGCTCGTCTGCTGCCTTCGTACATAAAAAAAAAATGCAATTGTGAAAACTCGTGATTAACAATTAATTAATTGTTAATTGTTCAACAATTACATTTTGCCCAACACAGTAGTAATCAATAATTTTACTATGATTAGAAGGTAATGCTTTTTATGATATCTAGGATTTATCTAGGCTAAGATTCAAATGTCTCGCCGACTTTGGCAAACGATTGGTTTGGCAATTTGATCTAAATGTCAAGTTGACAAACTATATCATTATCAAGTGGAAGCTTTTTTCGATCGATACGATGATCTAGCACTCAGATGATCTAGGTAGATAAATAAAATTTATTAGAGAATCACAGATATTAATCACGTATCGTCATTTAGCCTATAAATGAGAGAGCGGTTCTATTTTTCTACCCCGCGACTACAGTTATGCTTCATTTTACCCTTTTAGTGATTTATAAATAAAATTTATTAGAGAATCATATATATTAATCACGTATCTTCATTTAAAGCCTATAAATGAGAGAGCGTTTCTATTTTTCTACCCTGCGACTACAGTTATGCTTCAGTTTACCCTTCTTTTAGTGATTTCTCCCCCACTTGCGACTTGCTCCCTGGTGGGGACCAGGCAGCAAGTCGCCTTCGTTGCGAGCCGCGCAGTCTTAACTCATTCTCTAATAAATTTTATTTATAAATCACTAAAAGAAGGGTACGTTTAAACGCTGTTATTATTTAAATATCTATTAAGATTTAATTACGCGTTTTGCTGTATATGAGGGAATACATATCGACGAGGCACACGGACATATGCCCCGTAGGGAATGGAAAATGGTTACTGTGCGGGATACGTATGCACTAACACGTAGTAGAGTGCTAGTGTCTGTACTTCGCACCAACTGGATCGCCTGGGGGGTGTGGACTGTTTAATAGGATTTTCTTATCGTGAATAAAACAACAAGGCTTGTTATTCAATAGAGCCGGGGTAGCGCAGAGGTACTTGTTCTTCTTCTTGTTCTTGTTGTTGTCGGAGTGGATGCCGCTGCGGAAGTGAAGTTGACCGGAAAATGGTCCGCTTTTTATTTGTTTATTGAATTCTTCAACTTCCGGCTAGTTGCGGGTTTCCCCCACCACTTGTCAAGGACGGGCTTCTCCCACCACTTGTCCATGTATGCACCCCTCCCGCTACCCGCGGGGAATCATTTATTTTCCTTATCGCTAACACGTATTTACATTTGATAAGATCCTAGTATGTCCTCACCTACACTATCCACCAACGATTTATCCTGATAAGTAAGCAAAGACATACCAGGGATCACTCCATTATTATCAAAATATATACATAAAAACTTAACAACTAGTTGCGAAACTATATACATGTTTGCGTAAGTACCCTAGCCTTTTCGTCGTCAACAGTTACCATCATCCATGGAATGGACACTTGCATCACCAAAGAGAATATGATTCTCCTGCCGAACACATTAAAACACATGTTGTGAAAGTACACGTGAATACATGCATATGTTCCACATGACTAATGAGAGAGATGATCGTTATTTTCCTATAATTATTATTACTACAAAATAATTCGAAAAATTACCATTCCACGTGTCATCAGTAAGTCCGAAACCGCTGACTGTGAGCCTGATGCCGTTAAAGTTGAAGTTCTTCCTCTCGCTGTTCTGCAGACGACACGGCTGAACGTTCGCTGGTAAAAATATATTGAATTTGTTAATGACCAACAAATACAGCTTTGGAACCAATAAAAAAGTTTGACGCAACAATCGTTTCTGAAGCTGAAGCTCTAATATGCACTGTGCAATCGTTTTTAGCACCATGGTAGCCAGTGAGACCGCGTCAGCGGGTGTTGCGCGAGGATCACCAGCCCTTAGTGATTGATAAATTAAGTGATAGCTAGTGATAAGTCACTAGCCATCTGTATATCAAAGCACAGGGCTGAACGCGCCGCTGACTACGGGCTAGCATGGATCTAACGATGTTACAGACCTACCACGTGGAATTAACGAAGGGCTTCTATTTCTTTTCCTTTTATTTTTCACTTTCTCCTCACCTTTCCCAATACAAAGGTATCTAAAGGTAGGCCGCGGCATTTGTGGATATGCTAACATAGGTCGTTCTAGGCGGGGGAGTTGGTATATATAACGCCAATGTCTATGTGCAGTAATTGCGGTCAGATTGACTGTCTGCTTGTTATTCATCATCCTTCTATAATTAAAAATAATCAATAGAAGTTAACTTACGTCCAAAAGGAATATTCTGCTCGAGTGCAATCAGCGCAATGTCGTCTGTCGATCCCCCAACTTGGAACATGTCATATTCAGGGTGGTTGAACATTCTGGTGGATTCCGCAATGTACTCTGGTCGCGTCAGGTCGGTCAGCCCGAAGCGAATAACAGACGTGATGGCGCTGTTATGAAAAATGAGTTTATGTGATATTGGTCTTCGGCTTAAAACGGCTTAAAGAGAAACATTGATTCCCTTTATAAACTTACGTGAACAGACAATGTGCAGCAGTAAGCACCCATCTACTGTGTATGACTGAACCTCCACAGGCGGTGATGGAACCGCCTGCGTCAACCATACGAATGCTGGTCTGGTGCGGAAACTGACCTTCGACTGCTTCCCACCCGGCTACGATCCGTTGTCCACCTAGTAGCAACAATTTTGATGAGAAAACGTATAATGTTTCACAAGGCGTCTCTACAGAAGTTTAGTTCTAGACAACTTCATCACATATCAGAAAATTGTCTAGAGTGATTCATTGAGCATTCATTATGAATGTTAGTTTTATATCAAAATTACATACTATTAACGCCATCTATCGATTCCCTCTGTACTAATATCGTAAAGGTACTTGTGACATTTTGAGAAAATATAAAACTTGATAGTTCAGTCCGCTCGTCAACATCCTTTCATTTAATTTATAATGAAGATGACTTTTCCCGTCAGAAACGGGTCATCTGATCATCGGGTTATCTGGTCATCGGTCATCGGGTCATCTGAGAAGAACAGTGTAGTGAATTATAGTATCCTTGTTTCCGTAAATAAACAAAAAAGGTGATTTTAAAAGAATGCCTATATTCACTAACCGTAAAGCGACAACAACAAAAGCTGTGCTAGTGTGCCTATTCAGTCAATTAGGGTCAGAGCCTGCTTATCATATAGGTACGTTTGGACGTCTGTCTGTGATTATTTGATGTGAAATAATACTGGCGTTGCTAATGTATAATAATGCTACATTTCTACGAGTATAGTCTGTACTGTGATTGTATTAACTGTGGTACATACCATTGCGAAGGTTCTCAACAAAGTCTGGTTCAGCAACTCTTGGAGCAGAGTTACCCTGAAAATATAAGTAATGTTAATGATATTGACTGCGGAGCTAGATGCTGCGGAGGTTTTTTTTTATATATATTGAAGTAAGCGGACGAGTCCCACGTGATGGTAAGTGTTACCGCCGCCCATGGACACCTGCAACACCAGAGGGTATGCAGGTGCGGCGCTGACCTTGCAAAATCCTATTCACAGCTTTCTTGAAGAACCCCATATCGTAGTTTAACGGAAAGACCTCTTGAGGCAATTCGTTCCACAGCCTACGGGTTCGCAGTATAAAATGATTTTTGGACCGAACAGTGCGCGACACCTCCGTATCGAGGAAATGCGGATGGACCGCACTTCTGTGACGGGAGGTGTGTGACGGGAGGTGCGATTGTAGAAACCCGAGGTGGGAATTATGTTGAACAATTCTTCAGAGCATTCTCCATTGTACAGGCGGTAGAACACACACAGAGACGCAACGTCTCTCCGACTGCTGAGAGATTCTAATCCGCCCGTGAGAGTGAGATCGTCGAAAATTTTCGAATTCGAACTGCACATCGTTGGATGGAGTCAAATTCAATTGATATTTCCGCGCGCCGGCCCAGAGATGTGAGCACTACTTCACATGGGGCTTAACCTGAGATTTGTAGAGCATTAGGAGTTGCCCAGGGGTGAAGTACCGCTTCGCTCTGTTCAGCACACCAAGCTTTTTGGAGGGCATTTTGGCTTTATTTTCCAGATGAGCCTTAAATTTGACTGCTGGAAATGTCGACACCAAGGACACCGATACTCTCCGAGATCTTAAGAGGTATGCTCTGAAAGCGAGGTGCTACGACAAAAGGGGCATTAGCGGTGAATGCACAGACTTGCGTCTTACTGGGGTTGAAATCCACTAGGTTTAGAGAACCCCAAATCGAGATTAGATCTAAAACGTCTTCGATTTCAGACACAAGTCTGACGAGACTCTACCACTTCGACCTGAGGGACGTTGGCGCGGCCCCTGTACAAGGCGTCCCCAGTGCTGTCATCTGCATAGTAACGTATGTCACCAATTTGCAACAGATCGTTGATATGCAGAAGGTACAGAGTTGGGGATAGCACGGAGCCTTGCGGGACTCCAGCGTTAATAGACATGGTGTCGGAGCAGCTACCATCGATAATGACTGTGATGCTCCGTCCAGTCAGGAAAATGGCAACCCATTCGCATAATTCCTCTGGTATCCCGAAAGATGGTAGCTTGGAAAGCAGCGATTTGTGGCATAAGTATTACCTGCGTAAGTCCCAATATAAAGAGCACCGCAACGAAATACACGGCCGCCATTATTCACGACACCTTTACGGTTGTTCCAACTGCAATCTATGTATTTTAAGCGTTTTTAAATCACTTTTAATGACTCCTAATCATAACATTGTAATCAATCACTTACGTTATTTATTTTATCTTGATAATCTTGGTATTAATTGGTGTTGTTATCTATCCGGTTTTACCCGAGAGAATTGAAAAATTCCTATGTGCAACCAGTCGTAAGGAAAAGTTCAATTTTAAGTTTAATCAGTCAAACTATGACCTTTGACCTCTTATTGTATGACTATTGTTTGCGAGGTGCAAAAATATCAATGCTCCCGTATTATTCAGTTTTATTTTAAGGATATAAACATGTTTGTGTTAAGGCAATAATAAATAGGTACATAATGCCATTAGGGGAGAGTTGGATAATAGCGCGCGGTTGACAACATCGTGCCCACCCATCTCCAAAAAACCAATAACGTTAGTCGTGGGTATTCACGACTCCTCTGACTTTTCGGCTCACTTAATCCGGCCCTGCTCGCAGATCCGATTCCTTTTAACGATTCCTTGACTCCTTTGATTCACCTACTTATATTTTACTAGCGACCCGCCCTCGCTTCGCTTCGGTTTTTTTTTTTTCAAAATTTCAAAATAAAATGTAACCTATATTAGACACGGATAATGTAGCTTCCTATTTGTGAAAGAATTTTTGAAATCGGTTCAGTAGTTCTACAGATTACCCCCAACATACTTACAAACACACAATTTTACCTCTTTATTAGGTACATATATTAGTATAGATAAGAGCCTGGGAGTGACTCATTCGCTTTGCATCATGTTTCATGTTATCATGTTAATATTCACATTAAATGTGAATTTACTTTTTTAAATTTAATTTAACTTAAAATTATTTATATAAACCCATTTTTATACAAATAATTTTAAATTAAATTAAAAGCAATACAATTAATTACGGTGCCTACACACATCAAGCTCGGTATTATACAGGTTTTTTTTTATAGACAAGAGGGCGGACCAGCACGCAGTCCCACGTGATGGTAAGTGTTACCGCCGCCCAGGCACACCTGCAACAACAGGTGTGCGGGCTCACCGCCGACCTTGATAATTCACCTTGATTAACGTACCTTCAGGTCTGATAATTTCGCGCTTTGCCTAGTTTTTCATTTTTGTACCGAATATTTTATCTTTTAGATTTCCATAATTTCAATAATTATGGCTTGTGGTCAAATAAATTCTCTTTTTAAATATACTATAATAATTTTGTTTTTTTATGTCAAACATGTATTAGGCATATCACGTCAATATCCAACTTAACTTTATGTAGAAACAGTATGTAGGTGTTATCTACATTAGTACCTACAAATTATTCACATAGTTGTTCCACCGGGGAAAAATATCCCTCTGATACAATTCAAGTAGTTGGACATAGCAGTTGTACGAGGGCCACACTGAAAGTTTCCGGAATTAATAAGAAAAAACTACAATGAATGGCTAAAAATCAATTATAAGTAGTTTCTCAAAATATTCTCCGCGATCGTCAATACACTTTTTCATTCGAATAAGCCAATTTCCATAACATTTATTCCACTCCTCCGTGGTGACCCCGGAAACATGTTTTTCATACTCTTCAACAACCTCTTCTGGCGAATCGTTGACCGCGTAATTGGTTAAGTCACAAGGTGCCAAGTCGGGACTGTATGGAGGATGGCTCATGAGGAGTTCGTCACTAACTTCCGGCAAGCAAATGATCGTGTACCAATCAGCATTCACGGTACGACGATTCTCCAAAGCAGTAGCCACGTGTACAGTTTTTCTTAAAAAGAAGCGATCATCTGGGTCTTGGCACTTTGCACTTTGGTGGGGTTCGGCTCATCTTGAATTACCCAAATGGTGGATTGCTGCTTTGTTTCGGGGTCGTAGCTGTAAATCCATGTTTCGTCACCTGTTATTATGTTCCACACCAAATTTGACGCCCCTTCGTTGAATCTGGTAAGCATGGCATTGCACCAAGTGACGCGTTCCGTTTTTTGAGCCTCAGTCAAATTGTGTAGGATCCACCGCGAGCACAGCTTTCGCACAGCCAAATGTTTGTGTAAGATTGATTTTATCTGACTCATGCCTATGCTTAAGGATGCCCGAATCTTATGATAGGTCATGATACGACTGTTTGGATCACGTGGCGGACAGCATCGATGTTTTTGTTGTTGACAGGGGTGGACCTTCACGAAATTCGTCACTGAGATTGACATAAATTCTGCAAACCAGCTATACATTGTCGTCTTGCTTGGTGCTTCATCGCCAAAAGCAGTTTGAAGCCGAGTGAGAGTCTGCTGAACTGTCAAATTACACTTAAAATCGTAGAATCGTACAGCGAAAATTTTCACGAGTTAAATCCGTCGTAATGCACACACGCAATTTTTAAAATGACACCGCAATGAAAAAACAAATGACTCAATGAAACAAAATTGTTTTTTCTACAGCCAAAAAGTTCCATTTTCAAATATTGTAATTACATTTTAAATATTGTCTATGTATGTGGCCAGTTCCGGAAATTTTCAGTGTGACCTATGTACCTACCACAGGGAACGGATTACTATATCATATTATACCATTAGCCTTTCTCTCTCTCCACTGCTTCCACGGCTTGTTACCGCATACGATCTTCAGCTTGTCTTATCTAGCCACTACTGGCGAACTTCAAATGTAGATCCACCTGATTGGAGGTCTTCCCATGCTGCGCTTCGCTGCACGTAACCTTTATTCAAGGACTCGTCTTCGTCATGGGTCCTGCGGCAGAATGGCCTGTTCATTGCCATTTCAGCATGCTGATTATAAGCGCTATGTCAGTGATTTTCGATATTTGACAAACCAGTGAAAGAAAAAACGAGTGCGGTCAGGGGACCCCCGTCAGGAAAGAAGATCTTCACGCATTCTTTTAAACTCCGAATGTAATTCACGCATCCGTATACTTTCATTTTCAGGCATGTTATAACAATAATCTTAGTAAACTCTAAAAACAATCGATGTATTGCAAATATCGATGTATTTTTCAATATATCATTCTAACATCGATGTCACTATGCGATATATTACATCGAAAAACAACGATACGATTCAGCGAATCAGCGATGGCGATGTAGCCGAATCGGATATTTTCGTTTTGGATTGAGCGAGGCATGAGAGAGAGAACTAGAGATATTTACTGAATACCGACGAACTGACACGATCGCGAGAATCGCGACCATACCGTGTCCGAGCGAGAGAACGGCGAGAAAGAGAAAGGCGTATGGAGGGGGTAAAAACCTTACGTGACGTTTTAGGTACTAGAATTTAAATGAGCATAATTTAAATGACTTAAAATTGATTATTTATTAGTATGTGATGAGGATCGTATCTAATGATATGCTATCAGCTAGATTGATAAATAATTGTGTCGTCATCATGGGCGTTGTTTGTGTTTGTACTACTAACTATAATCCTTACAAGTGACTGATATTGATAACATTATCATTATCAGTCACATGATTTCACCAACTGACCAATCGACAGGAACGTAAGTAACAACGCGGATTTTATTTTAAAATTACATGAAAATAATCTACGTGAAGTCGTAACCACAGCTTAACTTTAATTGCCCCTGGGCCGGCAGGAATGAAGGTTCATGAATGACGTAACCCCTTCGAGGTCGGGAGTTCTCAATAATCGGTATTTGTAAACTGATCCAGCAACACGGAATAAACACTTTCAGTTCACAATTACCCCTTCTAAAGTTCTAATTAAATATCGATCTATTGAACATCAATAGATTTTAATAATCTTTCCATGGCGTCATAGTCTGTGCAAATTGATCGTCTTGTGAAAACGTTCGTCAATTGACCAATTTTTTCCGCCGTGTTGTGTCACAGTGGACATATGACGCCCAGCACTCCAGTGATGTAATGCCGCCAGCATGCTGGGCACCTTGTCCCAGGGACCAAATTTGTACAAGCTGCTCAACATAATAGACACATTGAGCATGATGTACAACAAAGTTTGTTTGTTTGTTTGTTTTTAAGTCTACTTTAGTTTTTAAATTTAAATATTTTCATTTCCTTGTAAACTAAATTATGTATTTCCTTTTTTCCATCAACAAATAATAGTACATTGTTGAGGATAGTACATTCACGCCCATTGTTGAGGATAAGAAAAAGTCTCGGTTCTCTATCCTTTCTAACTCTAAAGCAAGGCTTAGTTACGTTTAAGTAAGGCTTGTGGGTAAATACCTATTTAAATAGGTCAGCTACAAAATAATGGAAGGGAGATATATTTCATATTTTATTTTTTACAGTTTCGTTACAATTTTAACAACAACCATAATGATTCAAAAAACATTTTCCTCTTTTGAACTGTAATGAATTCTTTTGAACGTTTTAATAGTTGATTCCAGATAGTGTAGGTAAGTATCTATAGGAATTTTGACGATTGGTTGCTTCGTTAAGTAAGGTTTGTGTGAGGCAAATGTCTACCACCTTTAAATAGGTCAGCTGCGAAATAATAGAAAAAAGAAATACTTTATTTTTTAAAGATTTTTTTACAAAGTTTTGTTAGAACAATCATAATGGTTCAAAAATGATTTTCCTCTATTGAAATATAATGAACTGTTTACTCTTTTGAACCACAATAGTCCTGTAGTCGAATCCACACAGTCCAGACAAGTATAATGTGTTTTGACGGTTGTTTGGCCACATTAAATGTTGACAACAATTGGCTTCTCGTTGGCGTTAACAGTGTTCTGACGCTGGATGTCACTCTGGCTCCAGTCGAAGTTGATGCCGGACACCTCCAGGAACCAGTCGTGGTAGTGACCAGGCCGAACGAAACCTGAAACACGGAGATATACAACTTCAAATTCGTAAAATAGATACGAGTAGATTCTAAAAATATTTATCTGTGATTGTTTCAATTTTCTTTGGCTGTTTGGGCGATGGGAAGTCTTCTATTAAAGTGCGTCCAACTGGCCTGTTGGACGTGTCAAGTCCGACTAACTTCTATTCGTTTATAGTGTAAATTATTCAAAGAACAATTAGTATCATTAACGAGCATTTACATATAGATAGTCTAAAGTATCTGGGAGACTATAACAACAAAGTCTCTTTTCTCAAGTAATTACATATTTTATGATTACGTACCAGACGGGAACGGGCCGTTGCAACCGGAAATATGGCCGAAGCTGACCACACCAACCATGGTGGGGCTCCCATCCTGGTCCACAATAGTCAGAGGACCACCACTGTCACCCTGAAAATAAGATAATTTCTTTATAGAGAGAAGGTGGTAGGCGAGCAGGCAGTTTACCACGTGATAATCCATACTATCGATAAACCTATGTTTGCATAAGATATCTTCCACTGGCTCGTCTTGAGTGGAGGTTTTTTATTCCGATCCTCACACTCACCCCTCGACATCCGTGATACATGTTCACAAAACAATGGCGAGACGAGCTCGAAGTTTATTATATTTAGAGGATTTTATTGTTACGTTATATATTTATTGTGCTGGTTGTTATAGCGGAAGGTGATTATTTAAACCAGGGGTGTCCAACTTACAAAGCCTCAAGGGTCAAAATTAAAACCTTGAACGTAGCTGCGGGCCATATAATAATACTTTAATTTAAACTTTAAATTAAATTATTATTATATACTTTTAATTTTAAAGTATCAATAAGAACCTATGTAAGGTAAAGTTATTAATAAAACCAAAAGTAAATTATAAACCAGCATATTTGGTAAAAGTTTGTTTATATATAAAATATAGAATCTTTTTCAAAAGGAAGGCATTTCAAAGTAATTTTCTGATTTTTTTTGTCTCTTTCGGGGGCCGCACAAAACGGCATCGGGGGCCGCATGCGGCCCGCGAGCCGCCAGTTGGACAACCCTGATTTAAACGATGAAATGAGGCGGTCTAAAAGCAAAGGTGACACTGTCCAGACTCCTTAGCCAAGCATCAACTGATGGAAGATTATTTATGGTGTGAGATTAGTCAGCCATTTGTTTTTTAAGGCAAAATATATTTTCTGAACATAAATTAATCACCAGATCCTAGAAATCTCTATTATTATTTTTTTATGGACGAAGGCGGCAATCACTACAGACACTGTATGATACAGTCTACCTGATGGTAAGTGGATACTGTTGCCCATAGACATCCGCTATACATGCCAACATTAGTCCAAAATGACAAACGTTGGCAAGCCCCCGGATGCGCTGCCTACCTTTGGAGATATAGGAATGGACTTGGAGAAAGGGTTGGGAAAGTGGGGAGGGATAGGATGGGAATGGGCTCTGGCACATCTCAGTCACTACCGAAATACGTACGTACATTGGGGAAATAAGATAAAGTGGGAAATGCAGTACATTTCAAGGTAGTCTTCTGTGAGAGAGGGGTACCGTGGCCAGTCGAGCGCGTCCAGCAGCTGTTGGATTGCAGCGTGCACTCTCCCCTTTAAAAGTTTGCAATGTCAAGAGATATTTGCCAATAATTGTGTGGACAGCGGCGTTTCAGTTTCTCAATAGTGACATTGCATTACACGGCATTAGTTTTATAATGATAAAGATGGTGTTAAAAATACAAGCTACGTTCACTCACCGAGCAGGAACTCTGTGCAGTATCGTTGTACGATGCAGCGCAAATGGTCTCCTGTTGAATGACTGAGCTGCTTGGGTACCAGCTGAGGCACTCTGCGTTGGAGATGCCGCGAAGGAACACCCAGCGGAGAACTTGGGAGCCGGTGCCACCTGACAACAGGAACTTGATGGAAACTATGCTGCTTTTAACAGCTAACCTTCACGATTACATAGATATTGGTGTATAAATATTTCGTTTAAAATAATTAATCAATTGTATCGGCGACTTTTGTTATATTACTTATAAGGGGGCAAAAAGACACGTGATGATAATCTATGTAAATAAATATAAATATAAAATAACAAATATTTGGAATTAGGCTCTGAGTAAATGTATAAATTACCATTCCATGTATCGTCAGTAAGTCCATAGCCGCTAACAGTGAGCCTGACGTCAGCATAGTTGAAGTTCCTCGACTCGCTGTTCTGCAGACGGCACGGTTGGATGAACGCTATGGTAAAATATGAAAAGTGGATATTTAATTTGGAGATAACAATAAAATGCCAAAATAGAAGACTAAACGTTTTGGTAGCTTATTAAAGCTGTGAATAGGATTTTGCAAGGTCGGCGCGGCGACGTACCCGCGCATACCTCCTGGTATTGCAGGTGTCCATGGGCGGCGGTAACCACTTACCATCACGTGGGACCGCTTGCTCGTCCGCCTATTTCCCTATAAAAATCTATTTTAATGAGTAGTTTCATAAGTGCTATTTATTGTTAAAGAGTATTTTTTTTATTTTTATTACGTTTACGTGTGAATAAATTGCTGAATTAAGGACTGGCTGTTATTTTGAACCCAGAGTTATCGTTGCAGTGTTTACCCCAAAACTTACTATCACATCTGTCCACTATCGTCGTTTGCCACTATCTTTTTAAAAATATTTGAAATAGAAAGTTTTTCCGCTCGACCTAATCCAACCGATGGGGCTTCCTAAATCTTCGCTTACGCTGGTCGCCCACTGGGCTTTCCACAAGCGTTTTTTCCCCGGTGGGCTAGAACCGTGAGGGCAGTGTGAAGAAATCTGAGGCGGTGCCACGGCCCAAGGTGTCTCCTTCGGACCTGTCCGTATTGGCGGACAGAGGTGAACCTATTATACATTAAGGAAGAAATCCCTGCACTGTTTCCTCTACAGTGCAGTAAGAGGGAGCACGAGACGTTCCGAAGTAGTTGAAAGTAATCTCACGTCCATAAGGAATGCTGTGCTCGAGTCCAAGTAGCGCAATGTCATCTGTCTGCACGCCGGCCTGGATCTCGTTATATTGAGGGTGGATGAATTTCCTGGTGGACTCTACGATGTACTCTGGCCTCGTCAGGTTAATGAGGCCGAGGCGGACCACGAACGTGATGCGGCTGTAAGATATGAGATTAGAAATGAGATGAAATATGGTACTCTTGTTGAAGAAAACCATAGGTCTTGAAGAATATTAGATATCATGATATTTACCAACGTGTTGCGGGAATAGGGGAGTTGCTAAAGTCAATTTTCTTTCTCTTTCTTTCCCATCTCATTCCTTTCAATCCTTGTTACTCAGATAACGTTACATATAATATTTGCTGATAATAATTTGACTTCATAGCCTGCAATACATGTATAACTGGGTATTGTAACATAAAACATACTTGGCTAAACAATGTGCAGCCGTGAGAATCCAACTATGGTGGATGATGGAACCACCGCAAGAGGCGACGCCACCAGCCGGAGTGACCATCCGCACGTTGACCTGGTGTGGGATCTGACCCTCCTGCGCCTCCCATCCGGCTACGATCCGCTGTCCACCTGCAGATAGCAATGAATAAAAAATACAGTAAATAAAAATGCAAGGTTTAACACTTAACAACCTTAACAACACTTAACTTAACAAGGTTTAACAAACCTTTTTAACACTAAGTTTCTTTTGTGAAATCTAACAACTTTTAGATTTCTTTAGATTAGATTTTTCAATGATTTCTATTTATTCTACTAGACAATCAGTTCTAAAGAAAAACTTCGTCATAGCGCGGGTAGTGTCGGCTGAGGAGCGGGGGAGGAGGATTTAATGCGATGATTAAACGAATGCTCACGCAGATGCGACATAAAACAATCTTTGCCTATTTCTATTTTGTCTCTGAGAGTAAACTATTTAATTTTTTTTTGGTCTCGGAAGTTTGCGCATTTGCACTTTGTAGTGGAAATATAATAAAGAGGTAAAATTGTCTGTTTGTTTGTGGGTATGTTGGGGGTAACCTCTGGAACTACTGAATCGATTTCAAAAATTCCTTCACAAATAGGAAGGTACATTATCCGTGTCTAATATAGGCTATATTTTATTTTGAAATTTCGAAAAATGAAACTTATAAACCGAAGCGAAGCGAGGGCGGGGCGCTAGTGCTATATAATTTCAGCATTTACAATACATATATACACACCTAAATACATATCATTATTGTTTTTATAGTAGATACATGCGTAGGAGATGATAATTAAGAGTAAGTAAATTATATAGGTACGCACTTATGAAATGCTATGCCCTCGGAAGACTTCTTTGTCCTTTGAGAA
The DNA here is from genome assembly GCA_943735995.1 of Sesia bembeciformis. Taxonomy (NCBI): domain Eukaryota; kingdom Metazoa; phylum Arthropoda; class Insecta; order Lepidoptera; family Sesiidae; genus Sesia; species Sesia bembeciformis. The sequence goes on along the minus strand of OX031045.1, from coordinate 1,563,027 downwards.
TATTTTTTGCAATATTCAAGTATGAAATTCGGCATTTTCATAAATATACTGTTTCCATTAACGAATATCTAAACAAAAAAATATAATCAACTATCTGCAAACATTTATTTTCTACCTACTTCCGTTGTTAGGAAATTGTGTCATCTGAATGAATGTTGCTTATATTCTGTCAATGTGATTGGTGGCAGTCGCTCTCGCTACTCGCTCTTACATGATTTAAAGAGTAAGCGAGAAAGACATACTAAGATGGCTGACGAAGGACTTTAATTTACGAAAAAATAATATATTTTGGTTTTGTAGGAAAATACAAAATAAATGAGTTAATTACATAAAATGAACTTCAAATCAATTAAAACCAGTGCACATGAAAATAACAACAATGTTATATCTCCCACATTAAACTAAACATGAAGGTAGTATTTTGTCAGTTGCAGTGTTTCATGACAATTTGATGTATTAAATTGTCAATTTGACTTCTTTCTTTTGCGCGTGACGGACTAAAGGAGTTGTGGACAATTGAACGTGACGTAATGAGCAATTTTTTAGTACTGCACTGCTTGTTTAGTAGATAGAATACATAGAAGTCATTGTCTTTTTCATACAAACCACTCACTCGCGCCGCGTACGCATACAAATCGATTTAACTAACAGTAGCGGTTCGATTAGCAGGTGTATTGGACCGAGAGATAGAGGTCTTTTTTTACTAGGTCCATGAGCAACTTTTCTCGAAAAATGTTGTATTGCCTATGTCGAATGAAATAACGCACGGTGGAAAGAAAACCGGAAGATAAATGTCCAGCGGCAAGTCGGAAACTGAGGAAACTTACATCATAACTCATAAGGTCCATTGTCCGCCAATTTGTATGTGGAATATTTATGATTTCAGAAGCTTATATGTATATAAAAGGGCGGAAATAATGTCGGTGATTTTCCCTCTGAAAATGTCGAGCAAAAGTGGAAAATCACCGATTTTTTTCTACACATACAAATTGGCGGACATGGACTCTATGATGTAAGTTTTTTCAATATTTTCCCTATTGTCAGGCTACTGTTGTATTGTGTTGAAAAATGTTGTATTCCCTAATAGAGGCAATACAAAATTTTTCGGGACAAGTTGCCTATGGACCTAGTACAAAAAGGGCCTCCATCTCTTAATCCAATATGAACGGAGATTGAATCGAACAGCGCTGCCGGTCGTGGTAGCGTCACATCATTTTTTTTTGGAATACTTACATCAAGTTCAGAACGAAGTCGCAGAACAAAATTTGTTAGCTTTAATGATATAAATGTGTTAAAAGGGTGTTAAAGTTGCGATTATCGGAAGAACATTTTACCATAATTAGTGTGGATCCCATATTGATAATTCCATAGTGTTGGAATTAATATACATACTAATTTTTTAATCGATTAAATTCTGACTAATTAGAACATCAATTGGATTGAAAAAAATATTGTGAGTAGAAAATTAATCAATCGTTAATTGTTACATATTAATCGACTAACTTTCAAGTCTTCACACGACTGGAGTATAATTTTGTAAGTATAATCATTTTATACAAATAAGTAAACATAAGTATAACATTCTTGTGCATCATCGTATCAGTTATTGTTTGTGATTACAAAGATATTTTGCGATTCTAAAACAAGTGACAGTGATCAAGTGTGTTTAGGGCCCGGCGGAAAATTCGCAGCGCTCTTTTAAGGGTAGCGTTTTCCGCGCGTATAAGAAGTAGATCGAACATTTTTTCATAATTGACATTTTGATGCGTATTTTGGAAGCATACTCGGTTGAAAAATCAGATGGAGAATCAGATTTTCCGCTTCGACGCGGCGTCCCTCAATTACCTGGAGCCCTGGACGTTCGTCCACGTTGCCCAGCCCATGATCCGGGCCATGTGACTAAGTTTGTAATTTCATACTCTAAACTGAAGAAAACAAACTACAAAGTTGTTTTTCGACTGACTTTACTGACAATTAGTGAAGATTATTGAATTATTGAATCTAATAATTCGGACACCCGGTTAACGCCAAAGAAAATGGTTGGGCCCGTGAAAAACAAGTTATACATTGTTTGTGGTACTTACCATTGCGAAGGTTCTCGATGATGGCATGCTGGTTACCTTGTGGGGCAGAGTTAGCCTGGAAATGTATTGTTTGCAATGAGTACATACTCGTATTGCAGAATTAAATAGCATTTTTCAATATATGTTCCGAGAAGTAGCATCAAATACTCGCGGATAATCTATAACTCTCTACGTATACAGTACAATGATTCCTTTAGGGTGCTGCTTGTTTGCACATTCTGTAGTGCATTGAGGATGTTTATAAAAGTCTAAAAAGTTTATAAAAGCGCATTGAGGATTTTGGGTTTTACGCCATTTGTACAAAAGGGCATCACTCATGCCGGTCCCGGCGGCGTTAGCGTTAATGACGTCCCGGGCAATATTGTCGAGGTGCCTCATTCTAAGGGCACGAAATTTTATATTTCTAGAAACCTTTTTGACTTTTAAAACGTTCCTTTAGCATTTTATCCAGAGCTAACGATGTGGACGTAAAAAATATTTTTATTTGATTTGAATTTCCGGCTTGAATCGCCGCAAATTTGGCAGCTTGAATCGCCTTACCTCGCGTCGCCCCTAACGAAAGAACAGCATCTTGAAGGCAATAGTGGAGAAACCACGATGATGGATGGATGTGGATTTGTGGATATACCTACATGTGTAAGTATCTGACGCAAACAATGTGTTTAAATAAAATTATTATTTATAATTATCGATGATCGTAATCATGATCGAGATACATATTTTCGAACGTTGATGATACAACGCACGAAGATACAATACAAAAAAAGTTCAACGAAAAAAATCAACTTTTTTGGGAAATATCAAAGAAGTTGTAGAAGAAATGTTAGTTTTAAAGATTCAGTGTTAAAATGGTGGAGATATTTTTAATTTCACTCTGTACCTATGCAAAAACAAAAATTACCTGTGTAAATCCCAAAATAAAAAGCACCGCAAATAAGTAAACGGCCGCCATCTTCAAAGACACTCTTCAGAATGTCCCAAATTATATTATCTATATCTTAAGTAGGTATATTTAAATAGTGATCAATCATACTTAATTAATTTAATTATTTACTGGTCATACTGTACATATCAATAACTATGTTATTTATCTGTAATGAGCAGATAATAACATACTTTCGTTTAACGCCTTTAGACTAACAAATGGACTGAAATTCTCATGGGTGGGATCCGACTTGTTTACATATTTTTAAGATTTGACTTGAAAGTTGGAACCAAATTGCACGACTTTTTATTGCATTATATGCTGAGAGACGTAGTATCTCTTCAGATGTTGAGCAATTTCAAACCGCCTGTGAGAATTATGAACTATGAAATTATGAAAAAAAAAAAACCTGTTGTCGGTTCTGTGTAGTTTCCCTAGATATTGAGACTTTATAGAAATCTTTGTGCCAACGAACGTGTAGCTTACACGTTCGTTGGCACAAAGTCGTTGAACGGGGAGTGAAATCTAACGCGTTATGACAACACCCGTTGACGTTAAACATTACATATGAACCTTACAAAATTGTTGTTTGTTCATAGTGGCCGCTTTGAACTTAGTTATCTTGCGTTTCGCTTTGAATTACAAATTCAAATTAATTTAAATTTAAAGCTGACATTACTTTTTCAAAATCAGTTATTCGTTGGCTTTTCCGTCAAACGAATATTATTTAGATATCGTTGTGTTTGCGAAAATGGAAAAGTTAAAATATCACGTTATTTTCAAATACGAGATCCGTCGTGACAGCAACGCAACAGAGACGGCATGCAATATCAACGATGTGTATGGACCAAACGAATTGGTTTCTGGTTTGATAGTCCGTTCTGGAAATTTCGAACTCAAGAACAAATCCCGTGGACGACCGGTGACCGGAGACTAAAGTCGATAACGACGAATTGAAAGTAATAGTGGAAGCGTCTCTACTGGCTTAAATTTAGATTTTAGATTTAGGCTTAATTTTTCGGAATTTAGATATCTTTTTACAGGGAAAAATACAACTACGATGAGGCAGTGAAAAACACCTTCAGAAAATACAACGATTCCCGTCCCCAGGAGTTCTATAGCGGAGGCATCATTCAACTTCCATTAAAATGGCAAATGTGCATTGATAATAATGGATAATATGTACTTCGATTAATTAAACATATATATATAATTTTCATACATAAAATGTATGTACTTATTTAAATTTTTCCATATACCTAAAGCGGTAATTTCATACGATACGACGAACCCGTAATCGCACCATGTTGTCACACCAATGCGATAGCTCACGATGGCGCTGCAAATTATCGTAACGAGACTGTAACACGTCATGCACGAGTAAAATCTATTGCCGTCACTTTAATGTTCAACGTCAATGGCCGTTGTGTCACAACGCCAGTTGACGTGGAATTTCTCTTTCAGCTACGTTGTGCCGACGAACGTGTTAAAAATCAGATGGATCGTTAGAATATGTTTCTATTTACACAGAATCTTGAAACAGCGAACTTTCTAAGTATCTGAGTAACTGACACGATCGTGTATGTACGAGTAGGTATATTGTGTGTAATGGCAACAAAATGGAGCTGGCTCATTAAACGCTGCAGATAATCGACAACACTGATATTTACTTACTGAGTGGGAGAGTGCACGCTTGAATCTAACAGCCGCTAGGCGCGCTCGACTGGCCACGTTACCTCTCTCACAGAAGACTACTTTGAAATGTACTGCATTACCCACTTAACTTATTTCCCTAATGTACGTACGTGCTTCTGTAGGGAGTGAGATGTGCCAGAGCCCATTCCCGTCCTATCCCTTCCCATTTTCCCAACCTTTATCCAAATCCATTCCTATATCTCCAAAGGTAGGCAGCGCATCCGGGGTTGTGCTAACGTTTATCATTTTGGCATACTAATGTTGGCATGTATCGCGGATGTCTATGGGCGACAGTATCCACTTACCATCAGGTGGACTGTATGCTCGTTTGCTGCATTCGTCCATAAAAAAAATGTACCACCTACGAGTATACACCCACTGACTTGGTTAAGAGAGGCGAACCTTTGTTGCGTAAGTTTTGATTTATCTATTCGGTGGTAATTTTTTACTGAACATGATAAGTAAATGGGAGTTACAGTATATCTTTCATTGTTATCGTAATTCCGACCGATTAATCTTCTGTCGTGAAGATAATTAAGTTATCAGTGAGAACCTAATTAAATTCTTACCGTGTCAATGAAACTTATTATCCATAGAAGTGGAAATTCAGTGTGATTCCTTACTGGGTTGCTAGTGAGGAACCATCTGAGCGAAGCCAGGGGAGGGTTGCTAGTGAGGAACCATCTGAGCGAAGCCAGGGGAGGGTTGCTAGTGAGGAACCATCTGAGCGAAGCCAGGGGAGGGTTGCTAGTGAGGAACCATCTGAGCGAAGCCAGGGGAGGGTTGCTAGTGAGGAATGAAACAACCATTTCAAAATATATTCAACGATTTATTACGAACTACAACTAAGTACAAACGATATATTTTTGCTTAGGTACAAAATATCACATGTCCCTTACAGCTATCAAAAATAACTAACCAAGCGTCAGGACAAATACAAATTTGTTTGCAGCTCATTATCAACTCTTTCAATAGGCGGCTGGGTGACGGCAACGGCAAATATAACGTTGCAGAACAAATATGTTCACGCCATATGGACCTTACAGTCGAACTGAAATAGGGCATATAAGAACGCAAATAAAGTTTTATTTGTGCGAACGCTGGATAATCATTACAAATTGTACAATTTAAGAATATATTAACTATTGTCTGTTCGCGTTAAGAATACAGTGACTCATCGGCCAATAATCACACTTTTGACCAACGAGAGTTTCTTAGAAATTCTTAGCTCTATAACATGCATAATATCTCAGTCTCATTCAATAATTCGTGCCGGTCGGACGTGTCTATTTTTCTGTAAAGCGCCACGTATTTTAATCGCTTTTAAAATGAACCCTTACATTTTGGTTATTTTTAAAAACAAAGTGGGTCAATAATATCACATTGGAGAAAAACAACCAATTAATTACATTAAATGACAGTAATCAGATCGAAAATTAATTATTCTTCAAAATATTCTTTACACAATAATTAATAAACACTAGTCTTAATATACTATTGTCTACAATATAAGTGTTGTATACACTATATTTATGTCTAGTTTCCTTTCTATGTCAATAAATATAGATTCATCTTATTATCTTTAAATATAGGAAATCAATGTGAAAATGCATTCACTGGTGACGTCACTGTATTCTTAACGCGAACAGACTATACATAGTATATGCAAAAAAAAAAAATTGCTGCAATTTTAAGTACACGTTACTTTATGGTCAATTTAAAATGTACAAAGGATTCTCATGTAGATCCAAACTTGCATTTTTGACATATTCGTATTGAAATATAATAGAACATGACATGAACATGGGGTCCCGAGATTAGAGCACACGTAAATCTTTTTCTCAAAGCTATGTCCGTCTATGTACTGACAAATGGCTAAGATTGCTCGTTAGAGTAAATAGGTAAGTAATTAAATAAACGCTTACTTTAATTTTCGTTATAAATTGTACTAAAACAGCCATGCTCTTTCCGTGGCTGATTGTCTAAAAATGTTTTAAATTAAAACTTTGTCAATAAATATTATAGGTAGCTACCATAATCCATTTCCTGCGAGAGGTATGGGAAGTAAAAAAATGGGTGTACACACAAAAATAAATTGATACGCACACCAAAATGTCAGTGTGCACACAAAGAAATTGGTACGCATATCTAAATTGGTGCACGTACCGAAAATTGTCACCAGCTCGGCGGTGAGGGAAAACATAAAAACACCGCGAGGAAACTCCAGAAATTAAAAAGAAATTGGAGTATGTGATCCATAAATCCGCACTGGGTCCGCGTGGTGAATTAGGGCTGGAATTTACTAGGGGATAGCTGTGCCCTGCAGTGGGACGTTATAGGCTTGATACAAGTACCAAAAATTGATTATACTAGTGTTTATTGTTCTAAGCGGCAACAGTAATGTTGATATCCCTTCGTTTTCCCTCCAAAACCTTGTAATACACGACCGCGTCGTGTACAGTCGGAAACGTGTCCAACTGCAGCCTGTCCGACTCCAGAGAGTTGTACCGCTCTATCATTTCCAGCGTTGGACCTGAGAAGTAATTGCATGTATTTATTACGATTTTACTATGAAAATAAGGTGGAGTTGAGAACAGACAAGACAGAAATACTGCCGCCAATGGACGTACGGAGTGCATGCCAATATCAGTCAAAATGACGGACTTTGACACATAAGGCGTTTTCCTTTATACTATTGCGTACATGTCGCTGCGTTACATTTGTGTTTATATTGTACATTTTGTTTTAAACTATAGGTTCAAGTCCGGCTCGAAGGATCAAAATTTGTACGGGTCACGAGTTTTTTTTGATTTCACACAGATAGATACACTTTTTATTGTACACCAATACATGTAAAACAGGCGGCCTTATCGCCAAAGCGATCTCTTACAGGCAACCTTTGGGTGGTAACGAGAAAACATAACAATATCAATTAGGAAAATGTTAGCAAAATGTACGAATAGACTCATAGGTACACTAATTTTTACCCGCGTCCTTATTCGCGTGGTCTACATGATTTACGCCGCCCATGGGTTTATCCAGATTACAATCTACCTATTTGCCAAGTTTCAATTTTTTTTTTAATAGAAGAAACTGGCAGACGAGTATACAGTCCACCTGATGGTAAGTGGATACTGTCGCCCATAGACATCCGCGATACATGCCAAACATCAGTCCAGAATGACAAACGTTGGCACGCTCCTGGATATGCTGCCCATTCGGGATTGGGAGAAAGGGTTGGAAAAATGGGGAGGGATAGGATGGAATGGGAATGGGCTCTGGCATAACTCACTCACTACCGAACCCGACAAGTGCCGATGCGCGATTACATTCACGATCATGATTGGCGCCGGAATCGGAATGAATAACAATTCGATGGATTCTACTCGGCTCGCGAATTAAACTCTTTTGATTCATTAATTCCGGAGTTACCCATCACTATTCTGGACTACATCTCAGTGCGTGATGTATCGATACTTTTGATGCGGTCCTTAAAGATACTTTCAGATTTATAGATGTAGTAATGATATAATATGTAGTCAGTAACAGGTCACCATATACCTATCGGCAACTTAATACGCTAGCAGTGAGGAGTAAAATGAAATGCGTTTTGGGTAGTGATGGGTAACTCCGGAGTTAATGAATCAAAAGAGTTGAATCCGCGTGCGGAGCAGAATCCCTTAATTGTTCGATCGAATTGTTATTCATTCCGACTCCGGCGCCAATCATGATCGTGAGTGTAATCGCGCATCGGCACTCGTCGGGGGCACAAAATCGCCACTACTCGCCGGCCGTTAAGGACCGTTAGGGAAAGGGAATGAAACGCTCTCGGAAGGTAAACAAGTAGGTGAATCAAGAGTTAAGGAGTAACTGAGAGGAGTCGGATCTGCAAGCAGAGCAGGATTGAGTTAAAACACTCCGAGAAGTCTTGATTGTCCACTAGTTTTGGGTACATTAGCGTGTTGCTGACTGTATAAATCCGGCCGAGTCCACAGCAAGCGCTTACCGTTAGCTCCGGCGAGTAGTACAGTAATGTTGGCGGCGGTCAGCTCCTGTTGCACCAACACCAGCATCTTAATGCCCGGCGCGTCCACGTATGAGAGCGCTGTCGCATCAATAATCACGCAGTGCACCTGAATCGACACAATTTATTATTTTTTAAATTTTGTCGTTAATTTAAATTTTTAGTTAGATTTCTAGTAATGTCGCTAGTAAGTCTCGTTGTTATCTAATAAATTGTAAAACATCCACATAAATGGTGAACGGAGTCGAGGGACATGTTTCGTTCCATCGTGGTTTCCCATCACTACAATTTACTCGTGACGTCACACGCATGGTTTCCACACAATTTGGCCAACTTGCGTTGTCTATCTATAATGTTAATGACATAAATGTTTATATGAAATATCTTCTGATACAAGTCATTATAACAGAAAATTAAGAAAATTAATTTTAAAATAGCAAATAAGAAGGTACACTAGACGGATAACATAATGCGTGTATGTGTCAACATAAATAATTTCATGGCATCAATTAGTTAAAAAAACGTGTGCGGTCAGACGACCCCCCCGTCAGGAACGAAGATCCTCGCGGATTTTTTTAAACTCCGAATGTAATTCGAAATAAAATCTGTATAGTTCTGAGAGAGAGAACTAGCGATCGGCCCGCTACCGAAATTTACCGAATACAGGAAAACATCAATTCGGCATCATTCTCAGCAATTGGACATATCCAGAAGCTCTCTGCAACGAATGATGGTAATGGATTTGCATCTTCACCAGTGCAAGATTCAATTAATCCAAGAGTTGAAACCTACTGATCATTCTCAACGGCGATAGTTCGACGATTGGTTTTTAGAGTAGTAAATCCGGCGCTCAATCTGGGACACACTTTATTTTGGTAACAGTTTTTCATTTCACCGGTGTGCCGCGAGAGGATGCTAGGTGTGCCGCAGCGTAACCTGAATCACCAAGGGAACGAGCGTGACGAATTTTACACACTTGTTCACTTATTTAATTATATTTTTAGTTTATATATGCCACCAAATTTTGAAACGAATGTAAATGTCCCGCAAGCATATGTGTTGCACTATAGTGTATATATATATATATATATATATATATATATATATATATATATATATATATATTATCATTGAAACTGGAACTTAGTCGTCATCTGTATTATCATAACCATTATTAATGAATCAACATCACAGTTTTTCAAACTTACCCTATTTCCGATAGTGGAATCCCAATGACAAGAATCGCTTTTAGTCAAATTATTATCCTCATCGGGCAAGTCCACGGAGAGGCATCCCACTTTCCGGAATAATGTGGCACGGAACAAATTCTTGCTGGCAAAGTTCAGACCGCCGCAGTAGTGAAATATTTTTATTCCAGGGAGCTCCTCTGCCTGAAATAAAGAGATCAGACATCTTGTTATCTATACAAGTACACACGATAAAATCGTAACTAGACAGTGTCATCTCAATATCTCATCTCATGGAAAATATCTCGTGCGCTTTATATAGCTTTATATAAATTTAAAATTAAAAAATTGGAAAAGAGTACCTATTTACAACCTATTTGTTCGAATTTTTTTATGACAAAGCGCTATAAATAATATTTCATTTTGTGACATACATGTCAAAAGGTCAAAAATATAATCACAATAATTGTGATAAGCGTAGTACACTTTTCAAATTTTAAAACTACAAACGAACATTACAAGGGGATAGAAGGAAAACATGGATCAATACGGATTTTAAGAAAAATGAGACTATTTTCTGACAAGCGCCATCCGTACTCCTCAAATTATGAAATAAGCGTCTTCGATTTATTAAAATGGATGATTTTTATGATTTTCTACATATTTCTCGCGAGTTCTGTGCAATTTTTCATTCAAACGTTTTATAATAACGAAACTGAGGCTGACATGATAAGTCATGGTATGCTGATGTCTGAAGAAAATATACTGACTGCATTTTAAAGATTTTTTTTATTTAAAAGGTCTCTATGCCATTTTTGGAAGTCGAAAATCTTCAATCATCCACCGGTTATGACGTATTGTGCCGAAACGTGTTTTTTAACGGTAGCCCTAATGCATAAGTTCAAAGTCAACGAGAAAATGGAGAAAGTTCTGAATTTTGAGCTAATTTCTTCACTTTTGAGGGTGAGAGTGCACGCTGCAATCCAACAGCTGCTGGGCGCGCTCTACTGGCCACGTTACCTCTGTCTGACAGAAAACTACCTTGAAATGTACTGCATTTCCCACTTTATCATATTTCCCTAATGTACGTACGTGTTTCGGTAGTGAGTGAGATGTGCCCATTCCCATCCTATCCCTCCCCATTTTCCCAACCCTTTCTCCAAATCCATTCCTATATCTCCAAAGGCAGGAAGCGCATCCGGGGGCGTGCCAACGTTTGTCATTTATCGTTAACTAATGTTGGCATGTATCGAGGATGTCTATGGGCGACAGTATCCACTTACCATCGGGTGGACTGTATGCTCGTCTGCCGTCATCGTACAGAAAAAAAAAATATATTCAACTGAACGCCCATTACATACCGCGTTTGGTCCGAGAGGCAATGGAAATTTATAAAATGTCAAAATTTTTAATCGTGAGGATGGATTTGAGTTGACATGTCCATGGGACCCAGTAAGATTGAACTTTGCAAACCCAGAAAAGTAGATGCGATTTCAAACTCACACGCGAGTGTGTGCAAGGAACTTAATCAACAGAAACGAAGTTCATTGTAAATCAAAAACGAACACGAGGGTAGACAGATTTGTCTGGTCAATAGCAACAACACCGTCACCCGGCTCCGCAGTCTCGCCGTGACCACGGACCATGTAACTGGATTCAAATATAATAAATCGTGGGTAAACAAAAGGTTTCAAATCATGTACGTACCGCTCTGTAGCGTTTGATGTCGAGGTACAGGTCCGTGTTGAGGACTCTCCCCAGCAGACACGTGTAGGGCTTCTGTGACCGGCAGAACAGTGCGCACACGCTCGCTATTATACCCGCGCCCAGACTGTACACGGACAAATTACATTTTTAAATTACACAATACAGCCTAAAATAAAACATATAAATAATACCGCCACACTTGATAACCCACGCTAGGATTCCCTGTATTCCCCACACCGACCAGAGCGGAACGAACGTTTGTCGTTAAACATATGTTTGTCCGAACGGGAATCGAACTGAGCTAATTGATCGCTAAAGTTTTTTATTGGGATAAGAAAATTAAACAAACAGCTACAGCGAGGATAATACAAATTCCCCAAAAAGTCAATTATTTATTATATTCAGAGATTTCATTACGTTTATTCCCACTAGTTCAATTGAACCCGTGAGTTCAATTGAACCCGTGAGTTCAATTGAACCAGTGAGTTCAATTGAACGAGTGAGTTCAATTGAACCCGTGAGTTCAATTGAACCAGTGAGTTCAATTGAACGAGTGAGTTCAATTGAACGAGTGAGTTCAATTGAACCCGTGAGTTCAATTGAACCAGTGAGTTCAATTGAACCAGTGAGTTCAATTGAACCCGTGAGTTCAATTGAACCAGTGAGTTCAATTGAACCAGTGAGTTCAATTGAACCAGTGAGTTCAATTGAACCAGTGAGTTCAATTGACTGAGTTCAAAACTAGCTTTTACCCGGTATTTGTCTTTTCGATTAATATTCTTTTAACTGTGAAACATAAACGTGTATATATATGAAAGCCGATGACTTTAGTCTGGTTTTACTTATAGTTATAATATATATAATGTAATGTAACCTATGTAAAGCGGACAGTACACATCCCGGCCGAAAGTAATACACATCGGCCTTTAGAAAGAGACTATCGGCTAGCTTCGGTTTTGTCGTATGTCGTTACGACATAGACGACGCTCTACAAAACCGAAGCTAGCCGATCATAGTCGATGTGTATTATTTTCGGCCGTGATGTGTACTCGATATAGACAGTAAACCAAAGAGTCCGCCCATAATAGAGGAGCACCACAAAGTAACAATTAAATGTCTGTTTGTCTGTCAACTTTCAGTCTATTGAACTGGTGAGAAAACAAATCCCACTAGTTCAATCAACTGAACTGGTGGAAATATGTAAGTGGTTTCAAATGCCTTCAATTTCCCTTTTACATTAATTTAGTCAATGTAGGAAAGAAAATTGAAAAGAAGCGAACTCTGCTTAAATCACTTACCCGATATCAATATTGACAAGCACAGTGACCAGGAACGTCACCAGCCACACTACAGCGTCCAATTTGCTAAGTTTCCAAAATCTGAGGACAAGAAAATACGTCATGTGAGGTTTCAAATTCATGTGAGGGATAGAAAATGCGTCCTTTTTAAGTGGTCACATATGTGTATAAAAGACTAAGAATTACAAAAGAATTGTATTTCTAAGGTGTAGTACCTAAAAAGAACAGAAAGAAATACAAAGACAGATTTAACAGAACAAAATACTAAAACCTAGAAAAAATAACACATTTAAATTTAACGTTTGATGTTTTACTAAAGATCCTTGAATACCTTCTTTTAGCTGTAGATGAACCATCCATTGACTTTTAGCTGTAGATGGACCATCCATTGACTTTTAGCTGTAGATGGACCATCCATTGACTTTTAGTTGTAGATGAACCATCCATAGACTTTTAGCTGTAGATGAACCATCCATAGACTTAGTTGTAGATGAACCATCCATAGACTTTTAGCTGTAGATGGACCACCCATTGACTTTTAGCTGTAGATGGACCATCCATAGACTTAGTTGTAGATGAACCATCCATAGACTTTTAGCTGTAGATGGACCACCCATTGACTTTTAGCTGTAGATGGACCATCCATAGACTTTTAGCTGTAGATGAACCATCCATAGACTTTTAGCTGTAGTTGGACCATCTAGACTTTTAGCTATAGATGGACCCCATCCATAGACTTTCAGCTGTAGATGGACCATCTATAGACTTTTAGCTATAGATGGACCATCCATAGACTTTTAGCTGTAGATGGATCATCCATAGACTTTTAGCTGTAGATGGACCATCTATAGACTTTTAACTATAGATGGACCATCCATAGACTTTTAGCTGTAGATGGACCATCCATAGACTTTTAGCTGTAGATGGACCACTCTTAGATCAGACTTAATCGGGCCATTCGTTGATTTTTTTTTTATATCTTGATACCCTAAATTACATTCTTAGATATTTCTAGATTTAAACAAACCTATCAGATTTTTTAGACCAACAAAACAAATTCGACTTTAAATTAGGTGAGTTATAGACACAATATACTTACTTGCTAAGCTCTTTAACTTGCATAAACATGCCCTTCAGGGAAACCACAATGATGGACGCCAGTACACAGCGCGGCAATTGTTCAAAGAATGGGCCAACCCACAGCAACACGGACAATATTAGTAGGGCGCTGATTACCGTCGTTAGGGGCGTCTTACTGCCTGCCTGGAAGGGATGAAACATCAACAACACAAGGGAGAAATATGTATCAAATATGTATCAAATCATTTAAGTTTAAATCGGTACAATACTTTGGTACATGCGAACATAAACGAGTTATTTTGGTCACTTGAACGTTCACATTTGTCTCTGACTGATTGAAACACGTTTGTTATACAAAGTTTTGTATAATAAATATATACGCAAGTTAGTGAAATTATACGGAAACCAAGCGTGGTCACTTTAGTGATGGAATACCATTCGCCAATGAAAGAAAGATCCCCGATTTCTAACAATTGATTATAGCGGAGTTAAGGTATTTTTTATATTCCAAATTGGATCTAGACGTAAAGGTATTTGTTTATCTTTTACTCCTACTCAACGTTTCGGTACGGGTTATACCAGCCGTGGTCAGCAGTGGACTGGTGACTCGTGTCAACTCGTGACCACGGTTTGTATTTTAAGCGGCGCGAGAAGTAGGTGCATTTGCATCCTCTATATTTGTGGTTGGCACCTATTGGACACATGTTGTTAGATAATGAACTATGAAGGCGTTTGTATTTGATGGAATACTTATATCCCATTGGCCAATTCTATATGTCATTATAAGTTATAGTCGTGTTACTTATGAAAAAAAAATTGATTATTGACCCTATTTGACATTAATCGAGATCACAAAAAATCTTAAATATTGACACGATCATAAATTAACATATTGTACAGATTTTTGTCACTTCAAATATTGTAGAGGAAAATTGGAATTATAGTAGGCGCGACATAAGAAGTCCCGGAGGCGCGGCGCTGTGATCGGCCGACATAAGACTTCCACAGCTTATTGGTTTCAATTCACCCTATCAAATTATGTATTTTTATTTACACCTACCAATAAAGCTGTGTCCAAATTAGGAAGTAAATTATAGACGGACATAATACTATTTATTTTGCAGAACGGACGACCTGACATGTTTAGTTCCCTTAAATTCCGCAGGACTTCTTTGGTGGCGAGCACTCTACAATCAAATTTGACAATTTTGTTCATGCAAACGCTCATAATTAGGGATGTACCTGAGAGTAAATCGATCGACTACGACTTTGTTGTGCACGGGCAGTCACTAGTCACTCCCTCCCTCGTAAAACACTACTAGTTTGAAAGTGGAGTATTTAACACCGCGCTAGCTCTAGCTATCTCGATAACATAGGAACCTAATAATCGTGATAAGTGTAATTTTAGAAGATGCGGGGCCCTGTCGAGGTTGTGGACTACAGGAGGCTAAAGGGTAAGTGATTTTGTGATTTGTTTATGCCACAACCAAAGTTTTAGCTTATGTAACTTTTTAAACTTTCACGTTTTGTACACATAGACGTATATTCTCCATCTAATTTAGCTTTAATATACGCTCGGACAATTTAAAATAAACATTTTTTTAGCTAATTTTCAAAATTAACATTTATTAACAAGAAAAATATAATCAAATCAACATTTGATTATATTTTAGACGTTTCGTACTTTGAACATTTCGGATCGCATCAACTTACCTGGTACTGTATGTAGGACCGGGATAAACTGGCACAAATTGGCGCACAGCAGAAGAATGATCCGAACACATTGCTCGCCCCCTGACACACAAATAGAAAATTGTTAAGGCTCTCGCACACGGAACACGGGGTGATCGCGCGGCAGGCGCGGTGGGAGATAAAATATAAGGTCCTACAAAAATACTGTTAAATATTTCAATATGTCGATCACTACACTAAAACTGTTATATCTAATTATAAACTAACATACTAGCGACCCGCCCTCGCTTCGCTTCGGTCTGTATGCTTTTTTTTTTGAAAATTTCAAAATAAAATATAGCCTATATTAGACACGGATAATGTAGCTTCCTTTTTGTGAAAGAATTTTTGAAATCGGTTCATTAGTTCCAGAGATTACCCCCAACATACCCACAAACACACAATTTTACATCTTTATTATATTAGTATAGATAGATAAACTATTATTGGCGGTTAATAAAGTTTGGTGACATGACAAACGAAACGCGTTCAAAGGTCAAAGACCTGAGCGAGTGCGGATAGCGTTATGCACACATGAGTAAATTAATCATAAATTATTTTATAATTTTACTGGACGGATTTTAATGTAACTTTAATGTTTTTAGCTTAGATTCTTTAGTTCCAACAGGAATCACTGAAGTTCACGCGAACGAAGTGGCAGGCACAGCTGGTATATTTTTTTTTTTTTTTTTTTTTTTTTTTCTTTATTTTATTTAGGGGCTTTTACACTATTGTGTATGTCAGCCCCATCGTACCCTAAAAGTTATCTGTCTATCTTAATTATCTATCTTAATTTATCTATGACTGATATCGACTCGCAAATTCGCACAGAATGTTTGCAGCTTTCGATGTTGGCTCGGACAGAATTCTATGGAACATCCCTACATCATATCTGTTCAAATTTAGAGTCTCTATCAGAGCCTTCCTCTCAGGTTCGTTCCGGGAACACTCCAGCAACAAGTGCTGGACATCCTCAACTGTACCACAACTTTGACAATTAGGAGAATTTATTTTTTTCATAAGAAAGCCAAACCTGTTTAGAGGCATATGCCCAGACCGCAACCTGAAAGCTATGACAACTAGGTTCCTATTCAATTTAGACTCCAAAAACCACGGTATATGAGGCGGCTCGGACTGAATACTTTTGTACCATATACCTTTCTCTCGAGACCGTTCATCAAAATATTCTTTCCACGCCTTATAACATTTATTTTTATAAACGTTGAGGACTTCAGAGTAGTAAGGAGGTATATGGACTTCTTTCCCCTGTGTAACTCCTCTTTTTGCCAGATCGTCGGCCTGTTCATTACCCTCCAAACCTATGTGCGATGGAATCCACTGCAATCTCAGGTCCATACCGCGGGCCCTTAACTTTAACAACTTTTCTAAAATAACATATGCTACCGAAACACCTCTACAACCAGAGGCGCATCGAGCAATATGTTGTAACCCACTTTTGCTATCACTGCAGATAAGCACCTTCTTATATTCTTTACTTTCCAGGTATGTCATCGCTTCTGAGATTGCAACGAGTTCCACCGTCATTATACAGACGTTTCCTGTAACTTTAAAACAACTCTGAGGATTGATAACCGTATTAGAGGGATCATAATACGAAGCGCCTTTATTATGACCTTCCTTCGAGCCATCGGTATAAATTATATTCCATCCAAAATATTTTTGCCGTAGTTCAGATATAACGTTAGTTTTTAGAGTATAAATTTCGTAAGACCTTTTCGAGTTTCTAATACAATTTAAATCTGTTGTTATCACACTATTTAATTCTATATTTGACATCCAAGTATTTAAAGTAAACATGTGTAATGGATGAGAGCTGAAAATTTCTTCCTCTTGACTTTCGTTTAGTCCCGAAACCAGTAAAGGAATTTTTTTATTTCTCCAATATCTGTTTTGGCACATTACACTAAGTTGGTTCAATGAATGACTGATTAAATTATTCTCCCAAGAACGAATTTTCAAGCAATATTTGAAAGCAAGAAATTTTCTTCTCATAAACAGTGGGGATACACAAAGCTCACATTCCATAACATGTATTGGAGTGCTTCTGATAAATCCTCCAATAGCCCTTAGAGCCTGATTCTGCACCTTATCCAGTTTGTATAAATGGGTTCTAGCGCTGACGTCATACAAAAAGCAACCATAGTCCAACCTACTCCTTACCAGCGAAATATAAATTCTGCGCATGTTCTTTGGATGGACCCCCCACGATGAGCTTGCCAACACTTTCAGTAAATTAAGGAGTTTTTGCGTCTTTTCAGCTGTTTCATTAATATGTTTATTCCAACGGAGGGACCTATCAAGCCATAAACCTAAATATTTATATGCTTCTACAGACTTTATTGAGTTATTATTGATACTTAAATGTATCTCTTGAAATTTTCTTCCTCTACTGAACAGACAACATTTGGTTTTATTTGTGGATAATTCAAGCCCTAAAGAATTCAATATAATAACTAATGTGTTTAACGCTCCCTGAATCTCACTTACACTATCTGCCACCCTTTTATTCGAAATATAAAGCACAAAATCGTCGGCATACTGGCCTATGAACACTTTTTTAATTTCTTTAACAATCCTACTTGTGACAATATTGAAAAGTAAAGGCGACACTGGATCTCCCTGCGCTAAACCTTTACTTGTGTGTCTTGAAATAAATTTACTTTTATCTAATTCATCAATTATTTTTAAATGTCTATCTCCTATAAAATTCCAAAAGTATTGGCAAGTCTTTTTCCCTGCTCCAAACTCATCCAAGGTACTAACTAAATTATCAACTAGTATATTATTATAAGCACTGTCTATATCGACAAAGCATGCTAATGTTGTAATATTTTTAGAGAAGCCTATTTGTATTTGTGTAACCAATCGAGCTAAACAGTCTATAGAAGATTGACCTCGTCTAAATCCTGTAGTATACGGAGATAACAGTTTATTTTTTTCAACTAGCCATTCTAGACGTTTTGCTAACATTAAATGAAAGATCTTGCAAAAACATGACAACAAGGAGATTGGTCTTACGTTTGAGTTACGTCCTGTACTGGTTGCTTTTGGAATAGGTATCACTTTTATGTCTCTCCATTGTATAGGAATACAACCAGAATTAAAAATCAAATTATACAGCTTTAATAGGTATAGCTTTCCATTTATCGGCATGTGGTAGATCATCGAATACGTAATACCATCATCTCCCGGAGCCGAATCTTTTTTCTTTAAACTGTTACGAAGTTCCTGTATTGTAAACTGTTCATCCAGTTTGGGATTTATCGATTTAATTTCTGGTAGCATAGGCAAAACAAAGTCTGGGGCTAGGTTACACAAAAGTTCTTTCTTTTTCCCTTCAGATATATGTAGTTTTGGTCGCCTATACCCTTTCATCCAACGCATTCTGGACCACATCTCAGAAGGAGACACCGACTCGTCAATGCTGTTACAGTATTGTTGCCACAGTTACAGTGATTTCGCTTTTTTAATGGCTAATTTAGCTTCTTTTATTTTTTGTTCAAGTAAGACTAAATTTTGGGGCGTTGGATTCTTCCTAAACTTACTTAATGCAAGTCTCCGTTGAGCCACTACATATGACAACTTAGGATTCCAATAAGATCGTGGATTAAATTTAGAATTTGGATTTTTGCATGTTTTAATCATGGGGATATTTTCATCTGCTGCCTTATTTATCTTATCAACTAGATTATTATACATACATTGCACACTAACACTACCAGTGTCATAAGATAGATATTCATTTAAAAAATTACCATATGTCGCCCAATTAGCTAACTTAAAATTTCGTTTGTTAGAAGGACGAGATACTTCACGTAAACACATTTTTATTTTAACGATAAGATGATCGCTACCCATACATTCGCTTAAAACCTGCCAGGCAAAGTCACAAACTATATCCGTTGACGCAAATGTTATGTCTGGAGACGTCTTTTGTAACACCCCATTAACGGATTTTATTCTAGTCGCCTGTCCATTATTTAATGAAATAAAGTTAGAATCTAATGCCGATTGAAATACATAATTCCCTCTGGTATCGTTCTTACTCGACCAATTGGAATGATGAGCGTTAAAATCCCCAAGTATAATACAATTATTATTAAATTTTGAAAAGAGTGCATCCCAGTCGGCTTGTGAAGTGTGGACGGAAGAAGGGCAATATATCAAAACTATGTTTTGTAGTGGACCGCAGTTTATAAGTTTTAAATGTAAACTTTCAATACCTGAATTGTTGACGATCCACGGACTTTCTTCAACTCTTATAGACTTATGAGTGATTATAACTATTCCGCCATATGAATCTACCCTATCTTTCCTAAATATATTATATCCGCTTATTTTTAACTGGGAATCAGGCTCTAACCATGTTTCACATATGAGTGCTATGTGTATCTTTTCCTGTGATAAAATTAAGTCTAGTTCAGTCAATTTAGGTCTCAAGCTTTGTGCATTCCACTGAATAAAATTCAACGGTCTCTGTTGAT
Source organism: Sesia bembeciformis (assembly GCA_943735995.1). NCBI lineage: Eukaryota > Metazoa > Arthropoda > Insecta > Lepidoptera > Sesiidae > Sesia > Sesia bembeciformis. The sequence goes on along the minus strand of OX031045.1, from coordinate 1,542,791 downwards.
GAACTTTATCCATTATTATCGATTAGAGTAAAAAACGTGCTCATCAAATCTACTTTCTTACATAATCTAATAACTAAATATGTGAGTTCTTCTACAATGTATTTAAGCAACAATTTTATTTTATCTTCTAAACTCACCTGACTAAAACATATATTTTTAATTTTAAGAAAAATACTTTTAATATCTGTTCCACTTTCTTGTTGTACCCTTACATTTCTCCTCCGCCCTGTCTCTTTCTCTGTTTCTTCACTAGATTGTACATCTACACGTTCTTCGTAGTCACTAAATGTTTGTTCGTGACTGTTCAATCCTTTTTCCACGTCTTGTCTTTTCTTTTCCTTTTTTTTCTTTGATTTCTTTCTATTAGTTGAACTCTGTTCTTCTTCCATTACCTCACTGTCCCCATCCTGTGTGATATCTTTGTGAATCACCGCCTCTGTTACCACTACATCTCTGTATGTTTTATTCCATCCTATAGAATTGGATTGTATGATACTACTTTTAGTACCTTCCCTTTCTTCTTGTCTTTTTAGCCCTTTTTTTGACAGATGTATTTGTAAAGCTTTCTTGTAGTTACAATTCTCTGCCCCCATTATGCTTCTAATTGTTTTTTCTTTAAAAAATATTGGACACGATTTATCCAACGCCATATGTGAACCCTTACAGTTAATACATATAAAGGTTTTCGCCTCACAGTTTTCATGGTCCCCACCGCATTTCGGGCAAATTTTCCTTTTAGAAGGACACGCTCTTGATAAATGGCCATACTTCCAGCACACAGAACACTGTGTGACTGGGAAAATGTAAGGTTCCACTTTAAATCTGCAGTCATGCATGTATACATACGAGGGTAAGGTAATGCTTTTAAAGCATAACCGAATAGTTTCGCTATCTACCCATTTACCCTCCATTAACCTTTTTAGCCTTCTTACTGAAAATATTTCATATTCACTATTTAGGCAACCCATTATCTCTTTTTCCTCCGTCTCGACATCTATCTGTTTAATGATTCCATATGACATGGACAATTCATTCGTATTTTGACATCTGTATCCCATTTCATTAATTATTTTGGAATTAACTAGCTTTTCCGAATTTACTTTATCTCCAAATTCTATTAACACTTTATAAGGATTTTTATATTGAATTTTCAGTATATTGCCTATACCTTCAGACCTTAATAATTTTGCCATCCCAAATTGCTTTATTAAGATTTGATTTTTTGATGTAATACATACTTCAGTTTTTCCACACTGTTCTATTGCCATCCTGCTAATATTATCTCCTCCATCTTCAATATGCGATTTCTTGGAAATATGTCTATAACGTTTAGATCCTCTCGCAACAGTTATGAAGCCCTCCTCGTCCTCTCTCTCATCACTCTCCGAACGCATTCTCTTTTCTGGACCTCGATTCGCCTCCAGGTCACTCGCCCGGCTGGTGTTTACAGCCTCCAACACTAAACTACTCCCCTCTTCTTCACTTAACACTAAGTCTTCTTCAATTTTATTAATATCATCCATTATTATATGTCTTTATACACAAAAACATCACTTTTATTTATTGAGGGTATTTTTGAAAAAAATAACGTTAATAATAACTGACTACGCGTTAGAAAACGTCACGTACGCTCGCCTCGATAGCTCGCGGACGAATGAGCTGGTATATGTCACCGTCTTTTGTAGGACCTTATATAATCATTCAGAGAAGTATACAAAAGAATTTTTTGCTTAAACTTACAAGGGCCAAGAGTTCCTGGTTGGCGTCGATTTCATATTTCTCCTTGTTAGCAAATATGAGTGCCATCGACATTGATATGGTGTACGTGACCATCGTGATGGTGAACGCGTCGATGGCAACTGACGGCAACAACTCCACTGGCGGCACCTCTGGTTGGGGAAGACTGAAAATAATATTATGGTTGTGATAAGTTTTTTTTTAACTAGGCTGGGTTTGTATCCCGATGTTGTCGGCAAAGGCCTCCCCTCTTTTTTATTATCGCCTTCTTCATTGTTTATCAGACAATTAAAACGACTTTTTAATTAAATCTATATAAAAAAAATTAAATGTTGTTCGTTGGTAAGCGCATCACTTTAGATCACAAGAACAGAGTGACTTCCCCTTAATACAGACAATAAGTAAAGTGTTGTCCAACGTCCAACGTTCTTAGTTTTACTATACTTAGCAATTTAGGTCAAATTTAAATTACTCTAATATTAGTCTTAATATTATGACTAGATCGTAATTTTAAATGTAATAACCACTTTATTAGGTACGTCATAGTTAAAAAAAATAATCACTTGAGAACGGCTGGACCGATTTGGGTATTTTTAAAAAAAAAAATGCTCAGTAGTCCGAATAAGATTTTTAGGTTAAGAAAAATTGGAAAAGTTGCCCGGAAAATTGAAAAATTCGGGAAAAACTGAAAGGGACTTTTATATATGGGATTTTTGTATGACCATATTGAAATTTGGACAGAAACAAGGTCTGTCGGGTCAGCTAGTTAAAAATAAAAATACTGCGCATTTTAGACATTGTAATTAATGACTAGGTCATATATATAAATGAAAGTTGAGATACCTCCCCATCCTATACATCCCCATTTCCCCAAACTTTTCTCCAAATTCATTCTTATATCTCCACAGGTAGGCAGCGCATCCGGGGGCGTGCCAACGTTTGTCATTTTGGACTAATGTTGGCATGTATCGCGGATGTCTATGCACGACAGTGGCCACTTACCATCAGGTGGACTGTATACTCGTCTGCCGCCTTCGTACATAAATAAAATCATCAAGGTACAGAAGGCATGAAAATGTTGAGCAATATCGCAGTCGATTCGTTTGAAATTGAACTGACAAGATACATTTGAAAGCGAAAATCGTTCTTATGCTTTAGAAATGTTGATATGAAACACTACTTTCATATACCCATGTACCTATGTCATGTACCTATGTCTGTACATTAAGCCCGATGACCATACCAACCAAGATTTCTTCAAATATCTTCAATGACTTACCCAGTGGGTATAGTTCCAACTAAGCTGATGCCATACTTCTCGTTTAAGCCCGAAAATTTCGACACTAAAGTACCAACAACGATTGCTAGTAATTCTATAGGCACCGGCACCCGACTTCGCTTGCTTACCCATGGCTGGAAAATTGAAAAAAAAATCTGCTTAGAACTAAAAGATTGAATCGAAATCGATAAAGCCGTAGCAGATAAAAAATGGTTAGAATTGTCACACTTCATATTGTGCAATGCACTTCACACTTCATTGCACAATATCATACAAAAGGCGAGCTTAATGCTTAAGGCATTCTCTAGCAGCCAACCAGCCTTTGGGTTGATTGAAGAAGTTCAATTAGGAGGTGCGTGCAAGACACAATTCGCATCTATCATTATTGCATTACCATAATAGTTACTAAATGTGCACAATAATGATTATTACTTAATAAACAAGATAATAATCACTAAGAAAAGACGACACAATTACTAAAACATGGTAACCATTACTAAACAAAGACGACACAATTACTAAAACATGGTAACCATTACTAAACAAAGACGATACAATTACTAAAATATGGTAACCATTACTAAACAAAGACGATACAATTACTAACTTAAGTAACTGTTAGTATTTGGTTTACACGTCAACTGTTTTGATGGAATCTTGCCAACTTGTTTTTATATAAAGCAGTTGTCAGACGAGCCCACCTGATGGTAAGCGGTTACTGTCATCAATGGACAATCGCGATACTTGCCAACGAAAGTCGGCCGCAGGTGTGCTGTTACATATCTTTGTGCATTTAGGAACCAGATTTTGAGGAAACGATTGGGATGGGAATGCCTATTTTGTAATGAATTTCTTACCTTAAGTAGTTCGTTGTTAAACGCTATGACGGCACAAGCTATGAGAGATATGACGAATGCCGCCCAGTTGAGATTCGGAAGATTTTTCACCACTTCTATTACTGTCTGCAAAAAAAGAAGATTTTTTAAGACTTCTAATCCCAAGAACCACACGTGGGTCGGGTAATTATTATAAACGCCGATGGCAAACGCCAGTCAGTCGATAAGGTAAAATCCGTTACAAAACGTACGTTTTCGAAAAAAATAGCAGACGCTATGTGTTACTGTTTTGTACACAGTATATTAACAATCAAAGTACTTTTAGGATTTTTTTAAAAGTGTAAATCGTAACAATTTTTAAACTACTGAACAGATTTGCCTCATCTATGGAACTTAATCGATATAGACCCAAGATATTTTTCCGAAAAAATTTGAATGCGCGTTCCAATTTATTCAATTCAATCCAGGTTTAGTTGCATAGTATTGGCTAAATGAGCGTTCAAACAAATACAAATGCCTTTGCGGCTCATTATCAACACATTCAATAGTCGGTTAGGCGGCGCCAACCGCAAATGCAAGGTTGTAGAACAAGCTTACACTTTTAATTAGAACGATTATTGTCGTCTAATCACCATTAGAACTCGTTTACAAACGCAAATAAGATTGTACAAAGCAACGCACACAAATTACAAATGTGTTTCGTGCGTTCTATCAAGATAATCTATGTCTTTTTTAGTGTTTACGTTTAATGTATATTAATTTTAATTTTTCTTAATCAAAGGTAGAAAATACCTTTCACATTTAACCAAGAGTAGAAAATGCCTTTCACATTTAACCAAAAGTAGAAAATTACCTTTCACAGTTAACCAAAGGTAGAAAATGCCTTTCACATTTCACTAAAGGTAGAAAATGCCTATCACATTTCACTAAAGGTAGAAAATACCCTTCACAGTTAACCAAAGGTAGAAAATGCCTTTCACAGTTAACCAAAGGTAGAAAATGCCTATTACATTTCACTAAAGGTAGAAAATGCCTATCACATTTCACTAAAGGTAGAAAATACCCTTCACAGTTAACCAAAGGTAGAAAATGCCTTTCACAGTTAACCAAAGGTAGAAAATGCCTATTACATTTCACTAAAGGTAGAAAATACCTTTCAAAGTTAACCAAAGGTAGAAAATACCTTTCACAGTTAACCAAAAGTAGAAAATACCTTTCACAGTTAACCAAAAGTAGAAAATGCCTTTCACAGTTAACCAAAAGTAGAAAATGCCTTTTACAGTTAACCAAAAGTAGAAAATACCTTTCACAGTTAACCAAAGGTACAAAATGCCTTTCACATTTAACGAAAGGCGACTGTTAGAGAATGCCTCAAGGCATTAAGTCCTCCTCTGTGCAGTACAGTGCAAAAAGAGTAAGTAAGTAAATAAAATAAATTAATAAAATTTGCTAATAAATATTATTTAAATTTTTAGAAGTAATTCATACTCACAAAAACAACTTTATAATTTCCCGGTAACTTGGGTATTTTCACACCAAACAGGTCTTTTAATTGGGAAGCGAGCACATGAAAGGAGGCGGCGGTCGTGAACCCGGATACCAGCGGTTCTGACAACAGACTCGACACCGCACCCAGTCGGAGCACCCACATCAACACCTGGGGAATACACGTTTTTTTTTTATTTAAATTTTATGGTTTTTAGAAAAGATTACAGCGTTGATTATTGTATGGACGATGTCCGTAGAAAAAACGATATAAGTACCAACGTTAGTTAGATGCGTGCTCTTGTCATGAAAAAATGTCGGTTAGTAATTATATCGTCGTTACTAATACTTATAATATATGTATAATCAATAATAACTACAAAAATGCAATTACTAATATTATTAAATAAACAATCAAAAATAAATATCTACATACATATATAAATAAAAAAAAGGAGTTTGTTTGTTTGTTCAAAATCTTAAATCTCCGAAAGTTCTTTACCGATTGCTTTGAAATTTTGACACAATGTTGCATTCGAATATGCGCGTGTTATTTTTTATATACATATCACAGGGTAAAAACATGCTTTTTACCCAAAAACAGGTAAAAACAGGGTTAGCGCCATCTGTTGGGCAGCCACAGCAACGCGTGGCCGGGTAGAACTATGTAGTTACTAATGAAAATAGAAAAATATATAGCATTATTAATATTTATTCGGATAAATATCACTAAAGGACGATATGAATGGTGAATAATAATAAATAAAAAACGCCCCACTCAATGACCCACACTAGAATTCCATGTGTCGTGGGTCCAGAGACACATAGAAAGAAGAACATAACACGTGCAATATCCGAATAAATATGTCTAAACAAATGATGGTGATATGTGAATAAAGGCCTAGGGGCCTATTTGCCTAGGGGGAGAGTGTATACTGCATTCCCACAGCCGTTGGGCACACTTGGCCACATTACCCCTCTCTCACAGAAGACTATCTTGAAATGTGTTCCATTTCCTACTTTATCGCATTTCCTCAATGTACGTACGTGTTTCGGTAGTGAGTGAGATATGCCAGAGCCCATTCCAATCCCATCCTCTGCCTCCCCATTTTCCCAATCCATTCCTTAATCTGCAAAGGTAGGCAGCGCATCCGGGGGCGTGCCAACGTTGTCATTCTGCACTAGTGTTGGCATGTATCGCGGATGTCTATGGGCGACAGTATCCACTTACCATCAGGTGGACTGTATGCTCGTCTGTCGCCTTTTACTATTAAAAAAAAATAAGATTATGGTGGTATCAAAGATCTGAACTTAACACACCTGAAAGATCCCAACAGCTAAACAGACAACACTCAGCACTTGCAGTGGAGTGTATTCTATCGTGTCTGGGGCTGGCACTGCAATATATACATTACAAATATATATATCCTATTTTAAACGCGAAAGTTTGTGAGGATGGATGTATGCATGTGATGTATTTCACGCAAAAAATACTGAATGGATTTTAATGAAACTTTACAATAATATAGCTCATAGATCAGAATAACACATAGGCTATAATTTATAAAGATATTGTGTAAATTGGCCAAAATATAACGATAAGTGTCAAGTAAGTCGGAAAAAACTCTGCCATCTGCGAGTTATTTTGGCGTGCGCTGCAATAACCGTAAGAGTTACACGAATATAATGTATGGTGGAAATGTTTCTGAAATTTTGAAAAAAAAAAAAATTGTAAAAAAAAAAACATAAACCGAAGCGAAGCGAGGGCGGGTCGCTAGTATATATATATATATGTCAAAATATAAGAAAACAATATCAAAACATGAAGCGGGCTACAAATAATGGTTTGGTTTACAATTTCTGTAATATCTGATCCGAAATAACCACTTGTCTATACTAATATAATAAAGAGAGAGTGCGAATTTTGTGAGTTTGTGTGTATGTGGAGGGTAATCTCCGGAACCCCTACACCCATTTGAAAAATTCTTTCACCATTTGAAAGATACATTATTCCAGTAATATATAGTCTATGTGCAAAAAAATTGCCAGCATTACCGAATGTGAAACGAATTTTGGTCCATCTTCAGTGAGTACACAGAATGATGCGATATAGTACGCGACACGACACACCACGACACAACGTTAGAAATTTGTTAGCAAAATTACAATGGTTTGTACATTTTTGTTTAAAGACAAAATTTATAACAAAATAAAAAAATGAAAGCACTTACACGGTCCAATGGTAGTTGTGTTTGTTGTAGGGTTAATAGAAAACTCGTGATGTGCGTGTTGTGTTACTACCTGAAAACAATTACCATATGAAATACTGTTTGAGTAAAGTGAGACAAGTCTCGGGTATCGGTATCGGGGGGGGGGGGGGGGGGGGGGGGTGCACGCTGGGCAGTCGCTGGGCGCACTCGACTAGCCTTGTTCGTTCTCTCTCACTACCTTGAAATGTATTGCATTTTTCCACTTCATCTTATTCCTCAATATAAGTACCTACGTGTTTCGGTAGTGAGTGAGATTAGCCAGAGCTCATTCTCATTCCTTCCTATCCTATGTCGGTTTTTACAGGTGTTGAAAACCTTTTACAGCTGCATAGTCCACGTAAATGAAGCCGCAGGCAGAAGCTAGTAATCAAATGAAAGCATAAGTTTGTCGTGTGCCTCCAAGGAGTCCAAACTCTTGTTCTCGGTAAACCTAGCGGCTCCTGGACTTACTTCGACTAGACTGGACATTAACAAGATGTGTTTTGAAATTGTTAATCACGAAGAAAACTCGACTCTGGCATTTATGAAAAGAAAATTGAATGGAAGCTGTTGAGTGGTAATTTGTAAATTGTAATGATGCAGTTCAATAAAAATAAAGATCAGTCGTACCTTTCCCGCCATAAGGCAGGCTACAGCGAAGGTCCCCATGGACACGTGCGGCGAGGTGCCGAATATGACGTAGATGAGAACTGGGAAGAACGCCATGTACAGACCCACTATTGGGGGCACTTCCGCTAGGAGGGCGTATGCCATGCCTGGAAACCATGTTCATGGTCACTACTTTGATATCGATAGCAGATAAGTTACTACAAACCCCCAACCGGCCCCTTTTTATCGCCCACCGCTGGTCATACAAATACTTTAATAGTTACACTTCCGGGCCGAAAGTAATACACATCGACTATGATCGGCTGGCTTCAGTTTAGTAGAGCGTCTTCTGTGTCGTGTGCCGATACGACTGACTGGCTGACGACAGGGACGTCAGACGACGCTCTACAAAACCGAAGCTAGCCGATCATAGTTGATGTGTATTACTTTCGGCCGTTCACTGTACACGAGGTAGCGCGGGCGCCCAGGTTTAGTTTATATGCTAGAAAGAATTAAAAAGGTTGGTTATTACATACAATTTAGGGGTCCATTTCTAAATAAGATTCATATAATAACAAGATTATATTAAATAACAGTAAAACTATATAACCACAATAATATAATAATAAAATAATCAGCCAAATTTTCCTTCCACAGAATTTAGTTTTAATAATAATAATAAATTAAATTTTACATGGGATCTCACGCACATAGACTTGAGCATGAGGGATGGGCTATAAACGCCAACGAATTATTTTTTATATGAAAGGAGGCAAATGCAGCCTACATGGTGGTTTAAGTAGCTGTCGCCGTCCATGGACATCTGCAACATAAGGGGTGCACTGCACTACCAGTCCTATGTACAGCTTTTTTGAAGAACCCCATGTTGTAGCATAACGGAAAGACCTCATGGAGCAATTCGTTACATAACCTACAAGTTTCCGGTACTAAATGGCTTGAGGACCGCACGCAGGGTGCGACACATTGAGGAAAGGTTGATGCTTTTTCCCGTGAAGGTCACACGCCTGACGTACCCAGAAACCGATAGACTCTCGACCCGAACTAATAAGAATCTGACATATATTAGAAACTGATATTTTACGAATCTGGTCAAATTTGCTTCAATGGCAAAATTTAGGTGCCGAGAGATATTGTAGCTGTTTGGTAATTTGGGGCTATAAGTGTCACTATGGAAAAAAGATGATAACACCTTACCCTGTGGTATGTGCATGACGGCAGTAGTGGCGCCTGCGACCAGATCCCCCACCAGGTCGCGTTTGGGGCTGTACCGCGGCAACCATCGTACTATGGGCAGTGAGTTGAAGAGGCATTCTCCGAAACCGCAACTGATTACTGCCTTTTTGCATTGATAGGTCACTGAAATGACGTAACATATAATTATTAAAAATTGTTATACAGGAAGTCTATATACATCCAGTTATATTTGAAGTTTGAAGCATACGAAGAGATCTTCTAAGGTTATTTGCAGAAATCGAACTCTCTGGTCCCAAAGATCCTGAGAACTGGCTGAAGAAATACTTCCACAGAACAGAGCTATCGGAAACATCAGTCTACAGATTCTGTTAAGGAGATTCTCCTGTTCAAATATTTTGTAATTGCTCTGCGCCAAAGCGCATAAAAGAAGTTCTTTTTTGGAAGATCACGTTTAGACTCCAGATTTGAACACAGGGAATTTTGAAACTACCTATATCATAGGGAACAACTTGCGATTACAAAGCACCACGGACTTACATGGTTTCTCTGGCACTCTGTAGTCAGCGTCTCTGTTAAGGGCGTCCTGTTGGTACACCCGCCTGACAACGTTGAACTGCTGGCTGGGTCGAGCCTGTGCCCTGTTGACAACGAAATGCACATATATAAAAATACATGTAATAATAATTTAACTTGTCACGTCAAATTGAAATTTTATAATTAGTTTTAATATTTTATTGTAATAGTAATTTTACATTTAGTGCTATTATTATTAACTAGCTGTGCCCGGCCACGCGTTGCTGTGGCTGCCCAATAGATGGCGCTTACCCTGTTTCTACCTGTTTTTGGGTAAAAAACATGTTTTTACCCTGTACTAGGTATATACGTATTATACACGCGCGTATTCGAATTCAACGTTGTGTCAAAATTTCAAAGCAATCGGTGAAAAACTCGGGAGATATTTAAGATTTTGAACAAACGAACGTTTACATTTTTATTTATATAGATTATAAATCATTGTACGCCCATGGGGTATAATTACAGAGAAGCATACCGATTGTATTTCTAACATCTCTTCACCTGCAATTCTCACAATGAAACATTGGAGAACATTTACAATTTAAACAGACAATTGAGCAGTTTAATGTGTGTAATGAAAGGGTGCATTAATTTACTTTTTATGTATTACAAAATAATAATAATAATAATCGTTTATATTCCTTGTAAAATACATATGTATTGGTGTAAGAATGCTGGCAAATCTATTGCGTAAGGTTAGCCATTCATTGAGGTAACGCCGCCAGCATGTTGGCTACCTTGCCATAGGGACCAAATTTGTACGACATGCTCAATACATATTGAGTAAGATGTACAACAAATAATAGTTTATTTTCAAGTTTAGTTTAATTTTTAGATTTAAGTATTTTCTTCACATTTCCTCATTATAAACTAAAATATATATTTGCTTTCGCATTATAGTCTCTATATAAATAAAAATGTAAACGTTCGTTTGTTCAAAATCTTAAATCTCCGAAAGTTCTTCACTGATTGCTTTGAAATTATGACACAACGTTGCATTCGAATACGCGCGTGTTTTTATATACCTATCACAGAGTAAAAACATGCTTTTTACCCATAACAGGTAAAAACAGGGTAAGCGCCATCTGTTGGGCCGCTACAGCAATGCGTGGCCGGGTACAGCTAGTAATTAATAAAAAGATTGTAGAGAATGCCCTAAAGCATTTAAACCGAATTTTGCACGATATTTATGTGCAATAACGTATGATAAAAAAAAAATAGAAACCTAATGATTATACCTATTTACTAATCTAAAATACGGAATTATAGAAGACATTTTTTCTCTCTTTGAAGAGAGAAGAGAGAGAAAGAGAAAAACAACAAGTCTCTCGACAATAAAATAATAATACCTACACGTTACTTGTTTTGTGAAACATAGAAAATTAATTAATTTTAAAAACGAACTACAAATGCATGTGTAATACTATTTTAATAGTGTAATTGTAGATTTAAGTACAATAAGATCATCAAATAATAGGAACGTAATCTTAAACAATTAGACCTTAGCGAGACCCCTGAATATTGAACTGAACTATTACAAAACAGATCACGTGTGTGCAAAGTGTGACGATGTAGCCGAGTGACGATAATTTGACATAAGTGATAAGTTAGATAGAAGTAGAAATTATATTTTGGCTTGAATTTAAATGGCTGAATATAATTACTAAATGGTCAACAAAATAATTATTTTTAAATAACTGAAATAGATTGTTTTAAATCACAAGAATGTTCACTAAGTCGGGGGAGTCCCGCGATGACACCTACTTCCTTGTTGCCACCGAAAGACCTAAACCTTTTAATCTTTTGAAATTATTTCTCTTGAGGGGAGAGTGCACGTTGCAATCCAACAGCTGGGCGCGCTCGACTGGTCACGTTACCCATCTCACACTCTTATATAAATATTCATATACGTATCTTCATATGTATCTTTGTTATATTTTTATATTTGTTTTCCCTGTCTACCACTTCATTTCCTGTAAAGTGCAAATGTTGACTGGCAGATAAATCTAAGTCCGCGTTTTGTAACATTTTACAAGAAAATATGCATAAATGCAGTGACATTTGATTGAAATGGAATTTTGTTGTAAATGTTACAAAATAAATTCTAAATAAAATTTTAGATCCTATAATTTGCATGGCTCCAGTGATCGGAATAGGTAGGGCTAATCTACCTAATGTTGGCGAGAAGGTATAACATAGAGTTTAAAACCACGAAATATATTTACTTGCAACTTACGAAAAATTTACGTAACTTTTATCGAATCCCTTGAACCCGAAAATAGTCGCTCTATTTTCATTACATTATACATTATACACTTACATTATATACATTATATACACTACATTATATACATATACATTATATACATTATACATATACATATATGTAATGTAAGTGTATATGTAATTACTCACATTGTTGGATTTTCTAGCTTAGGTTTACTTTTTAAAAAAATGTTTGCTATTGGAATTGCTAGAAAATCCAAAAATGTGAGTAATTTCATGTGTACTAAGTGGTACGACTATTTCCGGGATCCCGGAATTCAATGAAAATAAGTAAACATATTTCGTGGTTTTAACAACTCTATGGTTATACCTTCTTACCAACTTAGCCCTACCTATTTCGATCAGTCCGATAACATGGATGGCAGCAAATTTAAAGGTGAGTTAGGATTAAGTTATGTGGTGACAATACAGACATAGCCAAATAAAAAATTTTAATTATTAAGAAATAATTTAAAAAAAAATGAAAATTAATACCAATTATTGAAATTTAATTATTTACAAATAGTTGATAGCTTATAATATAAATTTGACAATTATTAATAAACCAATTACGAACTCCTACCATACAATCCAATATTTATGTGTAGCGCTAAGTTTAAATAATTTAAGTCAATAATACTTTCCCTAATAGTTATTTTAAGTGCTGTTTAATTACAAGTAATTAAATAATTGTGAGTAATTTAAAATTAATTACATTAGTAATATAAAAATAATAATATTTCCGTATTAAAGTCGGATTTTTTATTCGAGACAGGAATATGACATGTAGAACTGACAGAGTGAAATTTGTACGGAGATGACACTTGACAGTTCTGTTCTACATGTCATATCCCTGTCCGATAAAAAATCCGACTATAGTAGGTACGTTAGTTTGTTTTTTTGAACATCATTTGTTGCTGACTTAGTATGGTATTTGTAATTTTATTTTCTTAACGAAATCATCAAGTAATTTTTTATATAGTGGCCCTATTGGACCAAGCCGCGCTTGACTGGTAAATCGAGTAATCGTTATGAAACGTTCTAAGAAATTTCAGAGCCTGCGAACGTAATTGAAGCGCGAACGTTTCAGAACGTAATTGAAATTACGTTTGAAATTGAACCTTGAACCCAATGGACATAATTTACATTCTCTTTCAAATTGACAGTATATTTTACACATCAATTGTAATTAAAAATGGCACGCGAAAACAAATAATTTCAAAGTTTGATGTATGAGTTTAGAAAAACTATTTTAAACCGGCAATATTCTCACGGTTCAATTTTGAACGGAGTTTCGTTTGATAAGTATTTGCGAACTGATACAAATGTTGCACTGAGAAACTTTAGTTTTGTATTTATATTATCAAACTGGAACTAAATTTTGACTTGACCTAGACAAATAAAAGGTAGACGTGTAATATCTCTCGAGTATTCTCTTGCTTCTAAATTCCTAAAAGCCCCCACGACTTATTGGCCGTGAATGCAAATCTATTGCTTCTTCGACATTTACTTCTATGGTTGTATGAAAAAAAAAATGATGCTTTTAACATGAAACTGGGTATAAACCGTTTTTCAAAATTATGTCAGGAAATACAGGGTGTCAAATTGTAATCACATAAATATTCTAAGGCCGAAGATATGTTTTTAATTCTTCATTTTATCGGTACCTACCTATACAAATAATTATATTTTTTTGCTAAATATCAAGTGAAGCCGCGGGCGACAAATAAAGCGCGCGCCACTAGCAGGAAGAATTTCGGTCATTATGGTTCTATAATATGAGGAGCCTAGGAAAGTGGTCGGCGATTGACGATTTCATACAAATCACTTACCGTCCAGTCTTAGCTGACTTTAAATCAATGACATGTCAATGGCGGTCATGTGAATGATCGAAATTCTTCTTGCTTGTGGCGCGCGCTTTAGTAAAATACATATTATTATAGTTATATCAACTTGCCGCTCGTCGTCCGAATCGTAATTCTGCAACAGAGGTTCGTTTTCACTGTCTTTGAAGTCTCTATCGTAAGCCACAAAAGTCTTTCGTATACGCATTTTCTGACAAACTTATAACAATTGAAACTGTATAAACAATAGTAATTTGCTTTATATATATATTCAGTGTTCAAAGCTTTAATTACAATCGTTTACGGTTATACGATTATTAATGTAATAATCGACTGTTAATATAACGTTATCACAAAATATTTTTATTTTAAACTAAAACTGCACATATCCACACAACAATTTTTTAAATACATTATAATTTTATTAAAATTTTAAAACGATTTCTTATTGACCACAAACGATTTTAATAACTTAGATTTTTATATTGATATTTATTTAATTTTAAAATAATAGTCTCAATGCCGATAACAATAATTATAGACCGACGAGTGTTTACAAAATGTATTAGATTTAAACTGAGTTATTGGTGAACAAACTGATACTGGACCGTCTCGGATGGACGGCCAACCGTTGGTACAGAATTAAGAAACCCGTTTATTTCAAGCGTGTTTGTGCTTGCTTTTTTTAAATAGTTTCTTAAACATGTTTTATATATCACATGATTCTATTAATGACGCGCATTTCCTGGTTTGTTGACTAACTTGAATTATTTGTTTGTCCTAAGCCAGGTAGTAGGGTTGTAACTCGCTAAAGCGAGATATATATATTTCTTAAATTTTATAACAATCCTACTATAAAAACATATAATACTACGTCAACAATAAAAATTAAGCTCTCAATTTATTTATTTTTCATTGCACAGACAAAATGTATAAAAAAAAGGGGGACTTATTGCCTTATGGCATTCTCTACCGATTAACCCCATAGGCTAACTGGTTACTGGTTCTTTGTCTTGAGCGATATTTCACTTTCCCCGGTCTGCTGGAAGAAATCTCCCAAGGAGATGAGCTTCGCTTTTGTAGATCTTTTCCTTTTCTTCTTTTTTATTTATTTCATGTTATGTGTGAACAATCAATTATTAAATAAATATATAAACCTACATGTCTGTACAAATATAATAATAGTACAATTAATATACAGATAGATACTTATAAATCGAAGAAAATGAAGGAAAATGCTGTTCTTCATTGGGTAAACACATGTTTTTAACCAGTCAAGCGCGTTTCGTCTCAACAGGGCCATTAATTGAAAAAAGTACAAAAGTGATTTACTTAGTTTGATAGTTAACGCTTCCGGAACATACGGAAGACTCGCAAAATGCATACTGTCGCATTCGCCTTCGCTATCGGTCGGTATTATCGTTGCGAAATTCATATCGCATAACGTAATGGACATATCGTACTATAATATTTTGAAGACAAAAAATACAGTTACTTAATTATGTGAGGGTTCTTTTTTTACATACTTTTTGCTAAGGTCAATCTATCCAGAACAGGGTTGTCCACCCCTGCATCGTTATCGACGTGCGTTACATTTTCCCAGTCATGTGATGTTTACCATCGATACCGCATAAAAAGGACACAATTTTTAAGAGAACATTTTATAATTTCTATGATGAATTTTAATGATAAACTGCATAGATTTTCAAAATGTATTGAATAATTAGATACAATCAATTTTAATTTAATTATTCATGAATTTAATTTGAATACAGTTACGATTAGACTCCTCACCCCTCCAGAATATTAGCCATTTTGGCTAATATTCTGGACTAGCTCACAGAAGACTACCTTGAAATGTACTGCACTTTATCGTATTTCCCCAATGTACGTACGTGTTTCGGTGGTGACTGAGATATGCCAGAGCCCGTTCCCGGGATGGGATATCCTTACACTCCCCCATTTTCCCAATTCATTCCTTAATCTGCAAAGGTAGGCAGCGCATCCGGGGGCGTGCCAACGTTTGTCATTCTGGACTGATGTTGGCATGTATCGCGGATGTCTATGGACGACAGTATCCACTTACCATACGGTGGACTGTATGCTCGTCTGCCGCCTTTTTTTCTATAAAATAAAAAGTTGAATTATATAAACTGTTTCAAAACGCTATAATATGACTCGGAGCATAAACATAATGTTTATTTCGCTGTCTTCTAATTTTACTGGTGAAAATCAAGTTATATATATATTAATTTATTCTGTGGCCTGTTTATCCGATGTCAAGCTAGTGACGAGACTGAAAAAAATTCGTTGATTAATCAAATGTAAAACAATAAATCTCCGTACATCACTAGTCACGGTCAACTGACAGGTGTCAGTCGCACCATGATACATGAAAACGATGGGGCCATCATGCTGGGCCATTTACACGAGGCCAATTGTTCAGACAATCGACTAAGCCAATCCAATATTGGCATAATGTGAATAGAGGCAACCCATTTGCATTTAAAAAAAAAGGCATTTTTTAAATTAGCTCTCATAGCCATCATAGCCTCTATCCCATTCTGCTAAAAGAGATTGTAGCGTCCGTACACAACCCGTATGTTTGTGAAATTGGCTAATACTGGCCTACGTGGAAACGATAAATTGAATTTTTCGCTGGACTGTCATGGACCTTGGCATGCCTTGGCTTAGTCGATTGTCTTAACAATTTGCCTCGTGTAAATAGTCCATTAAGGTCACAATACAATGTGCATGAGGAGCAATGGACGCTAAAAGGGCAGATGACGGTGGATTATAACCCGAAACCATCCAATAATTACAAGCGGTGGAACGTTACAGACGATAGAATATTTTACAATGTAATTATAATACAATGTTGTATCAAATATCAAATGTTATGTTAGTGTAATAATATACTGATAATGAAACACTGGATGCAGTAGCAAAAGTATGTCGTGATCAGGATCTGACCCAATAGTTACAAGTACTGTAGTCAATCATTGTAAATAGTAATAACTCAACGACCCAAACTACGATTCCTGTGTCGTAGCTCCGGAGACACATACAAAGAATACGCCTCACAGACCAGAACAAACATTTGTCTTTAAACAAATGAATGTCCTACCGGGAGTCTAACCCGGGGCTTTTACAAAGCAGGTAGCTGCACTATCCACTGGGCTAATCGATCGGATGCACTCATAGACAAAACATAGACAATGAAAGTACGTGAAATTGAATCGAAATCAAGCTACAATCTTCAAGAAAGCTGTGAACTGTGTGATCTTGCAAGGTCGACGGCGCACGCGCATACCTGGTGTTGCAGGTGTCCATGGGCGGCGGTAACACTTACCATCACGTCGGTCCCACGCGATGGTAAGTGTTACCGCCGCTCGCTCGTCCGCCTATTTCACTATAAAAAAGCGTGTAACGTCACGTCATTATTATATCGTAAATCAGCCCACTGGAGGACATGGCCTTCATGCAAATTGTCTTGTACATGAAGGATGTATGGCCTAACAACGGCACGTTGGCCAAGGCAGTAGGCGAGTACACTCTTGTTATTCAGGGTTTTTGACACCCAAGGGAAGCGATGCTGTGGTGATATTCTAAAGATGGCGGACACCAGACGGTCAAATGAATATCTTTCAGATGAGGTATTCCTTTTAGCGCTAACACATATAAATACGACGATATTTAACTGTAAAATCAAATAAGGGAAATGGCTCAATTTGTTTGCTCTCAAGTGTAAATATTTATAATACTAGCGTAAACTTAGCGAAGTTGTGAGCGTTCTTTTTCGCGTAAAATTTTGATAAGACTGTGTACCTATACAAAGTTTGTCTGTTTGTCGATCTGTATGCGTGTGTGTCTGTTTGTTCGTGATTCTCGAGATCTACTAGGCCATTTATTTTGCGGTTTTAATTGCTACATACGTTGGTTATCCCGAATGGTTATACGGACATATTTTATTAAAATTTGCTCCGTCGTTTAATAACAGTCCACCTGATCGTAAGTGGATACTGTAGTTCATGGACTACATGGATTTTATAAGAGCCTGAGAGTGACTCATTCGCTTTGCATCACGTTCGTTTAGGTGACATAAATATTGGAAAATGGAGACTCAAGCGAGGAAGCGGGCAAACGCTAATGTAGATATCGACTTTTTTCTATGTGAACGAAAACAAAGTAATTTAATAAGTCATGTCATTATCGATGCGTCTACCCTGGTATCAGGGAAATCAATGAACGATCAATAACCGTCAATGACCCTGATAGCATACCAGACGGTTTATTCACTCACGTGAAAGTCAATATTGACGAACACAGAATAATTTTACGGGGATTTCTTATCTATATTACCATGTGGCTATGTGGCTATGTGGTGTCGGCTGGGTTTAGAATAGCACAACCCAATCTCTTCTCGAGGGTGTTGTAGGAAGCGACTAAGGGATAACATAGTCGCCACCACAAGCCCTGTGGAACTACAGTACTTCTAAAAGAGAGGACTTTCTAACCCGCTAGGTCAGCATTTCGTTTTAAGGCTATAGATTCCTCGTGGGCAAGACAATGTAAATAAGGTGGCTCATGTCAAGCAGTGGATGCTGAAAGGGCTGGTAACGTGGCAGCGTTTGTCATTTTGGACTGATGTTGGCATGTATCGCGGATGTCCATGGGCGACAGTGTTTATTTACCACCAAGTGTAAATAAAAAAGAAATTAACGTAGCACGTGTCGAGGATTTGAACTCACGACCTCACGAAAAAGCGTCGAGAGTAGATAACGTAAACCATTATTCTTTGGTAGGTAATTAGTAAAGTAACTTAGGTATACCTAAGGAATTAGTATTTAATTAAAATACTTAGGTATACATAAGGAATTAGTATTTAATTAAAATACTTAGGTATACATAAGGAATTAGTATTTAATTAAAATACTTAGGTATACTTAAGGAATTAGTATTTAATCAAAATACTTAGGTATACTTAAGGAATTAGTATTTAATTAAAATACTTAGGTATACTTAAGTAATTAATAACGGGAAATAATTACTCGAGCGGCAGAACTACTGAAAGTAGCAGCAAATCGATGGCAGCAAATTTAAAGGTCGATTTCGGTTTAGTTTAGGTTCTCTGGTTACAAAAAAGAGAGTCCCGCGAACGTAGACTTTGTGTTGACATTCTTAGTGATTAAACATTTTTTATTTCAGTTTTCATGTAATTTACTACTTGTTGCCCGCGACTTCGTTCGCGTGGTCTTTAATTTATCGCGCGCCACCTATTGTAAAATGGTTGTACTAATTCAGAAACTCACCAAAGTTTCATCGCAATCGGATGAATGTTATAGGAACGCATACGGGGCAAACAGAGAAACATTCATTTTTATATATATAGATTTGGACACTGGCATAGCCATTGGTCCACACACAGAAATAAAACAGAAATGTTTTTATCACGTCATTGTCCACGTCGAAGTAGGAGTTCCCCAGTAAAGTGATAGTAGGTTTGCAGAGTTGGACTCCTTGGACGAACACGAGAAATACAGTTTTATTTAATTATCATAAACACTATGCACTAGCACTAGGCGCTTTAAAGTTTAATAAACTATCACTAAGTTTAATACTACAATACCTATAGTACACGTTTTTTACAATAATAAAATAACAACTCCTTTACTTCTCGGGTTTCCCGTCAAAAAGTCCTTTTATATCAGTTATTAAAAAATTGTTTGTTTTGCTGATGCTTAGTTTAAACACAAGACTTTAGTATTTAACTTATTAAAAAAATAAATACTTTAAAATAGAAAAGTCAATGAAATTAACTCACCATCCATTCGGGTTCAATCTCTCCTTCTCCCAGTCCTTCGAGTGCTCATTGCTGGCATTCCTCATTTTATTAACACTTTTTTAATTAACTGCTTATTATTATTTCTACACTGTGACTCGTTGAATGTTCATGCTATCTTGTGCGTCTACCGTTTCACTTTTTATCATCACAACTTAGTTCTTTGTTTGCTTCATTTTAATCAGATGTTAAACTTGTAGGTTTATTCTATATTATATAATTATCTATATAGTTATCGTACGATAAATTAATTATTTATATTTTATGTTGTGTCATTGATAGGTATTTATATATTTTTGTTTATTAAACGGATCATAAACGCCCATATTTAATTTTAATTAAAAAAAAATATCATTAAAAATTATTAATATTAGAATTATTTACATTCATTTTCACTTACCTTCTTATTTTATAAAGTGTACAGTACGGCTAGAAATATTATAATGCGGATAGGAATCTTCGCCATACTTCGTATTTCCGACAAAAACCGAATGATAAAACGTATAGACCTACACACGTAACTTTGCCGGTGGTCAATTTAGGAATTAAATTTCACATTAAAATTTAAGAATCCGTATAGTATTGAACGTAACATCTTGCTTAAAATATCAATGATCTATAGCCATAAATGAGTAAAATTGAGTAAATTGAGTAAATACACTGTCGTCGATAACAGCGACATCCTTCATCGGCAAAGTTATGTGTGTAGGTCTATAACAATGATGTCAGACGTACCAACTTCTTGGTAAACATACTAGTTTCTAGTGTCACGTACCATGTACCAAGACTACTCGGTCCTTGTACGCAAAAATACCAAGATTGGCCGTTGACCGACAAAAATACACTGACAACATAGAATAACCGACAAATTTCAGAGATGCATAAAAAAAAACATTCCAATCAGATTTCCCTAATGTTATAAAACTTTATTACAACAAGCAGTCTCGATGAGCAGTTACCATTTTCCACCGTCGTATTCTCAGGATGTTAGATTCTCAGGATTTGTTTACGTCGGAGTTATTTTCCATTGTTTGCTCAAGCGAACCGTCGTTTTCGATAAAAATCTTCGTTATAAATCATTTATTTATTTTTTTCAATATATTTTACATATTATATCCGAAATGCAATATAATATCAAAAATAAATGTTAAAAGTGTTATTTCTTCCGTGTGTTCAATAATTACTGCCCTCTATTAACGGTATACGAAATTATAATATATTTTTTTTTTACTGGGATGCGATTTCCGACACAGTTTGTCTCTCAGTATTGGCAGCGCTAGAGCGGAGCACAGGCGTACTAGTTTCCCCGTCTCCCATACCAGCTTTTAGTCAGCTCGGTACAAGGATTTCTAAGTGGCCGTCTAACATCCCTGGTCTATAATGTGTTATGTGATGATTAGGCCAGTTATCATTGGGTCTTGACGCCAACCGCACACGTGCACTTGACACGGAAATCTATAGAGCTGTTATTTACACACCAACACGACCTTTGCCGAAGTGTGGCGAAGATTCCTATGCGCAATGTTTCTAGCCGTACTGTAACACTTTATAAAATAAGAAGGTAAGTATAAAAGAAAGTAAATTACGATTAACCAAAAGTAGACAATCATTAATACTTATAAATAAATTTATTAAAAAAAATGGACACGGGCCTAAAGAAATGGGCCTAATTCAAAATTTACAAGCGTAAAATATACAGAATATACCACTTAGTGTTGTATTTTGTCAATATTGCCAGAATGAATCCTTCCCTAGTCTACACGCTGACAAGAATGTATTATTTTAATATATTACAAGATAAAAAAACATAAAACGTTTAGGTATACGATTATCTGCTACCTCAGTATCATTAACGTCGCGAACAAAGACATTGTTATCTTGGAAGGTAGTACCATAATCATAGATTTACAACATATATATCTATAAGCTTAATAGATACGTAAGGTTTAATGATAGGGACCTAAAGGTTGTAAACGGTCAAGTCATGCCAAACTAATCGGAGAATCGACGATTTTGTAACAACATTTTTTTATTACATTTCTTTTTTAATTAGTATGTATTATTATAACTACTCATATGTAGTTACATTGGTCTGTGCTATGGGTGTCGTAATAAAAGGCTACTAAATCTATAGGATAATAAGCGGCTACTACAAGCGCCGAGGAGCTACATCATCTCCAAGAGTGTACACGTCAACCCGCTTGGCCAGTGTGGCGTTTTAAGGCAATGGCACATCGTCTTCTGCATGGGGGATATATAATTATTATATTCTTCAAGTATAAAATATGTTGCATGTTCCGTTATTAAACATTTAATTTGCATTAAAAGTTGTAAGCATCGGTGGTTCAGTGGTAGAATGCTCGCCTGCCACGCGGGCGGCCCGGGTTCGATTCCCGGCCGATGCAAATTTCTTTTGCTTTTTTTTTTTGTTCTTTTTTAAATTTATTATTCAAGTCATTATTATTGTGTCTACATTTACTATTTTATTTTCCAAAGAAAATAAACTATGAAATTATAGGTCAACCAGAACGTAGATTTAGTACAAATTCATTTGCCGCTGGTTATCTTATTCAATACGCGGTTATTTGACGCCGCCCGCAAAAATAAGGTTGTAGTACAATTTTATTTGTTAAATTTAGAACAGAATATAAACCACAGTTTTTTTTTTTTAGTTAACACAGCTAACACATGGTAAGTGAATACTGTCGTGCAAAATTATTTTAGGTAAGTTTTTAGCGAGCCGTAAAACACAATTGTTTGTGCCTAGGTTTAATACAATGAGATGACCTTGCGAAGCTCTTGACACCGAGGTGAATGACCCCGCTGCATCATTACATAATAACTATATGACAGATATGTTATGTGATATAATCTGAAAAATGTACTCTAGTTCTCAGATATTGAGACTAGTGAAATTTTAAAAAAAAAGTTTGAGAATGTTTATTTAAATATGATCTTGTAACAACGAAATTAAAGTTAGAGAATCTTAAACAAAGTCAATAAATCCGTACCGACAACAAGGTCCTTTTGCCCACATATTTATCAATGTACTATTATACCTATCTGATTATACGAGTATTATTATATAACGCGAGGAGAGCCTAGGGAACTTTTTCTCCAATAATCCCGGAGAGTCCATGCACCTATTGATAATTGAATACTTATTTCAGAAATTCTGTTTACTACAACAAAATTATGCAAATGGTAGTTTTTATAATTTTGCCAATTTCAATAATACCCTAGTTTTGCCGTCGGGTCAGGGGGTCTACTTCGAAAACACGAAAACGAAGTCTCGACCGATATTTCGGTAGATCCGTACCTCGAAAACGTTCACTACGATATACCGACCCGAACGAAGTTATATATATTTTATAGTTCATTTGAAACTAAAATTTCATTATAGTTTCAATATCTGAGATATAACTAGTGTTGCCAGGTCCAGTGTGTCAAATATCGGGACGGAAGGTTAAAATAATCGGGAATTTGGTTATCGAATCGGGACAGCTACAAAAAAAATATCTGGTTTTTGTGAATCAGCATTTATTTTTATCGATCGGTCAATTTTTTTTATAACGGTATGTTATCATTGGTTAGTACAACAAACAAACCAAATAAAACTTTAATAAAACTAGATAAATTTCTTTAAAATATAACAAAATTGACCGTTTTGACTAATTAAATCGAATCGTAATTATCTTTATCTCGCCAACACAATACGCGTGAAGTTTAAAACTTCACGCGTATTACTATTCGAGACTATTTCGAGTTTGGTGAGAAAATATGAAATAGTGAAAGCAAAAATATTTTTATGGAGTATTTATATATTCGTTTTTCCTGTCAAAATTCTCGATCAAAGTATAATAAGGAGGATAGTGAAAAATCGGGACGTGTCACCAGACCCCTGAAAATCGGAACGTCCCGCGCAAATCGGGACACCTGACAACACTAGATATAACACATGACGAAATATACATTTAAACAAGAGATAGGGTACTCGGGGATCAAACGTCAAATTTCACGATAACAATATCTCACCTTTTATAAATCGGAGATAGGTACCCGATATACATATAGAGCTGCGAACGAAGGAAAGTCAGTACGAGTAGTATAACACTTATAAAAAATATGTTAATGTGTTACCCAATGGTATATGTGATAACGACTACCTCTACTAATTAACCTACAACGCAAAGTGCAGTGTACTCAGGAAATGCCAAGACATCACTTTGGTTAAAAACAAATTAATTATTACGTTGTACTGTATTTAAATCGTTGTAAGGTTTAATTTCACAAAACATTGCATTTATTTAATATGCAAGTTACACTGTGACGATAAAATAAGGTTCAATGCACTTGATAGCCTATTTTTAAATGGATACTATTGCATTTATTTTATAGAGGCAAATTCGCGAGCGAGACGGAGAGTAATCTTAAAAATAATAATATAATCGTTGCCTAGCAACAGAGTTAGGTCTGTTGTAAAACCTTGTAAACCTATTGCGGATCATAACATTCGAATTAGAGAAAAAAATCACTGCATTTTTAAAACGCAATGACCTATGTATTCTACTAGACAAGCAATTCGAATGTAAAAGCAAACTTGCTTTCACGAGCGCCTGTTGATACGTTTGGCGAGATCACAGTCGGTACTTTGTCGCCGAACATGGATGACCTAGAAGTTATTGGTGCGTCAGCGTTATGTTCGATGAATTTATACAACTATTACTATTATTTATATTACGTCAGAAAAAATACGTAGAAAAACAACAAAAGGGAGATGGTGGATGTTACCATGTCACCGAAACAGAACCCTCGACAGAGACCGAAAGGTAACGAACATGTAATCGACATTCGTGTTTCGTCCGAACTCCCCTTTGTGACACGGGAACAATAGAACAACCGACATGCAGCAACGCCACCTAGTTAGTATAAGTGGCGTTGCATAGAGGCGAACGCCCGAGACGAATGCCGAGCCGAGCCGAGCGTCCGTTTATACATGCGAACTCGGGCGATTTCGTCTGGTTTCAGCGAACATGTAAACTAGCCAAGAAAAACTTTGTCACAGCGCGGGTTGTACCCGCTGAGGTGCGAGTAGAGGGAGAATTGCCAAAATGATTAATTATATTAGGCAATTTTGCGGATTGTGCAATGATTTTGATCATTTAATTAGTGCATCGTTTCTCAACCCTTTCAGTGTCGCAGCCCCCTGGAAATACCAAACATAAGTAAATAATTAGGCCCCTATGGATCATTAATTAATTAAAACGGATTTTCGTTAATAAATGCTTAATTTCTGCCGACCAACTGCGACCCCTTATAAATGTGACCCTCGGGTTGAGAAACGATGGTTTTTAGAATCGCAGTGATTCAACAAAAGTGAGCTAGTTTAAAATGAATTTTATATATAATACAATTAAAAGTGTTTTTCGTTTAATTTTTCATTGCGCTGTATGGGACAAATGTGGCGCAATACTGAAATTATACAATTCTCAAATATTTTTTGAAGTCACCTTCCTACCGATGTTTTACAAGGTTTTCTTGATGTCGCCCTTTAAAATCTCGCGATCAGCGACGCTTTCGTCTTTTACGGATAGTCTCAAGTTGCGAGTAGTAACGCGACCAAAGACTTCTTAAGATACGATTCTTGAGAAGTGCCTCTTAACAACATCCTGTCCTTTCAGCAAGACCCAGCACCAGGTTAAAAGCCTCGATCAACACAGATGTGGCTAGAAGAGAATATGCCCGACTTCTTTAGAGCTGAAGACTGGCCGTCATCTAGTCCCAATCTTAATCAGCTCGATTATGATTTTTGGTCTGTTTTAGAGAGCATGGTATGCCCTAAACGCCATGATAATATTGAATTACTAAAACATTGCCAATTTTCCCATGGAAAAGTGTGTTTCAATTGAAAACTGGCCACAACGTTTGAAAGATTATATAAAAGCAAATGGTGACCATTTTGAATGAACGTTATATTTTTAAAATGCTTACCTATTTATTTCTAAAATAACACATTTTTTTCTAATAACTTGACAATGTAAAAAAAATATCAATGTTTTCTTTGTAACAATATCTATGGCCAAAGTAGATATATTATGATGGGGCTCGTAAGTCTCCACGAACATATTATACAATATTTTTACATTTACAACTATATTAATCAAAAAAATTCACTACATATTTTGACAGAAAATATTTTTTTACAACTTTATCAGCGCGGACAATGCAACGCGGGAAAAATCAGCGGTTAGGGATGTCCCGCGCCACCGAGAATTTATCGACAACTACTAGTGCTCAAGTATGCAAGTCGGTTTTCGCCTATGTCGCTAATTAGCAGGAAAGTATTTTTGTTGATCAGAGCAGGAAAGACAAAGTTTTAAACATTTTTATTATATATTATGCAGTTAAGATTGCAATCTTCTTGAATTTTAATATTTATATCTTTATGGCGGCTTTAAGATTGTGTAAAAGGTAATAAATAAAACCTAATAACGTAACTATACATAATATGTATTCTATTTATTATTTATATTAAAGTTAACATATTTATTTAACTATAACGTTATCTTTGTGTATAATGTTCGATGGAAGCCAGAACCCCATAGTTTTAATCTATCCCCATAGTTTTATCCCCATAGTTTTTAGCCAGAACCCCATAGTTTTTGAGGTTCCAGGTAAAAAGTATGTTAAATCTTCAGAAAGCAAATACGGAATTATGAGCTTAAAGCTGTGTTAATATTAGCACAATTCTTCTTATAATAAGACTTTGTACATTTTTACACAGTTATACACAAACACGATCACACAAACTCACTTATGCATACCCTCTCACACACGGACAACACACACACATTCACATTCGAACAAATGGTAATAATAATTGAAGGTATATAATAAGTTACGTAACAATTTATGTCTAGATCTGTATTAGTTGGTTGTATTTTTGAATTGTTTATTTTCTAAATTCTATAGTAATAATAATAATAAATCATTTCATGTCGTTCATTTCATTGGGTTTAAAACGACATCAACTTTTGAGAGTAGATGCAGTTCACCAGAACCGAAAAGCGTATTAAGAGATAGATAGAAATTTGTATTTCACACACACAAGTGATTAACATGGAAATTTCCTATTATAAAAAAGTCATTAAACATATAGAAGCATACAAAAAATATAATTTAAACAAGGCGATAAAACTGTATGGTCCCATGTGCGCCGGAAGGGCACCCGTCTCCGTGCAAGCTGTACACCGTAAAAAACGGCAAATAGCGCTGATTTTCAGACGGAACCAAGACGCGTGAAATGGATGTACTCGTAACAGCGGTGTGCGCCAATGGACACAGTTCTTTATGCCTATACTGGCCTATAGGATTCTTTAGGAGTATTCAGAAAATTGATAAATTAATTTGTAGGAAGGATGGTTTAATGCAGGGGTGCTGAAACGGTTTGCGGTCGATCGCGGAAATAGTTGCAAATTATTAGACTACAATTACTTAAAAAAATAATTTCACCTGACGTGGTTTTCATAGCACCGGACACCGGAAAGTTCATAGTATCAAGGGATTATTCATAGAACTCGTATGTGCAATAAATGTCTTTTAATAAAAGTTGTCTATTTTCCTGCCTACCTACCAAGTTAGTGGATTGCTTTGCGATCAAATTGTTTTGCTGTAGATCGCCGATAGTATAAGTTTGAGCATCCCTGGTTTAATTAATTATTTGTCATGATATGACGTCGTGATAGATAAGTGTGTGAAACGTCCAGGCACGGCCAAGGTTATCTCAAGTTTTTGTTTTTTAGAACCGTATCATAAGAGTTCCCAGTGATAGATATAAAATTTTGACATCTTACTCGTAGATATCCGATAGATTTGTAGATTTTAAATTCGATCGAAGGTTGCCATGCTTTGTGTTTGAGATAAACAAATTGAAATATTTATTGGATTTATCTAATAATTGAATTATTGAATTATAGAGTAGTTATGCAAATATCTTCCACCTTGCATTTACTAAATATCTTGAATAATACTCTTAAGATTTTTATAGGGTTTTTATAGAGTTTATCAATATAGAGGTAAATTGATATTTATTTCTTTTCTAATTCCACTAATCATTGAAAGTTTACACCAGTTATTTAATTTTGTAGTTTTGTAGGCGATTAAAAAAAAACGTACTCGACTTTTACAGTATCCTGACGATGATTTCAGAGAAAAATAACTATTAACTACAGATACATAATTAATAAATACATTGAGGGGGAGTGTACGCTGCAATCTAACAGCCGCTGGGCGCGCTCGACTAACCATGTTACCGCTCTCTCACAGAAGACTACTTTGAAATGTACTGCATGTCCCACATTATCTTATTTCCCTAATGTACGTACGTATTTCGGTAGTGAATGAGATGTGCCAAAGCCCATTCCCATCCTATCCCTCCACATTTTCCCAACCCTTTCTCCAAATCCATTTCTATATCTCTAAAGGCACGCAACGCATCCGGGGGGCGTGCCAACGTTTGTCACTTTGGACTAATCTTGGCATGTATAGCGGATATCTACGGGCGACAGTGTCCACTTACCATCAGGTGGACTGTATGCTCGGCTGCCGCCTTCGTTCATAAATAAAAAGGTTTACATTAATAAAATAGCTTTAGACAAATACACTTGTCTAGATTAATTAGCCAGTACAGTTGTATGCGATATATTTAGTTAGATTAGTTTTTTTGCACACAAAACGTCTGCAGTATTGAACGCGTGGGCTTTTTAAAATATAAAAGGTAAAACAGGTATTTATTAAAATAACGAGTAATTGCGTTCAATACGACGACGATGATCTTGATATATCGTCTGTAACAGGAAAATGAAGATCTTTCTGCAGTGATTTTAAACAACTCGTTTTGCAAAAATCATTGCCGACAGCGGTTTGAAAAAAAAACTATTTACTCCGTTGCTATTATTAAACCTTGACCTTGTCTTGTACGATCACGTCACTTTAATTTTATCACTGTTACATAAACTGCTCTCAATCCATATATTATATCATGATAGGTATTGCTTTTAAATCCATTCCATTTCTATATCTCCAAAGGCAGGCAGCGCATCCGGGGGCGTGCCAACGTTTGTCATTTTGGACTAATGTTGGCATGTATCACGGATGTTTATGGGCTACAGTATCCACTTGCCATCAGGTGGACTGTATGCTCGTCTGACGCCTTCGTCCATAAAAAAAAATAACGTTATTTTCCGATTATTTTCCTAATTGTAATAGTAATCGTTACATAATAATGTTTTGAGCAAATAGGATAGATTAGGTATAGTTTATTAATTTATATTATAATAAGTAATTACGATAATGAGAAAATTATTTATTAATTTATTAATACAGACTCCACTATTGTCGTCATGTTTTATCCCTTTGTCGTATGCAAATAATTCACCATATTCACAAAAGTTTAAAGATTGTTTGAAATATTGTTTCTTTTTCGAAGAACTTTAAACTGGTCACAAAGTGACAGATAATTTTAAGCAATGATTAAATTTTGACCAGCACATATAAGTGTTATGATTCTTCAGAGCATGTGTATCCATTAATTATGGCAATCCATTAATTATCCATTGGGCGTGGTGGATTATGGCAAGAAACCCCCCCAGTGATTTTCTTCGGGAGGCCTGTGCCCTGCAATGGGACGTTATAGGCTGATATAAAAATGTCTATTCATAGCTAATTCATCTATGTATTCAACACATAAGATATGGACCTTTCAAAAACATATTGTTTTCAAGTTCATGATTGCCTTGTAATTACCAGTGTAATAGTTTTATTTATGTTCCTAGCTAGATAAATGTACATTTAGGTGTAACTATAGCGAGTATTACGCTGTTTCCATGAATTACCATTTAAGTACTAACTGCTCGTGTACACATACTTCTATAAAAGCAAATTAATGTAAATGAAACAGACGTGTCATTATATTCCAAAGATAGGTTGGCTGTGATGGTCATTTGAGTCATTTTCTTATTATCTACATCAATATTTCTACGGACTACTTCTCTGTTTTGATTATGAATATATTTTATGAACATACAAGAGGTTTGGTAAATTTTTTATTGTTTAATAACATTATAGTGGTTGGCCCCAGAGGAGCTTCAACCACTTTAATGATGACACTAGTGAGAGCTCAGCGCTCCGTTTTAAAAGTTGTGCTAGGTAAACATCGTAGGTTTTCCACAAGCCAATTTTAATACAAGGAGTGGTATAAACCGAAGCGAAGCGAGGGCGGGTCGCTAGTAATCTAAATAGTCTGATAATTTTTATAGTTTGTTTCTGAGTAATGAACTGGCTATTCAGTGCTGGCTTTGAATAACACGACACCGAGCAAATATTAGATATCATAAATAAAGAAAATAAATACTCAAATTCATGCTGCCTGCCACACACTCAAATGTACGTATGTACACACGTACACACATCTTCACACAACATGCACACTCACTCACCATACACACATACAGTAATATAATATTAAGATTATTAAACCACTGTACATGGATAGCTTCAAAATGGCCTTCACGATACAGGCTATGCCTAGTGTGAGGACCTATGTTGTTCTGAACTGCAATGGTGAACAGGGGTAATTATAAACATGCCACAAAGTTAATCTAGAATAAATAGTTGCGTGTTTGCAATTACACTGGTCAACCTTACATTATGCCAAAAACGATTAATGAAATTAATGTACGTTCGATGTACAAGTTTCGATGTATTTATAAGGTTTAATATAACTGCAATTTTGGCTGACTGGGAAAAAGAAAAGTTTAGAGTTAGTAGTCTGAAACCAGTTGTTAAATAATAATAATAATAGTTTATTTGTTAAAATGCAATTACAATGTAGGTGACAATACCGTCATCAATGTAAATAAGCAGACGCTACATATTATAATGTTACAACAGCGTGCAAAAATTATAAGTTATTAGGTAAACTCGGTTTCCAAACAACCTGAATTATGTAATACACCAAATATTACATCATTAATTCAAATAGTAAATAATAATGTCAATTATTTACTGTCAATTGTCAATAAATTGTCAATTTTCATTTACTACATGCGTTTATCAGTTAACATTTTGTATAATTTTTTCTTTGGTCCTTATGGATCGGAGTAACCTTATAACTTCGTTTTTGTTACGAATTTTTATTAGATTGTTATTGTCGAATTGTTTCCGCTTTCTATCTATTGTTTTTGTGCTATAGTAAACAATTTTCATGTTTGAACAAATTCTGCAGAGCAAAATTTTTATTTTTAATCGTAACAGACGTCCTTGACACGTTGAACTAAAAATTAAGATTGGTCTGCCAGTTTCTGAGTAATGAAATACCTATTCAGGGTAAGTAATGAAACAATAACTCATTTTACATAGGTGCCTACTCGTTTCTACTTTATAAAACAGGTAATTCCACAAGTCGTAATTTCGTCGTATTCGTAAACTCTTCCGTAAGTAAGATGAATTAAATAGCAATTGTTAGTTCTAGGAAGTTCTAGATTGAGACTGGAAAGTTCAATTGACGTAAAGACAAATCGCACCGCAGGGGCAGAAAGCAATGCTTCCTTTTATAAAAAATCGGCTGTAACTTTAATAATGTTACAGTTATTCTTTTAATATTAAAGCTCTAAGGGCTTAAAAATAGATATAACACTGATAAAGTTACAGAAAATTATTTCCCCCCCCCCCCCCAAAAAGTTGTTATTTATTCCTCACGCCAATTAAAATTTTCAGTCGATATACTCGTACCTATGGAGTGAAACTGACCAAAGTAAAGAGTCACAAAAATATTTCTCTACAATCAAGTATTTTATCGAATCTATCGTAACTTAAATCTAGAATACGCATCAGTTTTTAAACCTTCAGCCTGGGATAGACGAAATACAACTTATTTTACAAAGTCTGTTCATTCGTAATTCATAGTCTAACTTAGAAACATAATATAAGAAGAAAATAATGTCGATTTTCCTGATCCTCTGTAATATCTTTGATGCTTACTTCAAAGAACAGGTAAAATAAGGATCTTGATAGAGCGTAATGTATAGGTACCATCAGGGCCGTCTTTACCAGGGGGTGCAAGGGGTGCGGTGCACCCCGGGCGCCCCGCGCCGCCTGTCGAGCGCTGAATTCAGTGCCGGCTTTACCTATGGTGCAGGGGGTGCGGTGCACACGGGCGCAGGGTCTTAGGGGGCGCCGAGCGCCGCTCGCGACACCTCCAAAGAATTCAAAACGCCTACTAGAGGGCGCCCTGCACCCGGGCGCTACATGAGCTAGAGCCGGCGCTGGGTACCATACTAAAATAAAAGTTTTTAGAGGAAATTTATAACTTAAAATCAGCTGATTAAAAAGTGTTTAATTTAAATCCGAGTAGGAAGCTTGTTCAAGCTAAACGCAGCAAAAGCAAGTAGCTAATAATGTTATGACGCTAACCAGCCCTTGTATCGTCCTCCTGCACATTGCCTTCTGTTCGAGAGAGGTATGGCCTTAGAATGACATGCTGGCCAAGCGGGTTGGCGAGTCCACACTTTTAGAGGTCGTGTAGATTCTCCGGGCTTGTAGTAGCGGCTTTATTATACCTTAGCCGTCTTTTATGACACCAACGGGAAGAGATGCGGTAGTGATATTCTAAAGCCGGTCGATACCACACTGTCAGTCAAATAACTAAAAAATACGTCAATCGTTCATTGTTAATTTCTGGACCCATATTGTCCAAACATCAACGTCTTACCCTCGCAATAGTTTTAAAATTACTGGACCGATTTTAATAAAAAATACACTCGAATCCTAGATAATAAATACTCAGGGCAAACAACACGAAAATCGGTTACAGTTTTCGAGGTTATCACATACGTATATGTAAGCGCGTTACGGGATTTTATTGATCAGTTAAGTAGATATAAATCAACACAAATTCATGTTTAGTTTCAATTTAGAATATTGATTCAAATAATGTTCTATGAATTTTTGATACATTTTATTTATTGAAAGGATTTCATTCATTTATTGTAAATATACTTTCGTGAATAGACAAGCCTGGTATCTTGTTACACGACGGCTTTTTCATGTTCTCGTGATCTGTAATATTCTAAAGAGTAAGACCCTACACATATAGTAGAAAACAGTTTTGAAATGGATTGAACTTTGAACACATTTGTGTCTAGACATCGTGTTTTATCATAAATTTATAGTCCATTGTTTTAACTGAAGACAAAACAGTCTTGCTTGTCTATACTATAAAGTGTGCAGGGCCCAAATGATTTAAATATTGATAAAGGTGCGTTTAATCGTAAGAATTTAATTTCACCGGATTCAAAACTATCGATACCTTAAGACAATATTAACAACACATCACATCACTAATTACTGGGTAGGTACTTTACTGAATATGCCGATTCCTTTAGGCACTTTTTTTTAAAGTAATAAGCATGTTTTAGGAATAATTTTAAAGTAACATAAATAGTGTAATTTCACATTAGATTTTTCATTAGACATAATACATACGCAAAATATTTTCTGTAGTGTTATCTTCATGCACAAGCGGAAATATACATAGTTCTTTTTTATAATTTCACCTATTTCACAAACACACAAGTTTTCCTCGACATCTTTAGTATATTTTTTACAATTTCTCACAATATTATTAACGACACAACCACCTTGATCAAGGATGAATAAACAGCTGATTGCTGATTGAGTAGGTGGTTACTATATATCTCACACTGTGATTTTGATAATGACAGCTGTTTCATATCTGTTTTGGCGTACTAAAATAGACAGAGACAGCTATATATAACTATGCAAAAGTCGAATAATAGTAATAGAACGATGCTGACAAATAAATTTTAAAGCGCTTTCTTTGTATTTTATTTTGTTTTCAAAGAAGCTTGCTTTAATATCATACTCTAAATCTATACATCATAAATTAGTTATTGATGAATGAAACCATAATTACTATGAACTTATTGACAAGAGTACTAATCGAGCAGTCGTTTATTTTGGCCAAAAATATGGTTATTTTGGTTCTATGTGCTGGTTAAAAGGAATTTTGCTTGAAAGCGCTGTTTTCTGTTGATGAGCGCTTTTAATATTATTTCACATAGTAAGACCATACAGGGTTGCTAAATTAGGACTTTTTTTTTCATGTTTGGGGAAAATTTTAGGAAGTCATTTAGGGTGTGGGGAAATTTTGGAGAATCAAATTTAAGTGTAACAATATACATGCACAAATAACAATCATTGATACAGATACATACAGTTATATTACAAAGAAATTATTAATTGCTAGAAGTAAATAAGTCAATATGATCAGTGCAGAGACGGATGGTGCTCATGATAATTTTTAAAAACATTTTATCCACGATTATTCATGTGGTGTTTATAATAATAATTCATTTATTTCAGACCATAAGATTCATATTTCATTCTATAATATAATTATTGTAAAGTGTATTCTAAAGTGTTTTATTTCTATCGACGGTGATAAGTAAAGGTTACATTTTAATTAATCTACCAATCGTTTATACCGTTGATTTTGTAATACCGTTGATTTAAAAATCGTGGTTGAGGTTGAGGATTTTACGAAAATGTTGCAAGTTATATTTACTCAAGAAATGTGAGAAAATAAATGAATCTTTATCTGGCAACTCTGCACGGCTGTCAATGTCAAGGTGTCAAATCAATTCATGACTTTAAAATCACCGCTGAACCCAGTTAGGTGAAAGTTGAAGTTGAAAATTACAGCTTACAATTTACTATATTTTTTTTTTTATAAATTATTGTATTAAAAAGGACACATTGTACTTTTTAAAATGTATGTTGTCAAAATATAATAGTTGATAACTTGATACTTTACAGGCATTTAACATAATTTTTCGTTCTTATTAAAATTGTGAGAAGGCTTAAAATAATAAACATGTTTCTTGAGTTATCTAACTGTATGGAAATGAGATAACAAAGCGACCGTCGTTGTTATTAAATTTACATGAGTCTCCACTATGGTAGCATCCACAGAGTCTGATTTTTTTCGCGACACAAACGTGCGCTATTTGGGTAAATATCTAATGTTTTTGATAGCTAATTTGTGTTTTTTTTTGTCAGACTGAAATTGTAAAACTTGCTTCGCAATGAACTAGACGATTATTTGTATAGTTTTTTGTGGAAATTAGGTTATTTTTTAAGGAATCAATGTGGCAAATAAGTATACAGCCCATTTAGTGGGTAATGTCACCTATATATTATATGCATATTATATTAAATACCATCATATAAATAAACCTTTAAAAGAAAAATGCAAAATTCACAAATGTTTGTACTCACCCCTCATCCCTCGTTATGTAACAGTCACTAAACAGGTCCATATCTCCAGGTTACGCCAATGAGGTGGGAGAGTCGTTCCGATCGGTCATTCCTCTCAAGTTGGTGCGACTATCTTACGGAGTGGCCTTCGCATATGTCTTCGCCGACACTGCTGACAAGTCCTGGAAATCATTTAGGGTGAGTGAATCAAAACATGAACTTGAGTGAACTTTACTTTTTCATAAAGTCAGTATTTCGTTTAAAAAGACTTCATTAGTTTTTAGCTTATGAACTTTGTTGGCTCTTTAGTTGGTTCAGGATGGGAATCAAAATACATTAGCACCATTCTTACACATTTTCACTTCTTACACTCACATTCAAAATCGGGTTATTTTTCAGTTTATTTTATGTCTGATAATTACAATGGAATAATTACACATCTGTTTAGCCCTTACAGATGTACAAATTTTAAGAAAATACTTATGTTATAGCTACATTACTTATTACCAACTTATATTACCTCGCTACCTTATTCCCTAAAAGCCACACAGATATTTTCTGAGAAAATCTTCAGTAAAATAAAAACTCTCCTGGATTAGTAACTTACAAAGGGTAAGATAAAATTAAATTAAAATTAAAATTTTAACATTTTTTTTTTGCCAAAAATTTAACTTCAGTGTTACAGCTTATTGTTTTGATCTTAAAAATATGTTAAACAAGTGCTAATATATGAATAATACTAATAAAGTTACATGGAATTATTTATAAAAAAAGAAAGTTGTGATTCATTATTTATACCAATTGAAATTTCCAGGGTCAATATGTGCTTAATACCCCTTTAAAGTAAAAGGTAAACTCAGAAACTACCTAACCTAAAAATGAATGAATATTCAATCTCCAATTTTGGGAAAAATGGTTGACCTATTTTATTTTACTCTGATTGTGATTGACTTTTATCCACCATTATCATAGCTAAAAATTAAAAAAATTGTATTAGTCTATTATATATATTTTTTCAGAGGGACGGCAAATTCACGAAAGTCGTTCAGGAAACTGGGGATGCACTCATTTGGCAGACTTTGGCTTCAATTATCATACCGGGATTCACTATAAACAGGTAAAAAAGGCAATGTTCTTTTATGTATTTATTTATTTTTACACTTCATTGCACAATATCGTACAAAAGGCGAGCTTCATGCCTTAAGGCATTCAACTAGCCTTTGGTTTGAACAGAGAGGTTCAATTAGGAGGTGCATGAAACACACAATGTAGATGGTGTGGTAAAATAAATACATAATATATAGCCGACATTTCTATCCAGGGTGTTTAATTTGGTCTGAGACCATCTGAGCACACCAAAGGTGTACATGACCCAGCCGTTATAGGCTCGGATAGTATTAGGATCCGATTTATACTATTAAGTTTTTTAATTAACGTCCACCATTTTTATAAATATCCCTTTTTATAATTTTTATAAATGCAGGTCATGGTCAATAAGTTGACATACATTACAATTGTATTGGTGGTCAGGTCGGGTTTCCCACAAAAGTGCTCATCATATTTAAAGGTTTAGGTTCTCTGGTGACTAAAGATATCGGAGTCCCGCGAAGCTACGTCATAGTTAGTTATTTAATAATTTATTGTACACACATAACATAAAAGAAAAAAAAAGGAAGAAAAAGAAAAGATATACAAAATATATACAAAAGACATGCTTATCTACTGCGGAGATTTCTAAATCATCTTTTAAAATATGTGACATTATTCTGGGTGCTATCTATAAACATCACTGGATAAAATCTTTTGCTTCCGGATGGGATTTCTCTGGATTCTCTCCTTCACAGCTGTTTAGTATGAATAGTGCGTGGACGACCAGACCTTTTTCTGTCACAAACAGAGGATGTTTCTATGTTCAACTAATAACCAATTTTTAAAGGAGTTTTAAATATTGCATTTGGCTCCACTCTGTGTAATTCAATTATAGCAACACGGTTTTCGTTATCACCCTACTCCATTTTAATATAAGTACATTATTTAATAATGATTGGCGCCGAAAGCGCCAAAATTTGAAAAAAACATTTATTTTTCACTTGAGAATGAAATTCCAAATTCAAATGTATTTTTTTCTTTATTGTATAAATATACTTAAGTATGCTTATTTTATATATTATTATGTAATTTGTATGTTTTATTTCATTTTTATGTAGTTATAGAAATAAAAAAATTAATTTGTCCATTCCAGGATATGTGCTTTCACATGCCGGGGTCTAATTAAATTTGCACCTAAACTATCCCCTGCTATAAGAAGTACAATCACCGTAGGGGTCGGTTTGGCTTCAATACCAATTATAGTGCGACCCATCGACAAAGGAGTTGACTTGTTTATGGATGCCACTTATAGAAGATGGTGTAAGGTATAGTATATAACATATGCAGTGACTTTAAACTTGAAATAGCTGGCAGTATTTAATAGCTTGTATGTAGAGCTGTATAGTGAAATCAACCAGACATGAGCTTTGCATCTGTGCGAGTGGGTGTCGAATTGTCCAATCCCATTGTCGAGATGGTTCGCACTGTATACTATTGGTGTGCACTCACACAAACGCAAAGCTCATGTCTCGTTCATTTCATTGTAGAACATTAACAGAAAAAAATATTTTAGTAGATTTGCAACACAATAGACTTTTTGGCGGTGAATTGAGTTTATGTTTCATTAATTGTAAAAATTGTGTACTTTACGTTTTGTAATTTAATAGTGAACTTCAAAGTGTTTTGAGTACCTACGTAATGTTTGTGATAAGCAAATAATAGGCATAGGCATAGGCCTGTGTGTTTCGTGTGCCTCCAAGTTGGACTTCTGTCCTCAGTAAACGTACTATCACTTTACTGAGCGACTCCTGACTTACCTACTTCGACGGGACTGGACACTGGCAAGATGTGTTATAAATTGTTTTGACCTTACGAAGAAAACTTGAAATTGGCAGAATGTGCTAATTGCACAATTGCCATATATGAAGAAAAAAATAACATTAGTTAAGATAAACATAAGACACTCCCGTTGCGTGAAGCAATTTGTCACGTACATACAAAAAAATGTACAAATTGTTTGTGATAAGAAACCCAGTAAACTAGATCTGTTAAATATTGCCAGCTAAATACTCCAACACTATATATATATATATATATATATATATATTTGTATTTTAGATTAATGCTAGAGAAATTGCAAGGATTCAGTCGTGCTGTTAATAAAATTCTATTTGTGTAGTTGCTTTGAGCGAAAAAGATTAGTGAAACCGTGATCCGAATTTCGCTTGCGATCGCTCGGCTTTGAGCATGCTCGTGAACGCTTTGGGCCATTCTTAGTGAAACAATATTGTTTTGTTTACTATCTATACTAATATATACTCTATACTAATATAATAAAGAGGTAAAATTGTGTGTTTGTTTGTATGTTGGGGGTAATCTCTGGAACTACTGAACCAATTTCAAAAATTCTTTTACAAATAGGAAGCTACATTATCCGTGTCTAATATAG
The DNA here is from genome assembly GCA_943735995.1 of Sesia bembeciformis. Lineage (NCBI taxonomy): Eukaryota > Metazoa > Arthropoda > Insecta > Lepidoptera > Sesiidae > Sesia > Sesia bembeciformis. The sequence goes on along the minus strand of OX031045.1, from coordinate 1,503,980 downwards.
GTTATATTTTATTTTGAAATTTTGAAAAAAAATAATCTTATAGACCGAAGCGAAGCGACGGCGGGTCGTTTGTTAATATTTCATACATGTATGTTTTTTTTTTTTCGTTCTTGTTTTACATCGCTAACTGATATTTTGAGAACAGGCTAAGTTTATATGAGCGAAATTCGGTTCACGAGTTCGGAGGACATTTGGAATTGTTAAAGTGTCCTTAATTTGTGACTATTTCCAAAATTATCTTCAGAATTTAGTTAATTAGACAAGCATGCTACATCTGCCATTTTTAATTTTAGAATAAAGGTAGAAATTGCGATGTCCACGTTATTCCGCGACCGATTATACTTTTTCAGTTAAATATATATCTATTTTAATATAAATAATGAATGATTAGACCGGGCAAAAGTTTGCTTTTATTAACAATCTAAACCAGTGATTCCCAAAGTTATATGAACCGCGATCCACCTAAAGAAAAATGACAAACTTTGGGATCCACCGTACGCCTTACATGAAAATAACATTGTGTCGTTGCTGCAGCATGTTCTCTTTTACGTAGCGTAGTTATGTGAAGAGTTGTACAATTTAGAAAATAAGAATAAATCCAGGATCCAGTGATGATGGAAATTTTTAAGAAGTAAAGATAAGATAAATCAGAACACTACTTAAATTTAGATTAAATACATTTTTTCACGGTTTCCACCCAATATTCGCTCGCGACCCACCAGTGGCTCGCTACCCATACTTTGGGAAACACTGATCTAGACTAACCAATCCTTTTATGGTCCTCTGCTGGACATGGCAAATGGGCGAGCCCACTTTTCTTCGAGGTGGTGTATTTCCTCGAGGCATGTAGTAGCCGCTTTATTATCCCTTAGTCGCCCTTTACGACTACCACGAGAAGAGATGGGACGGTGCTGATCTAAAGCCGACACCACACGGTCTATATTTATATATAACTGAATGAATATAATTTAGTTGATTAGACATTTATAGGCTGTGAAAACTGTATTGTGCAATAGAATATAGAAAAGTGTAGAGAATCTCATAGATTAATTTAAAATTGTTATTGCTATTGTTGATAATAAACTTTAGATTAAAATGAAATCTTTTATTTATTCACCTTATAATAATTTAATTGATATGTGACCAAAAAATGAAACCGATGGATTTTTGTGTTAAATGACATTGAAATTTTTTTTTTTTTTTTGCTAAATTATTCCCATACACATGGTACGAGCAGTATCGTATAGTCCCCACCACACCACCAACTAATAATGCAGTCACTGCAGTGTTATTTTAGGCCGTCCATACAGGTTATGTAATAATTTGACAAGGATCTCAATTTTGCTATAACTATTTATTATTTTATTTACAATTTAAAGATTTTTAAATAAATAAAAGCGCCTGTGAAATGTCTATACTATACGAGCATATTTTGCCAATTATTGCTATAAACTTTTCACAGGCGCTTCTATAAATGAGCAAAGCGTTCGATCGCAACTATATAAAACACATGGTAAGCAATGATTTATAGTTATTATGTATACGTCGCATACTGGAGAAGCTGTGATATGTCAAATCAGGTTTGAACCTACTATGGTGAGAGGTCCCCTGCATTGTCTCCTGCATGAGGGATGCGTGCGAGTCCACTTTTTCAGAGATGGTGTGGTTCCTAAGGGCTTGTGGCAGCCGCTTTGTTATCCTTTAGTCGCCTTTCGAGATTAAACCAAGAACAAACTTGATTCAGAACGAAAGTACAATAAAACAAATAAAAATAAACGCTGACCCATAAAACTATTTTTTCCTTGTCCTAAAGTGGGATGTCACAGGCTGATATCGAAGATCGTATGTAGTCACTCGTTTAATTTACTGTTCTCTTATCTAGTTGCGTATTAAGTAAGCCAATATTGAACAACGTATTTTTTAGGATACATTAGATATACAATGGCTACACAAACAAATGCAATTTATGGAAAACTAACATTCATCGCGACGTCGTGAGCTTTGACATTATAAAGATTGCCGTTGCTACTTTATAATGGATCTGGATAAAAGGTAACTTGAACGTTAACACGCCACTTAAGCTATGACTACGCCAAATTTCATTAAAATCCACCCGGTGGTTTTTGTGTGATCCGTTTTGAGACAGACAGACAGACAAAAATTGTTGTTTTGGGTTTGGCATCACCCGTAGTGTAACACTACACTGTTTCTTTTAAATATTAAATGTACAGACACGATTTTATTATTTTTAGATTATGATATGGAAATTACACCGAAAGAATAAATATGACCTGACAATTATGTAGTGTTAATTATTATGACGAGAAATTAAGAAATGTGATCGTGTACATTAACATAACATTAAATAATATTACAATATCAAATAAACATAACAGTCATACTGACATTTTTTTTTTTTTTTTTTTTTATACACTAGTGGGCGGACGAGCAGGCGGTCCCACATGATGGTAAGTGTTACCGCCGCCCATGGACACCTGCAACACCAGGGGGTATGCGGGCGCGCTGCCGACCTTGCAAAATCCTATTCACAGCTCTCTTGAAGAACCCCATATCGTAGCTTAATGGAAAGACCTCTTGAGGCAGTTCGTTCCACAGCCTACGGGTTCGCGGTATAAAGTAATTTTTGGAGCGAACAGTGCGCGACACCTCCGTATCGAGGAAATGCGGATGGACCGCACTTCTGTGACGGGAGGTGCGGTTATAGAAACCCGAGGTGGGAATTATACAAAACAATTCTTCAGAGCATTCCCCATTGTACAGGCGGTAGAACACAGAGAGAGACGCAACGTCTCTCCGACTGCTGAGGGATTCTAAACCGCCCGTGAGAGTGGGATCGTCGACAATACGAACAGCACGTCGTTGGATGGAGTCAAATGGGTCCAGTTGGTATTTCGGTGCGCCGGCCCAGAGATGGGAGCAATACTCCATATGGGGCCTCACTTGAGCTTTGTAAAGCATAAGGAGATGCCCAGGGGTGAAGTACCGCTTCGCTCTGTTCAGCACACCGAGCTTTTTGGAAGCCATTTTGGCCTTATTTTCCAGATGACTCCTAAATTCGACTTTGCTGGAAATGTCGACACCAAGGATCCCGATACTCTCCGAGATCTTAAGAGGCATGCTCTGAAAGCGAGGTACTACGACAAAGGGGTTTTTTTTAGCGGTGAATGCACAGACTTGCGTCTTACTGGGGTTGAAATCCACTAGGTTCAGAGAACCCCAAATCGAGACTAGATCTAAAGAGTCTTCGATTTCAGACACAAGCCTAGCGCGACTCTCTTCCACTTCTACCCGAGGGATGTTGGCGCGGCCCCTGTACAAGTCGTCACCAGTACTGTCATCTGCATAGCAACGTATGTCACCAATTTGCAACAGGTCGTTGATATGCAGAAGGAACAGAGTTGGGGACAGCACGGAGCCTTGCGGGACGCCAGCGTTAATAGACATGGTGTCGGAGCAGCTACCATCGATAACGACTCTGATGCTCCGTCCAGTCAGGAAACTGGCAACCCATTCGCATAATCCCTCGGGTATCCCGAAAGATGGTAACTTGGAAAGCAGAGATTTGTGCCATACCCGGTCAAAAGCTTTCGCAATATCTAGGCCTACAGCCAGAGCCTCGCCTCTACTCTCAATGGCGTGAGCCCAGCGGTATGTTAAATACGCTAAAAGATCACCAGCCGAGTGATTATGGCGAAATCCATATTGACGGTCGCTAATCAGCTGGTGATCCTCTAGGTACCCAAGGAGCTGTGTGTTTATGACACGCTCCATCACTTTGGAGAGGAGGGAGGTGATCGCTATTGGTCTGTAGTTGGCCGGGTCTGTGCGGTCACCCTTTTTAGGTAAAGGGTGAACATGAGCTACCTTCCATGCTGCCGGGAAGTTTTTTGTGGAGTATGAGAGTCTAAAGAGTCGCGTAAGCACCGGGGACAACTCGGGAGCGCATAATTTGAGCACCACTGCAGGAATACCATCTGGCCCACTCGACTTTCGGATATCAAGAGTTGCTAGAGCTCGCCGGACTTCACGCTGTGTGAAACAGATTTCCGGCATGGAGCTTGTGCATCTCGAGATAGACGGTGGTGATGCACCTCTATCGTCCAGAGTCGAGTTCGAGGCAAAAAGATAGCCCAGGAGATCGGCTTTCTCCTTCGCCCCGTGGGCCAGTGACCCATCGAGTTTTCGCAGTGGTGGGAGTGACTACTGACAGAAGTTACTTTCAGCAGCCTTGGCGAGCGACCAAAAAACTCGGCTTCCAGAAGGACAGCTAACTAGTCGATCGCCAATTCTGCGGATGTGCTCATTCTTTGCTCTGACAATGATCTTCTTACTGCACCTCGAGGCAGCGTTAAATTTCTTCCTCAAGTCGGTGGTATTCGGATCTTCGGACACCTGCGCTTTGGCCCAGGCCCTGTATGCAGCCCGTTTATTACGACGGGCCTCTCTGCAGGACTGATTAAACCAAGGTTGGCTCCGTCCACCTACGGGTATCACGGAACAAGGAATATAACATTCCATGCCCTGCAACACCACGACGGCAACGGAGTCTGCACAAGTATCCGGATCTCCCGACGAGAAACAGAGCTGCCCCCAGTCTGCAGACTTGTAGTGCCAGACGTTGCGCGTTCCCTGTGAATGGGTCGGCACGGATTGCTTGGCTGGCACAGCAGTTCGAACGATACAATGGTCGGATGATCCTAACGGAGCATCAACAACAACATTGTAGTCGTCCGGCCGCGTAGTCAGCAGGAGGTCCAGTAAGGAGGGGGTATGGCTCTCGATATCGGGTATCCTCGTAGGTGAGGACACCAACTGTGAGAAACCATAAGCCAGGGCAAAGTTATAGGCTGCTCTCCCTGCGCGGTCGGTAGTTCGGGATCCCAACCACTCTTCGTGATGAGCGTTAAAATCACCGAGGACCACCACTTCCGCGCAAGGGAACTGCTCGAGCACGCTATCAGTCGTCTCTTGTAGGCGCTCAAAAAAGTGAGTCGTCTCCGTATCACCGCTGTGGGACCTGTAGAGGCAAGCGTAGACTTTAGTGGAACCTCCGTAGTCAATACGCGCCCAGAGAATCGACAGGTCCCCGTCTTCAAAATGGCTGAGGCGGCGGCAACAAATATCCTCCCGGACGTACATGCATACCCCAGCACGTCGCACAAAACAGTGCTCCAGTTTGTAGCCGGGGTAATGAAGATACGATACATAATGTCCGTTGAACAGAAACATGCACTAACATTTGATTTTTCGGATAAAGCAAAAAATATACCTGTTAAGTATACAATAATATACCTATTAATTATACAATAATGTATAATACCTATTAAATATACAATAAATATACCTATTAAATATACCTATTAAGTAGGTATACAATTTTTTCATTAAAGTATTAATATCTAGGAAAATATAGCCGGAAATAATCATAACTGTGCCCGTGGGTAAACAATGTTACGAATGTGTGTCCTGTGAAATCAGGTAGGTACAACTCTACTTTCGTACCTGTATGTACCTGTTTCAACCTGTAATTATCGGAATGAATAAATGAAAAAAATGTTTTAATAACATTTTCCACGAGTGAGTTTTCTTTCGTGAAAAATAATATAACGTGATATTAATATTCACAACTCCGCGTGTTGCGCACATTAATACAAATTTTGACAAATATTATAATATTTAGAATATAGAGAATAATTGCAAAGTATTTTTACAAGATAATAGAACAATAGATAGATAAATCCCATGACATATCTACGTATTTTTCGTAACAACGTTGAGTTCTGCTTTATACAATTTTTCAAGTCTTTAACCGGCTCTCGTGACAGGTTGCATTTTTTTAGATGTAGGTACCAGTTTTCACAGAACACACAAAAATATTTAATTATGACTTTAGTCGATGTAAATGAGCAAATAGTACAAGTTATTAAAAACAAGCACCGGGAGGCATTTCTTGAATCGACGATGATCGGGGTTCTAAGCGGGTGAAGTCATAAGCTAAAACTAGTTCTACATACTTAATATATTAAATAGAAGGACTTCGGTAGTGCAGTGTCTAAAGCATAAAATCTCCGAGGGACAGTTGAAATCACCACTAAAATCAACAATAAAAAACACTTACGTTTAAAAAACTATCACTTAAAACAAGTCTATCAACGTTTTCGAAAATATTTATTTTGTTTCACGCACGCTTTACTATGCGCAGTTGCCGGCATACTGGTCGGTTGAGATTTTGCTACTGTGCGATAACTACTGCGGTTGGTCCAAATTGTATAGTAGTGTGATGGGATGAGGACAATTCCTCGTCCCGTTACTCGTCCAATTTCCCGACCTACCCAATTCTCTACCGAAACGTTTCTAAATCTCCAATTATAGGCGGCGCATTTGGGGACGTGGTAATGTTTGTCATTCTTGGCTGATACGTCCAAAATGACAAACGTGTGGATGATGTGCTGCCTGCCTCGGGAGATTTAGGAATGCATTTGAACAGAGGAGGGATAGGATGGGATGTGCATGGGCTTCGGCAAGTGTCACTCAGTACCGAAATATCGTATATTTCGGAAATGGAATAAAGTGGGAAATGCAGTATATTTGATAGTGGCGTTCTGTAAGTGCGGTGTAACATGGCCAGTCGGGTGCGCCCGGTGGCTGTGGGATTTCAGCGTGCATCCACACTCTTTCGAACAGTTTTATTCGTAAATGTAACTTGTTTACATAACAAAATGGTGACGTTATCTGAATCAATGGACCTTATTGTTGCTATGGACATTGATTAAGGGTTCCTAACTTAAAATTTCGTTGTTTAAATATGTAAAAACTTGCTATTAATATAATATGTGATTTTTAACATACAACAGTAAAAGTATGTTGTTTTTTAAGTTTCTCTAAAAGAATAAGTCCACCTTTGTTTTACAGTAAGTAACATTGTAATGTCTTATTGTAGCAATTCATTGTCAGTAGGTATTTATTACAAAGAACAACATCAATAAGGTCCCTTATCTCAAATAATGTTTTACAACAAAATCATGTTCCAAGTTCCAACAGGATAACAAAAGTTTAAAATCTTAGATACAAACTGATTGATACTCATACTCATAAACGTAGACCGCTAATGTTTATAACTTGGATCACATTTATTCACTCCGAAACACAAATCCGAGGGAAATGCTTCGATCATCGTTGAAAGGAAATCTTTAGTTTTTTATGACAAAACTTTATCGGATTTCACATGCCGATTCTCTTTGTTCGATAAAGTCGTTACTCATGAGGTTTATTTTTGCGGGCTACTTAATAGTATGCGGTCACCTGCGGTCAGATGTCTCCATGGACATCTGCAACACCAGGGACAATGCGGATGCACTGTCGACCGCACAGAATACTGTTCACAGCTTACTCGAGGAGCTCCATGTCGTGCAGTGGAAAAGGCCTCTGTGGCAAATTCATTCCACAACTTTCGGGTTCGCGGTACCATGTGTCTCAACGTCCGCACTGTACGCAGATACTCCTTGTCAAGGAACTACGACGATGACAGGAGGTGCAATAGTAAAATCCCGAAATTGGCAGTAATTTGAACTGCTCTTTAAACTTTCCCCATTATGTAGGCGCTAGGAAACGCATACAGATGTAATCTCTTCGGATGTTGTACGATTCTAAACCGCCTGTGAGCGGTGGGATCGTCGACAATAGACCCCATGCTTTTGGATGAAGTCAAAATGGTTCAACTGGTATTTTTATGTACCGGCACAGAGATATAAGTAGCAGGCACTGCATGTTTCACAGTTTGTTGTGCAATAAACTGCATGTTAGTTGCGGCTCTATTTGCTGTGCAAAAAAATTCGGGTTCGGATTCCATTTGATAACTATTGGTATAATTCTTCAGGGCCTCCGCTGTATAGAATACACACACGGAATGTGTGTGTTCGCAACGATTGTCATGGTTAGATGGTTGTTAAAAGTTCATAATATTCAGTTATAGTCATTTCTACAGCACTCGATCGTGGGGAATGTTGGTAGAAAACCGGTATAAAAACTGTCCTTAACGAAAGCCCTATTTGATGATAACGGATTTCTAGAATAATTTATAACACCATTAAAGTCGTAGGTCAATGTACTTCCCAATTATTTTATGATAAATGCCCAATGCCAATGGCACTGCTAATGCCTGTTACGAGAAAAGTACCGGGTTCGATCCCGGTCAGATAAAATTTGAATAATTTATGGTCATCTTTGTGTGACTTTCCAGCCTATTCTTGAAGACTGAGGTAGGTTCTTGAAGACTCACTAACGGCAAAATTACCTACCAGTACACGGTATATTTACCATTATGTTAACTGCATGATGATAAAGTAATTTCTTTACTGATACTTTTTTTATATGAACGGAGGCGGCCCACGTGATGGCAAGTGGCTATCGCAACACCAGGTACGCCGCCGACTTTGCAAAATCCTATAGCTTTCTTGAAGAACCCCATATCGTCGTTTAATGGAAAGACCTCTTCAGGCAGTGCGTTTCACAGCCTACGGGCTATATAAAAAGGTTTTTCGACCGTACAATACGCGACACTTCCGTATCGAGAAAATGCGGATGCACCGAACTTCTGTGACGGGAGGTATGCCTGTAGGAACCCGAGGTGGGGATTGAGTCTAACAATTCTTCAGAGCATTCCCCGTTGTACAGGTGGTAGAACACGCAGAGAGACGCAACGTCTCTTCGAACGCTGAGGGCTTCTTCGTTGGATGGAGTCAAATGGGTTCAATTGATATTACGGTACACTTTCCGTTTGCCACGAAAAAAGGGAAAACTATTTCAATATTGTTTCTGTTTCAATAAAAATCCTTTTAATTACAATTAAATGTTTATAAAAAAATCTCATTAAATGCAATGCAGGTGTTTCAAAAAAAAGGGTTAAAATAAACAGATACCGTCGTGGTAAAAAAAAGTTTTAATCTCACCTGGTCTTCCAGGCGAAGTCAAGGGCAAATCACTAGTGAATGTATCAGCTTTTAACGTCCCACTGCTGGGCACAGGCCTCCCCTAGTAGATTAGAATTCTATAGTCGGCCCACACCACGCGGCGAAGCAAGTGACAATTTTTAGCAAACTAGCAGTTACTAGCAACTTTTACTAGCAGTTTTTAGTTACTAGCAAATACTTAATGGTCTACGTATTTATTTAATAAATACTGCCATATTTGTAAACTGTTCTTATTAAAACAGCTGTAGGTACATAAAACAATAAAAAGTAAATAGTAAACATTTCAGCTTAAATTCTTTTCATAAACATAACAAACGTGTCACAACATGTTTGTTTCTCAATTCTCGTTAGACTTTTGTAATATTTAATTGCTCAATTTCACCTTTATTTATACTTTATTGCACATAAATATTGTATTATACAAAATCGGACTTAAATGCCTTATGAATAACGTTCCCCACCGGTCACCTTTGTTTGTAGTCTAAAGTTATTGAATTCTTATACAAGACCATCATCTGCTGGCCTTTCAGAATTCTCAGTCAATTAAATTGTTTGCGTTCTATGAAATTGAAACCGTGTTAACAGTTCTCTTGAAGAGGTCCATTTTGTTGTTTTGGGAATACAGTCCAAGGGCATCGCAACAATAAATCTATATGTGGATGAAATTGAATAACTGTGCAACCCTTTCAGGCACTGTCTCAGTATTTAATTCTGGGGAGGTTTATTTCCTACATTTTTTCCAATCAATAAATCACAATACTTCATGATGGTGGAAGACGTGTTCATTGCCACAAACTAGTTCATTCTACAACTATCAAGTTCAAGGATCGACAAGGAATTCAAGTTACTAATTTTATGGATTCAAGTTATAGTTATTTGGCTTGACATTTTTATATACATATCTACTACCTGACAGACGGCCAATTACATGTCATCTTTATTATTCGTTTATCGCCTACAAAGTTATCAATTCCGGTCAGCGGTTTTTTATTGCTTACTTCTTTTAGGCCGCATCTTTCCAATAAAGTTCCAAAAAAAAATTTTTTTTATTGTTAGAATTCAACCGCAGCGTCCAGCTAGAGTGATATTCGAGAGATTTATTTGAATAGACCAGGTGAAAAATGTCATGTCCACGTGCCCGATAAATGAAACAAGTGTGTGTATTATTCATAACAGTCATTTATCACTCTATTAGAATGTGGAAATGAATAACAGAAGTTTAATAACAATCGTATTTAATATCCACAGCGATCTATAGAGATCACACAAAATACCAAAAGGCCTCTTGACGAACTTTGAAAACAATGATAGATTGAAGTTTAAAGGCTGGCTGCTGACAGCATCCATTGAAGTTATCCAGTAATGGGACAACATACTCGTAGTGTACGAACATAATGTTGAACACGAGACCACACGGTGAATTGTTTTTCTTTATGGAAAGAAAACGGCGCACAAGCACACAGTCCACCTAATGAGAAGTGGATACTGTCGCCCATAGACATCAGTCCAGAACGACAAACGTTGGCTCGCCGTGCACCTTGGAGATTTAAAGGATATGGATATGGTGAAAGGGTTTGGGAAACAACCGAAACACGTGTACGTATTGGGGAAATAGGATAAAGTGGAAAATGCAGTACATTTCAAGGTAGTCTACTGTGATTTATGTTACACAGGGTTAAATAAAAAATATCTGCAGTCTTAACTTTTGTTCTACGATTACGATCCAACCAATATTTTGTTGGGATTATTTCATAAGTCCCCACTTTGACTTTTCCCACTGTTTTCCTACTTATCTTCACCGTCTAGATACTAACACGGCTAACATCCGAGTAGGAACTCTCGATTTCCCATCCTACCCAATCCCAATCCATCTCCCCAGGAGGGTTAGAAGAAGTAATGAGATGAGGAAAACTCCTCGTCCCGCTGTACTTTCTATTCCCCATTTTCTAAACTCTTTCTCCAAATCCATTCCCAAATTTCCAAACATAATTCAGCGCATGCGTGGGGCGTGCCAATATTTGTTATTGATATTGGCATGTATCGCGGATGTATGCGACAGTATCCACTTTCCATCAGTTGAACTAAGTATCTACTCGTCTACCACCATATATCAAATTTAAAAAAAAAGTAGTGTGTGGATTGGAACTAACAAATTATGAAATCCTTTCCATCACTCTGTTTATTTGACGTGATCACACAGTAAACAGTCTGACAAAAACAGTGTCATAACGAACACGGCCACAAATGTAATTAATAAAACAGATTTTCCATTGTGGACAGAACGTCACTTTTGTCGTCATTAGATAAGTCACCGGTGTTGTTTGTCGTGATAATTTTCAGAACTGCCGTTTCTATTTCATCACAAAACAAAGCCGTAAAACGTACTAATTGCATGATAATAACTCTTAGAATGTTTTTTAAAACCTCCTATATGTGATTGAAGAGATAATATTAGCAGTCGCGATTAGGACTTAATGTATTTTTTTTAGTAAGTAAATAAGTTAGTAATAAGTGGATTAGGCTACTTTATTACGTGACCTAATGATAAGATGAATGAAATGAAATAACTAAATTAATAAATGTAAGTTACAGATTATAGACACTTCTCGGCTGAAAGTAATACACATCGGTTATGATCGGCTAGGTTCGGTTTTGTAGAGCGTCGTCTCTGTCGTGTGCCTGTGTGACAGAAACGACGCTCTACAAAACCAAAGCCAGCCGATGTGTATTATTTTCGGCCGGGATGTATACTATGCTTGGGCCTAAGACCGGTAGCGTTGGTCGGTCAAGTTGAGTTTAGGCAGCAAGCAGGAAAATGTTTCCTTGATATCACGTAGATTCGAATGAGTGCATCCGTGGTAATTGTGAAATGTTTGATTGCCGTAATAATAATTGTCTGGTAGAGTGCCGATACAGTTTCCATTGATACATCATATACGATGAGATTGTTTCCCTCCACTGCTAGATGTCACTATCGGCAACCTTCATTATGTAATCTATCAGTCTATCTTTTTTTTATAGACGAGTGAGCGGACGAGCAGGCGGTCCCACGTGATGGTAAGTGTTACCGCCGCCAATGGACACTTGCAACACTAGGGGGCTGTCCGGCGTCCCGTTCAACATCTCCCGGTACCTACCTACATACATTTAATAGGGATGTTCCGAATATTCGTATTCGTTTTGACAAATATCCACCAATTTTGAAGTATTTCGTATTTGCGATTTCCTAAATTAATACTCCAATACTGATCGAGTAGTAAAATCCTCGATGTAGGTAAATCAAGTTTTCTACAAAAAAGAAATGCTTATAAGATTAAACGTTCATTTGAACACCGTTTAGTTTAATTAGGTTAACCATTGATTTAACCCGAAAAATAAAATATAGTACTAATTTTAAATCGAACTAGAAATTACCCACTTACTTTTACAAGAGAGTACGTAGTAGGTTAGGTACTAGTGTTAGGTAGTTTAGGTAGTAGTATTTGTAATCGTATTCACGAATAGTGAGGTAAATTGAGGTAGTGTATTTGTATTCACAAATAGTGACTTTTTGCCATTCGGAACGTCCCTAAATTGGTTATAATTCGAGGTCTATTTCATCAGTTATCGGTCCTGCAACAGACATGTTCTGTCCACCGCCAGTACCGCCACTGTACTTTGCTGCCACCGCCACTGTACTTTGCTGATTCTTTGAGCTATGTTAATTACTATACCATAACATCAGCCTGTCTCTCCACTCCCGGATATAGGCCTCTACCAAGGCTCGTCACTGTACATGAGCTTCTTATCCAAGTACGACCAGCGAACTACTTCAAGTCGTCGCGTCGGTCTCACACGGCGCTCCCCGGTACGTGGCCCCATTCAAGAATCGTCTACTCCATCAGTTATCGGTCCTGCGGCAAATATTACCTGCCCATTGCCACTTTAGAATGCTAATTTTACGAGCATGCTGCTAATCTTAGTTCGAATTTATAGTTTCGGATTCTGCAGTCTCCTTTGGCTGATATACCATACCAAACCATCAGTCTATGTCTCTCTATGTCTATGTTAGGACACGTGTAGACGTGTTTGGCGCTTCGTATAAGTGCCCAAAGTGGTTGTGGGTAATTCTTCACAGTGGTCCATTAATCCCTAACTTCTGATCACCCTTCACTATATCCCAACCAGAATAAGGGATATCTTAACTAAATTTGCTACATTTAATTATACTAATCTGATTAAAAATAATTTGCAGAAAAACAAGAAAATTTTTCTTAATTATCTTGAATTGGTTCACAACCCCAGTCGCACGCGTCGCTAGTGTAGTTTGTTGCTAATTAGCAAGCAGTTGTGTACTCGTAGAGTATCTAAATACCTCGTAGTCACTATGGGACAATGTCGTGTGAAGTCGTTGGATATTGCGTACCATTGTGCGACATTATACGACATTATGGATTTGTGGGATTTTTGTCGCGGCACAAGATATCGTATCATGTTGCGCGACATCCAGCGACATTTCAGGCGGCACATGTTCCGCGACATTTTGTCTCCCAGTGAATTAAAGCTTTAACCTCTTTGGTTGGGTCGGGTATTTTATAACAGGGACGAAAAAAAGAACAATTATTTTATCGTGTCTGATGTTTATTCTGTACTAAAGTAATTGACTAAACTTCACTAACAAACCAAATTTGAAAATCATACATCCATATAAGGCTTTCATCAAATCAACGAAACCTCTTTTATACAGAATGAGTTGAGAATTATTAAGATACGCGTACTATAAAATAACATCGTACGAGTCAAAACGTTACACTTAAATTTATATTTGATTTTTAACCACCGAAATCGAACCTGGTATCCGCTGCACAGCACTATTGAGATAATGAAAAGTCTCGTTTCAGCTAGTTATCAATAAAGCTGAGCATCGACCGCGTATGCTAAGCTATGCAATGCTAGTACGCTGTTTTGTATTTCTGTATTGTTTGTATTGCTAGTGCAATGCTGTTTTTACGGTATACAGCTTGTGCTGAGATGGATACCCTTTCGACACACATGCGACCGCGCAGTTTTTATCGCCTTGTTTTAATTTTTTGTTTGCTAACACGGGTCTAAATGACTTAAGAATAAGAAAAATCATGTTACGCGATCACTTGTGTGTGAGAAATAAAAAATCTATGTATCTATATGTCAAAATAGGAAATGAATTTAGTATTTTAATTAATGAACGATTGGGGTGGGGTATCTAACCAGCAAATAAATGTGACTATTTTGAAAAATGGCAAAAAATAAATTTCTATCCCATAGAAATTAACGCGTTTTTATAATATTTCTAGTACGTATATTTCAAAATTATTTCCACCAAATACTTTTAGTTACCGAATCAAAACTACCTTATCCTTTACCTTAGCTATCTTATCTTCTTTTATATTAGATAAGATAAACCCCCACTTAAAACTATGTCCGGTAATAAATTTATAGAGATCGGATAGAAGTATTATATTTCCATCTTTGTCGTTTTCATGCACTTACGTTCTAATACAAAAAATTCTAACAAAAAAATCGAAAACTGTAATTTTTGCTTTGTTACTTTTGAACTTGTTTCAATAATCCTTCTAACTTATTTTATTTTCCTATTTCTACTTAAAATAGGCATAGAAATTCAAATAGAAGTACAAAAATTACAAAACATCCATTTTCCTAATTACAGCTTTTAGCCTTTTTCAACTTTGTGACATGTTTATAAAAAACTCTCAGTATAAAAGGGGTTTCAATTTTAAGAATAATGTATAACAATTTTTATTTTCGCATTATAATAAAACATACAAAATTTCTGAAAGAACATGTTTAATTTAAAGAAAATTTTGAATTAACATTTCGTATATACGATTACGTTAGATATATTTATTTTATATGCGAAAATAAAAAAAAAAAAAAAATGTATTTTACGTACGCTGAACACACGATTTAAAAGTACATAAGCTTATTAACAAAATTTGTCTACTGTTTTTAAGCATTATACACACTTGTAAAAAAAATGGCGTGTACAGATTTTTTTTTAATCAAATAATGATATTTTTCATCAATCTAAATTTTTTTTAACATATCTTTCTTTGTAAGAGCCTCGCCTTTACCGTTTCCTTATTATTTATAACAAACTTTTCTTAAAATTACAGCGATTGTTCCACTGCGACCTTTTCACATTTTTACGGCCATCATCTTCATTTGAATATTCATCTATTCGTTCTTATTAGCGATATTCCCTGCAGTCTGCGGTAATGATATACGCGCAGGTACAAGATAACTCCTTCTTTCAGCCATAGGCGATGTTCGCTAACCGCTTCGGGTAGCGATATACCGCGTATAGCGACTAACGCCCAGTGTTAACAATATCGCGTACCCAAGCGCCACAAGGCGTGCCTAGGTGAATTCGTGCTACGTATACAAAATACCCGGCGGGATATCGACTGGACATTATCGTTGCCGCAAGCGGCAGCGAAAAACGTCATGTCTGAATAGGCCCTTAATCAGATTTAATTTACGATTTAAAACACTCATGCTCTTTATATTAATCGCCACGCATCACACAGTGGAACACGCACCTAACAATTACATTTGGAATTCAAAATTACGCTAAAACAGAAACACAGCCGAAACAATAAAATTAACTAGTGAAAATGAATTATCTAATACAAAAATACAAAATTTTAAAGCCGCTGTAATCACGATATTTATATTGTACCAGATTATAATGCGACATATGTTTATTATTTATGTATACATGTATATGTATTATTCTTTAGGTAGAAACAATTGGGTGTATACACGGTTAAACTTGGTTTTACATCGATAATCATAAGAAAGAACAGTTCCTAAAGTGACAGCGTTAGGAGCTATATTCGCTCGTAATCGTGATTAACCAATGCCATGCAAATGTTCGCACATTTATAAATATCCTTTGCGTTCGTTATTGACTTATTACAATGTCTTTAACGTTCATATTCGTTGCTCATAACCGAATGGACAAGTTTGTTTTACAACGTTGTATTTGCGGTTGGTGCTACCAAGCATCATCATATGCATCAAGCATATGTTGTTATTGATAGCACAGGGTTTGTATTCGTACGAAGCCTCGATTGACTCAAATGGGATCTTTAATTTTGGTCATTCATTTCGTTCGTCATTCGTTCGATTTGTCTGGAATTTATATAAATCTTATATCGCAGTAAAATCTGGTGTAACGCGTAAAAACATTGTTTTATTCGGATTTTTCCCATAACTTAGCTAATAGAGTTTTAATCAGGATAAATGATGAACGGTTAAAATGGCCGATTGTATGAGCTAGTGGGGAATGTAGATTATAATTTATTCGCAGTAGTTGGGCAAAAGCGGTCAATTTATTGGTAGTACTTGGGCAAAAGCGGTCAATTTATTGGTAGTACTTGGACAAAAGCGGTCAATTTATTGGTAGTACTTGGACAAAAGCGGTCAATTTATTGGTAGTACTTGGACAAAAGCGGTCAATTTATTCGCAGTAGTTGGGCAAAAGCGGTCAATTTATTGGTAGTACTTGGACAAAAGCGGTCAATTTATTGGTAGTAATTTGACAAAAGCGGTCAATTTTATGTCGTCTGGTTTTTAGTTCGTCTGGCATTAATCTCACCTTAAATCGACAGACGACTTTTAGGAAAATATGTATGTTTTTAAAATTGAAATCAGTGACAATTATTTAAGTAATGTGTTCATAAACCGAATATTGAAAAAATCCACTTAGTAAGTATATTATATACTTACCTACTTTCTTATTACAAGAAAGAGGTTTTATTACATAAAATTTTAACTTCAATATATCCTAGTTTGTCCGATTTCCAATGCCAGACTAATTGAGACTTATAAGTCTCAATTCGTCTAGCATTGGTGGCCTTGTATTTTTGCCAATGCAATGTACTTACTGAATGTATGCATATAAATAAAGAGAAAAGAGTATGAGAAAATAATGAGAAGTGGATGTTTTCAATATATATTTTTATTTATTAACACAATAAATAATCGTCATTAGTTTCATTTTTTTTTTCCAGAAATCAATAGGTACTTACATATTTTCCAAAGTCTCAATTTGTCTGGTTGACTTAAGGTGAACTTAATGCCAAACGTATTGACACTACTTTGACTATTTTTTCTCGCCAGACGAGTTCGTATGGTACTTACCAGACGCCATGAAATTGACTCAAATTAACCCGACTCAGGGTCTCAAAATTGACTCTTTTCGCCGGGCGATGAAACTAGAGCGAGGACCCTCGCTTGCAATGAGGCCATTAAACTATTATTTCTATCTTTGTCTTTCAATCGTTGTCTTGTGGAATTTGAACGTGTCTTGGGCTATAGTTCATCGTTCATAGTTTCTCGTTCTTGTTCAGACCTTAGCCTAAGAAATGGTTTTATTATGTTCACATACAACGTCGGCTTGTGAAGAATGAGTCTGTTATTTACTGTATATTTACTTTATCGTAGGAAGAAAGATAATGCCTTTCATACTTTGTGTGTGCAGCTGTAGAGATAATTTTAATCTCTATAATTATTTTGATTGAATACTTGACAGATTTTTATTTACGGGGAAACTCTTCTATCAACATTTACCCTGACTATAACATTATATTCTTAATGGACATATATAGGAAACGCAAGTTCGTGAATTTGTATGGAAACCACGCCGATGAAATGAAACATGTACCTACCTTGACTCGCTTCACCACTTTTCACGAATTTTTACAATTGATTATAGCACAATTAGGCAGTTTTGTATTTTGTAATAACGACTTGAATGCGACACGAGTTAAATCAGGCTGAAAGAGCAGCGCGAGAAGTAGGAGCTTAGCACCAACTTCATGCACGCAGTGACGAACAGTTTACGTTATTTATCCCTCTATATCTATGATACTCATAACACTAGGGCTTGAAAACTGTACTAAAATTACCGATAAATTTCGATAACTACCGGTATTCCCTATTTAGGTATCTGCGTATTTGTACCATTTATTATTATTATTTATTTATTGCATGTTGTAGGTAAATAAATATTGCTGACGTAATCGCTATTCAGACCCCGTGCCCCATGTCATCAAAAATAAGCAAAGCAAAGACCCCCCTCGCCCCCCTTTGGTGCTTACGTAATACTTGAACGGCCTCAAAATAATTAATGTAAGTACCGTTAAACATCGATCTTTTTTTTGGATTCCTCTTAGACATCGGTTCGGCGTCAAGGTCGTTGGTACCGTAATGAAATTGTTATTTCAAGCCCCGCTAATACGCACTTGATTGGGTTTTCATTCGTTCACTCACCGTTCAGTTCATTCAATCATTGAACATGCAGTGTAAGCATCACGATTAACTAACATTGCATAACTGACTCCTTACCGTTTCCCACTACCTTCCTATGTCGATTTTGTAACAAACCATTTTGAAAAGGCTATGATTATTTATTACTAGTATATTTAATTATTAAAACCAAAACGTAATTCAAAAAATTTCATTTTACGCAATGCCATTTTATTTGCTTGCTATTGAGATGAATTTCTTTTCGTTCTTTTCAATACAAGAATTAATTAATTTCCGAAGTCCGAAGTCATGAATTCTGCTCAATATTTTGAGATGAGATATGTCAATTCTGAGATAATTGTACTTATGTCAATTCTAAAATGTCAATTGTCTGACATTTTTATTTCAGAATATTGTGAGATCAATTATTCTGATCAATATTCGGAAATAATTAATGTCAGATAATTGATACATAATAATTATATTATAATGTTTGCTGGATTGACATATAATGTCAAAGGTCTGAGATAATTGACATACACATATTGAGTATTTTTTTTCTGTAAAGACTAATTTTTGGACTTTGTATTTAACATGCTTTTATGTACAAAAATTTTTGCAAACTCAGAATAATTATGAATGGAATCCGCGGTTTTTTATTTTGGGGTTACACCCTGCAAATCTAACTATATATTTTTTTAAGGATCTTTCCTGAATTTCCTTAGCTCTGGATACTGGTATTAAGTAAATCTTAAAAAAAATGACGATTTATTAAGATATACAAAAACTACCTACCTATGTGAATCTAAAACGACACGAGATTTTGATCGTTTGTACTTTTTAATAAAAACTTCCAACCTCCTCTTTTTTACTCTTCTTGGCATTAAGAATTTCCATTTAGATACTACCTGTTGCATAGGATAATTTCTCGTAGTTATTTTATAAATTTCAAATATGCAGAATGTAAGGGTTTCAGAAAAAAACACTGTATCGTGAATTCGTAGCCAAGAGCAGAGAAAAATGTAATCTTTTTTATAAAAACTTTTTTACGATTGTACGAAATGAAAAAGTTAGCATTGGATATGCTATACATTGTGTAAAACATTTCGTTGAATGACTAATATTTTGGATATTTTACGCAAAAAGCCAAATATGTAGATAACGTTCGCTTCAGAATTTTATAACTTCAGATTACACGTAAATAATTTCCGATATAGCTGACTAGAATTGTTTAAGATTTCCCCTTGAACTTATCGTTTACGCATGTTTAAGTTTTCATCAACTATACAATTTTTTCCTAGAAAGTATATTTATTTGTTCAATTTGCGTATTAAAATGTAAAATAAGGAAATATAATTTAATCTATGGTAAAGGACATTTAAAAATGTAAGTTCCAAAGACCGTTTGACAATTTAATTAAGTTGCCAAGAATTGTATAAAATTGTCCTTTATTTCAGAATTTTAACTAGAAAATACCGAAAAATAAAAAAATACAATCCTTCGGCGTTTTTTTACACTTTTTATAAATAACTTTGGTCATAATTCTGCGAAATGATGTTCGTTTCTAGGCACCGTTAGACCGTATGTATGTAATTTATTTATTTTTATTGCATACGTGAAAAAATACGACATATAATGCATACTGACAGAATACCAGTGCCGTGGATCATCTGTAGCGTTTGCTGAACCGGCTCCAACTATATTTCTACTCAGATATATTGATATTTAATTATTTTACTTTTGTCAATTTCTTTATTTATTTCGAAAGAATATTTTTTTGCTATTTAATTTTCATAACCTTCATAACTGGTGAACCTTTGTTTCGCTGGAAATAGTTCGTATTATTGAAAAAACTTTAAATATTGGAGATTATGTCTAAATAATAATATATGTATATATGTCACATGTCAGTGGAATTATGTCGTAGTTTTTCACGGTTGCGTATGAGTTTTTTTTAGATATTGTGTTTGTTACATTCTCATTTTTTTTTTCATTTCAAGTCATTTTAATATTTTTTTTAATTTCATCAATTACTGCATGGGTATTTACGCATATCCTAAGGCATTTTTCAAAATTAATAAAACTTAATGGGTGTATAGAGAGTAGCTCATCGGGAACACAACTTTATACAGGGTTAAGTAAAAAAAATGAAAGTAACGGTTCGATTAGCAGCTGTTCATGAATGCAGGCAGTGTGCGGCATTGCCGTTCGTAGCAACAGTAAGTAGTACAGAGTAATAAAGTCAGAGACTTTAATATCGTTTATTAAAAATAACTTTAATTTGGACAAAATATCAAGTTGTTATTCTTAGTGATAGAAATTCTATGTTCATAGGATGCATGTAATTATTATTTAAGCCAGTATAACTGTTTTGTTTATTCCAAATTTTAATCTAAAGTATAAAAGAATGATTATATTCTTTTTGTTCCGTAAAAAATATTTATAGCTTCAAACTTTTATAGCTTCAAATAATGCCATTGAGTGTGATCTTATTTCTATAAAAAAAATCCATAGTTTCAAGCAGTATATGAGTTTGCAACAACCACAATGTCAGATATATGTCGTATATAAAAACAGTTAGGTATTGAATGTATGAAACCATACAAAAGTCACGCAGTCACCTAATACACTTACATTATGTATAGGATCTAATACAACAGCTACGTAATATTCTCTCATATCAACTTGAATTATACAAAAAGCTTAGGAAAAATCAACGGAATAAACTATTTATACATATATATGTATATATACTTGATTTATATATCAGAAGCGATTTTATTTTACATTTTCAAAAGCACATTTCACTTATGAACTACGGTTTTTATTTGGCGTCATCTTGGAAATACAAAATGATATTTCTTAAGTAATTGTAAGAAAATGAAAACTGGAGCGATAAAATCGAAAGTTTTGTAATAGGCAACATTTTGTAAATAAATATTAAGTTGAATTTGTAGTACCGACACTATTTATAAATACATGATTGTGTAAATATATGGATCAATAAATATTGAAATTGTTGAAATTAAATTACGGAATAATATAACAGAAATTAAATTAGGGAAGTTGATAGTTAGATGTAAATCATAAAACGACAAGTTAATTTTGTTGACTTGCACATTGCCACTTCAGCATGCTTAAGCAAGAGTCGCTGTAGCCCTGATCAATAAGATAAACCTAGCTCATAGCATAATCTATGAGCTAAGTTTTATCTTATTGCTCAGGCCTCAGATGCTATATTTTATTATATATTGTACCAAACTATATTTAATATTTCATGTTGCAATTACTGCATTATTAAACCTTTATAAGGTAAGGGGCCGTTCTAGTATTACGTAAGCAGAATTTTAGTCATTTTTAACCCCCCCCCCCCCCTTGTCAGCGAAAGTTACCCTTACCCCCCTCCCCTGCTTACGTAAGCATTAGTGTAATTTTTACAAAATCTGTTCAAGTTTCTTATTTAATCAGAATCTACTAAATTTTGCCAAAAATATACGAAAAGTTAATAAATAAATATTGCTGACGTAATCGACATTCAGACCCCCCCCCGTCCCCCATGTCATCAAAAATATGCAAAGCAAAGACCCCCCCCCCCCACCACTCTTTGGTGCTTACGTAATACTTGAACGACCCCTAAACTGATTTCAAATTTAAACGTTAACATTCACACCGACTGGGCGCCCGCGCCATTTTCACCAAGCTTATGACATCTTTAAACACAAGAGTTAGATAGATAAATAAAACTCTTTATTGCATACCAAAACAATAACAGTGATTTTAACACACAATAGGTGGTGTTATCTCTCCGACAGACTCGCTCACTCGCGCCGCATGTAGTAGCGATTCGATTAGCGGCTGTTTATGCATGGAGTGCGCGGAGTTGCCGTTCGTATTAGCGTATAGTGGAGCGGTACAGAGTACCAAAGTCAGAGACTTCGTCTACAAAATTTACCTTCTTTTAGGGAAAATATCAAGTTCAGAAAGTCTTAGAAGAGAAGTTGTTAGTACTTGATATTGAGAAATTGAGGAAATAACAGAAATTGAGTGTTAAGATGGTGTACATATTTTTTATTTAATCCTGTATAATATATACTACACATCGTAAAAATATATACAAGGTATGGACTCGAACATCTTTTTAGAAAAGTATCTTTTATCTAATCAAACCAGTATAACATTTCCGTTTCGTAATTTAATATGCAGTTAGGATTTATTTTTGAGCACACAGCACTTGCTGTGCCAAAAATTTTGTATTTGCAAGAAGACCAGCCAAGTGAAGGTTTTCAATTACACTACTTACTTAAACTAATCTTGGGTCCACGTGACATAGATTTTTGTCTATTTTTCCAAACACACGGCGACTTGTGTCAATTGACAGAAATAGTGCAGCGTTTAAGAAGCTGTAATTTTACATTTGAAATTATAGACATGCTGTAATTCTGAAAAAAAAAATATGGATTCTGCTAATGATTCCGAGTTGACTAACATATTTTTTTTTTTATCAAATTAGTTATGAAGATATATAATACAATAATAGATACTTAAAAACCACGGAGGTTTGTCCACGGTGAATATATATCTGCACAAACAAACTTTCAAAATACATAAAATATTATTATATTTATACATTTTGGACGAGTGGTGTCGTAAAAGGCGACTAAGGGACCATAAAGTCGCTACCATAAGCGCCGAGGAACTATAATACTTTTCAACGAGTGGACTCGCCAACCCGCTTGGCCAGCGTGGCGTTGTAAGCTCACACATCCCTCATATATGAGACGAGGTACACGAGAAGACCCGTGTCCAGCACTGATCGATAGCTGGTTATGGTGATTCTTTTTTTGGGCTCTGTATTTTGCGAAATTGTATGAACAGTTTGGTAAACAATTAAAAAAAATGAATTTTTGGTAAAAAAGATTGGTAAGATTTTCATGTTAGTGAACTTGAAATCATGAACCCATTGTATCAGGCTTTAGGAATGTTTCACACATTCAGTATACTATGTCAGACATAATTCTATATCAGGTGGAGCCAGAAAAACAAGGTTTTTATTAATGCTCTTGGTCTGAAGACTCCACGTTTTCAGTTTGTGCGAATTTCAGGAACACCTGTTCCAATGTCGTCTGGCTGAAGCTGTACTCAACTATATTCAGCTTTTCTTTTGCTGGAAGAAAATGTCTACTGTGATAGATCTGCCGCCAGAGAGTTTTGTGAGAAGTATTAACTTCTCCATTACATTTTTCACGTCATGTCGGCGTAAAAAATGTAAATTTGTAAAATAACCAAAATTAAGGAGATATACAAGTAAAAGCCTCTTTCATTACAACAAACACGAAAGATTTGACTTCAATTACGCATACAGTCCAAATGAACCAACATCTTGCACATCCATTTTTTAGGTTAAAATTAATTTTCAATTATACCAAAGAAGTCTTTCAATTATACCTTCTATTCCCATCCCATCTAGAGACCCTACCACATTGTCCCGTTTCCACCATCCAGAGGATGCTGAAAGGGATTTATTCCAATTTCATGTCATCTCGTCCCGTTTCCTGTTTCAATGGAATAAGGGACCGAGGCTGGAGTTATATAGGATTGGAAACTGATACCTTGTGTACTGCGCCCTTTTAATGCTTTTTGTAGGTACTAGGTCCTGAATTTCCAATGGTGAGCATCGTATCGTGCAGATGTGTCAACGTTCGTCATTTAGTGGCTGTTGGTGTTGGATGTCGTAGACGTATATCATGGATGTCTGTAGGTGACAGTGACTGCTTACCATCAGGTAAACTTCTGCTTATAACTTAACTAGATTTGTAGTTGTATTCTTGTAAAAAATTTGGAAAAATGGAGATGAAGCTTTGACAGTCTTTTTTTAAGAAAATGTGGGTTTAAATATGTGCTGATAAGTGATAGACTAAAAGAGATGTAATCTAAGGAATCCTGCGTAATTATAATCAAATAAATATAAACATCTAAATATGTGGGTATGTATCCTAAACTAGGATAGATATCCCTGACTCGAATAAAAAATCCGACTTTAGCTATGTATTTGGTGTATTACAGATACACTTAATAGCACTGTTAAAAGCAGACGAATACAGCATTAAAAGGCACAGACGCTATTTCAGTACAAAATTTTAAAAGAATATAAATAGAAGATACATACAATCTGCTGGAAGCTTCTCGCGAGACTAGACACTGCAGACTGTGGCACCGAGAAGACGCAGTCTTTCCGTGAAGCTTTCTTCTAGTACACTATAAATTTTGTAGTACACTATAGATCTCTCCAGAATAAACAGAAGAGACTTACCATCTTCAATTTGCTGGAAGCATCTCGCGAGACTTGACACAGCGGACTGGGGCACCGAAAAGACCAGTCTTTCCGCGAAGCTTTCTTCTAGGACCGCTGAAGGGAAAAGCTGTGCCACTAACGCTATGGCTGCCTCTGAGCTTACACCACCTCCACTGGATTCAGTCCTAAATGAGACATAATCAAGGAAGGAATGTTAAGTTGTTGACTCTTTCTTAAGATGCAGTTAAACTAAAATGGGAAATAATGAAGTGAACAACAGAAACAGAACAACAGAAAATGGCAGCAAATTTAAAGTTCTCTGATCAAAATAAAGATATAGAGAGTCCCGCGAACGACGACTTTCTGTTGACATTCTTAGTAATTTTTGTTCATTTCAGACCTTCAAAAATAGTGCAGATGGTTCCCCGGGGATCTTGGCGGAGGAATCTCTAGAATCTCTAACCAGAGCTAGAAAATGAAAGTCCAGTAGCCAGGTGGTTCGATGACATAAATTGTATCAGCCTATAACGTCCCATTGCAGGGCACAGGCCTCCCCTAGTAAATCACTGCGGGGTATCGGGTCGTAATCCATCACACGGGTCCAGTGCGGATTGGTGGATCACATACTCCAGGACATCCGAGGATATAAACATTGGAAATAAGATCTGAATGTGACTAGCACAGGACAGAGGCAAATGGCGCGAAAGAGAAGAAGCTTATAACATGCAGATGATTATTAAATAAGTCACTCGCCTATGATGCTGCTGCCTCGCGGGTGGAGGAGTTCCGGCGACGAGCGGCGTATGTATGCTCACGTCCACCGCTTCCGCTTCCGCTTCAGCCTCACCCTCCGCTATAACTGAGCCCGCGCCCGAACCTACTAGTAAAATACCCTTCGATCAGATACCATTGATAAAAGAACAAGATTCACAGAATCTGAAGAAGAGCACAGACATTCCCTTGCGTTATAAAGGTATCAGGAATGTTATCAGTCTATAGCTGTTTTAGAATAGACCAGTGCTTCGTAGCCGGTGTGCCGTGAGACGATGCTAGGTGTGCCGCAGTGTAACCTGAATCACCCAGCAGGGAGGTGTAACTAAGGGCACACACGTGACAAATTTCCAGGGTTTTATACACTTTTTCACCTATTCAGTGATTTTTGCCCGTATTTTTATAATTATTTTTTAATGTCTATACTTTTAATTATATGTTTAGTTCAGGTGTGCCGTCAAAGTTTGAAAAGTATATTAGTGTGCCGCTAGTGAAAAATTGTTTTTAGGGTAATTTTTATCCAGATTTAATTATGAATTACCCACGGGAATCAAAAGTTCTCACGCTGACGGAGCCAGCGACTTCGAGTATATAACCGCTGGTTATAAAATATTCATATTACAGTATAATAATTAATTATTGATATTAGTGGTGGGTATTCACTAGTGATGGGTAATCAACACTGTTCGGAGTGTTTTAACTCACTTAATCCTGCTCCGCTTGCGGATCCGACTCCTCTTAGTTACTCCTCAACTCTTTTGATTCACCTACTTATTCACTTTCCGAGAGCGTTCCTTTCTCTAACGGTTGTTGCATCTTTAGTGAATTTGTGACCACGGCTGGTGTACCACGGCGAGCACGAATAAAAGGTAAACAAATACCTTTATTATACACGTTCAGCTCCTAAAGGTTGGCTGCAAGACAATGCCATGTAGCATTGGGCCCGACCACTGGTACTTTGTGTAATAAAGGGTTAAATAAACATACCTTCATCGGCTTCCCCTAGCGAGGGTGAATTCACTGCAGATCGATGTGGAGACGGAGACATCGACATCTCGGGCTCCAACGACTGAAATGATAATTAAACATTATGTATGCAAATTAATAGGACTGTAAATACTTAAGTACACACTATTCATTTAAAAAAATCCGGTTAACCATCTTAGTTTCTCTTTGTCAGTAGCTTGGCGGTGAGAACCAGCATGGTCCAGAAATTAAAAAATCTAGAGCATGTGAACCACACTGCGCCCGCGTGGTGGATTAGGGCCCGAAAACCCCCCAGCGATTAACTAGGGGAGTCCTGTGTCGTAGGACGTTATAAGCTGATACAAGTACAACTCGAATAATGAAATGTCAATTATTTACCGTTGTTTTGTGATTACTTTGTCCAATTTTCATTTCTAAAGTGTATCCCGCGCCGTACAGATTCTTCAAGTGCTGCGTGGAGCCGATACATCTGAAAAGTTAATAAAATTTTAGAAAGAGATCTGTTTTTTTTCTCAACAATTACGAGTATATTGAATTATGATTTGAACATTTATATGGTAGTAAAAAATACCTATTTAAAGGTTTTGGTAATATACCTTTTTACAGGAACTAATAATGTACATTTTAAAGCTACAAATAAAGTACGCACCAATAAAGTACTTTTTGAAACGGTACTAATAAAAAACTAAGGTACAAATAAAGTACCTTTAAAATGCACTTTTTAGCACCTTTCTAGACCTAGAGGTACTAATAAAAAGTATTTTAAAAAGGTTACTATAGTACATTTAACATGAATCAGAATGGATCCAACTGACATTGATGCTGGAGCATTTTACAAAATATAAAACAGATATAAAAACAAAAATTTGTGATAAACTACAATATATGAATTCCAAGGTCTAAAAAAGGTTTTAAAGCGTTTTGATTGAAAGAATATGCACTATATTTTAGTTTCTTTGTTACAAAATTTATTATTATGAAAGTAGTTCCACAGTAGACTGTGAAACGAACTGCCCTCAGAGGTCTTTCCATTACGCTACTTCAAGAATTCTTCATGAGAAAGCAGTTAATAGGACTTTGCAAGGTCGGGGGTGTCCATGGGCGGCGGGAACCACTTACCATCACGCAGGACCGCTTACTTATTTGTCTGCTTCCCTTAACATAAAAAAAAATTAAAAAAAAGAATCATTTTAAATAAATCCGTCTCACCTTAGACCACCTTTGACCATAATCCCAACTCTAGAACATAATGCGTCAGCCTCTTCCATGGAATGTGTTGTCAGAATAGCACCTTTTTTACCCTACAAAGAAAAAACATTAAACTTATCAATCTTCTAATAATCATTGTATTTAAATCGTTTTACGCGGACTACCCTGCATTTTATGAAAGCAACATTAACTGTTATGGTTGAACTACCTACATAAACGGACGCAACCGGATTTTATAGTATAAGTTTTGCTTAGTTTAAGATTGTGATTTATAAGCTGTATCCTTTTGTTTTTTTTTATGTATGAAGGCGTCAGACGAGCATGCAGTCCACCTGGTGGTAAGTGGATACTGTCGCCCATAGACATCCGCGATACATGCTAACATTAGTTCAAAATGACAAACGTTGGCACGCCCCCAGATGCGCCGTCTACCGTTGGAGATATAGGAATGGATTTGGAGAAAGGGTTGGAAAAATGGGGAGGGATAGGATAGGAATGGGCTCACTGTCGAAACATGTACGTACATTAGGGAAATAAGATAAAGTGGGAAATGCAGTACATTTCAATGTAGTCTTCTGTGAGAGAGGGGTAACGTGCCCAGGCGAGCGCGCCCAGCGGCTGTTGGATTGCAGCGTGCACTCTCCCCCTCAAAAAAACAAAGCTGTAATTTTGAAATAAATAAATAAAAATGGAATTAATATTATATATTACAGATATATCATATTCAAAATTGATTCCAATTTAGTTGCTAAGCAACGGTTTGTTATTAAACACTATCACTCTAGTATAGTGGCTTTATTGGACCAAAATACGCTTATATGTTTAAAACGCTCAGATGCGCGTAGCACTGCTACGTTGGTAGGTTCTATTGGTTTCTTTTGTACATTTCTGTAAATATATTTAAAAAAACAACTAAGACATCAGAGTAGGTCATACCTGGAAACTAGCCAGGATAGTGTCCCACAGGAACCTCTTGCTCCTCGGGTCCATCCCCGTGGATGGTTCATCGAGGAGCACCACCCTGGGGCTCCCCACCATTGCGAGGGCGAAGGAAAGCTTCCGTCGAGTCCCGCCACTGCATTCTTCAGCGTTTTTACTACTGTGCTCCATTATTTGTAGACCATTTAGGTATGCCTCTACTATCCTGGAAGGGGATAATTAGCGTTACTGGAAATTTCCAGGGAAAATTACGCATTTCACCAGGAAAATTACCTGGTTTGCCGGAAAAAATAACATTTTTAGCCACATTCTAGAAACAACGCGAGGAACTGTTGGCAAGTGATTCTAATTTTTGATTAGTAGTTTCAGATTGGTTCGGTATCGGCATGGCTACATACATAGAAATTATTGGTTATTGTGAAAGCGCTTCCAGAACATTTCGCGTTCCGGGATTAAATTCCTTTTGCACCGCAGTCCGCCAATACGGACAGGTCCCTGGAGAGGCCCTGTTTTGGGTCAAGGCACCGATTCAGAATTCTTCACGCCGTACTAGTCTACCTAGGAAATTTCGTTTGTGGAAAGTCCAGTGAGCGATCAGCGTAGGCGGCGACTTAGGAAGCCCCATCGGTTGACGTGCTTACGGGCGCAATCACGTCGCGCGGAAAACGTATGCAATAATGGCATCGCTGCGATCGTACCGTATACATAACACAAATACTATAAAATTCATTCGTAACCACGACTCAACCCACTTTTATACTCATCCACCATGACACTCACTCATCTTGACACTCACCTACCTAGACACTCACCTCGGCGTATCCTGCTTGGTGACGCCTCTAATCGCAGCGTAGCACTCGATGTGCTCGCGGATGGTGACGTTCTTCCAGAGCGCGTCGTGTTGCGGACAGTAGCCGAGCATCTGGAACGCGGACGTCTGCGAGTCCGTTATGTTCTCGCCGCCGAGCATCACCTGCGGTTACCATTTGTGACATTAGATGAGAAAAGGAAGGGATCTCGTTCTCAGGGAAATTACAGGAACGTAAAATACTCTTCTACTCAGGGTTTAGCATAAACTGGCCGTTAGACTTACATCTAGACGGATGTAACATTGTTTCGGCCGGGTGAGTAACACGAACGCCGTGGTGTTACTCTTTCCGTGGATGTCATTAAAGGCGACTAAGGAATAACAAAACCTGTTACCAAAAGCTCTGGGGAACTACACCACTTCTAAAAGAGTGGGCTCGCCAATCCGCTTGACCAGCGTGGCGTTTTAAGGCCATAGATCTCTCCCGCACGAGACTATGTGCATGACGAGGCCCGTGTCCAGCAGTGGACGAGAAAACGGCTGGTTATGGTTATTTGAGAAATCTCAATATGTGGGAAACTAAAACCGATAATAACGGGTATTATCGGTTCTAGTTCCTCATATATTGAGATTTAAAATAAAAATAACATATCTATTTATCGCTTTCCTTCTAAGATTCAAGATGCTGGTAGAAGAGCTGAGGAACTCAAATAGAATGGAACAACTCACCCAACCAGATGTGGTGATAGCAGGTGGATTAAGAGGCGATTAGGAGCAGCTTAACGGAACTTTGATCGTCCATTAGCACGAAGAAATATAAAGTGAATCGCAGCTGCGACATGATTTTGAACAGCACCTCCTGTGCTGTTCAAAATCAAGGAAGCTGAGTGGTTTATACCAGTAATGGACGGATTGACTTAAGCTGCAATTAAAACGTAGGAATAAAGGTCATTGTTTTCGGTCTTCATTCTATGAGGGCCTCATCTGACAAAATGTTTTAAATTGTCAACAAAAACGTATAGCAGAATGGAAAGATGTAGAATATCCAAATTGTAGTTGTTCAGCATCACATCAAGTCGTTTGACTGATTTTACATGCAGCAATTAAAGCCTGACCAGAAAAATAAAAAACTCGCTGTGGGGGCGCCACATTTTCATAGCTAGTTAGTGTTGTCAGTAGAAGATATTAGTTCCATTAGTTTTACGCATCATGGCGAATTTTTTTATTTTCTTGGTCAGGCTATATATAAAGTAATCCTCTTTAAAATTACAAACATATTTATCTGTTTTCTATTTCAAGCTTTTACAATATTTTTTTTAATATCACTTCGCTAAGCTTTAGTCATCTGAATTCTTATTCCAAATCTCCAAATCAGCGCTAAATGTTCATAGGTACGTATTGCAACGCATCTGCAGTCGTGCCAATGTTCGTCATTTTGGCAGATGTCCATCGATGACAGTGTCTGTTTGCCATAAAGTACTGGCTGGTCGCCTACCAGCTCCGTAGAAAAACAATGGACGTGGGCCAATTTCTCTAACACCTCGGGATGTTTTTGTGTATTTTTATAGAAAGTACACCAATAGAAGTTTTTATAGAAGTTGAACCACAAAGTGGCAGTGTTAGAAAGATCATAACCGCACAGAAGTCTTCATTTATTAAAAGTAGCGTGACGTCACAGTTAACGGTTGCATGGATAGACTTGTCACTGGTCTTCATGTACTCTACAATCAAACATTTTAGGAAAATTAGTGGAATTTGCCCGTACAAATGAAGCAGCAACATTCATTATGCATTTTGAAATGCAATATTGTCGTAAATAACCAGGAATTCAAGCTCAGAAAGAAAGAAAACAAACTGCAGTCAGTCCACAATAAAGAGATCATTGCCACAGATAGAGGTTGTGTTTTTTTTGTTCGTTTAGCTCGACGAGGGTGACGGTGAAGTTTATATTGATCTGTGGTGATCATAGAAATCTAAATAATAAGAGAATATAAGTTGTAAACTCGGGTGACCTTGTCGTCACACTGGTGACGCGTAGGCCACCAGTGTGCGTGTTGTGATTTAGTTGTTCTTGAAACGTGCAGCGGTAAACATGGCATTTTGTAGCGCTTCTAATAGCGGAAAATCTATTTGCAAACCTATTTGCAACGTCAACATGCAAAACAGGGTTTAATTTAGCTTGCACAGCATGCTAGGAACGTACGAGTATAAAGGCGTAATTGGGTATTTATTGTATTTTATTGTAGTAGCAGCGAACCGGCGACATGCGTTTCGGTGGTATAAGTGGTAGATACCATTTCTATTCTCTTATTATTTTGATTTCTATGATAGTGAGTGACATTACTTTTTTTTTAAACATTATGACAAAAGTAGCAATCCATACAGCCGTTAATGTGATATTTCACATATTTCGCTATAATTTCCTAGTCCTTTGTACCAAAAAATAAAACTCGTACGAGGGTTGTACCTACATGTCCAATTCATTCGAAAAATCAATAAATAAAGAGCCATTAAAAAAATTGGCCCATTCTCATTCTGTGAAAAAATAAAATGGTTTCTATTTTCCAAAAGTTAACTCACCGTGCCACAAGTAGGTCGTTCCTCCGCCGTGATAATCTTCATAGTGGTGGTTTTCCCCGCCCCGTTGTGTCCGAGTAGGCCGAACACTTCTCCCCCCTCCACGGCCAGGCTGAGCCTGGCTAATCCAGCTCGACGAGCCCCCCCTTTGTCTTCCGCCCAGCAATTACCAGAGCCAGTTCCGCGGACTTTGTACTCTTTGCGGAGGTTCTGAAAACAAAGGAGGTTTATGCGTTGGTATGATGCATGAACATATTCGCTTTTGTGAGTTTTGTGAATACATATAATTAAAACATAACAGAGCCGTGTATGTACAAGAAATGTTTTTGGAAAAAAATCATTTCAATGTAAAGTGTGAATGATATAGAGCCCAAAAAAACATTCATTGGAATTTTGTTCTGTCTGCTTGTCTGAACGTGGGTCAAGCAAAAACTGCGGGACGGATTTTAATGAAACTTGGCATAGTTATGGCTTATGTGCCGAGCTAACATTTAGGGTTATCAATTATATCAATCAGTTAGTTTTATCAATAGAGATCCCATGGGAATCACAAGTTGACGCAAACGAAGTCGCAGGCATCGCTAGTACCTAATAATATAAGCATATTTATTATAAGTATAATATTTTATAAGTAATCTATACTAATATAATAAAGAGGTAAAATTGTGTGTTTGTAGGTATGTTGGGAGTAATCTCTGGAACTACTGAACCGATTTCAAAAATTATTTCACAAATAGGAAGTTACATTATCTTACATTTTTATTTTGAAATTTTGAAACAAAGAAATTGAAAAAAAGAACTTATAAACCGAAGCGAAGCGAGGGCGGGTCGCTAGTATTTTATAAGCATTTTATTTTTAGTTAATTATCACAAACATTATGCACTAACACTAGGCACTTTGCAATTTAATAAACTATCACTATTAAACGACAATACACATTTTTTACAAATAATTAAACAAAAATTCAACTTTACTTCTCGGGTTTCCGCCACGATGTTCCTCACGGTGCTGCTGCTGCAGTAGGGCGGCGACGTTCTCATCCGCTTCTACAACATCCGCGTCCGCTTCCACTTGAACAACACCCTCTGACGATGTGTGAGCACGATGTGTGACAAATAACTCACGTGTATTTGTGTGTGTGTCGGCTACTGCAATATGGCGGCGACATCTTCCTCAAACGTTTTTTCACCGCTCTCATCTGCTTCCCCATCATCAGTGCCCCCTGACAAGGTATGAGGGCGCTACCGACCAATAACATCTCTAATGTGAGCTTGCTGCAAATCAGTAACATGCTAACCGGATAAGTAGCTTACATGTATGGCGGCGACTTCTCTTCGTCTTCACCGCTCACGTCCGCTTCCGCGTCCTCAGCATCCTCTAGCGAGGTGCGATCACATAACTGTACAATCTGAACACATAACTCACATGTACGACAAGTGCAGGTGCAGCATGCACCGGCTGTTGAAATATAGCGGCGACGCGTCTTCTTTCGCGGCGGACGTCTTCGTCTTCTCCAGCTTCGACACCGCTCGCGTCCGCTTCCGCATCGCCGGCGTTCTCTGACGAGGTGCGGACGCGCTGGGAATTAAAACGTACCCAGTTATAGAATAGCTGCAAATAAAAGTAAGTTTTCAGTATAATATTACACCCCATCATTTCCCGCGGGTGTTGTAGAAGGCGAATAAGGGATAACAAAGCCGCTACCACAAGCCCTGAGGAACTACAGCACCTTTAAAAGACTGGACTCGTCAACCTGTCGCCCGCCGACAACGTAACGTTTTAAAGCCACACGCCCCTCATGTCACAAGACAATGTGCATAAATAGACCCAGATCCATCGGTAGACGATAAAAAAGCTAGTTACGATACAGTTACGGTATTACTTATTACGACTTTATATTATTTACTGTATAATGCTTACAACACGTGAGCCTAATCACAAAGTGAACAATACGTGCAACTAAAGGGTTATACCATACCATACCATCAGCCTGTCTCTCCACTGCTAGATATAAGGCCTCTCCCAAGGACCGCCACCACACAAGGTGTTCCGCTCTTCTCAACCAGCCACTACCGGTTATTTACTATCTTAAATGCTTGGTCTACAAGCCTTTGTTAAGATTCGACCACAAATACTAAAAAGTTTCCTGATTGATACTCGGTATTTATAAATAGTTTTTAAATTTATCGTACAATAAAATCATAATTGATCTTTGATTCAATTATAAATTTAAAAAACCGCCAACACTCCCCCCTAAATGGACTTTAAATTGCGATTGACTCAAAGATCTTTGCGTCATCTGTTAAAAGTTTCTGATCCAGTGAAAATTATTCACAATAAATAATGATATGAACTAAAATGTTTACCTGACATATCCTCCCACCGGACTTAAGCCTGTCTGCAGCCAGTAGCACGGCGCCACACACCGGCACGTGGAATAGCATGGCTGCGATCAAAACCCATACTTCTGCTGTGAAGTAGCTCGCGAGATCCGGTGTGGTGCATAATCCCCGGAGGTTACATGTTAAGTACACCCTGAAAAAAACCACAATGTAGTAACCGTAGCAAAACTTTTTATGGTCCACTGCTGGAAACGGGCCTTCTCATGCAACTATAAACGCCACGCTGACCAAGCGGGTTAGCAAATTCACTCGTACAAAGGTGGTTGTATTTCCTCAGGGCTTGTGTTAGCAGCTTGGTTCTCCCGCAGTCGCCTTTGACGACACCCACGGGAAGAGATGGGATGGTACTATTTTTTTTTTGTTTTTTTTATAGATAAGAGGGCGGACGAGCAAGCGGTCCCACGTGATGGTTTACCGCTGCCCATGGACACCTGCAACACCAGGGGGTATGCGCCGCCGACCTTGCAAGATCCTATTCACAGCTTTCTTGAAGAACCCCATGTCGTAGCTTAATGGGAAAACCTCTTGAGGCAGTTCGTTCCACAGTCTACGAGTTCGCGGTATGAAATAGCCCAAAGCCACATGACACAACACGGCCAAGCCGGCCAGAACAGTACTGCTACAAATTATATATTGTAATAATAATGCCGGTCGGCCATCTTAGTATTTACGACCGTGACCGAATGCTTAGTTTGTTCCTTTTTTACTCAATCATGCTGAAATTATTGTACAATACGAAAATGGTTGACCAGCATTATACAAAACAATACAAAACTAAAACACGGGACTGTAAAACACTAGGTACATTGATTTATTAGAATTACCCCCCCTCCCCCATACATATGAATGTGGAATATCAGAAGTCTACAAGTGCCAAAATTGAATTCGATTACGTTGGTAATTCTCAAATCGTTGCGTTGGCAGTATTGAATGAAAGGCGTATGATTGGCTGAATGAAAGCGACGTATGAAAGTGATTGATTAAATTTGAAAAACATAAATTTCATTGTGAGAGATGTCAAAGTATAAAGAAATTAATATGGTGATAGTTCGGAGATTTACCGGGAATCAAAAATAAATCAATCAAAAATAGTGTACAATTTTAAAGAAAATAATATGTAATTACCACCGGTTTGGCTTTTTTCATATCAATCATGATTAAAAATATTAAACACTTACCTATCAACATAGTAGATGATGGCGTATGGTATGTACATGACGTCCAGGAAACTGAACACCAAGTGCAGGTAGAATGCAATGTCGCTACCTGCAATTATAATCATTTACATGTTTACATGATAGAACAGCATAAACCAAGAATGATCTCTTATTTTATACTCCATATTTCATCTAAGTTATATAATCTTTCAATTAAAACAATCTTTCAGTATTATAACGATAGCTCAATCTATTTGTGTTCAGATTAGTGATGGGAAACTCCGGAGTTAATAAATCAAAAGAGTTGAATCCGCGAGCGGAGCAGAATCCCTTAATTGTTCCATCGACTTGTTATTCATTCCGATTCCGGCGCCAATCATGATCGTGAGTGTAATCGCGCATCGGCCCTTGTCGGGGGCTCAATATCGAGATGCAACGATGGCATAACCTTTTTTTTGCTTATGCAACAACCGTTAGGGAAAGGAACGCTCTCGGAAGGTGATTAAGTAGGTGAATCAAAAGAGTTAAGGAGTAACTAAGGGGAGTCGGATCCGCAAGCGGAGCAGGATTAAGTGAGTTAAAACACTCCGAGAAGTCTTGATTACCCATTACTAGTTTAGATGGTAACAACAATTGACCATCTCATCTCTCTTTCTGTTTACTAATAAAGTTAGTTATACTCAGCAAATGGACATATGGATTGGTAATATGTAACTATTACCAATCCATATGTCCATTTGCAGAAGTATTGTTAAGTTACAGGTTGCCATCAACTCCCGCTTACCATCCAGTTATCTCTTGCCATCAAGTTACTCCGTCATGTTACTGTTTGTCGTCTAGTTACTGCTTGCTGTCAAGTTACGGTTTGTTATTTAGTTACCACTTGCTACTAAGTTACAAATTGTTATCAAGTAACCACTTTCCGTTGTTGTAACGCTTGCTACCAAGTTACCGCTTTCCGACAAAGTACCCACCGCTTGCTACCAAGTTGTAAATTGTTAATAACTTACTACTTGTCGCTAACTGGTAAGTTGACGCAAGCAGTGGCTTGCGACGTAGTTACAAATCGCCATCAAGTAGCCGCTTGCTATTAAGGCACATATTGTTATCAAGTTACCACTCACCATCAAGTTACAAATTGCCATCAAGTTACCACTTATCATCTACATCAGATCCCAATGATTAAAAGCACACACGTGTCCATTAACGATTGCTGACTCACGCTATGGTAAGTATCTATGATACTTACCCCATTTGAAGGTATCGAGCACCGCGACCAATATGAACGGGATGACGCCAACCCACGTGGTGATGTTCGGCATTATGCTCTGAGCCGAGTCCATCTTGTCGAAAACATACGATAGACACGTGTTGAACAGGATGGCGGATGGACTGTACAAGAGGAGTAGGAAGGACAGCATCGTGATGGCTGAACCGTTGGTCAGGCTTGGGATATCGTTGAGGATGACCTGGAAAAAGATTTTATCTAGAAGTTTCTTCATCGGTGAAATAAAAAAGGTATAAATTGGGCGTCAAGACCAAGGGCGTGTATCCACGATGGGACAGGTTTGGGCGCTTGCCCCTCCCCCCTGGCATAACGAAGAATAAGTAGGTAACAGCCTTTCTGCATTACACAATCTGTATTTAAATTATGAGAAAATTGTTTGCTTTGCTCCACTTTGTATAAAATTGTTCACTTTGCTCCACCCCGGATAAAATCCTCATTACGCCCTTGGTTAATGAAGAATTGTAAGAGAAAAACTTTTCGTCCCCTCATATTGTTATTCTCTATCTCCACAACCCTTTTTTCTAAATTTACTCATAAATCTTTAAAGGTAGGAGGAATTGCAACCGCTGGTGTGTTATTTAAAAACAGATTAAAAAGATCATCGAAGATTAAATGCTAGCCAATATAGAAGTATTACGTAATACTCACAAGTACTAGTACTCCGGCGCTGGTGATGAGAACAATGACGATGAGTATCGTGAAGTACGTCAGGAAGTACATGGACATCGAGAGTCCGTTCACGCGCAGCTGATTCTTGGCTTTGATCTGGAATTAGAATATAAATCAATACCTAATAATGACTGTCCGAATACTGACTGAACTGACCGAAAAGTCAACTGACTTTTCAGTTGACTTTCAGTTCAACTGATTTCCATCTCAATGATAATAAGATGGACTAGGGGGTGTACAACTTAGTATTTAGTACGCACTGGACATGCGTGGTAGATTATGGCCCGAAACCCCCTAGTGATTTACTAGGGGAGGCATGTGCCCTGCATGTGGGACATTATAGGCTGATACAATTAAGTATTCACACCTTTGACTGTTCTGAATTAATTTTTAACTTCCTCACCTCTCTATCATAAACGATGTCGACAGCCAGAGTAACTGGGACCAGAGCGAAGATCATGCCCATAAAAATGGCGCACACCACATTGCCCAGGTTGAACTCTTCCTGCTGCTCAGTCTGCTGGAAGGGATGTGCCGCCACCTGGATTGGTTTGAAACTCTCCACTAGTCCTGATCCTGACATTAGAACCCTGGAAAGGAGATTTACTGAATGGTTTTCCGAAGTGATTGATTAGTTTGGTTAATTTACTATGCGAACAGCGCCAGGTTTTATTTCCGGTTAAACAAATATTTGGTCAGGAACAAATTAAGACTTTTTTTTTCTCTTAAATATCCCAACTACGTCAATACTTCGCAAAAAATCTAGCAATTTATTGTATACTAGCGACCCGGCCTCACTTCGCTTCGGTTTATTAAATTTGAAACAATCGGAATAAGATATTTTCTTGCGGTAAAATGGAGCCTATATGTTAAGTTAGACCTCTAGCAATACATCGGTGAAAACTGCATTCAATTCCATACAGTAGTTTTTGCGTGATGCGTGTACAAACATACAGACAGACAGACAGACAAAATTTCTAAAAAACTGTTGTTTTGGCTTCTGTTGCTCTAATAAAGACCCCCCACATTAGTTTTTTTTTCAATATCTATAATGTACAGACGTCGGTCTGTTACAATATTATTATATGTATAGATTTTAGAAGCCATTGCTATTATATTTTTATTAAAAAAATCAAGCTGTTATCTGGTTTGTTTCTTTTTAAAAAATGATTTTTTGTTTATGAACATTGTTTAAAACTCGAGTGCCTTATAAAGTGAAATATTTTACATTTAATTAAAAAACCCGAGTTTCTAAATAATTTCTTTAACAAAAAAAAAACGTTATTTAAAGACAGACGGATAAAGGTTTTTAAAAAAACGTTATTTAAAGACGGACGGATAAAGGTTTTTAAAAAAACGTTATTTAAAAACGGACGGATAAAGGTTTTTAAAAAAACGTTATTTAAAGACAGACGGATAAAGGTTTTTAAAAAAAACGTTATTTAAAGACAGACGGATAAAGGTTTTTAAAAAAACGTTATTTAAAGACAGACGGATAAAGGTTTTTAAAAAAACGTTATTTAAAGACGGACGGATAAAGGTTTTTAAAAAAACGTTATTTAAAGACGGACGGATAAAGGTTTTTAAAAAAACGTTATTTAAAGACGGACGGATAAAGGTTTTTAAAAAAACGTTATTTAAAGACGGACGGATAAAGGTTTTTAAAAAAACGTTATTTAAAGACGGACGGATAAAGGTTTTTAAAAAAACGTTATTTAAAGACGGACGGATAAAGGTTTTTAAAAATATCTTTACATTTCTTTTAAAAATGTTTTAAATGTTATAAGACAAAATATAGAAAAAGACATAGCAAAACATGTTTATATTTTGCTGTTCTCTCATGTTCTCAACAAAAAAAAACACCTTTATTTAAAGACATTTATTTAAGAATTTTATTTTAAGCTTATAAACATCCGCTTTTAAAACTATTATATTTTTTAACAAAAAACACTGTTTAATATGTCTTTAAATAAAGTTTTTTTCGTTGAAAACATGAGAGGACATGTTATAACAAATAACATAAACATGTCTTTCTATGTGTTAACATTTGTTTAAAGACTATATGATCGTACATACCTATAAATACTATTATCCAGTAAATTGATAATGATTGGCAAACTGTGCGTATATGTACTATTGTAATAGGCCATTATCTTTCCATATGGTATAAGACTGTCTTTTAAACTGAACGCCCCGAAATTCTCCATATCGAGAAGACTCGAGAAGTTTCCATCAAAATCCACTATGGGGTTTGCTCCAAGATTATCCAGGGATTCCCTTAAATCCTCTAGTTCCTTGAAATTGTCCTGTTCACTGAAGACTGCGATTGGGGTTCTGTTGAAGTATGCGTTGGGGTCGAGTTTAAGAGGTTGCATCCGAAAAAATACAATTTGCCGCGATTTCATGTATAGACCGAGGGCACAGGAAACTGGAAGAAGAAGATAAAGTAAATTCGCTTGCTTTTTTCGATATAAACTTTGATACATGCCCTGCGCCTTTCATCCTAATCTTAAAGCACATTCTCAATTACCCCTGCACTCGATTACCCCGATCAATTTTACGGTTGATTGAGAACATGGTTCAATGAGGTAAGTTTTTAGTTACCCTGATCAATCTTAGGGTTGATTAAAGCATGTTCTCAATTGCCCTGTTCGTAGTTACCCCGATCAATCTTACGGTTAGTCAAAGCATGTTCTCGATTGCTCTATTCGTAGTTACCCTGATCAATCTTACGGTTGGTTATAGTATATTCTCAAGTATCGCTGCTTCCAACGATCTAATTAACCTTAAAGTTTATTAGAGTATTTTTCAATTACCCCTCTTCTCTATTATCCTAATTAGCTTTAAAAGTGAATAAACTATGTTCTCAATTATCCGTGTTCCTAAAAATTGTGTAGATCGCAGAGTATGCATACAAGACAAATCTACCGGTTTTTTGGACCCAGTATCTATTTGTAAAAGGCACTTCGTTTGTATGTTAATTAAAATATTTCTATTCCTATAAATCCCATATTCGAAATGGACGAATACAAACTAATAGTTATTAACTTTTCAATATCATTTTATTCTTTATTAATTTACTAAATTCGTGGCTAAAACACCATAAAAATAATTTCCATGTCCTATCATATTTAAATATAAAAGTTACAATACTCACTAATAGGCATGAAGATCATCACATACAGCTTGTACGGGTCCCGTATCATCCTCACAGTCCTGATATAGACGAGGGCACAGAAGGTCCTCCAGCATGAAGGCCTGGTCTTCACCAGCTCCCCGAGAGCATCCACTGAGACCGGGACCTCTGGGGTTACCTGTCCAAATTCCAATTAAACAGTTGTATTTTATTTTGTAACCGATCTGAACTATCTATTTACGAGTATAGCGCATATGCGCTCAACGTGGTCGGTCTTTTGGAATTTGAGTCTCTCTAGTATAAGAAGTAGGAGTAATCAGGGTAATAGGGTATTCTTTTATTACTGTCATCTTTAAACGGGTCCTATTACGGGTAATAGGGTATCGAGGAAGTCATAACCTCACGAATGAGAGTCGAGAGTATATATATACTAAGGTTATTAGGGATATAAAATTTCGGATCCGGATACGGATATGGATATTTACAATACTTTTTACCGGTTTCCGTTACTAATATGTTTTAGAAAAACCTTTTTAAAGACATGTATCACTAACTGAAATCAATGGAAAATAAAACCAAATATGGGGAATAATTGCAACTTCACTTTTAAGGAATTGTATTAAACAATTGTACTGAACTAACAGGGTTAGATTTATACACCAATGACAAACATAATTATAACATTCCCCTGATTGTTTCTAAAAACTGTAGGTATTAATGAAATTATCAATCTTTAACAGAGCCGGCTCTAGCCCATGTAGCGCCCGGGTGCAATCAATACCCTGGCGCCCTCTAGTAGACTCTTTGGAGGCCTCGCGATTGGCGCTCGGCGCCCCCTAACACCCTGCGCCCGTGTGAGCCGCACACCCTGCACCAGAGGTAAAGCCGGCACTGATCTTTAACTGAGGAACAGTTATATCCCAAACTTAATCTTATTATATGAAATATACGGAAATTAACACTTCTATTTATAATCATTTTTATTATAATTATAACATACACTTTAAAAGAAAAACATTGAATCTATATTTATACTAATATAATAATAAAGAGGTAAAATTGTGTGTTTGTTTGTAGGTATGTTGTGGGTAATCTTTGGAACTACTGAACCTATTTCAAAAATTCTTTCATGAATAGTAGGCTACATTATCCGTGTATAATATAGGCTATATTTTATTTTTAAATATTGAAAAATTAAAACTTATAAACCGAAGCGAAGCGAGGGCGGGTCGCTATAGTTTATAATAAAATTAAGAAATAAAATAAATATCATTAAAATCCGACTAGCAGTTTTTTTTTTTTTTTTTTTTATAGATTAGTGGGCGGACGAGCAGGCGGTCCCACGTGATGGTAAGTGTTACCGCCGCCCATGGACACCTGCAACACCAGGGGGTATGCGGGCGCGCCGCCGACCTTGCAAAATCCTATTCACAGCTCTCTTGAAGAACCCCATATCGTAGCTTAATGGAAAGACCTCTTGAGGCAGTTCGTTCCACAGCCTACGGGTTCTCGCGTCATACGCGCTCAGACAGACGTACCTACACAAAAATTCCAAAAAATGTTGGTTTGGGCTACAAATACTAAAACTTTTGTTAAAAAATATTTAATGTACAAACACAGCTCTGTTACGATCTTATCATCTATACTATCTATACTAATATAATAAACAGAGAGTGCGAATTTTGTGTGTTTGTATGTATGTAGAGGATAATCTCCGGAACCACTGCACCGCACCTATTTGAAAAATTCTTTCACCATTAGAAAGGTACATTATTGCAGATGGACATAGGCTATATATTATGTGCAAAAATGCAACGTATCTATAAAAATGCCGGCACAGCTATAATATGTATTTTTTTAATAGGTTTACCTTAACATGTTCAACGCCATGCGTAGTGGAGTGCAGCGCGTGAGAAGCCGGCGGAGTTGGTAGTGACGTCGCCTTTGCTTGGTCTTTGTCATTTAATTCCTGCAATTAATTGCAGCCTATTAAATTGCAATATTCGTTTAAATTGGACTCAGGGAAGTAAAAAAAAAAAATTTTAAAAGAATGTAATTTATCTATAGAAAGAATATAGTGTCTACGAAATTTTGCAGATAGGTAACGAGTAAAAAAAAAATAGAATTGAAAAGGATAGAAAATAGAGAGTTGAGCAGAGAGAAGAAAATAGAATGCAATTACGAAAAACTTCTTATATGGCACAACTTTTTAAAGACATACGAGTATAGTAATTTATGGAGCCGAGCTGTCAAATGTGTAGGCGCCATTTTAGGTTATAAACAACAATTATTGCCGAGATATTTTATTGTATCTGTCTGTTCAATTAGGCTACAGGTCTGTGTGTTAAAATAGGAGCTATTATGAATTTTGATTTGAAGGGTAAGCGGGGGCTTCGTTTTGGCTGAGATTTTTCAAATGTTTTAAGTCAATAAGTTAGTTTCTAACCACAGAGCCACAGTTTTTAAGGCCTGTATACATTAGTGTAGACATACTCGTAAAAGCAAAATTCATTGTGAATAGATAACGTAGGATAACTGAAGATAAACTAGCGTGGCATACAGTCGTACCCAAAGTATTCACATACCTGGTAACTAAGAGTCTTGCTTTGTAGCGAGAGACTGCGAGAGAGAGCGCGAGCCCTCACTAACTTCACGGAAGAGACTCCTTCCACTGCATCTATCTCTTCCGCGTTCTCTCCTTCCAAACTGAGGAATACTTCTTCTAGTGTCGTCATTGACACGCCATAGCTTGTTACACCTAACACATGAAAACCGACGTTGATATTGTAGCATGTTGTATGTGGAAGGCACCTTATGGAGAAGGATTTTAGCTCAGCACAATTATGAACTTCAAAGTTAAATAAATATTTAGTGCATATTTGCAATTGTGCCCTCCTAAGAATATGTGTGTTAAATTAATCTATATAATAATAATAAATACTCTTTATTGCATACAATTGGTTATTACATGTGCACAAATAATAAATGACAGAATACAATAGGCGACCTTATCGCTAAGGCGATTCCAGGCAACCTTAACTAGGATAGAGAAAAATAAAAGGGATATATAATAGGTAGTGCAAACAGACCGAAATCCACAGATGGATCATGTTCAATATATACTTATCGATAATATCGATAATACATATAGTATAATAAATACATATAATAAATAAATAGATTAATAATATATAAATACATATATACATATCTACATCTACACTGCGCCCAATATCAATTCACAAATAAGTTGTCTATATTGTAATAATAACTATATTGTAGTATTGGAACAAAATGTAGCATAATAACGCCATTGTGACGTAATAACGCCATTTAAACCGTTTGCTTCCAAAATAAATGAAATAAACGAGAAACTAACAGGAGAAATACTTACCTAACCGATTGGTCTTCTCTCGTATCTCCTGTTCAATGGCTTGAAACAATGGCGGGAACAGATGAACAGCATAGTGTGGTAGAATGTAGGAAAGCTCCCGTCCATGCCTTCTTGCCTTTTCTGCTCGAGGCACGTGACCCCGCACTAGACGAGTGATTTGATGTTCTCGACAAGCACCTGTTTTGTAAAGATAATTAGGATGGATCAAATAAGTAAGTGAAGGATGGCATTGATGGACGAGAAACGTTATAGTAAAGCAAAAAAAATTGAAAACGATTGACTTAGGAAGGCGAGCTAACCACCGTTGTGCCCTATTAAAAGGGTCCCGACACAAACCGCAGCCCGGGCTTCATGAACCTTTAATTCGGCCCTTGATTAAATAAAAAAGGATTGTGGGCCGAAATCCTCTAGTGATTTATTAGAGGTCTGTGGCTTGCAGCGAAACGTTATAGGCTGATATCGAAATAAAAAGAGATCCTTGATGAATTAGTAATAAGTAATGAATTGGTAATGAAAGGAGCAGTATTAAGTAAGACACGATGAAATAGGAAGGGACCTAGAATAGATCCTTGTGGAACACCTATATTTTAATTATAATAATTAATGTTGTTAATTTTAGAAAATTATATATATTAATAATTAATTTCCGACATTTTGGCAATTCGTATGTTTGTAACATTTGATCAACTTTGTAGGTATTCTACATAAACGCCAAATGTAAATGTTATGTTATTGTTAACACAATCAAAAGCTATGGTATGTTCTACAAATTTGAAGGTAA
This sequence comes from Sesia bembeciformis, assembly GCA_943735995.1. Lineage (NCBI taxonomy): Eukaryota > Metazoa > Arthropoda > Insecta > Lepidoptera > Sesiidae > Sesia > Sesia bembeciformis. The sequence goes on along the minus strand of OX031045.1, from coordinate 1,459,288 downwards.
ATTTAGTTTCCGACTGAAACACAGATTGTCTTACCATCTAAAACCAAAGTCAAGTGGTATCCAATACCAAATTTGTTTTTCAAAAACAACGAAGTGCCAGCACAACGAACCTGCAAAAAAGATTAATACATTTTATCAGTAATTATTAAACAATCTTGTTGACTGAACTTAAAAACATATTTAATTACCCTGAATAGCTGGGTTTCTTAAAAAGGGATGGAAATGAACACTAACCCTTCCTTTACTGATAACAGCCTTCCTATCCCCCAAAATATCCGCTTCGTCCATAAAATGTGTAGTCAATAACAACACTTTCCCGCGCTTTGCTCTTTGGAGAATTCTCCACATTTGTCTTCTGGACACTGGATCTACTCCTGCTGTTGGCTCGTCAAGGATTATTATCTGAAATGCAATTGTTTTATTTATTTATTTATACTTTATTGTATACACACATATAGTACATAAAAATGAATTAAAAGCATGATGTACAACAGCCGAGCTCATATCCTTTGTACATAAATTTTATATTTACTTAAATAATATATTAATCTATAATTATTATCGTTTTTTTTCAATTTACTATTCATGAGACATGAGATTTAGAACAACTACATCTAGTTGAAAATTTCATCGATACTCTATTCAAGTTAAGAAAAGAGTTATGTCATCACTATCAGTCACGTGATTTCAGCCATTGACCAATTATGAGAGGGGGCAGTCCTCGATGGACCAATTAACGCTATTTTATGTTAAATTGGACAGAAGATGTTTTATTAATGTGAATAGAGTATAGTTGAGCTGTATCTTAATATCATGTCACCTGTCCAATAAGCTTTCTACTTTCGATGTTTAAGTACCTAACGAAATCAGTTGTCCCATCATGGGGTTTTATGGTGATTAAGTCAAGATTCCTACTAAAATATACAGTTACAGTAAATAACAAACAAAGCACTTATTTTTTACTTTTTTGCTTCAACAGTATCTATCGATTTATCGATATCTTCGAAGTTCGACTATGTTTTTTTCTATTGACAGTTATGACGTCTTTTCGACAGTTTATTTCTCATAACATAAAGGACTGTATGAGAATAAATTCTTTGTCAAATTACTTTTTAGTTTTCAACCTTTTCAACCTTAGTATTTTTAGTTTTAGATCTAAGACTAATCAAAGAAAACAATTCGGTCTAAATCTAAACAAAGAACCTTTACTAATTTTCCTATGGGATGTCAGATGTCTATTCTATCAATAATTACCTACCTTAGGATCTCCAACGAAAGCAATGGCGATGCTAAGCTTCCTCTTCTGTCCACCAGACAAATGTTTAGCAAAGACACCAGCTTGGTCTGCTAAACCAACTTCCACCATAGCCTTCTGCACTTCATCGTTAAGGGTTTTACGTGGTATACCCTAAAATTAATTACATATAAGGATGGTTAGAGTTCCAATGGTCATTGCTGTAAAAGTCAATTTAGAAGAAAATGATTTTATTAAAAGTCCAAGGAAAGATGATGACGTTTAGGTACCTACTAATTGGGGAAGAACGGTAGTTATTATAACCATACAGGTATTACTTATATTAAAAAGAAATTTTCAAACAAATTAGTAAATTCAATCATATCATTCCTTGAGGGGGAGAGTGCACGCTGCAATGCAACAGCCGCTGGGCGCGCTCGACTGGCCACGTTACCCCTCTCTCACAGAAGACTACCTTGAAATGTACTGCATTTCCCACTTTATCGTATTTCCCCAATGTACGTACGTGTTTCGGTAGTGAGTGAGATGTGCCAGAGCCCATTCTCATCCCATCCTATCCCTCCCCATTTTCTTAACCCGTTCTCCAAATCAATTCCTATATCTCCAAAGGTAGGCAGCGCATCCGGGGGCGTGCCAACATTTGTCATTTTGGACTAATGTAGGCATGTATCGCGGATGTCTATGGGCGACAGTATCCACTTACCATCAGGTGGACTGTATGCTCGTCTGCCGACTTCGTACATAAAAAAAAAAAAATCTAGAGCTTGAGAATATTCAAGACGCGAACAATTGTCGTATCTTTCACTCACCGTGACTGTGATGGCCGTACTGTGTTAGTGACGTCATTAACATAGTGGCGTATTCCCTCTCTAACTTAGATTTCGAAGTCATATAACTTAGACATTATACTTGATATTTTGATTTTGGTTTTACTAATCGATTTATAAATATCTTTAATTATTAATTATATAATCAGAATAAAATGCCGTATTATCAAAAGTGATGAGTATCGTGTGATTGATAATTGGATCGATGTAAAGAATTCTAACAAAACACTATATATAAAGACTTTAATTTAGTTCTAAAGTTATGGACTTGAGAGGATCACAAAAATCATAAATAATCAATACCTTTACAGCAGCGAAGAATTGTAAATGTTCGTTGACAGTCAGTAGATCAAACAACACATCCTGTTGTGGACACACACCTATCATTTGTCGGATCTCGTGCATATCGTTTGGATCCCTGATAAAAGAGTATACTTTTCAAATATATGATTATTTGGGATAGAAAGTACATCATACAGGTTCGCTAAGGATATGAATGAGCATATAAGGACTTGGTTAACAGGTCGACTGTCCCATTTCAAAACTCAGTAAGTACTATATTTTAATAAATTTTACAGAACCCAAAAAAATTCAAAACCTAGCGAAGTTAAAATCTAGGCAGTTCAATTCTGATCGTTATTACACACAATTACAATTGCGATAATGTTTAACATATCATAGTCATCTTATACGAGTATATTATTCGTTTCATTGTTTTTTTTTTATAATTTATGAGCAAGAACATCTTCTTCTCTCTTCTAACCGTAAAAAGAGATGCAATATACACCGAGTGCATCAAATAGAACATTTTGAAATACGCTCTACAAAAGAGCTAATTTTAATAAATATTTCAACACCTTCAAAATTGGTTGGTGCTCAACAACTGTTTAACTAAACATATGTCTTCCTTACCTAACATCCAATCCATAGACATAGGCAGTTCCAGCAGTGGGCGCAGTCAATCCCGTCAGGATGTTGAATAGTGTCGACTTCCCCGCCCCGTTATGTCCTAGAACTGCTGTGATTTGACCCTCGTATATACTGAGGTCAATTCCGTCGATAGCTTTGATTTCTGCCCGACGGCATTGGCGGAAGCTTTTCTGGAGACCAACGATTCTGATCGCTTCTTTGTCTTGAAGTTCCCTAAGGAAGGTGAAGTTACAAAATTATTTTGGAAGTTGGAAACTAAATTTGGAAGTTCAAAGTAAAGTAAATAAATTGATTTAGAAGATTATAGCGGAAACAGGAAATAAAATTGATCAAACAAACAAACCGTCGTGAACAGTATTGATGTATTGCCAGACCCCGTTTATAATCATTCATCGCATTGCCATCCAATACCCATTCTCTATTCCACAATAGATTCCATTCCATTTCCTTTATTTCTTAATTCATTACAAACACTTTTTCGAAATTTGTATTCCCAAAGCCTGAAAGGTAGGCAGCGCTGCTAAATATGCGCCAATGTTTGTCATTGTTGACCAATGGTGGTTTTAACCGCAGATATCCACAGATGACAATGACCGCTCCAATTCCACACTATCTAGCACACTTCACCATTCCATCGAATGAAATGATTGGTTGGAAAAAAAGGACAGGATAATTTTCGCCTCCCACGATCATATCGACGGCAAAACAGAATTATTTGTGACTAGCTGTTGCCCGCGACTTCGTCCGCGTGGACTTTAGTTTATAAACACCGTCTTTACCTTCTTGGGGGTATTTGGTATTTTCAAAAACGATCACACACATTATTTCTTATAGCTTATTTTTTATCGAACAAATGTTCGACGTGATTCTTTAAATTGATATAACTTTTTTATTTATGAACTGATTGAAATAAAACAAACACTAAATTTTAAGTGAGGCTTACCATAATACATTAGTGAAAACCGCACCCAAATCAGTTAAGCCGTTTCTAAGATTAGCGCGCACAAACGCACAGACAAAAATTCTAACAATCATTGTTTTGGGTTCTATTGCGTTGATAAAGGCCCCCAATAATATTTTTCTCATATAATTATCTTCCATGTACAGACAGCGATCGGTTACATTTTTATTATATGTATAGATTTTACTATACAGAGGTAAATAAATATACACAGGCAGGACAACGTCTGCCGGGTGCAGCTAGTGTATTATAAACACAAATAAAAAAATGTTACTAATACCTTTTCTATTTCGGAGAGCAGTATACATTTCGGGACTTTCCCTTTTCAGCAATACCTTCCATTGTAACTTACCTCGGCACAGGTTCAATATCCTTATTATGTGCAGCTTCGCCGTTAGAGTGGAAATGCACGGCAGACACGCGGCCACGCCGGCTGCCTAACCAGAATGATGGCAACAAGCAAAACCAGGGCTTCTGCTTGATGCCGTATTCACCTGTGAGGGTTGGAAAGTGTGAGTATGAGTTATGGAATCTTAAGTTTAATTAATAGTCAATATCCATTACTCATCACTGTCTAGGAAAACTTCTCTTCCCGTTGTACTTAATTATTTCCCTATTCTACCGAACAGTTTTTCAAAGAAATGGAAGGGATCGTATTTAAAACTGAATTAAAATATAAAATATCCATAAAATAAGTAATAGTAATAATTATGATAAGTGGAATCCATGTACAGTACAAGGTGCTCAATATGGTTACCTATATATTGAGGGTATTGTAAAACCTCAGGGCTGTAAGGCATTGGCACACAATGCATTGGCGGCCTTACTTCGCTGTATTACAAGGCTAATGCGTGGCGCGAGATGATGGACGGCCATAGGTTGCGTCCAGAGTGGTCGCGGAGCGGACAGCGGAATCCGCTCCGTATTTTTCCATATATTGGCTGAGATGTGATCGGTATGCGGGGCGGGGAGCGGATCCCGCAACGACGCTGGCGAGAGTTTTGAGCGGAAACGGACAGTATAAGTCCGCTACGATTTCAACTGCGAGTTAGGCAAGTCCGGTGACTCTTGAAAGCCATTAAGGCCACAAGGATTTTATCATTCCGAAAAAAAAAATGCCAGTTAGTGTATGTATGTAGTTTCTATAATTTTGACGTTTCTCGAGCATAAAACCCAAGTAAAAATGGATGTTTTTCAAGTAGAACTTCTACCGGTTCTGTGCAGAGCATACGCTTCGAGATGTCCTTAAAAATAAATACGCACAAGGAGCCTAGGTCTCGAGACCGAACACAATAAAAATATATTCGGAGCCGGGACATCGACATTTGAAACTCGGCCGTAATGATAGCTATGTAACTCACTGGGTATGACGGCGTCGAGCCAATAAGCGGCGAGGCCATAAAGCACGGTGTCGATGGCCATCATGATGAGGCTGCCGCCAAATGGTACACCCGGCCCACTCCACAGGTTGTCCCACGTCACTCCCACCCCAGCCATATCCAACACTAGCGCCTGCGACAAAGAAAGTGTCATCTGAGCGAATTTTTTAAATTATGACTGATAATTTTTCCTGAAATTGATACATGACATGATCGATATTGATTTTACTTAACTAAGACAATGAGGTCCTGATTAATTTATCTAGTGTATTTTTGTATTTTTTTGAATTGTGATTAATTTGGATGGCCTAATTTAGTGGTGAAATGTGATAAAAAGCCTTATATTGTATTAACATATTCAGCAAATAAACGATTTGATTTGAAAAATGTATCATAATGACATTTATGGACTGCAAGATATCATAAAAAGTATTTTCTTTTGGAAATAAGTGATACCTATTTAAAAAGAACATTTCCAAAAAGAAAAATTCTTTAAACGCGGTCTTTGTTTCACCTATTATTCACCTCCTATAAAAATGGTCCTTCGAGCCGGATATTAAACGCGTACCTTGTCCATGGCGAGCGCGTAACAGCTGGAGCTGATGAGCGACACGAACCAGAAGGCGAGCGAGTCCGCGTTGGAGACGAACACCTGGATGAAGTACAATCCGCTCATCAGATTCACCGCAAAGCTGCCCAGGATACCAGCCGTCTGGAAGAAGTTACATTACACTATTAGCAGTGTCTTTCCACTGCTGAATGTACTACTGAAATAACGCAGAAGCTCATTGTTCAGTTTGTTCAGTATTGAATAGCAGAATCGATTCTACTTTTAACATTAGGTGAGGGGGAGAGTGCACGCTGCAATCCAACAGTTGCAGGGCGCGCTCGACTGGCCAGGTTGCCCCTCTCTCACACTGAAGACTACCTTGAAATGTACTGCATTTCCCACTTAATCTTATTTCCCTAATGTACGTACGTGTTTCGGTAGTGAGTGAGATGTGCCAGAGCCTATTTCCATCCATCCCTCCCCATTTTCCCAACCCTTTCTCCAAATCCATTCCTATATCTCCAAACGTAGGCGCGCATCCAGGGGAACGTTTGTCATTTTGGACTAATGTTGGCATGTATCGCGGATGTCTATGGGCGACAGTATCCACTTACCATCAGGTGGACTGTATGCTCGTCTGCCGTCTTTGTACATAAAAAAAAAGGTTTTTCTCATGATCAGTACAATTTTAGTATATAATTTATGCTACGCGCGAAGCCCGAACAGCGTCGCGCGCGCCGCTGCTATGCCCGGTCTGAGTTATGAGCGCTACGAATGTTTTAGACACGACATCAAAACCTTACATTTAATTTATTCCTTAAAATAATTTTATTTTTCACTAAAACGGTTTTATATACTTTTAATTGGTTGACATGTTTCAGGTTTTGCGTTATTTTGGTGATACGTTGTATATTATATACTTTTTTTGAAACATTGTATATCTTCTCTCCCGAGACCTATCAGGCCATCAGCGTGTCTCTCCGGTGCTGGATACAAGCCTCTTCCGACATTAACAAAAATCTTACAGGAGATATAACGTGAAACATCCTACGTCCAGGTCAACTGTAGACTTAGAGAAAGTCTCAAGAAGTGAGTGGTTGAGAAGAGCGGTAAAACACAAGAAATTTAAAAGTGAAGATCGCTAGGTTAGCAAGTTTAAAAATCTTACCCTGGCTCTGTCAAAGAATGGTGTGAGCATGAACGCGAAGGTGATGATGGTAAACCCGAAGAGAAGCATCAGCAGGAATATTAGAATGTATGAAGAGTGCTGGAACACCTGCAAAACGAAGATAAGATATTAAAACCACAAGGTCGGCGGCGCGCCCGCATGCCCCCTGGTGTTGCAGGTGTCCATGGGCGGCGGTAACACTTACCATCACGTGGGACCGCTTGCTCGTCCGCCCACTAGTATATAAAAAATACGGAACTGGACTTATTCGCAGACGGTTTGCTGACTTTCAAGAACAAAGTCGAACGCGCTCTGACTACAGAGCGCCATGATTAGGTCTCGATTTACTTTGTTCTCACTCATTTTACTAACCTTTCTTTAAATTACTTGCAACCACCAGCTTAATTACGATTTTTTTTGCAGAAATTTAAATCATACTCTGGTTACATTGTTGAGATGCGTATACAATATACATACTATACTAATATGTTGATATCTTGCTTTGTGATGCAAAAATAAATAAATAAAGAAAGAAAGAAATTTAATTGAACGCACACAAAACACCATAATATATAAAATGTAACATTGTGCATTGTAATTGTGTGTGGGCAAAAAGCTTGTCGGAAAGGTAAATTTTACTATTTTCAAAAAATTGCTATGTATAAAAAAAATGTATTATATGTTGACTTTTACGAGTAAGTCACTATGCAATAGCATATCGTTTGTATGTAGAAAATTTTTGAAGTTTTTTTAAAAACTTTGGACCTTCAAAATACTTAGAACTACTAAACCAATTTGGGTCATCTATCAATGTAACTGAAACACGTATAGACCCAAACAATTTTTGTGCTGTGCATTTCAATCTAAAAATTACAAGATGAAGTGTAGAACAAGTAACCAATGATTTTCTTACCTTCAGAGTGAAGAGTAGAACTGTGCTGACAAGTGAGAGTATTGTGACGAAAACTGCGTAAATCAGGAACCAGGAGCCCCTGAGAACAACACAAGTTTTGTAAGAATGCCAAAGTGACCGTAACCAGACCTTTCATTGTCCAGTCCAGGATCTCTTCACGCACATCGTCTCGTGCACGAGGGATGTATGGCCCTTACAACGCCACGCTGGCCAACCGGATTTGCGAGTCTACTCTTTATAGGTGGAAACATTCTAAAAAAGGGTTCTACCCTAAGAGGTCCACTTTAACCAATAATTTACCTGTGGCCAAGTGGCCGTTTGGTGTCGTGTGGGTTAAGAATAGCACCAACCCATCTCTTCCCATGCGTGGGAATATCTTCCCGCATGTAATATAATCACATATAATCTCTTCCCGTTTCTTGTTGATTGCACGATGCACCGCCCTTCGTCTTTCCGTTTAACTAAAGGTTGACCGGCAGAGAATGCCACTAGGCATTAAGTCCGCCTTTTGTACAATGTTTCTTCGTGCATTAAAGTTTCAATAAATAAAATATGTATCTAGAAATTAAAACCAAATTTCCACTCACCAATAAACAGAATCTTTCAGCCCCATAATCCTCATCCCCTCCCTAATCTTCTTCTCCTTCTCTCCCACGACGAACATGAGCAGGTAGGTGATGAACTGTGATAGCGTCATCACCATGTACATGGGCATGATGACTCGGAAGATGACCAGCCAATCGCCGGTGTGCTGACGTTTGGGAAACTGTCGTAAGTCGATACGAGGAGGGGGAAATGCTGACCCCGTGTCCAGCTGGAAGGGAAGATTTTTTCTTTAATAAAGATTATATGTGGTCATTGCCAGAAATGAAGATCACAATTCGGAGAGACTCATAGTGACTGGTAAGGTGGAGGGAAAGAGTAAAACCTTGTGGGAACAGCAAGAGCCGACAGCCGACCAACGATAAAAGTGTCGTCACGACCCAATGCGAACCGGATCTAATAGTATAAGTACAAAAGACTCACTCCCTAAGAACGCTCCATAAAACCTACATAAAATTTGGTTCAACGCGAGCCAAATTGAATCGTACGCTCATCGGAGAAAGGCGGTATTAAATTGAACTGCTGATGGTCACAGACACAATGACAGTCCGTGCTTGATTCACAAAGGTTGTCACCCGTAATTATAATAGAATCAATTATAGTAGTTTTATTCGTTTAAAAATACAAATTTAAATTTGTTCTTAAATAAAATGTATTATACCTACTTACCGCTTTTTTAAACGCTTTTATTTGCGCGTGCGTTACAAAGAGCTCGCGGCGACGGATTGTATAAACTCCTGCGCAGGGGCTGCCGCTGTACGCATATTTTCGTACGTAAAGTACGGAGTAGGCCAGGCTTGGCCGAGGACAGAAACAGACGGCGCAATATGGCTTATTGCAGTCTGATCACGCAATCAGTTTCTTGTTCTATCTGATCACGACGTGAGTTTCGTCCGACAATAAGTAATCCATAAACGTGGACCCTTAACAGTGAGGAGAACGACGCAAAGAGGATATGTGGGCGTCCCTTTTGGTCTTCATCAAGACACTCAATGCCATGAAGCCGAAAATTACGGAAGGAACTGCTAACTATTTTTTATACTGAGCTACGACATGCGATTCTTTAAGAGAACTGTGAATAAGATTCTGCAAAGTCGGACGAGAATGGAAACCCCTTAGGTGTTGTTGGTGACTACGGGCGGCGGTGACCACTTTCCACGTGTGCTGTGCTGTTCCTTCTATAAAAAAGGGTTCAGATAGATGATCCAGATTGGATTTATGGGCAGATTTGGAAACTAGAATAAGTGTCTGAGAAGATAATGTAAATAAAGAAAACGACAATTTGATAAAGATTCAGAGAAAGAAAATTCAACATTCAAATGCAATAAAAATTAAATACTAAAACTATGCAAAAGTTACAAATAGTTTTAGATTCTTTAGAAGAAAGCATTTTAAAGATGACGAAATCGCAATGTTTTTTCGGTTCTTTTTACAAAAGATGGTGGCAAACAAGAAGACAGTTCACCTAGTGGTAAGTCACTACTTATAACCTACACTACACTGCCTCTTTACACTACACTGTGTCTCTACACTGCCGCCATGCAATATTCGAAATACATGTCAACATCAGTCAGAAAACCTTTTGTTTATGTGTAAGTTTGGAGTGGATAGTAGATATATATGCGAACGAAGTCGCGTGAGCAGACAGTAAGAAATAATTGAGTTCAAAATCTTTACCTTAATTTTAATATAGTCAATCAGCGACTGCAGTGCCAGAAATCCAGAATAATAATACTGGAGCACAGGACAGGTGTCTTCCCTGTGCATTTCCGACAGAGGGATGAGCTGTCCTCCCCTGGACCAGTCGGTAGACCAGTCTTTGGAGGCGGTTCTCTCCCGACATTTGGCGGGAGACGTAGTGAGGGTGCGGGTGGAGGGTGTGCCGGCGCGGGAAGGGTTGGTTCTTATTGTGTATCTGGAGAGAAAGTAGAGCAATTTATTAGAGGATCCAGAACGTCCAGATTCAGATTCAGAATTCAGTTGATCGCAACGATACCTATACAATATCGGCCAATCGAGCGTTCGCACAAATACAAACTTATTTGCGGCTCATTATCAACATATTTAATAGGCGCCTAGGTCGCGCCAAGCGCAGATACAACGTTGTAAAACAAATCAATTCATTCAATTATAGCTACGATTATGAACTTTAAAATCTCCCTAAAAACTCCTTTACGAACGCAAAAAAAGTTAGTAATGGTTCGAAAGCTCGATTGGGCAATGGTTAAACCTAGGTTAAACGCTAAAGGAGTTTTAATAGCCTAGGAATTACTCTTCCTATTCTCGACTTTCATTAGTAAGATCATGAGTTCAATTTGCATTGGCCTGCGTGGTGGATTATAGCCCGAAATACTCTAATAATGACTAGAAGAGGCCTGTGCCCTGCATTGAAACGATGTAGATCATCGATATTGTATCCTCGTAATCATTGATATAGGCCATATCACAGTTACTAAGGAGGTTCCATTTTTTATGAGAATTATATCTTACATGATAAATAGGCGATTGTCATATCATATCATAGACTGTCTTTTTGAGAATATGTCGTTTTGCAATCAAAGCGATTTAATGACTAACTTAAGTGGTTCTCCAAAAACGCTAGGGTCTGTATGGAAGATAACCGCTATGGGGAAATTGCGCGCGTTGTTGTGGTATGCATCGTTGAGCTCCGTGGTGTTGTTGTAACGGATCCAGTTGATGGCGTGCTGACCGGAATCCATCAGCATGCCGTTGATTTCATCCAGAAAACCCTAGAACAAAAGAAACTATTGGACAAGCAGAGACGGAACTAGAATAAGGAGTAAAAAGTAAATGATATGAACGCAATATCGTGTTTAGTGGCGAGCTTTCTCAGATTATACTCAGCAGGTGGTAAGATACATCTTCTTCGTTGTATGCCTTCCGCACTTAAGGGTTCTACTTCAGCTCTGTGTTCTGACAATGATAAGACTAAAGCCGAGCTGGACGCCCATTCACTACAATTGTACATCAATGGCATCAAATATGAAACATGTATTCTTTAAGTCGACAAGTTGAAGATGTCTCATGATGAATAAATCAGTGATCAAATCTTTAATAACGGATTATAGCACCGCTGAAGGTAAAGTAAATATCTTCCCGATGCTAAATATAAGTTCTTCTCAATAACATTCTACCATTAATTTACCGACCATTTAATACGTTACACTTTTTATTACTGCAGATTCGTTTTGTGGTCTAACTTTCTTACACATGCCAGGAATCGTACACGGGTTTGTCATGGAACGCCTAAGGAACGTGTTATGCCAATTTCAAGAGAATTTGCCAAGGCCTTTGTCAAGGTGAGTTTCGCTTCTTTGTTCAAAGTGCCAGGTCAAGGCCAGAGTAATATGCTTATATTAGGGGAATACACACAAAGGGAAACAAGAACGGTACAAACTCGATAGCTTGGGATTTGTCTCTATGAGCTCAGATTCAGGCGGGTTTTGCTGTGATTTATAGCTTTAAATATGAATATTAGGTCTTTACCCATGAAATTGCCGTTTTTTTGGACAAAATCAATTAATTTGTTTTTGTATGAACATTATGTATTTAATAAATGGAAGTATTGTCCAATGCAATCAATCAATGCACTTTTGCCATTTTAATGGAAGTTGCTTGATGCCTTTACTATAGAACTCCTGGGGACGGGAATCGTTGAATTTTTTGAAGGAGTTTTTCACTGACTCATCGGAGTTGAATTTTTTCCCCTGTAAAATGTTATCCAAATTCCGAAAAAAGGGAAACCAGTAAGACCGAGGCCTGGCGAGTACGGTGGGTTTCCAGTTTCCAATCGAAGCTTCTGTAACTGTGTCGTGCAGTGTGTGGGCAAGCGTTATCAAGGAGACGTTTGGGACATTGTTAGGCTGTGTCTTCTGAGTTCAACCATTGTGATGAACGTTTAAGATTATCATACACTATACAGGATCCACTTCTCTTCACAAGTGACAATACGATTCGGAATCCCTTCATTTTTGTGCCGGTCCAGCAAAGTAAGGACGCGTGTTTGCAGCTGACTTTCATTAAGTTCTTAAGGTACCCATTTTCCGAGCTCCTTTACTTTCCTGATTTCAGGCAAATAAATCAATATCGTTTTGTCACTTACCCCAAAGGCTGCTGTTGCTAACTCAGACTTGGTTTCAGATGAATCCGCTTCCACTATTGCTTTCAATTCGTCATTGTCGACTTTAAACTCTGGTCGTCCACGGGGCTTGTTCTTGAGGTCGAAATTTCCAGAACGGAAACAATCAACCTAAAAACGCACACCGTGCGTTCGTTTGCGGTATTTGGCTCGTACACATCGTTGATATTGCGTGCCGTCTGTGCTGCGTTGCAGCCACGACGGAACTCATTTAGGAAAGTAACACGAATTTTTAGCTTTTCCATGGTCGCAACCAAAACGATATCTAAGCATAAAGTCGTTTGACGGAAAAACAACTGAATAACTGATTTTGAAAGAGAATGTCATAGCTTTAATTTGAAATTAATTTGTATGTTTGTATGTTGTAAGTTCCAAGCCAAACCCAATATAGTTCAAAGTGGCCATATACGGCAATTTCATAGGTAACGTCGTAATAATAAAATAGTAAATATACTAATAAAAGAGCTTATTGCTCATGACTTCGCTCACGTGGTACACGCACTAAACTCTTGTATATTAAAGCTTTGGGAAGAAATAACCTACATTATAGTGAAAACAGTAACACAATCCATCCAGTAGAACCGAACTAATCGGACAAAAGATCAGACAGACATTGCATTTCTATATCTATACTTCTATATTAATATAATAAAGAGGTAAAATTGTGTGTTTGTATGTGTTTGTATAAAAGAGGTATGTTGGGGCTAATCTCTGGAACTACTGAACCGATTTCAAAAATTCTTTCACAAATAGGAAGCTGCATTATCCGTGTCTAATATAGTCTATACTCTATTTTGAAATTTTGAAAAAAAAACTTATAGACCGAAGCGAAGTGAGGGCGGGTCGCTAGTTATTATAAATATAGAGATAATATGGAACTCATTGTTTCAATCTTTTTATCAAATTTCACTAATAATAAGAATATTTTACATCAATCCAGGCGATACGATTACAGTTACAATTACAGGTTATGGTGCCAGAAATATGGGAAAGCATTCACATACCATAGTGCCATTGGCATTCTGCCAATCAGCAACAACAGCCACGGAATGGTTCTCGGGAAAGGCGTCGTGGTGGATGCGGAAAAGTTGACCAGGTTTCCTCACTTCAGGAAAGTTGGGATTCGGCACCAGCATCTTCAAAAAGATCAGCACACCAAGCGAGTAGAGCGGGACGAGAACCTCCTGGAAATCATCACACGTACACTGTAGTGTGCTGCTTATTTCTGCTGCACGTAATTCAGTACAGCATAAACATACAGCACAATATCGCTGAATTAAGCCAGCACCCTTGCTTTCAATTCTTTGAATAAATTAACATCTCCAAAGATTTTTAGAGAAGAGTAAATTGGTCTAAATACTACTTTTGTTATGAAATACACAGAAACTAAGGGTCGATTTAACAGGTAAGACATACGTATACAAGGGGATGGCTATTAATCTTGACCTACCACTGAATGCTTACTAAGTATGTTCCATCATGAGAAGGCAAGTTTTTGAGAGACCAAGACTAAACAAATATTTCAGATCCGTCATCACCTCTCGCATTGCTTTCTGGAAGACCTCTTTCTGGATATCTGGTATGCCTTATCTGTCTTAACCAGCCCGTACTTGATGAAATTAGCCCAAAAGTGAATATTATTTACTTAAGAATCTCTGCTTGTAATTCAGCTGGTCTTCTTTTTCAACATCCGTTATTTGGAGCTAATTCAATAGAGTTTATTGTACGAGTAAACTTGTATTAAACCATGGGAATGTCCTGATGTCTCGTTTCTTTACTACCAAGTTCCTAACGACTGTGAATTAAGCTATCTTTTTTCTAAAGCATACTATTAGTACTACGAAGTCTACTAGCTATTCAGTAATTAAAAAGTGTTCACGACTTCTACGTCTACATACGTCGACCATTCTACGGTCATATAAAAATGTCATGTAAATTAGTTACTTACTTCACGATTTCCACTTACCGCAAGAGTTTTTCTGGTGTCCCGCTTCTTGAGCAGCAGGTTCCTGACAACCGTAGCCCATAGCTGAGGCCAGAAGTTGGCCGGAGGGCGGGTGCCCATCGCGCCACGCAGCCGGCTACCTATCGCCACGCAATCTTCTATGCACGCCTTCTTGGGACATTTTCTGTAAAAAATCATACCGACAATCTTTGATTTTGTGTGGAAAATTAGAATTGTTACACTCTATAAATAGGATTACATAACGTGGGCTAACTTGGAAATGGTTGAAAAGCGAATGTAATAAAAAATGTAATAATGGATTAATTAGATATTTCGTGCTGTCAAAAAGACTGGTTTATTTGTAATGATAAAGAAGAAAGATCAATAAATATGCTAGAATCAGCATACTGAAGCGGAAACGGTTTGCCATATTTTCCACAAGACCAATGACCGATGAGCTAGGCTAGTCCTAGAATGGAGGCCACATACCTAGAAGCGCAGTGTGGAAAGTCCTCCGATCAGGTGGTCTTACGTGGTTGGTGGCTGGATGAGAAGAGTTGATCGTGTGTGCTGGCGAGCCTTGGGAGAGGTCTATATCCAGCAGCGGAATAGGTAGTTTAAATTTTACTTAGTCAAATTTTACTTTACACCTACATATTAAATTTTAATGAGAATCAGGGATGCCATTAAAACACCTATACACCAGATCCCAAGTTATAGAAAAAATAAATGAGTTCATATAATGAGTTCGAAAAAATAGAAAATTATAATCCTTTCCCTGTAGCAAACTTGCAATGACGACAATCAGCAGTTAATTGACATCGTTTCATTCTATATTCTATGAAAGCTGCTATAGAAGTCAAAATCACGAAAGTTGAATTTATAGCAAGTAAATTATTAAAAGCCTAGCCCCCTCGGCGCCGTGGCTCCGGTGCACTATGCAGGTTATCATTATTGCACCCCCTCTAAGGAATAAATACCTTAAACATTCCCGGTAGGTACCTAGATTGAATACTGACTTGTGTATATGACTTCGTCACCTTGGACCCTGTTCTGCGTTATTTAACTTCTGAAATTACTTAAATGGAATGGGCTCTGACATATCTCACTCACTGCCGAAACACGTACGTACATTGGGAGCATATAATTAAAGTAGGAAATGCAGTAGATTTCTCGGTAGTCTTCTCTGAGTGAACTGTAAACATTTTAAGTGAATATAATCATTGAATTTTGTTTTCAAACAACGATAAATAGCTTTTAAATATGTATTTAAATATTTTATATTTTAAATATGATGCTATTATAGCTATACCATAGCTATAACCTCCGCTCCACAAATAAATAAATAAATGAAATCCGTTTGTAAAATTAAAGGTTCTCAAGCCCTGGTACTTCTTATGTAGATTCTGTACCGACACACCCTCATGGCCGGGATTGGATAGAGTCAAATGGTCTAATGTTACAAATAAATCAATTTTTCGCATGACAAAGACACAAACTCTCCCGATTTCTGTCAATAAAATGCGAAATCTATCTATCTGACTGACCATGAACTAGTGTTGTAGAAATGAGTGCTGAGCGCTTGACGCTCGAGCGCTAAGTGAGAGCCAAGGGACTTTTAAAACTCGATAGTAAAACACTCGTGAGGGTTAAAAGTCCACATATTTAACGTTTGACGTTCTTAATTAAACCTTTGAGTACGCTTGAAACGCTCGAGCGCTCATTTTAACAACACTACCACGAGCTATTTCCCTTTCTTTGGTACACTTCGTAAGGACATTAAGTGAATAAAGGAGCTGGTAGTCCTAACGTTTCCCAACTCCTTCTTCTAAACTAACTTAGCCTAACCGACCTTGCAGAAACCTAAAAAGGTTTGCCTACACTAGTTCAATTATAATAAATTAGCATGTGTTGTCATTAGCCGTCAATCATGTTATTAAATCATGTTTAGAATCTTTATTACGATACACTGCACAGAACTGGGGGTTTCCTTGTTCATATATTCCGTGTACTTTGTACTTGACTGATTACTTACTTTGTTACTTGACTTTGTACTTGTATCAGTCTTTAATGCCCCACCGCAAGGCACAGGCCTCCCCTAGTAAATGACAGTTAGAGTAATTAGAGTATTGGTATGTTAGAGTAATTAAATAATTGGTACAGGCCTAGTAATTAGAGACGCGAGTCAAATTTCTCTCAGCGCGTCTACCTGTACATTTTATAGCGAAAAACATTTTCTTGCAATACTGTTCAGTGAAATGGGTATCGCGCCGAACGGTACTGTCACGGTGTATCTAATGCGCGGCCGTGAACGGGCGTGGCGGCCGTGAACGGGCGTGGCGGCCGTGAACGGGCGTGGCGGCCGTGAACGGGCGTGGCGGCCGTGAACGGGCGTGGCGGCCGTGAACGGGCGTGGCGCCCGTCTGTCTAGCATGTTGAGATCAAGTAGGTAATGGAAATGCAGATAATTTTATTGAAATGTGTGTAATATGCTATCATATTGATTGTACTTGAAATTGGTATGTTTTATGGTGTGTTCTCTTCAAAAATTACTTACAGGCAGAACACATTCATTCCTAGAGCCAGTAAAGGTTTTTGAATGGAAAGTGCACACTACAATCCAACAGCCGCTGGGCGCGCTCGACTGGCCACGTTACCCCTCTCTCACAGAAGACTACCTTGCATTTCCCACTTTATCTTATTTCCATAATGTACGTACGTATTTCGGTAGTGAGTGAGATGCGCCAGAGCCCATTCCCATTCCATCCTATTCTATCCCTCCCCATTTTCCCAACCCTCTCCAAATCCATTCCTATATCTCCAAAGGTAGGCAGCGCATACGGGGTCGTGCCAACGTTTGTCATTTTGGACTGATGTTGGCATGTATCGCGGATTTCTATGGGCGACAGTATGCACTTACCATCAGGTGGACTGTACGCTCGTCTGCCGCCTTCATCCATAAAAAATAAATGGTATTAATACATTTTGTATTAATTTAGACGTTGTTTTGCACAAAAGCAATACTCGTCAAGAAAGCCATGGCAAATTGTCCACCGTCGGGCCCTTAACTCGTATAAATAACGTCTGAAGAAATTCAGACTAAACTAGCGAGTTTAGTCGGACTAAATAAACAAAACGCACCCAACGCGACTGCATGCGGTTATATAAAATTGTTAATAGCATAGTTTCAACGAGTCGTGGAAAAAAAAAACTTTTATGTCCCTTCAACATGGACATTTTCAGCAATTGTTTATTCTTGTATGTTACAGCAATGTTGCTCGTAATAATCCCGTTATTAGAATGTGTCGCATATTTTTTTACTTCATATATTTTAGTATTATATATTTCTTATATTCTTATTAGAATGTATCGGATATTTCTGATATTTTAGTATTATAACACATTTTTTTACTTCATATATGGCAATGATGCAATTAGTACATTCTGCCTATGTCAAGTTTTTTTCGTAACAAACAACGTATCCTATCAAAGTCCAGTCCCGTCGAAGTAAGTCGGGAGTCGCTCAGTAAAGTGAAAGTAAGATCACTGATGACAGAAGAGGAGTCCTTGGAAGAACACGAAAAACGCAGTTCCACGCTTTTATTTCATTAGCACAAATACCATGAAAAACACTTTGAAGTTTAATAAACTATCACTATTAAACCACAAAACATAAACGTTTATTACATAAATCAAACGAAAACTCAACTTCACTTCTCGGGTTTCCGCAAAAAGTCCTATAACATACTTGTTATTTATTTAGTCTAAGGGCTCCTTCAAATAACTATTAACCCTAATAGCAGCGCGACAGTAGCGCTGCTGTCGTATGGTTAGATTGTCTAGTGTTCTTCACGATGGACTATGATGAACAAACACCGCAGTTGATTCTTGAGACGGAAACAATAAACGAAAAGACATTAAACATCCCAGAAGTCACTGCTTACCTTTGTTTTGTCTATGGCAACGAGGTGGATTTATTAGCAAAGCAAAATTTGTTTTTCATTTATTTTCACTCTCGAGCAAAAACAACGTGTGCTCCGTTCACTCGTCGTTCGATGAACTCTCTCGCGCTGCGCTTGCGCTGAGGCCGCGTGTTTTAATTTTGTGTAAAAATAAAAAGGAACAAATTATTTCACTTGTAAATGTGTTTTTGATGTGTTAAAAATCAGCTAAATAAAAATTTAATTGACAATAATTTTACTAACAAAATTTGATTAACACTTTATCACGATTTAATAAAATTTCGAACAGCTAAATAAATTGCATTGATTATTCCAAAATCTCATCCGCTTACAATTTAATTATTGTACCGAACGAATGATTGATTGATCAGACGCAATTTTATTTGATTGGTGATTAATACAATTCTACTGCCTCAAAAATATCCTGATAGGTCGATTTGTTGTAAATACCAGTGAGATTATGTTGATGTGGGTGCAGCTCAGGCCGTGAACATCTAATTAGCGTGCCAGTTGTCGTCCCAGGGGCCACGACTGTCATTTCGATTTGTGTGTATCTCCTATAATTTGTTTCCCGTAAACGTAGTTGCATTCTTTCATTTTTCTATCTTGACCATTGGAGTCCAACTTTGTCTCAATGCCAATCTCAACTGAATGTAGAGTATTTTCAATTGATAGAAACTAAAATTAAAAAAATCGGTTAAATATTTAATCATAAAAACACCGATCAATCGTTGTCTAAAATATTTTCACTTTTGTATGGCATAATTATTTTTAGAGATGATCAAAAAGTATTATGTGCCATTTAAAGTAGGTATATCTATCGAAAGTATTTTAAGCCCCAAGAATGGTCTTTTAGATAATGGTTTTATTTTAGAATAATGCGTAAAAAAAATAAGAGCCGATCGTTTTCAATAATTGTTATATTAAACAAATTGCTGATCAATTAATAATTTTCGCTTATCAATCTATAATTTTCGCTGATCGAAACTCAAATAAAATACTGATCAGTCAAATCATACACCGAATGAAAACCTAAGATACAATACCATACGATTAGCCTGAGTCTCTCCACTACTGGATATAGCCCTCTCCTAATTAGCGACCGTCATAGTACGACGTAATAAGTAATAATACTAACGCTTACCCGCAGCTTCGTCCGTGAGGAATCCGGTTCCACATCTATTAGTTAAAGTAGTTAGATAGGTATATCTAGATAATTTCAATATACGAGTACGTTCCTAGTAATATCATACTATCATCATCTAGATATATAATATACATATCTATTTATATATCTAGATACTGGCATGTATCGCGGATATCTATGGGCTACAGTATCCACTTACCATCAGGTGGACTGTATGCTCGTCTGCCGCCTTCGTCCATTAAAAAAATATATAATATATGTCACTGAAATAACGTAAAACGTTAAACACGTCAGCTAATCTAAAATATATAATAAAATAGTAATGACTGGGCGCCTAGACGAGGCGAGGTGCGGTCGGCGCTCGTTGCCCGTAGCTAGAATGCACCTGCTCGAAGACTAAAAGACATACACGTAGAAATAAATAAAGTAGAATATAGATATCTCGAGATTAGTGCTAACAAACAGACAGACAAATATTGATTTTAACATATAGAGATATATTGCGTTTTATTTACTAAAGGCACGGTAACAGTGTTACAGCACTTGAACAATAGCCAATTTTCACGGTGATAACAACTGCACAATATTGGTATTCAAACAAATAGTGATTATAAATAAATATATATATGTGACTGTTATTGCATATTGAACTAAGAATTAGTTTGAGCATCAGAGAATTTATTACTCTAGAGATAAATAAGGTACAATAGTTAATGTATTTAAAGACATCAACTCATGTATGTTTATGTGTGGCATTGCATGAGATCTTGTTATCGTTTCTAGATATTGAGTGAAGATGGTGAATTCTTACTTGCTCAAAACTAACAGGTAGCTATATAGTTTTTTTTTATGGACGATGGCGGCAGATGAGCATACAGTCCACCCGATGGTAAGTGAATACTGTCGCCCATAGACATCCGCGATACATGCCAACATTAGTCCAAAATAACAAACGTTGGCACGCCCCAGGATACGCTGCCTACCTTTAAAGATATAGGAATGGATTTGGAGAAAGGGTTGGGAAAATGGGAAGGGATAGGATGGGAAAGGGCAGATCTCACTCACTATCGAAACACGTACGTACATTAGGGAAATATAGTAAAGTGGGAAATGCAGTACATTTCAAAGTAGTCTTCTGTGAGAGAGGGGTAACGTGGCCAGTCCAGCGCGTCCAGCGGCTGTTAGATTGCAGCGTGCACTCTCCCCCTCCCAAAAAGTACATTATGTACATTATGAGCTTATTTGGGACACGCATAAAGAATTAATATTATTGTTAATATTGTCTACAGAGCACGGTAGTGTTTTTTTAAAATAAAATCGTTAAAACCGTTAGGTATTAACCTACCCGCTAGAGTGCATTTAAGCGCTAAATTTAAGTGAATTTAAATAGAAATTGCCTGCCTCTTTTGAAAAATGTAAGAAATAATTATAAAGAAAGTGCTCAGAAACGTGCCGCTTTTTTAAAAAAATATCGCTCTTTCCTTAATATCACACTTGATATCACTTAATAATACATGAAAACTACTTGATCTGTAAACTATATGTATTAACTTATATGCTGTTACAAAAGCATTACGTCTGATTGCAGAATTCACTCTGATGCCACTGGAAGACTTACAAGGAGGGTAAATTAATTGAATTAAACCAAAAAATCGATACGATCGCGTGGCGCGAAAATGGCGCGCTGTCAGATTGGCCAGGAATCTTGCCTGTAGGCGCGCCATCCGCTAGACGTCAACATTATTTATTAAAAGATAATACGTGGATAATACTGAGATTTTTTTGTGACATAATTTATTAAGATTTTTGTATATAACTGTCCGAATCGTCGCACGCTAGAATGTTTTATTGGTCAAGAATACTTTGAAGGGAGGAATTCGGAATTGGTCACAGTATTCAAAATGGCATAAAGTCAAAATGTAGTGATACTGTTGAAAATAGTATTTGACTCACTTATGATTATCATTTAACTTATGATTACCAAAAATCTGAGCAATCCAATTGAAAATATTTAAACAAAATGACAAAGGTTATAGAGTATACATTATGTTTATAATTTCATTTCAGAGAGTTAATGACGTCATTATTACAGTAGTGTTAAAGTCATTAACGTAGGCTGTGGAACGAACTACCTGAAGAGGTGTTTCCATTAAGCTACAAGACCTTTGAGGTTCTTCTAAGGGGTTCTTCAAGACGTTGCAAACATGCAAGGTCGACGCCGCACCCGCATACCCCCCGGTGTTACAGGTGTCCATGGCCGGCGGTAACACTTACCATCACGTGTGACCGCTTGTTCGTCCGCCTACTTCACTATAAAAAAAGATAGTGAGACCTCGCCTGCGCGATTGCAGTACTCTGCCGCCCGTACCCCTGCAACTGCGCATTTATCTTGTTCGTTTATACATTACATTGACTACGCATTTAATTACACTGACATTAAATTTGCACATTATTACACTGATTAACGCAAATTATATTCAGATAATCTATACTAATATAATAAAGGGGTAAAATTGTGTGTTTGTTTGTGGGTATGTAGGTATCTCTGGAACTACTGAACCGATTTCAAAATTTTATTCACAAATAGGAAGCTACATTATCCGTGTCTAATAAAGGCTACATTTTATTTTGAAATTTTGAAAAAAAAACTTAGGAACCGAAGCGAAGCGAGGGCGGCTCGCTAGTTACAACTAAATGAATTCGATTTGATACATTCACGATGTAATACAAGTACATTTGACGTAGTTTTACAGACTTGATGGCTCCACGCGTTATTTTGGCAACTATCCCAGTAGTCCAAGTGAGTAGCCATTTTGATTAGCTTCCACTGTTGATGCTGAAACGTAGTTTCTAGTCAGAGGAAAACATACCGCGCTAGGAAGAACGTCGTAAGCGACAAACAGCATGATGTGAAAATCGCGACTTTAAATACAGCGTAATGTGTGATGTAAACATTTACGCAATTTGCAGCGGTTCATAGAGTTAGCTTGATTCCCCTGGGAACTCTGTAATTGATCTGGATAAAAAATACCCCAAATATTAACCCGGCACATAGGTTATAATAACTATACCAAGTTTCATTAAAATCCTTTCAGCGGTCTTTACGTGATTCAGATAGACAGACGGACAAAAATTCCTAAAACTGTTGTTTTGGTCTCTATATGATATTCGTACTTTCCCTTGCAAGCACTTTTTTCAAAAAAAAAAATTCATTTAAGATTAAATAAATTAAAAGGAACAATAAATATTATGGGTATTATGGTATTGTGGGTATTGTGGGTATTGTGGGTATTGTGGGTATTGTGGGTATTGTGGGTATTGTGGGTATTGTGGGTATTGTGGGTATTGTGGGTATTGTGGGTATTGTGGGTATTGTGGGTATTGTGGGTATTGTGGGTATTGTGGGTATTGTGGGTATTGTGGGTATTGTGGGTATTGTGGGTATTGTGGGTATTGTGGGTATTGTGGGTATTGTGGGTATTATGGGTATTATGGTATATAATATACTATATATATATATATGGTATGGGTAACATTAAATTTGACAAAGTACAGAACAACTACTGCAATCCAGTTGTTCCATATATGGAACTACATATTCAGCATTAAAAAATCTCATTTTTCTTTATTCCCTGTTCCACGATAAACACAAACTAAACTGAAATAGACCCATTAATTTTATATACATATTTCACCAATTACATTAGCTAAAGGTTACAATAGATATAAATGAACGAAATATTTTACTTCGTGACTCGGAGACCATTTGGCGGTTTATTTTAAGTCAATGAACAATCAAATATACTTACAATTATTTATAAGTGGCCAGTTAGTATATACAGAAAAAAAAAGAAACTCAATAGATGAGGAAATACGGGTTTAAAAATTGTATAAAATTACATTGAACTAACAGGACATAACATAACATTTTGAAGGTTAACAGTTCTGGGAATAAATTTTATTACAATAAGAGAATGTATTCAGGCCTAGTGAGGGCTCAAGTGAGTATAGTAAATAAATTTTATTACAATAAGAGAATGTATTCAGGCCTAGTGAGGGCTCAAGTGAGTATAGTAAATAAATTTTATTACAATAAGAGAATGTATTCAGGCCTAGTGAGGGCTCAAGTGAGTATAGTAAATAAATTTTATTACAATAAGAGAATGTATTCAGGCCTAGTGAGGGCTCAAGTGAGTATAGTAAATAAATTTTATTACAATAAGAGAATGTATTCAGGCCTAGTGAGGGCTCAAGTGAGTATAGTAAATAAATTTTATTACAATAAGAGAATGTATTCAGGCCTAGTGAGGGCTCAAGTGAGTATAGTAAATAAATTTTATTACAATAAGAGAGTGTATTCAGGGCTAGTGAGGGCTCAAGTGAGGATAGTAAATAAATTTTAAGAAACAATTTAGCGAGCCAATACCTGCGTAGGGACCATGCTATTCTTCTTGCTATCGTTCTAATTTTAGTACAACATGTACTGACGAAGCACGTACAACGAAACCCTAAAAACACCACTAAAACGTGTACATACATACATACATAAACATCGGGGAAGTGTCATAAATGTACTCAGTATAAACAAGCTAACTTTGTTTAACGGCATCGTCCCTGAAAGTCGTATGACGTGTTCGCTAATGAAACACATAAAAAGGTCGTGGGTGCGGTGAAAGTTGGCTTTTTTCAATAATAGCCCCTGTTAGGGTTTCGCTAAAACGAGTATTTTAAATTTACGATTTTCGCTTTCTTTAATTCAAATATGGGGGTTTAGCTAAGGGGTGGGGTTTCTCTTCACTCATTTGTCAGGTCGTGGATTCGATTTGAGTTTTAATTAACATAGGTATTTAAAATAATAAAGTCAACTTGAAACCTAGTACCCATATAAAACTAAATATGATAAATCGACTCCATTATTTAACAAAATTACATTATCATTATTTGATGTACCTTAATGTAATTGTTTACCTATGGAGACTTTTTAATAATTGTTCCTATTTTTTTATATAACAAATTAATTGTAGAATGTTATGTTTGATTCCTAATATAAAAAAATATATATAAATAAACTACCTATATATTAAACACTAACTAGCCCGCGACTTCGTACGCGTGGAAAGCTTTGTATACAGCATCTTTTCTTCCCATCCGCCGATGGAACAAAGCCTATTTGAAGCACCAAGCTAAGCTTAATTAACCCGTGGAAACCCTATGAAAATCCGTTCAGGAGTTTTGGAGATTAGCGTGTTCGAACAGACAGACAGACAAAAATTTTCAAAATCTTCTTTTTGTATTCTGATACTCTTCCTTCATTGCCCCCAATCAGTTTTTGGTAAATATATTCAATATACAAACACGCTGGATGTATAGATGTACAAATTTGTTTCATGTGGTACGGTACCCAATATATTCTTTTTTTTTTAATTTTTTATGTACGAAGGCGGCAGTCCAGTATACTGTCCACCTGATGGTAAGTGGATACTGTCGCCCATAGACATCCGCAATATATGCCAACATTAGTTCAAAATGACAAACGTTGGCACGCCCCAGGATGCGCTGCCTACCTTTGGAGATATAGGCATGGATTCGGAGAAAGGGTTGGGAAAATGAGGCGCCCATCTCATTCACTACCGAAACATGTACGTACATTAGGGAAATAAGAATAAGTGGGAAATGCAGTACATTTCAAGATAGTCTTCTGTGAGAGAGGGGGGTAACGTGGCCAGTCGAGCGCGCCCAGCTGTTGGATTGTCGTGCACTCTCCCCCTGACATTAGTCACATTAAGCTGGTGACATTAGTTCGCTGGATGCAGCCGAGACTAATACGTTTTTTCTTTACTTATTGCGA
Source organism: Sesia bembeciformis (assembly GCA_943735995.1). Classification (NCBI taxonomy): domain Eukaryota; kingdom Metazoa; phylum Arthropoda; class Insecta; order Lepidoptera; family Sesiidae; genus Sesia; species Sesia bembeciformis. The sequence continues at coordinate 1,433,641 of OX031045.1, read as the reverse complement.
ATATTATCTGCTTTGATTGTCAAATGGGCCATAAATCGTATCAATTCCATTGATACTCAAGTACTATAATTATTGCCCGAAAGAGATACAAACAGCATAATTGTTAAAAACAGTCCCCAAGAACGCGCGTCAGAGCTTAACTGGTGACCTTTCTATATCGATCTGAACTGAAGCCGGTTGCGATACTTTGTCAACTGTTCTTTTAAGCAAGGCGCGGTAGGAAACTTTTCTATAACAGTAAAATATGCCTAAGTAGTTGTCACTTCTTTGGTTTTTTATTTATTATTAAGCTTTGTATTAATTTATTTTAATAACAAACTGACTGTTCTACTTAAGTAAATATATAAATGATACGAATGATTTAGTATCATTCTTTGTGAAAACAAAACGTAATAACAAAACGGTTTTATCATCGAATAGTTTTCTTTTAAGGTTTCTTCATCACACCACCAGGCTGTATCTCATAAATGCTGGATAATATCGCGGCAGAGTGAAGTGAGAATATTTTACCTCTTCCAAATTTGTACAACACAGAGAGAGACTATTAAGTGTATATATATGTCTCTCTTAAACTGTATATGGTCGAATTTTTTATTTGAGTCAGGGATATGACATGTAGACCACACACACACATACACACCCTCGCACTGGGGCACACACGCACGCACAACAAACACAAACGGACACACCAATACAAATCAACCGGCACTAAGTGGAACTAAATGTATATAATGTCAGTGTAATCTGTATTTGGCCATTAGCACTAGCAATATATTTGTTTAATAAGTTACATAAAAGGCTGGAGATTACATAAATACATAATTGTCAAACAGTGAAATTTGTATGGAGATGACATTTTATTAATAGTTCTACGTGTCATGGCGCCCTGACTCGAATAATAAATCCCACTTTAGATCTTCACGAAACTTTTCTTTTTGTTATCCTTTTCCCTTTTTGTAAGTTCTTTTTAAAAAGAACAGATTCTTAAAAAGACAGATTCTCATAAGGACAGAAATTGTAAAGTCAATCTGAGTGTTTAAAAAGGTTTTTGGGGATTACTAAGTTTTGAACTCACGACTTTAATAATGAAAGTCGAGAATAGGTGCCATCGTTTCTCGACCTAGGGGTCGCGGTCATATTAGGCCTTGTTCATAGTGGCAAATTAGAACTTAGTTATCTTGCGTTTGGCTTGTAATTTCAAATTGAAATTATTTTCAATTTAAAGCTATGATATTCTTTTTTATAATCACCTGTATAACACCTGTAAACTGATTGTGAGTCAAACGATGCTTATGGTGACTGTATGGTGGTCCTATGCCGGTATTATCCATTACAGCTTCCGGAGATCTGGCACAACAATTAATGCAGATGTGTACTGTGAAGAACTGCAAACGATGATGGACAAGCTCACTATCAAATAACCGAGTCAGGTCAATCGCTCTAGTCCACTGCTTCCCCATGATAACGCTCGGGCGAGCGTTTAAAAGTTAACAACAACACAACCATAATACACGACGTTTAAAAGATTGTGTACGATTCCATAGAACAAACGATAATGTAGTTTCTTTTCACTCGCCGATAGATGTCGCTGTCCCATCCGCTACTGCGCCCTATGGTTTGGTTGCTTTAATATTTTAAGATATTCAGGTGTAATGTGATAATCACCAAATAAACCGATAGAAGTCAGACTGTGTTTTATTGTGTCAACGCGCTCTCGCGAAACTTTTTAACTGACATGCATCCTGGCCGCTACAGATTTTATAAAAGAAAATGCTGACCATTTCTAATAAACGTTATATTTTTGAAATATTTACCTATTTATTTCTAACTAGTGACCCGCCCTCGCTTCGCTTCGGTTTATAATAAAAAAAAATCATTTTTTTTTTTCAAAATTTCAATGTAAATGCAGTTTTCAATGTAAATAAATTTACAATATAGTCTATATTAGACACGGATAATGTAGCTTCCTATTTGTGGAAGAATTTTTGAAATCGGTTCCGTAGTTCCAGAGATTACCCCCAACATACAAACAAACACACAATTTTACCTCTTTATTATACATATTAGTATAGATAGTATAGAAATAACAAATTATTGTAATAAAATGATAATAGAAACAAAAATATCAACCTTTTTTTTGTAACAATATTTATATATTAGGTACATTACATAAGGTATTTTGGTAAGCGGGTTGTAAAGTTATTTACTCTATTTTTGGCCTTTTCAGGGGTTGCGACACTAATAAGGTTGAGAAACGATGCCCTAGACCCTAGGCTATTCCCGCTCATTCTTCATCGCCAAGCTAGTAATAATTAATAAGTAGCACACATTAACTCTTTAATTTTCAGTTACGAACGAGTTAGAACTTACGACCCTATGAAGTAAAATCCTTACATAATTAAGCTTAGCCACATAGACATGTTGGCGCCTCGATAAACAGAAGGGGAGGTTTGGCAAACAGCCCGCCGCTTTCTGAAATCAAGGTCAGCGTGTTTTATGCGCTGATATTTTATACGACGGATTAAAATTGATTTTTAACCGTTAAATCTGTTTATATTTTCTAGGCAGTTGTTTTTTTGGAGGGTTCAAATTCATATCTAAATTATATATTCTGTGTAAATGTTTTAATTCTGTACACTTCCCGCCCGAAAGTAATAAACATCGGCCTTTGGAAAGAGACTATCGGCTAGCTTCGGTTTTGTAGAGCGTGGTCTCTGTCGTGTGCCGTTACGACATAGACGACGCTCTACAAAACCGAGCTAGCTGATTATAGTCGAAGTGTATTACTTTCGGCCTGGATGTGTACTAGTGTGTATGCTAAAAAGTTTTATTCATTCATTCATATCAAATTAATAATTTATAAAGAGGGCGGCAGACGAACAGACAGTCCACTTGGTACTAAGTGGATACCATAGACCATATAACCATAGATAACCATAGAACCATAACCAGCGCCGGCTCTAGCTCATGTAGCGCCCGGGTGCAGGGCGCCCTCTAGTAGGCGTTTTGAACTCTTTGGAGGTGTCGCGAGCGGCGCTCGGCGCCCCCTAAGACCCTGCGCCCGTGTGCACCGCACCCCCTGCACCATAGGTAAAGCCGGCACTGAATTCAGCGCTCGACAGGCGCCCCCGGGCGCGGGACGCCCGGGGTGCACCGCACCCCTTGCACCCCCTGGTAAAGACGGCCCTGACCATAACCATAGGGATAGATAAAGCAAGCTGTTTGTCGCTGCGTACCCTGTTTGGCGCTAAGCTACTACTTCTCGAGCCGATCGTTCAGTCTGTTCCAACCCATGTCGCTAGCAAGTCGTTACAAAACGCAAAGATGCCTAATTACAAAATCAATTGTATAAAATCGTCATGGAAGATGTTTCGTTTCATCGGTTAGTGGCTTCCCATTATCAAAATTTACGCGTGACGTCACACGCTTAGTTTCCGTACAGTCAACGACTTGCCTGTGTGAATAACCCTTAAAAGTGATTAGAAATTACTATAAACGATTTATGTTATGCCATGATTGCTGTGTGAGTGTCATTATAAGCGTGAATGTCATGTAATTATAGATGTGATTATATTTATCACAAAGTATATGCTGTTGTACAGAGTGCTTGCTACATGAAATCAGAAATCACTACATTTATAAGAGAGATCTGTTTATCTGCCTGTGAGTTTATTCGCGCTAATCTCCGGATCTACAGATGCGGTTTTCATTGTTGCGTAGCGTGTACTAGTATATCCCGGAAATTTATAGTTGTATATTTCATCGAAATCGGTTTAGTAGTAATGAAAATATACCGGATTGACGATGTTTTCACTATTAATATCGACCTCTTATCTAAATCCAGGTCGGATGGGTCGTAAAAGTCCTCGTCCTCCCGTGGGTGTCGTAAAAGGCGAAAAAAATAAAAAAGCCGCTATCACAAGCGCCGAGGAACTACCTACACCATCTCCAAAATAGTGCACTCGTCAACCCGCTTGACCAGCGTAGAGTTCTAACACAATCTTAAGGTCCATGCCCAGCAGTGGACGGATACTGAAAGGGTTGGTTGCATTGCATCGCACCTTCTTTTTTTATAGTGAAGTAGGTGGACGAGCCACATGATGGTAAGTGTTACCGCCACCCATGGACACCTGCAACACCAGGGGGTATGCGGGTGCGTCGCCGACTTTGCAATATCCTATTCACAGCTTTCTTGAAGAACCCCATATCGTAGTTTAATGGAAAGACCTCTGAGGTAGTTCGTTCCACAGCCTACGGGTTTGCGGTGTAAAATGATTCTTGGACTGAACAGTGCGCGACACCTCCGTTACGAAGAAATGCGGAAGGAACGCACTTCTGTGACGGGAGGTGCGGTTGTAGAAACCCGATGTGGGAATTATATTGAACAATTCTTCAGAGCATTCCCCATTGTACAGGCGGTAGAACACTCCCGTCCACAGTCACATGCAAAGTCTCTCCGAATACTGAGGGGTGCGGTCACCCTTTTTAGGCAAAGGGTGAACATGAGCTAGCTACCTTCCATGCAGACTGGAAGCTTTTTGTGGACTATGAGAGTCTAAAGAGTCGCGTTGAACACCACTGCAGGAATACCATCTGGCCCACTCGACTTTCGGATATCAAGAGATGCTAGAGCTCGCCGGACTTCACGCTGAGTGAAACAGATTTCTGGCATGGAGTTATAAACTCCGCGTTATATAACTCCGCGTGATAAACGGCGGTGAGGCACCTCTACCGTCCAGAGTCGAGTTTGAGGCAAAGAGATCGGCTTTCTCTTTAGCCCCATGGGCCAGTGAGCCATTGGGTTTCTGTAGTGGTGGGAGAGACGACTGACAGAAGTTACCCACAGCAATCTCGGCGAGCGACCAGAAAGCTCGGCTTCCAAAAGGATAGCTTGCTAGTCGATCGCCAATTCTGCGGATGTGCTCACGAGAGTATCTCCCGACGATAAACAGAGCTATGGTATGGGAACCGTAAAATTCACACAACCCATCCCAATCTGCAAGCTTGTAGTGCCAGACGTTGCGCGTTCACAGTGAATGGGTCAGCACGGATTTCTTAGCTAGCACTATTAAAGAAAGTGTTTATTTTTAATACAAAGATTAATATATTAATTTTCTTATGAAGCCATATGCAACTCCTGCAATTTGAAAAGCACCCATTTAAATAAATATTAATTCCCAAAACTCAGTGGTCGGATTTAGGTAAGCGTAATCAGCCCTTTTGTCGTCCACTGCTAGACATGGGCCTCCTCATGCATTAAGGCTGTATATCTCGAGCTGGCCAAACAATTGACGAGTTCAGTCTTCCAGAGGTGGTGTAGTTCCTCAGGGCTTGTGGTTAGCGGCTTTGTTATCCTTTATCTGCCGTGGCCGGATTTTGGGACTATATTTATTCCGTAAAATAAATCTGACCTGAGCCCCAGAAAGAATGCAATTTTCCGGTCACTACCAATAACCTAGCGGGTAATGCGGTGGGAAGTGATCTTTCTACATAAATGGAATCTCCGTCCTAGGTTCCTGCCCACGACAGACACGTCCTGTCTTACGATTGCTTTTAAGACGACTCATGGCCCCATTTATCTAGGCATCCGATTCGTAGGACGGCCTGTGATTCACTCGAAGGATAATGGATTTTATGCAGTATCGGATTAAGGTTATTGGCGCCCGGGGCTATTTGAGAGCAGAGGCCCTCAGAGGCAGAGGCGAGCAATTTTATAAATTTTAGATCTAAGAGTTTTTAAATGGTTGGGCTTGGGACCTCCGGGAAGACGGGCCCGGGGCTATAGCCCCCTCTAGCCCCCCTTAATGCGGCACTGCTTTAAGTGATTGGTGTAAAGATTGAAATATGATGACAGATAACAAAAAGTTAAGTCATGGCAGACAGACCATTAGTTAAGACCTGTCTCTGTCATGTCGCTATTACTGGAATCAGACATTGACTTGTGCTTACCGTTTGTGATCTTGTAGTTAAAAATTGTTTCATATATGGAAATGGTGCAATTAACACATTCTGCCAGTTTCAAGTTTTCGTTTTAATAAAAAATTTCAAAGTCTAAAACGTATTCTGTCAATGTACAGTCCCGTCGAAGCAAGTTAGAAGTTGCTCCTAACTTGCTTAGGAGATGCAACTCCTTGGCAGCACACGAAAAACGCACTACCACGCTTTAATACTATTATCACAAACATCACGCAAGGAAAACACTGAAGTTCAATAAACTATCCCACAATACACAATAATCAATTACCACAATTACAATGATCGCAGAAAAAATCACACTTCACATCTCGAGTTCTTGCCAAAAACTCGTGAGCAGCCCTTATCAACCTTATAAGAGTTCGTAAATGACCATTATCTGTGAAAAGGGATTTAATTTCCGGATTTAAAGATTTCACTGGGAAATTATTCGCAGTGATATCTTTAAAAGACATGTAATAGTTTATATTGCTTTACCCATACTGAGGTCTTACCATTAAGCTACGATATGGGGTTCTTCAAGAGAGCTGTGAATAGGATTTTGCAAGGTCGGCGGCGCGCCCGCATACCCCCTGGTGTTGCATCAGTCCAAAATGACAAAGGTTGGCACGCTCCCGAATGCACTGCCTACCTTTGCAGATTGAGGAATATATTGGGAAAATGGGGAAGGAGAGGATGGGATGGGAATGGGCTCTGGCATATCTTACTCACTACCGAAACACGTACGTACATTGGGGAAATACGATAAAGTAGGAAAGGCAGTACATTTCAAGGTAGTCTTCTGTGAGAGAGGGGAAACGTGGCCAGTTTAGTGAACCCAGCGGCTGTGGGAAAAAATTTGAAAAAGTTTACGAATCTATTCCACTGAGGGTGCAATATATTATAATTCAGCTATTAAAATAACAATTCAACTATTTACATATACGTATAATTATTTAAAGAGTCAAAGTCCATTCTAGTGAGATGAAACACGTAACAAATATGACGTACCACTACAACGCAACGACAACGTAAGAGACTACTCAACGTTCTGGCTCGCAGCCAACCACGAGTGGCTTACTGACAGAGTTCATTAAATATGTCACCTACATTTAGTTATCCGGTCAGCTCCTGGGTTTTGATGATGACAATGATGAATTATTTGTTTGGCACCTCGACAGATGTACAATTTTAATTTTGTAATTCATTTTTAACAGAGTTTTGGTGATGGTAAACGCGAACGGTTTTATGGTTATCTTGTGAATCTAAGTGACTTACTGCGGAAAAATCCATTACATATTTGTTTGTTTGTTTATTTTTTTATGGTAGAGATGGCTGACGGACATGCGGTCCACGTGATGCTAAGTGGCTACCGCCGCCCATGGACACACGCAACACCAGGGGTATGCAGGTGCGCCCTTGTAAATTCATATTTACAGCTTTCTTGAAGAACCCCATGTAACGTAGCGGGAAAACCTCAGCAGGCAGCTCATTCCACAACTTTCCTTGTGCCTTGACGACAGCACTGTGAGCAACGACTCTTTGTCAAGGAAATGTAGATTAACAACATGACGACGATGACGAGAGTTGCGATGGTAATAACCATATGTTGGCACCAAATTGAACAATTCATAAGAACATTCCCCGGACTCTAGGGTTTCTAGACCGCCTGTGGGAGTGGGATCGTTTACAATTCGAACAGCTCGTCGTTGGATAGAGTCAAATAGGACTATTTGATATTTGGTTGGATGCTTGGTCATGAGCTACCTTCCAAACTGACGAGAAGCGTTTCGTGAAGTATGATAGCCTAAACGAGCACAGTAAGCACTGGAGACAAATCAGGAGCGCATAATTTTAGCACCACTGCAGGAATACCATCCGCCTCACTCCATTTTCGGATATCGAGAGATCCACGAGCTGATGGTGTGGCACCTCCATCGTCTAGAGTTGAGTTTGAGGTAATGAGACTGTCTAAGAGATCGGTTCTCTCCTTTTCCTCATGGGCCAGCGAGCCATCGGACTTCCGCATCGATGGAAGGGACCACTGACAGAAATTACCTTCAGTAGCCTTAGCGAGCGACCAGAAAGCTCGACTTCCAGAAGGTTAATTTACTAGTCGATCGCCAACCATCATTCTATTTCCTCATTCCTTGCCTTGACAATGACCTTCTTGCTGTATCTCGAGGCAGTGATAAATTTCTTCCTCAAGTCGGTGGTGTTCGGATCTACAGATTCCTGTGCGTAGTCCCAAGCCCTGAAGCCCTGTACGCAGTCCGCCTTTCACAGCGAGCTTCATGTTCATGTTTCCTATGTTCGACAGCAGTATGGTTCTTAATGTTGAGTATCCTCATAGGTGAGGTTACCAACTGCAAAAACTCATAACTCACGGCAAACTTATAGGCTGTTCTCCCCACATGGTCAGTAGATCGGGATCCCAATTACTCTTTGGGGTGAGCGCTGAAATCATCGAGGACTATCACCTCCGCGGAGGTGAACTGCTCGAGCACGGTATCAGTCGTCTCCTGTACACGCTCAAAGAGGAGAGTCGTTTTTGTATCACCGCCTCGGGACCTGTATATAGGCAAGCGTAAACTAGTGGAACTACCGAAGTCGATACGCGCCCAGAGAATCGACAGATCCCTGTCTTCAAAATGGCTGAGGCGGCGGCAACAGATATTCTTCCGGACATACATGCATACTCCGGCACGCCGCACAAAACAGGGCTAGTTTGTAACCGGAGTAATGGAGATATTTACAATGTGTCTCCATGGAGATACAATGGAGATCCCCCGGGCAAGATATCTGTGTTTCCATCAGGAAAAGTAAGAGGTCGGCTTCGCCGTTTTAACGTGCTCATGGACGGCGTTGATATTACTATGTATCCCCTGATGTTACAGAAGTCCACATTGAGTGTGGAAGCCGAGAAATTCCTTTTCCTTTTTTTATTTAGAGTAATTTGTACTTGTGAATAGATAATGAATGGGACGGAGAGATAGATGGTTGCTTGCGGATTAGATAACAAAGCCTGGAGCTGGAGAGAAACCAGGCCACAAGTTCATTTGGTTCAAACATAAATTACACACGTACTTTAATTAAATACGTAAGAACATATGTATATTCACTTACAGGTACCCACAAGTATAATAATTATTGTCACAGACACAAAAAACTAATTACTAATAGAAAAAAAATCTTATGTAGTACCGTACCCGTATCTAATGTAAAGTTACCTAATACCGACCTCCTCCTTAATCCGACATAGTCATTGTCAGCAACTCTTTTATTATCCACTGCTAGACATATTTTATCCTCCTCATGTACATTGTCTTGTACATGAGGGATGTATGGCTTTAAATGGCACGCTGGCCAAGCGGCTTATCGTGTCCTCTCTTTTAGGGGTGGTGTAGTTCCTCAAGGTTCGTGATAGCGATTTTGTTATCCCTTAGTCGCCTTTTACCACAGCCACGGGAGGAAATGGGGCACCTATACTTTCGGTAAATATTTATTTAACAAGTAGCTTTGCCCGGCTACGCGTTGCTGTGGCTGCCCAACAGATGGCGCTTACCCTGTTTTTACCTGTTTTTGGGTAAAAAAAATATTTTTACCCTGTGATAGATATATTTATAAAAACACGCGCGTATTCGAATGCAACGTTGTGTCAAAATTTCAAAGCAATCGGTGAAGAACTCTCGGAGATTTAATATTTTGAACAAACCAACGTTTACATTTTTATTTATATAGAATGTAATAACAATAAGTTATAAATAAAACAATACAGAAATGACATTCTATTTCCAGTGACAATCGACTCCAAATGACTATATGCACAATTAGCAAAACACAAACAAAGCGTTTCATATTCATGTGATCCAATATCAAGAAATTCTCAAGAATTCTTTTATGATTGACGATTCTGTTTATTCGAGATGGCCCGTTTTTCTTTAAGGTGTTTATAGACGTTTAATAGTTTGATCGACACAATAAAGTACAATAACTCAGACAAAAACGATGGCAAGACGAGCTTGCCAAAGACTGGCCGTCGAAAGAGCAAAACCGACTGGCCGCCGGGGGCGACCTTTGTGCCAGTAGGACAACACATGCTTAATTAATCCATCAAGAACTAGCCCTGAAATGCGGTCTCTTAGAATAAAGGTTGTCCGTACTCTGCAATGTACACACCGGAGTCGATGCTCGAAATCGACCGCGCAAAGCTCGACTGTTGATAAATAAGCCTGATATCATGTTGATGGACCGGGCACTGTCTCGAGTGTTTTAGTGAACATGACTGTCCCACATGACGAGAGTCTCGTGAAAGCCGAAAGCGAGAAGCGAAAGTCCGTAAAAGGATTAATCTCCACCAGCGTCAAAAGCAATATGAGGCGGTTGGATGTCCGTGGTGATTAGCTCCCGACGAAGAAGGCGGTGCTACTCGCTCGATACCGCGCGTATCGTCCGCTGGTATCTGTCCCCTAAGGCCTTGAACCCCGGCCGACTGTGCTTCGCTGGGGGTTGTGCCCTCTCTCCCTCATTTTGGTTTACCGAGGGGTGGTCCATTTTTAAATAATAATAATAATAATATATATTTTAAGAAAATAACATTTATCAGGATTTCTTTAAGCACCTAACATACATTCATTGAAATGTGTATACTTATATATACGGTTAGCACAGAAGTGAAAGATAATGTCTCAAAAGTTCTAACCTATTTTTGGTGAAAACCGCCATAAGGTTATTTGACTCATTATTCTCACTACGTAAAATATTATATCACAATTTACCACATACAATAATAATTAATGTATCTTACATTTATCGACCAACGACGACAACGTCTTTGCAGAACTTAAAAGCTTTCGTAGACTGTGTAATCTACTGTCTACAACGTCGTAGCTTCGTTGTCGTAGCGATATGGCAAAATTTTTAATTACATATTTCTTTCACTCTTCCACCGAAAAATGCTTGTCCAATACCTTGTGGAATAAGCGAAAATATCTCAGATAAATATGTACCTACGTTTATAAATGTACAAGACGACGACGTCGTATATTGTACATTATTCTACGTCAGGTATAGGCAAGTTCTACGTCTGTTCTTTTTATTGTTGTATATATTTTTTTTTAATGGCGCGTTCTTATATTTCCGTTTCATAATGTAGATATTTTACTATCAGTTAAAAAAAAAGAACCAAGTAGACAATGGAAATACGGGTCAAGTAGGTCAACCTGCTAAGTAATTTTCACACGCAATTTGAGTTTAAAATTTATAAATTGTCTTTTCTTAGGACTCACCATCTTATAAAATGTAGGAGTTATAAACTCCAGAAAAATGCTGGAATTTTAGTTGTAATACTAACGTTAGCTGTTCAGTGCTGGCCGGCGAATTGCGACCATCGTCTCGCACACTACAGGCCACCCCATCTGCTTCACTCATGCAACACAACGGAAAAGCACTGACACGGAAATAAACCTCTGAACACTGTCCAAATGAACACTATAACATTTTTTTTACACTGGCTATCGTTATTTATATTTTAACCGGAACACTGGACGTGTTGGAATAGATATTTCCGGTTGAGATTCAAGTCAAGAGGCGCGCTCCGCGTGCGATCGCCATGTTGATTTGGGGAAGCGATTCGCGCGCGCGCCAAATGTGGGCCAGTGTTAACAATAGTCAATATTTACCCCATTCCTTTGGTAAATTATATATTTCCTTTACTACTGAAAGCACACTCGTGCTCTTAAAATTGCATTGTCTATTTACCTTCTTAAACAAATAAAAAATATATGTTTGTCACCGCAATATATACCGCAATTTTAAACAAAAGATGTCTATGCTATGCTTCCACTGTGTGGCTATGACACAAGAGTTTTGCTATAAATTGTTAACACTTAGCAGCATCACAAATTGACTTCGAGACTAAATAGACAATTGTGTGATAATTTGATAAATGATATACAGGATAATCTTCTTGATATCTTGAAATTTTGGTAATGTCTTGAACGATGGTAATGGTTTGGAAAGTCATTACCAACGTTCTTTGGAAACGACAAGTGTCTTTCAAATAGATAGGTTCCTACTGGGTACTTGTATCCATAAGAATTGCATTCGTGAATTTGTAATGAATATTAGTATAAGTATAAACCATGTATTATATTTATATTAATATTTATTACAGATTCTAAAGTTGGTTTGTTTGTTACATAATAACTACGAACGATAAACGAAGCGCTTCCAAATTTGACATACGTGTAGTGGATGAATTCAAAAGTAGTTATCAAACTTAATTTCACTCGAGTGAAGCAGTATGCAACAGCTGTAATTAATCTTCCCAATATTTTCCATAATATGAACTGGGGTAAATTTATTACTAATCTAGCAACTTAATAACGCATGCGCACTTTCACGCCTCTGCAATACGACGTCGTACAGCGCGCTTATTTTTTATTTCATGATCACTATAGCTAAGTATGATTCCGATTTCTGTCAATCTGTTAGAATTTGTGAGTTCTTAAGGTTCTATTTGCACTATAATTATTACTAAAGATGTTGTTGAATTTTGACTATGCCAAATGTTTTGTACTAATTTAGATTTCGAAAAAACTAAGGATCATTAATTTCGTCATGCTAGAGGCCGGATGAACCGATTTGATGAAGTTTCACACGCACATTATATACTTGTGACGTTTATTCAGTAATCATATGGAAAAACAGGATGAGTCTTGAAAATTGACATTACAACATGGAAATCGTTTTAATTATTAATTAATTATCTATAACTCTCGCGATCGACCAGTCGATCGCGATTGATCGGTTGAACATCTCTGCTTTAGAATATAATATCAAAAATACGTATAATACATCCGGTATATTGAGCAGTGTGCTAGGTTTGATCGAACCGAATATATGCGCGGAGTCTTATTAATCTATCTGTCACTGTCATGTGAATGAGCACACGTTATCTCTGTTATATTTAACACTAGCTACTGCCTGCGGCTTCGCTCGCGTAGACTAAGCAGCTATAAAATATTTATACCACTGACTTGATGGATTTCACGGATGTAAATCCATCCAGTTGTTTTAGAGTAATTGTATTAAAAGTGTTTTTTTTTATTTTCCCTCTATAACTCAACTTCCTTGCGTCTTATGAAGATGAAAAATATACCGATTTTCCGTCTGGATATTTAGTTATACATTAGTGAAAACCCGATTAAAATCCGTTTCGTAGTTTTTTCGTGATGCTCAAACAAACAGACATACAGATAAACACAGAGACAAAAATTTAAAAAACTACTGTTTTGGGTTATGTAGCTTCTAAAGAGCACAATTTATTTATTATATATATATATATATATATATATGTATATATGTATATGTTTTTTTTTTTATATAATAGTGGGCGGACGAGCAAGCGGTCCCACGTGATGGTAAGTGTTACCGCCGCCCATGGACACCTGCAACACCAGGGGGCATGCGGACGCGCCGCCGACCTTGCAAAATCCTATTCACAGCTCTCTTGAAGAACCCCATATCGTAGCTTAATGGAAAGACCTCTTGAGGCAGTTCGTTCCACAGCCTACGGGTTCGCGGTATAAAGTAATTTTTGGATCGAACAGTGCGCGACACCTCCGTATGGAGGAAATGCGGATGGACCGCACTTCTGTGACGGGAGGTGCGGTTGTAGAGACCCGAGGTGGGGATTATATTGAACAATTCTTCAGAGCATTCCCCATTGTACAGGCGGTTATTATTATATTATGTCTGTATTCGTATAATAATATGTTATTATTGTTTGTAATAGTTTTATTTAGGTACGCACTATGTCTGCCCATTTCAGTGGTCATTTACCGCTCTCCCGGGTTTGCTGGTAGATATCTCTTAAAGGGATAAGCACGCCTTTTGTATGTAATTTATTTGGTAATTATTTTTATCATTAATGTTTACAATAAAGTATATAAATAAATAAATAAATAAATCTGAAGCTAGATAATTGCAGATAAGCATAAGCTATGTTTGAGTTGGCACCTATGTGAAGCCAGGGTGGTTTGCTAGTAAAAAAATAAATAAAAAAATCATGATGTAGCGACATCATTTATTTATAATTGTTTCATCACGATTTTATACATTTTTTTAATGATGTGCGTTCCTTTGGAACCACTATCCCCGGAATCCATCCCTGCTGGTAGGATCATCGTTGTCTTTAGACTCGGAATCAGCCTCAGAGTCATTATCAGATTTAGACCCAGAGTCAGCTTCAGAAGACCCAGCGTCACCCTCAGACGACCCGGTGTCAGCCTCAGAAGACCCACCGTTACCTTCTGAAGACTCACCGTTACCCTCGGAAGACCCACCGTTACCCTCGGAAGACCCACCGTTACCCTCAGAAGATCCAGAGTCAGCCTCAGAAGATCCAGAAGCAGCTTCAGAAGACCCAGAAGCAGCTTCAGAAGACCCAGAGTCGGTCTCAGAGGACTCAGAGCTAGGCGGCTCAGGGATAGGCTCAGGTGTAGTGGTAGGAGCTTCAGTGGTTGTGGGCGGCGGCCGTCTCTTATCAAAATCAATGCCGGACACCTCGTAGAACCATTCATGATAGTGGCCAGGGCGGATGAAACCTAGAAAATGAAAGTAGTTGGAACATTTTTCAATATAAATAAGGTGGCAAAAGAGCAGACCTGGTGGTAAATGGATACTGTAGCCCAGCCACATCCGCGATACTGCCAACATCAGTCTAAAATAATAAACGTTAGCACACTCCCGGATGCACTGCCTTCCTTTGCAAATTTAGGAATGGATTTGAAGATAGCGTCAAAGATCTCCTTTTTTCTATGTAGCCCTTATATACTAGGATCAAAAAATCACCTGTTATTCACCGGCGACTGTGTGGAAAAAAATTGGTCCTCAAAATTACCTTAGGTACAAAGCTTATCAATAGATTTTACAGTTTCTTACTTAGTTTTGTAAATATGATAGCTATAAGCTTCCTTAATCCATAAGAAAAACAAGTAAAATGAAAATCAAATATTTCCAAAATAAAAATAGACTATTTAACGGAGTAAAGTTTAGATATTCAATTAGCAATAAATAAATACTGTCCAGCCAAAGAAGAATAGAAAGAAGTATTGAATTGTTATTCATAAAAAGAAGTATTTTGGATATCAAGTTTATTGTAATTACCTATATTTATATTACTGTAGAAAACTTACAATTAGAAATTTCAATTTTTAATTTTTAACGGTTTCTTTCGTAATAGCCAGCCATATTGGCTTAAACATTTTAAATGTTTGATGTCGTATTCTTTTGAGCGATCCCCAAAATCGTAATATGTAATTTGAGCACAATATCTTTGAACTTAAACTTCTTTCACGGAGCTATTACAGTTCTTAATTATTTTCCATAAAAACCTTAAGCTTTGTTTGAATTATTAAAAAACAACGATCGTACAATTCGAAAAGGTAACCTTTTATTTTTTTAGTCATTTACAAGTGAAATCAAATGGTTTCAAGTCGACTCATAGACGGGGGAATTATTTAGAAATAATGCGTGTTTCGGTGATAATTTTATTCCACTAATTAATAAAATGATAATCGCTAATCGTCGACTCTTCACTAACTTATTGCTTATTCGGTAGTCGTTATCAAACTTACCAGCAGGCAGGTTAACGTGGCATCCAGAACCCGACACAAAGGACGCGACGCCCACCAGGGTAGGCGAGCCATCAACTTCAAATGCCACAAGAGGACCGCCGCTGTCACCCTAGTATTAACAATTTACAATAAACAATATCAATATTTTATTGCTCAGATATCGCTCTCGCAGGTTTACTGGTAGATTTCTCCCAAGGGGATAAGCATGGCTTTTGTAACCATTTTCATCATTTGTGTATACAATAATTCAATAAAGTATATAAATAAATATGATAATACAGGAATTCATATAACATAAAATACGTATACAATGATTTTTAAACCATTTACGAAGTAACATCATTTTAAATGGATTTGAAACTCATTAGCCTGAGGATGTGTGTGTGTGTGCGTGCATGCATGACACGTGTGAGCGAGCGTGTATATATGTGTGTATATCTAAGTCATAAGAAAGCACCGAGACAAATGTGTTTAAAATGTATATGCGTTAAATAAAGGTATATGCAGAAAACTATAATCAGTACGACAACGTTATGGTTTAAAAAAATACCAGCAAAAATATAACAATACGAGTATACAAAGTGTCACCGAAATAACGAAAAAACTGAATTATGTTAACCATTATATAATAATAATAATATATATATAAATAAAACCGTCCCAGCGCAAAAAATATTTTTTTTTAAGGCATAACTCAAAGCTTACAAACATGCAAGGTTTTGTCATTTCTTATACGTTTAAGCGCGCATTAACTCTGGCGCCTAGGCCGGCAACCTGCGTAGAATATAAGATTTACTAGAATTGTACTATCTATAAATCATGAAAAAAACCTATTATAAAAACTGATAGAATATATTTTCAGCTTTTGCTCTATTCTAGTGACACGTTGTATATTACTATAGATATAGATATTTTTACCGATTCCTCTTAGTTATTGGTACCAATTTGTATATTTATTAATTTATTTACTCTTTTTTCTAAATTATTACAAAAGGCGGACTTAGTTCCTTACAGAATGATCTCCCAGTCAACCTTTGGGCTTTGCAGGACATGAAACGCAGGTAGAGGAGTAAATAAATGCAATATAGAAGTTGGTATATGTGTGTATCTCGGATCACGCTTTTTCAGGCGTGTCGTATGCAGCAGTGGGGGGAGGTAGGGAAAGACTCGTTGGAATCGGCTATTTACCTGGCAAGTGGACTGGCTTGAGACATTGTAGCCGCTAGCACAAATGGTAGAGGCCTGGATGATGGAATTACCTCCGTAGTATACAAAGCACGCTATGTTTGAGTCGCCGACCAGGTATACCCAGTTAAGGGTCTGAGGAGATGGGCCTGCAAGCAGAGTTAACTTGCTAACCAAGAAAGAAAGAACATCATTTAACATTAACAACGAAATTTTATCACTGAAGATAAAAGGACATGACAACAAAACAATTGATTACTACCAATTGCAATATTGCTCGTTGAATCAATCGGCTCCAACTCAGAATAAGTATTATTATGTGGTAACAAATTGAGATGCTGAATTACTTTTGGAGCTGCTTACTTGTAGTAGATAAATATAAGATAAAAAACTCGGTGATCAGAATTATCTTATAAATTTTAGTTCAAAGCATACAGCATAACACATCCACGCGCTCAATGGAACGCGGCTCGAATCGATAGTAGGTCTCTAGCGGCACAGTGTATGACAGGTAGGTATTTAAATATTTAGTTAGACGTTCTAAATATAAGAAATTACATTAATAAGTGAAAAAGAGTAAAAGAAGATATATGATGTAAAAGAGTGATGGAAAATTAGAATGAAAATCAAACTACCCATTGATTCAATTTACTAAGTACACGTAAGTAGCCGTAACTACGTAACGGGAAGTTGGCACATTCAAAGGTCAAATAAAACCTAAGCGAACGAGTGTGGAAAGCGTCATGCTCATGCGAGTAAATTAATCACAAATCACAATATCTGTAGGACCTTACATGTTTTTGAACACATATTTCTGCAGTTGCCATCTTACCTGCAGACAAGGTTTTACATTTCGATGGTCCTGCAAACTTACCTCATATTTATACGGTCTAAAGCGTGACCTAGGTGCACTATTGCATTTGTATGGCCTCTTTTTACCGCACATTTAGATCCACTGCAAATTTTCCCTCATTACAAATTCTGTTCCAGTCTCATTTTTAAATTCTTCTCCTGCGCCATAATTAAGCTGCTTTGTGCTAACGGTTTCAATTTTATTTATGGAATTATAAAATGGAAGTTTACCATTAGTCCAGGTACGTCCCCATCCGCTGGCCATCAATCGGGCTCCGTTATAGTTACGATCCTTGTCAGCGGAGAGTTGCACGTTGATTGGCTGGATAAGATCTGCAGAATGGTGTAAACTTTTCAAATATGATAGCATAACATGTCACTAGAACCAAAATATCTGATGGCCTCCTTATACTCTGTATTATAATTACGAGTAATGTATAAATACGCAAGTTGTTTTAGTTTGTTACTTTAATAACTTTGTAACAAATCAATGAATCGCTATCAAATTTGTAGGCATATTGTAGACTGATTAAGATGCGGTTAATAAGTTAATTAAAATGCAGATGCAGTTAATGCAGGTTAAGTCGCGGTCAACATATTATATCAAATCATCTATCTATACAACGAAATCAACGAGACATGAACTTTACGTTTGTGTGGGTGCACACATGAGTGCGAACCATTTCGACAATCGGATTGGACAATTCGGCATCCACTAACACAGATGCAAAGCTCATGCCTCGTTGATTTCACTGTAATAAAATCGTTTCACGAAAAATTTTTTGAAAAAAATCGTCTTCAAAATGTTTTTCGTGAAACGATTTTATTACAATTCAATTCAAAATTACATTTACAAGGAATTCAAAACAACAATTTTTACAATTTTTGTCAGTGTTTGTCATGCAAAAATCGCTAGACAAAATTTCATGAAACTTGGCATACTTATAGTTTATGAATGACTTAGATTAACATTTGGGGTACATTGTATCCCGATCCGTTATGAAATTCCCACGGGAATCACTCTAAATTATAGTTAAGAAGAGTTTTTTTTTCACTAAGAAGAAGTCGTTAAATAATTCCTGTAACCACCTGGAACTCTTACCAGAGAAAGGAATGAATCTGTTGAATTTAAGCAAGCCGATGTCGTTGGGTTGTACCACACCGGGTCGGCTCTCGTCGTAGATCGGATGATTGTAGTACTCAGTGGTCTCGAACAGGATTTCGGGGCGGGTGAGGTGTGTGACACCGCCTCGAATCACGATGGTTATGCGCCTGTGGGAAAAGTTCGAATGCTGATTTTTGTATAGAATAGATGACAGACGTGTGGGCGGGCCACATGATGGTAAGTGGTCACTGCCGCCCATAGACACCTGTAACACCAGGGTGCTTGCGGGTATGCGCCGACCTTGCAGAATCCTGTTCACAGCTCTCTTGAAGAGCCCCATATCGTGTTTAATGGAGAAACCTTGGCTGGCAGTTTATTCCACAGCTTTCGGGTTCGCGGTATAAAAAGTCTTTTTGACCGCATTATCCGCAGCGACTTTATGTCAAGGAAGTGGGGATGAACCGCACGACGATGACGAGCAGTGCGATGGTAGAAACCCGAAGTTCGCATCGAATTGAACAGTTCTTCAGAACATTCCCCGTTATATAGGCGATAGAAAACGCAGAGATATGCAACGACTTCGGATGCCGAGCGATTCTAAACCACCTGTTAGATTCAAGAGCATATAAGCGGGTGGTTTGCATGGTGAGAAGGTTGTAATCTGATAGATACTATTTCTTTCCGTCAGCAGGCAACTTTCACTGCCTCTGGGTAGCGATGATGTTACCCATCTTCGTAAAAGTTGCAATTTCTTTCTAATATAATTCAATTATACTAAAATACAGGAAAGCACAACGTCAGGCCACGTGTTTACAGATGACAGACTATGGTGAATAGTACCTACAGTCAGATGCTACCTATATTAGAAACTTCAAAATCAGACTGTCTTTTTATTATTATTTTCATTTATCGACAGGACTATATTGCAAAAAATCGACCACATTAGCAGTTAAATGTCATACATACATAATATGTACAAAAAAATAGTGTCTGACGCGTAAGACACACGAATATGGCTGGTTCCAACCCATTAAAATCCATTAAAAATGCCTGTCAGCTTTCTGCTCTCTCGACTGTGCGACACTTATACTTTCAATTGATTTCAAGGCGATACCATGCGCTGAAAGCTTAACTCCATGGAATATTTCAGTTACTTACATGGATATAAATTTAAAATTTAAACTAAGTTTGTAACAATAGTATGTAACAATAGTTTGTAACAAGAACTTACTGTGCAGTACAATGTGCAGCGGTGATGGCCCACTCGTTATGCACAATGGAGGCCCCACAGGCGGATACACCGCCATCCGCGGCAACCATGCGGATAGACAGCTGCCATTTGATCTGTCCCTCCTCGGCTTCCCAGCCTGACACTATACGAGAATCTGTCGGACAGAAGCATTTAATAACACGCCTATAAATACCAACGACAAAACTACATATCTCTCCGCATCAAATACCAATCGCATCAATCGCAGTAGGCTGTGGTTGAAGCAACTCGACGGAGTAAAGAAGCTTGCTTCTGGCTTATCACGTTCATATAGATCATCTCGTAGGTCAGTAAGTGTAGGGGGACAGTGACCGCTGCATTCCCACACAGCGCCGGCTCTAGCCCATGTAGCGCCCGGGTGCAATCAATACCTTGGCGCCCTCTAGTAGGCTCTTTGGAAGCGTCGCGAGCGACGCTTGGCGCTCCCTAACACCCTGCGCCCGTGTGCCCCACACATCCTGCACCATAGGTAAAGCCGGCACTGTTCCCACAGCCACTGGGCACACTCGACTGGCCACGTTGCCCCTCTCTCATAGAAGACTACCTTGAAATGTACTGCATTTCCTACTCCATCGAATTTCTCCAATGTACGTACGTGTTTTGGTAGTGAGTGAGATATGCGTATTCCCATCCCATCCTATCCCTCCCCATTTACCCCAACTCTTTGTCCCAATCCAGTCCTTAATCTGCAAAGGTGGGTAGCGCATCCGGCGGCGTGCCAACGTTTGTCATTCTGGACTGATGTTGGCATGTATCGCGGATGTATATGGACGACAGAATCAGTATGATTGATGTTTTTAACTTTTTCAACGACAGGGTACAGTCGTGTCATGTATCCGAAACCAAAAGTAGGCGCATTTATTTTATTGAGCGAAAGATGTAGCAGTTCCGGTTTACTGCGTAGTTTAGGTACGAAAATATGCCTTCAAAAATCGGTTCATCGGGCTACGCTTGAAACACAGAAATGAGTTGATTGTCACGAGCTCGAAGCCGGCCGTAATCACTGATGTCACCAACCAACTCTATAATAGGATATGCTACGTTCACGAGGAACGCCATCTCTGGTAGGCACACTTTTGTAGGTACTTTTAGTTTTGTTAGGAATGTATAAATAACGCAAAACTTCTTGGGCTCTGGCGATATCACGTGACAAACCTGCGCAGTAGCCTATTTTTAGGTCCATTTAGTAGTGCGGGCTGGTATGCGACGAAGGGGGTATTTACAATACTATATATGCTCAAGTTCGAGGGAGATGCAACAATAACTTCCTATTCGCACACTCGCCTTGTTTGAAATTGTAGGAGGGATATGCGCAGACTGTTGACGCCCGTTCAAAGTCAAAGCCCAAGAAGTTTTGCGAGGACTATACTTCTCTGCATAAATGACTGTGAATCCGTGACTATATTAAGAACATCGTCGGCGGAATCTCAGCCATAGCTAAATAACACAACGTGTCACTTAAATAATGGAAAACTGAAAATGCGTTGTTTACGATCGAGAGTCCAGTATTAGTATCGATTCTACCATTTTTTTTCATAACAATTTGTTAATTACTTGTTAGTACTTTTATATTTAATTCTGCGCACAATTACACAAAACAAATATACTGATTGTAACTACCAGGCGTAGTCATTAATTACCCGGTACTGAGTACCGAATGCTAGGAGCGTTTTAGAAAGAACAACAAAACTAAAATAATTTTACTTTTCGTTGGAACGTTTTTTTTAGTTGACAAATTTCAGGTTTTGCGTTATTTCGGCAACACGTTGTATATAAGCAGAGGACCGTGAATTTGGGGGACCCAGGACTAAAACTGCTTGGAGGCCTACCAAATTAATCAAACTAATTGCCCTTTTGTCAAAAAACTATTTTCTATAATGATGTATAGGTTATAGGTCCATTGTGTATATATTGTCCATTGTCTTCAAGGGGGGCTGGGGGGCCTATATATCCACGTGGCCCTGGGCTGCAGCCCAAAAAGCCCATATATAGATCCGCCCCTGTATATACGCTGTGTAATATACGTTTTATATATATCCCGAGATGAACTTATTTATTAGATTAGATTAGAAATATAGTATTAGATTAAATTTGACGTCGGTACGTAAGCGGAAAATTACCACGCTAATTACCACGCTAATTTTTTTGTTGAAAGTACAGTGCCACAAAACTGAGTGTGATAAAATGGTATACGAGTACATAGGTGCTCGTACTTGCGCACTTGTGCAATTTTAAATTAAGATAGATAAAATGCTGGATCTTAAACTTACCTCGTACATTTTCAGCAAAGGCCACAGGCTCTTCAGCTGAGACCTAGCAGAAAGTGAAGATTATCTGTTTAGTTATGGTTTATGTGGAAGAGATGACAGGCTAGTAGAGATAGCTATTAGCTACGTTATGCGTTTGCTTCCTTGCCGGAGAAAAGGCGATAGGAGGTTAACTATTCTCATTCAAGAAACGTACAAATTACGATGATGAGTAAATGAAAGAGGTAGATATAGTATTCGAACTATTGCCTGTTTTCATTGTAAGCGAATACATTGTTTTCATAGTATTCTTTGCGCTCGGCCACACTACCATGAAATATTCACTTATTCCAGGAGTTTATGTCAGTTACTAGAGGACTCGTTTGCTTTTCGTTGAATTACAAAAACTATCCCCTATACACTTGCTCCTCGCTACTAGCTACGAGTCGGCAATGGGACAAGTGCCGTAATCCAGCCTATTGAATTTATAGTAAACCAATAGCTAAGTTTTCCTCTAAGAATATCTTAAAAGATTACTCGTAATTCGTAACTTTCGTAATTGGTAATGATACTATAAGCTTATATGAGCTTATATCCACTGCAGGACACAAGCTTCGCCATGTAACTGTAACAAGATTTACTACCATCTTCCCCGGTGGCCTAATCAATTATTGTAAAAAGTAAATAATGTAAAAAGGGTGTTAACGATAATTATAAATTATTTTATATCGCGAACCCGTAGGCTGTGGAACGAACTGCCTCAAGAGCTCTTCCCATTCAGCTACGACATGGGGTTCTTCAAGAAAGCTGTGAATAGGATTTTGCAAGGTCGGCGACGCGCCCGCATACCGCCTGGTGTTGCAGGTGTCCATGACCGGCGGTAACACTTACCATCACGTAGGACCGCTTGCTCGTACGCCCTCTTATCTATATAGAAAAAAAAAATGCACTCGACCCACCGCCAATTGTGGACACATACATTTTCTCACGATTTTATCTTCTCCGCCGAGGTAAAGGCAACTGAAAAAATCTATCAATAGACTTCTCAGTAAGGATTTGAACACATGAACTGTAGATTCCGAAACTTCAAATTAACAAAATAATTATAGAAAATTAATTATCAAATTACCAAATTCCCAGCAATGGTCACAAGAAACACTACAATACCCAACACCATCATACTTCTAAAATATCGTCCAACTGAACCACAAAATTTAATTACATACTTGCCTTTAAAATTACAATCTATCCATTAGAACGGAATTAAGGGATTATGTGGTCGATAACGCCTTAAGTTATTAATTGATAAAAAACGACAAAAACGCGATGAATTTTCAGTAGCAAGATATACTGAAAGATATATAATGACATCACTATAGAGATGTAATCACTAATTAAGTAGATAGGTACAATGCCTATGTTGATCTTTGCAACAACGAAATAACCAAACAACTATTCAAACAACCATTGTAATACTCGTACATCACTAAACTTATCGTATTTGATAAAAAAAATGCATAGGTATTTGTGCAAAACAGTAGTTTATCTTCACATAAATGTTTGCAATGCTTCTCACGCACACAGTCATCAATATTCTGTGGTTGTAACTAATCGTTTACACGCCGTTATAAGGCTACGGTGTGAATTAAGAACTCGATATCTGAGAGGTTGATTTTCTCGTTTAAACAATAAGACTTCTAGATCGATAAATCGTTTTCGATAGAAAGACTTCATTCACCAAGGAGATTTTTTCCAAATAGGTCTATTGAAGAAATTCTGTTGCTACAGTTTTAGCTTATGCGAAGTCATGCTCAATGCGATGAGGAATTTTAAATTGATTTTGTAACATATTATACTATCCTGTGTCCCTCCACAACGAGAGTTTATAGCACACCACCACGCTTGACTTTGCCATCGTCTAACTGAACTCAGTAGATTCTATGCTTAAAGTAAGTCATTTTCATTCAGACGTCCTCGAGTAGACAAGTGTCTACTCTGGTGGTCATACGACGGAAGTAGTTGGCTCACTCTCCGTTCCTTTTGCATTCTAGCCATCAATTCTTGACGGAAGTGGAACCCAGATCTAACTTGGCCCTCCCAGGGCACGATATGTGTGAATATCCAATCCTTTCCTTTTTGTTAGCTTTAGTATAAGTCAGATGAAACAACTGATTTTAAACTTTTGTTATCGTGATTGAACATTATATATGGGTTACTTTACACATTTTATTATTTATTTATTATAGCCGATATTTCGGTGCAGTTACATGAGCTGTGGTCGCGGAGAGACTGCGGATACGGGTGACGGTGTTGTTGCTATTGACAGACAAATCTGTCTACCCTCCGTCGTGTTCGTTTTTGATTCACTTACCCACACTAAAATTATTTTTATTGATTAAGTTCCTTGCACACTATACTAACACGCAGTTACCTTTACACGACTTGCTATGGTTTTCTTGTTGGTGTATGAGCTTTCACAGCTATAGTTAGTTTATTTTGTAGACTCCAGGGCACTGATAGTGCATGTCATCCTATAGTAGCACCTGAAGTACCTGAAGTAGCAAGTAGCTTGCTTCTTTTTGACAAGGAGGAAATACAGTTCCTATATCGTATTTACTTCTTAAAAGTCTGTTACTTTTACTCCTTCTATATAAGGACGATATGCCGAGCGTATCAGTTCCCCCTGCTTAGGTCTTTGCCGTGGTATTTTGAACGCCGTTAAAAATACCACAGTCTCCGCGACCACGGTTCATTTAACTGGACAGAAATATCGCTATAATAAATCGTGAGTAAAAATGGCTTACTGAGACGAAACAACTGTAATGTTATAAAGAGAAACTGTGAGCTTGTTTATTCATATGTAAGGGATCAATTCAAAAACTACTGGACCTGAAACTAATGCATTTAAGTAGTTTGAGTAGCAACCTGTGTGAAGTAAGGGTTTTTCGCCAGCAAAAAAAGAAATAAAAATCATGTACAATACAGCGACATCATTTATTTATAATTGTGTCATCACTAGTTTATACAATATGTTAATGACGTGCGTTCCTTTGGAACCACTGTGTCCGGAACCCGTCCCTGAAAGTAAGATCATCATTGTCCAGGTCATTGGACTCGGAATCAGCGTCCAAGTTGGCCCCAGAATCAGCCTCCGAGTTAGTTTCTGAGTCAGCTCCAGAAGAGCCAGCATTATCTTCAGAAGACCCACCGTTACCCCCTGAAGAACCACCGTTACCCTCCGAAGACCCACCGTTACCTTCCGAAGAGCCACCGTTACCCTCGGAAGAGCCACCGTTACCCTCGGAAGAGCCACCGTTACCCTCGGAAGAGCCACCGTTACCCTCGGAAGAGCCACCGTTACCCTCGGAAGACCCACCGTTGCCCTCGGAAGACCCACCGTTACCATCTGAAGACCCAGAATCAGCCTCAGAAGACCCAGCGTCGGCCTCAGAAGATCCAGGGTCAGTCTCAGAGGACTCAGAACTAGGCGGCTCAGGGGTAGGCTTTTCAGTGTCAATGGGAAATTCAGTGGTGGGTGGTAGGGTGGTGGGTGGTAGGGTGGTGGGTGGTAGGGTGGGAGGCGGCCGTCTTTGATCAAAGTCAATGCCGGTCACATCGAAGTACCATTGGTGGTAATGACCAGGGCGGATGAAACCTAAAAAAATGTAGATAAGTGGAATTTTTTTTAATGAATAAGGGCAGCTTACTTAGTGAAAAATGTCGGTAGATGGAACTACGTATAGAAATAATTATTAAAAATGTTTTCTAGTATGATAAAAGACGTATTATTTTCCATCGCAATTGCTATTTTGATACGTGGATACGTAGGCATATTTGTATTTTTTTTTATGTGTCACCGATTCCCCGTTAAGCGTTAGGCTCTACTTTTTGTTATCAAGGTACCCCTGGTATTCAAGGATCAAAAACAATCGCCGGTTATTCACCGGTAAAAAAGAAACCGGTACTCAAAATTGCACACGTTACAAATTCTTAGTGGTAGCTTATGTTATGTTATTATTATAAGTTATAAGCTTCCTAAGATTAAAATAAAATATTCTTAATAATAATAATACTCTTTATATAGACTATTTTTTGTCCAAACAAGCAGAGTTTAGTAAGCAGAAAACATATCTATATGTTAGTAGGTACATATTAAATATAAAAAAACAGAGACAAACAAGAAAGTAAAAATTAATGACAAATAGCGAGTCCCGAAAAAAGGTGAGGCATCTATCTAGGCCATTAACTTTATGTTATACGCATTCGTTACGAACGACTCGTCATTAATTTATCGCCAACTCGCTACCCGCTACTTATTGGTAGTGAAACTATCTCTTAATTTGATGAATACTGTTATGTTGATGTACGTACATACCGGGAAACGTAGTGTGGGCAGCCCCCCGGCCAGGTGGACTGACCACTTGAAGACCCAGACCCATGACTGAATAGTAGGTTTTAGGACTTTTTATGGAGTGTGTGTGAGTAGGTAGTTAAAGTAGTATCTTACCAGCAGGCATGTTAACGTGGCATCCAGAACCTGATACGAAGGACGCGACGCCCACCAGGGTAGGAGCGCCATCATCTTCAAATGTCACTAGAGGACCGCCGCTGTCACCCTGAAATCATCGTTATAGTACGGTCGCAAGAAATAATTGTTGATCCACTTTATTCTTAATTTTGCCGTGTATTACTGTCATGTTTGATGTACACGGCTATGACGTGTCACGTGATACCATAGCCCTGGCCATAGCCATAGCCCGTGATACCAAGAAAATAAAAAACCTGGCCATGATGCGTAAAACTAATAGAACTAATATCTTTTACGGACAACACTAACTAGCTATGAAAAAAGCAAACGTTGCGCCCCCACAGCAATTTTTTTATTTTGCTGGTCAAGCTTTGCATATAGGTATGTGCGAAAGCGCTTCTATTCCGCCTTTTCTACAATTGTCTAAGTTTCTTTTAATGTCTATAGTTTTGTTTTGCTTCACTGTCATGGCCGTGTGTATAATACGGGAAGTTTAAAACGTTTTTCCACGACCAACTGGCGCAATTATTTACAGTGAGCTGCTTTACAATATAAATATTATGTCGTAAATGTTTGTCGAACACTGCCAAATTAAGAATATAGAATAGTGGCTCAACAACTAAATATTGTGATTGTACGTCAAAAGGAATACACACTCTAGGGAACATTGAGACAATGAGAGCTTGAAACCTATACCAAAAATACCGTTAATTTGCGAGAATTAGACGCTAATATTTGCAGTGGACTTTTGGAGATTTAGGAATGGATTTGTGAAATGGTTGGAAAAATGAGCAAGAAATGGGATGGCAGTGGACTCTGGCATATCTCACTCACTACCGTAACACGTACCGCATACGTACCGTACACGCGCATTGGGGAAATAAGAAGGCGAAATGCAGTACATTTCAGTAGTCTTCTGTGGGAGAAGGGTAACGTGGCCAGTCGAATCGAGTACTTTCAGTGACTGCGGGATTGCAGCATGCACCCTCCCCCTCATCAAAAGTAATAATAAAAATAATTTGTAATAATATATAATACTATAAATATCAATATTTTTGACGAAGTTACCAGAACAGCTTCCAGGCCGTTAGTACCGGTTTACAGGATGTTGGTGTATGTTGGAGCTGGATCTTCAGGAAAGGGA
This sequence comes from Sesia bembeciformis, assembly GCA_943735995.1. NCBI lineage: Eukaryota > Metazoa > Arthropoda > Insecta > Lepidoptera > Sesiidae > Sesia > Sesia bembeciformis. Next base: position 1,405,718 of record OX031045.1, on the reverse strand, counting down.
TTAAGTATAGCAGTGGAAGACAAGAGAAGGTCATTGGAGTTTACGGACTATTTACCTGACATGTGGACTGGCTAGTGATATTATAGGCGCTAGCACAAAGTGTCGAGTCCTGAATGACGGAATTGCCTCCGTAGATAATAAAACACGATAAATTGGAGTCGCCGACCAGGTACACCCAGTTGAGGGTCTGAGGAGATGATCCTGTAAGCAGAGTTTACTTACTAACCAAGTGGCAGGTAAAATTTTAGAAACTAGGATTTTGAATCAGTCAGTAGGTATATTGTATTGCAGCAACAAATTGAGATGATGATGTACTATTGGAGCCGTTTGCTATCGTTAGAGAAATATGTGCGGTTGCCATCTTACGATTTATTTTCAGACGACATTCCACCTTTCAATGGTTCTACATTTATACGGTCTAAAGCGCGAATCAGGTGCACCATGCGCTTGCATTATACAAGTGCACAGTACAAAGCTCCCTACAAATTCTGTAGGTCTCATTTCTAAATTATTCTGTAAGACATAGTTAAACCGATCGATATCGAACTTTCTCAAACTTTTTATTCCACCTGCTTCTTTGTAATAAAGGTGTCAGTTTATGGAATTATAAAATGAAAGCTTACCGCCGGTCCAAGTGAGTCCCCATCCGCTGGCCATCAAAAGGACCCCATTGTAGTTACGATCCTTGTCGGCGGACAGCTGCACATTGATTGGTTGGATAAGATCTGCAAGATGGTGTTAACTTTCTAAATAAGACTTTAAGAAATGTCATCAGATCCTGATTACTCCAAAGAAATTTCAAGGAATATAGGTAACTATAGGTATTTCAAGGTAACTAGGAATTACTCCAAGTTAGAAGTATTTCTTTTAACTACAAAGAAATTTTCAAGGAATTTATTATCTAACACTTACCGGAGAAAGGAACAAATCTGTTGAATTTAAGCAAGCCGATATCGTTGGGCTGTACCAAGCCGGGTATGTTCTCATTGTAGAGCGGATGATTGTAGTACTCAGTGGTCTCAAACAGGATTTCAGGGCGGGTGAGGTGGGTGACACCGCCCCGAATCACGATGGTTGTGCGCCTGTGGGAAATGTTCGAATACTGCGATGAAACATTGGTGAGTTGTTGTGCTCACGCCCGTGAAGGTTTCTGAATTACTGCTGGAAGATCACGCGAACGAAGTCACGGGCAACAGCTAGTATATTATAATCAGTATATATAAATTTATAAACTCTATAAAAAGCTTTCGTTTAATGAAGTATACGATACGCATGACCCCCACGAGACCTTTAGAAGCTTTCATCTCTTGTTTAAGCTATTTTATGACTTGTGTTTTTATTCCAAGAAGGTAAAAAAATATTCAGTCCAACCCTAAATGGATATCACGTGGAATTAAATTATGTAGTAGATGTAAAATAAGTTTGCTATCGAAATACAGAAAATCCCCAAACAGTAGCACGATAACACATTCAAAACCTAGGCAAAGAAATACAAACCCCCCAACTTAACTCGAAAATCTCAAAATAATTACTATATTGAATCAGTTACAAATAAGTCCGGAACAATAAAGAAAGTTATTAATAACTCAAAAGTTAATTATCCAAACAAAAAGAAAACCTAAGTGAATAATAATGGTAAAGTAATAGATCCCGTTGACATTGACAATGCTTTTAATGACTCTTTTATAGACATTGTAGATACAAATAAGGTTCAAATTACAAAATTACATATAATCATGTCAATTCAGTATTTATGACACCTACAATCCCCAATGGCACACGAAATGGAGCTCAGTATCATTATGAAGACCAAGATTATGTGCCTCATTCTTCACTCTTTCAATATGTTGACGCTACGCGTTGTATGACTCTGACCCTATACATCAGAGTCAAACTGTGTAAACAGGACGACCCAAAGACTCCTGACCTGTACATCAGGAGTCAAAAGGCGAAAAACATAGATTAGACTCTGACGGTATATATAAATACCAAACACAACAAAAGAAAATTAATCAAAATAAGAAATAAACAAATCAGGAAAACACAGGCCCTGACCTCCACATCAGGGGTACAACGCGATGGAGGGGTTTTAGCCGGTATAAGTCCGGCATATCCTTCCGCCATTGGATTTAGAAGGATTGTGGACGAGAGTGCTTTTATTAGACTATCCAGATATTCTATTGAGGTCACAATTGATCTTGGTTACTGCATCTCTTGGGTTTTTGCTATCACAATTGATTTATAATTGTAAGTCATCATCAGCATACGTGTGATATTTGTAATAGTTAATATTTTGTTATATCGCTGGTCTATAAAATGAATAAAAGGGGACCAAAATTGATCCCTGAGGGACGCCTCTTGTAACCGACATTGGTTAGGATCTCAGGCATTCGCCACCCTCCCCAAACAGCTGAACAATCTGCTGCCGAATTGACAAACAACTATCAAATCAAGCAACAGTCTGCGAGGAGAAACCATAGTGTGACAACTTTGATTGATAATAGTAGTGTAGAATTTATCGAATCAAAGGCTCTGGAGTAATCTAGGAGGACTAGCAAAGTTCCCTTTCCAGTCTCTAGCACAAAGTATATTGTCCACCACATCGAGTAAAGCGGTGGCAGTACTACATCCCTTTCTGAACACGTATCTACTACAGATCTGGTAGAATGCAATTTTTCTCCAAATAATTATACACCTGTTCTCATCACTTTTCAAAATTTTTTGAGAGATGGGTAAAAGACTAGTTTTTTTAGGCAAGGCGCAAGTTTTTTCAGGCGTTTTTTCAGCACACGTCGCCGCGTCGGTTGCTGGCGATGACTCGGGATCCATTTAAAAAAAGCGGCCAGCTGTCGGGTCACTCGATTGCGCGACACCGCGCCGGCGCGGGCGGCGCCGCGTCGTTCTAAACACTTCCAAGCGGACTCAAAGCGACACCGTGTGGCCAACTCCTAACTCCGTGGAACATTTTAGTTATATCGATTTGAAAATGTGAATTAAGTTGTCACAACATTACGTCTATCGGGTTTAAACTCTGCAGGATGGAACTTACAGTGCAGTACAATGAGCAGCGGTGATAGCCCACTCGTTATGCACGATGGAGGCCCCGCAAGCGGACACAGTGCCGACCGCGGCAACCATGCGGATAGACAGCTGCCATTTGATCTGACCCTCCTCGGCTTCCCAGCCTGACACTATACGAGAACCTGTCGGGTAATTAGTACGTCAGTTTACATGGTTAGTGAAGAGGAAATCATAAACGAGCAATAATAATGTCACGCATAACAGCTATGTGTAAAAATGATATACAGGCAGAAGCAGCGGCAGAGGAAGCAAAGAAACAAGACAGTCAAATATGGGGATATCGTCCCCGAATACATATTTGTCGCATTCGGTGTCGAGACCCTAGGTCCGCTAACTCGAGCTCGAAACGAGCTGCGCTCAGTGCCATCACCAACCTAATGATAAGAAATTTTACGTTGAATTAAATATGAGTGTTCTCCACTGACTTTAGCTTACGAGGAACGGCATCTCGTTTTGATAGGTTTACTTTTGTAGGTACTTTCAGTTTTTACTAGGGAGTAAAACTTCTGGACTACTTTTGTGACTATAGTTTAAACAGCTGTAGTTGGCGTCAGTGATGGTCAGTGCTGACGATCTACGTGACTCTAAAATTATTCATAAACTCTTGCACACGTTGCCGTGCAGCACTGCGTGACGGTAGCTCGAGGCGCTATTCTGGAGATGAGATGTTAAATTTATGTCTATACATAAGTAAAAAATTACCATGCTATTTTTTTTATCGAAATTACAGCGCGACAAAGTTAAGCGTGATAAAATGATATGGCTACCTATTCGTACTTGAGCAATTTTAGATTTAATCGTATATTGGATACCAGCATTATTTTGGGTTTCCAAAAAATAATTAAGTATTTGAAAATCTATATATATAAAAGAGAATGTTGGTATATATGATGTTAATAGACTTCGACACCGTTTGACCGATCACCATGAAAGTTGGCATATATATGTATTTTTTCACGGAGAAGGTTTCTATGCTATCCACTCTGTTGTAATTTGCCACTAGATGGCGCTGCAGCACATCAACTTCTATAGCAGGACAACGTCTGCGGGGTTTTGCTAGTAGAATATAAAATTCCAAGTCCTAAACTTACCTCGTAAATTTTCGGCAAAGCCCACGGGCTCTTCGGCTGAGACCTAGCAAAAATATAAGATTAATCGTTTAGTTTAGTTTAGTTATTATGTGGAAGAGATGACATTACGCATTTGCTCGCATGCCGGTGGCAATGACAGGAGATTGTTTCCCCCCAAAATTGTACTAATTACACTATAGAACTATTTACTGACTAGGTACTAAATTTATACCAACCTACTAAGTTTTTCTATATGAATGTCTTAAAAGATTATTAATAGTTTGTAATTATAAATTATTGATACAATGATCCTATAACCTTCCACTGCAGGTCACGAGCTTCACCGTGTTATGTAAAAAGGGTGTATTTGGACCATTATAACAGCACTTGATCCATTGCGAATTGGTACTCATGGACACGCGAATATCCTCACTGTGTTTATCTTCTCTGATGTATTAAAGACAATTGAAATAACTCTATGAGTAGATGGAGTTTGAACTCGTGTATTGAAGAAATGCGACCCCGAAACTATCAAAGTGCTCACTTCAAATTAACGAGTAGGAAAACGATTAGCAAAATTACCAAATTTCCAGCAATGGCCGCAAAAAACACTAGAACTCCCAACACCGCCATACTTCCAAAATATAGACCAACTGAATCAGTAAATTTAACTACTTACCTTTAAAGTTATAATCTATCCATTAAAACGGAATTAAGAGATTATGTAGTCGATAACAACTCATGATATTAATTGATAAAGAATCGACGAAAACGCCATGGGTTTTCAGTAGCAAGAATCTCTAACGTCGTTATCGAGACGTAATCACGAATTGAGTAGATAGGTACTATGCCTATGTAGATAAATATCTATAACGAACACAAGAACGTTATTCGTTGTTTCAAATGCTACAACGAAATAACAAAACAAGTCAAACGACCATGGTAAATCACTCGTACCTGATAAAAATACTGTGTATTTATTTGTGCAAAAGATCTTCATAGAAACGTTCGCAATGATTCTCACGCACACAATCGTAAATATTCGATGGATGCTGCCCCAACAAGTTGCCTATTTTCTATTAGCGTTTTCTTGGGGTTAAGTTTGCATGTTGCCTATGTGTTAGATAGTACCTAAACAAGAACTAAAGACTCAGTACAGGCTCTAATTGAAATAAAACAAAATGGTTTCTATTAAACTTTTGTTTACTTTCTGTCCATGCATCAATGTGTCATTAACACATGAGAAAAATCATGGACGCATGAGAAAATCATGAGACGCATGATTTAGGCTCTCATTATGAAATTTAACCCCAAGAAAATGCTAGTTATAGGCATTGAGTTTTAAAACTACTGCCTTTTTCGTTTACCTTTTGTCTCATTCTATAATGAATACGGCATAGTTGGATTGCCTCTCCAAGAGATAATAATGTTGTCTACCTACATTTTTTTGTTGTCGATACCTACATATGATTTATTTTTAAAATAGCGCTGAGCTGCACTACTATTTTTCCATTGTCTTCACTGTATTGTGGGATATGTTTGTCCATGATATAATTGATATGTTTGTTAATCCATGTTCTAATTATCGCGCTAACAGATAATGCTGATTTACAATCATTGAATAAAAAGTAGCTAGCAAAGATAATGGTTTATCTTTTAATACAAATATCTTAAGCGGTTTTCCCATCTATGACCAACTGCCTTTGTTTGTTGAGAGTTATATTCATTAATTTAGAATTTTTTGTTAGTCGTTTAAATCGCCAAGCGCAAGTGAGATTACAAACCGTAGCTAACACATTTCTATCCATCACCATAAGCGAGAAATAGTTGGAACCAACTACCAAATGATACAAGTTTTCAAATAGTCTGCCGGCAAATGAAAGAGTAAAATAAAAAAAATCCCTAAAAAATAGATCGAAAAATAATTTTGATACATTTATATAATTATAGATTGTTAGAGAAATGTCAGAAAACTTTGTTATGTCACACTTTTATATAACTAGGTAGGTACTCTATAAAAAAATGAAATAAAAATGCAATTGTAATGTAGGTAAATGTAATCAAATGTAATCAAATCACAAAGGAAACAAAATTCTTAACACTTACAAATTACTCATGTTAACCGAAATTCATTAGTATTTTCAATAAATGGACCTCAGGAAATTTTTGAAATAGTCGAAGTGTTTCAATAGTCAGTTAAATAAAATTACGTCTGGTCACAGTTTATATGTGTCTGATCAATCAATTATTCGTTCGGTACAATGATTAAATTGTATGCAAATTCGATTTTCGAATAATCATCGCAGTTTTAATTAAATAATGATAATGCCGATCTTTTGTTAATAGTATAATTTTAATACTGGTAAAACATTATTAAGACGGTTAAATATTTCCGTCCCCTTTGTATATAGCTAAGCACTGTGATTTGAAACGTCTGAACCGCCATCAATTCAAACATTCTGGCACTCAGTGACTTCTCACATTGGATTACACAGACTTAATCTATTTTGACCACACGGCTTTAATCACATAAAGCCATTAAATATTAATCGCTTAAATTTATATTTACAGGCCATTTTTTAAATGTAGCATTATTATTAATTTCTAATATATATATATATCAATTAATTTTCATGGCTTTTCTTTTTTTCTTTTTTTGTCTCAAAAATGTGATAAGGAAAAATATTTAATTAACAAGCGACCCTAGATTTTCCATTATAACTTCACTTCGATCATTCGTAACTCGGATGTCCACGATACAGGTAGGTATATCTTAGTACGGAGTCCAAAAGAAACGTGCAAGCATAAGTGATTCATCGGTCCTCAAATCGATGCATCTCTGTGATCTACCTAGATGATAGACTGATATTGTGGGAACATAACATAGTATACAGAACTCATTTAGATATATCTACCTACTATCTAGGTTCACTGGTTTGGAATCGAATTCCAAGCGGACGAAGCCACGGGTTCAATCGACACCAATCGAAAACTACTTCGTAATTTTGCGTACGTTCGTTTTCGGGTTTTTACCATCGCACGGCTCGTCATCGTCATCGTCGTACGGTTCATCTTTCTTAACATAGTCTCTGCGTACAGTGCGGTCACAAAGACACTATACCGAGAACCCGAAAGTTCTGAAATGAACCACCAGAAGTTTTCCGTTACGCTACGAAATGAGGCTCTTCAAGAATCAATATTCAAGAGAGCTGTGAATAGGATTCTGCAAGGTAGCGCAGAATACCCCCTGGTGTTGCATGTGTCAATAGGCGGCGGTGACCGTTCGCTAGTGTGCCATCTATTCTATATGAAAAAAGTTAAAAAAAACATTTAGCAAAAATTAGTGTTTCATGAGCTCTATTCAACGACATATCTTTTTTCAATAATATCTCTATACTCATGTCGAAGTCGCGGCGTGCATTCACGCCGTGAACATGCGTGCCCCGAGAACACCTCTCTACACTCACAATTGTTCACACTCGTATTCACGCACTTGTTCAAACACAAGGAACAGTAGCTACTAGCTGCACACTAACTCTCGAATCTGTGAAATCTTTTACCATCTTCGTGTACTTATTTCCTATAAATCGATATGGTTTTCATTCCAATTCTGGCTCTGAATACTCAAAAAATAACATTTTGCATCCCATAATTTCGATTCGGCTTGGTAATATTCCAAAAACTTTAATTCTAACTCACTACTCCAACTGTAACTCAATTTGAATAAATAAATCATGGAAGACGTAAATCTTCTCGTAGGTGCTTCTCTCGCCGCACTGGGGACGACGAGTGAATGTGGAGAGCGTTCGCGGCTCGCGCCCGTGAACCTTCGCTGCGGAAACAGCTTACCGATTCCGGACGGGACCCAAACCATGAAATAAGCGTTCGCGGAGCTTCATGACGCGGCGCGAGTCTAGTCTAGAGCCTGCCTTAAAATGTAATGTTTTTGTTTTCGCTTTGAATGTACCTACATATATTCAGATATCACTTTAATGTTGAAATCAATTTCTCTGTAGCTAAAGTATAGAGTATTGAAAGATTTTTTTTATTGTATTTACAAGTGATTTAAAAGTTGCTAGAACTTCTTATTTAAAATTTTATATATTATTTCGAATTATCTATCAACTTATTCGTGCTGAATACGGAAATAATAGATTTGAGATCAGAATTAAAAAAGATAGTTACACATAAAGTTACCCCTGCAGAGTGCATAATTATTAAATTCTAATTACTCTGTTGTAGTTACCCTACAGGTGGGGGCGTTACTTTTTTAATAAACTGTAATGGATGAATGATGATCCATCTAGGCAAATTGTGTAATTAAATAAGCAAATTAAGTATCATTTAGATACTATCGTATATAAAATTGCAGCTAATAAGTAGTTATACTAATAAGATTGGTAGTGGTGTTAAACTAGAGGTGGAGCATGGTACCAGGTGTTTATGGTACCAGGTGTCCTATGCAGGATTTTTCCTGATTGTCTCTCCTAACAAAACAAAAAAAAAAATAGAGGTGGAGGTCATTGTTTTTAGAATTATTTGGATTGTTCTAATTTTTTTGGTGGTTTATTGGTATTTTCTAAAGTTCTCCCATTTGTTATAATTGTTAGGCATATGGCAATATTATACAATAGTTTTTTTGTTTGACATTTTTGACAATTGGCTGCTTGACTGTTACTTTTGCCAGTTGGTCGTTACTCTTTTATATCGTTAAATTACCTGGTGTGGGAATTTATTGGAAAAATACAAAATAAATGTTGCAAAGTAAAGTTTTTATCCGGAATTGAACTAAATTTGGGGTCAAAATGAGTGTGTGGCCAGAAATAACAACCGCCAAGTCGGAGAACAGACACGAGATTAAACTTGCGGGTGCCTCGATTTCAAAACGCATTTCCGAAAATGGTTTCGACAATAATGTGTTTCAGTTAACCAATTTAAACCTTTTAAATATCAGCGACACGTGTCTTACTGCTATACCCAATGGTATAAAACGACTAGTAAACCTGCAATCCTTACTTTTGTTCAATAATAAGTTAATCTCTTTTAATGAAAACATAACCTCTCTGTCAAAGTTAAAAGTGTTAGATTTATCCGGAAACCAGCTTACTGAGGTGCCTGATAGCTTGAATAAGATGAAAGAACTGACCAGCATCAATTTCAGTTCAAATCAGATTGAAAATTTGCCAAAATTTGAAGATTTCCCGCATCTGATAACTATCGATATATCTAACAATAAATTAAAGAACTTTTTGGACGTGGAGAACGCTAATTTGCCTCATTTGACCGACCTCAAGGTGAAAAGTAATCTTATAGAATCTCTACCCGGACACATTATCATCAGTCTACCATCATTGAAGAATTTTGACATTGGTGATAATCAACTGAAGGTAATCCCTGGAGAATTGGCCAGTATGGCCAAATTAAAAGGTAAGTCCATATTAGATTGTAACTGGACATTACAAACATTTATGTTATTAATACCCACATTTAATCAATTCAATATTTTTAAAACGGATGTGAAATTCTGATGCAATAATTAGATTTATTGATTACTCATGTTCTTTATTTATAAATATTTAACTCAATTATCATTTTTAGCGTTTTCCAAAGAAATTTATTTTTAACTAGTGATCTGTCTAGATTTCAGACAGTCACTCCCTCAAATAAAGTGACCTACCTGAGAGAGGCATAATAATTTTGTATGGAACATAAACATACCCTATATTCATCTGCATCAGTTTAGCTACCTAGAAATGAATCAATTTTCCAAATTAAGCCAGTATTTCCAGTTTATGCCTTACATAAAAAAAAATTCTTAGTCTCCTTGAAATATGACTATAGATTATTTTAATTTTAATAAAGTTTAAAAGTAATAAATATAAGCTTTACATTCAAAACCATTCAGCCGCATTTACCCTACCAGTGGATAATCAAACTACTTCAGTGGTGAATGTTAATATAGCCTCCATTTTAAGTTTGCAAATCTTAAATTATAAAATTTTAATTCCCTTACAGAGCTCAATCTCAAAGGAAACAAACTAACAGACAAACGTCTAATGAAATTAGTTGACCAGTGCCGCACAAAACAGGTTCTAGACTATATACGGGAACACTGCCCTAAAGACATCCCAACCCAACCCACACCAACCAAAATCAAGGGCAAGAAAGGAAAGAAGCAAGAAGAACCACCGCCAGATGATAACTGTGACCTGTGTCATGCCATGAAAATTTTACATGTTGAAGATGACATAATGAGAATTAAGATTATAGAAAACGAAGTAGGATCTGTCCGTCCATATATACTGTGTTGCATCGTGAAAGAGTTAAACTTGACCGAGGCACTTTTTAAGAAGTTCATCCAGCTGCAGACAAGACTACATGACACTGTTTGCGACAAGAGAAATGTCGCAACTATAGCTACTCATGATCTAAATAAAATAGCCAAAGGTTAGACTTATTTTTATTTATTTTTTTTATAGGAAGAAGGTACCAAACCAGCATATAGTTCACCTGGTCGTAAGTAGACATAGACATATATCCACAACCACAATTCTGTTACTAAGAATGTTTTAGCCGTGATTTGTCTAATTTTGTATTATTGCAGTGTTTTATAGATAGATTTTTGATAGATAATTGGCCACTTTACTTGTGTCAGCCTATAATGTCCCACTGCAGGCCGCAGGCCTCAGCTAGTAAATCACGGGTCCAGTGTGGATTGGTGGATATACATACTCCTGATATTTTTATCATTTTTCGACCATGCTGGTATCCTCACAATGTTTTCCTTCACCTCCACCTCCTACTTCACCTCCTACTTCACCTCCTACTTTTTATTATTAGAAATCTGTATTTGTAAAAACAAATTACTAATCTCCCAAAATAACAGTAATTAATTATTAATCTTATAAAAGATAATAGTAGTGGAATTTGTAATGTTGTTGGTTATTTTGTTTTTTTTTTCTTTATTTTCAATCAAGAAAAAATTTCAGGTGATCTAGTATACACTGCCCTACCACCATCAGAGCTCACTCTGATACCATTATCGAGGCTTCGTCCGTGCACCGGGGAGCAACTGTTCCAACAGCTAACTGCTGAGGCAGAAGCTCTAAGGAAAGAGAAGAAGAGAAATGTCTTCACGGGGATACATAAGTAAGTTTGCTTACTTATTTAATTGTTGTATAATAACAAATACACAAGTGTTTGTTATGTAATAACTAAGAAATTGTATTGTTCCCAAAACTGGTACATGTTAAACTTTGTTTCGAAAATAAACTATACACTATTAAACTACATAACCTACAATACACATTTTTAGTAATCAACCAAAAACTCTACTTTCATTTCTAGAGTTCCTGCCCAAAAGTCCTATTGGACCTCACTATTTAAAAGTGTTTTCCATGTATATAATACCGAATATACCATTTTACCACATTTTTGTTGACTAGACTCCATTAAAAAAAAAATGTTTCAGGTATTTATACCTCTTAGAAGGCAAGCCCAAATATCCATGCTTGCAAGACGCCGAAGGCAAAGTCATCAGCTTCCCACCAATAACCAACTCTGAAAATACTAAGGTAAGTTAATTTTTAAATTAATTAATTTTACATTATTATAAAATATTTAATATTCCAATAATAATAGTCAGGTTTTTTTCTTTGATATTGCTTCCATGTGATTTATGATAGCACAAAGTAACTTCACAATCCGTTTCTTAAGCCGCCGTCAAACAGTTGGCGGTTCGGAATGGGGTGTGAGTGCGTTCGTTGTATTGAAATGTACGAGAAAAGTCAAACAGACGCTTCGATCGGGGCAGCGGCAGGGCGCCAGCGTTGTGTTATGTGAGAATTCATGTTACCAGAGACACACAGAGCTGGGCGCGTACGCTCAGCCGAACGGGGCGTCACGCGACAGCTTACATAAGAACAAATTCGTCATCGCCCATCGCCCAAAAACATTTTTTTTTATTTATTTATTATATACCATATGTATATTTATTAGATTTGTTTTTTCTTTATGGATGAAGGCGGCATACGAGCATACAGTCCACCTGATGATAAGTGCATACTGTCGCCCATAGAAATCCGCGATACATGCCAACATTAGTCCAAAATGACAAACGTTGGCACACGTTATTGGATATAGGAATGGATTTGGAGAAAGGGTTGGGAAAATGGGGAGGGATAGGATGGGATGGGAATGGGCTCCGGCAAATCTCACTCACTACCGAAACACGTATATAACGAAATAAGATAAGATAAAAGTGCATTTCAAGGTAGTCTTCTGTGAGAGATAACGTGGCCAGTCAAGCGCGCCCAGCGGCTGTTGGATTGCAGCGTGCACTCTCCCCCGCAAAAGATTTGAAAGAAAAAAAATAAAATTAATAGTTAAAATAATGCAACTTATTTCAATTTATCTTTTTATTGTTTATTCATTATAGATCTAAAATACGTAATTTTAAATACGTATTTATTACTTTAGTTAGTTAGTAGCTTTAGTTAAATGCAACTAAAAGTAAAAGCTCTTCCGCGCCCGGCCACGTCTACGGTGGCACAGCTCGGCGTGACGTCGCTCCATGCCACTAACGCCCCGCCGCGCAGCGTCCCGACACGCCCGCTGTTTGATGACTATCTGTACTAGCTCTCATCGATCAATCAAAATATGTCAGTCGCCCAATACGAAAACAGACATCTAGGCTTTGAAAAAATCTAACTACTGCATGTTATTTAAAAAATTTAGAAATAAAGGCTTTTTTCTTATCTTACTTCCTCTTTTCACAGATGTCCCACGAAAGCAAGTCAATGCTGATAGAAGTAACCTCCCACTCATCACTGGGTGCTTGTAAGACTGTGATGGACAAGGTGCTTCAAGAGTGCCTCATGCTAGGCATCGGAAACCTGCAGGAGACCGAAGGGTACAACACACTGGTTGTACAACAGGTAGGTTACATGTGTATTAGTATCGTTTCTAGGCTCATGAAATGTGGGCTCAAAAACAGTATCCAATTTAAACACATTTTGATTAGAAGAAGAACTTTGTATTTTCTGATCTAATTTCTATTATTTCTGACGGGTATTTAATATTTTCTCATCTGATTTCTGATAGACTTGATATTTTCTATTTTAACATTAATATGAACCTGAAACAAACAAATGCAGAAAGAAATCAGATAACTAAATCTATTTTACATCATATAACACGATATAACTTCAAAGGTAGTCAACGCATTAGATGCACAGATGCGCATTTGGAAATTTAGGAATGAGATTAGAGAAACGGTTGGGAAAATGGAATAGAATGAAATGAGGCATGGGCTCTAGCACATCTCATTCCCTACCGATACTTGGTCCATTCGACAGTGCCCAGCGGCTGTGGAATTGCAGCCTACATCCTCCCCTCTCAAAAGCGAGCCCCCATTTAATTATACGACTTAAGATCCCTGTTTTCTAAACGTTATTTATTATATTTTTCAGGTTAAAGTCGTAGATACTGAAGGCAACCTCAAAAGCGTTTACCCATCTCGCACCGATTGCCTTTACGAAGGTTCTAATAACATCAAAGTATTCCGTTTGCCCAAGAAGTAAGCATTATAAACAGCTCACATTGTTTTAATTAACATTTTTAGTCCAATCACAACAAACAGTTTAAACAAAAATAGTAGATATTTGTAACCGTAATTGGCAACACTGTTCCGAAATAACGTGTGACATTGCACATAATTGTATCGATGTATTTGGCATAAGCCCAATATAAATTACGCGTAAATTTCAGTTTGCGTGAACTAAAGTGCTGCCTTTAAAATATTACTATAATTTGTAAGTCACATCTGTTTAGAAAATAGAGTGGTTTGTCGTGTATTTTGCATGTTTATTTCTTGTTTCTTATACGAGATCTTAGTGTCTTACAAGGCCAAAATGTGCTATGTTGTCGCTTAAAGCGTTTTTTTATTTTAATAAAAGGTGATGTTTTAATCTAATGTGTGTTTGACAGTTAAATTCCTTTGACAATTGCAATTGTGCAAAAAAGTGGTGTATATGAGTACACCGAGATTTAATCTCATGTCCGCTTTAACAAGTCTGACTAACAACAAGAAACAATGAGCGATGAATTATTTTCTCGCCCAAGAGACAGCTACAAAATCCACGAGACAACGATTGAAAGACGGGATAGAAATAATAAGTTCAACAGTATTTTTATATTGTGAATCGGCTTAAATGTAAATTAAATTAAACCGAGATCTACAATATAAAATGTGTACATAAAATGAGCGTTTAAAAGTTATATAGTTCAACGGTCTCATTGCAAGCGAAGATCCTCGTTCTAGTTTTATCGTCCGCCAATAAGAATGTTAAAAGAGCTCGCTTGGTAACACTCGCGTGCAATGTGACCGTCAACTTCAATGTACGGCGACAGAGGTGTCGAACAAAGTGACTTGTCGCTGTCGCCCGCTTCATTCATTCCTCACCCAGCGACATAAATACGACCCGCAATTACTTTCCTGGTCAAACTGTGTGCTCTCTCGTTACTCGTTTATAGTGAGATTAATGCGCTCATCGTCATTCGTTTTTGGTTGGACTGCAGCCAATTGCATGCAATGTTTTTAATAAAAATATACAAACGATGTTATATGTTATATCTAAACTGGGCCAATTTTCCAACATTTATATTCCGGGCCATTAACAGTCATAGAAAAAGTATTCTTAAATTAAACTATGATAGTAATTGGTCCAATATGAGACATCAACTTAACAAGTTTGTAACGTTTAAAAAGTTTAATGTAAGGAAAAGTTTTGAGAAATAAAGTATTTTTGTATGAAATTTTTGAAGGCATTTTTATTATTTTGTTCCTCTTTTGATCTCGAATCATTTGTAAAATAAATTTTCTCACTCAGTTAAGAGTTGGACTATAAAGGATGATTCACGCTACACCGTGCCCGACCCGGACCGTGTCACGCACGGGACACGGTCAAAGATCTATAGTAAAATTTTATATGAACTATTTCATGATAGGCCGGGCCGGGTTCGTGCCTCAGCGCCGAAATGTCGCTGGTTATTGTTTCCCTACCCCGCCCCGGCCCGTCCACGACACGTCGTAACAAATGTGTTCGCCGGCCAGTCGACGACGGATACTAGTGAGGGAGATAGGATAGTTGCGCAAAATAGACGACGAAAGATTGAAATGTGTACGCTAAAGCATTCTTTAAACATCCTAATATAACCGTTGAAATTTGCTCTCGTCTATTAATTCTTTGTAGGTGTTGCGAATTCTTCCGATTCTCGTTTTTCCAGGCTGTATCTACAGCCCATCTTTTTTTGTAGCTTGAATACGTGTTTCCAATACTTCGTCGTCAATGGCGATTGCAATAGCTGCCAAATCAAGTTGTGAAAACTGCATTGTAACAAACTTTTTATCACTCAAGCGGAAACATATTTTAATAGAACAAATAGATAGAAATCCTTGACAACACTACATACGAGGACTGTCGCGCAAAAGTGACTTGTTTACAGCCCGGTGTAGCATAAACGTCTCATCCGGCCAGCGCCCGCTGTAAACGACACAACACGGCCCCGGCCGGTTGTAGCGTGAATCATCCTTTATTCCGCAGTTTTATTGGTATAAAAATTATTTACCAACTCTCACTGTGCAGGCTGCTAGGTTTTGAAATTACTTACCAGTTGTCATTAGACGTGCTCAGTCGCTGTCTAGTCTTAAAAAGCAGGTTAGAAATCATTTTTCTATTAGTTAGTTCCTTTGGTTTTCTATGTTCTTTCTTTACTAAATAATTTCCTCTCGCTACCATTTTCTAACCTGTTCTATTTCGTCCCTTGGAGACCTCAATTCCCTCTTTATCTTTCTTTCCCTGTCAACTTGGATTCTTATTTGTGAATTGATATTGGGTGCAGTATAGATGTATGCCTGAATGTACCTATTTATATATTTTTAAGTCATTTATTATTATATGCATTTATTATACTCTATTATCGATAGTGTCGGTAGGTATTTCAGTAATTTTGCACTTAATCTCTTTTATTTTTCTCTATCCTAAGGTTGACTGGAAGAGATCGCCTTAGCGATAAGGTCGCCTATTGTTTTCTGTCATATATTATTTGTGCAAATGTAATAACAATTTGCAGGGCCGTCTTTACCAGGGGGTGCAAGGGGTACGGTGCACCCCGGGCGCCTGTCGAGCGCTGAATTCAGTGCCGGCTTTACCTATGGTGCAGGGGGTGCGGTGTACACGGGCGCAGGGTCTTAGGGGGCGCCGAGCGCCGCTCGCGACACCTCCAAAGAGTTCAAAACGCCTACTAGAGGGCGCCCTGCACCCGGGCGCTACATGAGCTAGAGCCGGCGCTGACTATTTGTCTATACTAATATAATAAAGAGGTAAAATTGTGTGTTTGTAGGTATGTTGGGGGTAATCTCTGGAACTACTGAACCGATTTCAAAAATTCTTTCACAAATAGGAAGCTACATTATCCGTGTATATATGCTATATTTTGTTTTGAAATAAAAAATTGAAAAAAAGAAAACCGAAGCGAGGGCGGGTCGCTAGTATGCAATAGTTTGTATTTATTTTTATTATTGACAGGATACGTTTTTAGACTTCGAAATTGTTTGTTAGAAAAAAAAAACTTGACAGTGGCAGAATGTGCTAATTGCACCATTGCCAAATATGAACAAAAAAAAACTCGAGAAGTGGACTCTTTCGCGGGAACTCAAGAAGTGAAGTTGAGTTTTTATTTGATTAGTATTAAAAATGTGTATTAAACATTTCGTGGTTTAATAGTGACAGTTTTATAAACTTTCTTCGTGCGCGGTTATTGTGATAATTAAATAAAAGCGTGGGACTGCGTTTTTCGTGTGCTTCTACGGAGTCCTTTTCTGTTATCAGTAAACTTATTATTGCTTTAATACTAAGCGGTTCCTGACATACTACGAAACTGGACGTTGACAGGATTCGTGTTAGACCTTCAAATTAATTAATATTATACGAAAAAAACTTGACACTGGCAGTATGTGCTAATTTCACCATGGGCATAATATGTGACCTCATGAAGAAAGAAACTGTCAAACAAGTTCACGCTTGTTTTGTTTTTTCTGTTAGTATGTTTTTATAATTTTGAATTTCTGTTTATCCGTATTTCTTGTAATAAAAATGTCTTGATATTTATAATATAAGTGATAGTCCACTAAAATGAGGCGCAGTTTAGCGCCGAGTCAAGTCGGCTCTGGCGACAACGTTTTCAAGAGCCCTTTGCTAAACTCCGCTAAACGAAAAAAGCGGGAATGCACAAAAATACCACTTACACAAAAATCCGCATCTCAGTCCATGTCTACATCGGACCACGAGAACTTAATACGACAGATACTGAGTAAGCCATTCCAAGTGCCTATCACCAATTACGTGTCGTCTTATTGCAGCAAAAGTTTGGGTCTCAAACGAACGCAGCTCAGGAGGCCTTTACATGACCCGGATGAACCCAATGCTCTCGTTTTGTACCTCCCTTCTCATATCCCTGAGCATGAAAAGATGAAAATGAACCCAAACGACATAAAAGTCGCTGTTGTCGTCGATCCCGTACTGGGAAACGTCCTCAGACCCCATCAGAGAGAAGGCGTAAAGTTTATGTATGACTGTGTCACTGGGAAGCAGTTAGAAAACACATATGGGTGCATTATGGCTGATGAAATGGGGTTAGGAAAGACCCTGCAATGCATCACTTTGTTATGGACGCTTTTGAGACAAGGTCCTGATTGCAAACCTACTATTTGTAAAGCTATCATCGTCTGTCCTAGCAGCTTAGTCAAAAATTGGTACAATGAAATACAAAAATGGTTGGCACAGAGGATAAATGCACTGCCAATGGATGGAGGC
Organism: Sesia bembeciformis; assembly: GCA_943735995.1. Classification (NCBI taxonomy): domain Eukaryota; kingdom Metazoa; phylum Arthropoda; class Insecta; order Lepidoptera; family Sesiidae; genus Sesia; species Sesia bembeciformis. The sequence continues at coordinate 1,387,693 of OX031045.1, read as the reverse complement.
TCTAAAGTCGAGATAACATTGAAACTGCAACAGTTTATGAATACATTCTCAGCTACCAGAGTTGCTACACCAGTATTAATAATATCTTATGAAACATTTAGGATCTATTCTAGCATACTGCATTCATCGGAAGTTGGTTTAGTGCTCTGTGATGAAGGACATAGATTAAAGAACAGTGAAAATCAGACATACCAAGCTTTAATGGGTTTGAAAGCAAAGCGTAGGATATTAATCTCAGGGACACCAATACAGAATGATTTGACTGAATACTTCAGTTTGGTTCACTTTGTCAATGAAGGCATACTTGGCACTGCACATGAGTTTAAAAAGAGATATGAGAATCCTATATTGAAGGGGCAAGATGCATTAGCTACTGCACAGGAGCGAGAAAGGGCACAAGAATGTCTGCAAACTTTGACTTCAATAGTAAACAAGTGTATAATTCGTAGAACAAGCAATCTACTCACAAAGTACTTGCCAGTTAAGTTCGAACAAGTCATTTGTGTCAAGATGACTCCTTTACAGACCCAGTTGTATAAAAACTTTATCAATTCTGATGCAATTCGTAATAAATTTTCAGGCGCTGGAAATAAAAACACACTAAGCGCTCTTTCAGGTATCACAACACTGAAAAAGCTTTGTAATCATCCAGATTTAGTCTACGATAAGATCATAGAAAGATCTGAAGGTTTTGAAAAAGCAAGCAACATCCTTCCAAGTCACTACGACATTAAGGATGTGAAGCCCGAATTCTCTGGCAAGCTCATGATTCTGGATTGCATTTTGGCTAACTTAAAAACAAATACAGATGATAAAATTGTTCTTGTATCAAACTACACTCAAACTTTAGACTTATTTGAAAAATTATGCCGAAAAAGATGTTATCAATATGTCAGGTTAGATGGTTCCATGACCATCAAGAAAAGAGCCAAAGTTGTGGAAAGTTTCAATAATAAAGATTCTAAAGAATGGATATTCATGCTCAGTTCTAAAGCTGGAGGTTGCGGGTTGAATCTAATAGGAGCTAATCGTCTTATAATGTTTGATCCGGACTGGAACCCAGCGAATGATGATCAAGCTATGGCAAGAGTGTGGCGCGATGGGCAGAAGAAACCCTGCTACATTTATAGATTACTAGCTACAGGTACGATTGAAGAAAAGATCTTCCAGCGCCAAGCACACAAAAAGGCTTTAAGTGACACAGTGGTAGACCAAAATGAGGAGTCATTGCGTCACTTTACATCAGAAGACTTAAAAGACTTGTTCTGTTTAGAAGAAAATACTCTGTCAGATACCCATAGTAAGTTCAGATGCCGACGATGTGTGAATAACATACAAGTAACTTTGCCTCCAGAAAATTCTGACTGTACCTCAGATTTGTCAAATTGGTATCACTGTGCTGACAAGAAGAACTTAGCAGATTTAGTTCTAAAACAGTGCTGGGATTTAGCAAAGAGTATTTCATTTGTTTTCCATCATCGTTCAGCGGAAACTGAAGCTCAGAGAGATGAGACGGAGAATAAAGAAAATACTTCAGCAGGAAAGAGAAGGAAGATTGAAGAGGATGAAGATTATTCTGAACCTGATGATAGTGATGATGAAGATTACCAATAATGAGGAACAGGAATTTATACCATACAATAAACTCTTATCTCTTCACTGATGGATATTGGGAGAACCCACGGCCTCCTACTAGATTTTCAGCTCTTCTCATGATTATGAATATGTAGTTTGTTTTATGTTATTTGAATTATGTCTATTTTTTGTTATTAAGATTTTTTTATTATTAAGTAGTGGCAACCAAACAAATTTCTACTCATACAATAATACTGCCATACCATACCATCTGTGTACTGGTGGAAGTGGTAGATATAGGCCTGTCTCAAGGGTCCGTATCACACACAATCTTCTGAACTTCTAATCTAGCCACTTTTTAGATTTTCTTCAAGTCTTCAGTCCACCTGGCTGTAGGATACGTCTACGCCAGACATACGTCAGGATTTTTTTTTGCTGGACAATCATTTTGTTTAAAATCGAAAATTATTTTTGTAAATATTTTCTAGATTTAAGCAGATTATGGAGGATTTATTGCAATATGACTGTAATAGGGATAATATAAATAATTTCATGTTCCATTTGGTTTGAAATATCTACTTTACTCTATCTGTTCATGCTATAGATTACTGTAGGACTTTGCACCGGTTTTAGAATTACCGGAGAAAAACCGCAGTAAACATAGTAATCGTCATTGTGTCACCGCTTCGCTGACAAACTTCAAGGTTCTATTTTTTCCTAGAGAATATCCCGTTTTATACAAGAAACAAAACCTCAGGTGATTCACCGCTAATTACGATCTCTAGTGGATAAAAACCAGTTCTCAAGATTATCTACGATGGATCCTACTAAGCTCTAATCTACTGAACTCATTCTGTTGCGGTTTTCATTGCTTTGTAGCGCATTTATGCATTTTACGAATTCATGTTATCAAAATCGGTCCAGCTCTTAGAAATCGTGGGCAGGCATCATCACGCTTATTTACCCAAATCAGTAATTGCCAAACTTATTTCGGTTATGGACCCCTTACCATAAAAACTTAACTATGAACCCCAAAGTGAATTAATTTTATGATATAATAAAACCTACTAAAAAATACTTTATTCTGACCTCTCTGATGAGACAATTGCACGTGGGTAAGTAGGTTGCACTTAGGTAGGGATTTTTTAGTCCATACGAACCCCCAGGGGTGGGGTCCGTATGGATCATTGGTTCCAGACGAAGGCGGTACCGCTACGGAGGGCATTTGTGACAATATGTTGCAAGAGATTTGTCGATTTTAGTTTCCCAGATATTGTACAGGATGAAGTCGCGCTCAGATATTAGTGATCGAACTTACACGTAATGATGATTAATGACACAAATAAAAGAAAAGAAACTACTGTAAAAATATATTTCCAACAAATAAAAGTTGATAACAGTAAGATAATATACAAAATAAACTTACATAATATAATAATTGATTATTATTGCACTTTCAGTTTAAAAGATTACAAATACAAACTAATCATTGCTGTCTGTATGTTCGTGCTCTTGTCAATTGAATAAAACAGCTGGCGCCCTCTAGTAGGCTCTTTGGAGGCGTCGCGAGCGACACTCGGCGCCCCCTAACACCCTGCGCCATAGGTAAAGCCGGCACTGGTTATACACAATAAATAAAAAAATACTGGAACGATTTTAAACTTTCTCAGTTTTAGGAAGCTAAACGAATGTATACACAAGGGTATATAGTAGACCTCCGGTAATTTGGCCCCCCGTGTAATCCGACACACCAATCACGGCGAAGCAGGGGTCAATATGAAAGATTTGGTCCGGAAAATTCGATAATCCGCCAGCGTCTTGTATAACGTTATCGGATTACAGAGCTGTATGTATTTGTTTTTTTTTTTTAGGAAATCCCATTATTTGTAAATCAGTAAACGGTGATTTTATTCAAAAATACAGTGGCCCGAAACTATTATGGCATTCAGGGCCCCGTAAATATATGTACATAGATGAATATAGAAGATTCTCACAGTTGAACTATAAAATATGCAAAAATATTGTTTAAATTTAAGACCTGCAATTTTAAATTTAATTTAAGACCATTTTTTTCCCCCTTATAATTAGCACATTGTGCGTGTCGAGATTTCTCCATAATTAACAATTTTAAAATGAAAACGCTTCACGTCCATGTCCAGTGCCCGTCGAAGTAAGTCCAAGAGTCACTTAGCAAAGTGATAGTAGGTTTAACTGAGGACAGAAGAGTACTCCTTGGAAGCGCACGACAAACGCAGTCTTATGCTTTTATTTGATTATCAACGAACATTACGCACAGAAACCAGTTTCTGGTTAATAAACTACCACGTTCCCCTCTCACACAAGACTACCTTGAAATGTACTGCATTTCCCACTTTATCATATTTCCCCAATGTTCGTACGTGTTTCGGTAGTGAGTGAGATGTGCCAGAGCCCATTCCCATCCCATCCTATCCCTCCCCATTTTCCTAACCCTTTTTCCAAATCAATTCCTATATCTCCAAAGGTGGGCAGCGCATCCGGGGGCGTGCCAACATTTGTCATTTTGGACTAATGTTGGCATGTATCCCGGATGTCTATGGGCGACAGTATCCACTTACCGTCAGGTGAACAGTATGCTCGTGCCTTCATACATAACAAAACCCACTTAAACCACACAATACACAATTTTTAATAATAAATAAAAACTCAAGTGCCCGCCAAAAAGTAGATTTGATTTAAAATTCCCGGAAATAAAATTATATTATTCTTATTAGTTATTACTATAGTGATGATTTGTAAGATGCATTAGACACAGTCTGACTCGAGTGACTTACTGATTTTTCTATTAACTTTTGCCAGAGAATAACCAATAGTACCGTTTGCGTTCTTGTTTGCTTGTATGTTTGTGTATATCTATATGTCCTTGAGGCGAAACAGAAACGCTAGTAACATTTTAGATATCCACAAATAATCGTATTCTATTTTATTAATATAGAAGATCTTCTTCGATAATATAATCCCTTAGCTGGAGCAACTAAGTTTCAGTCCGTAAGACCAACTTGGAGGCTGTGAGGAGTAACCTCGCTTCTCGGCTTCCTCGTTCACTTCGAATGGATTCTCAAATAATTTTATCAGAAATCGCACCTGAAAACAAAAATAAGGGTTATACAAGCTGTTAATGCAAACGCTCATAATTAGGGATGTACCTGAGAGTAAATCGATCGACTACGACTTTGTTGTGCACGGGCAGTCACTAGTCACCCCCTCCCTCTTACTAGTTTGAAACTGGAGTATTTAACACCGCGCTAGCTCTAGCTATCTCGATAACATAGGAACCTAATAATGTGATAAGTGTAATTTTAGAAGATGCGGGGCCCTGTCGAGGTTGTGGACTACAGGAGGCTAAAGGGTAAGTGATTTTCTGATTTGTTTATGCCACAACCACAAGATCGTGAATACGATAAGAATACAGTTTTTTTTTAGTTAATATTATACATCAATCTATTAAATAAGATATACCGCATATATATTGTCATATATACTGCCACATTAGTATAAAAAAATAAATTATTAGGTGCAACCTACACCACCGTGGCTACGCCCATATTCATGATATTTAACATGAACATTTATTGAATTTTTTTTGGAAAAAATTCAGGTGATCATTGCTAACCTTTTTCCTATCAAAGTGAATCACCAATTTCTACATACCTTTTCAAAGTCATTCTTCTCAGCGTCAGTAATAGCTTCTTGCATAATCCAATTTCTTGGTACATACAATGGATTCACATTCATCATTCGCTCGATACGTTCGTCATCATTCACTGAAATTAAACAAATTATTTATTTTTTTGGTAGTTTTAGTTTTTTTAGCCAGTGAAACATTTAAACAAATACAAACTCATTTGCAGCAAATACAAACGTTCTGGCTTATGTCTGTTCCTCAGTTTTGTTTTGTTCTGCAATAAACAGTTTTATCTATACTCACCATTCTCCTTCTCCAGTCTCTCTCTATATCTCTTCACCCACTCTTTCCAGTGAGTCGCGCCTCGAAGTTTGTTCAAAGACCATTTCTGCTCTAACACGGACTCTTCTAGTAATTTATCTAGATTTACCTGGAAAATAGTGTAATATTCCGTATTATAATAATCTATACCTACATATAATAAAATAGTAAAAAACTCGTGTCTGTACTCTGTACATGAAATATTTTTCGGAAAAAAAAGTCGTTTCAGCGTACTCTATGAACGATATAGAAGCTAAAACAGCTACTTCTGTTTGTCTGAATGTGCCTCACGCACTAACCACTGGACAGAATTTAATGAAACTTGGCACAGTGATAGCTTATGACCCGGGTTAACCATTCAAGTTCCATTTTATTTCGAGCCGTTTAAAGAGTTCCAGACGGAATCACTAAAGTTCACGTGAATGAAATCGCTGGCACGCTTAGGTATAGGTACATATTAATGTAAAGCCTGACCAAAAAAATAAGAAACTTGGTGTGGGGGGCGCCACATTCGCTTTTTTCATAGCTAGTGTTGTCAGTAGAAGATATTAGTTTTACGCATCATGGCGAGGTTTACTATTTTCTTGGTCAGGCTATACTATTAAGGCTCGCGCACATTACAACCGCAGAGCGTCGTACTGCAAAACGGCGACGACGCACATTACAGGCGCGGCTAGCCGCAGCTCAATGCTATAATTTAAGTCGGCTGTTGACATTCTTCACGTCGTCGGACAACGAATAACTCTCGAATCACGTCCGTTAGCTGCGCCCGTCCATCTCACATTGAGGCGGGCCGCGTCGCAGGAAATAACATCGGCGAATAAATACGGCTGGCGAACGGCCCGCCAGTGTGCAGCGCTGAGGCGCGATTCGGCCCGCCAGTGCGGCGCGATGCGGCCCGCCTCAAGTGTGCGATGGTGTATACAAAATGTATGAAAGTGAATCAAGAGGATTTTTGCAATGTTATACGCTGCGATGCGGCCCGCCGCAATATGCGTGAGCCATTATACAACGTGTCACTGAAATAACGGAAAAGCTGGAAATAGATTGTTCCGTATCGAGAGTAGAATCCATTCTACCAATTTTTACAATAGATTTTTTTAAAAACATTACAAATTTTAAGCATATCATTTATTTTACGCGCAGTTACGCAATCGATACTGTGCGCCGCTCAGCCGTCGCCCGGGAATTACCGAGTAATGAGCGCTACATACGTTTTAGACAGAACAACAAAACGTTACATGTTTGTAATTTTTTATTTAATCCCTAAAATAATTTTATTGTTGGTGTTAAACGCTGTATTACAAGTAATTAATATTCATAAAGTTCGGCCAGACTGCGATAGTTTTAGTTTTGTGGCAATGCATTAGTTCGTGTTAAGGCCAACAGAGGTCGCTATATAGTTTCTACATTGCAGTATGTAACCTTGTTTGTTTCTGTTTCGTTACACAGTTTACACAGAACGAAGTATGTTTCGTTTCTGTGTAAACCTTGAATGGTGTATTTTGGTTTGTTTTAGTGTGTGTTATTTTTTATTATCAATCATACTTGTGGTTTTATACCCTCGGATTGAATCCGAGTTTTAAAGTTGGCTTAGAACGATTTTGTACATTTAGTTGACGTGTTTCAAATTTAGCTTTATTCCGCTGACACGTGATATCGATAATGGGGCAAATTAGAAAGCAACCGTAACTATCCCGATTGATATATTAATGAATATTGATATGGGGTAGAGAGTTTTAGAGTGGTCAAGGAATATTTAAAATGATAAAAAAATATTCAATTCTTCATAATTTATATCGATTTAATAATTTTAGAATTTATTTATTTAGATTTAATTTATGAACAATAATTTTATTATTATTATTTTTATTAACTTATTTAAATAGCTTATGGATTAGAGTATAATATTGAAGATTGATTAACATTTTTAAATAAAGTTGTTTGGGTACCTCAGTTAATTGTCGGAAGGTAGCTGTAAAATCTGCCATACTCTGTTGCATCATCTGCAACAAATCATGTACCAACGACCCGTCGCCATCTTGGATTTGTTTTAGACCGAGTTTCAGAAGGTACGTCTGCCTGTAATGAAAATAATAGTTAAGTAATTTGTTAATTGTTAGATTTTTAACTTTTTTTTTTTAAATTTAATTATAACTAATGCACAAAGAAACATTACGGACTTAATGTCTAGCGGCATTACCAGTCAACCTTTGGTTAAACACAAGTACAAAAGGCGATGTATCGTTATAATCGATACACAAATACAAATACATAGTTATTTTGATTCAAACATTTGGCATTTATACTGAAACAGCTACTAAGTTATATCGTCCGAAACACCCTTAGTTAGTTTGTGCTTCGATTTTTTTTTAGAAAGAAGGCGACAAACGAGCCTACAGTCCACCTGGTGGTAAGTGGATAGTGTCCCATAGACATCCGCGATACATGCCAACATTAGTCCAAAATGACGTAAACTTTGGCACGACCCCGGATGCGCTGCTTATCTTTATTCATGAAAGAATAGATTTAGAGAAAGGGTTGGGGACGTGGGAAAGGATAGGATGGGAATGGGCTTTGACATATCTCACTCACTACCGAAACACGTACATACATTGAGGAATATGATAAAGTGTAAAATGCAGTACATTTCAAGGTAGTATTCTGTGAGAGAGGGGTAACGAGGCCAGTCGAGTGCGCCCAGCGACTGTTGGATTGCAGCGTGCACTCTCCCCCTTCCTAACGTCAAAACACTAAAATTATTTGCTTTAAAAGTTGTACTCACAGTATTTTCTTCATAGCGTATTCTTCTAATGTGTCTCCCACGTCTTTAATCTTCTGTTTCTCTTCATCAGTTAATATTGGAGCCAACGCTTCGGCAAATTTGTCCAAGTTCCATATGATTATCTGTAAACAATATTGTTTCACTAAAATCAACATCTCTGTCTGTGTATCATTTCATATTGTGGAGATTCTGAAGATTGTAGATCACAACTTTCGAATATGAATTCCAGATATGGAATTTCGAAAAAAAATAAACTACGTAAGTTTTAATTAATTATACATAAATAATTTCTACATAAAGGGGAATGTTCCGAAGAGCTGTTCAATTTGATACCAACTTCGGGTTCCTTCAACCTTCGGGTTCAACATCCGCACTTTCTTGACATAGAGTCGCTGTGTACAGTAAATAAATTTATTTTCTTTCTTTCGTTCTTTAAACTGCGATCAAAAAGACACTTTATACCGCGAACCCGAAAGATGTGGAATGAACTGTCAGCTGAGGCATTTCCGTTACGCTACAATATGGGGCTCTTCAAGAGAGCTGAGAACAGGGTTCTGAAAGGTCGCTGGCGCACCCGCGAGCACCCTGGTGCTGCAGGTGTCCATGAGCGGCGTTGACCACTTAGGGGCCGTTCAAGTATTACGTAAGCAGAATTTTAGTCATTTAATCCTCCCCCCCCCCCACCCCATGCTAACGTGAGCATTGGTATAATTTTTACAAAATCTGTTCAAGTGTCTCATTTAATCAGAATCTACTAAATTTTGCCAAAAAAATATAAAAGTAAATAAATGGCTATTGCTAACGCAATAGCCATTCAGACCCCCCCGTCCGCCATGTCATCAAAGTCCCCCCCCCCTTCCCCTCTTGGTGCTTACGTAATACTTGAACGGACCCTTACCATCATCTGGCTCGTCCGCTCGTCTGTCAACGAAATTCAATAAATTTCAACGTCGTCTGTCACGTGTCACCGAAAAACGCAAAACATAAAATATGTCAACTAACTTAATATACGGGTTAAGTTTACTAGTTTTGCGTAACTGCGTGTAGAATAAAGATATACTAGAAATGAACAATAAGTTATGAAAAAAAAAAAAAAACTATTGTAAAAATTGGTACAATCGATTCTACTTGAGAGTACGAGTATTCAGTAATTGACAAAATACGAGTATTTCAGTCACACGTTATCTATACATATAATAAAAATGTAACCGATCGCTGTCTGTACATGGAAGATATATGAGAAAAATATTATTGGGGGCCTTTATCAACGCAATAGAACCCAAAACAATGATTGTTAGAATTTTTGTCTGTTTATCTGTTTGTCTGTGCGTTTGTGCGCGATAATCTTAGAAACGGCTTAACTGATTTGGGTGCGATTTTCACTAGTGTATTATGGTAAGCTTCACTTAAAATTTAGTGTTAAGTGAATCAGTTCATAAATAAAAAAGTTATATCAATTTAAAGAATCACGTCGAACATTTGTTCGATAAAAAATAAGCTATAAGAAATAATGTGTGTGATCGTTTTTGAAAATACCAAATACCCCTAAGAAGGTAAAGACGGTGTTCATAAACTAAAGTCCACGCGGACGAAGTCGCGGGCAACAGCTAGTATAATTATACAACTCCAAGGTCCATATAATTTTGACTTACCGCTGGTTGCTTATTGAAAGCATATCTACCCATATCATCAGATGTATTGGGCACATAGTTTTCGTGATAATGGTCTACGAATCCGTATGGGCCGTAGTCTATGGTTAAACCCAAAACGCTGACATTGTCAGTATTTAACACGCCATGGGTGAATCCGAAGCCTGCAACAAGTAATGGAAGTAACAACATACCATCAGATTCGCAGGTAATAAAGTACTAAGATTGATTCTTATTCATGTTCTTATTCTTATGGGAGGGGGAGAGTGCACGCTGAAATCCAACAGCCGCTGGGCGCGCTCGACTGGCCACGTTACCCCGCTCTCACAGAAGACTACCTTGAAATGTACTGCTTTTCCCACTTTATCTTATTTCCCCAATGCACGTACGTGTTTCGGTAGTGAGTGAGATGTGCCAGAGCCCATTTCCATCCTATTCCTCCCCATTTTCGCAACCTTTTCTCCAAATCCATTCCTATATCTTCAAAGGTAGGCAGCGCATCCGGGGCCGCAAGTCTATGGGCGACAGTATCCACTTACATTCTTAAACATAAAATATGTTTAAGAATGTAATTAATAATAAGTCATGCATATCAGTGAGCGATATATGTATAACCCGCACAGTCTATCTATATAACTAGCGACCCGCCCTCGCTTTACTTCGGTTGTTTTTTTTTTTTCAATTTTTTTTTTTCAAAATTTCAAAATAAAATATAGGTAGACACGGATAACGTAGCTTCCTATTTGTGAAAGAAATTTTGAAATCGGTTCAGTAGTTCCCGAGATTACCCCCAACATACATACATAGTAAAAAACACACAATTTTATTTCTTTATTATATTAATATAGATATAGATAGATTAGTAATTAGTATAGATAAAAAAATCGTAGCAAAGCCGTCTGTGCATTTCATGGTTATTGCAAAAAAAAAAAATCATTGCAATCTAAAGTGCCAATAATACAAGAACCCAAAACAACAATTATTGTCTGTCTGAGCGGGCAACACGGGAAAAATCACTCGACTGAATGAATGTAAGTTTAATGAAACTTGACATAATTATAGCTTATGTACCAGGTTCATATTTGGAATACTTTTTATCCAGATCGATTAAAGAGTTCCCGCGGGAATCAAGCAAGCCACACATTCTCTAACGTTCACGCGTAAGAAGTCACAGGCACTGCTAATGTACAAGCAAAGGTATTATTTGCCAAATTTCACTAAATCCGTCCTGTGGTTTTGCATGATGCACGTCCAAACAAACAGACGGACAGAGAGAAAGACAAAATTCCAAAACTCGTATCGTCAGCATTACTCGTACATTGCAACGAATTTCACAATAAATATATATTAAATATACAGATGCTGATTTATTACGACTTTATTATAATATATAATAACAATAGATAGGAACATTTTTTTTTATATACTAATGGGCGGACGAGCAGGCGGTCCCACGTGATGGGTAAGTGTTACCGTCGCCCATGGACACCTGCAACACCAGGGGGCTTGCGGGCGCGCCGCCGACCTTGCAAACCTTGCAATTATAATAATAGCAACTGATAATATTTGACTCACCCTGCCATGTAGCCACCATGTCTAAATTTTTATAAGCCACTTCGGAGTACCATTTCACATATTTGTTTTCATCGGACGAGTCAATTGTTGGAAAGTTGTGCTGTAATTAGAAACTTTTTATTCTGATGGTATAATGGGAGAATTCTCTCAACATCTCAGTCGCCATACCATCGATTAGGAAGTAAAAATGAAATGAGGGTAGTCTATCATCTTATACTGTCTATAATCTCTCCATATATACATGGTTAAGTAAAAAATATCTTTACCCTCTTAATACTGAATTTCTGTAGTGAAAACAAAGACCTATGGTTCAACGACTTTATAAAATTCAATTCTTTTTAAACACAAATTTAATTGTGTTAATAATTTAATTGTGTTAACCTTAATTGTAGTTAATAACATAAAAAATAAAGCTTCCGTATCGGGTGGTCTCTATAGTCTAAAACGTACAAAGTTCATGTCGCAATTGACCACAAACTAACGTATATTTTTTTATAGAATAAAGGCGGCAGACGAACATACAGTCCACCTGATGGTAAGTGAGTACCGTGGTCCATAGACAATCACTGATACATGTTGATCGTTTTCTTTTAGTACTTTTTCAACACGTGGTTATTACGTATTTATATAATTAGTAGTAGCTTACTCCGTAATTAAACGTAAGTCTTAAGTCTATTATAAAAGCATAATTTGTCACATTGCATGTTTTGAATATTATACTAAATAAAAATGTTATTATTATAAAAAGAGAGTGCACAACAAAGGTTTGTTACACCTAAAACGTCAGCTGTCAAAATTCTCTCGAATTAAAAATCGGCGTTTAATACACCCGATACGGAAGCCAAATAAGTACCTTGATGATAAAATCGACGAGAGTCCTCATAACATCTGGTTCTTTTCTCCTCTCGAGTATCTCTAGGGAACCGAGCCGGTACCAGGCCTGCGCCACCCTCATCACAACGGCCGCCTTCTCTTGTTTACTGTGACCTGTGTAACTTTTGTCACGCCACACTTTGTGTTCGTCACTCACTGCGGAATGAACACAAGCCTTTAGGAGCATATTCTCCAAAAAGCATTTTAGAATATTTTCTTCAAATCCAGTGGCATTATTCATTTTGTTTTCACTATGTACTACTGAGCCGGCATTGTATTGTATCTTTTTTATTAAATGATGAAGTGGACTTAGAAAGAAAAAAAATTAAAAAAATGCATTTTGGTCGTATTGCTTTTTAGACGATTTACCTTGCTAGATTATTTTCTTTTCGGGTGATATGCTCCTAAAGTGACAAAAGTTTTTATTTTTTGACAACTATAGTCTTTCTTATAAGAACAAACAGTCACTCTGGTAAATGGTAGCACTGTATTGTACTTGAGAGATTATTTACTTTCTCTCTAGCAACCATGCCTTACCCTGATGATACAACACAAAAGAGTGTGTAGATAGTACTTTTTATAGTTTCTAAAATAAATAGCAAAATTATAAGAAATACAATTATGGTAATTATCTGAGTTTCTCCAAATATGTTAGTCAGTGTAGATATATGTCAGCATTCTCTATTAAAATCCTCAAAATAGCCAAAAGAAATCCTCAGAAGTATCCTTTACCACAAGTATCACAAAAGAGCCTTGAAAAGGCCTTATAAGTACCACAAAATCTCAAAAGAGCCTTGAATAGATTTTAAAATTACCCTGTTCCACAGAAAGATTAAATAATTGAGTCAACTCCTAACCATGGTCATTGTGAACCCGCTGAAACGTTGGGTTAAATAAAATAGGTCAACATATCGTTTAATATACATTCAATATACAATTTGTGTCCAAATCTTCCGCGAAGCCTAAAATCATGGATCCCATTTATGATTCTGAGTTTTTTCTGCAAAATATTCATTTTGTTATTAAATTTTTAAAATTCAAAGAAATTACAAAAACATACATAAGATATATCAAATAACTTAATACAACACAACGCACTAAGTTAATTTTCACTTAAGTAATTATTACACTTGATCATTAGTCTGTATTCCGGTGTATTTCGTATTTGGGCAAATAACTAATATAAAAAAGTATTGAAAACGAATTTGGGTACAACCGCATTCGGGCAAGTGAGCAAGGCCACTTTCCGTTCCCATCGAATTGTGGCCTAAAGCAACTGACAGGGCCTTAAATTGTAGAAATATCTCAACATTTAGCTTTAAATCTAATTCAAACATGCTCTCTTAATGAAACAAATTATGGCTATGTAAATAATTATCCTCAATATATGCTTTAAGGGCGTTAATTCAAGATCATCATGCTTGTTTACATTTTGGAGAAATTGGATTGAAACGGAATATAGGTGTTGTGGTTGGTCTGTAATTTATATTAAAATGTTGAGCTAATGTAATGTTTCGAGTACTTGAATTTGGATAAAAGCATTCGAGTGGCCAAATGCGGACTAACGACCAAGTGTAATTGAGCCATCAGAATCATGAGGAAGATCCATGTTTTCAGACTTCAGAAAATGTTCTGAAACAGCCTGTATTATAAGATTTTAGAAGGTGGTCAGAAACGTACCTACCAAAGCAGCAGCTCTTGTAGTGGGTATGCCGAGATGGTAGCACGCTTCCGAAGCAATCATTTCACGGATAGAGGAGCGTAAGACTGCTCGTCCATCACCGAAGCGCGAGTACGGCGTCTCGCCAGAGCCCTTGAGCTGGGGCTGCCAGGATTCACCTTTACTGTGAATTATATCAAATTGTTTTTTAATTATTGTTTTTATTATAATCCACTGGCATTAGGACCTGCAGTTTTAAAGTTCTAAAGTAGATTGGTGCTATAAAAATACAGAGTAAATATTTGTATCAATATAATTTTAATCTCAATATCTTTACATAGTATAAAACAAAGTCGCTTCCCGCCGTCTGTCCCTCTGTATGTACGCTTAGATCTTTTAAACTACGCAACGGATTTTAATGTGGTTTTCATCAATAGATAGAGTGATTCAAGAGGAAGGTTTATAAGTATAGTTTAATATTGTTTTAACGAAACCGAAGCGAGGGCGGTTCGCTAGTTTAAAAATAATTGACTTGTAATGTTAATTATGCAATAAATGAGTATTAGTATAATTATTGGTACCTGTTAACATATTCACCAAGGATATGCGCTCTGCCATCCCCAAGTTGATCAGCCCAGTATCCAAATTGATATCCACCATATCTGAAAAGATAATAATGCCACTAATGTGTACCCAATTTTAAAATCATTGCAAAAATAGATTATTTGTTCTGTTTTTTTTTATAAAAATGTCTGGTATTTTTAAGGCAAAACAATAGCTCTGACAGAGATTTGTACTCTAACCCTAAAGAGGATTTTATGTTGAAAATTGCTGTGAGTTGCCTGAGAAGTTGTAGTGTTGCCCTTACAACAATTGAAATTTCCAGGATCAGTATACAAAATAAAATTATTTTCTGTCTATATTCATAAGATTTTTATAAAGCTTGTAATTAGATTATTGTCAAATTTTAAATTAATTATTGACACTATTTATATTTATACCTATGTGAGACAGACAGGCCTCCTTCCGGCATATATTTTCCAGCCACAAAGTTGATGAACTCCTCAGTTTCTGCCACACTCGGATCCAGGTCCAGCAAGTTTGTGAGAGTGTCATTTGACACACAGACAAGATGAAGATCACCCGTTAGTGGTTCTGTAGGCACCTATAGGAAAATATAAAACATATTTATACTTTTAGTACCAAAAAATAAAGAAAAATTGTACAGAAATTAAGAATAGCACGACAGCATCTCTTTCCCATTAGTGTTGTAAAAGACGACTATGGGATAAAATATGATGTTATTGTTATCTTCCTGGTGGGGCATGTGTCCTTGGCCGCAATAGTCACTTATCATCTGGCGGCGGCTTGATGCCTACATTAATTTAAAAAAAAAATACTACCCAAAGCTTTAAACAACTACACCATCTCTAAAAGAGTGTATTTGAAACGCTCCTGGCCAGTGGGGTGTTTTAAGACCATAAATGACGGGTTGGCTTTAGAATATGACCGCACGAATTTAGGGTTGATAGGGGTGGCATTTTAAAGGTATATGTCTCCCCTTTCAAACGACACCCCTCCCCCTCCGCGGAGGTGTGTGGTTTTTTTTTAAATTAGTTTTTTGTGCACATATAATGGAGCAACATTTCAACAAATAATATAACAAAAATATTCCAAATATTGTGTTTATGCAAAAGATATAACAAAGTTGCGACAAACAATGCATTAAAAATATTGTTCGATAAAAACATGCCATTTTTATTATTATTACAAGCTTTTATTTAACTTTGTTCGGGTCAAATCTTGCAAGCCAAATTTGAACCACTTCCTCTAAACTTACGACTTTGAAATTTTGCATGCTTGTTCAGTGCTGAGGACAATACACTAAAATGATAGAAATAACTTGATGCTGCAGCCAGGATTGTCTCCTCACGAGGGCGCTCCTCAACGGTTAGTAGCACGGACACAAAACTTTGCATATACATTTAATTTTGATAGCTAAACATGATCTTCACCATGAACTGATGCTGCAGCCAGGATTGTCTCCTCATGAGATATGATGGGACTCACACCCAGTGAACAGTCCCAATGGCAGGTGGTTAAAAGGTTGTTTTATAAAGATAATTATAACCACCCAGAAAACTTTGCCATGTAATAGAAGAAATTGTGTGTCAAAGATCAATTAATAAAAATAAAAGAGATCCATTTGTAGTCCATTTGTAGAGATCCATCCTTTAAATGAAAAAAATGCACATAAAAATGAAATACTACATCAACAAAAAACAACTAGATGTTGTGGAGTGCCAGAAAGATCTTGGAGTACACATCACATCAAATCTAAAATGGGAAAGCCATATTATTAAAATAACTAAAAGAACAAACTCCATTCTATACACAATAAGAAAAGCTTTCTCCTACATAGATGAAAATCTCATCCTAATGATCTACAAAACTTACATACGTCCACTACTAGAATATGCATTCCAGATTTGGAATCCTTACTTCAAGAAGGATATTTATCTTCTCGAAAGAGCACAGCGCAGAGGAACCAAAATGGTCCCATCTTTGAAAAACTGTACATATGAAGTTCAACTCCAAAAACTAAGTCTAACCACCTTAGAACAACGAAGACAAAGAGGAGACTTAATAGAGACATACAAAATACTAAATGGACATTACAACACACCAAAAGAGTCAAACATTTATGCTATGAACGAAAACAAAAACCTGAGAGGACACTCACTTCTCACAACTGTGCCGACTACAAGCAATCCGAAGAAACACTTTTTGCCCAACCGTGTGGTGAAAGACTGGAATAAATCACTGGAGACTGTTATTATTGTCCCCTCAGTGCACTGTTTCAAAAATAGACTGGACAATCATTTAAAAAAAGTGCAACAAAACAATGTACAGGCATCAGCTTAAAGCTGCTAGTGTATCGGAAATAATAATAATTTGTTGAACTTTTAAAGGCTGTAAAGCATAGTTATAAAATTAATTAATTAATATAAAGAAAATCTTTTATTAATTTAGTGGGTGTCACAGAACCGAATCTGTCAACCTCGAATCCACGTGGTACTTGTCTGCCCTACCCCTAGAGTGTTTTTATAAGCCGGAGGCGCGAAGGGAGGGCAGCCCTCGCCCGCTGTAACATAGCATAGAAACCCGTGCGAGCCGTAGCGGCTGAGGCTGGTCGCAGAAGGCGACCAAAAAGCCGAAGCTGCGGAGGCGAACATGGGTTTCTATGCTGTGTTACGCAAGGGCGAAGGGGCTGCACTTCCCGTAGCGCCGGAGCAGTTGCAATGACCCCCTCAATTCGTGCGATGTCTTTATGAAAATCCTTTGTCGTAATTTTGAGGTTAGTTTCTAAGAAACTTCAAATTAATATTTCTCACTAACTAAGCATCTCCGCGGCAGGGGAGTGGTACCAGGGGGTTATCCTGTCCCCCCTCTCCCTCCCCGGTCCCTTTCCCCCCTTAAATCGTGCGGTCATATTCTAAAGATTTACCTAAATGACCCTTTACATTGTCTTGTGGCCATGTCTAACAGTAGACGAACAGAGCTGGTTATTATATTTTTATTTGATTATGATGATGCAAGTATGAAATAGCTGCAATGATAAACTTTATAAGCCCCAATAATAATTACCTTAGAGAAAACAGCGTTCTTCACAGCAACAGGCACATTATACTGTGGATTATCATCTATAGGAAGCTCCGCGTAGCTCGGAGAATAGTGAAACTTCCATAGTTTGAAGTTATTTATCAATTTTACTGTACTACTCATTGCTAACTTAGGGTCGTGTAAAAGTGCGGCAAACACGCAAAATGTCCGCTTCATGGATAGCAGTAGAACTTGTAACCTTATCTTTAATCTAATTATTATGTTGTAACATTTATTTTATGCAATATCATCTGGTAATTTATAAACAAAGTGAGATATTTTGAAGTTTGAAATCGGCCTACGGATGTCAAACTACTGTGATAGACTTTTGACATTTTGAAGTTGACGTTCCTCTGTAATTTATGGGAAACAGAGGTGTGTTAATTTATAGCTTTAAATTCGATATCGACATATTGATTTTTAATTCGTAGGTAATCTTTTATATTTAATTTGTATTCGTTATTACTTATTACTCTCCAACCTGTTCGCCTCCAATTTTATTTTTATGTAATAAAATATACAGCAAAAACAGGAATGTGAACTTAATACTATTAAAACGATAAGTGTACCTATATTATTGTTTTATTTTAAATTGATATACCTTATTGGTGACTACGTATTAATTTAACCTACCTAAATGTTGAAAAAAATATTTGAATGGAGTTCAAATTTACCTCTATGTCGAAAATTAGGCGACTAAATAAAATAGAAGATGCATTTTATAAATATTTATTGCATTTAATTCGGATAAATAAACTTAGCTTGAACAGCTGATTTTTAAAGCATATGCCCATTGAGGTGGTTGAGCGGAAAACCCACGTATTTCAGCTTCTGGTTGAACTTCGTATGGATTACGCATAACTTGTAGCAAAAATCTTATCTGAAAATAAAATAGAAGAGACACAAGCAGCTCACTATAAGATATGGGATGGGGTACATGTACGCTAACTTAGTGTCTCACTATGGGAATATGATATTATTTTAAAATTATTCAGTATATATGGAAATTGATCAGAAATAAATTATAAGAGGGATTAAAAACCAAATACCATCGTTAGGCATCCAATACCGTGAATATAAGTTGGATACTTAAACTTACATTCGCGGTATTGAATGCAGAACGACGGTTTGGTTTTTAATTATGGTGTTTATTTAAAAACCGTAATGCAATTTAAAAAAAATAAAGCAGTATCGTCGCTTAATTTCACCGTCAAATGAGCTCAATTTTTTTTCGCCGTCGCTAATTTTTAATAAAGCGTTTTAAAGCTAAACTGTTATTACACCGGGACACAATAATATGTTTTAATTTAATTCATGACCCGATCTGTCGTTACCCTTAAATCACATATTCTGCACTTTTACTGAGGATCCGCTCGTTTGCCATATTTCGATAAACAAATATAAGAAACTATGAGCTTGATGATAGTGATAAAATTTTCCCATCTGTCTATTTCTTTCTATTAACAGGCACAAGACCGAATAATGCTTTTTGAGGACATGACGAATAACTGATCTCTGTTTTGCCCTTTACCAGGCAATATTTGTTTCCTGACACGATACAATTCATACAATTGCCGCTTTTAACACCTACTAAGTTTTAATATTTAAGTTAACACAATAAACCTTCACACAAAGCTTTATGACAATTTTTATTTAATTTAACTCTAATTTTGTCTAGTTTTACTTGGCTGGACGTATATTGCAATATTAAATACTGCAAATATAATAAAACAAAATAATTACCTTTTGGTAGTCACCGCGTTCCGCATCCGTAATAGCTTCATGCAACAGCCAGTTTCTAGGAATATAGACCGGGTTCACGCTCAACATTCGACGACGACGCTCGTCATCGAACAGGCCAGCTGAACTCGTGTCCACTACAATCATATTTTTTTTATAGAAAAAGATGTTAGACGAGTAAACAGTTCACCTGATGGTAAGTGAATACTGTCGCCCTGCGATACATACCGCAATACATACCGATATCTGTTCAGAATGATTAACGTTGGCACGTCCCTGAACATGCTTTGGACAACAACCTTTGGTGAATTAGAAATGGGTTGGGAAAAAATGGACAAGGAAATATAAAGGGACGAGGAGTTTTCTTTATCACATAATATCTCCTAATCCTCCTTGGAAGTAGAATGGGGAGATTAGAGTGTAATAGAATAGGGATTTTTTTATTCCATTATACTCATCATTCAGTGGGGTAGGATAGAAATTGGACTATGAGATATCTCCCTCACTACCGAAACACGTAAGGAATGAGATAGAGATGGGAAATGTGGCAAAAGTACGGTAGTCTTCTGTAATTAATTAGAACCATACGTTGCAATGAATCAACAGTAAATAAGAATGTAAACAAAACGCCAATATGTTGATATATTTCGGGTTCGTTGTATAACTTGTCAAAACGGACATGAATTAGATGTCTAAGGGATTGTAAAAATTACAATTAAAAGCGGCACATAATAAGCGACAAATAATAAAATAGGCTGTTTGCAACAAGCAAAAAACGAGCTAAGAGACAGTCTACATAAGGTATGGCACCGAACAAAATTATTATCATGTTCTAAGTACCTATGTGTAAGTATAGAAATCGAACGAACCAGCTTCCTTATCCAGTCTTTCACGGTATTGATCGAGCCAACATCCCCACGACGCATGCGACGATAGCCGCCTCAGAGCCCACTTGTCATTTATCTTCATCTCGCTAACCATCTCGCTAGGCTCCAGCTAAACATATACTCATACATATGAATTATAATGAAATCGTATCAGAGCCGTGTTATCAGTGGCGGACTAACCTAGGGGCTGGGATGGGCTACAGCCCTAGGTCCCACCCACGAGAGACCCCCTATATATACATTTTTTACAGCTTTCTTCAAATATTTTTATGCAAAAAAAATTTTAGTCGTTTGTCCCGGGCCTTGCAAGATCTTAATCCGCCACCGCAGGGGCGTCGACAAGGGGGGGCAGGGGAGAGCAATTGCCCCCCTCTAGAGATTCAAAATTATATTTCTCCCATCCTCTCTTTCACCTTGCCCCCCTGGCCCATTGGCTGGCGTTGGCTGGCGACGCCCTTGCGCCACCGTGAATCCTGTACTTGCAGGGTACATTACGAGTGATGTAGAGCCCCTATTTAAACGCCACGCAAAATATTAGACAGATTTTAATGAACTTGATATAGTTATAGCTTATGCGTCGGGTTAATGTAAAGTAATTTTATCCAGATGCATTATTAGAGTTCCCTCGGAAATTAAGCTAACCACACGTACTCGAACTTTTACGCGCGCGATTTTGCTATATCGAGATAACATTTTTTAAATAATAAAAATCAATTTACTTCCGCAAGTTGCCTGAATGTAACCGTAAAATCAGCTCCGGTCTGCTGCATCATATCAAGCAACTTCTCCACTAGTTGTTCGTCGCCCCAACGCTCTTCCTTCAAACCGATTTTCATTAAGAAAGTTTCTCTATGGGAATTACAATTTACTATAAGTATGATAATAACATTTTATCTCTACTAGTTTTATTCAATTCTGCTTGAACAAGAGAGCAGGAAATCATGAAAATACAAAAAATATAGAAAAATAATAAAGTTTCATTACGATAGCAATTAAAGGTATTGTAGCAATTATTTGTATGCGCAATTTTAACAAAATAATATTAAATAGTTCGTTTGTAATTTAACTTTTTAGTCAAAATTATGACTTTGTTATCAGTCTATAAGGTACTTTAGAATGTTGATGGTACCAAAATTATCTCTATTAAATAGAGCCTGTCAGTGGATGGGAATTATCAGTAAGGGCGTAGTCAGGATTTTATTCAGGGTAGGACAAAAGCAAACAATGTCATTAGTCATCATTATAATGTAGCAGGTAGCTTGCAATCCAGTCCTCATTTATAGTCAACTATATATATACCGTATATATTGTAAATGTATGTCTTTAGTAAATCAAGCAAATACATTCAAGAAAGTGACTTACAAAATCTTATTTTTGCAGTAAGTGTCCAAAGTCTTCAATATGTGCGACATGTGGATTTGCTGGGATGCGGTTAGAAGAGGTTTGAATGCGATTGCTAACTGTCCCACATTCCATATCACCACCTATGGCAAAATATGCATCATAAAGTTATGAACAAGGTGTCGTGTTTTCGTGCATTGAGAGTTTGTGTATTTCCGGGGATCTTTCATTCTGTTCTAAAATGTCGATCTGCAATGTATTCAAATCATGAAGAAAATCAATATTAATTCAGTATTTGAGTATTTGCAAATTTACAAGCCTTGCAAATTAGCATTGCATATTTATTATAGAAGAAAGAAAGAAAAATGAAACGATGAGATATCGATCAAGTTTTTAATCTAAATTAGATATACGTTTATAACTTGCATCAGGTTGTTTAGCCAAAGCGTATCGTCCTTCTCCATCAGAGCAGTTGGCAACAAAACCACCGTCGTATGAATCAACGAAGCCATATGGTCCATAATCCATTGTAAGCCCCAGAATACTCATATTGTCCGTGTTTAGAAGGCCGTGGGTGAATCCGAAACCTGTATAAAACATTGAGAAGAAATGTAGATTAATTTTGATGGAGGACAGAATAATGATGCCCCACAGAATCGATACAGTCGGGCAACTGGCCGACTTATTCCACTTTTAGAGAATACTGATATCACAAGAGTTGCCAGAGCCCGTTTGTCTTACCATACAACCATACCTACCATCTCATTTCCCTCTTTTCACTGTATTCCCCTAGTTCTAGTCCTAAAATTGTTCTTAAAATTCTTGATAACTATATCTCTTTAGATAGGCGAAAGATGTCATTTTGTGACAGTAATCTCTAACCAGCAGGTAGGTTGTCTGTTTATCTACCATCTTTTCTCCATATAAAACATTAAATTTTGAGAGAAGGGTAAGTAACTAAAGGAATTAATTTTGAGTAATACCTTGCCATTTCGCAACTAAGTCTAAAGTTTTGTGTGCAATCTCAGAGAAGAGCCTGATAAAGCGGTTTTCATCTGACAAGTGAATGTCTGGAAAATATTCCTGCAAGCAAAATATTATTGATTAGAAAAACTTTAAGCTCGAGTGAGTTCGAAAAATTAAATAGGTAATTAAAGATCCTCTTTCTATTCAATCTAACATTTTTTTAGGAGATTTACCCGTACTCCATTGAAATGATAATTAAATGATCTTGAGAGCGCAGAAGCCGAAATACATATCACTAATTACGAGACACTTAACAAATATCATTCTTTAATGACTCACCTCTTTAATAGTCGTTACTTACTTTGATGATGAAGTCTGCAAGCTGCTTCAACACTACTACCTCGCCGGTCCTCGCCAAGATCTCAAGCGAGCCGAAGCGGAACCAGCTGGGTGATAAGCGGAGAATAACTGCCGCGCGTTCGCGACGAGGGTTTCCCGTGTAGTACACATCGCGGATTATTGCTTCTTCACTCACTACGCATTCGTTTTCAAGAAGGAAACATCAAACCAAGCCGGGAATCAATACTATATAATGCTGGAAAACTATAGTGAGAGATTACAAATCCTAATGCTTGATGAGATCGTCCTGAATAAGAAAATCTTAATAGCTACTATCTTTTTAAAAAATGCCCCAATAATATGATATATTCTCGTCAAAGATTTTAACAGCTGATAACTTTAACAGTTATCAAATCAGATGATTCTCTTTCTGAGATGTTTCAGAGGAACGTATGATGATAAATAAGCTGTTTTGACGTTATGAGCTCCATTTGGTTAGTCATGTATTTAAAATGATTAATTCCTTGTTGATAATGTTACGAAGACAGAGTCATCACGCGAGCAGGCTGACAATAGGTATACCGAGTACGTGGCTAGCTAATACTAAAATACCTCGCGACTATTGTCCGCAAGTATAAACTTTAACATTTATCTCATCAGCAAGACCATAAATCACTAAAGGGTACAAATCTCACCAACAACTCCAGCAGCTCTGATAGTAGGCATGCCGAGGGCGTGGCAAGCCTCGCAAGCAATCATCTCTCTAATAGCCGCTCTGAGCACAGTACGGCCATCGTGTACCCGCGAGTATGGTGTCTGACCAGATCCTTTGAGTTGGATCTGCCATCTATCACCAAGTCTATAATATCATGTAAAATTAATTTGTAAAGTTGTCCCTCCTGTTTTTTTTATAGACGACACATTATTTGATCAGTCTCTTTGCAATCGATAAATAATTTATAAAGCGCACGCCCCAAGCAGGAAGAATTTTGATCATTGACCTGAGGTCAGCCAAGAGTGGTCAGAAAGAGATTTGTATGAAATCGTCGTTCACTAACCACTTTACTAGATGCCTCATATTAACGTTCAATAATATGAGGGGTCTAGTAAAGTGGACGGTTTCATTCAAATTTATTTACCGTCCAGTCTTTGCTTATCTCATATCAATGACGAAAATTCTTTTTGCTCGTGGCGCGTGCTTTAGTAACACATATAGTAAAAAAAAGGTAAAAATTAAGATAGCTAACATTAAGATAACCTCGCTTGTTAGTAGCAATAAGTCATAAAGTCGTCCTCGAATTTATAATTAGCATTTTACCTATTGACGAACTCTCCTAGAATGTGTGCTCTTCCGTCACCTAATTGTCCAACCCACAAACCGTATTGGTGGCCACCGTATCTGAAAGACATTACTCATCAAACTAAATCTTCGTACGAATGCTCTTGCCAATGTAAAATAGATATTTAGGAGTATTTTTGACGATCGATATAATACAATGATAGGTACAGGTATTATTACGAATATATCGATAAAAATGTGTCCATCCCTAAATCTATTTAACCGCCGGGGGATCAATTAAGAAATCGGAAAACATAAATATTTTTCATTTACTGATAAAGCAATTCCAAATCATATAGAAAATGACAATGTTAAAATATGGTCATTGAGGTGAAATGGAATTAGTGAAGGTGTGGTTTTTAATGAAATATGTTCTGTTCTGAATTGACTCGCGCTCTCCACGGGCCCGTTTGTTGCGGCGATAACTATAGTCGGAATTTTAATTCGATTCCAGATTTGACAATTTCAGTGTTGCAACGTTATGGCAAGTACTAAATAGTAACGTTGCGAAATTATTCGATACGGAAATGGAATATTTCCGGATCGATTCTTCTCGTTTATAATTTTATTCTCGTAAACTAAGTATATCAGGAAATTAAATATTTGTGAACGGATAATTTAGTTATGACGATTAATTTTATTACGGATCTGAGAGTTTTCTTTAATAATTGTGTGTGAAATAAATAAATAAATGTGATCATGAAGGAACATGAGAAATAAAACAAATAGATGTATTATGGTAATATTTTATTTTATAAATCGTCGCCGTCATCGCTATCGCTATCGCTGTCACTTTCTGTAACATTTATTATAAATGTGTCTGTGATATTGTCAATTAACATATCTAGCCTACTCATTTTTTCCTCTTCTTTGACAACATGGGATACGCATTTAGACCATTCGGTGGCCGTAATTTTTTGAATGCCTTCCTCAAATAAATTTCTCACGTCTGTCAAGTTTTTGGTCCAGTTTTTTTAGGGGGAGTTGGCGGCGCACCTTTATTTACTTCCTTCAAAACGTTACAAACAGAGCGTGAGGTTATTCCCAATATGTGAGCAACTTTGTTCATACATTCATTTTCTTCCACAACTTCAAAGGCCTCCAATTGCGCAGAAGTTTCATTTTTCACGTACTTATATGCGTTGCGGATCATTACTTTTTCAGTAACAGTGAAAGCTTTTCGTGGACGTTTTTTTCTTGGAGACAAGAAAACATCCACGTCTTTTTGTGATGTACTTGGCGGAGGATCCATTTTGATGGAAAACCAAAACAAATAGATTCACTCAAAGTTCACAAAAAACTATAAACGTAACAACAAACACAACGTAACAAAACTTTAACAAAAACCCAACAAAATAACAAAATATCGATTCGCAATGAAACGAGATATTCGTGCAGTCAGACTAGGAGAATGAAGCCGAATGACAAGATAAACAAAATGGCGATAGCTGCACGAGCGCGCACGGGTTGCCAATACAGAAAACTATCTAGGCTCTTTTATTATAAGTTTTGTTTTTAATATAAAAAAAAACAAAAATATTAACTTTTTATAAAATAAAGCAGCGGTTACTAATTAATAAATAATTGTTATGAATAATTATGTATTTATTTAAATAAAAATCAATAATTTAGTCTTTAATTGGCACACCAATATTATGATTACATAAACATAAATCGCGATTGTTTATCGATTTTTGTGTTCATCACTACACTATTATATGTGGTATCATTATTTTACAAAATGACAGTAGCTAATGTCAAATGTGGAATCGAATTATAATTCCGACTTTAATCCATCCTTGACCGATCAGAGTAAATTGCTCGGTATTAACCTTTCGAAACAATTCATAGGGGAATACCCCTAAATGTTTTACCCCCGACATTTTTTTGGGACAATTTTATTAAACTATAGATGTAATACTTTCACTAAAACTTCTAATATTTAAATTCAGTTTGCCGTGACAAAATTAATGAAACACAGCAGGCAGGCCTACATTCACAAAATTATAGTCCTAGAGATCTTAAGTATAATATTTTTTACTGTGTTTTGTTTGCCCTCTCTTTTAAATTATCAATTTTAATTAATTATTACCTAGTAATTTATTAATTCTGTCATATACATGTAATAGTTAATTATCTAATGATTACCTATGGGCAACTGGAAGGGCTCCGTAGGGCAATTTCCTACCAGCAATAAATTCAGCAAATTCTTCACGGTTTGCTATTTCCGGATCCATGTCTAATAAATTAATCAATGCATCTTCAGAGACACATACTAAATGTATATTTCGCTCCAAAGGTCGAGGGGTTACCTAAATTATATTATGTCAAATTAGAATGTTAATTATTTAACTATAAAATTATTACAGGTTTATGTGCGTCCTAATACCTCAGAATATACTATATTCTTTATATTAGGTCGAATTTGATCATGATTTTCATCGATTGGTAATAAAATGTACTTTGGATACTGACAAAATCTCCAGTCCGTCAAATTTTTCTTCAGAGTTGTATTTTCGCCTTCCATTTTCATTGCGAAATCTTAGGTAATATTATAGTATAATTTATATATAAGATAATAATACTAAATAAAAATTGAAGAATAAATGTATCTTTCAAAATTTGAAAATGAAGGACAGACCGCACGCTTCTATATGTCAATTTGTCTATGGCAAGAAACAACCATCTTGCAAAATACGTCAACAGCAAGCAAGAGGAGTACCACAGATCTAATATGTTTGCTACCACGGGAACACAATGAGAATGACAAGACGTGGTGTGGATCTATGGACACAATATTAAACCGATATTAATTATTTGTATTTAAAAAAGAATGGAAGCTGAGAAAGTCAATTAATAAAGAATGAAATGGGTTGTGATTAGGGTTGCCAACTCTCTCAATGAATATTTCGGGATTTAATGGGGAAAAAAATCGGGACGGGCAAAATAAAATCGGGACGTCTCAAAAAACATTTTTAATCATAGTAATAAACAAGAGGTAAAAATTTCCAATTGAAATTTAAACTATACACAGACTCAGAATGTGACAATCAATGAATTACCTAGTAGGGAGAGATGAGTGTGACAGTTTCTTTTTTTCTTTAATTAAAATACTCAGTACTTCTTTTACTTCACAAAACTCCTCATGCAACTGATACATATTAACAAAATTAAAAAATGTAGATGTTAAAAATCGGGACAATTAGCGTCCCGCCGCGCCAGTACTGTGGTCGGGACGCGGGACACGGGGGCCTAAAATCGGGACATCCCGATTAAATCGGGACAATTGGCAAGCCTATTGATGACATACGACTGATACGACCTAATAACCTCTATCCGGGATCCACTTTTATACCTAGAAAAATCTTGCAAAACAACATGATGCGACAAGTTTTCCCTTTGCTTAGATTTTAGACTTTCAAATACATAGACAATAATCTCACAATAATCATATTTTTAGTAACGTATTACAAATAATTGCAATTTCTGCTTGATGGAAATAATGGTGGCATTAAGTCCGCCATGTGTACAATTACTTGTGTAAAAGTTAAAAAATTGAATCTGTGTCTCTTACAACTTTATGAAATGTATTTTTCGAAAATTTTAGCATTTTTAATGGCATTCAAATTATTTTATTTATTGTGCCATAGACAAAACATTCATTGTCAAGGTCACGGCTAAGCAGCCAAATTGTGATAACGGAATTGGTAGCTATACTTTGATCAGAACGAGGTCGATGTAAAACAGTAGGGTTACACATTACGGAATTCATCCGGTATGAAATTCGTCAGTTTCGCGACCGCGATTTCAATGAAGTTCACTTTCCCGTACCACTTTCTTAATTTCGCTTTCGAAAAAATTTTTATATACGTACTGTGTCGAAGTAGGACTCGTTTGTGTTGTGTTTAATATTGAGAGAATTTAATTTTATCCAGTTATTTGTGTATGAGTTTTGAACTATCGGTTTCACGTTATATGGACTTTAATTGACGAATATGGTGTATTCGGAAGAATATTTGAAGGAAAAGCTGACCAAGGAATTGGACGCCGTTCATGTTGTAAGTACTGTCATAATTTTGTATTGACTGATTTATGCCGCGTTGTCACGATCACTAAAATGATTATTTTATGAATGAATGTTTGCATGTATCAGTGATAAGTGGTGTTTATGTAATACAATGACGAAAAAGACGGATCCGGACAGATTTATAGTTACGAAGGATGCGTTGTTGCCCGGCGTGTTTTTCGCTTTGCTGGTGCGATGGTGCGTAGCTTCCTACCCATATTCTGGGTACAAATCGCCACCTATGTATGGAGACTTTGAAGCGCAGCGGCATTGGCAAGAAATAACCGTGCATACGCCCGTGAATCAATGGTATCATAATACAACACAAAATGATCTGCTATATTGGGGGTTGGATTATCCCCCACTCACGGCGTATCACAGTTTCATCATGGGCTTGGTCGCCGACTGGTTAGACCCAGAATCAGTGCGACTCTTCGCCTCAAGAGGTTATGAAAAAGAATCACATAAGACCTTCATGAGGTGGACTGTCTTTCTCAGTGATCTTTATTTCTTTGTGACAGCTGTGTTGTGCATATGTATTGACGGCGAGCGTGTGAAGCCCAAGGAAGTGAAAAACGTGTATAAAAGGACAGACATTGCTACAATTTTATTCCTATTATACCCTGGTATAATTCTTATAGACCATGGCCACTTCCAGTATAATTGTGTGTCTCTGGGTCTATTTTTGTGGGCCACATTTTTTATTATCGCCATTGAGAATGATGTTCTAGCCACCAAGTTTTTTGTGATCGCTTTAAACTATAAACAGATGGAACTATACCATGCTCTGCCATTTTTCTTCTATTTGCTAAGGAAGTGTTTTATAAATTTGCCTCCAAAAGGCAGCATCTGGCATATAACCCATCGGTTTAACAAGTTGGCTGTTGTAGTTATATCCTGCTTTATTATTATCTGGTATCCATTTACGGGATCATGGGATAATGTGAAGCAGGTATTAATCCGACTGTTTCCATTAAATAGAGGTGTATTTGAAGATAAGGTTTCTAATGTATGGTGTTTTGTCAATGTGTTTGTAAAACTCAAATCCATTTATACTAATGAAGAAATGGCTAAGCAATGTTTGCTGTTTACTGCTATGGCAGCATTGCCGTCATGTCTGGATTTGTTCTTTAGGATAAACAAGAAGAAGTTTGTTTTGTCACTCATCAATGTATCACTAGCATTTTACCTCTTTTCATTCCAAGTTCATGAGAAAACCATATTATTAGTGGCTATACCAGTTGCTCTCCACTTCCCGGAGGATCCATTCATGTGCTTCTGGTTCCTACTCATATCTAGCTTCAGCATGCTACCATTATTAATCAAGGATGGACTATTCATTCCATATGTCATTACAAATGTGATATACATTAGTTTCTTCAGCATATCTTTGAAATTAGCACAGCCGAGTGCTGGTTTCTTTTCATTTTTGAATGCGAACAGAGTATATAGAGCCATATCCACAACTACAGATCAAAAACGTAATTCCATGTTGTTAGGGTTGTTAAGTATGAATTTTTTCTTCTCAATCTTGGGTATGATGGCTTTAATACAATCATCATTCTCTCCACCTTCGCCGAAATACCCAGATTTACATTCACTGCTCGTTTCAGTGTATTCTTGCTCCCATTTTGTATTATTTTTTGTTTATTTCTATTATCAACAGCTCTCTTTGCCAGAATGTATACCATTGCCACCAAAAGTGAAAACAAAATAAGATTTGCATGTTCTTTGTGTCATCTCAAATGTAGTGTTAGCATAAGGAACAATTTTAATCATAGATCAATAATACATTTATCATAGAGAAATTTCCACATGTATTGCTTTTTAGCAATTCAAATTAACATTGAGACGCATTAGCAGAGTAGAGGTTCATTTACACAAGGAGAGTTTCTTGAATGTGTGAATGAGAGGAAATCGTTCGAGAAAATGCTTGCTTAGTAGAAACAACTGTTATTATTAGTGTTGCAAGGAATAGTACATTCGGCCTTCCGTCGAATACCGAATATTCGGTGGGGTCCTCGGCCGAATAGCCAAACTATTCGGCCATATTTCGCGCCAATTTGTCTAGGCGCAGAGAGGCACAGCTCACATAGAGTCCTTTGATCTGCCGCAATCGCGTTGGTTTAAACTTTAAAAACATAATAAAAATACAGCAAAAATTGGGTTTGCCTGAACACAAACTTATCCAAGACATTAGCACTAGATGGAGTTCTACATACAATATGCTGGACAGACTTCTAGAACAAAAACGCGCCATTTCCCTTTACCTTACCAATTCATCAAATATTTCGAATCTGTTTGCTGTTCAGTGGGAATTTGTAGAAAAACTTCTTATGCTACAATACTAAAACCATTTGAAAAATTAACAAAAATTACTAGTTCTGAATATTCTTGTACCTATATCTGAAGCTATTCAACATGTTGTAACTCTGAAGTGTTACTTTGACAAAGTCAGTGCATCAGTTCTTACCCCCCAAGTTAAAGCTTATGATTGTGAATATGCAACAAGGATTAAAGCAATGTTTTTCAAAACTTGATGAGGATAAAAAATAATTGCTGTGGACTCTTATGAGACCCTCGATTTTAAATGCATTTCTTTTCTGACAAAGTGCAAAGGGAGAAAAAGTCCAATAACATCTTTTACTAGAGGGTTTATTCCGTGAATCAAGCAGCGACGAAAGTACCAGCTCGTCTCTTGTTAATACCAAACGAAAAAGGACCAATAATGAGCCTAGTCAGAGCAGAGTCAGCTATTTTGAAGAGGTAATTGCCGATAAACAGCCGAAAGGTGAGTCAGGTGTTGACAACGAAATTGTAGCAGATCTAGACATTTTCTCAAGGCTTAGTAAAGCTTGCTGCAAAGTATTACAAAGGGGACCTGGTAGCAGTGTTTACTCGGAGATACTTTTTCAGAAACAGAAAGTTTGTATGAAGAGAAGAGAAACAAGCTTCTTCCTCGTAATGCAGAAGAAATATAATTTTTACACCACAATCTACCGCTTATAAATTTTGATTACTAATTTCAAACAATATGTAGATATGTTATAATATTACCAATAGAAAAATAAACACTGGAAATTATAAAAAAGTAGGTTATTTTCATGATAAAATATCATGCTTGCAAGACAACTTATAGGTATTCGGCCGAATAGTAATTTAATATTCGGCCGAATACCGAATATTCGTTGCAACTCTAGTTATTATCATGTGATTGCTGTTATCATGGAGTTTTTATCATCATGTGAAAAGTTGCAGGCGAGAATCGTACTAAGTTTAGTCATAAACATGAATCTTATACAATATCCTTGCCTGAACTGTTTGAGAAACTCTCCTTATGTAAATGAGCCTTAACAATTACTTAAAAACTTTGTATTTACATGAGTAACAATTATATAATTTAATACAGAAGCACAAATAGGATTACATTGATTTATGTCAGTGAGATTTTTTGTATTGCTAAAAAATATTTGTCGAAGTCTCTTCGTAGCTCTAGTCAACAACAGTCCAAAAATATGTGTATTTAAACTATGAAAGACAAAGTTTCTAAATGACACTTATTATCAAGAATTAATTTTATATCATTACCTTTTTTAAAGAATTTACAGGCGAAAATGATTTTAATAATTGAACCCTGGCTTTTTTTTAATGGAATTTTATTAGACAGTAATGATGATGGTGACTTATATACACAGTTTGGATTTTCTAAGTGTAAAACCCCAAACAAATTTTCCATCATTTTAAAAATCATCTTTAAAATTATATTGCAATTTTAAAAATGTGCATACCACATTTCTGATTAGGGCTAGACTAAGTTTTAAACTTTTTATAATAAGTGGTGAACATTTTACATTCCACTATAATAAATTTTATGAATAAATGTAATAATTTTAATATGTGTTTTCATTGATAGTGCTCCTCTACTATAAAACTTATAAAGAAAATAAATCTCTCTTTCCTATTCATAAAGTCACTTCTAAATGTTTCACCAGTCTTTAGGAGCCATTTATGAAAATTTCTAAACTAACTACAGCATGTGATTGGTTTTGAAAAAATGCATTATACTTTTATTAACGTATTTTCTAGAAATATCGTTTATTGAATATTTTTGCATATAGATTTTATTCACATTAAAACACATACAAGTACTATCGGCCTGTCTCTCCATTGCTGTATATAGGTCCCCCAAAATATTGCCACCACACACTTTTTTCCATTTAGTGACCACACTTCCAGCCACTTGCACATGACCAGAGGGCGACCCACTATATGTTCAGGTATGTGGTCTCTATTTGAGGACTCGTTTACCCCATTCTTGTCTATCCAGCGACAAATAGTTTTACACAGTAAACAAAAAAGAAGTTATAAAACAACACAATTAGTTTCAAATATTTTTGTTTCCTCATCTTTTTGACGAGGTTTTGACCACCCTGGGTGATCATGCCAGCCTCATGGGTACTTTCTCATCTCCCTTATTCAAGGGAATGATCAATAAAATGGTATAAACTTAAAGCGTTACTGGACAGAGGCACTGCTAGCCAACAATTGATCTCCATTGCGCAAAGAACCCGACCACCCAAGAACTCTTTTTCTCATATCTGAGTTTCAAATTTAAAAATGAATACATTTTGGTGTTACAATTTTTAAGTGGACATTAAAAATAGAAACAGAAAAATTAAATCTAAAGTTGTGGTAGCATGCAGTAGATTGAGTAGCTTACTAAGTGGGCTACTAACAAATTTATTTATTTTACTTGGGTAACTACGTTTTGTGTACTTAGGTAATGTGTCCATTAACTCGTCCATACCGGGCGCCATAGTCGCCATGCTTAGCATGTAGGTATGTTTTCACCGATGTTGCATAATTTCACGCATGATTTCACTGGCGCGCATGCGATTCAGGCGTAATAAAATTAGAAGCAGTATCTAAGCAGTTATATACCTGAAATATGCTCCACGCAGACATATGTAACTCTCAACACCTCTAATACAGACAGAATCCTATTCACGGCTTGAAGAGCTCCATGTCGTAGCATAACGGGAGAACCTGAGCTGGCAGTTCATTCCACAATTGTCGGCTTCGCAGTATATAGTGTTTTGATGACCGCACTATACGCAGCGAAACTTTTTCAACGCAGTAGTTTTATAAATACGGTCTTTCAAATGCTTGTGCGCACGGTAGATGGGTTAATGAGTGTGCTATCAGTACTAATGAGTAGGCGTTTCAAACGGAAATATATTATGCCGCTTTACGGTTTTTTTATTACAAATATGCTCTGGATTCTATAGATTTATTTCTAAATTTTAATTGAATGAAATTAGGTTAGATGTTCTGGATTTTAACCAGCTAAGAGACGCCGAATATAGATCTTATGGCTTACTGTATGAGAAGAGCGAAAGATCATGTTATTGTTACTCTTTATTGTACTTATAATTAATTGTTACAATAAGACATTTTACAATATTACTGTAGGTACAAAGGCGTACTTATTGCTGGAAGTAATCTCTTCCACACTCCAGTCAACCGAGAGTGGCTATGTCATTAATAAGCAGGCGACGACAGCATACATATAATAGGATATCATGAATGGTGGTAGCCCTTGGGAGAGGCCTATATCCAGCAGTGGAGAGACATGGGCTCAGGGTATGTTATGGTAATCGTCTCCATCGATTGTTTTATGAAAGATAACAATTGATGCGGTCAAAAGAAGCACTGTTGATGGTATGCTAGACAATAACTAGACAATTAGGTCATGATTTAGACTTAGGTGAGTACCTAACTTAAATTCAAAGTTGAACCACAATGACCGTGTTATCTAGAACCATGCATTTTTCACATGTTCAGTTCGTGAGTTTGTACACGTGTGACTTTTAATTTGCCTATACAATCAGTTTTATCAATTATGTATTGAGAGCATTACTACTCATCATTTAATTACTGCATTTCCTACGTTATCGTATGTCCCCAATGTACGTACTTGTTTCGGTAGTGAGTGAGATATGCCAGAGCCCGTTCCCATCCTACCCCTTCCCACGTCCCCAACCCTTTCTCCAAATCCATTCTTTCACCAGCAAAGGTAGGCTGCTCATCCCGGGGCGTGCCAAAGTTTGTCATTTTGGACTAATGTTGGCTTGTACCGCGGATATCTATGGGCGACAGTATCCACTTACCATCAGGTGGACTGTATGCTCGTCTGCCGTTTTTTCTCCATAAAAAAGTCATTTTTTTTTCATTTTCTTGTAAGTAGAATGCAAGAACACTTCGATTAACCTATATAATAAATAATTAATAAGGTATAATATATTATAGAGACCAGTAGGATTTTTTGGATATTTTGTTTATACATGTCTGTGGTTTCTCATTAGAAGAATATAAAAGAATCACCAAAATATTCGTAATAACTTCGTACTCGTATATATTATTTAGTCAATGATTAGCTATAAGCAGAAAGTACAAGCGATCGTAGTCGCGGGCACAACTACTGAGATTAATAAATATAATATGCAGTGTACCTACACTCCGTGTACTAAAATTACATTATTAGATACGTACTTGGATGATTGAATATGGACAAAGGATACAAAGGATAACGTTTATTGGTAGAAAATGAATATTTAAGTAGATATTTTATTCGAGGGTCGAAACTCTCCCCGAGATTCGATCCTGTAGGTAGACAATGACTAATTGACTAACAACTAACAACGACTTCAATGTGGACTAATGACGGGATAAAACAGTACACGATACAAGCTTCCCATGACTCATTCTCTGTGTTCCCGTTACGATTATATCACTCAGCAGCATTACTTCCAGATTTCCCAGCCACGCCCGTAGCACTTGGAACAATCAGTACAATCATATCTTATGATCTGTATTACTCAATCCCTTGCTCATTACCGTTCGAGGAAATATCGCCCGGTAGCCAGAACTGTCGGTATGTACCTTTGTTGCTCGTGTTGCTACCAATTTTACAAATTATCACAAGGAGAGTACCTAGCTAGTTGTGTTACAAGGGAATTTAAAACATGCCCGTGTTACTTTGTTTTTTTTATAGACAATTTGGCAAGCGGTCCCATGTGATGGTAAGTGTTACCGCCGCCCGTGGACATCTGCAAAACCAGAGGGTATGCAAAATTCTATCCACAGCTTTCTTGATGAACCCCCCATATCGTAGCTTAATGGAAAGACCTCTTGAGGCAGTTCGTTCCGCAGTCTAAGGGTTCGCGGTACAAAATGATTTTTGGACGGAACAGTACGCTACACATCCATATCGAGGTAATACTTTCAATTTCAAATTGGCGAGACAATAGAAACGGTTGAAGGTCCCAGAAATGTGAGTCTTGAGGCCCTTAACAATATTATAACTTATAACAAATATTTAATTGGGGGTTGCCTGACGTTTTCGCTGTAATTGGAGATAGATTAGTTTCTTTCTGGGCGAGAATACGAAATTCAAATAACGTCATTCGTAAGGTCATCGTTGAAGACTTCACTAGTTCTTTTCAAAGTACTGGCTTGGTGTTCACCGAAGCGCAAATAAGAAGTAAAGTTATATTTTACTTTCGGGTATTTTATTTTATTTATGTATATTTTTTTAATTAATTAATTAATGTAAGTTTGTTGTACGAATTATTATTATTATATAATAGATAGTATCCTATGTTGGATCTATCAATGTTTATACTAATTTATATAGAAAGACGTGGGGTGTCGACTAAGAAATAACAACCCCCCCCCCCCCCCACACACACACCCAACAAGGTGAGAAACTTACACTACCCAT
The DNA here is from genome assembly GCA_943735995.1 of Sesia bembeciformis. NCBI lineage: Eukaryota > Metazoa > Arthropoda > Insecta > Lepidoptera > Sesiidae > Sesia > Sesia bembeciformis. The sequence goes on along the minus strand of OX031045.1, from coordinate 1,351,467 downwards.
AAAATAGTGGACTCGCCAATACATCTGGTCAACGTGCCGTTTTGAGTTCATACATCCATCATACACGAGACAATATATGTGAGGAGGTCCGCGTCAATCAGTGAAAGATAAAATGGCTGAACAAACGTTAGATACAGTGAGATACACTGTAAAAAAAGATACAATGTTTCGCAATTTTATACTTAGTTATTACGCCATCTTGAAAGACTCCTGAAGCTTCCAGAGATGTTTCGTTTCGAGAGGGACATAAAAATATTTCATCTCTGTTACTGTAACGTCTTATTTCATTATCGTTGCATCGTATATTGAGGAAGAACCCCTCGTAATCAGAACTGTCAGTTTTGAGACATGACATAACAATAGCTTCTGTCGGGGCTCCTAGAAATTGCGTGATTCATAAAGTAGAGTTATATGTGATTGTTTGAATGTAATCATGTTTTTACATCTGTCACAATTATAAGGAAAAAGTTTTCGAAATTAAATTTGTGGGGTTTTATGTTTTTTTTTTGTTATAAACTTCCTGAATTTAACCATTTTCACCCTTTGCTTGCATTATTTTTCACAGAAGACTACCTTGAAATGTACTGCATTTCCCACTTTATCTTATTTCCATAATGGACGTACGTGTTTCGGTAGTGAGTGAGATGTTCGGTAGTGATGAGAGTGCCCATTCCCATCCTATCCGTCCCCATTTAACCAACCCTTTCTCCAAATCCATTCCTATATTTCCAAAGGTAGGCGGCGCATCTGGGGGCGTGCCAACGTTTGTCATTTTGGATTAATGTTGGCATGTATCGCGGATGTCTATGGGCGACAGTATCCACTTACCATCAGGTGGACTGTATGCTCGTCTGCCGCTTTCGTTCATAAAAAAAAGGCCGGAAACCCTAGATTATAGAAACCCCTTTTGGTTAATATAAGAATTAGTCAAGCTTCGATTTTGTATAGTATGAAGTTGTATAAATATACGGCACTGTATACACATGGATATCTTGAAGGCAAGACATATTTTCATCGAAATTTACTTGCATGCATGATTTTTCTCCTAACTTTTTGGTGAACAAAATTATGTTATTAAAATTCTATGATAATATTCTAAATGTTTTTGAATAACATAAAATTAGATTATGGTATTGGAAAACCAAAATCGGGGGGCAGCGCACCCGTATGCCCCCCGGTGTTGCAGGTGTCCATGGGCGGCGGTGACCACTTACCATCATGTGGCCCGACCGCTCGTCTGCCATCTCTTCTTTAAGAAATAAATAAAAATATGCATCTAAGTCATCATTCCTGATAAAAATGTAAATTGAATCACTCGACTTCTAAGGTATTCACAAATGGTTCTCATGTTCGGCTTCACAGTTCGTCATAGTTACACTCCGTGCATGTAAAATTGAACATCATTGTGGTCGCGAATCTGTAAGTCGATTCAAGTATATGTGACGTTTCGTGTTAAATATGTGCTCCTACGCATGGTAAATAAAAATATATGTTTCCTTGTGTTAAAACTGAAGTATTGTTGCGGAGTCATGTTAAAAATACATAAATGAAATAAGGAAATGATAAAGTTTAATTACGAAAGACGCTCGGCGTCCAGTGATGAGATGGTACAGCATTTTAGGATGTGATGAATCTTTACAACTAACGAGTTGAATAAAACATATTATATGCTATTGGAAGGAATAATGAAAGAGTACACTAAGTCCCTTGTTCTTATGGTACGGCGTGATTGCCACCCCGTAGAGAAACCGTATATGCTTGTTCACTTCGGAAAATTGTGATGAAAGCCCATGGAAAAATTGCCGTTTTCATGCCGTTCAATTCTTATATTTGCAGCTTTTCAATATTCCGAGAAAACCCCTGACTCGCTATCTTGACGTTCAAGTTAGCGAGTCATAGTGAGTTAACTTTCTAAAATCGGGATGAAAATTCATAGAAATATTGCAGGTTTTATTTTAAAAAAAATCGATTTCTCGCCGTCAGCCGTTACGGTTTTCTGCCGCGTCATGGCATGTTTATACTATACTAATATTGAACTGAGTCTTCTTTTTCTTTTATTTGGTATAACTGAACCTTTTCTGACGACTGAAAATACTTTTTCCACGTATAATGGTTACGTAGGTATTTCATTGATACAAAAAAAAATTGGACTTTATTAAATACTAGCGACCCGCCCTCGCTTGGCTTCGGTTTAGAAGTTTTTTTTTTTTCAATTTTTTTTCCATATTTCAAAATAAAATATAGCCTATATTAGACACAGATAATGTAGCTTCCTATTTGTGGAAGATTTTTAGGAATCGGTTCAGTAGTTCCAGAGATTACCCCCAACATACAAACACACAATTTTACCTCTATTATATTATATTATAGTATAGATAATGTTAAATGAATGCTATATATGCTATATAATGCTAAATTCATACAAAGCTAAATGCTTTGTATGAAAATTTGGTATAACCTAAAAAAAACATTTTTTTTTTGTTATAAACGAAAAGTAAACAGGAACAGCAATTGTATTCTGAGGTCCTGGCTAAAGGAATTTGATAATAACATAATGAAGATATCGTCAAAATAAAACTTTAGCCATATTTTTTATGTAGGTACTACCAGCAAATTAACTAGAACTAAATCAAAGAAAGATTTCCTGAGACTAGCGGGACTTTGATGTTGACTTAATTTAATCTCTTATTTAGCCCTAGACATATTTCCCGGTACCATCAATCGACAGGACACACTGCAAAAGTAGTTGCCAAATTACTAAAATTGGTCTCGCATGACGACTGCGTCACGAATTACGATCGTCTGCTATGAAACAAAAGTCGGCGACGTCTACGCAACAATTACCGTCCCAGTTTAGCCAACGGCGCGGCTGACGAAATGGTCACCGTCTGCGAGAAGCAAATGAGTTCGTAGACTACACCGTGACATCTGGTATGTTATTTGTCTAAATACGGCTACTGGCGAAGACACGAAGGAGACATTAGTCATTTTCCGTGAACTATATTATTTTTATGATATTATACTTGGAACAGCTTCCTGATATATTCTCATTTGTTTGCCCTTTCATTATACAATTATCAGACTATATTGTTTTAATTTTACGTGAATATTTGTAGTGAAACAATTTTAGGGGGATTTTGAAGAAATGAACGTATTACAAAGATTGCAATTTTGAAATTATTTCACCACAAAGGGTGCCCGACCAGTAAAATTGGAGGTTGCATTTCTAAACCGATTGAATCTCGGTCAAGTTCGTTTATGTGCCAAATCAGTTTATGTACCGTGGTAATTTTGAACTATCCTTTTAAAAAAATCTCAATATAGAAATTAACACCTATAAGTACAGATTAACATCGTTTGATGGGGCTGGTAAAGTTCTGCCACTTCAGTTGAAATATTTTTTTTTATAACGTAAAATAGCCAGATCTACGTTTCCTGACTGGCGCCCGCCATAGGTTATTTTGTATAGATTGCAAATAGCTTCTTGAGAAAGGTATCAAGCACCTGCAAAGGGGAAGATATTGACTGTATTGCAGATTTTATAAATTAATAAAATCTTTATTTTATAAATGACTAGCGACCCGCCCTCGCTTCGCTTCGGTTTATAAGTTTTTTTTTATATATTATATAATATATAGCCTATGTCCATCTGGAATAATGTACCTTTCAAATGGTGAAAGAATTTTTCAAATAGGTGCCAGTGGTTCCGGAGATTACCCTCCACATACACACAAACTCACAAAATTCGCACTCTCTTTATTATATTAGTATAGATCAGGGGTGGCCAACAAGTCGATCGCCATCTACCGGTCGATCGGCAAAGACAGAGCGGTCGATCGTGAAAGGAAATCAATTGGTTTGACATAAATAATATTTGAAATAAATAAGGTTGACATTATCAAATTATATAATACCTACTCCAGATTTTGTTAATTTGACAGAAGAAATGAAAGCACAAACTTCTCATTATTTTTGTTTCCTATTGATATTAATTTTACCTGTTTATAAATAATATAAAAAGCTATCTAATTATTGTTTTATTCATCCCAATAAATCACAATTAAGTCGATAGCAAGAACCCATTTTTTTAAAAGTAGAACACCGCTCTAAACAAGTTGGCCACCCCTGGTATAGATAATTAATCTTTTTTTTAAATTCTTTTTTTTTATTTTATATTTTTTTGTCTTTTATTGTATTTTTTATTTGTAAATCTGGTCTGATCGCGAAAAAAAAGCATAATGCGTTAATTCTCATTAACGCCACACTCAATAGCTTACACTTCCCCTTGTCCGTGTGTCCAGATACGAACATACCATCGAACAAACAAAACAATGAATGTCCGACCAGGAACCTTTTGCACAGCAGGTAGGGCTAAACTACCAACTGAGCTAAACGGCCGTCAACTTTCATAGTTGTTTATTTTTAATAATTGAGAAATTTTAACGACGCGATAGCAAGCTATCTACAATACCATCTGTAATACTAGTAACTGTCAGAGATCTCTGACATATAAAATATAAAAAAAAAAAAAATAGGTCGAATGTCCTAACAAATGATTGTTTAAAAATACTTGCTCGTGCTTGTGTGTCTGTGGTAGGCGTAGCTTGGCTGGCTTCATCTATGTTAGTGGAACACTAACTCTGTTCCCAGTCCTATTGGTAGGGTTCATTCGAAAATTGATTTCAACCGTGTAATTCCCGTTATAATCTATACATATAATAAAATTGTAACAGACCGATGTCTGTACATTATAGATATTGAAAAAAAACTAATAGGGGGGTCTATATACTAAACTATTAGAGCAACAGAAGCCAAAACAACAGTTTTTAGAAATTTTGTTTGTCTCTGTCTGTCTGTATGTTTGTACACGCATCACGCAAAAACTACTGCATGGAATTGAATGCAGTTTTCACCGATGTATTGCTAGAGGTCTAACTTAAAATATAGGCTCCATTTTACCGCAGGAAAATATCTTATTCCGATTGTTTTAAATTTAATAAACCGAAGCGAAGTGAGGGCGGGTCGCTAGTAATTGATAAATGTGTACATAAACATTGTAAATCTACATAATCATAGTCTGAAATTCAGATTTCTATATTTCGGAATGGAGGCCACGTGCCTACCCGGGGCGCCCACCGAGCAGGTGGACTGGAAGTTCGGCGTCTTAAAGAAGTTCACCGGCGGTGGTTGGATGAGAAGAGCCGAGGATCATGTTTGGTAGCGAGCCTTGGGAGAGGCCTATATTCAGCAGTGTAAAGACACCCTAATGGTATGGTATGGTTTGTTTTTGCTACAGAAAGAAGATGGCAGAAGAGCGGTCAGTCTACTTTGTAGTCAGTTGATACTGTACACCATGGATGTCCTCAATGGGAGTTTCGTCTTACTATTACTACGCTCTACTACTTCTACGAGTACGAGGATATAGTATTCCCTGTGCTCCACTAGCTTCGGCTCCACTCGCGACATCGGATCTTTTGATTCATTTAATCCGGAGTTACCCATCGCTAAAACACCATTATTGTATTTTCTTTGGAATAAAATTATATCCACGGTATCCAAGATATTTGGATTTGGAAATATGCTAAAGGAAGAATAGCTTATACATTGTTACCGAAGAAAGTTATTTCATCATTCCTTCCGTGTCATTGTCGGCTTATCAAGGAACGCTTGACCTTGAACGACTTGGTATTACATAAAATATTTTATCTACTAGTACATTACATATTTGCATCTCGTATGAGTTGTTGATTTAGAAAATATCAATTAGTATTTGATTTGAAGCGAAAATGTGTTGTCAATTCACCCTTGTATGACCTTAACGTTGATGAGATATGGGTGATAGGTTCATCCAGTCTGGTTCTTGATGAAAGATGAAGAACCTTGATGAATCTTTACGAGCCTTTCGGGTTGTTCAGGCAGTGTCGGCCTTAGCGGTGTCGCCGCCCTGTGCAAGCTATTCGGTTGTGTCTGCGCACGTCTTCTATGTAGAGCGTCTCTCAAAAATACTCTACTGGCGTATTTTTGCCAGTAGAGCAAAAAAACAACGTCGACAACCCACTATCTTTCGAGCTACCTTTCCCAACGATACTCATCGTCCCCTCGAGGCGCTTCCCGGGTCTCCAGTCAGCGCCCTGTGCGACCTCACTAGTCCCACACCCCTAGAGTCGCCATTGTCTTCAGGAAATGTTAAGATTACGAACTGGATCCGATCAAAGCTTCAAAGCCAGTACATTTTTAGTCAGACCTATGATTCAAATTTATCGCTATTAAAACCGAGCGGGTCTCTATGAAGATTTGTTGAAATAACAAGACTATTTTATTATCTCTCTCTCATACTTTGAGGAGCAGGAGAATTATTAGCGGGGCAAATAGAGAGGTAAGCAACAGAGAGAACTGTGACCCCATAGACAACGCAAGTTCGTAAAATTGTATGAAAACCATACGTTGGACGTCACGAATAAATTGTAGCGATGGGAAATCACACACCGATAAAACGAAACATCTCTCTCGACTCCGTTCACCTCGACGAATTTGTACAGTTGATTATAGTGAAATTAGGCATTTTTGTGTTTTGTAACAACGACTCCCTAGTGACACGATGACTCGGCCAGACTGAACAAGCAGCACGAGAAATAGGAGCTTATCGCCAACATCGGGCACGCAGTGACGAACAGCTTGCTTTATCTATCCCTCTATATTCTATAATATATCATCGATATGGGAATAGACTAGATTACACATCATACTTTCTTATCAACGAAACCTAATTGGGGAACTTCTAGGGGGGTGAAACAGATGAGGAGGGGTTCATTAAAATGTCAAATTTGAAACTTAAGTACTACGTAATAAGAATGTTCCATTTACAAAACATGAATTAAAGAACTAGACCTAGGTACTCAACATAGAACACTATTAGACTGAAATTTGCCCGCCCTAGAGTAAAGTACTTCTAGTATGTATTCTCAAATCGATGCTCTATATATGTGTGTGATCCTATTGAAATGCCGTTTTTAATCCCGTTTGGATTGTTTTGCATCCAATGAAATTGTTTCAAAGCATTTTTACTGACCGGACCATTGTTGTCAAATCTCCCAATCCAGCTGTATCAGTAACTTTTTGAACAAATTTCGCCTTTACAGTCAATAATTTTGTTTAAATATAAGTTTAGTTTATTTATATCGCTTATTGATATGTTATTACTTTAAAATTTTACGATTCAATATTGCAAAAATCCACCAAGTTTGTAACGATTAAACGGCACGCGATTGCGCTAATTTCACAGAAATATACATTATAACCACATTTATCTTTTGTAATACTCTTTCCCAATGACCAGGTAGACATTCGAAGGATGTGAAGAGAAGATTAGGGGAAAAATATTAGAACTCTTCTGGTATTTATGTTGTACTGTGTTAGTAATGAGATCTGGAATTTATATAATTTTTTGGTCCTTTGAGCCGTATACACTTTGGTGCTTCAAGCCGGATGTGTTAACAGTGGAAATAGATTCATAAAGTAAAAGACCAACCAAGGTCAGACAGCATATTGTAATTAAAAAATTAATTTATTTAATCTTGATAATGGACGAGTAAAAAGTCACTCGCTCTTTCACAAAATCAAGTTTGTCCACTTGACCGGTTCCCTTCGGTAATTATAAATATATCCACATATACGTACAATAAAGCCGTGTCTGTGCGTGAAATATTTTTTGAAAAGACGGGTGCAGTGGTTTTCAAATTTTTGTCTGCCATTCAGTCTGTCGGAACGCGCATCACGCATTTTATTGAAACCCGACATAGCTATAATATAACTTACTAGCGACCCGTCCTCGCTTCGCTTCGGTTTGTTTTTTTTTTTTCAAAATTTTAAAATAAAATATAGCCTATATTAGACACGGATAATGTAGCTATTTGTGAAATATTTTTATAATCGGTTCAGTAGTTCCAGATATTACCCCCAACATACCCACAAACAAACACACAATTTTACCTCTTTATTATATTAGTATAGATGAGCCGGGTTAACATTTAGGTTACTTTTTATCCCGATCACTTATAAAGTTCCCGCGGGAATCAAGCTAACGTCTACGCGTACGAAGTCGCGGCCAATACTAGTTTAATATAAAATACTGCTTCCTAAAATAATTATGTTAAGGTTACTATATTAATACACGCAAACATCGACCTAATATCGTGCATAGTAAATCAAAATTGAGATATTTATGACGTAACTTGTTTGCGTGTTACTCAGAAGTGATTTTACGATTTTCGTACATTATCTTATTGATTGATAAGCTTACATACTATGTAGTATATTAGTGTACTCGTGTTACATTGTTAACATATAGTATATATCTTATCTCGATTGACAACGATCGAAAACAATCTACAGATAAATACTTTGAATAAAGTAACAAGATTCGTGTAATGACTTCAAGTTACGTAACTGAATTCATCAGGCAACCCTATGCCACTTTATAGAACGGCGGCTTTAGGCATCGAATTGTGGTTTACAAAGCACCAAGAATTCAGACATTACGTCGGGCTTCAACTAGGCAACAGCTGTCAACCGGTAAACAGTTGTGCATTCACTTGAATACCTGATAACTGGTTGTAAGGCAGCTCGACATATCAATACCACGGGAATCCGGCTGCATCAGATGTAAATTCAGTCGATTGATAGAAAGAAAGCAATACATTAAGTCGCGACAACAAACTGGAACTGGCTCAGCAAACTACCAGCACCTATATACATATATGCTCACGGGCAGCCAAAGAAATAGAAAATCTTACCTCAAAATAAAAATATACCTACTCCGTAAGTGTTATTAAAAGTAAAAAGTGGATGAAATTAGAAAAAATAAAAGATATTGCCTATCCTTATAATTTACAACAAACATGTTAGAGCTGCTTGAAAGTTTGGTTATTTTATGTAACCATCATTCCCTAAAATAAGTGTAATTAGAATAACAAATAGTTTTTAAAAAGGCATTTTAAAAAAATAATCTGAACACCTCGTATGAATGCATTCTTCCTTCCTTCTTTTGATTTTCCAACAAATAATCTCTTAACTTAATTTTGAAACAAGTATTTAACTGACATACTGCGGACTGGTGGCGGCAGATTGTTTTTTTTTTATTTATTTTTTATAGACTAGTTGGCGGACGAACAAGCGGTCCCACGTGAGTGTAAGTGTTACCGCTGCCCATGGACACCTGCAACACCAGGGGGTATGCGGGCGCGCCGCCGACCTTGAAAAATCCTATTCACAGCTCTCTTGAAGAACCCCATATCGTAGCTTAATGGAAAGACTTCTTGAGGCAGTTCGTTCCAGGCAACGAAACCTCCTGCGGAAAGCAGCGGTTCTGTTCTCAGGATGCGCAAGATACCGAGCACCTCTAGTCTTTATACGTGCAACTAGCATGAGACCAAGACAATTTTTCGTACAAATATTTGGGTTGTTTTGTTTTCATTTCACCAAAAAGTAAATTAGTGAAATAAATTTTGTACCTCCCGGTCATATTCGTGGGCTTTGTTAAGATAAGGAGTAATTCGGCAACTAAGTGGAACCCGAATAGAAAACCTTGCAAAAGCATTTTGAACACGTTGAACCAGAAGTTTCGACCTAACGAGCAAGCATGCATAATGCATGCATGTGCAATTAATCGTATTTTTTTGTTTTATTCCTAAGGGCTCTCATAATCCGATGCGGCATCCGTTAGAGATATTACGAATTTGTTGTGAACTTCTCCATTAATATCAAAAAGATTTACAAGTTTTTACAAATTACCTGTCGAAATTTTTCGATAGGTATTGTGATGTATTTTGACGTCTGTGATATTCGCATTTTACTTTGTTGCTCGTGTTTGGAGGAAGCATTTGCGCATGATACGATTCGCAATCTGAACAGTTTCATTTTCTTACAACAATATTTATTATAGGGAGGATACTGATTATTTACTCTGTGTGCAAACACGTTTCCTGTTGACGCTCCTAAACTGTAAATGGGACAAGTTTGCGTCACTTGCATTACAATTAAATTATTTATAGTTTTATTTAGGGTATTAATAGCATTTGTTAATGAAATATTAGTTGTTGGTGGTGTTTGTAAGAACCGCATTAACTGGAATTATGGTTCATTTACACAAGGAGAGTTTCTCGATCATCGGTCAAAAGCTAGTATAAACAACATATCATCATCTGATCCCTGTTATCATTGAGTTTTTATTATCATTTGAACAGTTGTGGGTGAGAATTGTATTTTTGGTCGCATACGATAATCGCAATATTCTCACCGGAACCGTACAAGAAACTCCTTGTGTAGTCTTTAGACTAACAAATGATAGTTGACACTGAAAAAGCGAGTTGTTAATGTTAATTAGCACTGACTTAGCACTCGTGCGCTCAGCGCTCAAATTGCAAAAAAAAAGGTGTTGGTTCAGCGCATCTTTTTACAACAGTATCTACATTTAGAAATTCAAAGGAAATAAAATATACTCAAACCACATCAGTGCAGCGGTATTAAGTACATACTTCATGTGATAAATTGTTCACATCTATGAGATGAGTTCATCTTCAAAAATATTGAACCGTACTGTATTCAATTATGTTTCGGAAACTTCTGAATAAATTCCTGCATACTTAATCATGGTATCTATCTTCACATACGGGGAGATATATACTTATATACATACGAGTATATGGTAAGCATTGACCAACTGAACGTTTGCCCAAATACAAACTTTTTTTGCGTTTGTAAACAAATTATTGCGGTTAATTTAAAGTTAATTTCAATTGCTCCAACGGAATGAATAGTTGTGTTTTACAACGTTATATTTACGGTTGGCGCTACCTAATCATTTATTGTATTTGTCGATAATGAGCTGCAAAGGAATTTGTATTGACCATTATAACATACATAATTTGACAATAAGGAAATTGACGCAAATATATACTATGTAAGTGCATAATTGACAGACATTTATACCTGTTTTTGTTGTCTGGGGTTGAGTTAAAACTAGTGTTGGAACAATCTACGTCAGTGACCTCATTTTTAAGCTCTTCTCTTTGAATCTTTAACCTCTTACGTATTTTATCGTCATACGAGAATAATTGTAGAAAAAAATTGTACCTGTTAGTATTTTTTGCTGTTTCAAAGCTCAAATTTCCAATCCTACTTATGTCCCATTTCGATTCATATTATTTGTTTGCAGAAAAATAATTAAATTGTCTGTAGAATTAGATTTAATTGTCGTGTAAGGCCATGAAGTTTTTGCCGCAAATAAATAATAAATTAATCTTTATTTAGAGTTACAATTACATGAGTATAATTTTATGTTAGGTAATTCTGCTAAGTATGACCAGGCAACAATCAAATTATGATTCATTTTTTTTAAAAACACGTGTTTTATAGTCAAACAAAAAACTATCCTGGCGCGTGCCATTGTTTATTACTCTGGACTGATGTTGGCACGTGTATTACAGATGTCGCAGGCAATCCACTTACCACTAGATGAACTGCCTGCTCGCCTGCTACCCTCTTTCTGTAAAAAATATTTACTTTTTAAAGTTCTTCGAGATCCATTTAAATTGAAAAGTCGAAGGACGCCTGATTTTGTAGTAGCAGTCTTTATTTCATACATACAGTCGTCTTATACATCTCATTACATATGATATTGTGACGTAATGATATTGTGAGGCAATGAGTTGAACGTCTAAATACGAGGGATTCATTATTATAGTCCTCGAGGTGCACGTATGGCAGCTCAATGCATATTCCAACTCTACTAATCGAGAGTGGGAAATCAGTTAGCGAACTCGCGCCGGCCAGTGCGATCCATTTTCAAACGCGCAAAGAACGCTCGATTTGAAAAGAGAATTTCGCACTGCCCCATTCCATTTTCGAAATGTGCAGTGTGTTCTTAAATTAAATAGTGACCGTGATTTTTAATGTTTCTTAATTTTTTAGCAGTGAATTGTTATTAAGGTGGGTTGGTAATTTCCTTTCGCGGCAATATGTGACATTATTTGAGAATTAATTATCATTATTTGAAATCTTAATTTTTTTATTGCTTTATCTTAAAAATCAGATGTTTGGTGTTTTTGTTTATAAATAATTTTGAAACAACGAAATTTTAAGTTAGAAAATTTTATCAATAAATCCATACCGACAATACGGTCCCTTTGCTCAGACAATGTTACATATTACAGGTTAGATTGAGTCACAATGAATAGATTAATAATAATATAATTTATTTGTAATCAAATGTGCTAATACAAAGATCTTAAATGTTTTGAATGAGCTCCGTTGATTTACTCAAAAGGTGTACAAATCTTTAAACTTTGCAATCATTTTCATTCACCTTTAACATAACTTACATTACACTATCATCCTATTCACTTTAATGTACATTTTATGTAGAAAATTCTTTAATTACATATTTGTATAGGTATTGAGGAATCAAGTCCTTGACTGTGGGACCCGCTTTACAAATTCTAACGAATTTATTCCATCTGCTACAATTTCTTTTCTTGTCGATGTAAACAATAGGTTGTACAATTAATGAGTTTAACGCATCAAATAAGAATTGCAAGCAGAAACTGCAATAAATTGTGAAAATTATGCACAATAACAAAATAAACTGCGATTAAAAAAATCGTAAGTTGTACGATTGACTAATTTGTATTAAGAAATACACTTCCGTGTTAAAAATTGGAAGAAGTAACAAAGAGATTAGATTTCTCCTTTGAAAATGACATCATCCGCGCGTTAGTTTATATTTTTTTACGTAATTTTAATAATATAAATAGTTTCTTTGTTTGTTTAAAATTATACAGTGCTGCGGATAATTACAATATTGTTATACTCACGTAATGTACACAACGTAATCGCAGTTGTATGATTTACAATCTATACAGGTGATTTTCTTTTGATCACTAATAAAATGTAAACAAAGTAAATAACTATTTTGTTTACACTGCATATTTGATTCAAACTTATACTTCTACATAACCACCACACAACTCCACACCATATTACCACCCTGTCTCTCTTCTGCTGGATATAGCTCTTCAGCTCTTCTCATCCACTACCGGCGACTTCGAGTAGCCGAGTACCGGAGGGCGTCCCACGCTACGTTCCCCAGTACGTGGTCTCCATTCGAAGACTCGTCTCCCCTGTCGGTTCTGCAGCAGATATGGCCTGCCCACCGCTCACTTCAGCTTGCTGATCCCTTTAGCTATAATACTTTAATACCTCATCGAATTTCTTCATTACGAATTTTGTCCAGCAATGTGACCTCGAGCATAGATATAATTCTTTTCATGGGCCACTGAGCGACTTTGAACTAGTGAATCAGGCGCACCGTCAGAGACCGCGTTTCGGCATCTTACATCATAAAGGACAGGATGCATTAATTGATGAGTTTCGTCTTCAAACTCGTGAAATATAGTAATGCAATGCAATCAACCATAGGCTCGTGCATAATATTACTCACATTTTTTTTATAGTGAAGTAGACGGATAAGCAAGCGGTCCCACGCAAGCAAGCGGTTGATAATGGAATCCGTTCATGATTCTGAAATCCTTGACATGAAAATTGTTTTTTTTTTTTTGGAAAACTGATGATTGGGAATCATCTAGGTATCTACAACATATTATACCGCGAACCCGTAGGCTGTGGAACGAGCTGCCTAAAGAGGTCTGTCCATTAAGCTACGATATGGGGTTCTTCAAGAGAGCTGTGACTAGGATTTTGCAAGGTCGGCGGCGCATCCGCATACCCCCTGGTGTTGCAGGTGTCCACGGGCAGCACTTTTTCTATAAAAAAAATAAATCTTTCGAGGATTATAGGTACGACGTTTTTCCCGCCTATTTTATCTAACCATACCGGCTTATCCTTCCTGGTTGGGAAGAAAGAAAGATTTTCCACTTTTCCTTATTGTCAATTTTTAAATTACTGCATCTAATCAAGAACTTCGCGGAGATTTTTTACACTAACAAATGAGGAATTTTTACATTTCTGGTTGTCCCGCCTTTTACCTTGATATTTAAAGTCTATTCTGCAAAAAATGTTATAGCATATACGTGAGAAGGTAATGAGAGGTGAGGTTTTAATATCCGAGAGTTCAGTGTTAGAAAGTTCATGTACTCTTCTTACCCATGTATCATACACGCAATGAACTTTGTTTCGCTTTTTTATCCAACAAATTATAAGATATTTTTATACAGTCGTCACATTCCAGATCGGACTAGTGTAAAATGCACTTAAATAATGCAAATAAGAGGTGATTATATGATTTCTTCATAAAGTGGCAAGCCAAGGCGAGCGGGGATGCACGACCCAAATGGCCTAGCAGGTGGTCAACAAACCGGTGGCCTTGAAAACGTTTCGCAAAAACTTCGTAGATTAGGAATTGACGCAATCATTTTAAGATTAACATGATCAGAAATCGTTTTACGAATAGAAGTGGAGAGATAAGAAAATAAATAAACGATAGAATCGGACAAGTTCACCAGTTTTTTTACAAGGTCGATAAAGTACTTGCACAATCACCGATCTACTCGAACTACCTACTGAGGGTTTTCTACTTAATTACGACATAGGGCTCTTCTAAAGGGCTGTGAATAGGTTTCTGAGCCGTCGGCAGCGCACCCGCATCCCTTCTGGTGTAGCAGGTGTCCATGAGCGGCGGAGTCCACTTGCCAGTAGGGGGTGTGTATTGCATTCCCACAGCCGCTGGACGCACTCGACTGGCTACGTTAACCCCCTCTCACAGAAGACTGCCTTGAAATGTACTGCATTTCCTACTTTATGGTTTTTCTCCAATGTACGTACGTGTTTCGGTAGTGAGTGAGATATGCAAAAGCCCATTCCTATCCCATCCCCTCCCTCCCCATTTCCCCAAGCCATTCTTTAATCTGCAAAGGTAGGCGGCGCATCCGGGGGCATGCCAACGTTTGTCATTCTGGACTGATGTTGGTATGTATCGCGGATGTCTATGGACGACAGTATCCACTTACCAACAGATGGACTGTATGCTCGTCTGTCGCCTTTTTTCTATAAAAAAAATATATCGTGTACCGCCCGCTCGTTTGCCACATTTTCTTTTTATGCTAATGCTTCAGATGCTTTGTTGTGAAATGTATTGCTATCAGTCAAATGGAACCTTATTAGCACCGAATATCATCAAGAACAGAAAGGAAAAAAGCAGTTGGTGTGCTGTAGAAGCGCTTATCTCAGCTCTCTCTGGCCCGAATTCACATGGACACTTGACTGTCACGGATTTGTTATTTGAGTTAATTGTAATGTGTAATAAACGTGTAATGAAATGCCATATCGGAATATGTAAGTGCTATATACAGAAGAAGAGGGACAATGAGATACCGTAACATTTTGCCTGAGATAACTTACACACAAATGACTGACGATAAAGTTATAGATTTTACTTCAACGAGGACATAATAGCGTATGCAAGACTTCTTAAGCCGGCTGTACACACTCGGCGAGAGCCTCTCGCCGAGAGTCTCGGGCGAGAGCACACCATCTACACACTCGTTATAGCAGTTGAACTGTATCAGACCATTTGACTCGGGTGCAAAAAACCGACACTAGACCGAGAGGTGGCGAGGCGAGACGAGAGAGGGGAGACGAGACGAGAGCACCATGTACACACTCGCTCTCGGCCTGTCTCGGGGTGCCTCTCCGAGTGTGTACAGCCGGCATTACAAAGATTATACGTTGTACGTAAGGGTGGACATTAACAGCTACATACACCTATGTCCAAATAATTGCTTATCGCTTTAGTTAAGTAGATATATTTTTCTTTTCTTCTTGTCATAGGCTTTAAGAGAGTCAAAATCACCAAATCGATTATGGCTTTCTATCGCCAATTTAGTAGACGATCAACAAACTTATAACGAAGACCTCATCCATGAATACTCCCTGACCCAGATAATTGACTCAATGAAATTACGACGCCACGCTCCAGACTAAACTGCAGTCTTCGAGATGCAATGCTTCTCGCCACATGTTGTAATACGGTCAAACAATACTCCAATTGACGAGGGACAAAACAATCTATCATCATAATATTTTTGGGCCACTGGGATGACTGATGATCTATTTGAGATCAATTTGCAAAATCTACATTTGATTGTTTTACCATTCTGAATTTTATAGTAGGGGGAATATGGATGGTTTTGCGAGGAGTAAGGATTGAAACGTTAATATCCTCAGTTCGTCGGAAATAAGTTGTGTAATAATAATTTAGACTATTACTTGTTCGATGTTGATTATTCAAGCTCTGGTTACTGATTCGCTGTGGGGATAAAGTTCAGGAAGTAGGAATTGTAGTTTGTAGTTGTAGGAATCGAGGACGTGGTTGTGCTCTATGTACTGTCCTAATAGCAGGGTCGTTCTTATTTAAGCTCGCCATCCGTCTTCTTTTCACCGGCGGCCGGGGGGATTTTTTAAATGTGTCCGGGTTTTATAAGAATTACTTAACGCACGGCGAGTAGGGCCAGCTCTCCCTCCAAAATAGATAAATGCGTAAGGCCGTGGCTGCCCCCTGGTACTCTCGCAATGTCGACCTCCACAAGGACTTGGAACTTCCCTCCATCGTTAAATACGTGAAAGACTCCGCCCGACGCTACTACGACAGTCTCTCGCCATCTCAACCCCCTAGTAGTTGCCAGGCCTAACCTATGTCCCTGATAGGAATACCCCTTCCCGCTACCGTCGTCGTCATCATCCTCGGCACGTCCTAGACGACCCCGACGACCCAATTACTGCTGCCAATGCTGTTCTTACAATACACTCACAGGCTATATATATACATCGTCCCCGCCGGCTGAGACGAGGACGTCCCCACACCAGCCTTCAGTTTTTACCAGGTATCGACACGTGTCTGGACGCTTCTCACCGACTCGGGATCCCGCGATACCCTCCCAAAGCAACGTCCTAAGCCGAGGTCCGTTCCTTCCTTACGCTTGTTGCCGCACACACTTTTTGCACCTGGCTGAGCGCCTTCTTTGCTCGCCTTAAACCATACATGTCCGGCGACTCTTGAAAGGCCATTAGAGCTTCAAAAATGTTGCCGTTCCGAAAAAAAAGCGCCAGCTCTATGGGGAGTGCGACCCAAGAGGGGGGTAAATTAGTTTCGAGTTACTTTTTTTCGCTATGTAATATAATGAGTATAAATGATTATCAGGAGATACTGATTTATGTAATATTGATTTGTGGACGTTTCTTTTTCGCTACTACGATAAGTACGGGCGCCGCCGAGAGGCCCGGAGGGCACTTCGTTCCAACAGAGCGGCAAAACCGCTATGGCAGTCCCTTACATGTTGTACTTAATAATTACACATTGTCAACATTGTCTGGTTTATGTTTTTATATTCAGTACGTCCGAGGCTACGTACGCAATGTTCGCGGTTTTATGGTCACGAATTCTAGTTTCTTTAAATTTCTGATGGCAACCCTATTCTTATGGCAAGATGAGTGGCCACTTCAGACATTGGAGAAACGCCGAAGAACAGGCCACTGTTCTGGTTTATTTAACATTTCTCATTGTATTACACTTAGATTTAGTATATACATCTATTTATTTGTTTTGCCCACAGGAGGTGACAGATGAGAGTGACGGCTGTGGCGCCAAGTTCTCAGTCGTTATCGTGTCTGACAAGTTCCAAGGGAAGCCGTTACTTGCGCGCCATAGGTGAGGATTGCTTTATACTAATTTATACGAGTGCAATATACTTTGTACACACGAATACAAGCTAGTATTACTCGCAATTCTAAAACTTCATAAACGCTATCCTGTACCTGTTAGTATTACATAACCTGTATGAATCTAACTCAAGTGTATCGAGCTACCACCCTGTTACTTAATCGCGCTGTCAAACAGCTTGCGTTCGACCGTCGACGTCTGTCAGAGAACTATTGACGAACAAGAGAAATGAGTCGTTGCTTGCAGGATTGCAGACTAGTTGAGTTTTTTAAAATTATGTCAGGGGTCAAAAATACAGGTGATCAATTTTGTATGAAATAATAACAATTAAACCCGCGTTAGTGAACCCGTGGGCAACGACTAGTTTTAGATACATATTTGCTTCTCGCTACTCGTCGGCAATATTATAAACACTTTTAAGTGAGCGTGCCTTTGAAAATAATGAAGATCAATGCCGAAGGGACTGAAACGAATGTTTACTGATCGAACTTTCATCGAGATGTTTGAAGTTGTAGCTTATTCATTACTAAATATTTATTCACTGTCCATCATACTCTGATTGTTTCCATTTCCTCCTATTACGTGATCTCTTAAATTTAGTATTTAGTCCTTCGACTAAATGCGTGATCTCTTAAATACTCGACCAGCTTTAAAAGAAGCATTGATCATAATAATTATCTATTTTGTAATAATTATCTTATTATGAGACATACAGCACGTAGGCACCCTAAGTACATAGAGGCTACAGTAGCTCATTTAGTGGAACTAATTCATCACGTAGTTAAAATCTTTTGAACTGCTTCTCAGAAAGATAAGAGCAAAGAGTGAGTGACATGTCCCGAAATAAATGTTTGAATGTTCTACGAATTGTTTGATACTTAACACTCCTTGGGGTGCACACCCGGAAGCATGATTTTCACCGTCGAGCTTGTGATAACTAATAAATCTGTACGTAGACTCACAGTGGTACGGTCCAGGTATGAACTGACTACTTCACGAATGAATGTCAAGAATAAATACTCTAGGCAAAGGGTTCCCAAACTTTTTTCGGTCGATGACCTATTTCCCAAAAACTATTAAAACTGTTCAATCCAGTAATTTATTTACTCAAACTGACATTGAACATGTGAGCAAGTGCGGACATGCAAGATTCTATTTGTGGTGTACATAGAGATAAAAAAATCTTTATCTTCTTAATTAGGTACCTATTGGAATCACTTTTGAACTAAAAAACGAATAGCAGTGGTAAGGGGGTCTATTTTATACCCCAGGGGGTCTGCCGTGCACTGCCCCCAAAGCTCAGTGGGTCCTTGGCCAACCCTGAAGTTCCTTCCATGTGAAATTATAGTATCGTGGCCCAATCGACAAGCTGAAGTGGCAGTGGGAAGCCATATATGTCGCAGGCCCGATAACCGGTTGGCGAGACTGGCCAGGTGGATTGAGGACTTGAAGAAAGTCGCCGGTGGTGGTTGGATAAGAAGTGCAGAAGACCGTATCTGGTGCTGGTCCTTGGGAGATTACTATACCATCAGTGGATATGATATGACCCCAATTTTGCATTAGGGCCCTCGGTTACCTAGCTGCGTGACTGCCCTAGGGTATCAGCAGTCTTATATCGTACCACTATCGTACGTTGTTTATTTCTTTAACACGTGTGTGTCGCTGTGTGTCAAAAAGGTTTAATTTGAATTCGCTTGAATGACAAGGTCACCAAGTGTCTTTGCCTGATTAAGTTTAGACGTGTGATTATATCGATTTTTTCTGAACTTTATTGTCCTGTTTGTTTCGCAATTTATTAGATATGTATGGTACTTTCATCTCACGAAGGCGAGTTACGCTTAATAGTGGTTGTGTTTGTACATGTACTGTTTTAGTGTGCGTAACAACGTTCAGGAGGGTTTCTGACACCGCGCCGCCGCGGCGCACACTAAAACAATGTTCATGTACGTCTAGAACCACCACTAAACGTAACCCGCCTTCTTATGATAATAGAACAAAATGCTTGTTGATGATCATTGATCAGTCCGTAAATGAAAATAAACTTAAAATCTATACTAATACTATAAATAGAGAGTTTGTTTTTATGTAAGGTAACTCACAAATAACTAGGACAATTTTGAATTGTATTCTTTTAATTTTAAAAATGTACACTGGGGAAGGAAGCTTTATAAATTAGTAATCGCATTTGTCGTACCTGAACGCATTCAGGGCGAGTAGCTAGTTCGTTATAAATGTATACTCGTATTTTTGCCGTTACGTTCATTCATTGAAATTCGATTGCGCCTAATTTTCACTCACCCACTCATTGGGCCTCGTGGCGTGGATAGCATCATCCATCTCTTCTCGTGGGTGTCAACCCAACCAACCCTTCCTTCGCTTGGCCAGCGTGACGTTTTAGAGCCATACACTCCTCATGCAAAAGACATTGTGCATGAATAGGCCCGCGTCCAGCAACGGACGAAAAATGGCTGGCTACGGTAAGACGGCATATTAGATATTTGTCTGTTGTAGAGTTGCATAGGCACGTGTAACATTTGAAATTGTTTAGTCTACCGAATGACAACACCGTCCTTGGCATCCTGCATCCGCAGACAGCAACGTCGGCAAATGAGAATCAATAAATTAACAAACAAGCAAAAAAGTACATTAACATAAAACGTATTTGCTGTATGCAACATTTGTAATGCAAATACGAAACGATGGGATAAGAAATCACCTTTTTATGATACACTCATTATAAAGGTGGAAACACATAAGTATATTGTACTTCTGAGATTTATATATTTTATTTATGGCTTATTCCGAATGGTGGACATCAGAGGGATGAATTCCAATTCGGACACGTATCGCTGTTTCTTCTTAAGTAAGGATTTTTCAATCATCACTAGCTCGACGGTGAAGGAAAACATCGTGAGAACACCCGATTTAGAAATAAAAGAAAAATCTGGTACATTTACTTGTTTAAATGTACTCCTTGCTCTATATTTGGTGTCTAAGAGACATCTTGACTTCAGTTTGAACAAAAATAATGTCAAGGTTTTATACATGTCTACTACTTACCACTAAGGCATAGGAAAAGCCTATATCCATCAGTGGAGAGACACGATGACAAAGTTTCCAACTTGTGCACATCTCAAAGCGCCTCAGCCAACATTTAGAATGCTTCCCGCTTGTCGCATTATGATCACGGCCTGTTATTGACAGATTTCAATAAACCTTAACAATTGCAAAGACGTCATCAAACACTTATTCTAAACGCAGAGGTCACAGGTGAGACATCTGTGATACAATGAAAATTTAAAAAAAAGGTTAAACGAACAAAGAAATTTGTAAAAATATTCAACCCCTATTATCTTATCGGCTTATCGTGTATGAAAAGAATATTATTAATATGTTATATGAATTAACATTATAATAAATGTTTACTATATCGTGTCGTATATTAATGCTTTGTTACAGGTTGGTCAACTCAGTGCTACAAGAGGAATTGAAGAGCATACATGCGTTTACCCAAAAGACCCTCACCGCCGATCAGTGGAAACAGTCTTAATGTACTCAATATAATTAAGTAATAATTCTTATGTAGTTTTTATTCCTCTGCCCTTGTTTTACTGTGAGTTGGAAAATAAAATGGATTTGTACACCGTAAGCGTTTCCGCCCCTGGCAAAGTGATACTGCATGGAGAGCATTCAGTGGTCTATGGGAAGACGGCAATCGCAGTCAGTCTTGGCCTACGGAGCTCTATTGTTATCAAGGTAATATTTTTGTTTATATTTTGTTTACCTATAAGTTGACAAGACAGGCAGAAGTCAATGTAAGTACTTGGAAGATTGAAAGGCTATAAAAGCCTTTTCCCTAAACCCATGGGAATACAGGAGAGATTGGTTGCATTTATGTAGCAGTCATTTCACATTAACCATCTCATCAAGGGCGATGGAGTTGTCAATTGCCTTCCCTTTTATTTATTATTGATCATTTTCGATCATGCAATGAATGATTAAAGATTCGGTACTTTATCTTTCGCTGGCAATGGGTTTATGCACACAATATACATACCTAGTTATTATCGAGTATATATAGTCCAGTTGATCAACCAAATGGTATGGACAAATCGAAATAGAGGCAATGTTTCACAGAAGACTACCTTGAAATGTATGAAATGATTATCTTATTCCCCTGATTATCTTATTACCCTAATGTACGTAGATACGTGTTTCGGTAGTGAGTGAGATGTGCCAGAGCCCATTCTCATCCTATCCCTCCCCATTTCCCCAACCCTTTCTCCAAATCCATTGCTATATCCAAAGGTAGGCAGCGCATCCGAGGGCGTGCCAACGTTTGTCATTTTGGACTAATGTTGGCATGTATCTCAGATGTCTATTGGCGACAGTATCCATTTACCATCAGGTGGACTGTATGCTCGTCTATCTCCATCGTACATAAAAAAAAATACTCTTAGTTAAAAATATGACAATAAAAGATACTATCTGCAGACTTGTGCAGTATGGGAACATTATTTAATTTTGTAATAAACATATGAAAATCGAGTTTTTTGAAACATCTCGTTTCGTGGCCCCTGGCGAATCATTTCTTATGGGCTTTTTGTTAGTCTTAAAATTTTCTACAAATGACACCTTATCCCTTTGTCGCAAAAAAATGCGGTCACAACTGCGTCGTGCACATCATGTACACTTCCCGGCCGAAAGTAATACACGTCGGCTTTTTGAAAGAGACCATCGGCTAGCTTCAGTTTTGTAGGCGTCGTCTCTGTCGTGTGCCGTTACGACAGAGACAACGCTCTACAAAACCGAAGCTAGCCGATCTTAGTTGATGTGTATTACTTTCGCCCGGTATGTGTACTTAATTGGAATAATTTGAGAACTTGCAATTATGAAAAAAATGCTAATGCATGCTAATCAAGAGCATGCTAAACCTACCTATTAGAGCTCTAATAGGTTATTTCGTAAATAAATAAAACTGTAGTTAAATACAGATTATTTTTATACCGACAAATAAATCATAAATATTTATACCTACATAAATATCGACTCACTACCTCGTTTTCATACAAACCTTGGCAATTGACTTAATTGGAATGTATCTATTTACGACTATTCCTTCAAATATTTCTTCATACCTTACGTTATTGCATAAACATGTAATAGCTAGACAGTCCAATTTATTTAATGCAAATGTGCTATATGGTGTCGGCTGGTTTTCGAATAGCATCTCCCCATGTCTTCCTTTTCCGGGGGTGTTGTAAACGGCGACCACTAAAATAATAAACTCGCCAATATGGCCAGCGTGACGTTTTGAGGCCATACATCGCTCACCCACATGACAATGTCCACGAATAGCCCCATGTCCAGCAGTGGATAATAATAGGGCTGGTTACGGCTACTGTAAATGACGAACCGTAGTGTGGGACGCCCTTCAAACTCGTCAGACTCGAAAATCTTCGCCGGTAGTGGCTGAACGAAAAACCGGCGGTACATCTTTATTGGTCTCTTAGCATTTTTTTTTTGTACAAGAGGTATCGATCAGACGGGCGGGCGGCCCACGAGATGGTAGGTGGTCATCACCGCCCGTGGATACCTGCAACATCAAGGGGGATGCGGGTGCCGACCTTACACAATCCCATTCACAGCCCCTTTGAAGAGCCTCATGTCGTAACTAATGGAAAAACCTCAGCTGGCAGTTCGTCCAACAACTTTCTAAAAATCAGGATCCTATTTGTATTAATCGCTGGCTTTTCAATATTTTGAAGTTTAAGCTGTTAATGCATCGGTAAAGAGGTACAGTCTCCGTCAACATAGAAATTCTTATGCAAAGTACTTACAATAACATCAATTGTTCGTGAGATAAAATACTTTTCGTGGCCGTGTACGTTGCAGCCCGCCCACAGAAAATCCTTCCAGTTGGTCAGCAAACAGTTGTAATGTAAACGAAGAAAATGCACCTTAACTGTACTTTATTTTACATAGAATTTGACTAATGCTTTTTTTTCTACTTTTTAAGGAACTTTTAACCTTGGTACATGTCAGTTCCATCGTACCCTGAACATACATTCTACAGCATTAATCTGTACAAACTAAATAGTGCTCTTGACTAATGCTATCGCGTAAACTCGTATTTATCTCGTAAACCACTTAAAATATTATTTTCAAAAATCAAACTTAATTTAATCCTTTCATCTATTTTTATTTCAGTGAGAATACGAAGTAATTAAAATGTTATGTATTAAACACTAGGTGATCCGACAGACGTTGTCCTGTCCAATTTTCAATAATTCAATAAGTTCATACAAAAATCCCATAGACAAAAGCACTTTCAGTTTTTTCCCCATTTTTCCAATTTTCCGAGCAATTTTCCAATTTTTCTTTCTCTAAAAACCTTATTCGGACTGTTACGAACATTTTAAAAAAAAAATTAGCCAAATCGGTCCAGCCGCTTTCAAGTGAGCGCATACCAACGAACAGCATTTAATTTTTATTTATATAGATAGTAATAATGACGCTTTTCCACAGACGATATCATTATGCAACTGTTAACACGCCGTCATTCATTAATATCGATACGTGCCTACTTAAAACTATTAACTTCATCTTAATTACTTTACAATGTGCAGTCATAATTACTTGTAATGTTGAATGATTGGTTAGTCCATAAAATTTAAATAATTGAACATGAAATCCAATTTATGAATAGGTAGTAACAAAGTATTCCATCGTTGATGCAATAACTTTGCGTTTTGTTCAATTCTTGTGCTGAAATAAACTATACTGCATCATACCACAATAATATGTGTGTGCATCTCCACCGCTGGATAACAGGCCTCTCCCAAAGCTGGCGACCACAAACGATTTTCATAACTGATCGTGTGAGCAAGAAGAGCAGAAATTGATTATCATACTATCAGCCTGTGTCTCTCCGCTGTAGGATATAAGCCTCTCCCAAGGACCATCAGCACACGCAGTCTACCGCTCTTCTCATCCAGCCACTACCGGCGACTTTCTTCAAGTCGTTAGTTCACCTGGCCGACGGGCGGCCCACGCTACGTTTCCCGGTACGTAGTCTCCATTCGAGGACTCGTCTCCCATATGACCTGGCCACTGCCACTTCAGCTTGCTGATTCTTTAAGCTATGTTGGCAATTGCAGTTCTTCGACGAATTTCTTCGTTTCAGATTTTGTCCAGTAACGAAACATCGAGTATGGCTTTTTATGCCACAGAATAAAAATTGTCAGATACATTTTACTGCAACTTGACTGTTTTATACTGAAGAGAGCGATATTGATATAATATGTCAACGTATTTCAAAAGTGTTTTTTTATAGAGGGGGTAACAGACGGGCGATGATAGGTGCTCACCGCCGCCCATGGACTTTGGAACATCAGGGAGAATGCAATTGCAGCAGCACTGTCCACTTTGCAGAACGAGCTCTTGAAGGCCGCATGTCTTAGCTCAGTGAAAAAATCTCAGTAGGCAGATCATTTCACAACTCCTCGTTCACGTTATCTACACTATACGCAGCAGCTTCTTGTCAAGAAAATTAATAAGAGTTCGCAAAGCCCATTTCCCCATACCATTGAATAAGCAGTTTAATGGAATGGACGTAATCTATTCTCCATTCCATCCCATCCCAAGAACTTTTAACGGTATTATTATTTACAAGAAACATTCAGTTAACGACCGCAAAACTAGTTCTTCAGGTTTTTGACAAACACTAATAGAGGCACATCTAAAATAGATTTCCCCAAAATGTATCAAAAACAAGTCTAAAATGGCCATTTGGCTAAGTAGTTAATAATATACGTACGTACACATTTTTTAAGGCATGGCCCTGAGGCTTGTATGTTTAACCAAATTTAAATTTGGCACGTTCGTTAGCTCAGTGTGCGAACATAAACACGATGCCAGTGCCCTTATTTCAGATAGTCGTTGCCGAGTAATCGAAGGCATACATAAACCTACTTCCTACATAACATATAATACTTTCACCCAAATAGCCTCGGGGCACCCTATCACACGTCTTGAGGTCCTACACCACCTCTAAAAGAATGGACTCGCCCACTCAGGCCGTACATCCCTTATCCACTAGGCAATGTGCATGTGGAAAGTCCATGTCCAGTTGTGGACGATAAAAGGCCTGGTCGAAGTCACTGTCTCAGCGCGGGTTCTAAACGTTGACCTGCTTTTACTTTAATTGATTTTGTGCGGTTCAATCCCGTTTTAATATACATTTATGGCGATAATCGCTTGCGATTATCTGAAAGCAGATAACTTGCATTTTTATGTACAGCTTCTTGTAATCGTAAATGTTATAAAAAAAAAAATATCGACTCAGGTTCATAAGGTCCCAATGTGTCAGAATGTCCACTGTATCATTCAATTTGAGATTACATAAACAAGTTTGAAAGTATTCTATACTTACTAATATTATAAAGGAGAATGTAAGCTGGTCTTTTATTTATTATTGACCAGCTGATGTCCGCGACTTTGTTCGCATGGTCTTAAAGTACTAATTCAGAAACATTCGCGGACGTGCGCACAGCAACTCACCCACGTTTCATCGAAATCGGATGAATAGTTTAGGAACGCATAAAAGACAAACAAACAAACATTATTTTTTATATATTAGATAGATTGGTTAAACTTAAAAAAATACTACAATAATTTTGATCATTGTTTCACTGTTATTTAAGCTTAACTAATACTGATAAACAAGCTATTTGGATCCCATAGAAAATCACAATATTTGTAAATCAGCATTTGCAGTTTTTCGAGAAAAAAGAAAGACTGCGGCCCCAACCTACTATGCCACCTGGGCGAATCCAGGGCGGGTTTTAGGAATAGTGTCTTCACAGAGTGCAAAATACGAGTACAGTACGCATCCTCATTATTCTGATCTGTTGCTATACAGAATCATATCTAAATAACTGCACGTTCCCACACATGTGTGAGAACATAAATTATGTTTTTACAAGACAATATTCGTTCATTAATGTTTTTTTTTGTTTCTTTTTGCCATAAATTATTCGTTTTGTTCGTCTTTACAGATTATAGTTACACAAATAAATTAATAATTATTTTGCTTACGTGTTTGCTTACGTGCAATTACTTGCAAAATTTCATGTATTTTAATTGAATTCAAACAAATGCGCCTTTTATGTAACAAAAGATTCTGGATTTCAAACTCTTAACAATAGTCTTTAAACCAAACAGAAACCGATAGTGATTTTAATCTCAGAATACGAAACGAAACAAGGCAGTTTACAACTGTAAACTGAATTGTTTGGACCTTCAATTGTTTTAAAAAAAATCGTACATAATAAGTCTTCCGTAAACAGTATCAAATTAAATATCAAATCAACTTACTCCCACCATGCACACCTATATCATGATACTTTCACTCAAACTAATATCTTTCCAAAATTTTAGGAAATCCACGCACACACGGACCCAGCAGTGCACATCCACCTACCATGCGTAGACCTTCAAGAAGTCATACCACTACAACCCACCGTTACCGCCTTATTCAATCCGCAACTAGCGCCTGGAATCACTGGAAAATTCTCCTGGCGATTACCGGACAAAATAGACCATGAACACCACCTTAAAAAGGTCGAGGAGTTCCTCCACATCATCAGACCGAATTTCGACAGCTTGCCAAACAACCAAAAGAACTCTTTACGGAGTTTCCTGTACGTTTTTTCTGGAATTTTCGGCAGCACGTACTTGTCAGTGAAAGCCATGAAGATATCCATGGGGTCGGAGTTAACCATAGGTGCTGGGACTGGAAGCTCAGCGTCTTTCGCGGTCTGTTTAACCGGTGCATTGATTCAGCTGTTGAAACTAAAGAGTGCACACCATTACGACTCGTTTTACGATCAGAGCAGTGAGGAATTCACCTTGACGGAGAAGGAGATCATATCCGAGTGGGCGTATAATTGCGAGAAGATTATGCACGGGACTCCTTCTGGTAAGTTCCTAAACTTTTTATTCTCTGTCCATCGATCCATCGGAAACGTAGATGGATAATTACTTTTGACAAAACTGTGTAAGGACACTAGTGATGCCAGATGGTATAATTGGTATCATCAACCTCAAGAGGTCTTCCCATTAAGCTACGACATGGGGTTCTTCAAGAAAGCTGTGAATAGGATTTTGCAAGGTCGGCGGCGCGCCCGCATACCCCCTGGTGTTGCGGGTGTCCGTGGGCGGCGGTAACACTTACCATCACGTGGGACCGCTTGCTCGTACGCCCACTTGTCTATAACAAAAAGAATCATTATTATTATTTCGGTTTAAATATATAAAAAACTTTTATTTTTAAATTATTACAATACTAGTTGTGCCCAGCATGTATTGCATGCCCGTCAATTTTTTGCACATAATAAATAGCCTATGTCCATCTGGAATAATGTACCTTTCAAATGGTGAAAGAATTTTTGAAATAGGATTAGTAGTTTCGGAGATTACCTCCTACATCCAAACTTACAAACTTACCTCTTTATAATATTAGTATAGATTTCTTACATTAACAACACCGTTTCGTAAAAAATAGCAGTTATTGTAAAAAAGGGAAACTGTTAATAATACGTTCTTAGTAGCTTTCTGGCGCCAAATGACAGACTAATTTGACAGTAAGTAAATTTGACCGCCCTGCAAATGCCTCAATTTTGGGGCCGTAACGCTACTGTATTTTGGTTGATCTATAATCTATATCTAATTTATCTAGCCTTTTAATCTTCAATCGTTTTGTATAAATGAGTTGTATATTGTTTTGTATTGTATAAGCAATTTGATGAGCCATGTCGCGCTTTACTGGTCATTCTCAATCCTTCTTCATAATCCACTCTAATCTCTAAAAGTAGGTGGTGGATTTGAAGGCGTGCCAATGTTTGTCATTTTTGGCTGATATTGACATGTATCGCAGATGTAAATGAGCGATATTATCCACTTACCACCGACCATCACAAGTCTGCTTGTTTGAGACCTTATCTAAAAAAAAAAATTAAAATCAATTTTTCAAACAGGGTAGGTATGGTATGGTATATCTATGAATTGGATTGGAACGAACTATAAATGACTTCATTATATTTTTCCAGAATATTTTTTTGATTGTATGAACGATTTGTTAAAAAGTGCCCTGTAACCTGCCGGGTTAAACACGGTACGGTACACAGCAATGAAAACCGCACCAAAATCGGCCTAGTAGTTCCCAAGATTAGCGCGAACAAACAAACCGCGGCCATTTGTATAAATAGAAACGTAGCATCGATGTTATTACAGAGACAAGACAAGGTTTTACGACTATCATAATAATAATTGAATATATAATACAACAATCTCATAAAATTGATGTCGATTTGACCTTGACACGGTTACCTACAGACAGACGGTCAATTTTGTTATTATCACTTAACGACTCCGCGTGTTATAACGCGTTGTAATTGACTTGCTCGTGTCGCACCTTTCCTCACTTAAAGAGTTCTGACATTTTTGCCGAGACGACAAATATGTCGGACGTCTCTACAATAAAATCTACAGCCACAGTGAATTCCCGCTTAAACATCCCGAGTGTATTATAATCCATGTGTATGACGTTTGATGGTTTTAACGTAAAAACTCTTGAAGTTAAAAGTTAGAATTTAAAACGGCTAATGTTTCGTCTTTCGTAAGAATAAAATTAGACGATTTATTTTAAAAGGCACTATCAATGGACCCTTTCTTTATAACTTCCTTTTATTTGTATGCACAATTATAATTTTGATTTTTTATTTTAATTATTTTTTGGTTGTGTTTACTTTTGTTTCGTCGCCTTTAAGTAGAGTGATATTTATATAATTAACAGTTTTGCATGTAAGGGGCCGTACAAGTATTACGTAAGAAGAATTTTAGTCATTTTTAACCCCCCCCCCCCACCCCTCCCCCATGCTAACGTAAGCATTGGTATAATCGTTACAAAATCTGTTCAAGTTTCTCATTAAATCAGAATCTACTAAATTTTACTACCCCTAACTCTTTCATTTATATGATGTATCCTCCTGTTGGTGACGTTTGATAAAGAAATATAACACAAATTGTTTGCCATACAATTATGAAAATAATTTACTTAAAGCGTCAAATCAAATATTTTTTATTGCAAGAACACAAGTAACAAAATGTAATGTTAGTACGAGTACTGAATACTAAAGGTATCTGTTGTTGTTTTGTTATGACGTGCAAAAATTAGATTCAAAACTATAATTCAACATCAATACGATACAAACAAACTCATGACAGTGAATAATGTCAAAGACAATCTTTTTTTTTACATTCCACCCATCGGGTATAGAAATATAGGGATATTGGGTTAAATTCCCCGCAAATGACAGCTTTTATTTCTTACATCTTTTAACGTTATGTTATGTCAAAACCGTGGGCGAATCATAATACGAGTACATAAACCCGCTTTTCTGCGCTCCTTTCATTTGTTAAAGTCTTTTTCATATTTTTTTTTGTACAATATCTGCCCTTGCATTGTCATTATCAGTTTTGCTTATAAAGATTGTGGTAGATCATAGCAAATACATCTTTACTAATATAGAGAGGTAAAATTGTGTGTTTGTAGGTATTTTGGGGGTATCTAGCCCTAGATAATCTCTGGAACTACTGAACCGATTTAAAAAATTCTTTCACAACTAGGAAGCTACATTATCCGTGTCACTCTATACTTTATTTTTAAATTAAAAAAAAAAAAACAAACCGAAGCGAAGCGAGGGCGGGTCGCTAGTTGTCAATAATTTTATTTTCGTAGGTGGGCTTGTAACGACATCCATAAGTTTTTCTCACCGTCTTTTGTCGCAACAGCTTGCCTTATAAATGTTTTTCTTTATTTATTTATTTATTTCTATTATGTTATAGAGTAATTGAACAGACAGACACTTCAATCTACTTCTTATGTATTATTAAATGTACCTTGAACTTCCAATCTGAGTACTCGAATGAGTTTGATTTTCAATTGACCGGTGCATTAGACCTTGCCTATTGTTCTGTATTATATAAAGTATATTATACGTAATTACTGCCATTCATATCAACAAGTGGCCGAGAAAATTCCATTTGGTTTTCCTTGTTTATTTCTGTTACTACAATATTGAGGTGTAAAACTATAAGAGTAGTTTAACTTTGGAACCGTCACGTCGCATTCGTGGAGAAAATTACCTAAATCTCGGTTTGTGGTGACGCGCGTAACACGTTCGCGTCGCAGTGTGTGATTTGAGCTCAAACGAACGGAAATATAAATAACGCCACACTCAATGGCCCTCACTAGGATTCCTTGTGTCGTGGGTCCAGAGACACATATAAAGGCAAACGCACACCCAGACGTACGTTTCTTTTTTTTTTATTAAACAAATGTATGTCCGACCGGGGATCGAACCCGGGACCTTTTGCGCAGCAAGTAGGGTCACTATCAACTGCGCCAATTCGCATACACTTGCGCCTTGCATACAATACTAGCGACCCGCTATCGCTTCGCTTCGGCTTATAAGTTTTTTTTTTCCAAATTTCAAAATGGAATATAGCCTATATTAGACACGGATAATGTAGCTTCCTATTTGTGAAAGAATTTTTGAAATCGGATCAGCAGTTCCAGAGATTACCCCCAACATACAAACACACAATTTTACCTCTTTATTATATTAGTATAGATAACATATATATGAAATAAAATGACGATATTCGATTTGAGGTCAAATCACACACTGCGTCGCGACTTTTCAGTGGACTTTTATGTATGTAGTTGTGTGTATGGACACAGTGCATTCACAGGCAAACAGTGACACGTGTGTTTTTCTTTAAATAACCTACCGTTATGATATTACTGTGGTATATGTTTGTATAAAACATAGTAGCGCTTTGCAGCCGGCATTTATTGCGCCGACTACCGTGTTAAAACCACACTTGACTACTCACCCAACTGGCTGAACTGTTCTGAGCCAAATAGCTCAGACAATTCAGATCATATATCTACCATATAAGACCATATACCAGTGTCTCTCCACTTCTGACTAAGATAGCCTGTCGTATCTGAGGGCCGGATAAATAGTTTCTTGGACTGTTTGTGGCTTCCATAGGCATCTGAGTGGCCCTTTTCACGGTTTCCAAGAAGGTTTATACAAAAAATGTATCTGTATTCATCCGTCCGTTGATGCCGGAAAGTATTTCAAACTAACCAACATACATCGCTTCATTATACATATAAGTTAAGATTAAAGAAAATTAAGATAGCAGAGAAAACTTCTCCTTAAATAAATTCAGTTAAATAACAGATACTAGGTGAAAATAATTTAAAATATAAATTGAAAAGATGTTTCCCGTCTAAATTATAATTTGTTCACTGTTCACGGGTAGATTTTAATATCTTGTATACTGGATACTGCAGAACTTGTATCTTAGACAATTAGATCAAGTTTATTTGATACAATTATAATGGTAGTAATATTTAGTAGGGGGATAGTGCATGCTGCATTCCCACAGCCGCTGGGGACACCCGACTGGCCACGTTACCCCTCTCCCACAGAAGACTACCTTGAAATGTACTGCATTTCCTACTTTATCATATTTCCCCAATGTACGTAAGTGTTTTGGTAGTGAGAGATATTACCAGAGCCCATTCCCATCCCATCCTATCCCTCCTCATTTTTCCAATCCATTCCTTCGGCAAAGGTAGGCCGGGCATCCGGGGGCGTGCCAACATTTGTCATTCTGGACTGGACTGTCATCTGTGGACGACAGTATCCACTTACCTGGACTTATAATAATAATTCAATTATGAATTATTATAACTCGATTAGAATCGGCACGTTGAAGTGTCAGCGGCCATCTGACCATATTTGCCGCAGGACCGATAATCGATGGGATAGACGAATAGACGAGTCTTCGAATGGTGGCCACGTGCCGGGAAGCGCAGTGTGCGACGTCCTCCGCCCAGGTGGGACGACGACTTAAAGAAATTCGCCGGTGATGGTTAGATGAGAAGAGACGAGGGTCGTGTGTGATGGCGGGCCTTGAGAGAGACCTATATCCAACATGGGGAAACAGGCTGATGATATGGTAACTCAAAAAAAAGTGTCTATTTTTAGCTATGTATACTGTGTACGTTGTTCGCTGTTTCCTTTTTTTTACTTACGCCAAAACACTGTGCCTATGTTTGAGTGTAAACTAAAATTTCCTGTGCCATAAAAATCAACAAACGATAAGTCGGTTCCGCCCACGATATTTTCAAAGTGAAAAACAAAGTCATTTGTATTACAAATACTGTTTCCGTGCGGGGATATTAATGAGCCGATACAGTTCAGCTCGAACCACAAATATGCGTTATCTGTCAGTATAAAGTAATTATGATTATTATTATTTTTCTTTAGAGGTAATTTATAAAATACATCCCGCAGTACCTAGTCATTTTTGAGCCCGTCCCACTGTGACATCTGTGTTGATCCCGTAACAAATATTGATCCAGTTCAGTTCGAACTGTAAGTATGCGTTATCTGTCAGGAAAGTGAGGATAGAGTTATTAGGATTACTATTTTTATTTTCGTTTAGAGGTGGTTTATATAATAAACCCTGCAAAATGTAATCATTTTTGTCCGCTTTCCACTGTGACATCTGTGTTGACCCCCTAATAAATATTACGATAACTCTACGCGTTATATCTGATAATCATAGCACAGGGTTCTATTCTCATTCTCTTTATTTAAATTCTATTTCTCTTCATTTCCAGGCATAGACAATGCAACCTGCACTTTCGGCTCTCTAGTATCATTCAAGAAAGGCAGTAAACCTCGTCATTTGGACATCAAAATGGACCTCCGCGTATTGTTGGTGGACTCGCGTGTTTCTCGCGAAACACGCTCATTGGTTGTGAAGGTGGCAGCACTGAGGCAAAGGAACATGGCCGCGGTAGACCATATGATGGACGCATGCGATGATATCACGCATACAGCTACACAGGTAAGCTAATACAAACCTTTAAAAATTGTAGCGTCTATAAATATGCACGGAGGCAATGAAAAGTGACTACCTGAACTACTATATAATCATGCATAATTATGGCCGCATGGGACCGTTTATGATGAACGTATGGGATATCAGAATCACACTGAACCATTTATTGTGGACACATGCGATTTTAGAATCAGTCGCTGCAAGATGGTCCACGCTTCTCCCGCCTCAACCAAAATTTGCTTAAGAATTGTTAATTGTTACCTTGTCTTATTATCAAATTTGATCTCGTCTCAGACCGTTATATTTTTGTTAATTCTGAGTCAATTTTGAAATAAAATAAATACAATGATGAAAACCATTACAAAATCACCCCAGAAGACACTAACATTAGCGCGAAAAAAAAGACTAAATTTCGTTTTTTAATCCTGGAGACTTCGACAAGTACAAATGTCAAAATTGAAAATAATGTTGCTAATTAATTCGCGTAGTGTGGTCCTTATTGTTCCGGTTATTTGAATCGTAAAATTGTAAATGTTTTTTTTTTGTATATTGTGTGTGTTGAGGGCAATAATTAATTAACTTGTTACATTCAATACATTCGAAGCTAAACTATTATCATTACTTAACATTTTCACCATATTAATATTTAAAATTCACTCTTGCCAGATGATTATTTTAATTCTAATGAATTATTCTATGATTCCCACAAGTTTGATCGAGCACCACGCGATTTTGCAGAAAACCCTTTTTTTAAACAATATCTAATACGGTTTTACGTTTAGTTCCGATTGCTGGACATCACTATTTTTAAAATTACAAAAACTAACAACACATGTTATGTCACTTTAGTCTCCGGGATTGATAAACCAACTAGCTTTTACACTTTCATTACATGGGTACCTACAAATGTATAGAGATGGTATTGTAAACATCTCTATATATATAAATAAACTTATATATCTTTGACAATGTACTTATGCTTTGAAGCGCTCCAAAGCAGTTACATTGAAAGTAAACACATCCATTACTGAAAGAATTGTAGTCAATAACTTCTTAACACTTGCACCGTCTATTTGCGAGAATTGACACAAATGGGTCATAAATTGAAATGATGCGGCTGCGCATACAGTGTGTGAATGCATCGATTGTGGCCGTTATTGTGAATGGTGCAATGTGCAATAAAGTATTACATAATAATATTCATACATAGGTTATCTAAGATGTAATTCTCGAAAATATCAGATACATATTTTATATAAAAAAAGGAGATGACATACGATCTGCCTGATGGTGAGAATTTCCTGTCATCCTGCAGGTGTTAGATTAAATTACAGATAAATATCGCGACATCGGTAATTTTATCGATGTTAAGTTTTATTTGTTTAAAAATTGATTGCACAAGTAATTGTAAAAATGGCGGACTTAATCCCATAGGGCATTTTCTACCGGCCAACCACCGGAACAAACAGAAATAGGGACGATTTACTATTAATTGTCGAACGAGAGAAATAACGAATTTGGTCAGTTTCTACAAGCGCACCTCCCGTCACAGAAGTGCAGTCCATCCGCATTTCCTCGATACGGAGGTGTCGCGCACTGTTCGCTCCAAAAATTACTTTATACCGCGAACTCTTAGGCTGTGGAACGAACTGCCTCAAGAGGTCTTACCATTAAGCTACGACATGGGGTTCTTCAAGAGAGCTGTGAATAGGATTTTCCAAGGTCGGCAGCGCGCCCGCATACCCCCTGGTGTTGCAGGTGTCCATGGGCGGCGGTAACACTTACCATCACGTCCGCCCACTTGTCTATAAAAAAAGAAAAAAAAGAGTTGGTCCAGTCGGAGCGCCCGGAGTCCCGACAAACATTATATGTATACAAGTAGTACGCGGGAGTGTGGCAAGTCTTTATATGTATACAAGTAGTACGCGGGAGTGTGGCAAGTCTTTATATGTATACAAGTAGTACGCGGGAGTGTGGCAAGTCTTTATATGTATACAAGTAGTACGCGGGAGTGTGGCAAGTCTTTATATGTATACAAGTAGTACGCGGGAGTGTGGCAAGTCTTTATATGTATACAAGTAGTACGCGGGAGTGTGGCAAGTCTTTAATTTTGTTGTTTGTATTATTTTTAATTAAATTATTTAATATGCAAGTAGATATATCAATTTACAATAAGAAACGTAAATTAAAATTATCGATAACTAAGTATGAACCTAACGTTTTTTTTTACAGCCCTATAAAATCCCTTGAAACCGTACTCCCGCGTACATATGTTTATTACGAAGTGCTTTATAGTGTACTAGCGACCCGCCCTCGCTTCGCTTCGGTTTATAAGAGTATTCCTTTGTCAATTTTTTTTTTCAAAATAAAATATAGCCTATATTAGACACGGATAATGTAGCTTCCTATTTGTGGAAGAATTTTTGATATCGGTTCAGTAGATCCAGAGATTACCCCCAACATACCCACAAACAAACACAATTTTACCTCTTTATTATATTAGTATAGATCAGTAAGCGCTGTCACACACGCATTATAACAAGTTACGCACACGCAAGGGTAAGTTCTAGAACAGGCGAATGTCGCCATTTGATAATTCAAATCATGGTTGTGTCTCTTTTTGTATCATGAAGATAGAAAAGAATGCAGAGCATATTTAGACTGTCAGAGGCGAATTTTCGCACATTTTGTAGCTCGGCCAAAGATTTTGCTATGTTTGCCATTACAATATCCCAATCTTAGGAAATCGAAACTTTTCCTACGTCGACTAAACGACACCCGCGCAAGCAAACGACACAACCAATAATATAACTTGTTTTTTGCAGGTTTTGGAAAAGCTGTTCAGTGGCAAATGTGAAGCGGATATAGAATCCGATTATCAACATTTAGCGGTAAGTGATTATTAATTACTATTCTATTATAATCTACTAGCAAAACCCGGCAGACGTTGTCCTGCCATAGCAGTTGATGTGCTGCAGCGCCATCTAGTGATGAGTTACAACAAAGTCGATAGCATATATAACCTTCTCCATGAAAAAACACACATATGTGCCAACTTTCATGGTGATCGGTCAAACGGTGGCGAAGTCTATTAATCTCCAATATACCGACATCCATTTATATATATATATATATATATATATAGATTATCTATTCGATAACAATTATAATCAAACATTCAATTGATTTATTTCTATTGGAACATTATGGTTCCGCAGTAAGATTTGTATACAGCGGAAATACCCGTAAAATCCTAAACATGAGGTCCAAACATAAACGTTACAGATTAGGTCTCTGTATATATATATATATATTTATGTACGAAGGCGGTAGACGAGCATACAGTCCACCTGATTGTATACTGTCATTCTGGACTGATGTTGGCATATATCGCGGATGTCTATGGGGACGACAGTATCTAAAGGGTGTTTTTTTTAGAGGTATAGAACTTTAAGTTGGCAACACTGTTTTAACTGGCGGCCATTTTGTCAGCTGTCAAGTGATTTGTGTTTAGTTTGGTTTGGCATTTCAACATGAATAGACTGACGCCTGAACAACGCTTCCAAATTGTGCAAATTTATTTTGAAAATAATGGTTCTGTTCGAAATACGTATCGCGCACTACGTCCATTTTACGGTCAACATAATCGTCCATCAGAGCAATTAATTCGACTAACTATGGACCGTTTTCGCACCACGTTTACTCTAAATGATAATACGCATCTACAGAGACGTCGTACAGTGCGTACAGAAGAAGCCATTGCTGCTGTAGAGCGTAGCGTAGAGGAAGACCGGAATCAGTCTATCCGCCATCGTGCACAGGAATTGGATATGTGTCCATCCACTTTATGGAAGATTTTGCGGAAAGATCTTGGTTTGCGTGCTTACAAAATCCAACTCGTGCAAGAATTGAAGCCACGCGATCACCTAGCAAGGCGTAGATTCGGTGAATGGGCCCAAAACAAGATTGCCGTTGATTCCGATTTTCATAAGAGAATTTTGTTTAGCGATGAAGCTCACTTTTGGTTGAATGGCTACGTCAATAAACAAAACTGCCGTACTTGGAGTGAAGATAATCCTCAAGTGTATGTTGAGACACCGTTACATCCAGAAAAACTGACTGTTTGGTGTGCTTTATGGGCTGGTGGAATCATTGATCCGTACTTCTTTAAAAACGATGCTGGCCAGAACGTTACAGTCAATGGTGACCGCCATAGAGCCATGATTACTGACTTTTTCGTTCCTCAATTGAACAACCATGATGTGCAGGAGCTGTGGTTTCAACAAGACGGCGCAACATGTCACACAGCTCGTGCCACAATTGATTTACTGAAGGAAACGTTTGGTAACCGCATAATTTCACGTTCCGGACCCGTGAATTGGCCTCCAAGATCGTGCGATTTAACGCCGCTAGACTATTTTCTGTGGGGATATGTGAAGTCGCTAGTCTACGCCGATAAGCCCGAAACGATCGACCACTTGGAGGACAACATTTGCCGCGTTATTGCCGATATACGGCCACAAACGTTGAAAAAAGTTATTGAAAATTGGACCTCCAGATTGGATTACGTCCGAGCCAGCCGTGGCGGTCATATGCCAGAAATCATATTTAAATTATAATGCCAAAAGATTATCTTTTGAATAAAGTCAATTTCATGTCAATTTTAAAAATTCATCCTTGTTTTATTCCATTTCAAAGTTCTATACCTCTAAAAAAAACACCCTTTACTTACAGTAGATGGACTGTATGCTCGTCTGCCGCCTTTTTTCTATAAAAAAGTTCCTTTGAACCTGACAATTTTGAATTGTGTGCTATCCAGGAGCTATGGGACATGAATCACTGCCTATTAGCAGCGATGGGCGTGTCCCACCCCTCATTAGAGACGATCAGGGCGGCGGCGCAGGCGAAGGGGCTCGCGTGCAAGCTCACCGGCGCGGGGGGCGGGGGGTAAGTCATGTCATGTAATACCAGCGGTGCCAGAAGTCGCTGGCACCGCTGGTAGATAAATGAAAAAAAGACTTAAAAATGTAATTATAACAAAT
Organism: Sesia bembeciformis; assembly: GCA_943735995.1. NCBI lineage: Eukaryota > Metazoa > Arthropoda > Insecta > Lepidoptera > Sesiidae > Sesia > Sesia bembeciformis. Next base: position 1,312,704 of record OX031045.1, on the reverse strand, counting down.
CGTTTTGGGTAATACTGATATTTTATTTATGCCACTTGTATCAGTTATGTCACGAGGATTTATCCATCTCTGTACTGTGGTTGATTGATGTTTTCACGTTTCTATTGATTGAAGTGAAATCTATCGATTTGACTTCGTCTCCTTTCGTTTACCTAACTAGATTTTTAACAGCAATCAAAAAGGTTCTCTGCTTTACCTGTATGTTAACGATTTTCTCGAACAGTATTAATCCAGTTTATTTACAAATTTTTTGACATTATTTTGCAGATATTCGAAAAAATTAATTAATTTTAATATCAAATATTGATTTTTCTCGTCTGTTTTGAAGCCTTTTTCAGTTGTATAAAAGCCATAATTCTCCAACTTCAAGGTAATGAAAATTGTTTCTTCCCACAGCTACGCAATGGTCCTCATCCCGCCTTCAACCCCTCGTTCGATAGTAGATTCTCTCACTGGGCAGCTCTTAGAAAACGGGTTTAGAGTCAAAGAAACCCGAGTGGGAGGACCCGGGGTCTCATTAGAGATGTGACAGCAGCCGCCACCTAAGAAACTGAGACTTAGGTAGCGATAATTATTAGTAGTCATTCCTGTGTCACAAACTGGTAGATAAATTAATAGAACGTGTTTGAATGTGTCGCAAATTAAATATGTTGCAGTGTAACAGACGTCCGCATCGGACGGCGGTTGAGAGAGAACTGACTGATTTGTCGGATGTAAAGTGTTTTCGGTGGTTGCCACCCGTATGTTTTCATTGACGAGAGTAAAATGAAAATCAATTTATATTGCTTGGTTTTATGTAAATGCCAATAGATATGTTCAATGTTTAAAGCTAATTGTTTCTTATATGGACTTACTGAAGAAAACAAATTAATTATGATGAATTAATGTGAATGAAGAACATTATTCCCAACGAATTAAAAATATAAAGTTACATATAATGTAATGTTGCGTTTTTATGTTAAAAGTAAAATTTGTATGTACTGTACCAAGTACAATACCCGGCGATAAATGTATATTGCCTCTATAACGAATGTGTCCCTCATAAAGTATGGGGTCATCCATAAATTACGTTGGGGGGAGGGGGGGGGGGGGGGGGGAGGTTAACAAAGTGTGACATCTAACTTTCGTGACGTCACATGTATAAATCTAAAGTATTAAAATTAAACTTCAACTCTAGCTGTACTTCAATTAAACCTTTAGCTCTGTCCATATCATTAAAGGGTTGTTTTAATTTTATAATTTCTAAATTTAATATTTGCAAAATATGTGACGTCACACCAGGGGGGGGGGACTCCAAAAATCATGAAATTTATGTATGGCCCCTATCCGTATACCTGTAGACCAGATATATTCATTGGTTGGCGGTCAAAAGGTCTCTGTAAATATGTAAAACGTTTTTGGCTTTGTTTGTCTTTGTCCAATACCTGCCGGTTCTCGTAAGTGTTTATAGTCAAATATGTGTATTTGTATAATTATGTGGTCCGATGTTTGTGACAATGGCCTTTACAATTCACATCTATAACTGGCGAAGTGACAGACAGTTAGACAGTTAGAATGACAGTTTAAATTAGACTCCATTTTCTTTTATTATACGGTTGAAATTTGAAAAAAAGACAAAATTAAACATTTTCAAATACCTCCGTTAATTAAAGACATCTAATGGAGAAATTCACTACATTTAGAACTAGCAGATTTTTCCTATTTAAATAAAAATATACGCTTAAACATTACGTGTAGTGAAAAACAAAATTGAAATTCGCCGGAAAATTACCTGTGTAAAGTTTCAAACGCCCTATGACGTCATAATATATACAGTCCTAAAAAGGCTTTAATTTTCAATCTAAAGGGCGATTCAGTCTATTTAATGTATGTTTTAGAAAAAAATGTTTATAGGTTCCAGTAGTGAGTGAGATGTGCCAGAGCCCATTCTCATTCTATCCCTCCCCATTTCCCCAACCCTTTCTCCAAATCAATTCCTATATCTCCAAAGGTAGGCAGTGCATCCGGGGGCGTGCCAACGTTTGTCATTTTGGACTAATGTTGGCATGTATCGCGGATGTCTATGGGCTACAGTATCCACTTACCATCAGGTGGACTGTATGCTCGTCTGCCGCCTTCGTCCATAAAAAAAATAAAATAAAGGTTGTCGAGTTTAATGAACACTATTTGAATATATATCGTGTGACGTCACGCGTCAAAAACGTGCCCATTCTCCGAGCTTTATTTACATAAGGTTCAAAATTGACATCTCCTTTGGTGATGATAAAATTTTTGTCGTGTTTTAAAGTAACACCACACCCAGTGATTAAACATTCCCGAAATGTTAACGGTTTTTTGTGTGTACCTTTAAAAATATAAGATGATTAATACAGCAAGACCAGAGACTGCAGCTTGAACTTAAAGATGATGTGGTTAAGGTTTATAATTAAAAGAAAAAAAGCCGAAATGTTTGGCTATTTTTTTTTTGCCTTTTTCCATATGTTTCAGACAAAAGCTGTGCGAGTCAGATGTGCTTTGTTTTATGAACGTTGATTGATGTTTAGCTGTTGGCTATTAGCGGCAATTTGCTGGCGGATAAATGATTGTGCTTGATTCTTTATGATTGTACAACAATCATGAACTTTGTCCGGAGCGGGTTGGAAGTGTATAGTTTTAGTTATTCAATAATTATTTAATTTTACGAATAATTTCATTGTTGTGTGTTATTTATTAGCGGTGTTTGTTATTTGTAATTGAAGCCTTATTATTAGAGATCGGGATATTGGGGTGCATATTTGCCTAAAGTTGAGAAGTTGAATAAGTATGGAGTGCACTTTTGTATCGGGCGAACGCCGCAATCCCGGAATGTTCCGACTATAGAATACGATGCATATACGTAAAGTTGTAAAGTTAATCCCCAAGACCCTCAGAACGGCATTCCCACAAATTGTCATTAGAACTAAAAATTTGAGGCCAAATCCGTAGTTTATATCTTCAATAGTGCCTTAGATCCTATCGACTCTGTCCTGGTCACCATCAGACCTTCAAAACTGCTGAGGAGTTTCATAAATAAGTATCCTATTAGTTGTGAAATCCCGGGATTTCGGTTTTCAAATAAATTATTTTAAGAAGCCGCTTCCATTCTTTGTGACTTGTAGGTGAATATGCATCCGAGTATCCGATCTCTATTTATTATGTAATGTATGTCACAGACATTACAAATTATTACAATAATTTTATTAAAATTTATTACAATAAAGTGGCTTAAGCGCCAATGGGAATCTCATACACACTCAATAGTTTAAAACCGCGATCACTGTATTATTAAGCATTAGTACCATACCATGAGCCAACGTCTCTCCACTGCTGGATAGAGGCCTCTCCCGCGCCTCGCCTCTTCTCATGCAACCACCACCGACGTATTTCTTTAAATCGTCGGTCCAGCTGGCCGGAGGGCGTCCCCACGGTGCCCTTCCCGGTACGTGGCTTCCACTCGAGGACTCGTCCACCTCATCCCTAATCAGCCCCGCGGCAAACATAATCTGCCCATTGCCACTTCAACATACCTATTCTACGAGCTAAGGTTTAGTAGTATCAATAAATAAGGTCAAATTACAAAAGTGAAAATAAAAATGCATCGAAATTTTTAAAATATAATACGAATACAGTAGTGAGGTGAGAACTCATAGTAACGTGCATGTAGCGCGCGTCCCCGGGTCTTCTCCCCCGCGTGCTCGGTCTAGCTCATCGTTTCTCAACCTTTTCAGTTTCGCGGCCCTTCGTAAAGGCCAAAAATTGAAAAATTGCCAAAAAGCCTGTTAATGATTAGGTCATAATTATGTTTTTTACAGTTTAACATGTGATTATAAATCATTAATTAATTTATATAACGTTTTCCGTACATTAGTGCTTGTTTTTCCCTGACCAACTGCGACCCGTTCCACTAACCGTTGAGGAGTGCCCTCGTGAGGAGACAATCCTGGCTGCAGCTTCATGTTAGTGTATTGTCATCAGAACTGAACAAGCATGCAAACTTTCAAAGTCGTAAGTTTAGAGGAAGTGGTACGTGATCGCGACGCCCAGAAAAAGAAAAGGTTGAGAAACGGTGGACTAGCTAAACGAGTGCACACACCTCCGGCTCGTAAGCGTGTTTCTAATTCACTAGGAAAAATAATATTTTTTATTTTATATTTACCATGTATAACCTTAAGTATTGATAGTACTTTCTTAAAACAGTAATTATGTCTTGTGGTAAGTTTAAAACCATAACAATTTTAGCGTGTATAGATCATAGACAACTTTGACGAATCCGCGGACGATAACTAGTGTTATTATTGCATCTCACAAGTTCATTAATCTTTATGCTAGGCTTTCAATGTCCTACTGTAGGACACAGGCCTCTCCATTAGTTAATCACTAGGGAGTTTCGGGCCATTATCCACCACGCTGGCCCAGTGCTGATTAGTAGATAAACATTTTTTTTTTAAATTTATTAACATGCGTTATTCTTACTTGTGGATAAATGTCCGTATACGCGAAAGTCAACTTTGGCGTCAATGTATTTGAAGATAAATTGTGAAGGATATCTCTTTACGTGTACGGACACTCACCACTACAAACAAGTCGGACGCGAGCTCGTGAGTTGCAAAAACTACACAATAAAATATATTGTTGTTCACAATATCAAACTACATTCATCGTAACACAATAAATGGGTATGAATTAGTGATTAAATTGTATGGCAGCTAATAATTAATTTCAGTACAGTTAGTTTTAATAATGTTATAAAATTCCTAATAAGCTTTGCTCAATTTGGTCAGTGTATAATAAATAAAAGTCACAGCACAGTGGTTCCCAAAGTGTGCGTGTCGGTGCCCTGGGGAGTCGCTACTACCACACAGGGGCGCCGCGGAATATTACAGAATTTTCATAGAACGCAACATCTAGCCGAGCCGGTGCAAACCACTTGGTTGTATGTGACGTTTTTTTTTACCGTAAACCGTAACCAGCCATTTTATCGTCCACTGGTGGTCACGCGTAACCTCATGCACATTGTCTTGTGCACTTAATGTATGGCCTTGAAACGGCTGGCCAAGTGGGTTGTCCAGTCCACTTTGAGATGATGTACGAGTAGTTCCTCAGGGCTTGTGGTAGCGGCTTTGTTGCCTACGACACTCGCGGGAAGAAATGGTTTAAGAAATTAATGGAAAGAAAGAAAATACGACACCCGTGCTTATTCTACTGGCTCACACCACACGGCCCCATGTTATGTTTATTATTTTTACCTCACTTGCAAAAACTATTTCGCAGTGTACTTGGTTAGAATTCGAAATTCTAACTAATTTGACATTTCAAGGGCGCCATGGAAAATCGAAGTCAACAAGGGCGCCATGGAAAATCGAAGTCAACAAGGGCGCCAAGATTCGAAACAGTTTGGGAACCATTGACATAGCATAATGTGCACTTAATGCGCGAATGTTTGTTGCAACGACTCCATAATAATTATTCGCACGAATGATCTTTTTTGCGTTTGTAAATGCAAAAAAGAACTACTTTGTTCTACAACATTCAGTGCCGTAACTAGCCCTTTATGTGCCCGGTGCGAGCTTCTATAACTGCACCCTTGAAAATGTTCAAATCTTACCCGGCTCTGACAATAAATGGACAATGGTCTGGTCATTTCTGCGCCCCTCCAGGGTCTGCGCCCTGTGCCTGGGCACCGCTGGCACCGTCCTAGTTACGGCACTGACAACATTACAATTTGCTGTTGGCTCCCGTTGTATGTTATCAATGATATATTTATTCGGTTACTGAATCTGCATAGAAAAAGTCCAGTGAAACTTAGACCATTCTGCTTAAGGACTATATACTTTACTATAATTTAAGTATATACAATAAAAAATCTGCTTAAAAATGTCTTCCAAACTTGTAAATAAGAGCTAAATTATGACGAAAACTATTTCTTTGTTGACATAAATAACTTAAAATTAGAAGTAAACCCTAAAGACATTAGAATTGTTTTATTAAATTCAATTATTGACTTGCAATCATATTTTTAAAATAATAAATAGTTTAAATTATTAAGTGTTTTTAGCTCAATAACACCGCAAGTAACGGGTGCTAATGAAACTAGAATAAAAACGTATAAATGTTCAATGAATTTCGCGTAATTGTAATGAAATTTGAGAGTAAATTGTTGGAATTATCAGTGTTTGCGTTTCCTTTTTACTTGTGATACCTACTATTTAGTTGAATATACTGTACTAGCTGCACCCGGCAGACGTTGTCCTGCCTGTGTATATTTATTTACCTCTGTATATAAAATCACAAATGATATGAGTTTGCCATCGATATGATTTTTGCGATCGGTTGAACGGTATAGAAGTTGATGCGCTGCAGCGCCATCTAGTGGCGAGTTACAACAAAGTCGATAGCTCGAAAATATTCTCCGTGCTCAAATATCTATCTATACCAGGTATGGGCAACCTTTGACATGTTGAGGGCCAAACTTTAGCGTGCAAATACGTTCGCGGGCCGCGTTTAAAAGTACTTAGTGCATTTTAAAGTAGTGATAATATTTTTTGCGATAGATATTAGACATGAAATGTTATTATAGTACAATTTATTAAAATAACAAAATGAAATTTAAAAAAATTGTACATTATAATTAAATCGTTAAATTTGCAATTGTTACAAACTACGAAAGTTAAATACACCGAAATCAATGAGACACTTGAGCTTGAATTTGGGAAACTAATCCATCGATATTTGGATTAATTCCACTGATACAAAGACGTAAAGAATTTTCCAAATTATCGTCAGTCAGTCTTGTACGATGTGTTGATTTATTAACTTTCATCAATGAAAAGAACTGTTCGCATTTATAAGTACTGCCAAACGCACAAATCAATCTTCTTGCGAATTTTCTAAGCTGCGGAAAATTGTCTTTTTCTAGGTATTTTTTGTAGAAATCGCACAACTCTACGTCTTCAAATTTGGATTTTAGGAGTGAGTTTTCTTGAATCTCGATCAACTCCATTTGTAAGTGTATTGGAGCATTTTGTACATTATATTTTGTAGGAGTAGCAAATAAACTGAAACAGTCTTCCATGTTTTTGAAGTCGCTAAATCTGTTCGAAAATTGTTCCGACAGTAACGAGTTCTTCAGCATATTGAGCATAAGCAATATTTTCATACGCAGAGAGCGTGTTGAAATGGTAACTGTTACCAGACAGCATCTGTGACTCCCACAAGCGTAGTTTGATCTGAAACGCTTTCAAATGGCTGTACAAATCATTTACTAACTGTCCTTGTTTTTGAAGTTTCAAATTTAAATCATTCAAATAGCCTGTAAGATCGACCAGAAATGTTAAGTCACATATCCATTTTGGGTCACTTAATTCAGATAGTGGTTTATCTTTTATTTTCATAAAGTCTGCTATCTCATTTCTAAGCTCGTAAAACCGTTTCAACATTTTTCTTTTGCTCAGCCATCTGACTTCACAATAATATGTTACGTCGTTATATTCAGCTGATATTTCATCCAAAAACGCCTTGAACTGACGATGGTTAACCCCTCGGGATCGAATAAAGTTGATGGTTTTTACTACCACATTCATAACATTCTGGAGTCGAATGGACTTAGAACACAAGTTCTGTTGGTGGATAATGCAATGAAGGACTATCAAATCATCTTTTTGCACATTTAATTCTGTTGCTTTTTCATTCAAAATTCCGATGAAACCTTTACGTAAGCCGACCATAGAATGTGCACCATCAGTGCATACTCCAATTAATTTTGACCATGGCAAGCCAAAACTTGTGAGTACCTTTTGAACTTCAATAAAAATATCCTCTCCTGTGGTGGTTCCTTTTAGCGGCTGTAAAGCAAGCAATTCCTCAGTAACAGTGAACTCCTTATCAACACCTCGAATAAATATAGCCAGTTGAGCTGTGTCAGACAAATCGGTGCTCTCGTCTAATGCTATGGAAAATGATTCAAAACCAGCCATACGGTCAGTCAATGTTGTTTTTATATCATTAGCCATCATTTCTATACGTCGAACAACAGTTCGTCTTGACAAACTAATTTTTTCAAATTCATTTTTCTTTTCAGGACACAAAATACCGCAAACTTCTAACATACACTCCTTGATAAATTCTCCTTCGGCAAATGGTTTTAATGCCTTTGCCAATTTTGAGCTAACTATAAAACTAGCTTTCACAACATTATCAAGTTGTGTTCTTTGTTTATGAAACATTTGTTGCTGTTTTTCCAAATTTGCGGTAAGCTTCTGGATTTTGTCTGTTCTTAATTGTCCTGTGAGTGAGTGCAGCGTAGCATGCTTAGTTGAGTAATGCCTCTTTATATTGAATTCTTTCATTACTGAAATGGATTTATTACACAGCAAACAAATAGGCTTACCATTGTGCAAGATAAAAAAGAATTCTTCAGTCCATTTTTCTTGAAACTGGCGACCCTCTGTATCTACTTTTCGTTTCTTTCCACCAGACATCATTCTTGTTTACTTTTCGTTCAATAAACTTAATAACAAACTATAGTTAGTAACCACTCAAGATGCACACAAAGTCACAAAGCAAGTTGACGGCTCGAGCAGTTCGCTAGGATATCGCTTGTCCAAGTTATCACCTCGGTAGCTCAAATAGAACTGAACTAACGTTCGGGTCATCCACCCGCTTATATAGGCAAAATGAAGGAATAATCTGGAATAAACTAGTTTAGAATAATTGAGAAGCAATAAATCTTTTGATGTGTCGCCCGTGAGGCGGCAATCCTGAAAGAATTTGATCGAGCAAGCCGAGTGGCGGCGATTATCAAAGAGTGAGGCGGCAAACATCAAAGGATTTGATGTTTGCCGCCTCACTGTCACTCCCGTGAGTATAAGTACCTAATGTAATATTTTTTTAATTGGGTTTTTTCAAAATGTCTCGCGGGCGGGATCATATCTTACAGCGGGCCGGATCCGGCCCGCGGGCTGGTTGTTGCCCATATATGATCTATACCAATTTTCATTGCGATCGGTTGAACGGTATAGGGGCCGTTCAAGTATTACCTAAGCACCAAGGGACGGGGGGGGCTTATTTTCGGGGCTTTGCTTTGCTTATTTTCGATGACATGGGGGACTGGTGTGAATGGCGATTACGTCAGCAATATTTATTTATTTTTCGTATTTTTTGACAAAATTTAGTAGATTCTGATTAAATAAGAAACTTTAACAGACTGTAAAAATTATACCAATGCTTGCGTTAGCATGGGGTTGAACGGCCCCATAGAAATTGATGTGCTGCAGCGCCATCTAGTGGCGAGTTACAACAAAGTGGATAGCATAAAAACCTTCTCCATGAAAAAATACATGTATATGTGCCAACTTTCATGGTTTTCACATATACCAACATCCATTTTTATATATAGGGTGTCCCAAAATTCAACGTCAAGCGGGAAGCAAGGGAGTGGACCACCTTATGACTACCGAAGAAAAATAAAATAAGTAATTTTTTTTGTGATATAAGCATTTTGTTGAAAAACATTTAAAAAATACTTCCTGTGCAACATTTTTAGGTGCTACGATTACAAATTTGCAGATATGATTCTGAATTTTTTTGTGTTAATAGCCTAGATAACTCTGCTATCAATTACAATCCAAAATAAAACCAAAACGGATGCAGTTTTTTTTTTTTAAAACATTGAATCGAATTTTAATCTTAAAATTTTGAGAAGTTATTTTTTTCAGTTAACTTTAACACTTCATGGTGTAAAAAAATGTAGCTACACTACCATGGCAAGTTATCACAAAAGTTGGCGCAACTAATCAAGATTTCAAAATGATATAATACTTCCTACGCCATGCCCTAAAATAATTTTTTTTTGGTACTTTTTTGAACAAGAGTAAACAAAATTTTAGATAAGGTTTATGGCGGAATGTTCGTGCACGTACAAGCACACAAATTATTAATTACACACACCTATGTCTTCACTGTTGAATGCAGGGATGAGCAACCCGCGGCCCGCCACACTTTCTCGTGCGGCCCTTCAAAAATTTTACATTTTGACTTTTAAATACATTTCTCATTAAATAATCTTTTTGCACATATGTATATCTTTAGCCGCTTTTTAACAGTATTTCTATTAATCAGTGTTTTATTTCTGTAATTTTTTTATACTAAGTTTATTTTGTTAATAAAGAGATAATTTGAGTTCATCATTCAGTGAAGTTTCTTACATGCGGCACGCACAACATTTTTCAATTTGTAGCTGGCCCGTTGTAAAAAAAGGTTGAACATCCCTGCTCTAAACGGTCGCCACTACACCTACGATCTTCGGTTCTTTTCTTATTCAGTCACCACCGGCGATCTTCAACAATTTAACCATGTAATTTATCTACCAAAAATATAGCATAGAACGTGGGAATATGAACCGTATACCATAACTCCTAGCGGCGCGCGGCGCCGCACCTAAGACAGATGCCAACAGCGCTTTTGTTTATGTCGTTTCCAAAGTTTATAATAAGATGCTGGCAGTACATACATGCCTTTTTCAGGTTTAAGTGTTTATTTTCAATAGAGGATCCGTTTCATTTTTTTGTCTCATCCTACTAAAATGAGCTGGAGCCACTTTTTTATGTACGAAGGCGGCAGACGAGCATACAGTCCACCTGATGGTAAGTGGATACTGTCGCCCATAGACATCCGCGATACATGCCAACATTAGTTCAAAATGAGAAACGTTGGCACGCCCCAAGATACGCTGCCTACCTTTGGAGATATAGGAATGGATTTGGAGAAAGGGTTGAGAAAATGGGGAGTAATAGGATGAGATTGGAATGGGCCCTGGCACATCTCACTCACTACCGAAACACGTACGTATATTGGGGAAATAAGATAAAATGGTAAATGCAGTACATTTCAAGGTAGTCTTCTGTGAGAGAGAGGGGTAACGTGGCCAGTCGAGCGCCCCCAGCGGCTGTTGGATTGCAGCGTGCACTCTCCCCCTCAATAGAATAGCTTTAATAGAATTTGGTGAAGGGATTAAATTAAAAAACAAAAATAGCTAAAAGTGCATTTATTCATAATAACACGTTATTACAACGGTACAATTTGCGTATCAACAACGTGACTTCCACTTAAATCATATTATTAATGCTAAGCATTGAAATTCAAAATTAATACTGTTAAAACTTAAAAATAGATTGGAAATATTTATCACATCAAATTCTTTTATGGAGCCTGTACCACAGACTAAAGATGCAGATGCACTTAAATTACAAAATCTGTCCGTACAAATGACAAATATTTGCATACAATATAGGTACAACAAAGACTATACATTTTACTAAAATGTATTTGAAGACGAAAACGGACTGAGTTTACTTACTGGTCGCTAAGTAATTTATGAAATCAGATGTTACTTTGCGAAAATCCTTTATACAATGCCATAATGAATGTGTGACAATTTTCATGGCCAATGTATAACACAATTTGATATACTTAAATGCAAAACAATTTTTCTATTATACATTTGGACGTTTGCAAGTACTTACATCTCTATATATTTAATCGTGGCAAAATAAGATTTGATCGATTACAGATTTACATTAGAACAATCATTAGCACAGAAACATTGGAAGACGGAAAAGAAAAACTATTTAAATCTACTGTAAATTAAATTGTTACAAAATACAGAACAAATATGGCCATTGAATTAGCTATATATTTCGTATAATATGGCGTACTTTATTGAACCCTGTGTTTTCTACTTCCGTGTACTTTTATTAAAGAATCTACACACGAGCTAATAAACTTTTAAAATTCCTCAACCTTTACCTCTGAATAAGGAATGATTTTATGTATAGTTTTTTGATCTGTAGCTACCATCAGCTTGGACTAAACCGATCCACAGTTTAAACCTACGTTTTATTATCTAAAATAAAACTAAACAGTGCAACTGTTATGTCCAAATTGCACAGTTTTGTTGGAACCTATGGGTGCATTCCAATTTAAATCTTTGACAATCTAATTAAAGCGTGTACTACAAAAATCTCCCCGCTCGTGACGCGCGCTTTAGATATAAAATATGTTATCGTAATTAAATAGTTAAGAGGTCGATTTTCGTACGTTTTGGTACACACCGTAAATAAATTCTCCATAAGATAATTGTGTGCAATTATCACTCAAGAACTAATTTGTCCGCGAAGATTGTAAATAATGTTAATATATGATTTTTTAATCCTTTTTTAAATAAATAATACGAGTATCTATAAGTTTCAAGCAATCTGTTTATTAGCTCGTGAGCAAATTAACGCAAATACATTATCTACTAATATTTATTATAAACAATATTTACGAATTGTATAGCCTATGGTAAATAAATGGGGCCTATGGTTTTAGAATAGTCACTGACTAATATTTTGCATTAATAATAATTACTTTTTATTTCTCTTTATTGTAAACTCTCTCTTACCACAAAAAACAAACAAATGACGACTGGCAAGTGTCTCAAAAAATTACACCCTTGAGATATATATACAATCACCTACCTCAAATGAAACCTTCTATTTCATAGATCTTTCCCATTTCTTTTATTTATTAAAATATTTTTCGTATTTTTGTTAGTCAAAGAACCCCATTGGTTTATCAGTTTTTTTTATTTTTAACATATACAGGTAAATTTTCACAATTTATCCAAATATGTAGATCCAACCATTACTGGTTTGACAATTGCTTATAACGATTGGATCCTATTAAATACATTGTCAGTATGTATTTTTTGTTCATTGGTAGGTTGGGACGACACCCTTAAAGATTTTCCATTTCTCTTTGTCGCAACAATTTGCTTTATAAATGTTATTCTTTCTTTATCTTTTTTATAATTCCATGCTGATCTAACGTAACATATTTTTAACCAGTCGAACCAGTCTCTTTTGTGCTACGGGGATATTATTCTGATTACAACGGCAAGTCATTTTATTAGCTCAAGTTCTTTACACTTGCTTAATTAAATTTTTTACACTACGAGACAGAAACTACACAATTTACACTAGAGCAAGTGAGAGGCAAAATAACCCTGTCACCGCATTCATATTGTCACTATTAGGACCGCGTTCAAAATATGCGAAATTCTTTGACAATCTAAATCAAAGATGCCTACACATAGATTGTCAAAGATTAATATTTGCACGTTCTGGAACCAACCTAGGACGCCTACAACTGGGCTAGAAATAATATTTGAATAGGATTTTATAGGAATATATTTTATTTTACATCAAGATTATAATGCAATAATTTCCTTTTAGTATATCTGATTGGGACAAAACGACTGTTAACAGCTTTCGATCAAAAACTAATGTCGCCTAACATTATACGTATCTATAAGCAAAAGCAAGATTACAAGCTTTTTTGCGTTCACGAGTTATTACGGTGGTTTTTAAGATTCATTTCCGTTGCTCTAACTAAATGAATAGGTTTGTTCTGCAACGTTATATTTGCGGTCGGAGTCAGGTACCTGCAGCGACATCAACGAGACATGAGCTTTGCGTTTGTGTGAGTGCACAGCGATAGTGTACAGTGCGAACCATTTCGATAATCGAATTGGACAATTCGGCACCTTCACACAGATGCAAAGCTCGTGTCTCGTTGATTCGACTGTAACTGCTTAGTGAATAAGTTGATAATGATCTGTGATGATGTTCGTATTAGTGCGAACCCTCAATTGTTTGATACTTTTCAAATGTGGCACCTGAGAAAAATATCCATATTGTCGGTTCTACATATTTTCCATGATAAAGTCTTAAAAATCCGATGTCAGAGCACGCTCCTATTTACGTACAATCTTAAAACAACCAAGTTTTAAGTCATACAATAAGTCCATACAGACAATAAGGTCCCTTTGCTCGGATGTCATACATTTTCTATAGCGATTTCAATGATTTAGCAGGCCACCATTTTTACAACCTGAACTTTTCGTGTAATACTGTTCAATTTTAAGTCATGTACTATTTAGTTCGTACTATTCAGTAAACATTGCACATTTTTGATCACTCACATTGTAGTTCTTTTGACAGAAACACTTGAAACTCTTTTTTGTCTGCTTAATATAATTGTATATTGTTTTTTCCATAACTCAATATCCACTCTTAATAGCTTAAATCATCTTTGGTGAAACCACCATAATTTATTATTTTAAATCTATAAAAAAATATTTTTATCAATGGTTACTGAAGATGGATTTTGCAATGTTCAAGTTCGGAAGTTAAATGTGAATAATTATTTTATAATATACATATTATATTTAAAGAATAAATTATTTTTTTTTTAATTGAATTTAGCTACATTTTAATAACTTTGTTAGTACTAATTGATATTTTATTTTAAATTTATACACCTTACACTTTATGTGGGTATTATTTTTATTTCACAACACCGATTTGCAAAATATATTGACACAAAAATAAATAAAAATCACAAAAATAACAGGTATTTGGTTAGATAAATTAAATTAAAACGTTTAAAAGTAAATAGAATTCGCTATAATATGGTCCATAACATTATACTTATCACATTTATCGACTAATCTCTAGTGTATACTATATTTTAATATCGATTAACTTTAGAAATCATTTTCACACGTTTAAATTCAAAGGCCTCCCACGCACATACTGCATACCTACCTAAAGGAAGACCATCCAGAAGCGATAAAAATAGTATACAATATTGAAAACATTTCAAAGATTGCATGAATTATTTAATATCGACATAATTAATTAAACAACGAAAAACTTTCAACGAATGTGCACCAAATAAAAAACAAATGACACCCGATAGCAAGCTGAATGAACATAAAAATGGCCGATATTAGTGACATTAGTTTTATTAACGTATTTCTTAGGCAAGAAAAGGAGTTATTCGACATCGAATTAAACGTATAATCAAAATTAAAATATAAAAAAATGAATGTAAAATTTTTGGCGCTGTCAACTTCCTAAATATGTAGTAACGTATCGTAATTGATTCTCAATACGAGTACAAAGCAACCCACAATTCGTCGGAACATATAACCAGAACAAAGGTGACTTTGTTCACAGTTTTTATCGCTTTTCGGTGGCAATAGTACAGATGTTAAAAATACTGCAATTATAGTGCAGTCAGTTGGTCGCACGTCTGGAAGATGCTTTCGTTCCACTAGGCATTAAAAAAATAACACTAGAAATACACCCAAGTCAAATCTCTAAAACTGAAACTTATATGGACTATAAAGGCAATTCCTTATCATATCAAGTATACTTATTGATTATTAAAATTATATCTTCACGTTTATTAATTATCGATATCTCAATAATCATACAATATTAATTGAATATATGATCTCAAATTAGCTTCTATCTAATAGCGATTTTAGAATATTAGCTGCCGCATATAAAGTCTGGCAAAGGAAACGTGCCACAAACGTATTTGATATTTTTAAATGACAACATTTTTTAAATAGTAAGTTGGATTTATAGTTTACAATAGACATCTTGATACTTGTTATTTATTTTGTATTTAATAATTGTATAGAATTGGAGAGATCGCGTAATAAATATTCAATTTGTTTAAATTAAGATATGGATACCTAAACTGAAGAATCATTTGACAAGAAAATCAAAAAAAATGTCAATTATCTTTGTTTCTGAATAATCTGAGTGTTAAATTGACACTGGCACAATACGATAATTGCGCTATTGCCATAATGGGGGATAATGGTTCTTAGCATTAAGTCCGCCTTTTGTCACTTTATGCAATAAAGAATAAATAAATAAATATGAACAGAAAAACTGTTGTGAACACTTTAATTTTTTTTATATATATATATTTAAATTTGCTGCTCTTTTTAAAGAAACGTTCGTTTGCCAAACTAGACAATTTTACTATATACTTTTATAGCTTTTATAGACAATGTACTTTTATAGCTTATAATAACTAAATTAAAAAAAATCCACTTTGGTAAATAAAAAACAACCTAACGTTAATCTCATTGATTTTTCGCCGTGGCTATGGTCATTAATCTACGTTAAAATGAAAATAAACAGCAACATCATATAGAAAAATATGGAGTTCAAATATGAACATATAAGGACTATCACAGATGTTATCATAATACCATTCATTTGCCACAAACACTCCGATTAAAGAAAAAAATACAAAGCTGTCGCTATAAAACACCTTAAAACCTGGCAGAATATCGGAACGCTGGCTCGTTCTAATTTTAAACTCGCACTATTTTTATTTTTTATTTATTCAATTAAACGATTATGTAACCTACTTGTTTTAGTAACTGTGTCGTTTCTTTCTATACACGTCATTTTAATTAATATCTATTCCATAACTAGTAAATTTTATAACTAGTCTTCTGCATCAGTTCATCTCATCCGCCAGTCGTCGGACGCACGTGTACACTGATAAAACAGTGTCCAACTTATAATTTATTATCCTGCTTGTTCGTCACTTGATTGAAAGCACAGAAGGTTTTGAATAAGTGAGTATATACAATCTATTTTATAATTTTGTTGCAAATACCGAAAATGCTATTTATTTTCCACTTAATTGTACATCGTCGAAGGAATGGGGAATGACACGAATTAGTGCAGGAAACAAGTTGTGAAATTGACTAGTTACGGAATAGGACATATTAATTAAAATGGCGTGGAAAGAAACGACATTTAATACGAGCAGGTTTTATAACCAAATAAATATTGGGATTATCCGAATATCCATCGAATGAAAGTCCATCATAAGTCTTTTAGGGCGTCCCATAAGAACATGAGTCTATTGTAGAGTATTAGAAGGAGTATGTTCTACAATTGGTAGCCCGTTCTTATTTGGTGGTTGGTCTCGGCCTCGGGCTGGTGGATGAGAGGGGGGGCTAGGGGGTCCTCGCTAGAGGTCAAAGTGGTCGATGGAGGAACACCTGTGAAACAATTTTATTTCAAAAATTTCGTAACGTTAAGAGGACGTTAAAACGTTAAAAATGTATTTTTTTTTGTGCATCGTATTTCGATAAACTCGAGTCTTCGGAAAATTTTTGTAAAATTCTGTATCATAAAATTTTTTTCCTATTTCTTTTTTTTTTCAAAATTTTGTTTCAATCCCTGATCCCTAAAAGTGTTCCCCACATACCTTCGTTCTCGTCTTCCTCAGCCAGCCACTTCTGTATGTCCTGCTGGTACATGCGCCGCTGCAGAACCTCCTTGGTGCGCGGACGGGACCCTATGAACGTCACCTGCACCTGGAAACGTACACGACAATATACAGGTTGAAATAAAATATACGTGCATGTTCTTAACAGTGAATTTGTAACATGAAAACTAACATTTTTTGGTCTAGGGCTTTTTGAAATTCAGCACTAGTCTCACAGAGACCACTCACTCGCGCCGCGTACGTACACTCGCACCGGTGTACATACATGTAGGTGTCTAACAGTAGCGATTCCATTAGTAACTGTATATGAATGCAGTGTGCGACGTTGCCGTTAATAACACGTAGTGAGTAGTACAGAGTAACAAAGGCAGTTCATTTTTTTTTTTTTTTCTGGGAAAAAAATCTAATTAAAAAAGTCGCAGAACAAAAGTTGTTACTTTTAATGGCAGAGGTTCAGGTATTTTTTATTTAACCATAGATTAAAAATATCTTTATTTGCTACATTCTGGTATATAAAAATACACAAAACACAAACACTTTAGGGAGACACAATTTCAGGAGGGGGAGTACACGCTACAATCCAACAGCCGCTGGGCGCGCTCGACTGGCCATGTTACCCCTCTCTCACAGAAGACTACCTTGAAATGTACTGCATTTTCCACATTATCATATTCCCCAATGTACGTACGTGTTTCGGTAGTGGGTGAGATATACCAAAGCCCATTCCCATCCTATCCGTCCCCATTTTCCCAACCCTTTCTCCAAATCCATTTCTATATCTCCAAAGGTAGACAGCGCATCCTGGGGCGTGCCAACATTTGTCATTTTAAGACTAATGTTGGCATGTATCGCGGATGTCTATCATATTCCCCAATGTACGTACGTGTTTCGGTAGTGGGTGAGATATACCAGAGCCCATTCCCATCCTATCCGTCCCCATTTTCCCAACCCTTTCTCCAAATCCATTTCTATATCTCCAAAGGTAGACAGCGCATCCAGGGGCGTGCCAACATTTGTCATTTTAAGACTAATGTTGGCATGTATCGCGGATGTCTATCATATTCCCCAATGTACGTACGTGTTTCGGTAGTGAGTGAGATATTCCAGAAACCATTCTCATCCTATCCTATCCCTTCCCATTTCCTCAATCCCTTCTCCAAAGCCAATTTTACATTAACAAGATAAGCATAATAATAACAACAAAGATAATCCGGGGTCGAGCTGGTTTGTCGTTCTGGACTAATGTTGGCTTGTACCGCGGGTGTCGCAGGGCGACAATATCCACTTACCACCACGTGGACTGTGTGCTCGTTTGCCACATAAACAACATCTTTCTATAAAAAAACAATAAATATGAACAGAAAGTAGCCACACACTTCCTGAAGACCGAAACCATGGGTTCTACTGTGTTAATAGAAATAAAATGTTTATGTAAGTATTTAAATAAAATGTTTCGTGTTTTGTAATTATACTCGTAAGTGTATAAAATTGAAAAAAAACTTAAAAAAAAATTAGACAACCCGTATGTTCTGTATGCTGTCGAAAGCGACCATTTGGTCTTCGGCCAAATGGACCAAAGACCAAGTGTATGGTGGAGAACCCTGGGAGAAGCCTATATATCAAGCTATGGAGAGACACAAAATGATGTTATATTTTCAAGAAAAATTAGCGCAACTTACCCCAGGCGTCATGTAAGGTTTCAACTCATCGGCGAGGTCACCACCGGCGCCCAGTCTTTGAGCTTCCTCCCAACTAGTGTGTACTTCCTCGTGGAGGAGCTTCTCCTCTGTTCAATAACGTTGTGTATCATTTATTAATTTCTCATTTAAAAAACTTTATTACACTTTATCATGCAAAAGTGACGCCCGACCGACTGAATTATCAACGCCGAGCTGAAACCATTGAACCCAGAAACATGACATTTGGTGAATTTATACATATTATTTTATACCGCGAACCCGTAGGCTGTGGAACGAACTGCCTCAAGAGGTCTTTCCATTAAGCTACGATATGGGGTTCTTCAAGAGAGCTGTGAATAGGATTTTGCAAGGTCGGCGGCGCGCCCGCATACCCCCTGGTGTTGCAGGTGTCCACGGGCGGCGGTAACACTTACCATCACGTGGGACCGCTTGCTCGTCCGCCCACTACTACATAAAAATAAAAAAAAATAAAAAAAAAAATTTGGTGAGTAACTCCATGGACAGTTCGAGATATCCCGAAAGCCAACTAATCAGAGAATGAAAGGGTGTAAAAGTAGATATGGGATTTTTTTTAATGGTCCCATAAACTTGAAATTACAATACTACTATTGGGCCGCTCTAATAAGTCGCATTTGACATATGACGAACTATATAATCCTCCGATGTGAAATATTAATTGTCATAGAGGCAACGCTTCCAAGAAAACGACGCTTACAATTGATCGAGTTATATTAGTATCGTGTGGTGGTATAAGTAGATCAATTGTAAGCGTCGTTTTCTTGGAAGCGTTGCCTCTATGACAATTAATATTTGACATCGGAGGATTATATGGTTCGTCATATGTCAAATGCGACCTATTAGAACGGTCCAATAATAATTGCATGGAATCACTTAAAACGACAGTATATCGAAATATTTATCGGTTAACCAGTCAAATGAATTCGGATATATTTTATAATCTGTGCGCCCTGAAAGGGACATGATTTTATATTTTTTTAAATAATTATATTTTCCCTGTGTCAAATAACCCGCGATAAAATAAACACAATGTAAATGGATCCGATAGAAACAATAAGTATTATATTTTAAATCCAGTATTATATATGTCTATATATTTATTACCCATTTCCCCAACCCTATCTGCAAATACATCCCTATATTTATACAAACAGGCAGCGCATTTGGAGGCGTGCCAACAATTGTCATTCTAGACTGATGCTGACACGCATGTCCATGTGCGACAGTATCAACTTACCACCGGGTGGATCTCGTATGACATCTTCCTATAAAACACCTTTTTATTAACTTCTAAATATTTGTGAAATGTTTTTCTTCATACCTTAGCGTGTTTTATCTATACATATAATGAAATCGTAAAAAAGCAGTGTCTGTACGTGAAATATTTTTGAAAAAGCATTTGCAATATAAAGTACGAATGATATAGAGCCCAAAACAAAAAAAAATGTACGTTTTGTCTATATATCTGAACGCAAAAACCGCTGGACGGATTTTAATAAAACTTGACATAATTATAACTTATAAACTGTGTTAACATTATGGGTATTATTTAACCCGATCGGTTATAAAATTCCTAGGGAAATTGAACCTTATTCATAGTCTACGGGCACTGCTAGTAAAGAAAATAATTAAATACATCTTACCGTCCCGCTTGGTGGTGCTCCGTTTGTATTGTATGCGGAAACGGAACGCCTCGAGCACGCTCGCCACCACGATGGTCAGCACTACCATAGTGAACAGGTAGAACACCTGCGAACACCGTGCACATCAACATGGCAATAGGGAGCGTCCAAATATTGCAGTATTTGCGTTATTTCAGTGAACCGTTGTATAATAAACTGTTCTCACCATGAAATATATCCTGCTGAACTGTCCAGCGACAGTGGCGAAGGCGTTCATCAGTATAAACCAGTTGTTGACGACAGTCAACTCAAAGAGCGTGACGCCGCTCGTCAGAATGTTCTCGAAGTTATTCAGATAGTAGAAGCCGAGAGGAGTCGAACTGTTCTCTGAATATTTGTAGAAGTCTTCTACTGTTGTGTTACTGGAATGTAAAAGTAATTATGTAAGGATATCTTTGGTCTTGTATCGTCCACCGCCGGACTCGGGCCTCCTCGAGCACATTGTCTCGTGCACGAAGAACGTATGACCTTAAAACGTGACGCTGACTAAGTGGGTTGGCGAGTCCAGTCTTTTAGAGGAGTACAACCTACATGTTTTTATAGAAAAAAGGCGGCAGACGAGTATACAGTCCACCTGATGGCCTGATCGTCCACGATACATGCCAACGTCAGTACAGAATAACAAATATTGGCACACACTCGGGATGCGCTGCCTTTCACAGATTAAGGAATGGATTGGGAGAAAGGGTTGGGAAAATGGGATAGGATGGGACGAGAACGGGCTCTGGCATATCTCACTCACTTTGCTGTTCATTTAGCATTTTTTGCTATACGTTTAAACACAAATCTACTTATAAAGTGTACTCACACGCAGCAGTTCTTGAGATCGTACTCTGAGAACAGTTCCATCCCGACGATGGCGAAGAAGTAGTACATTACGAGCATCACGCAGCCCGCAGACGACATCAGCGGTGACAGCAACACCAACGTGCCGAACACATCGCGGTACCTTTTCTTCAATTTATACAGACGCATTAATCTGGAGCAATGGTAGCAGTTAATTTGTATTATCAAGAAATAGTTTTTAAAAAACAAGGCCATATGTTGAATATTAGAGCGGTGATAGCCTATGGGTATCTATACTCGACTCACGTGCCCGTGATCGTGAGTTCAAATCCTCGGCCCGCACTGAGATTCTACTTAAGTACAGACTTAAAATTGGTCATTAGCTCGCCGGAGGGAAAATATCGTGAAGAAACCCGCGTGCTCCATAAATAAAAAAAACAGTCTGGAGTATGTGTATCCACCAATCCGCACTGGGCTCGCGTGGGTCAAAACCCCCTAGTGCTTAACTAGGGGAGGCCTGTACTCCACAGTAGGACATAATTACTCTTGTATCAGGCTATAATGTCCCACTGCAGGGCACAGGCCTCTCCCAGTAAATCACTGCGGGGTTTCTGGCCATAATCCACCACGCAGGCCTAGTGCGGTTGTAATTCTCGAGCACGCGGGTTTCCTCACGATGATTTTCCAGCGACAATTTTAAATCCATATTTATGAATAAACTTTTAGTGGTTTGGGCCGAGGACACACGATCACACGAATTTGAGTCGAGTATAGATATCCATAGGCTATTACCGCTACCATTTATCAGAACTAACAAATATTCGTGCAACTCACCTAAGCGGCCTGAATATAACGACGATGAACAGTTTAGGAGCTATGGTGAGCATCACGGCGCCAATGAGCGCTAGTAGCGTCACGCTCAGGTCGAACACGTTCCACCCGCTCTCCAGGTACGTGGACAGGCCGGACGCCATCATGCGTAAAGCTGCTTCCAACAGGAACACTGGCAGAGAATTCAGGGAATTGACAATAAATAAATATGCCATGGTGTCGGCCGGCTTAGGATAGCTCCATCCCATCTCTTCCCGTGGGTGTTGTTGCGACTAAACCACCACCTCTAAAAAAATGAACCCGTCAACTCTCTTGGCCAGCGTGGCGTTTAAAGCCATATATCCCCCAGGCACATGAGGCCCGTGTCCGAAGCAGTGGACGAAAAAAAAGGACTAATTACAGTAGCGGTGTCTATTAGATTCTGCGCATGAGAAGTCTAATATTTTGACACCGAAGGGAATCAATTTGTGCCGATGAGCGTTTAAATGTATACATTGTATTTTTCAGCCACTTCCTTAGAAGCACCAATTTTTTTTCCGAAGTAAGGACCACCACGCAACTAGGAACATCCCATTCACTCTTTCGGTATCATCACGTACGTTCGGCTCTAGTCTAGCCGCCATGTTAACGAAACAAGATAAAGAGGCAAAATGACAAGTACGTTGAGAATGAAGTGAAAAGCGACCTGCACTAGAAATCTTTGACCTTGGCATCTAGTAGAAGATTGATTGCTAGAAGAAGGGTGTTGGAATTTAAACAATTGTATTTACTTAGTACTTAGTAACAGTATCCGGGGCGAAATCTCTTAGATTATTACAAGAAAAAGATGTTTGTCATTAGTCGTATGGAAGAATGAAGGTCTGCGTGGAGGAATGAACACGCCAGTATGCCTTCTGGTATTGCAGATAGCTGCATAAGCGTTGGTGATCACTTAGCATCAGTTAGACCCCTCCATACTCAACCTTCGGCCCGCGAAGTAATTTCTGCTGCCCGTACGCAAGTGCACCGTAGTCAGACAATTTTTCACCTCAATTTGTTTAATTAAATCCATTTAACTATTACCTTCCTACCTACTTCGTTTATTTACCTAGCCTAACGATAAATTTTGTTCCAAGGAAAACATTGATATTTTTTTTACATTATCACTTTATTAGAAGAATTTGTGACATTTTAGAGATAAATAGGTAAGCATTTAAAAAATATAATGTTTATTCTAAACGGTCACCATTTGCTTTTATACAATCTTTCAAACGTTGTGGCCCGTTTTTAATTGTAACACGCACCCTTTCCATGGTGCGGATGCTTGCGGATGGGATTTCTTCAGATTCTCTCCTTCACAACTTTAATCGTCTGTTTAGTAAGAATAGTGCGTGGACGGCCAGATCTTTTTCTGTCACAAACAGAGGACGTTTCAATGTACCTACCAATAGCGCGGGGTACACAAACATTCGGCTAATACCAAGCGGATGGAGAGTTTTAAAAAATTGCATTTGGCTGCATGCCTACTTTGTGTAATGCAATTACAGCAATACGGTTTTCGTTATCACCACACTCCATTTTAATATTAGTACAATATTTAATACTGATTGGCGGCAAAATGAGAAAAAACAATCATTTTTCACGCGAGAATGACAGATTCCAAATTCACATGTAACTGTAACGGTATTTATGGCCAGACTAAGTACATATTTTATTGTATACACAAAATAATATTGCTATACGTGATTAAATGAGAGAAGATGTACAAAAAGGTGTGCTTATCTCCTGTGAAGATCTCTTACAGGCCTCAATACTTACACGTCAAAAAGAGCCAGGTGTCCCAGGAGGCGCACAATAGCCTGGCGCTGTCCTGCAGGTCGCCGGCCGCCTCACACACGCGCAACACCATTGACACACCGTTACCAACTATTAAGGCATCTGCAATTACAATTAACATTTGCAACGTAAACCAATTTTCTTCTTAATGATTAGTGATTACTTACTTTTGTAAAATTAGACATTTTTTACGGTAAGTTTACGAACATTTTTACGTTTAAAGTGTTTGTGCATAATATTTGTGATAATTAAATGAAAACATAGGACTGCATTTTCCGTCCAAGCATCCAAGGAGTCCATCTCTTTTGTCCTCAGTAAACCTATCACTTCACTGAGCGACTCGTGAGTTGCTTCGATTGACAAGATATATTTTAAATTGACTTGAAAATTGTTAATTACATAGAAAATTCGACAGGCAGAATGTGGTAATTGCGATATTTTCATATATAAAATCAAAAGAAAATAAGGAATAAAATGAGATGTGTAATTTTTATTTTTATATAAGGTACCTATATTTTATGTAGGGTAGTTTTTTTTAAATAACTTACATATAAGGTACTCAAAGTAAGGCCACCTAACAGCCGCCGCCGCAGCCCTGCCGATCGGCTCCAGTACGGACTCGGCGTACCACGGAGCCCGGGACTCCTGTGGCGCCCATCTTAATGCGAACACGTCGTACAAGTTAGCGAATTCTGCTCGAGACAGACCGCCGGTACCGGATTGATTGAGCTGTTTGAACATTAAATAAACGTCCAGACCATCTGAAATAAATACAGACAAAGATATTTTAATACCACAGTGAGATTATTACCCGAATGAAATTAATACAATAAGTTTCACACGAAATACTCGCGATGGTCGAGTATCGACGTTACTCAAAGAGAACTGAAGACTAATAAAATAACGAATAGTTCCGTCCAAAATTAACACTCAAGTGGTTGAAGAATAATGACGAGTTTGAGAGGACACGAGTTACTCCACCCTCATGGCTTCTCAAAATCCCGGATGCAACTTCCTTTCTTATAAGAATTGTTTTTTAAATCGTTTTGCTTTTTTTTTTAATTCTGAGCCAAAGAATGTTCCTCTTGGTTACGGGTTCTATAATTTCTTTTTTTATTCAGTCCTTGGGTGGATCCACAACGACAGGAAATATAGCGATCTGAAAAACGTTTTCACTGAAATGTATTATACTTTGACACACTTACACATTTCGTGACTTATTCGTTAATTAGAGTTTCGAGTAGAAAGGAACTTGTGAACATTTCCTCTACTATCATCACGATATACTGACTGTTATTCAATGAGGCGCATAGTGCCTCATGAGTACGGCATAGTGTCTCAACTGCACGGCGGCATTCTCGCGCTCGATGCGCGTGAACGTTTCGTGTTAACTTTCGAACATACGGAATTGGATTCATTCGAAGACGATTTGCTGACTTTCACGAACAAAGTCGAACGCGCTTTGACTACAGAGTTATAATTAGGTCTCCCTTTGTTTTGTTCTCATATTTTACTTTTTTTTTACTTTTAACCACTGACTTATTTACAATTAAATTTTATGTTAGGAAATCAATCATGTTGACGTCACATTACTGGGTAATCAAGACCTCTCGGAGTGTTTTAACTCACTTAATCCTGCTCCGCTTGCGGATCAAACTCCTCTTATTTACTCCTTAACTCTTTTGATTCACCCACTTAATCACCTTCCGAGAGCGTTTCATTCCCATTCTTTCCCTAACGGTTAAAAGGTCATGCCATCATTGCATCTCGATTTTGAGCCCCCGACAAGTACCGATACGCGATTACACTCGCAATCATGATTGGCGCCGGAATCGGAATGAATAACTATTCGATTGAACAATTAAGGGATTCTGCTCCGCTCGCGGATTCAACTCTTTTGATTCATTAACTCCGGAGTTACCCATCACTATCATTGAGATGTCAATTAATTACACTTCTGTATACATTCTCGATTAAATTGTGCACCGTTATGTTGATATCTTGCTGTGTGATTCAATCTAATACTATCGTGACAATATACTGACTGTTATGAGGCGCATAGTGCCTCATGAGCCCGGCGAAGTGTCTCAGGCGCACGGCGTCCGGAGCGCGCCGCGACACTAGGAGCCGGAACGCGTGTCGCGTCGCGCGCCGCCGGTGCAGCAGTAACGCGCGACACTTCTCGCGCTCGATGCGCGTGAACGTCTCGTATACCACCGCCAACATCTGTACACAAATGTAATCAAATGAGCAACAGAACAACGTGATCTGGGTGTAGGGAGGGGGCTTCAATACTCCAATACATTTATTGCTTTCCTATAGTTACAATAAAGATATTTTACAATAAGAAATGTATCATAATATATAAGTTCCTTAAGGCTTTTTCGGGGTGGCTAAATTCTTGTGGCCCTAGTGGCCTTTCAAGAGTCACCGGTCGTGTTTTATTTAGGGCGAGCGCAGAAGGCGGTCAGCCAGGAACAAAGTTTCTTAAGGCGTGCCAATGGAATGGAGACAAAGTTTAAATATGTATTTAGACGTAATTAGAGATCGGATACTCGGGTGCATATTTACCTACAAGGTATAAAGTATGGAAGCGGCTTCTTAAAATAATTTATTTGAAAACCGAAATCCCGGGATTTCACAACTAATAGGATACTTATTTATGAAACTCCTCAGCAGTTTTGAAGGTCTGATGGCGACCAGGACAGAGTCGATAGGATCTAAGGCACTATTGAAGATATAAACTTCGGATTTGGACTCAAATTCTTAGTTCTAATGGCAATTTGTGGGAATGCAGTTCTGAGGGTCTTAGAGATTAACTTTACAACTTTAGGTATATGCATCATATTCTATAGTCGGAACATTCCGGGATTACGGCATTCGCCCGATACAGAAGTGCACTCCATACTTTTCCAACTTCTCAACTTTAGGTAAATATGCACCCGAATATCCGATCTATAGACATAGTGCTATCTAGACAGCCTGAGATCAACCCTAAATACTGAATGATCAGCAAATCGATAATAGCAAATTTAAATGTAGGTTAAATTGATGACAATAAAGGGTAGACGAAGTTCTCGAGAACGGGACAATATCGACTTGGTGAAAGTGACTTTCTTAGTAATTTAAAATTATTTACATCAACTATTTAGAAATAGGTTGATTTTTTATCATGATTTGCTGTTCATTTAGTATTTTTTAGTTTAAATATAACCCTTCAAGTAGTATTTATCCAATTAATGCATGTTATAACCGGATAACTATAAATGTATTCAATTAATGCATGTTATAACCGTATAAATAATAAATGTATTCAATTAATGCATGTTATAACCGTATAAATAATAAATGTATTCAATTAATGCATGTTATAACCGTATAAATAATAAATGTATTCAATTAATGCATGTTATAACCGTATAAATAATATATTTATTCAATTAATGCATGTTATAACCGTATAAATAATATATTTATTCAATTAATGCATGTTATAACCGGGTAACTTTAATTAACTAAACGATTTTTAGAAAACAAACATTTCTTGACACGGTATACACTAAAAATCCATAAGGAACAGATCTTACCAAGTTCATGAGGACGTACAGCACAGTGATAATGTACAGGACGAAGAACACGGCGTACCACTTGGATTTGGCGTATGACGGCATCATCACGTCAGGAAAGCTGAAGTAAATTAATTCAATGATAACGGACTACCTACTCATCTTTAGGTAGGTATAGATAAATTAGACTCTAGAATACAGATCGAGTTGGATTGGAATGTGTACATCTTGGTGGTTTTTCAGACATTACGCTCATGTTAATATAGATAGATAGATAGATTTTTATTTCACACACACAAGTGATCGCGTAACATGATAATTTGTTATTCTAAAAAGTCATTATTATTATTTTACAAACGTTCCAGTTATAGGTGGGTACTTTAAAATATGCGACCTCTTTACGTGTAAAAATCATTCTAAATTTAAAAACGAACCACAATCATGACTATGTTAATGAGTAGTTGGATGCCTTATACGTAAACTTTGTGTAAATACTTACTTAGCAGTGGTGAGCAGGACGAACATACTGACGAAGGAGTCACTCATCGTCTGGAAGTGTCCATTGTCCACGTGTTCCGAGAACAAATAGTAACCCAACAACGAGTATGTCGCCACAAAGAACATTAGAAGACCTGGAAAGAGAAGACCATGTTCGATGTCAAAACTGACAAATAAGTACTTGGATAAATCATTTTTCGTTGCCATTTGTCATCAAATGTTTTTTGCTATTATTGTGGCCATTTTAATTTAATTCAAAATATTTTAAACCATGGTAATAAAAAATGGTAATTACCGTGGTTTTAGAACAAAAATGTTTATGCAAGAGTTGGAGAGCTTTACGAGACCGATCCATCTGGCAATTGTTCAAATCGCCACGATATGAGTATTTGCGCATGGGTATCTATGGGTAGGGCGTCAATCGCGACGATAACGCGTTTGCGATAACGGGAAATTTGCGATCTATCCCTAAATTTAGCTGCCAAACACTTTTTTTGATAGAAAAGAGACGGCAGAAGAACAGAAGACCTGGTAGTGAGTGGATACTGTCCCCCTGCGACATCAGCTATACCTGACGATATCAGTGCAGAATGATAATAACCGTTAACCCCCGAATGCGGCTGCGTACCTTTCGAAATTTAGGAATGGATTTGGAAAAAGGGTTGTGAAAATGGGGATGGATAGGATGAGAACGGGCTCTGGCATATCTCACTCATTTTACCGATACACGTACATTGGGGGAATATAATACAGTGGGAAATGCAGTACATTTTACGGTAATCTTCTGTGGGCGACCTCTATATCATTTGAAGATTCGGTTAAAATTTTACTATCACAAGATACAAACCCAGCATATCAATGATAGGTGGCAACGACTGCAAGATCTGCCTGATGAACCTTCTGACCCCGCCACAGTGTCGGGTGTCCACCAGAAAGATGGGACGTAATGCTCTTGTCACCCGGAAGTGGGAGGACTGCCGGCACAACACCACCACTGCTTCTAGCACCATTATTAAGAGAGTTATACCCTGAAATAAGACATAACTTCATACGAATCTTGCTAGGAACTGGAAATAACACTTTTGATAACAATTTTCAAATAAAGGGATTTAAAACGCGTATATTTACCTAATATATATTTTACTTGACTTTTCGGCTGGGTAACACATGGACAAGTATTAATGGTTAGAAGTTTAGTTTAATCATAGGCAGCTCGCGACCGCGATGGAAAGGTGCACCTAGACAGCCATCGATCGATTTCGATTAGTCTATATTAATCGCCTTAAACACACAATCGATGTCAGTGGACACACATCGATCGACCATGGATCGATATCTACGGCTATACATTTTAAAACTGACTGCGTGGGTGAATTGATTAACATCGAATGAAAATATGCATCGAAGTGAATCCTGGTGATATGCTTCCCACATTGATTCGATCTGAATGGTCGATGTCATCGGTCCACGTCGATCGACCGACCTCAATCCTCGAATAAATATAGATTTAGTTATTATTAAAAAAACATCTAGTGTAGGTAATCTGGCAAATAAATAATATTCTTTTTCGAGTGAACAGACTTGGATTATATCAATCTTGGATTATAGACAGAAAATACAAGTGTACTTATAAGGTAAAACCAACACTAACACTTTTAACCCGTTTTAACTAGTTGCATTACTGATTTAATTTTAGATACCACACAAACTCATTTTTTTTATATCCCCCTCAGAACCGTTTTCTAGAAATGTGTTTTCTAATTCGTACCTTAATCATTGTTCTCTTGTGTTTGAGTATAGTGCTCCAGCCGATCCACTTGAGCTTCAAATGTAACTCCACGCCGATCACCGTCAGCGCTAGTAATTCTATCGTGCCGTGCGCCCATACTGGTAACTGAAATATAGTAACGTATAAATAACGCAAAACTTCTTGGGCTCTGACGATATCACGTGACAAACAATAACGCAAAACTTCTTGGGCTCCGACGATATCATGTGACAAACCTGTGCAGTAGCTTATTTTTAGGAACGTTTGGTGGTGCGGGCTGCAATGCAATGGAGGGGGTATTTACAATACAATATCTTCGCAAGCTCGAGCGAGACGCAACAATAACTTCCTACAAGCCTCGAGAAATTAACTATACCATGTCTACAAGAGTGGACTTAACTGCCAACCGACCTCCCGCCTGGACAGCGTTGCGTTTTAGTCATACATCCCTTCAAGACAATTTGCATGCGGAGACCCGTATCAATGGAATGGATGATGGATGATAAAGAGGCTGGTTATGATTATGAAAGGGGAGATTCCTTCATCTCATTATAACTCTGTACCCCATGAAGTAGGGAGTTTATTAGTAAGTATAATAGGTTCGTCCTATCGCATTGCTAGCCCAAGAAATTTGACCAACCTTAGCTTCGTCTCATAAGACACTCAAGAAATTAAATTCGAAATAAGTATTTACTTCAAAAGCCGGTACTGCAGGGTCCTCAGTGAAGGCCAGTAGGATAAGCACGAGTGACGCCAGCAAGTCTAGTCCGTGATACCAAGGGTTGTGAACTCGAAGGTATGCTGGCAATTCTTCTGGGCTAGATGGGTGGGAGTCGAACTTCTCGTTGTTAAGACCTTCCTGAAAATTAGGAAAAGTGGAATAAGATGCTACCATGAATAAGACATATCACTTTCTTCATGATGTAGTGAAGACTTGCGGAAGACATCAATTGTTTTGTCAATCTTTATCAATTTCTAATTTAAGTGTCCCCAAGTTGTTGTTCAGCTTAAAGTTATTTATACTTAACTTTCCTATCATATTTATAGAAACATGCAAGTCTACCTCCAAGTATATGGCTGCCTCGTGATAATTCATCTCCCAGTGTTCGTCTTCGGACATGTGCAGTCCGCTGTGCAGCGACGAGCGGCTGCCCATGTCCAGCGTGCTGGAGTCCCCGCCGCCATCCGTACCGGTTCTCGTGTCTGTAATGTGTAATAACATATATCTTCTAATATATAAAAAATAATGTTTGTTTGTGCGTTCGTTCGTCTTCTATGCGTTCCTAAACCATTCATCCGATTTCGATGAAACTTTGGTGAGAAGTGCGCGCGCCCGCGAAGGTTCTTACAAAAAAAAATCCAATTGGCAGAATCATCGAGTTCACGATAGAGCCATTAGAGAAAGACCAAAATATTCTAACGCATTGCAATGCATGCCGGGCACAGCTAGTATAAGTAGCCGGGCACAGCTAGTATAAGTAGCCGGGCACAGCTAATATAACTAGCCGGGCACAGCTAGTATAAGTAGCCGGGCACAGCTAATATAACTAGCCGGGCACAGCTAGTATATAATATATAAAGTGTGTAATATAAAGCTATTCCGACAACTAGAGGGTTTCGATGATTGATGATTTCGGTAGACTTTTTCCACGTACACGTGAGTTTCTTCAAGATGTGTTTTTCCATTCACCGACGAACTGCTGCTTTCTAAGTCTGTCTAAGTTTGTATCGAGTTTCTCAGGACTAATACTGGACCGATTTTGTCGCGAGTTATAAGTCAAAATCAAATTATTTGTTGCATAGTTATAGATGTGAAAAGATGTTGAGAACGTATAGGTACATCACTATAATTGAGAAAAGCAGGCACACATTATAGTTGTTTGAGTCATTTATTCCACAAGGTTTGAAGGCATCTAGTTTCGAAAATATAATAAGTTTTGTGAGCTGATCAAAAACGTTATTTATCTTATTACCTTTAATTTCAATATTTATCGCCTCCATCTCTCACAAACTCACATAAAATATTGATTTTGAACACCAGAACAATGTAATGTAACTCAATTAACGACTTGCTAGTATAAGTTCTTACGTAACATATGCCTATACATAATACCTTCACGTATTATTTGTAAACATTGATAATAATTGTGTGTACTAGTGGAAATCCCAAGCGGATGCCTACGAAGGACGCGTATATCAATTCATAACATCACCTCGTGGATAATTAATTAATTGTATTGCGAATATTTTATAATATATGTTTAATTACAATGCTATCTTCGAGTCCGTAGACCGACTAATTATTTTACTAATCAATGTCGGTACTCATAAAATTGATAATTTAACATGTTGGTAGTTCTTTGATATAATGTAATTGTGCGTTCGCACCAATACAAACTACTTTCCAGTTTATTATCAACTTATTCAAGCAGTTAGTTAGCGACAACTGCAAATATAACGTTGTTGAACAAACCTATTCATTTAGTTAGAGCAACGAAAGTGGAACTTTATAAAATTACTGCAATAACTCGTTGACGAACGCAAAAAATGTTTGTAATCGTGCGAACGCGGATGCTATTCTTGCAATTCCCAAGTGTGTCAACCTTTTAATACTTTGACGTCAATGTATTTAAAAGTATATGTTGAAGGGCATAAGGTCTCTTTTTACGCGTACGGACACTCATCACTACAAGCAAGGCAGACGCGCGTTCCATAGTTGCAAAAAGTACGTATAGAAAGATATTCGCAGATGTCCTTCCCCGTGACCTTAATGTTAAGAACAATATATATCACATGTTGTGTTTTAAGATAAAATACGACAAATATCTTTCATTAGCGATGTCCTTCTTCACTTTACTCATATATGTACGGTCAGCAGTCCCTTTACGCTTATATAAGTAGTTAATAAGAAATATTAAAATTGAATAGTTTTGATTACTATTCAATTGATATTCAGGCATGTAGGATTATTGTTAATGGCGCCTGCGATATTTTATTAGCAATAATTAAACTACGTGCATTAATTAAGATAAAATTATTTCAGGAGTTTCGACAAAATTCCGTTTTTTTTTTCTGTCAGTGACGTAATGAATCAAGTTTATTGATTATAAATTAAATATGTCTCGTATGTCGCTTAAATTGGATTAAGTATATACCAGTCACGACTCCGATACTTTAACCACGAAACAGTCTTCTGTTTCGCTTTTCTAATTCAATACGAGCGCCAATTTGTGTTCGTATACGATCCACCCGTATACGAGGAGGGTCCAAAAGTATGTCTCTAGACAGTGGCAGCCTTAAGGCTGAGGCTACACTACACAGCGAATTTCGAAGCGAAATTTAAACGATGTGATCAAAACAATAGAAAGTTTTTTTTCTGTACGGAGGCGGCAGACGAGCATACAGTCCACCTGATGGTAAGTAGATACTGTCGCCTATAGGCATCCGCGATACATGCCAACATTAGTCCAAAATGACAAACGATGGCACGCCCCCGCATGCGCTGCCTGCCTTTGGAGATTTAAGAATGGATTTGGAGAAGGGTTGGGAAAATGGGGAGGAATACGATGGGAATGGGCACTGACACATCTCACTCAATACAGAAACACATACGTACATTGGTGAAATAAGATAAACTGAGAAATGCAGTACATTTTAAGGTAGTATTCTGTGAGAGGGGTAACGTGGCCAGTCGAGCGCGCCCAGCGGCTATTGGATTGCAGCGTGCACTCTCCCCCTCAAAAACAATGTTATTCAATTTCACACATACCTACTCGAATTTTATGAGCATACGCCTACGTATCGTACGTAGAGTTGATGGCTACATTATCCCTCGAGACTTATACGAAGGAAATACGCGATTAATATAAAGTGATGGATATATTACACGAGCGTAAAAATCACGATGTTTATTCTATTTTTTAGGGATTTAGGAATAAGTATTTAAAGCACATAATTTCATAATTGCTCTGGCTACATCGTAAGCACAAGAGTTTTACGACGCTACCATGGTTGTAATAGAATGTAGCCACTTTACCGCTACTTTTTCGCTCTCTAACGTAGCCGCAAAACACTAAATTGTGTTCGCAATTCGCTATATAGTGTAGCCTCGGCCTAATAGCAAATATACCTATAGCCTATAGAAAAAAAAAAATACCAGACTGCGGAGTCTCTGGTTTTTTTTTTCTGTAAAGATGGTAGTTTGAAGAGTTTATATTGTCAATTGGATATTATTATATCTACTTACCAAATGCAACAAATTGATTAAACGTCGAATAAACTCTAGCGGAAACAACAAACCTTGCACTTTTTAATAGTGCATTAAACGTCATTATCGTTTAAACAAAACTCAGGGTAACAAAACTGAATAGCACTGTGAGGATTTTCTTTTCTATGCTAAAAACACCAATATGCGTTAGTAATTGTGCGGTGTTTGCTCATAAATCTCGCCTGTCTTTACTATAGTTAAAATCGGTTAAAAAAACTATCTAGCTGTAGTCTTTTGTACGGATACACGATAAAGCGCAATTGATACTGAACCTACAGCATAGTATGTAATGTTTATCTCACAATTTATCTTAGGTAAATGTTTATATAATTTTTTAGTTTACTTTATAGAATAAGTTGAAGACTTTTCGTTACTGTACATTATAGATTAGACACCCATTAAACAAATCTTACGTAGAGAGAAGAATTATAACTAATAAATAAAAATAAAACGACGTCTGTTTGTTTGAAATGCTTTCAAGCATCAGCGGATGGACGAATATAGTTGAAATTTTGTACGAACCTTCTTGGGGACCACGAAAAGCACATGGGGTACAAAATTAAAGTATCCGTGGGATAGTCAGCCAATATGTACAATCTACATGACTCAGCAGCGCTTCATTTTAATCCGTAGTTCCAGCTAATATATTATCAATACATATAATAAAATGGAAACCGTGTATGAACATTTAATATTGTTTGGAAAAATAAAATCGTTGCAGTGTACGATATATGGCTCAAAAACATTTTTTGGAATTCTCGTTTATCAGTCTGAACGTGCAAAAACCACTGGACGGATTTTAATGAAACTTGACATATTTATAACTTATGTGCAGGAGCAATATTTGGAGTATTTCTTACCCATATCTATATCTATACTAATATATCTTTACATAGTATAAAACAAAGTCGCTTCCCGCCGTCTGTCCCTCTGTATGTACGCTTAGATCTTTTAAACTACGCAACGGATTTTAATGCGGTTTTCATCAATAGATAGAGTGATTCCAGAGGAAGGTTTATACGTATAGTTTAATATTGTTTTAACGAAACCGAAGCGAAGCGAGGGCGGTTTGCTAGTACTTAATATAATAAAGTGCGAATTTTGTGAGTTTGTATGTGGAGGATAATCTCCGGCACCTATTTGAAAAATTCTTTCACCATTTGAAAGGTACATTATTCCAGATGGAGATAGGCTATATATTATGTGCAAAAAAATTGCCGGGTATGCAGCGCATGCGCGGCACAGCTATCAATTATAAACTCGAGAAATAACGTTGACTCTTTGTTTGATTAGTTTATTAAACATCAGTGTTTTTGCGCGTAATTTTTGTGGGGGGGTGCAGGGGAGGGCAGTTGCCCCCCTCTAGAGATTTGAAATTTAAATAAAATTAAAATCATTGTACCTACAATTCATATTTCTCCCATCCTCTCTCTTATCTTGCCCCCCCCCTGGCGCATTGGCTGGCGGCAGCCTTGATGTATGGCCTTAAAACGTCACGCTGGCCAAGCGGGTTGGCGAGTGCACTTACGTACCACCTCTAAGACTTAAGTCTTAGAGGTGGTAGTGCCTCAAGGTTTGTGGAAGCCGCTTTATTATACCTTAGTCGCCTTTTACGACACCCACAGGAAAAGATGGCATGATGGTATGGTATAAGGGACCCACACCACACGACACACCACATGTCGTTATTAAATATACTTTAATAGTGTTAATTACGAAGAAAACTTGACACTACTGTCACATTAAAAAAAAGAAAACATGGAGTACGCACACGAAGTCGCGCACATCGCCATACTAATAACATGTCCATGATGTTAACTTATTGCTTGTTTATTTTACGAGGTCTAGAAAGTCGCTATTAATTTATGTGTAACGTGTATCCCCACGCGTTGCTCAGCGAGTGTGACGACATTGAGGGTCAAAATGCGTCACGCACAGGACCCTGAATGCCGTACATTTTAATGTAACACGTTATTTTAACACGTGTAGTGAGACACGAGTTTATTCCGAGCAAGAGACCAAGTGTCGTTTGCTACTTTTAAGAGATATTAGCATTTTTGTTCAGGTTCATTACAAATTGTATCATGTACCATAATAAAATTGTAACAGGCCGATGTCTGTACATTATAGATATTGAAAAAAAAACTAATATGGGGGGTCTTTATTAGAGCAACAGAAGCCAAAAAAATTAGAAATTTTGTCTGTTTGTCTGTATGTTTTTACACGCATCACGTAAAAACTACTGCATGGAATTGAATGCAGTTTTCACCGATGTATTGCTAGAGGTCTAACTTAAAATATAGGCTCCATTTCACCGCAGGAAAATATCTTATTCCGATTGTTTTAAATTTAATAAACCGAAGCGAAGTGAGGGCGGGTCGCTAGTGTTTAATACAAATAAAGAATTTGGATTTTAAAAAGAAAAAAAAATTTGTAAACAATAAAGATATGTAGATATATAAAAATATAATAGATGTAAATTATATATATATACATCACATATTGTATCCAATGAACAAGCCCAAGTTCAGTGTGACAATTCTAATTTAATACTAGCTTTTATTTTTATTATTATTGAAAAGGTAAGTAATTATATCCGTAACGATTTAGATTTAAAATGTAACCACCAACCATGTAACTAGGTACTTACTTGATAGTATGTCAAATTCGTCATACTATCAACTTAAAGCGAAAAATTAGTTTCGTGTTCGATCGCGGAATCCGCGCGGTATGACCTTGTAAACGCGTGCTCTTTTACAAATGCATCTCGCAACGTGCAATTTCTGACAAAGGTGACAGCGACAATACATTGCATAACTCAGAGCTCAACTTACTCTAATTGCGTAGGTACCCTACTGATTTGTTTCATTATGTTTCTTCAAAGACGATCTGCCGTAAGAATAAATGTGGACTGGGGCCTAATCTCGTTAACATTTCCGAAATATTCTCATAAAAACATTTATTAAAATTGCAACATAAGGTGAATAATACTCTGTTACCGTACGGTGTCGGCCGGTTTTAGAATGGCATCAGCTTTCCTTCTTTCCTTGGGTGTAGTAATCTTTTACTGCCACAAGCGCTGAGAAACTACAACACCTCTAAAATAGTAGACTCGCCAACCCAGTGTGGCGTTCTATACTTAACTAGCAAAATCCGGCAGACGTTGTCCTGCCATAAAAGTTGATGTACTGCAGCGCCATCTAGTGGCGAATTATAACAAAGTCGATAGCTCGAAAATATTCTCAGTGCTCAAGTATCTATGTAAACCAATTTTCATGGCAATCGGTTGAACGGTATAGAAGTTGGTATGCTGCAGCGCCATCTAGTGGCGAGTTACAACAAAGTCGATAGCATAAAAACCTCCAAAAAGATACATATATGGGCCAATTTTCATGGTGATCAGTCAAACGGTGTCGAAGTCTATTAACATCAGATATACCAACATCCTCTTTTATATATATAGATTACTTAGCTATAATAATTATATGAAATGATAGAAATTAGAGATAGAGATTACATTAGACACGAGCTCATTTTCGCGCCCGGGTAACTGGCAAGTGGATATTTCAAAAGCAACACAACTCTACCAAGTAAATAACAAAAAAATATATAAACAAATGTTAGAATGATATTCCTGATCTATAAATAATCTATGAATGCTCTATACAATAAGCCTTAAAGACAGGTGGTCTGAAATAGGTATCTCCGTATAAATACTTACATGATTTCAACCTGTACCACTGATCTTTCACATAGTAAAATAACTTATCTGAAACATACACTGCTTTCGACATAATGTGCAATTATTAAATCGACAAAAACATATAAATAAGAACAATACCTCATTTTACTTGGATAGTAAGTCTCATGTCAGTATATCAGGATGGTGTAAATGCTGGTGTTATCAACAATTGGTTACTATTAAAATTCAAAATAAATTATGATACTTTATAAGAAAATATTTTTTTTTTTATTTAGATACATACCTATAGCAAGCGACAGTGCGGTTGAGGTATGAGTTTAGTTTAATTGCCTTAGTTTTTATTATTTATTTATTTAATATACAAGTATATCTATGTATAATACGATAATAAACAATAAATTAAAATTATCAATAAGTACCTATCAACCTCACGTTGTTTTTACATCGCTAAATGATTCCTTGAGACTGCACTCCCGCCCTGTCGTGTACTATACTCGTATCTACCATATCTTTATGCAATATGAAAATATTTGTTAAAAATTCTTGAAGAATCTTTGAATTAATAGTTATTTGTGACATTATCAGAGAAAAGGGACCTTATTGTCGGTGCTAGTTTCTCAGATATTGAGACTTTAGTGAAATATTAAAATGTATATATTTATGTATTTTTATTCCTTTACCTTAAGAAATGAGATATTAGAGCAGGTTTCTATTTAAACTGAAACTTAAAACAACAATTTTTCTTAATGGTTTATCATTTAAGATTTTAATATTAAGAGGTTGAGAATGCCCAAACGAAGATTTTGCATGCAATTGCAAGTCAAATAACTCGTTTCCTTAACTATAAAAGTATCAAGAGAAATTAGAATAATTCTCAAGTTATAATTTTGATAAAACTGTTGAATAACTCACGAAGTATGGTAAATATAAGTTCTGCATAATATATATATATATATATATATATAAGCTGTGCCTGGCATGCGTTGCAATGCCTTAGAATTTTTTTTTTTTTGCCGGCGTGCGCTACGTGTATCAGTTACATGTACAACTCACCAAAGTTTCATCGAAATCGGATGAATGGTTTAGAAACGCATAGAAGACGAACAAACAAACAAACATTATTTTTTAAATATTAGATATATATATATAGACGGAGAAAATTGCGATATCTACAAACTGGAAATACAGAATTCCAAACCATTGTTTCATTTTGGAGATATTTAATTAGTAATCAATTTCAGAAAGTTAATAAATCCATAAACAATTATTTAACTATTTATCTTGACGCTTACAAAAATACATTCTCGTTGTTAATAAATATGTAATAAATAAATAAATAAATATTTATATGTACATCAGTAGCCAAAGGTGCACAACTTCTGTATGATAAGAATCTTGACACATGTCTGATAACATTGATAAGAGTACCAGACTATATGAATTTATTTAATTTTTAGCTCTAGACAATTTCAGATAAATGTTTTTTTTTAATTTCCTGTACAATTTATGTAAATACTAGTCTTTTTCTCTGACTTTGCATAATTTTTAAATAACTGCTCAAGTTTTTCATCCTACCTAGATATAATATCATGATGACTTCATTATATTTTCCTGTGATATTATTCATCATCTAGAATCTAGTCTAGATAAATAATAATGATGATTCTTGCCCATTATTTTCAAAACTACTAGACCTATAGGTGTCAGTGGTGGACTAAGATCTTGCAGGGCCCGAAACTAAGAACGAAGGGGGCCCTTTTCAGGGATCAAAACTAAAGTTCAAAATTAAAAACCTTTTCCTTGTATATAAAAGAAGGGGCCGCTTCGAGGTTTGCGCACGGTGCTAACAAAACGGGGCTAACAAAACAGTCGGAAGATAAGGTAAAATAGTTTTATAATATGTCTCATCGCACCTTCCAATGTATCTCTCCGATCAGTCCAGGTTAGCTGGTGTAAAATGTCCTAAAGCTTTACCTTTTGTATGACAATGTGCAATAATGTTAGTTAAATAAATATAAAAAATACATTATTTTATTATATGTATATATATTGAAACAATACAAAATATTAGATATTAATATTAGATACTGATATATTATAGTAATCTCATTTATTACATGTTATATAGGTGTTTTGTAATTTATGAGTATTATGTGATACTCCTAATTTTCTAGATATTCATATTTTCGTAAATACAAAAGCTTTAATATGGGTGTTTGCATTATTTGGAGGTGAGCTTTGTAAATCAAATTTTACTAAAAATATATTTTTTTTAATTAATTCCCTGGGTTTTGATATTGTGCAGGCATTCTATTTTATTTTAATCCTGAACAGCTCAAAGTACTAATTCACAAATGGTAATTAAAAATTAGCATCAACTAGTTCACTCTGGTTCCTTACTAGAAACATGGACTGAATAAGATACTAATACCTACATCTGTTTAATCAAATTAAGGACATTAAGATGCATGTTATATAAAATTATTTTAATTTCAAAACTTATTTGTAGAGACATTAAGATACGTGTTATATAAAATTATTTTATTTTAATTGAAAAATTTAATTGCAGGGTTGGACAATGATTGTAAGCACATTATAGCATGCAAGGCAAGCAACTTGAAACATGCAAAGAGGATAATCCAACCTATAGTTCGATTTAACGGTGATTTACAGATTTTACAGTTTTGACCCGAAAACTGCATTGTTTATGATATATATAATACGTTAGTGTTTAGATACCTATGACTCATGGTTTGCGTCATTATCCATTTATGCTATAGATGAACTAGACAATAGATTTAGCCTATAAATGATGTTAAATCCAAAATTGGGTAAGGAATTAAAACAAAATGTTAAAATGCATTATGAATGTATTGGTTAAATACGAAAAAAGCGTACATATATTCTTGCAGCTACAGTGCATTAAAAAATCAGTTTCTCGTTTACTTGTGACGTTTGAGCCGTAATTGTTGATGCTGGTGTTTGCGAAATCATCACTGAACCTTTTGTAGCCATCGGAGGGTGAAGACGGGCTCCGCAAAGAAGCCATTTTTTAACACTAATTATAATTTGACAATTTGATTATTTGACATTTGTTTTTTAAGAGTTTTGGCTTGGATACTGCGTCTTTTAGCTTTGATATTTGCTGTGGTCCGTGAACATTTTTTAAAGGATTGACATTTGATTGAAAATTGACTGCTTTTTGAAAAACAAATAAATACACCTCATCCCATTATTCGCATTAAATAAAATAGCAATAATACTTCAGCAATACAACGGGGTAATGCCACCAGCCTTAGAATATACTTAGACAAGCTATGTATACTCTAAGCCGCCTCCGATGCCGCCAGCATAATGGGTTTAAATATCTAAACAATACTCAAATAAATATTAGTTAAGACACTATATACATAAATACGGTAACATAGACATATATTTAATACGGCATCATTATACGGCTATCTATGGTATCATACGGCATTATGATACCATAGACGAAGCTGATTACTTGTCTATATATGACGTTTCTGACGTTTCTTTCTTTTTCGTGATTCCGGTTTTAATGTGAGTCTCTTGTTGTTTTTATTTGCAATAAATCCAACTAAATTACGAATAAATTGTAACATTTTTGCAATTATGCTTTTGATTCAAAGTTTATTTCCTATAAACTAGTGAATCTGTGTTATATTTTTTAGAACCAGTTCCGAACTACATGAATTTACTCTGTTGAAATTTGACGTTTAGTTGAGCTAGTGAAAACTATTTTGTGGTGATATCTTCACTTCTGTGTGGTATCTTCGCAAGGGGACGTTCTTGCAGTATTTTACTTGTTTTAATGCATAAACCGAAGAATTTTAGTCATTTATTTGTACACCGTTCTGGCACTAAACATAACCTATTTAACAATCAGGTGGAGTTTGTTTAGAGGTTGTATTGTTTGTGCAGATCACACATGGCTCCAGTACAGCCCAAACCGTCGGCAAAGCCCGCTGGGAAATCCGCGGCCCCGCCCGCTGCGAAACCCGCGGCCTCGCCAGCTGCGAAACCCGCGGCCTCGCCAGCTGCGAAATCCGCGACCTCGCCAGCTGCGAAACCCGCGACCTCGCCAGCTGCGAAACCCGCGGCCTCGCCAGCTGCGAAACCCGCGGCCTCGCCAGCTGCGAAACCCGCGGCCCCGTCTGCTGCGAAACCTGCGGCCCCGTCTGCTGCGAAACCCGCGGCCCCGCCAGCTGATCGCGTCAAGAAGGCCAAAGTTGGCAAACCTAGGAACTATGACTTGGGAAATGGTATAGTGAGGTTCTCCAAGACACGAATGTTCCATAAAACTGTAAGTACACACTGATTACTAATATTTTAACATTTTTGTAGTAGGCTAAAATGGACCATGTAGAAAGTTTTGTTTACATATTTCTAAAATGTGGTTACAGTATTTGATACAATGGCTTAAGAATGTTTTTCTTAAAAGAACAATACTATTATGCACGCACAGATAAAACCTTGTATTTATATTTGTATAATTATAATTATTTTTAGGCTTATAATTGAGCGACAAAAATGTATTAAATGAGCAGCAAATAATGATTAACAAAATACCATTTTTGAATAACTGAACTAATTTTAAATTACTAAGAATATCATCACAAAGCCATTAATTTTTGTCACCACAGAACTCTTGACCTTTCAATTTGCTGCCATCCATTTTATGTATTTTTTCTAATTATTTATCATTAAAGAAAGTCAGTGAATTGAGTAAACAAGCTGTATAAATCTTTTCATTCATACCCAAACCTTATGAATATAATAATATTCATTAGATCCAGAAAAGTTGTGCCTGTAATTGTTATCTAATTGTTAACTCATTCACAATTCCAGGCTAAGTACAAGTTTATAGGCAAAAAGAACCCGAAAGCGCCCAAAGTGAAGAAACCCACAGTGGTGGTGAAGCAGATTGGCGGAGAGAAGAATGGAGGTACCCGTACTGTTCTGCTCAAGCGCAGGAGGGCCTTCTACCCCACACAGGACAAGTAAGTTGCTTGTTTTGAATAGCTTACTCTTCTAAAATGCAAGGGCTGGGCAAATAAATATTTTGATCATTCTTGGCTTAGATGGAGTGGTTTGAAACTAGCCTTCATGCATTCTGCAAAAGATAAGCCTTTCTTTACTGATCCTATTATGCATACATGCATAATACAGTTCCATCAAACATTGGTGTTGCTGTCCTGATCAGTTTCACATCGAAGGCCTCCTCCAGTCCTCCACAGTCTAGTCCCGAGCCTTTCTCCCCCCATATTGCACATTCTCTTGTATCCCAGTAGATACTTTTATCATAATTTACAAAATCTATCTTAGGCCACTGCTTGAATATACAGTTCATAGGGAACCCATATTTCCCAAAGGACAGAAATTACCCTACCTTTTTGTTCTATTTGTCCTTTCCCCTTATCATTTAATATCTGTAATCTTTGTCTGCTTCCTATATCAATAAAAGTTTGCAATCTGTACAAAGCGCTATAAATTTGTCATTCCGGAATCCAGATTCATGTTGCTGTACAGACTGCCTGCTCATCTGCCGCCTGCTTATAACAAATGGAAGCCTATTAACAAATAAGACTTCAACTGATGCTTATTGGCCAGTACTGTACTTAGATTATAACTTGTGTGATGCATGTTCAGACGGACACAAAAAAAACAGAATTTGTTGTTTTAGATTTTACATTCTGTATCATTACACTACATTACATTACACTGCAAGTACTTCTTTACAAAATATTGTTACGATTTTACTATCATGTATGAGATTGCACAAATGGCATTTTGCTAGTCGGGTGGACTATTATTATGAATGTTTAATACAAAAATACACATTTAATTATTTCTGTGTCCTCCCTCAGAATCGCCACCCGTCCCCACCACAAGACATTCAGCAAGCATGTCCGCAACATCCGGCCCAACCTGGTGCCCGGTACCGTGTGCATCCTGCTCGCAGGCAGGCACGCTGGAAAACGAGTTGTGCTTGTTGGTGTCCTACGTAGTGGCCTACTGCTCTTCACTGGACCATTCGCTGTAAGTGAATTATAAATATTTTGCATTTCTGTTTTTCTTTTTTTACTATGCATCTTTTGAATAGCAAAATAATAATAATTGAATAGCTATTTGCGAATGTAGGGACAAATAATTTTATTCACTATTCACAAAGACAATTAGTGCCTAACCACTACTACACAGGCATTTGTAAAATTAGTAAGTAATTAAATTTTTATTTCAATTTAATGTTTTAAGACAATTAGTATTTTTAAGTTCAATTTAAAGCTAGGTTCATGATTGATTTTAAAATTAATATTGATAAGTACTTCTCTTTATAGAAAACTTTTACCTTCTACTCACATTAGTAATAGCCTAGTGTCTGTTCGGGGAATGAGAGGTGATATGAGTTCACGCGCTGCGCGGGCGCAGATCACCCGGCGAGTCTTCCATCGATCCTTGTGCGGTGTACGGTAGCAATTTGTTTGTTGTGCAAGTAGGCTCCACATTTTTTGAGACCTTGGGATTCGCGTGTGTAATGATTATTGGTGGATTTAATAGTGTAGTGTACCTTGCACAGGCGTCATTAAACGCCTCCCTGTTCAGCAGTTCCTTCCAGTTCTTAATTTTTACTCCACATATTGCGGATAATAGAGTCCGTTAAAATCTTTAGTCTCTGCTAAACATTCTAGCGTATTCTTCCATCTTTCTTCCTTTACGTGACCATCTTCACAGCTCGATTTGCCCCTTTTAAATTCAGCAACCCACTAAGCGAACTCAAGATAAAGCATCAGCCCCTAATGTCTGCTGGATGTCCAAAAATATACTTCCTGTACATTTTTTCAGACAGGTATTTTATTACTGCACGTAACTCTTTTTTCCATAATTGAATGTTTTTAACAACTCCTTATACACAAAATAATTAACTGACAAAGAGTAGTAGATCAAATCAAGTGACACTTTACATAAATATTGTGTGATAGTGATTCCTAAACTAAAATGAAAAC
Organism: Sesia bembeciformis; assembly: GCA_943735995.1. Lineage (NCBI taxonomy): Eukaryota > Metazoa > Arthropoda > Insecta > Lepidoptera > Sesiidae > Sesia > Sesia bembeciformis. The sequence continues at coordinate 1,267,873 of OX031045.1, read as the reverse complement.
TAAACAAATATTCTAAAAAATAATTTTAGAAATATTCCTTCAGAAAATGACAAATACGAATAATCAGATCATACCTATTTTTTACTAATAAACAAACTAACTGCTAAGATATTGCAATAATATGCTGGTTCCTGATATACAGGTTTCCCTAGTTTGATGGTGGTGTAGTTACCTCACCTTCTCGGATCGAAGTGGATGTAACGGGTTTTGAACTGTCATTATAAAAGGATAACGGAACTTCATTTTGCGTTGTCAAAACTATGAAATAAGACCCTGTTTTGCTAGGACAGATTCAGTAGGGAGTGTACCATAACAACAATTTCTCATAACAAAGTTAGTTCGCGTCACAGGGTGTAATATGGAAACTTTTGAAATGGAATGACTGACTCCTATGTCTAATTATGAGATTATAACTTTAACTATTCCTATCAGAAGGATTTTATTCATTTTTTACTCCTGATGCTTGATAAAGTCACTGTTAACAATCTAATAGATACATTATCTGCCAATTAAATCTAGCTGATACCGACTTTCTAATATATCCTGATACCTTATCAGAAGGTGGTGAGAATCCTGACTGTGGTATGGCAGTTTTTTTTATCAAGTGCATACTGACTTGTAATATTTATTTATACTGATGTTTGTTTCACAGTTCAACTCGTGCCCGCTCCGGCGCATTCCCCAGCACTACGTAATCGGCACCTCCACAAGGGTGGACCTCGGGGACTTCATTCTGCCCGCACACCTCGACGACACATACTTCAAGTTGAACAAAAAGAGTGTGAAGCGCTCCGTCAAGAGGAAAGAAGGCGAAGACATCTTTGCTGTTAAGAAGGAGGTGAGAATCATATAATTTCCAATAAGCTAAGCTGCCAGCTATAAAGTCCTCTTATACAGAGGTAAATAAAATTTTTTTCTCACCTTAATATTACTTGAAAGACCTGAAAGCTTCTTCATATTTACTATAGACGATTTTTTTTAAAGTTTAATAAATATAATAAATATGTGCCAATATTGATTAATAACTTGTTGCCATCTTGTAGATAGTGTCATGATCCCATGTGGCTAAAGATGATGGGTGTTCTGGTGTTATCATGGTGAAAGATCACACCTTCTGTTTATCAGTTAAGGCCGTTTTGTAGAGGTTTTGAGTACTGTTTTGTCTTTTTATAACTAGATTTAGTACCATAAGGGGTCGTTCAAGTATTACGTAAGCACCAAAGGAGGGTGGGGGGGTCTTTGCTTTGCTTATTTTGACATGATGACATGGGAGACAAGAGGTACGTACGTATTTCGGTAGTTAGTGAGATGTGCCAGAGCCCATTCCTATCCCATCCCTCCCCATTTTCCCAACCCTTTCTCCAAATCTATATCTCCATATCTCCAAAGGTAGGCAGCGTATCCGGGGGCCTACCAACGTTTGTCATTTTGGACTGATGTTGGCATGTATCGCGGATGTCTATGGGCGACAGTATCCACTTACCATCAGGTGGACTGTATGCTCGTCTGCCGCCTTCGTACAGAAATTTTTTTTTTGTTTTTTAGCACTTGGAAAACATTATTTATTGATTTCAGAGTTGCTGCATATTCCCCTTGTCTCATACTCTACTTTAGAGGTGGTGTCGTGAGTTCCTCGAGGCTTATAGTAGTGGCTTTTTTATGGTTGTATGTAACATTATTACATAATTTAGTTTTTAGTGCTCGGAAACCATTATTGGTTCCTGTGCCACTGCACATTCCCTTGTATCTCATATTCTACTGGATAATTTTCTAAAAAATATCTTATTTATTTCCAGAAATACGCCCCCTCGGAGCAGCGCAAAAAGGACCAGAAGCTGGTGGACGAGGCGGTGATCAATGCGATCGGCAAGCGCCCCGACAAGAAGCTGCTGCGCGGCTACCTGAGGTCGGTGTTTGGCCTGCGCTCCAGCCAGTACCCGCACAGAATGCACTTCTAATTATAAGATAAAATGTTAATAAACACATGACTACACTCTTGCGTTTTATTTTGAAAAAATAGTTTAGATATCTATCTTAAATTACAACATAGTTAAAACTAACACATTGTAATCTATAAAAGAGGTTGTTATCCCTAAAAGCGATGTTTGCCTTGTATTATATGCATAAAGTATAAATTCCGAATTAGAACACAACCCGTATCACTTGCGCTTACTACTGTGGCCAATGACGCTGTGCGGTTCATAAATCACCGTTTCTTGCAGTTTCTACTGCCCAGTGAAAATGACATTTCTATTCATTTTTTTATTTTTACATATTTCTTTTGGATACTGGCATAGCAATTTCTCCATACTAAATTATAAAACGGAAGTCCTTGTCCATTCCCGTCGTAATAGGAGTCACTCGGTAAAGTGATGGTAGGTTTACTGAGGACAGAGTTGGATTCCTGTTTAGAACACAAAAAATGCAGTCTCACCCTTTTATTTAATTATCATAAACATTAGGTACTTTGAAGTTAATTAAATATCACTAATATACCACAAAACTCAACTTTACTTCTCGGGTTACCGCCAAAAAAGTCCCTTCTTAATGCGTTCAGTGGCGCGGGGGCAAGAGAGATCAAGAATAGGTTCGCTTATTTTCAGAACTAGCCAGAAGCTAGTGGACGAGGCGGTGGTCAAGGCCTTAATTTTAGAAAATAAAACTTTCATTTTGCAAACTTTCACAAGTTTGCTGGTACAAAAAATCGAGGATAATCACGCCTTTTGTATATATTTTCTTTTGTGACTGTTTTTATCATTTGTGTGTACAATAAAATAGGTATATAAATAAATAAATAAACTGGTTTCATAGTAGTATTTGAAAAGATTAAAAATATTCACGTTATTATAATAATAGGTATACGTTTTAGATACAATTATCTTTTTTCTTGACGCATTCAGTTATGTTGTAGTTTAATAGGTACTAGTTTTGGAAGCAGAAAAAGTAATCGACATAAACACCAACAGTCCTAGGTATAGAATTCATTTTTTCTGCATGCAACAAGTATTACAGCGTGAGATTTTTAAAATTTTCCGCTCATGTCCATTTCTTTTATCATACTACTTAGGGACGAAAGTAAGGTGAAAAAAATGAAACTAAATTGTGTAAATATTTGTTTATTTGATTCATTTGTACTTGGTGTTGCTGGCGGCAGCGACGGGTCGCTGTCGGGCCGACTGGTTGCGTCCTCGTGTCGCACCCACGTGTTTCTCACGCCATTCCGCTTCCAGCTTAGCGTATACGCCACCTGTCGGTGCAAATGGTTAAGTTTCAACAAATAACGAACATTACTTAGGAGACCATAGACAACACGAGTTCGTGAAATTGTATGGAAATCAAGGGTGTCGTCGGGTTAATCTATACTAATATGATAAAGAGGTAAAATTGTGTGTTTGTAGGTATGTTGGGGGGTAATCTCTAGACCTACTGAACCCATTTCAAAAATTCTTTCACAAACAGGAAGCTACATTTTCCATGTCTAATATAGGCTATATTTTATTTTGAAATTTTGATGAAAAATTTTTTTTTTATAAACCGAAGCGAGGGCGGGTCGCTAGTCAAAGTTAAACGAAATATCTCCATTGACTCGGTTCACCACATTTGACTGCTTTATAGGGCAATTAGACATTTTTATGTTTTATAACAACGACTTGCTAGCGAAAGGGGTCGGAACAGACTGAACGAGAGGCACGAGAAATAGGAGTTTAGCGCCAGTTTCAAGCACGCGATGAACGGACAGCTTGCGTTATTTATTCTCTATATGAGATGCAATATACCTTTTCAAAGATAATTAGTCTTTAACCGTCTGGTATTTTTTTCAAAGACAATTAGAGGTCTTTAACCGTCGGTTTTTTTTCAAAATGTTTAATTTTTTTTTGTCTTTCTATAAATAGTTGATTGCCACCACATCCAATCCTATTGAGTATAGAGTATAATGGGATAAAGAAAACTTTATAAATTATATTCTTTACCCTCATGCCATCTCCCAAGGAAGAAGATAAGATGTAAAAAGATTATTTAATTCCTGAAGCCTGAAAGGAGTAGGTAAATAGTGGGGTAGGTGAAAGGCATGGACGTAGCCACGGTGGGGCAGGATGTGGCGCTTGCCCCCTCCCCACTGGCATAGTGAAGAATAAGTAACAGACTCTGAATTACGCCACCTCTTTTTAAATTATAAGATCATTGTTTGCATCGTCCCACCCTAGATGAAATTGTTTGATTTTGCCCCACCCTGGATAAACTACGCCCTTGGTGAATGGGCTACTGAAAAAAACAGCTAGAATGTAAATTCCAGATGTGGCATTAGGTCGGTCAATGAGTTGCACATAGAAAATTGATAAAACGTTCTTTTAGACACAGATGTATTTACTAAGACGCTCCCATCATTGGGAACGGTCTTTTTGTATCTAGAAATTATACTGTACTGTGTATAGGCTGTAAATACGAGTAAACGGAGAAGCTGGTATCAAAGCTTTAATAAGGAATTATAGGGAATAAATTGGGAGTTATGGGAAATACAAGTTCTTTCCCACGAGTCTTCCATAATCTTGCGTATTTATAGTGTCGAGCGTTTTGCTTCTTAACTGTCGTTGTCTAGGTGTGTATAGTTATTTCATCTCACAAAAACGGGTTACGCTTAGTAGCGGTTGTACTCGTCCATGTACCACTACTAAGCGTAACCTGCCTTCGTGAGATGAAGGAAGTATACCTGGCAGTGTTTTGTTAGCGCCCGCCGATAGCGCGTGTCGGCGAGTGAGCGTGGCGCGCATCTGTCTCGCGGCGCGCTCCTCGAAGCGCCGCTGCCCGTCCTGATTGCTGCGCGCCGACAGACTCGCGATCCATTGCCGGCCAGCAACGCGCACGCGTCTGCAAATCACAGTATAAACCCGAGTTAGATATAAAACGGGGCGAAACGAATAAGTCATTGACTCACAGCAAGATGGGAGCGAGATGAACAACCGTAACCGTGCACATCGTTTTGTGCATGAGGTATATATAGCCTTAAAACGTCACGCTGGCCAAGTCGGTTGGCGAGTCCATTGTTTAGTTATCCGTTAGTTGCCTTTCACGACACCCTCGGGATGAGATGAAGTGGTGCTATTCTAAAACCGGCCAACACCACACGACTCTATTAGTAAAATAAATATTCTGGAAATATAAAAAACGGCGTTCGGGGTGATTTGGCATTCGTGATATTAAACATTCTAAACATATTGAAAAACTATATTTTTTTTAGTATTACTCGTGTGTTTCTTCAATTTTCCATTTTGGCAATAAATTATCATTTTTTCGAATTAATATTTTCGTGTTACATCGTAAAAGAACTAAAATTCAAGCCTACCGTATATCTTCACATAGAAGCGTCCCGCGTGGATACATATCGCTAATGACGTTTTAACAAATACATCTCTCCACTGCTGGTTATAGGCTTCAACCAAGACCCACCACTAGATACACGATCAAAAGCTCTTTCATCCATCGATTACCGGCGAACTTCTTCATGTCGTGGATGCATTAGACCAGAGGGCATTTCCAGAGGTTGTTTTCCAACACAAAATACGTTGGTACTGTAACAGATGAGACTGTGAGCTGTGTCAGTTTTAGGAATCTTTGGTTCTCCGCCGAATTTCTTCATTCCAGATTTTATCCCATAAAGACACATCGAGCTCTTTCCGTCAGTGGCGAATACCCATCAGTTATACTTCAATAGGCTTTAACCAGTATCTAAATTGACCTAGACCTGTTATGCGCGTGAGTCGGCAGCGGCCTCGCAGCGCGGCGGCGACTAGTGGCCGCCTCCTCGTCGCTGCGCTCGCTGGCCGAGCTCTGCTCGCTCTCGTCCGAATCAGACGAGGACTGTTCGTCGCAAGCGTCAACGGCGGAGTCGCCAGCGCCCGGGGTGCCTTTCTTTGGATAATCACGGTAATGTGTCGTCATTTAAACTTTATATACTAGCATCTGTCTACAACAATGCCGTAAATGTATCGTCTAACCCCAGCAAGGGGAAAATTGATAAAATGAGAGATCATGATTATAAAAATGATTAATTTATATTATTATATCATACCATCATAGCATAAACATTATGAACTACAATGTACCAAAACACTTCAAATTTGATAGTTCAAAAAATTAATTATTTTTGTGCAATTTTCAATTCAAGAATCACTCGTATAGACAGCGTAGTGTAAAGCGAGAATTTCGTGTCTGCTGTGAACTTATTTTTTTACTAAAACTTCAACCTTCTAAGGTATCTAAATACCTGCTTATTTTTAGCTACGATTTTAGTTTAGCGTTTCTCATACCTCCTTAGTGATATTGTCTAACTACTTTCAGTGTAGGATAAAGTTTATGGGGGGCCCGGGGCTCATACCTTGTTTTTAACTGAAGACCCCTCAAGAAGCGGGCCCCGTCTTAATCCGGCACTGACTACTTTTAGCTCCTACATAAATTATCTAAAAGTAAATGATGGCAAACCCAAGTAAATACCTAAATTGGTTTAATCACTTTCATTAATATATTTACTAACTACGTACACTACATGGGCGAGTTCCAAAATGTGAAAAGATTCAAATGTGCTCTTTGACCATGTGCTCCAATACTGCGACTCTTTCCGTATTATGAAGTTAGAAAAACAGTTGTTATCAACAACACCACTGAATCATAACGCTGCACTGTCGTTCTGTATGGGGTGGGCGGGGGGGTTGAGTGCACGTAGCAATCCCACAGCCGCTGGCGACACTCAACTGGCCACGTTACGCGTCTCTCACAGAAGACTACCGTAATGTATCAACTCCCATGAAAAAACGACACCACTAGCTACACCACTGGCAGTGTCGTTGGGAATGTCGTCGCATTGGTTTAAAACTAATCCCAATGACACCACTAGTGTACAGCATTGTGGTTCAGTGGCAACAGTTCAATTGTTTCGTTGGTAACAAAAGTAGAAAAAGATGTAATTACATTGTAAAAGATCGATTTTCGTATATTTCGAAACTCGGCCCGAATTTGTTCGGGAAGTGACAAAAAATATATCAATGAGACCACAGATATATGGGGACAGATAACGCAAGCTGTCCGTCGCGACGTGCAGTGCCGGCTTTACCTATGATGCAGGGTGTACGGCGCACACGGGCGTAGGGTCTTAGAGCGTCGCTCGCGACGCCTCCAAAGAGCCTATTAGAGGGCACCAGGGTATTAATTGCACCCGAGCGCTACATGGGCTAGAGCCGGCGCTGGCGACGTGCCAGACCTTGGCGCAAAACTCCTACACCTCGCGCTGCTTGTTCAGTTTGTTCCGATCCGCGGCGTTAGCAAGTCATTGTTACAAATCACATAAAGCTCCTAATTGCGCTTTAATCAATTGTAAAAATTCGTCAAAACTGTTGAATCCGAGTCAAAAGAGATGTTTCGTTTCATCAGTTTTCCATCACATCATTAAAATTTACTCATAACGAGAGACGCTTTGTTTTTCAATTTCACGAACTTGCGTTATCTATTATATCTATGAAAGAGACATATTCCATACCCTCAATTATAAAAAAAAACTCTAAAAGCAGGTTTTCTACTCTAACTTCTTCCTGTATAGGTTCGATAAGTACTAACTTAAAATACTAGTCTAGAATCTAAATAGATAGATACCTACCGGCCACATTCAGTCCGTTCCACCGAGTACTCGTACGTCCTTACTACACTTATTGTACTAGTCGGCAATTAAAAGACAAAAATGTTATTTTCGAGTTAGAAAATTCTCGAAAACTAACAACCATCATGTTGATTTGAGACTTGTCGTTCGGGCATAGTAAAAAAAACAAGTAGGTCATCTTTATACGCGTACAAGTCTCGGCTTGTGTGCGTACTATGTTCTTATGATCAACTAAAACATTGGCAAACCGAGTTCTCGTATGATTGGCGCTAGACCGACCGATTGGCGCAGTTGGTAGTGACCTAGAATGCTGTGCAAAAGATCTCGGGTTAGATTCTCGGTCGGAAACATTTGTTAAAAAAAACAAATGTAATATGTCCTGGTGTGGGTGTGTGTTTGTCTTTGTATGTGTCTCTGGACCCACGACACGAATCCTAGTATAAGCTATTGAGTGGTGTTATACATATATTAAAAAAAAAAAACGATTGAAAAAGAAACAAACTTTGTTTTACGTTCTTAAACGAGTTGAGGTTAATTTTAAAGTTCATTTTCGTTGTTTTAACTGAATGAATAGGTTTGTTCTGCAACGTTACATTTGCGGTTAGCGATACCTAACCGTTTATTAAATAAGTTGATAATGAACTGCAAAGAAGTTTGTATTTGGTCGACTGCTGGAATGACATAATACTAATAGCCATTCGCTAGGTATTATTGCTTTTATCACTATTGACACGAAAAAACAGAATCTCATTTTCACTATGGGGCCGGGCCGTGCAAGTATTACGTAAGAAGAATTTTAGTAATTTTTAACCCCCCCCCTGTCAGCGAAAGTAAGCAAAGCTCTTCCCCCCCCCCCTATGCTAACGTAAGCATTGATATATTTTTTACAAAATCTGTTCAAATTTCTTTATTTAATCAGAATCTACTAAATTTTGAAAAATAAATAAATATTGCTGACGTAATCGCCATTCAGACCCCCCTCGTCCCCCATGTCATCAAAAATAAGCAAAGCAAAGAACCCCCCCCCCCCCCCGAGCCCCCCTTTGGTGCTTACGTTATACTTGAACGGCCCCTATGCCCTTGTGTTATTTACCATATAAAGAATCGGTAAAAAAAATCGTTAGGACATATTGCATCCCCGCACCTCAGCGTCAATACGAACTAAATATATCTTCGTTGAAAATCAGTAGTTCATATTTAAAAAAAATATTGGTGTATAGATCTTACAAAGGTAAAGACTCGTACGTCTCTCATAAATTACACGTATAACAAATTTGGTAGCGATTCGTTAATTGTTGCACGAGTTACAAACAAACAATTAACAATTTAATGATTTTGTGTTGCATGTATAAGTCGCACACGCAAGCATGCCGTCACGTGACATTCATATATCCACGAAGATAACTTACTTGTCTTTTCCTACTATGGCTGGGGTGGCTTACCTTGATTTTGAGAGTGTCTTCTTTAGGTTGGGCGATGGAGAGAGGCTTGGAGTCGCTGCGGTCGCACTCCGGGCGGCCACCAGCGGCCGCAGTGACCGAGCTGGCTGCCGCAGTGGCCGAGCCGGCGCCGGCGCCGGCCACCGCGAGTGACGGCGAGCCGGGCCGCGCGGCCGCTGCGCTCACGCGGGGGAACGCTACTTTATAGCTTGTACCATCGATCAACCAAAATACATAGATGGATCCTAATTCCTTGTGACGAAACTGTGTACAGATCTTGCACGAAAACACGATCTGTAACGTGCTGTGATATAGGTGTTGATTTTTTTTAAAATTTTGAATGTTTTTGAAGCCTTGTGGTGTTGAATAAGGCTAATAAAAGCAATATAAGGTTATATCTACATACATTACGCAATATAGATACTTATAATAATTAATATACATAAATAAATAAGACCTAAGTAGAAAAAATGTAATACGATTATCTAGCAATATAGTGAATTGTTTAGTAAAGATATACTTAATGTCATTAGTATTTCAAAGGAAAATAACAGCTCCATATATTTCTTTACACTGACTCGTGACATGTTCATAAAGTTTTGTATTTATCTCGTAATAAAGTGTGCAATTAGAGGTGCGGTAATTCACGGACGTGGATGACGCGGTCGTGTTTCCGGATTAGCCGATGGCCAATGTTTTCGTAATTTATCTGTACATGAGTGATGCCAGTGGTACAAATATAATGTTACTGTCGTGACAAATGAGTAGGTATAGTAATAATTACTTTTTAAGTCTTAGATTATTTATTAACTTAACCCATTATCGTAAAATATACATATTAATTAATTAATACATTCTTAATATAATTTCGATTTCTAAAGAAAAGTTTAGTTTTTCAATTATTTTTATACTTATTTCTTTTTTTTTTACATTGCATCGTTTTTACATCGTTACGTAAAAAATGTCGACAACACATTCTTGGTAGTTTTTTGTCGCCAAATGACGGACTGAATTGACAATAGGCAAATTTGACCGCCTTGCAAATGTCTCGCTTTTAGAGCCTTACTGCTACATCTCTGTATTTTGGCATTGATCGATGGCTTGTGTTTACACTTGGTCACGTACAGTCAGCAACACGCTAATCCAATTTGCTAGCGTTTTACCTACCGATTGCTGTAGGTAGGCACTTTGATATTTATAATGAAACTTACCACATTTAATGTCACATTTTTAGAAGCAGCTTTAATTCCTTGTATGTTTTTTAAATCTTCATTAGGTACATTTTAAGCGACTGTAGCGTATTATTTTCTAAATTTTACCAATGAAATGTGTTGTTACTTTAAATTTTCGTGTATTTACAGTTTCTAGCATTCCATTTTAACAAGCATTATTTACATTGCTGCTAGCTGCTAACAGCATTATTTACAGCATAATTCAGTTTCGATATTCTAGCTCCAGATATAGATATATTGGACATCTAATATTGGTCGTATCTTTATAAAAATAATGGAACTTTGTTATAAACTAAGTCTGTTCCATCTTTCTTTTCTTCCGTTTACCAACGGAACGAGTTCAGGAAATAATGACTAAGCCATTTTTACATATTTTTTTTAATAAAAAAGGGCGACAGGCCAGCATACAGTCCACCTGATAGTAAATGGATACTGTCGTCCATAGACATCCGCGATACATGCCAACATCGGTCCAGAATGGCAAACGGCGACACGCCCCTGGCGCATACATCATATAATAAATAGTACAGTATCTTTTCTCATATATCACTTCAAGCTTTCACACGATATGATACGATAAAATGAAAACAAAGGGAACGGACTTCCGTATTTTAAAGACAAACTGCAAGAACACACTGCGCATGAAAAGTGCGACTAAAAACATGATATTGTTCTGAGTTGAAAATTAAAAATGCAACTGAATTACTTTAGTAATGTCCAATCTTCTATATGTTAATATGACAACTAACCGCCTGGACATCTTGAAAGACAATACAGACGCGTACGGACAAAAATTCGACTTTTTTTTTTTCAACCAAAATGAATTTCTTTATGAATTTTAAAAGAATGAATTTTAAAAGAAGACATTCTTCCAGAACGATTGTTTGAATCCACAAATAGTTATGTAATTCGCATTTTATCCTCAGTCCATGTCAGTTACGCGGTGTGCGGATTTGGTCCGCAACGAAATAAAAAACGCAGTGTGTTAGGAGCCATCCATAAATTACGTCATACGAATTTTGGAGCCCCCCCCCCAGTCCTTGTCACAGGTGGTCACATTTGTGTGATCCCCCCCTCCACCCGGAGTGTTACCTCACATATTTTACAATTTTCAATTTAGAAATTATTAAATTAAAACAACCTTATAATAATATTGATAGAGTTGATAAAGTTTTAAAGATTTTCGTTACAGTTGAAGTTTTGTTTTAATACTTTAGATTTATTCATGTGACGTCACGAAGCTTACGACTCGTAATAACTTGTCACACGATGTCACACTTTGTTGACCCCCTCCCTCCCCCTTAACGTGTGACGTAATTCATGGATGACCCCTTATTAGGGTGTCTTATTTATCAAGCGGATTTGATCAGGCGTGCAGTTTTGCTCCGTATTCGCGAGCTCGTCCGTGGAGCAAGTGTTAAATCTTCAATTTTTTATCGTTTGTAAACCTTACTAACGCATACACATTTACTGCTTTTTGTGTGAAGATTGTAAGGTTCTCAATACGACATTAAGGGCGTTTCTTAATTCTCTACGAACTAAGAACGAAAAAGACATTCGATACAAATGCGATAATAACGATTGCAAAGGTAGAAACCGCTATGGCGTCAGATTGTCGTCTGTCAGTACACTTGTGTAGCGATGTGTATGTCTCACGCGATTAAAAAGAAATCCGCACGCACGCAGATAGTCTCGGCTGATCTATATCAAAACCCAGCAAGAAACAAATTTAGAAAAAATAAAAGTTTCTTAATAAAATTGAGAGTGCACGCTGCAATCCAGCAGCCGCTGGGCGCGCTTGACTGGCCACGTTACCCCTTTCTCACAAAAAACTACCTCGAAATGTACTGCATTTCCCACTTTATCGTATTTCCCCAATGTAAATACAACACGATCGGTCTGCAATCCGCATCTAGAGCAAAACAGCACGCAGAACCAAATGCGGTCGACAGGAGCGTTCTCAATCTACCATCTACTGGACAACATTAAATATCTCACGGTTGAACTTGTTGTTACTGGTGTAAAGCTTCCCCAGCAAACCGAGCGGTTGCCGTGGCGGCGCTAGCTGGATACCCTCCCACCAGAACACTTCCTTACACTGAAGCCGCCCGCTACCCTCCTCGCTGGCCTCTACCAATATACGTAGAATTGAAATAGTAACGCCCAGGGCCGGCGGATAATGTGGGTATAGTGGGTAGCTGTACCCACTCGGAATTTTCCGACTGGGTAAAGTACCCACTCGGATTTTGACGAAAAGTTACTGATGTCACTAGACATGGGGATTTCCTCCTCTCTCAAAAAATCCATGTCTAGACGCATTTTCTTTCTTTGTATCTTATTTTACTTAAAATTATATCCCGGCCTCATTGTTATTTTGAGCCACTGTCTAATGTACCTATTGTTAGAGATATCTATCGAGTCCAAATGGACAATTGTGCAGAATTGAAAGCTAACAAATTGAATAGATCATCCGGTCAATTGTTATTCAATCACAATTAATGTTTGCACCAACGCATGAAAAGTTCATAAAAAAAAATTGACGCAATTTTGGTGGACTATAACTTTTTTTATTTCTGTACGAACTGCCCGGCCAACTACCCACTCGGACGTAACACAACCTGCCGGCCCTGGTAACGCCAATGCACCACGATAATACAGATGCGGATAAGATGGTGATCACCTCTAGCAACGAGCCGCGTGAGCCGCTCCGGGAACATGAGCTGCGGCGGGCGCATGGTGATGATCTCGCGGAATTTGTTGTACAGCTCCATGGCGGCCGCGTCCGCCGGCACCCGCTCGTCCGGCACGTGCTCGCGGAACTGGCACCCCTGTACCCCCCAGTATGGGAAACCATTAAATGGTATTCAGTCTTTTAAACATCCCACTGAAGGGCCATGGGCGTAGTCAGGATATTATCCACGGACGTGATACGGGATCCACGGATCAAAGGAAATAATTATCTTATACATATATACTTTTAATTTTATTTTGGGAATTATACGTATAATGTCCGGCGACATCCGCTCGTGCTCGCGGAACTGACACCCTTGTACCCCCAACACGGGAACCATAAGTTGGTATTCCGCCTTTTAACTGGAGTTTTTTTTTAATATATCATTGTTATTAATAGGAATATGATATTTCGGATTCAAATACGGACACGGATATTAAATTGTACACTTTTTTACCGGTCTCGCTTATATATACTGATATGAAATTATTTCGTTTACGTTTTTGGTTACAGATATGTTTATTAATAAATTTTTTAAGACTTTTTTAAAGAAATAAAAGCAAATTAAAATAAAACCAAATATGGAATAATTTACTTTCATAAAGAACGAACGAAAAATGTATCAAATCAATTGCAATCATTGTAAGAAAACCCGCATATTCTAGAATTGAAAATCATTTGGAGCGTGTGTATCCACCAACCTTAGTATGCATCTCGTACTTAATTTGTACAGCTCTTCCCTCGTGATCATGGAAGATTTTTATAACTTTTTAAACTTTCGCGTTTTTTACACATTTTATATTCTAAATCAGGTCTGAACGCGTATAATAATGTAGAACGAGCTCTGGGTAATTTCATTCAGTCTTTTAACTTTCTACGAGTGTACGCGTTCAGAACCGATTTATAATATAAAATGTGAAGTTTCTGACTACGATTTAATACGCGGGCTTCGTTACAACATTCTACACTCATAGAAAGTTAAGAGAGTGAATGAAATTACCCAGAGCTCATTCTACATCCCACTCCTGTACTGTTATCCTGCTAATAAAATAAAATGTTAATGTTAATCTGAATGTTAATCTTAAATGTTAATCTTAAATATAGGCAGCGTATCTGCGACCATGTTTACGTAGTGCATCATTTTTGACTTGTAAGTACCTCTTTTTACATATCGCACTTACATTTTCACAATCACATTCAACATACATACTTCAATCACTCTTTAGTACAGCTAGTACACCATCTAACTTACAGTGTTCCTTGTAATGGTCTCGAAGCGATAGGCCCGCTCCCCGCAGCATGAGTACCGTCCGGCCGGCAGCGGCGGCTTGCCCTCGAGCGCGAACATGTGTGGGGGCTGCTCGTGGTGCGAGCACCACTCCATCTGTAACGTTTATGAGTTTTGTGCCCCAAACAAGAAGCATTCTCATTTATTATTCCTGTCTCAATCTTTCTTTGATTTAAATCTTTAATGGCAGAAGCTACAGCAAGCGAGGCTATGCTATCAGCACGAGCCTCTCCGCTGTCGCATATATGCCTCACCACCATACACGAATACATAAACGTCTTGTTGTTCGACCGCTACTGACGAGTATAGTAGCATAGTATAGCATTTATAGTAGCGTAGCCTTAGTAGTCACCCAATGGGAGGGTGTCTCACATACTAAGTTTTTCAAAACTAGAACTCTATTTGCGATATCCCATATAAACTTGTCCGATATGGGAGTCATTGTCACTTCAATTTGTTGATTCTTTTAACTTCTTCAATTAATTATTTCGTTTCGGATTCTATCCGGCAAGGAAACTGTAAGTATTGTAGATACTTGCCATCAATCGCTGAGTGACTTTTAACTTGAGAAGCCTATACTCAATTACAATCTACACAACCTGCATACGGCCAAAAGATTACATTTCGACACGATTAGGACACGCGAAATCAATTGAAAGAAATATCAATTGAAAGAAAGGTAGAGGGAGAGTGCATGCTGCATTCCCACAGCCACTGCGCGCACTCGATTGGCCACGTTACCCCTCTCTCATAGAAGACTACCTTGAAATGTACTGCATATCCCCAATGTACGTAGTGAGTGAGATATGCCAGAGCCCATTCCCATGCCATCCTCTCCCTCCCCATTGTCCCAATCTATTCCTTAATCTGCAAAGGTAGGCAGCGCATGCGGGGGCGTGCCAACGTTTGTCATTCTGGACTGATGTTGACATGTATCGCGGATGTCTATGGACGACAGTATCCACTTACCATCAGGTGGACTGTATGCTCGTCTGCCGCCTTTTTATCTATAAATATATTGTATATATATAGATGTTCAATTGTGCTTGAATTTGGACTTGCAAAGAGAATCTCATAAGCTGAACTCATAGATGAATTAAGTACTCAGTATCAGCAAGGGGTGTACAGTAGGATGCAGTACCTGGTAGGCAGGGAAGTAGGTGTCGCAGAGCTGGCAGCGCAGGAAGTGGCAGTCAGCCCAGAGCCGCCAGTAGACGCGCCGCCAGGACCGCAGCTCGCCGTACACCCACGTTATGTACTCGTTCAGGCTCCACGACGTGTCTCTACACAACACATCTATCTATATCTATACTCGTACATATAATAAAACAGTAGAACCAGCGTGTCTGTACATTGAATAAATTTACCAACAAACTGATTGGGGGCGATGAGTATCAGAATACAAAAAGACGATTTTGAAAATGTTTCTGTCTGTTTGTCTGTTCGAATACGCTAATCTCCAAAACTACGGAGTGGATTTTCATGGGGTTTCCACGGGTTAATTAAGCTTAGCTTGGCGCTTCGAATAGGCTTTGTTTCATCGAAATCGGCTGACGGGAAGAAAGATGCTGTATACAAAGCTTATGCGTACAAAGTCGTGGGCATAGCTAGTTGTTTAAAATAAAAGTGACACTTGACAGACAAGCGGACGGTCCATTGTTTATCGATCGCCCACAGATATCTGGAAAGTCGCGATCGTTGGCACATCAGATCTGCCGCCTAGCTTCAAGGTTAAAGTATTGAAAAGTATGATGCATAGCTAACAGAGATTTTATTTTTTTGTAAAAGTAGCAGGCGACCTACCTGATGGTCTACCGTTACTCAGGAACACCTGCTATATCAGGACTCAGACGCGCTGCAGATACCTATTCGTAATCTTCTTGAAGACTTCAGGAAGTAAGTCATTCCACAACGTCCAAATAACAACTTTGATAGTCATTTAGTGATTTTCTACACATCACCGAGCTGACTCTTTCAGTACCTCGCTAGAATGATTTGATGTTGTGGTTTCTTTCCTTATCCCGTGTCTAATTGTACTGTGTCATGTTTATTTATTTTTATTTTAAATCCGTAGCAAAACAAGATTGTGAACTTATTATACCTACGTGTAAATTAAGCTTATTACCAAAAACGGATTTAGCTATACGGCTTAGGTACCTACTTATTAATTTTATTAATATTATACAATGAACTATCGTGTAAGACTCGGGTTAGTATATGTATGTATGTGTGGTTGTCCATTTGTGTGTAAGAGTAAAGAAAATACTAAATAACTGAAAAAGTAAACTGAATAAACTGAAATGTAAAAAGTAAATAATTCGTTTTTTCTTTCTTTGATTGTCAAAACTTCACTAGAAGCGTTTTTTCTGCCCAGAGGATTGAGCCGCGTGTGTGGTTTGGCTCTTTGGTGTGTGTGGAAAACGGTCTTAACTTAAATCAAAAGAACAATATGTAGGTGCAAGTGGCACGAGTAAAACTTGGGTACTGACTTGGTGTGTGAAGATAGAACATTCCCTCGGCGGTCGATGCGCATGCTGGCGGGCTGGCACGGCACCTGCTCAGCGATGTGGCGACCTAACAGCTTGTTACACCTGAGCATGTATTAGAGTTTAAAATTCTTATAATCAGTAAGCTACAACTTTACATATTTTACAATAGTCTTCTGTGTAAAGCGTACTTACTTGCTGCATTTAAATAGGGTGGCCAACGTGGCGTAATGTCCCCTGAGGGTCTCAGGCACGGGCTCCGCGAGCGACAGTATCATCTTGCAGTAGAGACGAGACTGGACCTTGTCTTTGCGGTCTTTGATCATTTCCAGCTCAGCATTCGTGTACATTGCTGCTAATCTGGTATTTATTTCCATAAGATATCGTAAAAAGACAATATAAGTAACACGGAAAAGTCCAACAGGCGACCTTAACGCCAAAGCGATCGATTCCAGGCAACCGAACCCGTGAGCTGTGGAACGAACTGCCTCATGAGATCTTTCCATTACGCTACTATATGGGGTACTTCAAGAAAACCGTGAATAGGAGTCCGCAAGGCTAGCGCGCAACCGCATACCTCCTGGTGTTGCAGGTGTCCATGGGCGGCAGTAGCCACTTACCATCACGTAGGCCGCTTGCCCGTCAGCCTCCTTTAATATAAAACAATATTAAAGAGCATGTTTTTATTTAAATATAATCTTAAATAAAAACATAGTTCTAACCGATAATACGAGTGAGGTTCTCTTGCTCAAATGATGTCACATACAAAGTAAGTATTTAAATTACTTTTTAGTAAGTATGTACCAATCACATGTTACCTGGTGAGTAGCGCATCGCTGAGGCAGGCCAGATTGGTTGAGGTTTTTACAATATCGTTCATATGTGCGTGGCAGTAGATCAGGCAGTCGTGTAGCAACGGCTCCATCTAAACATTTTAGATATGTGTAGAGTATATTTTACCAATACAATTAATTAAAACACCAACATGAAGAAGGGTGATGCTTGAAGCACGGGGCTGGCGATTACGCTGGCTGGCGGAGTAATAATAAGACTTATAAATTCTGTTACTGACAGGAACTTCAAGGGTAAAAGTTCAGTTACTTTCAAAATTGTGATTTTTACAGTTACCGGTTTCCAATTACTTTATTTATTACACAGTAAAAAGAAAAAAAAGTCCTATTAGCAATAATTTTTAATATACAAGTAATTAGCGTCTAAATGGTAAAATATAGACGCTTTTAATGTAATAATAGTCCAGGTTTTTTTGTATGGTATTTTACGTAGGTAATAAGCTCGAGCCTTACCTGTAGGAACGAAGCGGATACCAATATAGGCACGACGTTGTGAGAGTCGAGCAGTGGCCAGTCCGCCACCAGGATGGAGTCCCGCTTCACCCACCGCATCAGCCAGTCGAATATCTACCCAAGTTGATTTATTTTTGAACAAAAAAAAATCACTACGATTAAAAAAAATCTTAAAAATTAATAGGCAGGATTTTCGCTCCCAGCCATCACGTCTGTCTGTCTATCCGCGCATCACGCAAAAGCTACTAAAGGGATTATAACGAAACTTCGTATATTCATAGCTTATGTGCTCGGTTAACATTTATAGTACTTTTTATCCAGATACATTATATACTTCCTACGGGAATCATTTTAAATTTCACGCGAACGAAGTCGCAGGCACCGCTAGTATATATTATACACGTATAAAAAAGCATAGAGATTTTATTAAAATCATGCGCAAACTAAAACAAAAGTTTTTAGAATATCTGCATTTTTTACACGATCTCAACGACATAGGATTTTCTGGGATCCAAGTTTGTTGGGAAAAAATCATCAAAAATAAGTAAATAAAAATAATAAAGTACATTTGAGGGTCTGAAACGTCAAAAAATGTAGAGATCGAAGCAGAAAAGGGAGGATTTTTCGCATACACCAAGATACAAAAATATACCCCGAATTCCATTTAGATGTTTGCTCTGAGTTTGAGTTATGCTCCGAGGAAGAAGGGACAAAAGACTTCCGCTAATAAGGTTTCCGTTTTGATAGAACCCCAAAAGAAACTTGCTTCCTTGCCATATAAATTGCTATTCATTTTTTCAATTCACATTTTCCTCGACTGCTATAATGCTCTGAGATTTTAAATTAAACATTGCATATTTCTCGTGTCACGAAAAGACGCAGGTCTTTATAATGCTACCGTACTTTAAAATGTAAGCAGTGATTTCCCAGTAAGGCGTGCCGTTGCACGGCACGATACACTTTCTTTATAAAAATATTCGTTGCAAGGCAAGAGGTTTTCTTTATTCACGGAGAGCGCACCTGCCGCCGGGTTGAGTCGCAATGAAAATTTGTCGTCTTCTAGCCAAATTTGAACTTATTCTTAGTAAAAGCAATGTTTTAGCCCGAGCTCATATTTTGATGATGTAGACTCGAAAACTGCTCTTTCATAAAGTTTCCCGAAGCTAAAATGAGGCTGTATGAGCAAGCCTTGTTGAATGATATAGCAGCCTTTTGAGGAAACTCGCTTTGCGCTCGCGGAATGACTTAAGGATGTTCACTATATTTTACGAGTAGTATCTTAAATAAAAAAGTATTGTATTAATTTATATTGTTTATATTTCGTGTTAGCTCTAAAATTGGACATCTTATTTTTAGCAGGGAATGTAGTAGCAATAGATATCGCGTTATCGATGATTTTGGCAATAAATATTTTGATGAATAATTCGACGGAAGGCTTTACTGTGAATTTGTATAATTATAATACCGTCCCGTAATATAATTATAATATCTTGTACTTATAACAATACCACCACACAATACAATACATGACATGGATAAAATGTATTAAATTGGTAAGACAAAGATTGTCTTTCAATAATTTGTCTGGGCGACAATATTTCACCGCATGGCTTCCGTCAAAGGCCTCCTACAACCTGTTCCACATTTC
Source organism: Sesia bembeciformis (assembly GCA_943735995.1). NCBI lineage: Eukaryota > Metazoa > Arthropoda > Insecta > Lepidoptera > Sesiidae > Sesia > Sesia bembeciformis. The sequence goes on along the minus strand of OX031045.1, from coordinate 1,248,100 downwards.
CCGATCATGCGCCAATCTAAGGGCATGGGCAGTAGCGCTCACTCTTACAATTTCACCCTCCCACCCTCCGTTTTGACTCCCTCAACTCGTCTTTCCTTCTATATACCAGACTGTGATTTCCCTGTGAACTCGTTATTAGAAAACAAACATTTATCCATCACTAGGTCTAGAGAAATTATAAAAACACCTGTATGTCACAATGTACAGAAATATCCATATCTTCCAGTCTTTGTCCCGCTGTTACATCCGCGAAATATCCCATTTTGGACACGAGAAGCTTCTGTGGGCAACGGAAATCCTTCTTCAGACCTTTCACTTCATCACAAACGTGAATTTCTACGTCGCCCCTGTCAAAGATGATTTTATTAGAAAATAAAAAAATTAAAAAGAAAATTTCCGATACCGGGAATCGAACCCGAGCCTCCTGGGTGAGAGCCAGGTATCCTAGCCACTAGACCATATCGGATATTGTTAATTATGTTTGATATATTAGTGTCATGATTATTAATAAAAGTATTCTTTTTATCAATTATTTATTATGATCTGTAAATAATCGATTTGTAAAGTATAATTATAGATATGTAAACTTTAATATTAAATGTCATAGAAAGACGATTTTTAATTATTCAGTTTTCATTACAGCGCCATCTAGTAGGTATATATATAGTAAACTTACTCTTGTCTATGGTTTTGAATTTTCTCTTGAGCAGCGATTACAGAAGATTTGCGTCTACCTAAACGGTCTTTTGACTCCTTTTCATTTACAAAACCTAGAAAAATTAACTAATATAATTTTATTTTTTTATAGAAAGTGTAATTGTATTGTTTGTATTATACCTCCGAAACTAGCAGGTTTTTTCACGTCAGTCGATGTATTCGATGTCGTTTTCTTTATGATAGGGACGTAAACACTTGTTGTTTTTATTGGCTTTTTATAGCCCACCAAATAAGGTAGTATAGAATCTAAAATTCCTTCGTTTATAACCTAAAATATGGAATAAATTTTACAAGCTGTAGGAAAATAATTATCTTATTAATATTACATTAAGAAAATTAATTTGTAAAAACGAAAACGAACTTACATCGTTTAATTTACAATTTAAGTTAGCTTCTGTCCAAACCCCTAGCATTTCAACCCTTGCTTCAGGAGGTAGAGAACGTCGTCCACGACCTATAAAGAAATACTTTTACTTTATGCTCACTAGATGGCGATAGGTTTAATTTTATAATAATATCTCGTAGGATTTGATTTGCTCATGAGTACCTTCAAGTTCACTGGAACTAAATCTTTTTTCAATTCTTACTATTTCACTTCCTTTCTTCTCAATAGCAGTATCACTTTTACTAATAATCTGCTTTTGTTCTGTAAAAGCCGTTTGATACAAAAGATCCCTTTCCGCCTGTTCAATGACATGATTAATTACCGTCAATTTAGTCAATTCCTCCCAATTTATTTTAGAGCCCTCGTCTTCGTCGCCTTCCAAATGCTCATAAACTTGATAGGCAGTTTTCATAAAATCAAAGAAGTCTTTCACGGTAATAATTTCTCCTGCAATATTAGTTTTAACTGAAGAATTCCTTCGCAGTAATTGCGTAGAACTTATTTCATCGCCGGTGAGACTGCTGCTATTATCACTTATTTGCATAAACATTGACGAACTTGCTTCAGTTTCCGGATTTGAGCTAGCCATTTCGGTTAAAAAATTAACACAGCATTCATTAATTCTTATTGATTTAACAAGCCTTGGAGATTTGCGTTTCTAACGAATAAGCTCGAGCAGGAAATCAAATTTCAATAAATCAGTCAATTAAATTTAAATGTAGAACTAAAATATTCCACGAATTGAAAAAATTACACACAATTTACTATTGTAGGTAACCTAAGACTTATATCTAAAATTGTAAAAGTGTATTGTAAAATATTTCCAAAATAATAATTTTACATGCATAACATTGATGCAAATAAATACTAATTGACAAATAAACTTTCTTTTCAATTTGACATTTTAAAAATCCTTTCGAAACTTTTTGTAACAAAGTATTTTTCTTTCAAATTGCGTTCCGTTTTATCAATCGAAACCAGCTGTTGAGCACGTAATCACAAACAGGTTTGTCTATGGTCGCAAATGATATGTCATATCAACAATTTTGTTCCCTCCTGTGTTATTCTGTTGTTCAACAAAGTTATTTATAATGTATCTGGCTGCTGATTATTATGGAAAGTTACCAAGCCGAATATGACAAGAACGGTCTGTTGGCTGACACATTTTGGAAGACACCGCTGCGGGCGCTCCCGGGGAGACCTTGTCAAAGGCTCGATCGGAACGAGGTTATGTCTGGATCATCGTACCAGCAGTTCCAGGCGTCGGTGAACGACGCTTGGGATCTCGGCGACGACGATATCATCTCGGGCATCGCCGAAACGAGAATATCGAAGGCCATATCACAAACCGCCGCTTTAAATGTAATAAATTCGCATAGAAATAGTTCTAAGAATGTAAACAAAAGTGACGTGAAAGTTGAGAGTGGGGGTGTAAAACCTCGTGAGGAGGCGGTGGCTGAGCGGAAGAATGACATTCGGAAGGCGGGGACTGGCTCTGGGGTTAGCTCAGGGCCGAAGCGGCTTTATCCTGGGCGCCCTCGACCCGTTCGACTATCTGCCTTGACATCGCGTGAGGAAACCAACGAATCGAAACTCGAAAGATTTCAGCAACTTCACGAGAAGTCGGTCTTGGACTTGAACGAGCTCAAACAGCTAAGCTGGTCTGGCATCCCAGTGAAGGTAAGTGAACTGTTAAAACTGATGACTCATCAAGTCAACTGAGTGTAATAATGATTGATATTGTGTAACTATTGACATTAACAAGCTATAGGGTCTTGTTGTCTTCAACTTTGTTGCTTTCATTGTCTATGTCATTGTATAATCAAGGCCTATAGTTATAATCCATTCTTATTAAATGTTATGTTATCACTATGATGTTTATCTAACTTGTAAGATATAATTATGTGTATAACTACTCTGTTATTTAGTGTTTTTCATTCCTGTTTTTAACCATTTTAAACCAGATTAATCTGAATAAATAAGTATAAAAACACTAAAAACTGTATGGACATGTGGCAGTCGAGAGATAATATTCACTATTTTGTGAAGCTTTGTAGGTTCTAGAGCCTATCTAAGAGTTAGTCCTTATGCTCCTACCAATAGGAGAATATAGAGTACGAGTGAATGTTCATTTTTACATGAAACCTTAAACATTTCTTTAGTACGGGATATTTACTACATTTCTGTAATAAACTATAACCCTATGTGGAAATAATACATTAAGAACCCATTTTCACAATTTATCACTAGCTGTGTCATAAAAGGTTTCCTAAACCCATCACACACAAATATCACCATTGATGAAGCAATGGGCTTAAGAATAATTAAATTACTTCACGATTATTTATGTATTTATAATAATGTAATGATTAATATATTGAATATAATTCATTCATTTTTAGTAATCAGTATAATAAAATTTAGGTAATAAAACATTTTTTTTATGAGAGGACCCATGAGAGCAGGTATACCATGTGACTTACTTATCCTGCAACATCTGGGAATGTACATTGCCATCCTTATAGCATGGGGAATGCTCTGAAGAACTGTTTAATATAATTCCCACCTCGGGTTTCTACAACCGCACCTCCCATCACAGAAGTGCAGTCCATCCGCATTTCCTCGATACGGAGGTGTCGCGCACTGTTCACTTCCAAAAATTATTTTATACCGCGAACCCCTAGGCTGTGGAACGAACTGCCTCAAGAGGTCTTTACATTAAGCTACGATATGTGGTTCTTCAAGAGAGCTGTGAATAGGATTTTGCAAGGTCGGCGGCGCGCCCGCTTACTCCCTGGTGTTTCAGGTGTCCATGGGCGGCGGTAACACTTACCATCACGTGGGACCGCTTGCTCGTCCGCCCACTAGTCTATAAAGAAAAAAATATATTTACAGCTTTCTTAAAGAACCCCATGTCATAGCATAATGGAAAGATGTCTTGAGGCAGTTTGTCCCATAACCAATAGCTTTGCCGTACAAAGTGATTTTTAACACATTTGAAGTTATTAAATAATCTGAAATTTTTAGAATTAAATGTCCATCAGAACACCATTGTGAACCATTGTTTCCTCACTCAGAATAATGTTACAGTTTATGAGACCCCATGTTTTGGGCGTAAGCCATAATACAGAGGAGTGATGACAAATTATGCTTCCTACTTCAAGTAGGAAGTATGTAATTATTAAATAAAAATATCAGTAGTGTTTATCAAACAGATAATAATTAAGAAATAGATAGGTTTTATATATGCCATACATACCATACCAATAGCCGTATCTCTTCATTATTGGAGAGAGGCTCGAGGCCGATATCCAACAGTGGAGGAGAGTCTGCTATGGAAGACTCCAAAGGGGGATTTTATATATTACATTAAGTATACTCTGTCTATCTCTCTTCACTGATGGATATCGGCCTCTTCTAAAAACACACACTGCCACACACAATCTTCCTCTATTTTCATCCTCAAACTTCAAACTTCTTCATTTTCTTCTTTTTGTGTGAGGGGCAGGGTATATGTTACAATTCCACAGCCGCTGGTGCACTTGACTGACCACATTAACTCTCTCTCACAGAAGACTACCACAAAATGCAAAATGCATTTCCTACTTTATCCCATTTCTCCATATATGTATGTGTTTTGGTAGTGAATGATATATGCCAAAGACCATTCCCATTCTTCCCCATTTTCCCAACCCTTAAAATCTATTCCTAAATCTCCAAAGGTAGGCAGTGCATCCGGGGGTGTGCCCACATTTGTCATTCTGAACAATGATATTAGCATGTATTGCAGATGTCACAGGGCGATGGTATCCATTTACTATTTTCTATAAAAAGAACATCTCTCCTGAATCTGCTTATAAGTAACCCATCTCAATTCTCGTCTGCAGGCTAGAGCAATAACATGGCGTCTTCTAGCCGGTTACCTACCAGCAAACTCAGAACGTCGCGCCGAAACATTGGAGAGAAAACGAGCGGACTATAAGCACTTAGTGCGACAATACTACGACGCCGAGAGAGACGATGACACATACAGACAGATTCATATTGATATACCAAGAATGAGTCCACTGGTGGCTCTGTTTCAGCAGATAACTGTACAAGTAAGTTTTGAGTTTCTTCATAGAAGAAAGTCTATCCACACATATAAAGGGATAGATAACGCAAGCTGTGGGTCACTGCGTGCCAGAAATTGGTTTCTAGTGATTCTCGGTCAGTCTGTTTCAACCCATTTCAGTGTTGTAACAAAACACAAAAGTGCCTAAATGCGCTTTAAAACTTTAAATAGTTTTAAATTTAAAAATTCATCAATAGTGGTGAATCAAGTCAAGGCAGATGTTCTGTTTCATTTGTGCGTAGTTTCTCAACACTAAAATTTGCTTGTAACGTCCGGTTTCTATACAAATTCACGAACTTGCGTTGTCTATTTATTATATACACTTAAACAATTATTCAAGTGAACCTCAAAAACTATGTTATTGATAATTACGGAGGTTACTTGAATGAGTAACATAATCAGCTCTTTTGGTCGTCCACTGTTGTACATGGGCCTCCTCATGCGCATCGTATTGTGCATGAGGGCTTGGCGAGTCCATTCTTTTAGAGGTGGTGTAGTTCCTTCAAGGCTTTGGTAGCGGCTTTGGTATCCCTTTGGTAGCAGCTCTGTAATTCCTTAGTTGCCTTTTTCGACACTCACGGCAAAAGATGAGGTGGTGCTAATCTAAAGCCGACCGACACCACACGGTCAAATTTAACAGGCGTAGGTAAACAGGCAACTATCCTATTCTATCTGTAATTCATATCACAATCCAGTTTACACTGTGTATCTATACATATATAAAGAGTCCTGACTGACTGACTGACAGATTCATCATCGCCGAGCCAAAACAACTGAAGCTAGAATCATGAAATTTGCACAGTGAATAGGTATAATGACATATGTAACCACTAAGGAAGAATTTTTAGAAATCGTACTACGAAGAGGGAGAAAAGGAGGGAGAAGATTTTATACGAAATGCCTTGTATCTTAGAACCATTTAAGCTAGAGATTTGAAATTTAGCATGTAGACTGTTCATTTAAAATAATTAAACGTGTGTATTGGCCTTTTTTGATATTTGATTTGGAAGGGGGCGAAAATGGAAGTTGGAGACTGAAATTTGGGAGTTGGACATGGCACACTTTATATCCTGGAGACTAGAAGGAATCCATTACTTTTATAACAAAATCCACGCGGGCGATGTCGTGAGTTAAAAGCTAGACATGTTATAAAAATAATTAATTCATAATTTTAATTTCACTTTTTTATTATTTTCAGGTAATGTTCGAACGCATCCTCTACATCTGGGCGATCCGTCACCCCGCCTCCGGCTACGTGCAGGGCATCAACGACTTGGTGACACCATTCTTCATGGTGTTCCTGCAGGAGGCGGCTCCTGGCGAGGAGTTAGACAACTATCCTCTGGACAAATTAAGTGAGGAACGGCGGAATATCATTGAAGCTGATTCGTTTTGGTGCCTGTCCAAGTTTCTGGACAGTATTCAGGATAATTATATTTTTGCGCAGCTTGGGATTCAGTATAAGGTGAGTAGAGCATTCATTGTAAACATTTTTTTTTATAGTTATTTCAGTAAAAGGTACAAAGATTGCATATCTTAGGGCAGTTTTCATCAACCTTTTTATACCTATGGACTGGCAAAAATCAAATAGTATTTTGCAGACCGGAATACTACTTACCAATATGGATAGAGACCATTTTTATTCGTTAATTTAAAAACAATTTATATTTATAGGAATTAACATTATTTGGTGTGATGTCTGCTGTTGCTTCTTTGTTAGCAAATCAGATGTAGGTGGCAGCAGTTTTTTTTCTGAGAAACGAAGAACTGCATTCGAATACATTCGATTTCTCTGTTGGATTTTTCGACATTCAATCACGTCTTTCATCTAACCAAAAAATCTCTGATCCCAATTTCGCCAGACCTCCATGTTTCCCATCAGACCAATTTGTGATGGTATCCAATGTATTACCAAATTACGCGTAGCACACTGATTAGCTATTCAATTTTCCTGTGGAATTACTCTATTCTACTTTGAATAGAATATGCTGCACATGCGCATCTGTTTCCAGATGCGCATCGAGCTATATGCCGTAAGACGCCTTTACTATCCGTAAAAATGGCAACATCACTACTATTATATGTTCTACAGTTTTAGGATATAAGAGCGCTTCAGATATTGCCAGCAATTCTGCAATCATAATAGAGATTCTGAGGTGTGGATCCTTAGTAAGCCCAACGAAGCTGTAGCGGGAGAGTGCACGCTACATTCCCACGGCCGCTTGGGCGCACTCGACTTGCCACGTTACCCTCTCACAGAAGACTACCTTTAAATGTACTGCATTTCCCTATCGTATTTCCCCAATGGTACGTACGTGTTTTGGTAGTGAGTGAGATATGCCAGAGCCCATTCCCGTCCCATCATAGCCTATCCTTCCCCATTTTCCTAACCCTTTCTCCCAATCCATTCCTTAATCCGCAAAGGTAGGCAGCGCAGCCGGGGGTGTGCCAACATTTGTCATTCTGGACTGCTGTTGACATACACACGGAACTGAATCTAATTAATGTAATTAATCATTACAGATGCAAACCGCATTGTAGGAAAATAACAAGAATAAACTTATTTATAAACCGTGAAATCATCACAAATACCATAACATACATGGGTTATTTACGTAACATTTAATGAATAATAAATACGATAATTAATAAAGTATATAATAATTGTATTTACACATATGTTTTGTTCATTTATTGTTATTTGATGTTATATTATTAATTAATGTTCTCAAGCTCGTATCTAGCTAATTATTTATTAAGTGGTAGTAGAAAAAAGAAAAAAATACACCCACCACAAATAGCAAACACCTATTACCGTGTCGTGCCAGCAACTCTTCACTCTTAAGTTTTTCAGGCGCGGATTTAGGGTGGGGGGGAGGCAATGGGTGCAATTGCACCCGAGGCAAGCAATATCATAAATTTAGACAAATAAGTTAATAAGTAATAAGTATGGGTAAAAAACAATTAATTTGGTATATGCAATGTCTCACTCAAAATTTATTCAGAAGTTTTACTTGAATTTATTCAGAAGTTTTACTTGAATTTATTCAGATGTTTTACTTGAATTTATTCAGAAGTTTTACTTGAATTTATTCAGAAGTTTTACTTGAATTTATTCAGAAGTTTTACTTGAATTTATTCAGAAGTTTTACTTGAATTTATTCAGATGTTTTACTTGAATTTATTCAGAAGTTTTACTTGAATTTATTCAGAAGTTTTACTTGAATTTATTCAGAAGTTTTACTTGAATTTATTCAGAAGTTTTACTTGAATTTATTCAGAAGTTTTACTTGAATTTATTCAGATGTTTTACTTGAATTTATTCAGAAGTTTTACTTGAATTTATTCAGATGTTTTACTTGAATTCATTCAGAAGTTTTACTTGAATTTATTCAGATGTTTTACTTGAATTTATTCAGAAGTTTTACTTGAATTTATTCAGATGTTTTACTTGAATTTATTCAGAAGTTTTACTTGAATTTATTCAGAAGTTTTACTTGAATTTATTCAGAAGTTTTACTTGAATTTATTCAGAAGTTTTACTTGAATTTATTCAGATGTTTTACTTGAATTTATTCAGAAGTTTTACTTGAATTTATTCAGATGTTTTACTTGAATTCATTCAGAAGTTTTACTTGAATTTATTCAGATGTTTTACTTGAATTTATTCAGAAGTTTTACTTGAATTTATTCAGATGTTTTACTTGAATTTATTCAGAAGTTTTACTTGAATTTATTCAGAAGTTTTACTTGAATTTATTCAGAAGTTTTACTTGAATTTATTCAGAAGTTTTACTTGAAAGAAGTGCTTTTTTCACTTGGGATATTATTTTGAGTCCTAGTAACTGTCACGCTTTAAACGAACACCGAAAAATTATTATTTATTTATTTATTTATTATTTATTTATTTATTTTATCTCAAACTGACTTGAACTCTGCGCTCCCGCTCAAAACCCCCGCTGCTGATATATGTGTTTAAAAAATACGCAGCGGATTCCGCTGGCCGCCCCGCGCTCAATCCGACCACACATTAAGATCTATCAATTTTTCCCACAGGTAAATCAACTAAAAGAGCTCATCCGTCGCATCGACTTACCACTACACGAACACCTCCAGAACCAAGGCGTTGACTACCTTCAGTTCTCCTTCCGATGGATGAATAACCTTCTCACACGGGAAATACCTCTCCCGTGCACTATCAGACTGTGGGACACCTACTTAGCAGAATCGGACGGTTTTGCTACGTTCCAACTATACGTTTGCGCGGCATTTTTACTCCATTGGCGAGAAAGACTGATGCTTGAAAAGGATTTTCAAGGTCTCATGTTGTTACTTCAAAATGTACCCACACAGAACTGGACGGATTCTAACATTAGTGTGTTGGTAGCGGAGGCTTATAGGTTGAAATTCGCGTTTGCTGACGCGCCCAACCATTTGCATAACGCTGGCAAATCTGACAGGTGACTTGAAGAGACTGACTTTATGCAGGGTAACGGGTTCAGATGGATGAGATTCCACGCTATGTAATCAGTTTCTAAATTGAACTGTGAAGTATCTCCCAAACGAGGAACCATTTTACATTCGCTGGGAAAAACTGCATTTAATATAAACGCAATAAAAAAAAACATTTAAACTGGCAATACACCCTTTGCATACTTTCAGTTATTTCCCGTGATTCTATATTTTCACATTCCCTGATTGTATAAAATATGTGATCTTGATTTATCCGAATCGCGGCACTTACAAGTAAAATAATTTATTAATAAATGTATTTAGTATGACGGCCGTTTTAAATCCGCCATTTTGATTTTTACACCATCGAAAGAGGCTCAACACAAAATGATAAAATTAGTTAATAAAGATTTAGTAAGTTTGATTTGATTCTATAAACCCTAAATTCTCAATTTTAGTTTGGTGTACATCAAACGCCTTGAAGACGAAGCTTCGAGTAAAATAAATTTAAAAAAAGTTTTTATCATTCGCGTTGTATTTATTTTTTATATAGTCTATATTTCGGTTCATGTAACTGGACCGCGTACTGGACGAACGTTTTGCGTTCGCCCCGAGACCATAGAAATGATTTAAAACCGAAATTTCAATCCCGAAGATGGTGCCATTCAAGTTGGTGTATGAGACCCAGCGATTGTACTTTGCAAAGCAAAAACAATTATTGTGTTCAACAAATATAAAACATAAGTTGAAAATCTTTTGTGATGTTACATAGTGTAGACGCACTTTTAGGGTGCCTGTTCACTAAAAGGAAACCAGCTAATGTAATCTTTACTCAGTTTTATTATTTGTTTTTCGAATCACTCGCTTTAGTGTACAAGTACCTTTAAGGCCTACTAAAGATCTGGTACGTTGGTAATACGGAATTTGCACTAGAATTATTTACTGTCTTCAATTAGATAAGCGATTAGATTTTATAAGCGTCGTAACAGAACTATTTGTTTTACAAAGTTATTTGTGCGGTAGGCGTCCCTTAGGCGTCTATTTAATTAATTGATAATGAGCCGCAAAGAAGTTTGTAATCATTTGAAAGTGCCATTAATCAATGTTTTATCAAATCTAAGGGTACACGCATTAAGATATCTCTATAAAGATTTCATACCACCGTACCACTCCAATGTAAATAGGCTTTAATGACTTTCCTTGGCAATGCAAAAAGGCCTAATTAAATTATATTACACTCGAGAAAAATAAACAAAAAACAATGTAATATTTTATAATGCAATTCAAATGCATTTTAGTTTAATTATAAAATACGCTCACGTTGTTTAAGAGTTATGTCTGTTCTACCCACAAGCCGATCCGTACAAGTAAAAATTATGATATTACTACAAAAACGAATTTCACCGAAGTGTAGCAACCGATGGTTGTGGAGAATTTGATTGTACTGAAAAAATCGCGCCATTATTGTAGTAATTGATCGATATGTGCGCCAAAATGAATAATGACGTTCCTTGGTGGTAAAAGAGAAGGAAAGATATTTCACGGCACATCTAATTTCGCTCTTTGACTATTTTTTGAACACACTGTCGATGGGAATGTTATTTCACCGCGATAAGAAACTTCAAGACTTATTTTTGTGATAAACTGATAATATTGTGCCCTTGATTGTTGCTTGTGGGGAAATCTTTAATAAAAAAGCGCAAACCTTCGTCTCCATTTTTCCTTGTCTATGGGTTTGTTATTTTTTTTTTAAACGGCAGCTGGGCCGTCGTAAAAAGATAGCCGACCATTGTGTTTTTTTGAGTTTCATTTGTATTACTATTCAATTTTATTGTATGTTATATTGTTTATATGAATAATTATAATATTGTATATTGTAAATTGTTTTTTAATTATTGTCCCAGATTTAGAAACGAGTGATTCTCTCTCTCTCTCTAACCTACAGTTACTCGACTACGGCAAAATCAAAGGAAGGTTATGATTTTAGCAGCCTATGTTAATATTCATCTGTTTCCTCGTAGCTCCTAAACTACTCATCACATTTTGACTAATGAGGTGTCGTTGGATTCGTCTTGATGTTCCGCATAACAGAGGCTACATGACGTCGCTTTAAATCCAATATGGCGGATATGAAACACGAAAATACACTTGGCACAACTACACTTAGCAAAAAATAAATGCAGTCATATGTGTTTAGTATCAAATGAAATATTTTAATGTGCACATTCCAAAAATATAACATTCCAAACATAGGTATTTAGATAAAAAGGCCCCATTTCCCCGTGAAAGTTAAATGCAAAAGATTTAAATAACCTTTAGGTTCTTTAGAAGGAGGCTTTTTACATATGGTGTAGTCGCACGTTTACAAACTTAATACTGACGTACGACTACGCCATATGTAAAAGGGTTGTAGTTCATAAACTTAATTTTCTTTTTCCAAATCAATATAAGTTATTGATGTTGTTGATCAGAATACAGACGAGCACTTTGCCAGACCAAAAGTTTTCAATTAGTGTGTCCTGCCAGTTATGACGTAGGTACAGTGTCTGTCGAAACGTGGACTCGTTCGATTCGGAGTATAATTTATCATTTACACAAGGAGAGTTTCTCCAACATCGTTATAAAGCTAGTATAAACAACTGTTATCCTCATCTGATCAGTGTTATCCGTCTTATCATCGAGATTTTATCATGTGAACAATTATAGGCGAGAATTGTGTATATGTAGTTTGGTCGCATACGACAGTCGTATACAAATTCTCTCTTAAACCGTTCGCGAGAATCTCCTTGTATAAACGGGCCTTAAATTCAAAAATAATCTACAAAGAATTACAATTTCCCCCGCACATCGAAATTGGAGAAATCTATATTTTCCCAAATTAGAAATTATTTTTGTCAGTCAGTCAGAAAACAAGTTATTTCGAAGGTTTTCAATCAGTGCGTCCTTCCACTGATATGATGCCGAAACGTGGACAGCTGGCCTAATTCATGAGTTAAAATTGCTTATCGAGTTAGGGATAAATCTGAGAAAATGCGATAAAGAGCTAAAGTCACCGCCAATGTGTGTATGGCATCCTTCACTATTCTAGTTTTCAGGTGCTGACAAGACATTTTTGCTATTTTATTTTATCAGGCGCTATTTTTCGAGTATCCAACATCCGGTATGGCAACAATTTTGGCTGATCGCACGTGCGCCGTACGCTTAGCCTTGACCTAGTACATGACATTGACAGTCTGGCGACCTTCACTTCACCAATCTCCCATAATAATATTATTCCGTAAAGAAAATATGAAGAAATTACTTTAAAACCGATAGTGTTAAACGCACTGTTAATACAATATAATGTAAAGTGGCGTTTAGTGTGTAATGTAATATTGTAATTGTGTACCCTGATTGTAGTGACCTTGATCCAGTATTAAATGGGTAAGTGGAACGCAACCCTATTCTGTTTATGTAAATAATAATACGACTATTAAAAGTTGTCTTTTTGCGGTTAATAAAAACCCTTATTTCACTTCAAAATTATGTAAATGAAGGTAAACTTTTTAATAAAACCCACAAAAAAGTTCGGATAGGGATTAAGGAATATATCTAAGGGTTGAGAAATTTTCCTTAATCCTATCCTACTTACTTCCCTTTCGATGGGCTCTGCCCTCCGAAAAATACAATTCTACATCCTGTGCTATACGATTTTACTTGTGGTTCTAACTGTGCAGCACTTGTGGTTTTTAATTAATTAAATTATCGACCTTATTAATTACTTTAACGGTTCAGGTTAAGTTTAACGTTAAACTTACATAAACTTACATACCTACTTACATAGTAAACTAAATTGTAAAAACCAATATTATTTTTAACAATGATAACGTGCATGTCAAAGGACATCATATGATTTTTGGTTTGCCTTGTAAATCCCGAAGGAAATGAGTAAGGATAATTGAAAATCAAATGAACATAAACATGAGTTAGGTACCTACCAGTGGCGAAGGGTAACCAAAAACAAAAACATAAATTTTAACCGAGGAACAGACATGAGCTAGGACAACATAGTAGAAAGAAACTTAACTAATGGGAAATACAACAATTCGCCTAACAACATCAAAGAAATACGAGTCACTAAACTTTAAAAACCGGTTGAGGAACTACCCTATATGACAATATAATATAAAACTACCCATATTTTTGTTAATCTATACATATAATCATAGCTGGGCATCGTTAATCAAATAGGTAGTTAACTTCGTTAATCGTTAGTCCGTTAATAAAAAAGTTAACTTCGTTAATCGTTAAAGCGTTATTTTACGGATGATTTAACGGAAGTTAAAGTTAATCGTTAACTTGTAATAGTAATATTACAACTTATGTTATTGTATATGTGAAATGAGATGTTTAGGCAGGACATGGATCACATGAAAGATACAGAAAAAAAAAACAGGATATAAATCTTTGCTTGTTTATTATTTATTTATTTATTAAAACCAACAAGAGAAATATGAATCTCAAGTCAGATAGCGAAGCATAATGGTATCTGACATAATATTCAGGTTGATTATATAATTAATGGAATAATTATTATAAGGGTGATCAAAATTGACAATCTTGCTGAAAATAAAAACCCGTAACATTCATTATTCATCACTGTCTGACATATTTCCCTTCTGATATTCTGATATGTCAATATGTCATATTGACATATCAGATGCATATTTCCCTTCATGAAATTTGCATATTGAAATTTTCATCTGACAGCGATGATCGTTTTGGGGTCAAAATATCTTTACCCATGGAAAAAAGTCGCTCAACTGCACCACTGGAAGGTATAGCGGTATTATATTTAATAAATAGATTTATTAAAACCTGTTCTCCGAGGAATGCCGCATCGTTGAATGAGTTTTGATTTCATGTCCAGCCACATTTTCACTAGACTGGGCTTTATTTTTTAAAGATCGGTGTCCGCTAGTCTTCTTTATATATTGTGTGATAGAAATAAAAAAATCATCATCTTCTCCATTGCTACTTCCGCCACCACCGCTTAAACTACGCCTATTAACTAATTACCGCCTACGCGCACACGACCGAACAAGTAATAACATGTTTTTCGCGGCGAACTTTAACGATTAACGGACTCATAGAAAGTTAACGGAAGTTAAAGAGTCCGTTAACATTTTTAAAAATTAACTTAATAGTTAATCCGTTACACGAAATGTTAACTTCGTTAATTAACGGATTAACGGTCTTATGCCCAGCTATGCATATAATAATATCGTAACAGAGCCATTTCTGTCTGTACTAAATATTTTTTGAAAAATATCGTTGTAGTGTAGGTAGGCAGTGTACCAGTGTACTCTACGAACGATAAAGAAACCAAAACAAGCACTTTTAGAATTTTTATCTATAATATCTGAACGCGCATGACGCAAAAACTACTGGACGGATTATAATGAAACTTGGCATAGTTATAGCTTATATTTAGGGTACTTTTTATCTAGATTCATTATAGAGTTCCCACGGGAATCGTTCTAATGTTCACGCGAACGAAGTCTCATGTACCACTAGTTTTAAAAAAATGTATTCGAGGCTATCTTACACGTTCGCCGAAACCAGACGAGATCGCCCAAGCACGAACGTGTAAACGGACGCTTGCCTAGGCTCGGGTTTCTCGAGTATCTCTTTTTTTTCGAATGGCTAAATTCTTGTGGACTTTCAAGAGTCACCGGACATGTATAGTTTTTGCACAGCAAAAAGTGTGTGCAGCAACGAGCCTAAGGTCTCCCCCGCCGGTAAACCTGCGGAAGAAACGTATCTCGGCTTAGGGCGTTGCTTTGGAAGGGTACCGCGGGATCGCGACTTGGTGAGAAGCGCCCAGGCACGTGCCGATACCTGGTAAAAGTGTTGGTTGAAAGTTGTGTGTTTACGGTGTAGTCAGGGCAATGTGTTCGTCTCCGCCGGCGGGGACCTGTGTAGAATGTAGTGTAAGCACCGCATTCCTATTTGGAATTCCTGTCGGGAATATATGTTAGGCTGGCATCTACTAGGGGGTTGGGATGGTGAGGGACTCTGTCATAGTAGTGTCGCGCGGAGTCTTTCACATTACAGGTCGACATTGCGAAAGTACCACGGGGCAGCCACGGCCTTACGCACATCCTATCCAGCTATCCTTCGCAAGCGAAGTTCTGGATATGAGCTTGCTATAAGGGAGGACTATGGGTACAGCAGTACCTGGCCCTGGACTTTAGTACGGGGGGGTCATGTAATACCTCTATACTTAATCAGTTCATAAAAATCGCATTGGTTTTTAGGAGGGGGACAGTGCACGCTGTGCACACACGGGGAGGTCTTTCCATTAAGTTACGATATGGGGTTCTTCAAGAGAGCTGTGAATAGGATTTTGCAAGGTCGGCGGCGCGCCCGCATACCCCCTGGTGTTGCAGGTGTCCATGGGCGGCGGTAACACTTACCATCACGTGGGACCGCTTGCTCGTCCGCCCACTAGTATATATAAAAAAAAAACCTACCTAATAACTAATAACAGATTTACAATGTCCATCTCTGTTATCCTGGCCTGCTACATAGACTACCAGCAGTAGAACTACGGGCCAGGAGGACACACATCACATGGTGAATCAGAGTAACGTAAGCCCCAACAATTCTATTATGTATAGCCTGAGCAAGTAACCTCGCCAGGATGCGTAAAACTAAAAGAACTAATATCTTCTACTAACCAGCTATGAGCAAAGCAAATGTGGCGCCCCCACAGCAAGTTTTTCATTTTTCTGGTCACGCTTTAGACTTTATTACACAGCGTGTTTATATATATTCCCAGACCAATTACCCTAAAGACTACACATCTTTACATAGTATATAACAAAGTCGCTTCCCGCCGTCTGTCCCTCTGTATGTACGCTTAGATCTTTTCAACTACGCAACGGATTTTGATGTGGTTTTCATCAATAGATAGAGTGATTCAAGAGGAAGGTTTATACGTTTTAGTTTAATATTGTTTTAACGAAACCGAAGCGAAGCGAGGGCGGTTCGCTAGTCTACAATAAATTGTTAGAATAAATATTTGTCTTTTTTTTACTTTCTGATGAAAACTAATGTCTTTTTTGTAATTGCGTGAAATGCTTTTCTCGTGCAAAAACAACCTGTCCCTAGCTCTGTTAATTGATCTAAACTATGTGTTTGCGCCAAGTTCGCTATACATATATGACATGACCTATTTGGTCATATGTGTTTCTTACACATTAGGTCTAACATGTGGTGGCGTCCATTGCATAATTGATCACCCGATTTGTAGACCACTTCTATATCTAAATAATTCTCAATGTTAGTTCATTTAGTGTTACGTAAGTACAATGTAAGTAATATTTTGTATAATTTTAATTTGATTGCCATTAAATTACATCGGTATTCCCTAGCTATCGCTGACCAACAGCCGTATTCTTCCTGCCTAGCTTCCTGTTACATTCGATAACAAATACAGTGCGCCGGCGCTAGGGATGGGAAAATAAAATAAATTTTAATAATTTTACGCATTTTTATATCAAACAATAACGCTCCATGGCACGCACAGACGTCCCCTTGCCACCACAAAGGACTTTTACATATTTAAACCGGGGAAAAAACAATAGCTGATGATCCAATAGGTCCACATTCCCGAAATAAGAAGTTCATTTTATTCCTGTTTACTCTCCATTCGAGAGCATAGGGTGGGATGGGAAAAGGGCTCTGACATATCTCTCACTCACTACTGAAACGCGTCCTAAACCTCCAAAGGGGGTCCTAAACCTCCAAAGGCGCATCCTTGGGTGTACCAACGCGAACGATTTTAGGTAATTATGTTGGCATGTATCGCGGAAGTCGCAGGGCTTCACTTAGGTAACTCCAGGTGGCTCTTCTGTTGCCTACATTCTTTAAAAATACCATGTTACATTACAAGAAGTTATTAAATATTTTATTGCTGTCACACGAACAAATCCATCTTTGGAATAATATCTCAAAAGGCACCAGGACACCAACCAATTCTAGTTTTCGGACACTAATGTTGCATTGAAGAATGGTTGGTAATTCATATTCATATGTATTGATAATTCAATTATCCTTAGCTATTGTGTTCAGCATTTACAAGAAAACGAGAAACCACACGATACACATATAACATAAAATGACTAAGTTTGATCACAGAAAAATAGTAGGTATCTTGAAATCATGAGTCAGGCATGACGCACTAATTCCAGTTTTTTGAGGTGTAGGTTTGCTGGGATGGGTGTAGGTTTAGTGGGATTTGCTGGGAGTAATACCCGTATATTCACGTTACTGATTTCTAATAGGCAGCAGTGTTATAATACGGTTGGCACAACAGTTGCTTTGGGATATTCAAACTTAAGCTGTGACAATCTGCATCAGTTTAGCTTCCTAAAAGTGAAATCATTTTCAAAATCGTCCCAGTAACCATAACTTTTCCTCTAAATACTTACAGATGGGAGTTCTAAAAAAATCCTTCCTAGAATAATTTAGAGCAAACGGACAGAAAGTAGAATTTTATTGCAAATTAGGCAGTTTTATACACGAAGTACAGCCCTAAGGGTTCATTGCTCCATAGTCCTATTCTAAGAACGGCAAAACAAAGAAAGAAATAAAAATATAAATTAAAATCGAAAAAATCCCTCATTACTCACAATTATTCGTCACTATACCGGGAAGAGTACACTTACACATCACTAAAAGATTCGTAAAAAAATTATTTCCCAGTTTGAAACCTACCAGTTAGTTTATGGGCACAATTGTCCTAATTAATAGTTTTTAATAAACTGGTGGCTTTCCTTGTAGATAAAACAGGTTTATAATGGTGCTCTGAAGCGAATTTGTTTTAATCGTGTATTGTGTGGTTGTTAGCGCTGAATTATTACAATGTGCGTGGATGAAGGTATGTGCTTTAAATCGTATTTTTGATAGATTTACTATAATTGGAATGTGTCGCATTTATTTTTACTAATTTTTATCCTACACGTTATGATAATATAGATATAATGGCAATGCGATTCGCGTAATATGGCGCGTTCGTAATGTTTGTGGGTGTTTCTTCAGGAAAATGTATAAATCCATAACCTGAGTCGCCTGGAAAACAGCTTTTAATTAAGATATTCCTAATTATTTCTTTAACAAAATTAATCCCTTAATAGTACTTCTTAGTTATAAAAATATGTTTAGTTTTCGTATCTGTGGCTCATGAATCCTCATGAGGTTTATGGATATTTCCTCAAAACTAATAGGCGGAGACCACTTACCATCACGTACCATTGGGGCATGCACGTCTGCCACCCCACCATAAAACTTGAAAATAACTTTTAATTCCAATGTTGTTTTTGGCGTCTTTTAACAGGACTCGTTATTTCTAAACATGTGTTTACTTTCAATTTGGTGGCGTGTTCGTAAGGTTTATGGGTGTTTTTTGATAGCAACCTGAGTTAGGTATTTGAAAATAATGATGACGTAATGACGAGATTACTATTTAATTTTTTGACAAACTTATTAGTTACCTACCGTTTTTTTTTTTACTTCTATACGTGTGTTTAGTTTTCAAAAAAGAACTATAGAAGTCTTGAAACAGTGAGAGAAGCGTTTTTAGAATTTATATTGAAAAGCTTCATTACCTACCGTAAATTTCTCTCGTCAATATCACACCGTACAAGGGAATTTCACGTACTTTAGTACTTTACTTTACTGAAACTGTAGTAGGTAATGAAAAGTTTATGATGTATGGACCAAATCTTTACTGAAGCCTGAAACCATTGATTGTGTTCATGTCGAAACGTGGACTCGCAACAGTTTAGCTTAATCCAAAAATCGTTCAACAATCTCGATTCGGAGCATAATGGCTCATATAAAGTAGGAGAGTTTCTCGAACCACGATCAAAAGCTAGTGTAAACAACTGTTATAATAATTTGATCACTGTTATCACCGAGTTTTTATCATCATGTGAACAGTTGTTGGCGAAAATTGTGCGTAGTTTGGTCGCATACGAGTAACGTATACAATATTCGCGCCCGAACTGTTCGAGAAACTCTCCTTGTGCAAAGCCTTATTAATGTGAAACATTTTTTAGCTTTGCTTTTAGTAGTTTGTGTTAAAAAAGTAAAAAAAAATGTAATAATATATTCACGTCAATGAACTCAGATTGATGAACAGGTTCCATGGTTTCAGGCTTTGTGAAAGGTTCGGACACACCCTGTACAGTATACTAACGGACAATATGAAGAATGAAGAATGTGAAGAAGCTAAAGAAGCAAACTCGTGTCGGTTGCGGCTCATCGTATGGCAGTTCGCTTGACAAACTATTGCCAGCTGCCTAGCGAAGGGCAACAAATGACAGAGTTTTTCAACGTTTAGAAGACAGAAGAATGATGATACGATATTTGGAGAAGAAATAGTTATGTAGACCTACATTAAGCATTGGTTGAGAACCGAGCGTCCGCAAGATTAGAAACTATTTAAGTAAACGAGCTATTAAGCGTCGCGAACACGGTGTCCGCGCGACCAGAAGACCCTTACTTAGAAAAGAGTGGTATGGGGTCGCTTAAAAGTGTTCACATGGGTGTTGCACTATTGCGAACTTGTCGACTACGCGATCGACTGTCCAGCCGTGGATGGCTATGGCTGGATGGTCAATCGCTCCCTCGCTCGTCTCGCTTCTTACACGGAATCATTGTTTAAATATTGACATATGACGTTTTATAGATTGTTTTGTCGATCGATAGCGGTAGTTCGTGTTGTTTTCTGCCAATTACACGAATGCCGTCGTGTTATATTTACAAAGTATATATACTTATAAGATCTTAACATTTTACATTAATTATGACCTCGCTTCCTCTGGATGTCGTAAAAGGCAAGTAAGAGATAACGGAGCCGTTAATACAAGCTCTATAGGACTTATTGGCGAGAACTCGAGAAGTGAAGTTGAGTTTTTTTTAATTATTTATTGTAAAAAATGTGTATTAGTCATTTTGTGGTTTAATAGTGATAGTTTATTAAACTTCAAAGGTTTTTTTTCGTGCGTGGTGTTTGTGATGATCAAATAAAAGCATGGGCCTGCCTTTTTCGTCTACTTCCAAGGAGTCCTCTTCTGTTCTCAGTAAACCTACTAACGTTTTACAGGACATTAACAGGATATATGAAGAAAAAAATACGGAGTATAAGTGGCATTTTAATGCTATACATTCTCCATGGTGTCAGAACTTTGGAAATTACTTGGTTAAGCCTGTATACTTAATTCAAATACGATTTTTCAATTAGGCTGAATAGGTTTTCAGTTCTATGGTATTTGGAAAATATCAAAGAAAATCGATTATACGTACATTTCTCATTAAATCAGTGAGAAAATTTTTAGCTAAAATTATATTGATGTATGAGTCGGTATATATTGCTCTATGAACTTGCAGTACAAATCACGCTCAACGACTGTACAAAGAGAGTAACAAAATGTAATTAAATAATTAAACCTGACATTCATTGGCGATCACTTCTTTTACAACGTCAATAAATATTGCACTTCGTAGCATTCAAGATAGTCAAGTGATGCACCGATGGAATCGAGGAATTTTATTATTATTACTCACTTCAATTCACATAAAATTAGTGGCTACACCTCTTTTTAAGAAAGAAAAGAATTGTTCAATATAATTCCCACCTCGGGTTTCTACAACCGCACTTCCTGCATGAAAACGCACTGCACAAAAGTACAGTGCATTTTCTTGATATGGAGGTGTCCGCGTAGTGTTCGGTTCTAAAACCATTTTATACCGCGAACTGGTAGGCGTACCCGAACTGCCTCAAGAGGTGTTTCCATTACGCTACGATATGGGGTTCTTCAAGAAAGCTGTGAATAGGATTTTGCAAGATCGGCGGCTTAACCGCATACCTTCTCGTGTTGCAGGTATCCATGGGCGGCGGTAACACCTACCATCACATGCGACCGCTTGCTAGTCCGCCTACTTCCCTATATAAAAAAAAGATTTAATATGATTAATTCATATTGCAACGTTTAAACAAAATATAAGTACTCTGTATAAGAACTCCGGGTCATAGAGGTAGGTTCACAAATTAGGGCTAATTTACATTAGCAAGATTTGCCAGAAAGATTTCTTCCCTTTTTGGATTGCAAACTTCTAAACACTTATAATTCTGTCATGTTCGTCCGTCTGCCTATCATTAACATTAGCTCGTGGTATCTCGAAGACTGTACGCGAGAACTCTATTTAAAAAGGAGTCCGTCAATTCATTTTTATTTTGTTTGCAAATTATTATTATCATACTCGGGCTATTATTATCCGCGGCTATGCCCATCCCATCGCCGCTAATAGTGTCGGAACTCGGTACTTGTCCAGCGGCATTCGTCTGCTTGCGGAGTGCACTGTCCGACAGGAAGGACGCGGATTGATGACTCGTTTCAGTAATCAAGTAATCAAAGTTGGATCAACAAGTCGTGGGCAATTTCAGAGTGTTAATTAAACACAACATTATTGGACATGTATACTTATAAAGGCCTTTTTTTAAAGAGTTTGGTTGACAGTCGACAGGAGTCAGCCAAGATTGACCATCTCTCATCTCATAACGCATCAGCGAGGCAATGCCGCCAGCATGCTGGATACTTTGCTATAAACAAAAACTATAAACTCGAAGAATATTGTGTTTAATATTATGTTATCGAAAAATACTTTCAATACCAAACAATCAATTCTGTAACATTATTGATACTTATATTTGCAAGAAACGGTAATGAAATATCAACATTCTTATTTAGTAACCCTGAACTACATTTTAGATTTATTAGAACAATGTCTAAATGAAAGAAATACAAAAGGGCAAAACATATATATTCGGGGCACTGTTCATAGCTGAAGAGAAATATTACTGTCAGCTCGTTGCTTAGACTTGCGCTAAATTGTAATATATACGTCGGGAACTGCGAAAAAGAAAAAAAAATGTTCCACGGGTTCCAATTTTTTTATTACATTTTTTCAAAGTAATCGCCACTATACAAAGTTTCATGCGTCTGAATCAATTTTGAAAACATTGTAATTGTTATGTAAACGGGTTACCCACAATTTATTTATTGCAGCTGATTACAATTTCATTTATTATAGTAATTTCAGGTGAACGCCATTAAAAATCGCGCTTGGTCCGAGAGGTTATAGAAATTTAAAAAAATGCCGAAATTTTAATCGCGAGTGTGGATTTAAGGTTGGCATGTACGAGTACATGGGAGTCATGGGACCCACTGATTGAACTTTGCAAACCCAGAAAAGTAGATGCGGTTTCAAACTCGCGTGGGTGTGTGGATATCGTTAGTATAGTGTGCAAGGAACTTAATTAACAAAAACAAGTTCAGTGTGGGCAGGTGAGTCAAAAACGCACACGACGGAAGATGACAGATTTGTCTGTCAACAGCAACAACACGTTCACCCGCCATGGCTAGTCGTGGGTTTTCACGACTCCTCGGAGTGTTTCGGCTCACTTAATCCGGCTCCGCTTGCGGACCCGACTCCTCTTAACTATTCCTCGACTCCTTTGAACCTTCTTATATTTTACCTTCTTATATTTTATGAGAGCCTGAAAGCGACTCATTCGCTTTGCATCATGTTCATTCATGTAACTTCGCAATCCAAAAATGAAAGTAATAAATAACTCCCGAGTCGGTAACAGTTAGCCGGAATCATTAAGAGTTTCGGCTCCGCTCGCGGTTTCGGATCCTTTGTTTCATTGAATCCGGAGTTACCCATCGCTAGCCACGGCAGTCTCGTCGCGACCACGGTTCATGTAGGTTACTGAACCGAAATATCGGCTGTAATAAATGGTAAGTAACCCGATTACATAACAATTATTATGTTCAACCATGATAACAAAAGTTTAAAATTTTGAAAACTTTTTTCCACTTCCCAGATACCTCTTTCACAGCCTCTTCGAACGTAGCCAGCGCGTCTTCCGGCAACGAAAACTGCTTTGTTTTGTTGCGAAAACATAGAGAAAAACTCTTTGTCGCAAAAGTTCCTGAGTAGTTTGGTAGATAGTATTTCTAACTTGAAGGATTCAGAGTTGGAGAAAGTCTTGTAAAAAGTCACCGATAGTAGTTGGGGCAGAGAGCAAACCTTGTTTGAGAGAAGTGTATATCTCGTAGTGGAGAAACACAGGCTGACTTTAGACTCTTTGCCGAAAGATTGAAAACTCTTAAATAAGTACTTAAAATAAACAGTTGTAAAACCAAGTCAAGAGCCGCATAAAATACGTAGGTCATTGCACATCTATTTAATGTTTTCCTTGGCCTTGCAACAACAAAATGAAACAGCGACGACCATATTAATTGTTTACGACAGCAGTGGGCTAGCGCTGAAAAATTATTGTATTTAAATGTTATTGTAGAACGGTAGCACAATAGTAAAAAACAACCTTTAATTATATGGTGATTAAAACGGAGTGAGAAATACGTGTGTTTCGTTTCACAGATATACATATAGGATGACCTTCTACCAAGTGGACCGACGGCTTGAAGAGTTCGCTGGTGATGGCTGGATGAGAAGAACCGAAGATCGTGTGTGGTGGCGAGCCTTGGGAGAGGTCTGTATCTAGTAGTGGAGAGACATAGTGATGGTATGATATAGGTGACAGTACCTGAGAAAAGGTACTTAAGTATTTTTTTGCTTTATCTTATAAATTCTGTGTTAGAGCATGTTTTCAATTTATACCGAATCTTGAAACGACGAAATATTAAATTAGATAATCTTAATCAAAGTCCATACCGACTAAGACCCCTTAGTTCAAAAATATGGGTGCTGTTGTAAAAATTATGGACCTTAATGCTGCAAACGAGCATACAGTCCACCTGATGGTACGTATCTGTTTCACTCAGGTTTGCTGCTGATGTTGTGACGTCACTCATTAAATAATTAAAACTCAACTAAACAAACTGAAAAATATAACAAATCAAAAACAGGCAGAAGTTAAAAATACACGCGCTCACGATGACTTTGAAGACGGTAACAAATGAGACGGTACTAAGAAGGCGACACAGCGATGTGGTAAATGGTTAGGTTGTGGTAAGTGGTTACATTCGCGCACCGGCAAATTTTGGATAAAATGGCAATTGCGCTGCCTGCAGAGTTACAACGTTAATTTGCAGAGTTCGCTCGATTACGATTGTTTTTGCGTTCATAAGCTGATTATTATAGTGACTATAAGATTTATATAAATTTGTTACTGTAGCTAAAAACAGGTTTGTTCTGCAAAGTTGCAATTGTCGTTGGCGTCACCTAATCGCCCATTGAATATTTTGATAATTAGCCGTAAAGAAGTTTGCATATTTTGGAACTCCCTATCGACTAATAGTAAACTTTATGCCAACAGTTATTCCTTGGATAGATTCCAATCATGCCGATTGCGGTACGCGAAACGGTATAATAGTGCAGTGTGCCAGGACCAACGGCTATGTCTAGGTCATAGACTATATACATACCATATTTATGCAGATAAGGTGTCTACACGAGAGCATAAAATGACGAGTATTCCCATATTAATTTTTTACACAAATTGGATGGGATGGGATTCAAAATGGACTTTTCTTATCTAACTCATAATAACTGAGACACATTTCTTGGGATGGATGGATGGATCATTGGATGAGACACATGGATCATTCTAGTGAATTGAATCAGAATCGGTGGTCTTCTGTGAGAGAGTGGTAACTTGGGGGGCCAGTTGAGCGCCAGTGGGGAAATACGATTTATTAGGTATATATGTATAACTAAACTTGAATGCTAGTGAGGTGCAATCATTGTGGTATTACCGTAATGCATGTAGGTATATGTTATCATTTGTTACTTATGTCGTACGTAATTAGTATATATCTATAAACCGCATACAATAACATATTTGTCATAATCATAACATATATGTGGTTCATGTGTGGA
Source organism: Sesia bembeciformis (assembly GCA_943735995.1). Taxonomy (NCBI): domain Eukaryota; kingdom Metazoa; phylum Arthropoda; class Insecta; order Lepidoptera; family Sesiidae; genus Sesia; species Sesia bembeciformis. The sequence continues at coordinate 1,222,472 of OX031045.1, read as the reverse complement.
ATAAATACAAGCAATCCGACGTAAACATGTCGACTTGAAATATAATATTAATAAATACCTACTCTTTATTGCATATATATAGTTAATACATATAAATGACAGAATAAAATAGGCGACCTTATCGCTAAGGCGATCTCTTCCAGACTTATATATACTCGTATATATATGACATAAATGTTATTGAATAATTTTTAGTGGTTGCAGTATTTGATATACATATGTTTATATTTATATGGGGTTTTTTTAAAGACAAGTGGGCGGACGAGCAAGCGGTCCCACGTGATGGTAAGTGTTACCGCCGCCCATGGACACCCGCAACACCAGGGGATATGAGGGCGCACCGCCGACCTTGCAAAATCCTATTCACAGCTTTCTTGAAGAACCCCATATCGTAGCTTAATGGAAAGACCTCTTGTATTGGATCAGCGCCGCATTAAGCGTGTCCTAGCGCCCTGATCTGAAAATCTGCAGCGCGCCTGATGCAATTTATCGCGCATATAAAAAGAATCGAGTTTTTAATGATTGACATCTCAATGTGTATTTTTAATGTGTACTCAGTTTATTTATGTTATATGCATGTATGTTATATCAAAGACCGCCACATGGTCGTTCCTTAGTTTGACTGGTCAATCCTGAGGATTGACAAGGTCTCTTAGTCAAAGCATTTTTGTATTTCGATTTTTGACTGATGTATTTTTAGTTAATTAAGACTAAACCGGCCAGTCAAAAGTAGAAACCCAAACAAATGAATTCGTCGTTTGACTAATCAATCTTAGATGTGCATGTATATGTTGATTAGTTAATAAAACAATAATTTCTGATTAATCATTTGTAATTATTCAATGAAAATATATTTATTCGGGTCCGAATAGATATGACAACGCCACGCAAAGCGAGCTTTGATTAAAGGCCGAAATAGATTATTTTAGTTTCGGGGTTTGATTGCTCAGTTTAGTCGTGATGTATAGTAAGGTAGAAACTAAAATTTATTTCGGGGTTTGACCAAAGTTATTGGTCAATCCAAGGATTGACCTTTGAAACGCCACGTCCGGGCGTGACGTTTCAAAGGCTGGAAAGTTTCAAGTGGGCCGGAGAGTTCATTCTTTTAGAGGTGATGTAGTTCCTCAGGGTTTATGGTAACGACTTTGCTATATCCTTAGTCGCCTTTTGCGACATCCACGCGAAGAGATAGGGTGGTGCTAGATTGGCTAGATTGCTAATTATAGAATTGCCCGACACCACTCGGTCACATGTGTACGGTGGTAACAGGCAACACCCACAGACGCGACCAACAGTTACTTCCTCTCAATAAAATACGAATATTAGGCCAAATTGTTAATAATTTAAAATATGTTTTTCCTCTTTTATCTTGCAATTTTGATACGCTACATTACACCAATGTCATTTTGTTTTGTGGTTACATTTAACTTCCTAAATGCTTTTGACGTCATAAACTTAAACCACAATGTAATCGTCTAAAATAGTCTAAATCATTTATCAGATGTGTAGAATACATAGATAACTCTGAGGAAACTACAGAATTTAACAAGTAAACCTTTCAGCTTCAGATCACTTATAACAATTTTATCTTAAATATATATCAATATCAAGGTAGCTTAGTTAAACTATCTAACTATATCTACAAGTAAGTTCTACTTAAAAAAAACTTCAGGAATAATAATAATCAAATTAAAACAACAAAAAATAGTCGGTGTGAATCCTTTATAATGTACCTATATAATTTATTTTATTGGATATTGTTCTAATTTTATAATTTTCATACTCTATTGATTTTGACTGTACCCTACTATTGAAACTGCAATATTTCGGATCGATACTAGATAAAAAGTACGATGGTCGAGATGGAACTTATCGAAAAAAATTGTGTCTATTTAAGAAAATATACATGAATTACATAATACATTATCGTCTGCAATCTATTCTATATTAAAAAAAAACCTGTCTTCTTCTTCAAAACCTTTTATATTATCTGCAACTCTTCGCCAGTCAATCTATACAGTTTAGCAAAATTCTTTCCTTCGAGACACTTGACTCGAGGAAGAACAATTAAATATAAACAAATGCCTCATTATTTCATTAATTATAAACTTGTTAATCAAGCACAATCATTTACTAATTCTCATGCCCCACCATTAGCTAATTTCCCGCCAATCGGCATGGTCACTTACTTGGCTGTCTAGTCGCTTACCGGTGCGCGGGAAAAAAACAACGCGGTACCAAAAAGTAATTTTTAAACACACTACGAGTATATTTTCCGAACGCTATATAGTTTTGTTATTTGTTTTATTCGACTATAGTTTATAAATAGTGGATGAGCATCCCCAGCGGTTGTTGTTCAAGGAACGTGTGTGAGGATAGGAGTCGCCATGTACCGGTTAGTTGCCTTTGCCTCTTTTTGTCGTAGTTTCTGAACGCGAGTTCAAGTTCAGTGGCGTGGCGGTTTGGCGAGTTTTTTTTGATTGTCAGCTCGTAAAGTCCCGTGAAATTTACTTTCCTGCAGTTTTAAGGAAAGCATTAAGAACTATTGTCCAAACAAAACAATGTCTTTTCTATATTTGTGACATTATCTGATAAAAAGGAGGCAATTGTTCCGAGATATTGTGTAAGATATTGAAAATTAAAAAGAGAACACTTTTCTTTTGCTTTTTCTTAAACATAAAATGTTAGAGCATGTTTCTATTCAAACGGAACCTTAATACAACTACATATTAAGTTAAAACTTAACCAAATAAACAAGTCCATACCGTCAATAATTGCTTTACTAGTTAACGTCACAATAAATTCAAAAACTACGACATCGATTTTGTAAATTCCTTCTTTTAAGGAAGCTAAACGAATGCAGATGAAACTACGACTCAACCGCTTTAACACAGTAACCAAAAATGACCACTAAACGTTAGCATAATCTAGAAATCTGTTAAATACGTTATCGTTGGAGGTAATTGCCATAGACTTAATTCCTTTTCCTTCGCCGGCGTTGCGTATTGTTTTCGACACAATGACCATTTTTTTCACTGATCAGTGTTGCGTTTCTACAGGCGAACCTGCGTAGGAAACCTTACAAATAGCCTGGTCTAGGAAACTTAGTTTTAGATCATAACAGACATAAATACTCGCAGAAGTGCCTAGAGAGAGCATTCGTCTCTGAAGCTTCAGAACTGTTTAAGTTATCTGGCAGATAGATCCCATTTGCTCTAAGAGATCTCCAAATTCTACTAAATACAACAATAACGCTTCACTCAATGTTCAACACTAGGATTACCTGTGTCGTGGGTTCAGAGAGACAGTCGAAAGCAAACACACCACACAGACCCTAATAAATATTGTCTGTAACTTTAGTCTTTTACACTCTACCAACTGAACTAATGGACCGTCATGTTGATATCTGTCGATGTCTTTATTGCTAAATGAACAAACGAAAAGCCGATATTGTCCCTAAAAATGATTAAAATTTATTCAAAATACAATTTTACGACAGTCTTATGCATTAATCATTTTCAATGTCATGTTAATTCGCTTAATAGAAGGACGTGAACGCAAACAGAATACCTGCTTATGTAAAATAACTATTTATTTTATAATCAGTGTACACAGATGTAATTAAGAATTGCGTAAACTACACCATTGTTGCTGTTTGCCTGATGTGCAGATTGTGTCTTTTGATTGTTCATAATTACGTTAGATAAATATTGTGCATTACTTGTTTTATAATCCGTTGACTTCCGCGAGAAGAATAGGAGGCAATAGGCGTCTTTTCTAGTTATATTTACGAGTATAGCAGTATTTTTTTTTAATATAAAAAGAAGGTGGCAAACGAGCATACAGTCCTGGTGGTAAGTGGATACTGTCGCCCAAAATGTTCGTAATAGTCCGAATAAGGTTTTTAGGGAAAGGGAAATTGGAAAAGTAGCCCGGATAATTGGAAAATTCGGGAAAAACTGAAAGTGCTCTTTTCTATGGGATTTTTGTAAGAACTGAAGACCATAACTCACGATTCGAACGATGGATATGCGTAATTCTTTTTTTGTTGTGTTCGTTATGGTCCTGGAAAAGTTTTCAGGGGGAATTTTTTTTTTTGAAATTTTTGACAGGACTACGTCTGTCGGGTTGGTTGGTTATATCAAAAGATCAATGTTCCGCAAGCCCTGCAAGTTCAATTTAAGTTCAACACATAATATTATCAGCCTCTCTTTTAGAAAACATAGGAAAGAGATGAAGTACATCTGACATCACGCGCACAGTAGGTACTTACTAAAAGTTGTAGGTAATATTACATAAGTCATGCAAACATGCTCAGTCCGTGACCCGGTGGGTATTATTTACCCAGTTTATACAAACAGTGTCCTCATAATTGTCAAATTGACGATAATTACGTACAGTGTATTGTTTAAACCGGGTAGTTTTAAAAATGTAATCCAAAAATCAATCCATCGAGCCACATACTTTTATTTTGATTATTCGGTGTTATCCTTCTCTAACAGAAGACTACATTGAAATGTACTGCATTTCCCACTTAATCTTATTTCCCTAATGTACGTACGTGTTTCGGTAGTGAGTGAGATGTGCCAGAGCTGATTCCCATCCCTCTACATTTTCCCAACCCTTTCTCCAAATCCATTCCTGTATCTCCAAGGGTAGGCAGCGCATCCGGGGTCGTGCCGGCGTTTGTCGTTTTGTACTAATGTTGGCATTTATCGCGGATGTCTATATGGGCGACAGTATCCACTTACCATCAGGTGGACTGTATGCTCGTCTGCCGCCTACGACCATAAAAAAAATCTACGCAAACAAGCAAACCGTCTCATTATCCTGATTACAGAACGAGCATTGTTCACTAATAACGTTTGTATGATCTAGCCTTCTGTGCTCACGGTCTATCAGCCTAAATTCGAAAACGTTCTCGTAATCGCTAGACTAGTTTTTTGCTTCTTTGCTTTGCTTATTTTTGATGACATGGGGGACGGGGGAGGGGTTGAATGGCGATTACGTCAGCAATATTTATTTATTTACTTTCGTATTTTTTTGGTCAAAATTTAGTAGATTCTGAATAGCATGGGGGGGGGGGGGGTAAAAAGCTTTGCTTACTTTCGCTGACAGGCGGGGGGGGGGGGGGGTTAAAAATGACTGAAATGCTGCTTACGTAATACCTACTTGAACGGCTTCTAATAGGAGATTATAAAGCCGATAGAAAATGTAAGAGATGCTACGAGTATGTTAATTAGATCCTAATTTAAGAAAATGCCATCAACAACTCTATCGATAAGAATAAACGTTATTAATAAAAATAGTTTAAATATAAAATTAATTCTAAAAGGACTGGTTTGGATAGCACAAATTAGACATATTACGCCGGTAATTTACAAGTTCTTATTCATATTAATTAGGAATCGTTACGGAAATATCCATTTCAACACGTTTATAGACTATAGATTTCTGGTAGGCACCTAAATGAGACGGTCTGTTCGTAGCTTTATATACTGTACCATAACCAGCACTATTATATCGTCTAATGCTGGACACGGGCTTCCTCATTCACATCGTCTCGTGCATGAGCAGTAGCGTAATTTCAGCTTTTTAAATGGGGTGGCAAGGCGCACCGGGGGTCTGGGGAGTATGGAATACCCCCACGTGCCCCACGGGTACTCCCCGGGAAATTTAAAGAAACTAGCATTAAATTGTTAGATTTTTTAAGCTTTCTCAGACTATTTTCACCACAAAACAATTGCTAGCATTCTCTATTTACCCTAAAAGATTAATTGTCAATTACTTTAATTATTAGGCAAACCATTTGTAAAGTAGATAATCATTTTCACACAACTCAAGAGTGTGCATATTTTCAATTGATCGAGTGTTCCGTCCGATCTTTTATCACTTAAGTTACAATGAAGCAAACATCACAAAAAAACAAAGCTTTATTCAACTTTTACTCAAGTTCACTTGTTATTTTTATATAAAATGAAGTTTTCTCTTTTGGCTTAAATTAAAGTCGTCAATTACTTTGTAAATGTCTATATCAACACTCCTTTCGATAGCCAAAAGAGCTAACGAGGACAACCTCTATTGGCCGATTGTATTCCTGGACAATTATGCCATTGTGCATGAGGTAGGTATAGTCTTAAAACGGCACGCTGGCCGACCGGGTTGGGGAGTTCATTCTTTTAGAGACGGTGTAGTTCTTCAGTGCCTGTAGGAGCGGCTTTGTTTTAGTCATATTTAAGAGACCCGCAGAAAGAAATGGAGCGATGCTATTCTAAAGGCACATGACACCAAACTGCCAAGTTTTGAGCTCAGATAATATCACAACAGTTTTGAAATTCACTTTTTTAGGTCCGTGAATAAAATAGTGTTGAGAGTATTTATTCATTTTTATTTATTCAAACTCGGAAATCATTCATAGATACTAGTTTGTGCAGCATTTTGACGACCGATGAAGCCAGTTGATAGCATCTCTGCCTGCTATATAAAAAATCCCGGGTTCGATTCCCGGTTGGAAATTAGTTTATTTAAAAGACAAATGTTTGTTCCGGTCTGGGTGGTGTGTTCGTCTTTCTGTGTCTCTAGACCCCTGTGTCACTGTGTTCCCTCTGTCAATTCAATGCTAATTTAGTGTGATTCTTGTTTATTCGTGTGGTTACAAGATTATCTTTTAACAAACCCATTGTGGGTCGAAAACCAAAGTCGTCGGTAGAGACTGGATGACTGACATAAGGTGGACCTGGGACGAGGCCTATATCCAGCAGTAAAAAGACATAATCTTGAACAATATGTCTACGTCTTATCCATTTATTTAATTGCATTTTTAATATCCCTTTATGGTCCGGTTATTATTAGAGCTCTGACAGCTGACATAAATCTTTAACATGGAGTAAAAATCATTTTAAAATTCGATAGTCCTTTGGTAAATCTTTTTTTATAATACTGTGTTATGTTATAACTTAAGAAGGAAACGGTATGTACATAAAATGAATAAAATATAGAATTGTCAGCGCTCTTCCTATGATAACCATGTTGATAAATTGCTGTTGTCCATTAGATATAATTGATTGGTCCATTTGATCAAATCGACTTGCAAATATATTACCTACAAGACTTATAAATTTTTATCAATTTTCAGGATACTTCTACCAATCATTATGTGCATTGGAGTAACTTCACCAGCTCCTCAAGATAACAGTGACATCACCTACGTGAAAATACAACCCATGGTCAGCGATTCCCCGTCAGAATCGAGAAGTCTCTCAGAAGAAACAAAAATTGAGAAACTGCCGCTCACTGTTGGAGGCAATCTTGATGACATTGACACCCCTGATGGAGCTAGTAATGGTGTGACAAATGTACCAGATACTGACAAACATTTAATTCCAAGAGAAATTTATACAACGCCAATACATGAATACGAAACGACAGAAGAAACAGAACAATATGAAATTGAAACTACAACGTTTGTACCTTTACCGCGAAAATTTAAACCAATCAATACAAAGGTACCATCACCAAGATATTATTCGAAATTGAGCTATTTTAAAAAAACGAATGATGTCCGTTCGGTTTCAACGAATTTGGTGGAAAAGCCCGGCAAAAGGGTATTTATATCAAAGTGCAGGTGTGAAAGGATATGGAACTGTCCGAAATTGCAGATATCCGTGCCTCGATGCCCTGAAGAATACTTTATGTGTTGTTTTTAGAATCATTTAGTTTAATCTAGATGGATTTTTCTGGTTTATTTGCAGGAGTAGTTTTTAAAAGACTCGAAGATGATTTTTTTTATTGTTGATTTTTGTGAAAATGATTTTTAGTGGATGCCAGCTAACGAATTTGCCAGTGACAGCTAACGTGCTTTCATTAGTGTGAATTTTACTAGGGGAAATCTTAGTTATATTTGTACACGGCAGCCATGTTGATTATTCGAAATACTTAGATACCTATTTTTTTTAAATTATCAAGTTCTAACACGCATCACTTTGGATTTACAATAAAAAAAAGTTCTAAAACGTGTCAAAATCGCTTTTTGACAATCGAAATAATATAATGCGTCTTCTATCTTCATAATGCAAATAGACACACGCAGCAGACATTAACTGTCAAAGAGCGATTATTACCTTTGGAATTTGGAATTCAGTTCATACTTTGATAACAAGTGACAAATCCACCTGGGGCCTACGGTGGGACACAGCCCCGGACCCCACCCTCGAGGAGATCTCACCTTTTACACACAAAAACAAGTTTTTCTCTAGTTTTTATCGCTTAAAATTCCCGGGCTCGCGAGATCTTAATCCACCATTGTTGTAACTGAAATATCTTTAGCATATTATTGATCATCGACTATGGAACGATGACTTTCAAAGAATTTAAATGCATTTCACTCTTATGCAATACAGTTCAGTCTACTTAAAAACGTAGGTATTTAGTAAATGACGCAGAACTGGTTTCATATTAATGTTGACATCCCACCGAACTGTTAATAAGACATAACGTGTTTATCATAGCTGGTACCTACCATACTTAATTGTCCATTACAATTTCAAGTTTGCTCTTACCTAATAGATTTATTAATAGCAATAGTAAATTATTAATTAATGATAAACGGTTACGTTAGGTGGGTATCTACTTATGGCTGTATCAAGGCGTAAAAAATTCGCTACATTTTCGAATATAAACATTGCAAACTCACTATGCTACGTCTTTCTCAATGATCAAAATGGAAAAACATAATCAAACAGCGAATTTCGCACGTTTTGGAAGACAGTCCAATATATTGCAGCTTTCGTTGTTCTCCTATTAGTGCTCACTAGAAGTGCTCGCCACCAAAGAAGTCCTGCGGCATTTAAGGAAACTAAATAGGACAGGTCGTCCGTTCTCCAAAATAAATAATATTATGTCCGTTTATAATTTACTTCCTAATCTAGACACATCTTTATTGGTAGGTGTAAATAAAAATACATACTTTGATAGAGTAAATTGAAACGAATAAGCTGTGGAAGTCTTACGTGGGCCGATCACAGCGCCGCACCTAAGAAACTTCATTTGTGGCACCTACTATACAAATTATGACACAAAATCACAGAGGGGCCATATTTCGACTTTGAATTTGGTAAAAAATATTTTTAAAATTATCTTTAAAAAATCGGCTCGTTTCTTTGTTATACTGGTCTGTAATTAATATTTAAAAGGATGATGAAGGATGACCAATTAGACCAAAGCCTAAGGGGTTTGATTTGATTTATGCTTGCATAGAATTTTAAATTACAATAATAAGAGCTCCGTATTTATGGAGAACATGTCATGAAATAGTGACATTCCGGGAAAGTTTTTAAAAATGCTAGTTAGATAATGCGAAAAATAAATAAAAACATGCCAATTATCGAGTATTTAAGCTCTATAGCAAAGACTATTAATATGTACCAGAAAAATTACTCATTGCCACAGCCGCTGGGCGCGCTCGACTGGCCACGTTAGCCCTCTCTCATAGAAGACTACCTTGAAATGTACTGCATTTCCCAATTTATCATATTTCCCCAATGTACATACATACGTGTTTCGGTAGTGAGTAAGATGTGCCAGAGTCCATTCCTATCCTCTCCCTCTCCATTTTCCCAATCCATTCCTTAATCTGCAAAGGTAGGCAGCGCATCCGGGGGCGTGCCAACGTTTAGTCATTCTGAACTGATGTTGGCATGTATAGCGGACGACAGCATCCACTTACCATCAGGTGGACTGTATAAACGCTCGTCTGCCGTCTTTTTTCTATAGAAAAAAATGTTTCTTTTAGTATTATATGTTATTGTTGTTTGTCGATAGGGAAGCGTTTTCGAAATGACGTCTCTTAAGTGTATTATTAAGAAATCTATCATATACTGGTAATGTATTGTTAAAACTAAATAATATAAATAATTTTTAGTCGATTATTTAAATAAAAAAATGATAAAATTAACAATGTCAAAGTTTTCAGAGCAAATTTATCACCTTCCTGGTTTTGTGTCATAAGTTATAAGTTGTCTTTACAAAGTATGTATAGGTAGGTACGTTAAAGTTTTACTATGTAAGTTTTATTCAAATAAATAATAACTAAATAAAAAATATTAACAAGTACCTACATTATTATTTCTAACCTCAACCTAAACTAAGACCAAATCATAGAGAAGCTTTTCTATATCCTATAGATCCCAAAGAAGCTTAAAAAAATGTTTTATCGATTAAAAAGTTTTTATGCAGTTTGAAGCTGGCATAATAGCCACCATTTCAGTATGCCATTGTTCCAAATTTGAATTCAGTGTACTTCCTGAAAAAAATGAGTGTGATTATAACAAGTCGTATGTCCGCCTTTCTCATGGGGAAGATTTGTAATGTATTTTTAAAGAGAACAATGATTTACCTAAAACAAACGTTTATTCAGTAACTTGTATTGCCTCCAAGAGCATTTACGGCGGCCATCATGCGGTTTGGCGTGGAATCAATCAACGTCACTATGTCGTGTTGTGGAACGTTCTCCCATTCTTCCTCGGTGGCAGTTGTCAGCTCCTACAATGTCTGCGCCATACCTACCGCCGATCTACGCGCGGGAGAGCCCTTAGGTTCGTTGCTGTACACACCCTTTGCTTCTGGCTGAGCACCTTTTGCGCTCGCCTTAAACTATACATGTCCGGTGACTTTTGAAAGGCCATTAGGACCACAAGACTAACCATTCCGAAAAAAAAAGCATGAACTTACTAAAATCTCAGAACAATAATTAGAGCAGTTATTGCTTTAGTTATTGTTCTGAGACTACATTAAAGAAATTAAATTGTCTACAAGTGATTTCTCACATGTTTTTGAACTCTTCCTTGGTTTAGAAACCCTTTTAGAACAACTAAATAGTAATAATTTTATCGGAACGAACACGATATTAATACATTGCCCCGTTAATGAAAATATACAATATTTTTTATAAATATCTTAAGAAGCAATGTACTTACATCCTAGTTAAATCCACAATCGCCGTCAAGATTAAAATTTCCGAAATTGAGTCCAGGACTCCAGGTTAACAACCTCTAATTTTGACAACTAATTCTATGACTGACTTCTTCAGCGGTCACGATTACTCTGTGGGGGGGAATTACCCGACTAAATAACACCTTGAAAATGAATTTTAAGTTTCTCCGTACTCGGTAGTATATTTCCTATCAAATTACAGCAAGTTTTTATTGTCGTTGTTGCCGGTTACATTAATATACGACTCAATTTAAGTTCAAAACGGTGAAATTAGGAGAACTACGTTGCGTTTTGACTAGATTTTGTGTAGCAGATTTTTGGAATTTGTTTTTGAAAATAATAGTGGTAAAATGGATGAAGAAAAACAAGAAACATGCCCGAATTGGTGAGTTTTAACAATTCGCTTACATCGCGATGTTGTATCAATAGTTGTTATTTATATCCACGTACGTTACCATTTTATTTTTAGATATGTGGACCATTGCTAGAGCTACAGCTGTTGTGTTCTTCGCTTGTTTATACGAACAACTTCATCGTTTGAATAAAAATCTGTATGTTGTCATATTTGCAAATAGCTTGCCGTCGACCTTTATCTTTTCCTTTATCTCAGTCACTTTATATAAAAGTATAAAAAATTGGTAGGTTAATATGAAAAATGAAAATATAGAACAGTAGATTTTGTCCGATTTCAACTTTATTTGCGATGGATAGATCTAACCCTACAGCACAGATGTAATACCTACTTTTGCTCTAACTAGACTATGTTTTATAAAGCATATTCTCCCTTCAATAATTGTTATGATAGGTGGGTAATTATATAAATAAACCATTTCTTGAAAATGAGGATGATCGCGGATTTCGGCGGTGTCATCGTTGGGTGAAACATTCTCTTGACATCGTATTAGGTCTTTTTGTACTATTTTTCGGTCGAGAAGCTAATTTTTTTGTGGTGGTGGAGATTCATCATCATCTTATCATCATCATTCATCATTATCATCTGGTAAGAGGTAAAATAACATTCGATAAGAGGGCAAATTAAATAAAATGGACTCCGAGGTTGACCCTCCCCGTGGGGAGGGTCGGTCTCAGGTAGATGTGAAAATGTCTGAAATGTCTCAAAGTTCACAAATAAACCATCCTACTCTCAATAAGTCAGCGGTAAAGCGCGTGGCAGAGCGTGACCCTGTTGAAGAGAACGCCAAAAAGATTATTTCTCCTTCTGCCTCAGTGCAGGAAACGTACACGAAACCAGAATTTGAGTCCTTCAAAAAATTAAAGTATACGGGATTAGATAAAGGTCCTTTCATCGTCCATATTACCAAAACAGATCCTGCTTCTAGTGCACCCCTAAGGACACTAAAACTGGCCCAATTCATCCACAAAAATAACATCGAGGGCATAACAATTGGAGGTATCAAGTCGGCTGGGAGGAACAAAGTGGCAATAGAATTTAAAAATGCAGAAGCAGCCAACAAAGTACTTGAAAATGAGAAATTTAAGAATAACGACTATGAAGTATTTGTTCCTGCTTTTCATATCACAAGATTAGGTTTAGTCAGACAGGTCCCTACTGACTGGACCTTAGAGGAGTTCGTACAAAGTTTATCTTTCCCTCCGAATTGTGGCCCGGTCATTAAGGCCAGACGTCTGAATAGGAGGTCTACTACTGATGGTGTGAGAACGTGGATTCCCTCTACAACAGTAGTTATTACATTCCTGGGGCAGATTCTGCCCGATAGAATCTACACCTTTAATTCATCTTTACCTGTTTCTTTATATCACCTCCCTACCATACAGTGCCGCAATTGTTGTAGATTCGGCCATACTGCTGTACAATGTAGGTCTACCCCAAGGTGCTACAAGTGTGCACAACCACACAGGGGCGACTTGTAAGGTTGTGGAAGCAGATTCCACCTGCCTGTTTTGTTTGGGCAAGCACACTGCCACATACAATTTATGTCCGGAGCACTCGCGCCAGAAATCCATCAAAGTAGTTATGTCTGAAGAAAACATTCCATATTCTGAGGCATCTCAACGTTTTCGCGCAGTCAGGACTCCTTATGCAGATGTTGCCGCCTCCTCCATAATGTCTAATGGGCCCACTTTGTCCTCTCCTAACCCTCACTCCTCTCGAGTCAACGTCCCCACACCTCTTAACCAATCTTCGTACAGGAAAACAGTTCATGTCAATCGTCGCCCACACCAAAACATTGATAAACCATACGATGCACACGCTCACAATTCCATCACAAAAACTCCCCAGTCCTCCCTTCCGAATGGTTGTGCATTATCAGATCCTAGTGACTTTTCCCCCAACGACAATCTCATAGAAACACTTGTCTCTCTCTTAATAAACTTCCTGTCTAAATTCAGTGACTCCATTCCTCTTAATACTATCCAAACGCTTCAGCCATTGCTCTCCCTTCTAAAAAACTCTCTTCACAGTGAAAGCAACCCTCCTACAGTGGAACTGTAGGAATATTCGTACCCAAAAACCCGACTTAATATTGCTAATGAACCAGCATAAGCCAATATTGGCCGCCATCGCGGAGACATGGCTTAAGCCTGGTTTCCGTTTTAGGTTACCAGGGTACTCATGTCTCCGAGATGACCGTGCTGATGGTTATGCGGGTTGTGCTTTACTCATTAATAATTCTCTGTCGTTCTCCCAAATTCCATTTCCACCTCACAGCCCTGACTTCCATGCAGTGACTGCAAAAGCTTCAAATATTACTTTCATTTCAGTTTATATTCCCCACCCCAATCCTAATATAATATCCGAGCTTAATTCCTTACTGTCTCTTATTACGGGCCCATTGGTCATCATGGGAGATTTCAACTGCCACCATACCCTGTGGGGCTCCCACACTTGTGACACTCTCTCTGCCACCTTTCTTGACCTTCTGGACGACCAAAATCTTTGCATTTTAAATGACGGCGCTGGCACTCGTAGGTTATCACCAACACAGAACATTAGTGCTGTTGATCTTACCCTTGCTTCCCCTAGCCTAGTCCCTTCTCTTTCTTGGAGAGTTCTACCTAACTCCCACGGCAGTGATCACTTTCCTATTTTAACTACCATACACCATTCTGTCTCACTCTCTAAAGACCCTCCCCCTCTTCTTAAATATAGATTATCTATGGCAGACTGGGACAAATTCTCCCAGCTAGTAGATTCCAAAATCGCCTCATTGCCTCCAGTTAATATTTCCAATTTTCGTAGTATCTATCCTCAATATACATCGGCTCTCTTAGCTGCGGCGGACGAATCTATCCCTTTAAAAAATTCCTCAATAAAATTTCTTCCCCTCCATGGTGGGATGCTGATTGCACTGCCAGTATTCGACAAAGAAATGAAGCTGAATCCATTTTTGCTAGAGATTCAAATATGGATTCCTATATTAACTACAAAAGAATTCTGGCTCTGTCCAAAAGATTGCTCTCTAAAAAGAAAAAGCAAGGATGGCGTACATTTTGCGAATCCCTGTCTCCTAGATCTCCTGCCTCTCTAGTGTGGAAACGGGTAAGAGCTTTCCGCCAATCCTATTCCAATAACCGTATTATTTCCTCTAATGGTGTAGATTCCTGGCTCCCTGACTTTCTAAACAAATTAGCTCCACCCTTTGTTCCTTCTGCAGATAGCCTGCCACTTCCTACGCTTACCTCTTTCCATTCTGTTGATAGAATGGATGAACCATTTTCTCTTACTGAACTTCACTGTGCCGTTGATTACCTTAGAGATTCTAGCCCTGGGGTAGATGGGATCCCTTACTCTTTTGTCACCAAGTCATCTATTTTGGCTAAAACTTTTCTTTTAAATTTAGTCAATCACATTTATAGTTCTGGCTTGATCCCAGACTCTTGGAAAACTCAAATTGTGATCCCCATTCTTAAGCCTGGTAAAGACCCAGATGACTGCTCCTCTTACAGACCTATTGCATTGTCATCAGTTTTATCCAAAATTCTTGAACACCTGGTCAAGAATCGACTAGAGTGGATGGTAGAAAATAGAGGTATGCTTCCAAAAACCCAATTTGGATTCCGAAAAGGTATGGGTACCATGGACAGCCTTAGTACTTTTACTTCAGATGTCCGCATATCTTTTTCTCGTGGAGAACACTTGATTGGTGTCTTCCTTGACATATCCTCGGCCTATGATAATGTCCAGCTTTCAATACTCAGGCAGAAGTTGCTACAGCTGAGTATCCCTGTGAGGATGGTCAACATCATCTGCAACCTGTTTATGGCACGCTCCATATCCACTCCATATCCGTTAGATACCGAGGCTCACTATCTCCTTCTAGGTATGTATGGAAGGGACTTCCACAGGGCTCTGTCCTTAGTCCTCTGCTTTATAATATCTATACCCACGACCTGGATAAAACTGTAGACAGCTTTTGCAACATTCTTCAATACGCAGATGACATCGCCCTCTACGTATCCTCAAAATTAATCACTGACGCTACTAACCGCTTAAACTCAGCCTATTAGACTATTTAGACGTCTGGCTCAATGATCATGGTCTAACTCTGTCTGTCTCTAAATGTAAGGCAGTCGTCTTTTCTCGTAAACGTACAGCTCCTACTATTAATTTGTCAGTCGGTGGACAAAACATTTGCATTCAGGATACAGTGAAATTTTTAGGGGTCATATTTGACTCCCGCATGACGGGTATTCACCACATGAATCACATTGTTAGAAAATGCGAAAGTAA
Organism: Sesia bembeciformis; assembly: GCA_943735995.1. Lineage (NCBI taxonomy): Eukaryota > Metazoa > Arthropoda > Insecta > Lepidoptera > Sesiidae > Sesia > Sesia bembeciformis. The sequence continues at coordinate 1,206,769 of OX031045.1, read as the reverse complement.
CATTAACGTGTTACGTGCTCTTTCGGGGGTACGTTGGGGCTCCCACCCGTACAGTCAGAAGCTGTTGTATAATGCCATTATCAGAAGCCACTTTGACTATGGATGTTTCTTGTTGGAACCATGCAGTAAGATGGCACTTTGCAAGCTGGAGAGGATTCAGGTTAAATGTTTATGCATCATTACTGGCGCCATGAAATCTTCCCCCATTAACGCCCTCCAAGTAGAGTGTTTAGAACCTCCTTTAAATCTCCGTCGACAATTTTTAGCTGATAGATTCTTTTTCAATATTATTCAATTCTCCTCCCATCCGCTTCTTCAAAGACTTCGACTATTGTCTCATTGTCAGCTACTGACCTCATCTAGTTACTGGTCTCATAAGGAGACCCCTCTTTTACTCAAAAGTCTCTCAAAATTTTCTGAGCTCCCTTCCCCTACTTTCCAACTTGATAAGAATCCTCTGTTCCACTTTAGTTTTGAATCTCTGCTCTATAACCCAAGAGTGATTCTTAATTTTGGCATTGTAAAAAAAATCCTGAGGCAAATACTGCATTCAATAGCATATTAGATGAGAAATGGCCCGGCTGGTTAACCGTTTATACAGATTCATCTAAGCTAACTGGAGGTGATAATGTAGGTTCTGCAGTATGGATCCCCAAATATAAAATTATTCTTAATTATAAATGTCCCCCTCAAACTTCTATATTTACTGGGGAGTCTTTAGCTCTCTTGGAGGCAGTATTGTTTATAAAATCGCATAAGTTAAATAGGTCCATCGTCTTCTCCGACTCATTGAATTGTCTGCAGGACATTAGCAAGTCTCCTTTTCATGCTAGAGACAACTTCTATGTAACCCTAAAGATTAAAGAGGTGCTTTATAAATGCCGCCTATCAGGCATAGAGGTCGTACTTGCGTGGATCCCTAGTCATTCTGGCATCTCTGGTAATGAGACAGTGGATCTATTGGCAAAGGACGCCATGCGTGTGGGATGTGATTCATATCCAAATTATTTTTCTCGCGATCTACGGGCTCTGGCTAAACCTTACTTGGATAAATCCTGGAATGATCTGTGGCAGTCGTCTAGACTAACTAAAGCTAGACACTATGGATCCATCCAGCCGACTATACCCCCAAGACCTTGGTTTTTTAAGCATCAGAACATCAATAAAGTGGATACGTCGGTTATCATTCGGTTAAGATTGGGACACGTATGCTCGCCGGCCTTCCTGGCTAAGCTAAGGATTCGGGATCATTCCTTGTGCGAGTGTGGACTTGAAGAAGGCACTCTGGAGCACATTTTCTTTAATTGTCCCCGCCTTGCAATCCCTCTTTACGATATACTTCCTCCTTCTCTTCCTCGCCCTGTAAATGTGAATTATATACTAACCCTTGTCTTCTCCCCTCATATTAATATCCTTCACAAATTCATTAGAGTTAATAACATTGTTCTTTAATATTTTTTTAACTATTACATCATATTCATCATCACTATTCTATGTTAGGTATATTGTTATTAACCAAAAATACTTTCTCTCTGTCTTCATACTTCTATAAAACTAACATCTAATTTGATCTTATATTCTTATGTATTATACTATATATTACTATATATACTATATAAAGCTCGATTTATATATAAAGTTAAGTATTCTTTGTTTTAGTGAGCTCAACTGGAACCAGCATAATCTCTGCGCGTTTTATCTTTTGCTAAATATTTTTTACTGTTTCATTCAACCTTGACATTGGCAGAATCATCGAAGTCTCGATGGGGCCATATTAAGAAATTGGAATTGGAATTGGAAACCATTTCTTCAATTAATATAATATTAATTCAGCTTCCATCTCCAATATACACATAACATGTCAACATCAGTTTAGAACATTGGCATACCCCTGGATGTGCTGCCTACCTGTGGAGATTTAGGAAAAAATTTGTGAGAAAGGGTTGGGAATGGATGGAATGGGATTGGACTCTGACATATCTCACTCACTACTGATAGATGTATCTACACGTATCCCTATCACTACTGATAGGGACCGGGGGCCTTTCCGTACCCCGCGCCAGCAAGTCACACAACCTCTGTGACCTAGTTTTTCTCTGCTCCGTGCTTTGTCCTTTGATCCACATGCAACCATCTGTCTCTCCGTCCCCCCTTCTCTTCTTTCCCTATTCACACACTACAATGGCCAAGAAAAAGATAAAGCATAACGTTCACTCAGCGGCCCAGCCTTTAAGTTCCACATTTCAAGTGGACTTTTGCAACATCAGAGGGATGCATAGTAACATCGACGCCGTCCACCACCACCTTGAGACGGCAAAGCTGGCCTTACTTTTCTTGACGGAGACACAGATATCCTGCCCGGCCGATACATCGTATCTTCATTACCCCGGCTACAAACTGGAGCACTGTTTTGTGCGACGTACTGGGGTACGCATGTACGTCCGGGAGGATATTTGTTGCCGCCGCCTCAGCCATTTTGAAGACGGGGACCTGTCGATTCTCTGGGCGCGTATTGACTACGGAGGTTCCACTAAAGTCTACGCTTGCCTCTACAGGTCCCACAGCGGTGATACGGAGACGACTCTCTTTTTTGAGCGCCTACAAGAGACGACTGATAGCGTGCTCGAGCAGTTCCCTTGCGCGGAAGTGGTGGTCCTCGGTGATTTTAACGCTCATCACGAAGAGTGGTTGGGATCCCGAACTACTGACCGCGCGGGGAGAGCAGCCTATAACTTTGCCCTGGCTTATGGTTTCTCACAGTTGGTGTCCTCACCCACGAGGATACCCGATATCGAGAGCCATACCCCCTCCTTACTGGACCTCCTGCTGACTACGCGGCCGGACGACTACAATGTTGTTGTTGATGCTCCGTTAGGATCATCCGACCATTGTATCGTTCGAACTGCTGTGCCAGCCAAGCAATCCGTGCCGACCCATTCACAGGGAACGCGCAACGTCTGGCACTACAAGTCTGCAGATTGGGATGGGTTGCGCGAATTCTATGCTTCTTATCCCTGGGGGCAGCTCTGTTTCTCGTCGGGAGATCCGGATACCTGTGCAGACTCCGTTGCCGACGTGGTGTTGCAGGGCATGGAATGTTATATTCCTTGTTCCGTAATACCAGTAGGTGGACGGAGCCAACCTTGGTTTAATCAGTCCTGCAGAGAGGCCCGTCGTAATAAACGGGCTGCATACAGGGCCTGGGCCAAAGCGCAGGTGTCCGAAGATCCGAATACTACCGACTTGAGGAAGAAATTTAACGCTGCCTCGAGGTGCAGTAAGAAGATCATTGTCAGAGCAAAGAATGAGCACATCCGCAGAATTGGCGATCGACTAGCTAGCTGTCCTTCTGGAAGCCGAGTTTTCTGGTCGCTCGCCAAGGCTGCTGAAGGTAACTTCTGTCAGTCGTCACTCCCACCACTGCGAAAACTCGATGGGTCACTGGCCCACGGGGCGAAGGAGAAAGCCGATCTCCTGGGCTATCTTTTTACCTCGAACTCGACTCTGGACGATAGAGGTGCATCACCACCGTCTATCTCGAGATGCACAAGCTCCATGCCGGAAATCTGTTTCACGCAGCGTGAAGTCCGGCGAGCTCTAGCAACTCTTGATATCCGAAAGTCGAGTGGGCCAGATAGTATTCCTGCAGTGGTGCTCAAATTATGCGCTCCCGAGTTGTCCCCGGTGCTTACGCGACTCTTTAGACTCTCATACTCCACAAAAAACTTCCCGGCAGCATGGAAGGTAGCTCATGTTCACCCTTTACCTAAAAAGGGTGACCGCACAGACCCGGCCAACTACAGACCAATAGCGATCACCTCCCTCCTCTCCAAAGTGATGGAGCGTGTCATAAACACACAGCTCCTTGGGTACCTAGAGGATCACCAGCTGATTAGCGACCGTCAATATGGATTTCGCCATAATCGCTCGGCTGGTGATCTTTTAGCGTATTTAACACACCGCTGGGCTCACGCCATTGAGAGTAGAGGCGAGGCTCTGGCTGTAGGCCTAGACATTGCGAAAGCTTTTGACCGGGTATGGCACAAATCTCTGCTTTCCAAGTTACCATCTTTCGGGATACCCGAGGGATTATGCGAATGGGTTGCCAGTTTCCTGACTGGACGGAGCATCAGAGTCGTTATCGATGGTAGCTGCTCCGACACCATGTCTATTAACGCTGGCGTCCCGCAAGGCTCCGTGCTGTCCCCAACTCTGTTCCTTCTGCATATCAACGGCCTGTTGCAAATTGGTGACATACATGCTATGCAGATGACAGTACTGGTGACGCCTTGTACAGGGGCCGCGCCAACATCCCTCGGGTCGAAGTGGAAGAGAGTCGCGCTAGGCTTGTGTCTGAAATCGAAGACTCTTTAGATCTAGTCTCGATTTGGGGTTCTCTGAACCTAGTGGATTTCAACCCCAGTAAGACGCAAGTCTGTGCATTCACCGCTAAAAAAAACACCTTTGTCGTAGCACCTCGCTTTCAGAGCATGCCTCTTAAGATCTCGGAGAGTATCGGGATCCTTGGTGTCGACATTTCCAGCAAAGTCGAATTTAGGAGTCATCTGGAAAATAAGGCCAAAATGGCTTCCAAAAAGCTCGGTGTGCTGAACAGAGCGAAGCGGTACTTCACCCCTGGGCATCTCCTTATGCTTCGGCGCATCGAAATACCAACTGGACCCATTTGACTCCATCCAACGACGTGCTGTTCGTATTGTCGACGATCCCACTCTTACGGGCGGTTTAGAATCCCTCAGCAGTCGGAGAGACGTTGCGTCTCTCTGTGTATTCTACCGCCTGTACAATGGGGAATGCTCTGAAGAATTGTTCAATATAATTCCCACCTCGGGTTTCTATAACCGCACCTCCCGTCACAGAAGTGCGGTCCATCCGCATTTCCTCGATACGGAGGTGTCGCGCACTGTTCGGTCCAAAAATTACTTTATACCGCGAACCCGTAGGCTGTGGAACGAACTGCCTCAAGAGGTCTTTCCATTAAGCTACGATATGGGGTTCTTCAAGAGAGCTGTGAATAGGATTTTGCAAGGTCGGCGGCGCGCCCGCATACCCCCTGGTGTTGCAGGTGCCCATGGGCGGCGGTAACACTTACCATCACGTGGGACCGCCTGCTCGTCCGCCCTCTAGTCTATAAAAAAAAAAAAAAAAAAAAAACGTGAATTGGATAAAGTGGGAAATTCAGTTCATCAGAGATTATGTTCACAATATTCTGTGAGAGGGCATTGTTGGCAGTCAAGTCCGCCATCCCTGCGGGATTGCAGTGCACCCTCCCCCCCCCAAAACCTATGAATACTACTAATAAACTGTTCACAGTTAAAATAAAAAATATTTGTTCTCTATATTTTTTTATAATAAGTTTATAACATGAAAGTCAGAATGAAAAAGAGAGAATATTTTTTAGTATATTTATTTATTTTGGAAACTTCACAGCATGAAAAAGTACTTCTTTTGGAACCTTCAAATGGAGGTTGGCGATCAGCATGGCTATTGTCACACAAGAGATTGCTGCTCAGAACAAAGACCTGGTCCTCATCCCGAACCATTATCTATGATTTCTGAGCCAAATAGTATATAACAATCTTAAAAAACTTTTAAGTTAAACGGTTTTATATTTTATGTGCACTGAAAACTACGTGTAGCCCTTTCATTTGATACCCATATTGAGGGGGTTAAGGAAAAATATGTAATCCGCCATTTTGTATCGGCGGCCATCTTAGATTTATAATGTTATTGATTTTATTATATTGTATTGTCATCTAAATTAAATGTGTGTACCAAATTTCAGATCAATCTGACAACGGGAAGGTGCTTAAATTTCAATTTCTAATTTTGACCCAAATAAATAAATTCCGTACGGGTCGAGCTAAATAAAACCGTTTAAAAATACAAGGTTTATAATATTTTTGAAGCCATTTTAAATTTTACAGTGTAACAACATTTTAAATGTTTCAATAGGTGTAATTGATATAATAGGATTTGAATATCATAATTGGGAAGTTGTGTGTATATGTGTATATACTTATGTGTGTGCGTACTGTGGTCAAAATTAAAATTCAGAATGAGAGGCTCTTAAAACAAGTGCATTCTAGGGTGTCAGTATGAGTATGGTGTTATAAACTTTATTTGACATACACACAAATACAGCACTAAAACATTTACCTACAATACCTATATAGTTTAAAATTTGAATATACATATAAGTAATGTTATGTCAAAAAGTAACTCCACTAAGCAATTAATTATGTACTTTAATTACTTTTTCCTTATGATTGTTGCAGCAAACGCGAGATACCATCAGTGAATTTCCAGATCCATGTGGTACACTGCGAGCGCAACATCCGCATGTGTCCCGTTTGCAAGGAGCCCATGCCACAGGCTGACCTCGAGAAGCACCATGAGATACTGCACAAGCCACGTAAATATTTTTATTGCTTTTTTGAGGGACATTTCCTTGTATTTGTAAATGCATTCATCTTAAGATAAAAATTACAAACTCTTTAGACAGAAAGAAGGCAGCATTGTATTGATCTACAGTGTATTGATGTAGACACATCAGAAAAGCTACTAGCCTCATACATAGAAAAAATATTTTAAAAAAAATCCTGTCAAATCCTTTTTATTTCTCCACTGTTGAACATGGGCTTTTGTTGCTGGATGTATGGCAGTAAAATGCCACACTGGCCAACCGGTTTGACGAGTCCACTCTATTAGCAGCTGAGTCCACTCTATTATCAGCTTCGTTATCCCTTAGTTTGCAACATCCACGGAAAGAGATGGGGTTTATTGTCATCTCTATTTATCATTTACTAATTTATCAAGTTAGCAACTATTAACTATGTTTTTCGTTAGTAAGTGAAGTGAGATATGCCAGAGCCCGATCCTATCCTATCCCTCCCTATTTTCCCAACCCTTTCTCCGAATCCATTCCTAAATCTCCAAACGATAGTACACGCAGGGGCATGCCAACAGTACATCCAGGGGCATGCCAACAGTACATCCAGGGGCATGCCAACGTCTGTCTTATATTTTTTATATATAAATACCTCACTCCTTATCATTTTATATTGACCCACTACAGAATACAGGGAGTTCGCTGATGGTGGCTAGATGAGAAGAGCCGAAGATAATGTGTGGTGGCGAACTTTAGGAGTAGTCTATATCCAGCAGTAGTTTATGCCACTCTGTTGTTCAGTGTGTTATATGCGACGTTTGGTGAGGTCAGAAACCTTTTCAATTGTTTGTCATTGCAATGTCTGGTTCTGTAATCTGTTCTGAGCTTGAAGATCGACATCAGGTCTCGGCAGTCACATTTGTTAGTTATATGTATTATATGTCTCTATGACGCATACAATATATAATAAGTATATAATAGTAGAAATATTTATACTAAAATACTTTGTCTTCCTTGATTGAGGTCTAGCATGTTAAGTAATTTAATATAATGATATATAATAGTAGAAATATTTATACTAAAATACTTTGTCTTCCTTGATTGAGGTCTAGCATGTTAAGTATATTGTTCTAAAAATGTTCATTTGTACATTTGCAGAGCCATGCAAGCAGTGTGGGGAGAGCGTCTGCGGTACAGACCTCGAGGACCACATCAGAGACTCCTGCGCAAACACCGTAAAATCCTGCAGGTTAACATCAACTATACAAAGCACATATTGCTTTTTCATTGATTAAAATGGATGGCAAGTAGCAGAAATACCTTCGAAAAGGGTCATTTTCGAATGACACTATCTGCATTTGTTTAGTCTTTAACTTTGCAGGTTTTGTGAGCTCGAGTTACCCCGTCGCGAGATCCCCGCACACGAATCTTACTGCGGGGTGCGCACCGAGCAGTGCCCCGACTGCCAGGAGTGGGTCATGATTAAGTACAAGCAACTGCATCTCGACTCCAACCACGGGTTCATACGGCTCGATGATGGTAACTAACTACTTAGCTTGTTTATATCACGTGTAACAACAAATTTTTCGTACAATAACCTGTGATGTCCAGGTACATCGAATAGGTTAACACAGGACCGGGAGAAGTGGAAGGAGTCGGAGGAGGCGTTTGCTGAAAGCCACATGGACTTTGATCTTGTCAAAAAATTTACAGTTTTATTACTATTATTATGACCAGTGCCAGCTTTAGTGGTGCGCGACCCTTACGGCTGCTCTGGGCGCTGAGGCTGGGGTGCCTTGAATTGGGGAGCTGTTCACAGTCGCTCGTCTGACTGCCCAGACATATAGAGGGGTATATTTTTTAAGGTATAGGAGTATCTGTATATTTTTATCAAGATTTTGGAGTGTCGATGCTTTCTTCGACGTTTTTTTTGGTTTCGGGTTTTTTTTTGAAGCCCGAAGGGGGCGCCGAATCCTAGAGGTTGCCGAGGCATGGAATTGAAGATGCTCTACACAGAAGACGCCACAAACACAAGGAGTGGACACAGCGCCGGCTCTAGCTCATGTAGCGCCCGGGTGCAGGGCGCCCTCTAGTAGGCGTTTTGAACTGTTTGGAGGTGTCGCGAGCGGCGCTCGGCGCCCCCTAAGACCCTGCGCCCGTGTGCACCGCACCCCCTGCACCATAGGTAAAGCCGGCACTGAATTCAGCGCTCGACAGGCGCCCCCGGGCGCGGGGCGCCCGGGGTGCACCGCACCCCTTGCACCCCCTGGTAAAGACGGCCCTGAGTGGACACAATCGAATATCTTACACAGGGCAGCGAAGTCGCTCAGGCTGGTACTGATTATGACTGTATAACACTGTATGCGCCAAATCTTGTTTTTACATTGGAAAGTGTATTATATACAATCGCGCATTCCTCATCTAAAAATAATGGAAAACAAATTATGAAAATTATTCTTTAAACACACTCATCTCATTGACATAACAGCGACTCATTGAGTGCCCCAACGTGACTTTCCCTTTAAAAATCTAACAGGTACAATAACTTGAAGGCTCGGCGGAAAACCTTTACCAGAATTGTTCATTACAACGAGTGCGGGTGGACAAGGAGTAAGGAATAAATAAGATGGTGTGATTAATTCTTTTTTAAGCACTAATTGAACGCTAAAGGCTCGCGCATATTACGACAGCACCAAAACGCAGCGCAGAATATTGCAAAAATCCTCCTGAAACATTTTCGTACATTTTGTTTAAACCATCGCACATTAGAGGCGGGCCTCATCGCAGCGCAAGCGCACTGGCGGATCGCTTGCCAGCCGTATTTATGCCCCGATCCGCCGATATGCGCTGCGACGCGGCCCTGCCCAATGTACGTTGAACAGGGCCCCCCTACAACCCATCTTTTATAAAACAATATTGTTGCAGGAATGTTTTGTTTCAGGCTTAAAACAACATTACTCATATTCGTACCATCACCTCCACCAAAGTATTAATGCTTAGTGCTGCGATAGAACGAATTATTTTAATTATTTGTCTATTCCCAGCTAAAAAACAAAACGAGACAACGCTATATGAACTGTATAACGCCATTCCTTTCATACAACGTTCCGATTTGCACTACAGTAAGCTATCGAATCATGTTGACGTCACCAAAACTTCCTACTAAAACATTAATAAGATAAGCTTACATTGTGGACGCCGCGGTGCGAAATTGAGAAATAAGGTTAAAATAATACTGCTATAAGGAATGGTGGTAAGGCCCCAGGCGTAGTTATCGGGCGTACTTAAAGAGTTATTTGCTGTGCAACGACGTGAAGGATTGAATGTCAACAGCTAACTGACTTACATTTGACCTGCGGCTCGCCGCGTCTGTAATGTGCATTGTCGTAGTTTTGCAGTGTGTACGCGGCTATAATGTGCGCGAGCCTTAAAATTAAACAGTCTCTAAATAATTAACTAATTTAGAATCAAACATTCGAGTTGATGACGCCATAAGTTGGCGATTCGTCTTGATCACGGTACGTGTGCGGCCGTCTCGCGTCAAAGAGCCCCCCAAAGTGCACATGGCCGCCGCGACCACAGACAAGACGCTCCGCCAGAGTGCGTCTTACAACAATAATCATCATTGGCGCGCTCTTATGCGCCGTCAAAATTATTAGACAGATTATTACCATAAATTCACTATAGTCGATGTGAACGAAGTCGTTAGCACAATAAGTAAACACACACACTCTAAGTTCTCATGCAAATCTGAATTTTCAATTTTTTAATATAATCATAAATATACCCTTCTTGGATTTCCATAATAATTTGACCAAGACTATAATAATCTGACCAATAATCTGTACCGTTTCATCTCACCAGACAAATGGGATGTCGTCTACAGACAAGCCTTACTGGACTTCAGTAGATTATGGATCACATGATGTAATATTTTAATTTGGCAATAAATAAAAAAAAATCGCTAGTTAAAACTATAATAAATGCGCTCTTTACAGATCCAGCGCCACCTGCAAAGTTTCAACCCTTACAAGTCAATCCTGTTATACCAGTAAACCGTAACGGTTATATAAGGCCCGTACCTCCAGTCAGGGCCCCCAGCCGGTCAAATTATGGAAACAGGCCAGGACCAAGTAAACCCAGAGCTGGAAATAAAAAGGCTTTACAAGTAGTTCAAGACAATGCTGTGAGCAGTGCTTCGACATCTAAAGATGAACATGGAATTAGTGGGTTGGATGAAAATAACCCAGCCAGAGTGGTGCCTTCGACAAGTGGAATTATTAGAGAGAACATGTGAGTGCTATTTTTTTTATGGATGAAGGCGATAGACGAGCATACAGTCCACCTGATGGTAAGTGGATACTGTCGCCCATAGACATCCGCGATACATGCCAACATTAGTGCAAAATGACAAACGTTGCCACGCCTCTGGACTCGCTGCTTACCTTTGGAGATATAGGAATGTATTTGGAGAAAGGGTTGGGAAAATAGGTAGGGATAGAATGGGAATGGGCTCTGGCACATCTCACTCACTACCGAAACACGTACATATGTTGGGGAAATAAGATAAAGTGGGAAATGCAGTACATTTTAAGGTAGTCTTTTGTGAGAGAAGGGTAACGTGGTCAGTCGATCGCGCAGTGGCTGTAGGATTGCAGCGTGCACTCTCCCCCTCAAAAATGAAGTTTTAAGTAATGAACTTTAAGAAAATAAATAATTAAAACTTTCAGAGCAAACCCCGTAGGCAATACTAGTGCTTACAAGAAGCGTCCGGCACCGAAGCCCCCGCTTAGGACTCCGCCCGCGGACCCGCGCCGGGACTTAGCCTTCTATAGTGCTTTACAGCGCCAGCAGACCGAGGAAAGGCAAAGAGCAGAGCTGAACGCTTGGAACTTGGCTAGAGGTTTGTGTGAGATTAGGGAGATTCTTAAGAGTGGAGGTGGAGGAAGGAGGAAGCGGATTTTAAAAACAGGTAGGTATTTTTACAAGTTGTTGCTGACTCAGCAGCGAGCGATGCCACTTCTTTGAGAGAAAGGGACAGTTGCACTTCGAGCTGACGATACTTAAATCTAGAAAATTAAAGTTTCGTATTCCCGACTACCGTATTTTTTACCGAGGATTTAATCAGTGCCTTGTTGGCGCTGATTAAATCCTCGTTAATGGAGTTGTACAAAAAAAAAAATATCTTCATAGTTTCTAAACTCTAGGATGGCTGCTTTTAGAAAACATAATATTTCACTTAATAAACGAATTTATTTCCAAAAAGTCAGACATGTTTCTATTAAACACGTGTTAACGCTGGGACGCCCCGCGAGTAACTATCTATGTTCATAAGTTATAATGTGCGTTTTCCGCCCGCCCTTCTATCCGCTCAGCTCTCCGCCCCGCCACCACTCTGCGCGTAAACTTAATGGCTCAGTACACTAGGAGAGTTTCTCGAACGGTTCAGGCGAGGATATTGTATACGATTCTCGTATGCGACCAAACTACATACAATGGACATCGGCCAAATTTTTTAATGATTCTTTTTTTATTAATTTTTTGAAAGAATTAATCATGGACAACATCTCGTGCGAGTTTTTTCTATTTTTTGGAAATTAGCGAAAAATGTGAAATACAGGCGATGACGTCACAGTTGCGGCATCATTATTACTACTTTTGTCACAATGTATAAAAAAGTAATGTCAGATCAAAATAAACTTCGCTGTCACCCGTCATCGAGCTCTAAACTTATAAACCATAACCTCTATTTGTGGCAATAATCTCTTTTATGTGAACCGACCGCGGTTTGTTTTCTTTCTTTCTGAGCTTGAATTTCTGTTTATTTACGACAACAGTGTTAAATTTTATTTATTACTACCGACCCTCGCTTCGGTTTATAAGTTTTTTTTTTTTAATTTTCAAAATAAAATATAGCCTATATTAGACACGGATAATGTAGCTTCCTATTTGTGAAAGAATTTTTGAAATTGATTCAGTATTTCCAGAGATTACCCCCAACATACCCACAAACAAACACACAATTTTACCTCTTTATTATATTAGTATATATTTATAATGACGATTATTTTCTCTTGTTAAGGATTGTCAAATGAAACTAACTATATTGTGTTGCTTCGGTATACAAAGAAACGACATATAATGTTTATTCTTCAATCATCTCTACAATACTCTTATTTACAATAGTCTTACTGATCTTGACCTACAATTTTGACAGTTCGCACGATTGTCTTCACCTCACGCCATCCTACATCCTACCCTCTTTTACCGACGCTATGATAGGTGTACCGACAGCGCGGAGCGCGGCAAAACTCAAATGAAAGAAATATATTTTCTTTACATACTTATTTCAAATACATATAATACTCATAGATAGGGTTAGTAACAGACTTATAAAGTATTTTAGTAAGAAACAAACTAATACTATTCATTTATTTTATCATTAGCTACTTTATCATTCGTCCTACCCAAAATTTTGGGGTGGGACGAATCAATCCTACTTGTAGCATCCCGCGCCACAGGGATGCTACTCTCCTTCGCCTAATCGCATAAAAGTTGTCCGGGCAGTAAACGTTCCCGAGGCACTGCAGAAGCCCCAACAAGCATCCTAAAGGTATCATTGTATTGAAGTCGCAGGGCAATGTAGGCTCTGAGTGTAATTGACCCACAGACTGCTCGTGTAGAACACCCGATAGAAAGCAAACAGAAAATTTAAAGCGTTGATGTAAGTATTTTCTGCCCGTATCAATATATAAAAGTAAATAATAATGGATTGAAAAAGATTCGCAAATCGCATGTTTTGTTTATAAAATGTTTTCTTTTCGGAATTACCTACTTTTTTTTTTTCTTTTTGAGGCGAACGCGTCTATCCACACAGCCGTTACCGTGACGTCACGGTACTTTTAATAAAAGAAGAGTTTAAAATGTTATAACTCTGCGATTATCATGTTTCTAACAGCGCCACATTGTGGTTCAATCTATATCGCTCTATGGTGGTATAAAAATACACAAAAATCAGGGAGTAATAAAAATTTACCTATGTCCTTTCTCACCTACAACTTACAACTGTTGACATGGTGATAAAAACTCGATGATAACAGCGTTAACAGTGATCAGATGAAGATAACAGTTGTTTATACTAACTTTTGACCGATGTTCAAAAAACTCGCGTTCGAGAAATCCCCTCGTGTAAATGACCCATAAGTGTATAACAACCTGTATTCCTGCAAGTAAATATTCTGATTCTATCAGGTCTGCCTCCAGTCCAAAATCCAGCCCAAAAACTGGAGAAGCTTCGCAAGATGGACGCTCTGCTCAACCCTCAGAGGGAGGTGGTAGAGAATCCGAGATACACTGCTCGGAATCCAGGCATGCCTACTGATGAGTACCTCGAAAGCGTCAGACGATATACTAACTTCACACCCATGACGCAGGAGGAGTTTAGAAATAGGTAAGGCCCTTAAGCATGTGTGAGATATGCCAGAGCCCATTCCCATCCCATCCTATCACTTCCCATTTTCGCAACCCTTTCTCCAAATCCATTCTTACATTAACAAAGGTAGACAACGCATCCTTTTTAGGGCCAGTTTGTCGTTCTGGACTATGTACCGTGGGTGTCTATGAACTCGTTTGCCAACCTATAAAAAAAAGCTCATTCTTAGTGGTGCCGGGGACTTAGTTCGCGTGAACTTGTGATTCCCGTTGAAGCTCTCTAACAGATCGGGATATATTTTATTTATAGACTAGTGGGCGGACGAGCAAGCGGTCCCACGTGATGGTAAGTGTTACCGCCGCCCGTGGACACCTGCAACACCAGGGGGGGCGCGCCGCCGACCTTGCAAAATCCTATTCACAGCTTTCTTGTAGAAACCCCATATCGTAGCTTAATGGAAAGACCTTTTGAGGCAATTCGTTCCACAGCCTGTACCTTAAATGATAATCTGGCATATATGCTATAACTATGCCAAGTTTCATTAAATTCGGTCTAGTGGCTATTGCATGATACGCAAGGTCACAGCAAGGTCGACAGTGCATCCGCAAGCCCCCTGTTGTTGCAGGTGTCCATGGGCGGCGGTGACTTACCATCACATGGTTCGCCCGCTCGTCTGCCATCTGTTGTATAAAAAAAAACACAGACAAAAATTCTAAAAAACATTTGTTTTGGCCTCTATTCGTACTACAATTAACTTTTTTCAAAAAATATTTCTACGAACATGACTGTTACGATTTTATTATATGTATAGATTATTATATGTTTTCATTATCTTAAAATTTCTCTCCTCTTATGTGTTTGTCTTTTCCTTTGTCCTATAACTGTTTTCTGAATAAACGTCTTATCTATATATTATATTTAAATAGTTTTGTTAAAATGAGCGCTGAACGCTTCAACGCTCGAGCACTAGCGCACTTTGTTACCTATTTGAACATAGGAGCACTATTGAACCTTAGCCGTTTTAGTTACAAGGGTCTTAAGACCATCACATTAAAAATTTGGACTATAACGCCTTTTACGCTAGTCTTGAAGCGCTCGCAAAGTTCATTAGCACTCACTCAGCGTTCGTTTTTACAACACTAGATTTAACTAAATGTAATATTTAATTTATTTGCTCAGATTCGAAGATCTACAACTGCGAGGGCGGGATGATGGACAAAGGAATCGGGATGGGGCTCGATGGACCGGAGCACGAGCCGGCCCGACTTACAGGAGAAACACAGACGACAGATTTAACGAGATCAAGTCCAGTTTGCGCGAGCTACGACGCGGATTGAACGAGGTAGGTATATCCCGTGAAATCACGGCTGTCCCATAGTAAAATCTAGTTTTGCCAATGTTTTGGGGCTAGTTTTGTAAATTTTGACAAAAAATATTATATTCTATTTTTTTTCTAAATCTGGGTTTAGATATGGGGAAGCCGATCGGTCTTATGAGTAACTTTTTTTTAATAGAAAGTGTTTACTGTTGCCCGTGGCATCCTCAATGCATGCGAAAAAAACAGATTATTTGCGACTATGTTTATGGAGTACAATTTTTTTTTGTAGTTTCTAATGTTACTGATGTTGTTTTAGGTAACGGCACCGTATAACGCAAATTCCAATGTTGTTCCTGTCATCAATAGAAAGTGA
Source organism: Sesia bembeciformis (assembly GCA_943735995.1). Lineage (NCBI taxonomy): Eukaryota > Metazoa > Arthropoda > Insecta > Lepidoptera > Sesiidae > Sesia > Sesia bembeciformis. The sequence goes on along the minus strand of OX031045.1, from coordinate 1,191,237 downwards.
GTAAATACAACGTCATCTGAGCAAAGTGTGTTTAAAAATGAAACCAATTAACACTGGACAGTCAACACCTTTTGTCATATAAAAACGGACACCAATTGAATTAGGAAATTTGGGCCCGTGTCATTTATGTCAGGCCTCGTTATAATTAGCAAGCGATCATGCTTTATAATTATCTGGTTACTTTTTTTATTACTTTATATCCAGGAAGCAAAAACTTGGCATCTCTGACAAGAGCCCGCTGTGAGAATCAATCGGTTACGGAACGTTGATGTTAATCGCATCGCATTCATCGTATAGCCGCTTGTGCAAAGAGGACAGTTGTATAACATCGTGCGAGCATATTTGATCGCACGAATTGTCGTATCGCATTGATCGTACGACCGCTTGCGCAAAAAGGACAGTTGTATAACATCGTGCGAGCATATTTGGTCCCACGAATTGTCGTATATATTTTTACGATTTTTTTCTATGCCACCACACACAGGCTGGCCGCCATCACACACGTTCCTCTGCTTTTCTCAATAGCTACCAACAGTTAAAGGTCCAAGTCAAACAATGTGTATGGATGATTTATTAAACTGTACTCTCAATTGCAATAACATATTTAGACACCCTCAACTTATAACCATTATATTTTATGTGAAACGTACCCACAATAGTTTCCTCTCGTGACAAGCATAAACAAATTTCAGGAACGGTGCCAGACGCGAGGCGTCAACGTCCGCCTCGCCCGAGGCATCCGACGCCTCGGACGTCGATATGGACGCGTAATTATCTTTGTCGTGTTCACAACGCTAAAGTAGCATGTTAGTTGCTATAGCACGCTTTCTTGTTTACGTGTTAATTAAGGCTTAATATAATTAAGGCAAAATCTTAATATGAAAAATAAGGTAGTGTTAACCACGAGTGATCATAATTAGAGTGATGATTTATAAAATATGACGACCTTCACGATAAGAAACACCAGTGCCGGCGTTGAGGCCCCGTGGCGCCCCCCTTAAGGGCACGAAATTTATAGAAAAAATTAAAACCTATATGGGACGGTTTTGTTTTGATATTTCTAGAAATAATTTGACATTTTGAAACTTTCCTTTAGATTTATCCAAAGCTAGCGACGCGCGACGTGGATGTAGAAAGTTTTTCTACTTAGGCTCCTTATTCTTTCGAAAGCAGGGGCGGGGCTGCTTTGGACCTCGCGCGCCCCTAATGCCGGCACTAGGAAACAATTAAGTTCGTTTCCATTCATTTAATTTCATTCATATTTATTTAATTATTACAAAATTTTACTCCTTGCAACACTAAAACTGTTTCACTCTATTCTTGACTTCCTCGTTCTCGACTTCCCGGCCTCTCGTATTGGTTGAAAACGCGTGCTATTTAATTGTTGGTTTTATCTTCTACTCGCTTATAACTTGCTACGATTTGCATTCTCACTTACATGTCTTGTTCGTCTTTGTTGAAAGTCGAAAGTTCCAGATATTTTTTATTGCATTTTGAATTATTAATATATAGACTAAAAACTATCACTATCTGAAGAAGCTTATTTGGTATTTTGTTCTCACTTTTTACTGTATAAGATACGTGTTCAAATTGTTTTGTATTATCTTTATTTTCGATTTTGGATTATCAATAGATTTTTTTGCTTTATGGGAAAAGGTGGCAGACTAGCATACAGCCCACCTGATGGTAAGTGCATACTGTCGTCCACGAACATCCGCAATACATGCCAACATCAGTCCGGAATGACAAACGTTGGCACGCTCCCGTGTGAGCCGCCTGTCTTTGGAGATGAGATAGGACAAAGTGGGAAATGTAAAGTGCGTTTAAAGCTAGTCCTCTATGAGAGAGGGATAACGTGGCCAGTCGAGTACGCACAGCTGTGGGAATGCAGCGTGCACCATCCCCCTTCAATACAAGACTCTTCCAAGACTTGTACAACTTTGAATCAAATTTCATCTTAATAGATATAAAAATGAGAGAGTAATACAGCTGTGACATACAGACTGTCATGATAAAAGAGTAGTTTTCTATTTTTTTTTTACTATATGACTAGAAATGTCTGAATGTTTATTACAGATCGGCTGCCCAAATTAAAAACGCAGTAAGTGCACTTAACAAAATTTTACAGAAGGACGGAAATAACATGATTGTATTTGGCCTTCTAAAACTAATTCATTTTAACCCAAGTGATTACAAGACCGTGCTATCGTAACCTTACCTCTATCCCATTAACAGATATCTTAAGTATTTATATGTAACAGGCCAAAAGGCAAAAAGAAGCCAAAGTATAAATCTGATTATTCGCAAAAGTATTCCTTGCCAGGTTTTTAATTTGCGCAGCCGAGATCGCTAGAAAATGTATTCTAACACGCTACACTAAGAGTTTAACCATTTATTTCACCGCTTTCTAATTAATAAACGCCAATTTTGCCAACCTTACAAATCTATCGTCTATGGTCTCGTAGTAATCCCGTTCCGCGCGATCTGCCAATTGGAACTCGCATGTCTACCAACGCGTTGGCACGAACAGCCTCTAACGCTTCAGCGGGAACACGTCCCTCTAACGTGAGGGTGAGAACACGTTCGGCTAACATGGGAGGAGAGAGAACACGTTCTAAGGTGACGGGTGGAGAGAGAACACGCTCTAACGTGACGGGGGGAGAGAGAACACGCTCTAACGGGACGGGGGGAGAGAGAACACGCTCTAACGTGACGGGGGGAGAGCGGAGATTGCCCAGCCCATTGGAGCACTCCCCTCTTGCCGCGTGGTTTGATACGTTCCCACCCGATGGACCCAATGCGGCCAGCTCCGACGTTGAAATGGACGTGCAGATACCCTGCGAGTTTTGCAACCAGCTGCTGCCAGCCACGGATCTTGTTCAACATCAGGTGAGAGAATGATTATGAATAAATAAGTGACGAAAAAAAACACGACCTTGGCCGAATATTATAGAAACGATGTTTTTAAACGAATCTTTCTGTAGCCCAACGGTAAATTGTAATAAGACCATTGTTTTGAAGATTGAGATTTTTACAACAATTATTTATACAACCTACGTTTTATGATTCATTTTATCTGGTGCACAGATGTACTGTCCTTTGTCGAAGCATGCCATAAGTTAGCACTAAGCTCCTACTTCTTATGCTACTCGTCGTTGTTACAAAATACAATTCCACTCGGCGATGAAACTAAACTTCTCCCTTGACTCTGTTCACCATTTATGACGAGTTTTTACAATTAATTAGGCGTTTTTGTGTTTTATAATAACGATTTCCTAGCGACACCGGTCGGAACAGAGAAAAAGTCGAACGAGAAGCGCCAAAAGTAGGAGCTTAGCGCCAACTTTGGACGGACAGCTTTCATTATCAATCCCTATATGTGTGGTATATATAATTTCAGACGGGGTGCCGACCGGATCTCACTCAGTACCGGCTCCGCGCCGCTACGCCCCCGTCCCCGCCGCGGCCCCTCTACGACGACCCTGACGATGACACCCCCCTCATCCCCTGCGAGTTCTGCACACAAAGCTTCCCAGTATATGTCATTAACAACCATCAGGTACGTGTGATTTTTTTAAATTTTCGCCTTTTATACTTTGTATTTTACTAGGTCCTATGAAATTGTCATTTTATATGGATTTGTTTTATTTTTTGTACGGCCGGTTTGGCGATAGACTTGTTGGCCACCCCTGCACTACCAGAGCCGGCTTTAGGGCGAGGGGGTGGGGGGTGGGGGGGTCGTTGCCCGGGCGTAAGAAAGAAAGGGCGCTGAAGAAAATCTCGCCCGGGGCGCTGACTATATAGCATGAAATTAAATGTAAAAAAAAAATACAGTAGTTTTGGAAACATGAATTCCTATCGCAGTTAGTTTGCATCTTAGATAGAACCTCAACAACTAGGCTCTAATTTCAATGAAACAAAGTGATTTCTATTAAACTTTTGTTTATGTCTTGTCTCATGCGTCCAATGAATCGAGAATAAGTAATTTATTTTCTTTTTCTTTCAGCAAAACTGTTCCAGAAGAGAAGCGAACTAGTTTATTAAGAGTTGTTTCAATTGTGCATGTAATTATTATTGTTTATAGTCGCCACCTTCAAAGACTTTCCATTTAATTTTGCATGGTGGACAATATACAGGGCGCAACCACTCACGAAGCCCGAAGTCACGGATTCACGATACTATTTGAGGAATCTCTGTGTTTCGACCATATTTTTTTTCAGTTTACTAACGTCGTTGCCACTGACAACGTTCGCTGGTGGCGAAAATGGGAATTGCACACATAATTATTTCCGTTGTCTCCACCGAGATCCACGGAAATAAGTTTTGTGTTTTTTGCCGCCAAATGACACGCTGAATTGACAGAAGGTAAAATTGACAGACTACTATTAGTGCTACATATCTCTATTTTAGTTCATCGATGACTTATAGGACACTGTTAAAGAGAAATCAAAAGCTGACATAAAATTTTGAATCCAATACCCACATTACGACTATACTTTACATACACTTAGACAAACAGTTTAACATATATATATATATATGATCTAAAGATGCCTGAAGTTGATCCTGAATCAATGGGATCCAGGCATCAGGAATGGATAGGTTATGTCCTGTATAATAAATATATAGCATGTTATATGTAAGGATAAAATTCAACAGAAAACTGTATATACTATGTAAAACATTAGGTACAATTCTGTGCGGACTTGATATGATATGCACACTTTAGCTTCAGAAAGGTCCCCCACACCTTTATTCCCAGTGGCGCCACCACGTGGCAGTTCCACGTGGAACTTTTGTAACCTTCAAAATGAGATGTTATGATGTCCCATTAGTTCCATGTATACAACTTTTGAACCCGTATTTTCTCATCTTTTAGAGTTTCCGTTCTCTTTCTGGCCACTTATAACTATGTGTAGGTATACATTGTTCATTGCCTTACGCTAGTTGTATTTTAAAAAAATATAAAAATGAAACATTTCATCGTTCACCTATCGCTCTGCCATGTTTGCCGGTAGAACTCTCCTTTTGTATGTATTTTTCTCTGCAATTATTTTTATTATTATATGAACCGCCAAATAGTGTGCAGTCACGTAAGTATAATATTTCGTTCATTTCTATTTGTAAGCTTTAACTAATGTTAATAAAATATTGAATTAATGATATCCATTTTAGTTTTGTGTTGATCGTGGAACTTCTGGGAACAAAGAAATAATAAGATTTTTAACACCCAATAGTTCAATGTATGGGGCATGTGGGTTGCAGCAGTTCCACGTGGAACTGGCAACTGGGAATGAAAGCTACACTGATATTGTGAAATATTTTCCAAAAATATTTAATTATTTCAATGAACCGACGATTATTAAGGCTACGTTCCAAAACGTGCGGTTTTCACTCTTTGACAATTTAAATCATGGCACATCTCTCTTTGTGTTACGAGACAAGAAGGGGTGCACCATAGTTCACGCACGCGCAGCCCTCTAAACCATAAACAATGTCACAAACTTATTTATACATATGAGGTTTTTTTTTATGTACGAAGGCGGCCGACGAGCGTACAGTCCACCTGGTGGTAAGTGGATACTGTCACATATGAGGTCCAACAAAAATAGTGTAAATATTTTAATATATCAATCGGTACACTGAAACTATTTATATTTAACTATATATTTTTCTTTACCTATCGTTTATATCTTTCTTTATTTCTAACATCAATTGCATTACCACTTTCCCTCTTATTCTAGTTATCTTGCTGCTTCTACTAAATATAACTACTTTATGTATATTGTATAAAGACTTGTGATGTGTATATATATCGTATATTATACACTACGCAAATATGTATTTTTTTTATTACATTAATTAATAATAAATAAAATTGGTGATTAATTTGCTCGTATGTGCATAACACTATCCACACTCTCGCTCAGGTCTTTGACCTTAGAACGCACCTGCTTCTGTTTACAATAACACCATAGTGTTATGCACATATGAGTAAATTGATCACCAATTATATTTATATTTAATGTCATAAAAAATCATGAAATACATGTTATTTTTTAGTTAAATACAATAAATAGTTTTAGTGTAATAACTGACACATTAAAATATTTTGCACTATTTTTGTAGAACCTTAATATAAAAAGCGGACGTTTTCATACGCGATACAATACAGTCTTATGTATTCAAAGGCACGTGGTAATTTGTTAACCGCTTGTATTTTTCAATACGAGCACCATGGAGGTGCTAAATGGGCAGCAAATCATGATCAAAACAAAACAAAGTCATTTAATTATTTCCCTTTGTTAATTTCTATATACAGTGTAAACTGTTTTTAACGAAACTCAAGGGACCGAGTATTTTCTTTCGTTATAGAAAGTTGTATGGAGAGCAGAAAAAAACAGAAATATGTATGAACAACTGACTTGAAAAGTAAAAATGTAACGTTATTATCACACAAACCACTGATATATACGGTTGTGTGCGTGTCGCGTCCGTACGCAGAACTACATAGATAGATTCACATTGAATTATAAAAAAATAGACGTTGATAACGAAGTTAAGTTCAGTAACTTAACTTCGTTATCAACGTCTATTTTTATGTTGTTACTATGATGAGGGTAACGGTGGTAGTTGAAAACGTGTTAAAATTCATTATTTGACAGTAAATTAGGTCACGGTCTCAATTACTATAATAAGTCAAACCTTAATCAACCCACTAAATGATAGTCACTACCCCATTAAGCCCTGTTCTCTTATACCCCAGTTCCTAATCACCCCGATTTGAGCCTATTTAGTATTTGACCCAAAAAATTGTTAAACGTGTTTTAACGCACACACAATTTTGTTTATTTGCTTGTGATAATACTAGAAGTATTCATACTAACGGGGTTTTAGCATAAAAAAAACTAGAAATCGGAAATATGGCGTAATTTTTTTGACTTACAATTATACTTGTGTGCATGTGTTGCGAGCGACAGTATCCACTTATTATACCACTGTCTGTCTGTACGTCTCCCGCCTTTTTATAAATAAAACTCGCGCAAACACGGCAAGCTGCTATGGAATTAACATTTACCTCACGTCTCAGTAGCGCGCTCTGGTAACGAATTTTAGCGTCATCACGGAGGCAATTTACAAATTATACGATATGGATATTATACTGTTTTACTTATATCATTCATTCTTAAGATAATTTCTCAATAGAATGCATGCATTTCCAATGGAAATACATTTAAAATTAATTTCCATTGGCAATGCATTTAAATTTAATTTCCATTGGCAATGCATTTAAAATGCATTTCCACTAGAAATGCAGTTTAAATACTCATTTCAATCCATTTCCACTAGAAATGCAGTTTAAATACTCATTTCAATCCATTTCCACTAGAAATGCAGTTTAAATACTCATTTCAATCCATTTCCACTAGAAATACAGTTTAAATACTCATTTCAATCCATTTCCACTAGAAATGCAGTTTAAATACTCATTTCAATCCATTTCCACTAGAAATGCAGTTTAAATACTCATTTCAATCCATTTCCACTAGAAATGCAGTTTAAATACTCATTTCAATCCATTTCCACTAGAAATGCAGTTTAAATACTCATTTCAATCCATTTCCACTAGAAATACAGTTTAAATACTCATTTCAATCCATTTCCACTAGAAATGCAGTTTAAATACTCATTTCAATCCATTTCCACTAGAAATGCAGTTTAAATACTCATTTTAATCCATTTCCACTAGAAATACAGTTTAAATACTCATTTCAATCCATTTCCACTAGAAATGCAGTTTAAATACTCATTTCAATCCATTTAATATTAGTTATATGCAATTATTTATTTATACTTTAAGATAATTAATTGTCTTCCTTTCATCACCTAATGCTGATTACAGAATCTAATTATCAATCTGACTTTATCAAAAGTTGTGTTTATAAAATAGTTTTTTTTTTTACTTAGACTTGGTCGAATCAAGATTAACGTCGTGTTTAGTCATAAAAACGACTTAATCTGAGTCGTGTTTATGTCTTCTTAGTTTTCGTCGAGTCGTCGTTTAAAACTGAGCCGGTTTTTATAGACTACTAGGACTTCTACGGCGTATTTATAGACAACAGACTAAGTCGTATTTATAGATGTTGTGATTAATTTAGTCTGGATCCTATTCATTGACGACTTTGTCAGAGTCGTGTTTAGAGTATGTAAACTTTGAGTCGTGTTTTACACGACTTAGACTGTCATTTATAGAAAATTTATTCTGAGTCGTGTTTATTCTTCGAGTAATCTAGTAGTATTTATACCCAGACTAAGCTAAATCGTATTTATAAACCTTTTTGAATTAGTCTGAGTAGTGATTAAGATGACTTGGCCTGAATCGTGTTCATTAACGACTTGTCTGAGTCGTGTTTAGCGACTATGTATACTTTGAGTCGTGTTTTACACGACTTAGACTGAGGCATGTTTATAGACTAATTAGATTGAGTCGTCATTATAGACCACTCACGTTGTGTTTTAAATAAATTTACGACGAATCGTGTTTTCAACTGACTTGTAATTACTCTGTCGTGTTTTTCAACAACTTTCAAAGTAGTCATGTTTTAGACGTCTTAGATTTAGTAGACTCGTGTTCATACCTTTTGCATCCTACATACTGTTTAGTATTTAAGCATTTGAACTAAGTCTAAGAAAAAGAAATGTCCATTTATTCCGTTTTTATTTTTTTGTATTTACATTTATGCTATAGTTTCTTTTCTATTTTTTTCCCTTAATTGCGAAGGCCATTGATACATAATCAATATTAATCAAATTACTGTAATCTAAGATGTAACAGATTTATGTAATCAAACTTTAACAGCATTTTTCAGTATCCTATACATTTTTATATAAAAAAACCTGCACTATCAGAAAAGCAACATATTTTGTGTTAAGAAATTTGGCACAAATTACAACTCAAACTACTCACACTCGCGCCGTGTACGTACACTCGCACCGATTTAAATAGATATAGGTATTAAACGGCAGCGGTTCCATTAGCAGCTGCTTACGAATGGAGCGCGTGACGTTGCCGTTTGTAGTAACATGTGATTTAATGAAATCAGACTTCATTTAAAAAATAAACTGGTTTTCAGGGAAAATCTCGAGAAGAAAATCGCTGAACGCAAGTTATTAAACTCCGTTCAAATTAAGAAAAAAATGGCGTTATCCACTTACGTCATTCCAGTTATTAACCAACTACGGAGGGGAGCGTTTCACGACTGACCTATTAACTCTTTGTTATGATTGGAGGGATGACGTCACTATTTTCTTAATACGAATAGAGTATGCTTAATGATAGAAATTCAGTGTTGAGAAGGTATTTTTATTTATCTACCTATGTTATTTTAATTGACGTGTCCACCTACGTAACACCGACCGTGGTCACAGCTCGCTCAAGCCTGTGAGTTCGTGACCACGGTTAGTGTACCGCACCGGGAACGTCTAGTAAAATGAAATATTTAAACATATTAACACCCTAATTAATATATAGATATATGAAAAAACGCGATAATCTTAAAAGTTATAATCTCATTAGTGCCAACACATTTATTTCATAAAATGAGAATCTGTGATACGGCCTCATATAAATGTATATTTATACTCTTTAGGAAAATATTAGGCTTTTTTTAACCGTATACGCATTTTAGATTAAGCATTTTGGTAATAAGTAATAGTCTTAACTCTTTTATAAATCTTTCTATAAAAGTAAATGTTTTCAAAGGCTCACGTCACACCCTTTAAGACAACTTTGAATAAATACAGTAATTTTGAGTCGCGATAGAATTAGATTTTGCTTGTAAAAAGGCGTGTCGAATTGTGTCCACCAAGACACCCTGTCTTGGTGGACACAGCTTGGTGTTCACCCAGACAGGTTTATGGTTTAATACAGGGTAGGTCAATTAGTTTAACATCGTGTACGTAATCGCTTGTCAATTGCCGAGGGGATAGCGGGATATTTTTGGTCTAAAGAATTAATTGAGACCTCTTTTGAGCTGCATTTTTTTAGTCGTTACTTGTTACTTGTCTGGGAAGCTCAAAGCTATGGCTCAATGTAAAATTGATATTTACTTTGAGAAACTTAAGTTAAGGAAACTATTACAAAAATACAAAAAAAGAAATAATTAAAACCGACATTATTTATTTCAGGATATAATTGTGTTAAATTTTCGCTCGAATTAAGTCTTATTTAAACATAGTATAATCGATGTTATTTTGTAATGGAAGTTTAAAGATTTTTTATTAAACTGTTTAAATGGCTGCCTTTATTCAAATACGTATTATACCTTGAACCGGCCCCTACTTTGCTCCAAAATTGGCTCCGTAATGTAATCAGAGGCATGTAGACTTATAAACAACGTATATAGGTAGTAAGTGCGCTTTCTGAATTACCATTATAAAGCATGAGGGAAATGCCACTTTCTGATGACTTGCGAATGAGGTCAGGATATTTAGTGCCCGCCTTTTTATGATCACTTTTTTATTTCCCGGATCGTCCGTGATGTTCGTTTCGTCGCCATATTGTTTATATGCTGGTACCCCTTCAAGTGCTAGACCGATATTATTAACGAATTGCTTTAATGTTTCACCGTCGATACCAGCTCTTGTCCGTTTGATATTCGCGGCAAATCTTCTGGATAAGTTATTATGGCGACGTAAAAATGATGCCATCCACTGAGCCTGGCAGATTAAATTTAAATCTCTTGATTTTCGGCTAATTTTATCCAAATAAGCTTTAACGATGACGCGCAAATCAAACTGATAATGGTAAACCATACTGTCCCACCGATTCAATGCACTCCGAAAATTGAGATTCCTCTTCCTCGTTGAATATGGGCGGGAAACCGAGTGGACCCACCTTTTTATGTGCTTTTCTGGCCTTTATTCTATTAATTATTGTTCTTGGCACATATTGCTCTGGTGGTTTTCTTTGGATTAAATCTTTGTTTTCTAATATAGGACACATTTTTCTAACTGATCTTCAGTATAGGCTTTATAATGCCGTGCATCTACTCTTACGTATTTTCTGGGCATAATAATCTAAATCAGAAAAAAATATTTCACAAATTTCTTTTTTTTTAAATACATTGCTAATTTCTCTCTAAAAGTAGATGCAAAGTACACCCCGCATTGAAAAATCTTGTATATTTTCTAAATTATAACACCCTGTCAAAAAATATACAGTTCACAGCTAGTTATCGAAATGCCTAATCAAATGATGTCACTTACCCAGTGCCGTCTATTAATTTGCAGGATCCAAATAGATTTTTTCGAAAATCGAAACGCATTGCAAACATGTTTCAAAGTTGTAGCGGCAAATCTCGAGAAAGTTGAACTTTTGACAATCGATCTAACAAGCCTACCTGATTATATTTTTTGATTGGAAAAAATCCAGCGGGAAAAAATGTAAACTTTTTTCGAGTTGGCGCAATGTTACCTTGCTGGGGGCCAAGTAGGGACCCGTTTACGGTACCCTACCTATTAAATATCGAGTAAAAATTGTTTAAATGGTAATACTTTGTGATTTTAATATACGTGCCAATAAATGTCTTCGCAAATTAATTTATTTTTATCAGTTTTAACCCTTAGTCACCTTTTATGATACCGGCAGTGAGAGAATTGGATGGTGATGCTACAGCCGGTCGACCACACGCACAATCTTTGTAAAAAAATCGTAACTAACTGCACCGTCGCCGCGACGGGCAGAGGCCGAGAATGTAAACGGTCGCAATTTCCTACATTTATATTTTATGCAGAACTTCTTTATATGACAGTTTATATCAATAGAATTATTCTCATTTCCCTTGATTTTTTATAGATATCCATTGTTTTATGGATTTTTTTTACAGTAAACAGTAAGTTTTATTTGAATAACTTGCAATTGCAAAACCGTTGCATTGGTACTGTCAGCTTCTAACGAAAAAAGCGTAAAGTCTACTTGCTGTATACTCTCAGCGACACGAGCCGAGGGCGAGAATGTAAAGGGATTGTACTTGCCTCGTTATCGCCTATACTCTCCTCGCGCCGACTATAGGCGATAATTAAGTTTCAGCTTTAGCCTAGTGTACAGCAGGCGTATAAAAAAAATCAAACGCTCGCATAATGACCACTTTCAGTTGACGCAAAACGACCAAAAATAATGGTGATTTTTATTCCTTTACAAATCAGAGTATGTATACTAAATAAACAGAATTTGAAGATTTCGGGGAAAGTGGCTACCTGTGTCTATTTATATGTGGATATAGGTAGGTATTTTTCTGTTATGACGCCAGTGTAAAATTTTTATTTAATGGTAAATTTAAACCGATCGTAATTTCAACCAAAAAGTACCTTGTAACGGTTAGTTTTACTCATTTTAATTGAAAACAGGACATTTGGCGACACTGAATAAGCTTTGTTTCTTTTTTTTTATTGCTTTTCAAAGCTGTGATAGGATTTTTTCAAAAGGTTGCTGATGGATGACCTTTACAAAAACTACGGAGTCGCCCCGCTCTGGCACTACAGCCATCCCATTCCTATATCGATGAGGGTCCCTATTTCTGGCAGGGACATAGGTGATGGATCTGAATTCTGGAGTAGGTAGGTAAAAAGTCGATTAGTCGAAATGGCCATTACCCAGGGAAACGACAAATTAGTCGGTTCACCGTTTGATGGAAAGCCACGAGGGTGCCTTGGTGCACCTGCCAGAATAGTGCTGTTGATAGTTAACCACTTACCGCCGTGTGGGCCCGTTGACGATCTCACTACCTTTGTACAGAACTAATTATGTAACAATAGTTTTTCCACACACGTTACATCCAAGTTCAATATAAAGAAATAAATGGTGTCCATGTGTTTTGTGCTACTAATTCCTAAAAAGTATTGGGAGAAACTTTGATTTAGTTAGATCATTGTATGTTTTGATTGAACGCTTTTTGTTGTTACCTAACAAGTCTAAGGGTAAGTCCATTCAAAATGTTCAAATTGCTATGTAAATAAATGAAGCATCACTTGAGAGCGGCTGCACCGATTAGGCTATTTTTTTTTTTTAAATGTTCGTAATAGTCCGAATAAGATTTTTAGGGAAAGAAAATTTGGAAGAAATTGCCGGGAAAATTGTAAATTTCGGGAAAAACTGCAAGTGCTTTTATTTATTGTATGAACTTATTGGATATTATTGTATTGTTGAAATTTGGACTGGACAACGTTAGTTTTTAACTCGGCTAGTTAAAAATAAAAAAAAAAACACGTTTGATTCATAAGGATATTTAGTAACTTACGGCAGACATTACAAATAGTTTTGATAAAATAGTAATCACTGTACGGTGTTATAATAACACTTATTATATTATTAGGAAATACTTTAAAAACAAATTATTTATAGGAATACAGGACGTGGACTCGCCCGCCGTACAGTAACTACTATTTTCCGATATTACAGCTAACAAAAATATATCACACATGTAAGAGTCCGCTTCTTGTAATAACTAGACACTTTCATTTTTACACAGTTCAATCACTATACACTAAAAACCATGATTTATTCCATAATTCCCCCGTAAAGATGCCCCCTTAGGGGAGGAAGACCGCTTGAAAGAAAATTTTATATAAAAATCGGGGGTTTTAGACAAAATTTCCTTTCCAGTCAAATTTTCCTCCCTAAAGCGAAAGACTAGAGGGTGAAAATTGTGAAACAATCCTTTGGGCCGCGTTGCAGGTGTTAAATATTGCTCATTAAAAAAATCTAAAGATGGTGCATCCTTTTCGATCTACCCTCATAATACGTGATGGTGATCGTCAGAGAGAGATATCATGTTTCAGAGCGCGACCTTGATAATAGATCATAAAATTATCGTGATAATTATATTAAAGAGTTGTGTGCAATGTGCTCTTTACTCTTCTAATAACGTTCTATAGGCGTCTTCTTGTTTATTGTCTTTCTTTATATTCCATTCCAATCCAAATGCCTTAAATCGAACATTGAAGTGATAATTGGTTACATATCCATAATACGATTAATGGAGAGCGCAAGTTTGTCTAGATTTAAAGTTAACTGTTGAGATATATCATTAAACTGATTATGTTTTCGAAAAACTGGATTGGAACGGACTATAGGTGGAAATCACCAATGAAAAAACAATACGTATTTTTCGTAGAACCAAATGAACGTTGAAATATCTTTCATTTCACAAATCGACATATTTACACGTACGTTAAAACGACAACGTATACGTTTTATGGTTTTGCTAATACAATATTAAATTAACATATATTATTAAAATAAGTCAAAATAATGGAGGACGTTTTTTATTTACAAAACAATTTTTAATACTAAAATCTCTTTATTCCTTGGGGGCCGTTCAAATATTACGTAAGTAGAATTTTAGTCATTTTTAACCCAAACGCCCCCCTTACCCTTGTCAGCGAAAGCAAAGCTCTTACACCCCCCCCCCCCCCCCACCCGCCCCCGGGGCTTACGTAAACATTGGTATATTTACAAAATCTGTTCAAGTTCCTTATTTAATAATTATTTATTATAGAATTAAATATTTACCTCGCATTTAATTCTTTAATTCTTGTTCAATTTCTGTTCTACTAAATTATACCAAAAAAATAATACAAAAGTTAAATAAATAAATATTGCTGACGTAATCGTCATTCACATCCCCCCCCCCACCCCTCCCCCCTCGTCCTCCATGTCATCAAAAATAAGCAAAGCAAAGATTTGGTGCTTACGTAATACTTGAACGGCCCCTTAGTATATTATTCTTTCCAGTTTGTATAATTTCAATGGTTTTATTATTTTTAAGGCATTCAGTTTCTCTGGGCTTTTGTAAACACAAGGACATGTCACAGACAACATGTAGGTATTGAATTTTGCTATTTTATACAATTATTAAGGAAAATATGCATAATTCTGCCACATTTTCGTATGTTACAATCAGCATACATTTAGAGAATAAACATATTGTTTCTCATTCCTTAAGTTATTGTAGAATGACTTGTAATTTACACGATCAGCAAGAAAAAAATTAAATTTACAGCAAATCACGACCGACAAAGCGACCTGCATATTTTGAATACGTGAAGAAAATAATTTTCAATTAGTACAAATACCATCGTCGAGTCAACGGAGACTCGCTATCTCTTTATTGTAACCAGATAATCTGAATCTTTACATCGAGTACTTTTTGATGCACATTTCTGATTGGAAATTCGGGTGTCTATATAGCTATACTTGATTTTTCTTCCCCAAGAAGTAATAGTAACTCCCAAGAAGAAGTAAATAGTAGTGATGGGTAACTCCGGAGTTAATGAATCAAAAGAGTTGAATCCGCGAGCGGAGCAGAATCCCTTAATTGTTCCATCGAATCGTTATTCATTCCGATTCCGGCGCCAATGATGATCGTGAGCGTAATCGCGCATCGCCACTTGTCGGGGGCTCAAAACCTTTTTTTCGCATGAAACCCTAAATCTATTCATTTTTCCCTAAAGTACCGATATTGAAATCCCGGGATGGGTATGTCCACACTAACATTTCGTGGAAAGTTTATATATATAAACACCCGAATTTCCTATCACTAGTCATAAATCAATGAAACCGTCTTTACACTTGCCTCAAGCTTGACTCATCACATCAACTCCCGATTCAACTAGGGTGACTGCTGATGATGCTGATGACAATGATGATGGTTAGGTACCAGGGTTCGAAATTATCCAGATAGTTATTCTTATTCTGAACCACAAATAAGCCGCTTTGATCGACTAATTGTGGAAACAAGCCTGAAGACAAGAATCTTATAATACTGTTCCCGTTGGAAGCCAAGACCAACTACTCCTTCACTTGCATATAAGCAGGGGTGGTTCAAGTAGAGGTCACATTTGAGGAAAGACTCAAACAAAATGGTCACTCTGATCCATTAATTGTGGAAAAGAGGCTGAAGAGAAAAATAAGTCTAAAACTGTCCCCGTTGGAAGCCAAGACCGACCCCCCTCATGGTGTGTGTAGTGGCTCTAGCCACCTCGTACTGTGCCTGCATCGCTTGGAACAGCTCCTCCTGCTTCTTGATCGGGTCCACTGTTTTATCCACTGGCTCAGGTTTTAGTGCCGCTGTGGAAAGAAATATCATTTATAAATCAATCATATTTGTGTTGGGTAGTTGAGTTTTTTCAAAATTAAACATGAAATCCAAATATATACAAAAGTTAATAAGTTACAACTATGCCCAAATTATAGAATTAGTTAGAAAAAGCCCGTGCAATTGTGTTGGTTGAATGTGGACAAGCCGTGGACATGTGGACATTTAGGGACATGTTTAAAATCTCCAGGAGAAGTTTTACTTCTAGTACAAAGGCTGTGAAGAGAGCATGTTTCCAGAGTGGCAGCTGTTGTGTATCGTCCATAAAAGGAAAGTTGCCTTTTTCAAGTTCAAGGCAACTTTCCTTAATTTTAATTAATCCATTAATCCCATCCCTATAAAATTGTTAGGGTTTCTGAGCGAAAAACTGATTGAAATTGTTTATACAGGCTTCTCTTCAATGTAATTTTACTACATTTAGAGATTTTTGTAAAGAGCGGAACAAATGATAATAATCCTCGTAGCACGAGGAGCGTTCAATGACAATAATTTATCTACCTCAGTATGAAGAAAACCACGGATCACGTCGAAACTAGACCTAACGTGCTGTGACTTTTCTTGACGTAGTACACAGACAATTTCACCTTTAACTTGTAATTTCAATTCGCCGCCAGTACAAATTAGTCGGCTGTCAAACGGTGTACCACTTTCCAGGCCGTGATCGGTGTTGCCAGAAATATAGCACGCTCTAGTCATACGTTCAAAAATGCCGCCAACTTTTCCGACTAACTATTATTATTAATTTAATTACATTGTATCAAATTATGAAGTTGTATTTTAATGATTGTACTCAAACATTGTAACATCATAATTATGTAATATATATGTATGGCTACGGTGGAGGTTACGTTCACAAATAAATGGATTTGATTCGATTTAATGCTCAAATATATCCTCGTCTCACCTGGCTCCTTGATGCCCATGAGCCTCATGAACTTGGACACCTGCCTGCCGTCCGTGTCCTGTGCAAATCGTGTACCGCTCCATTTCGCTGCCTCTTCTGCTTCTGACTTGTTCTTGTTCGACCAGAGCATCTTGCGTTTTTGAACCTGACAATAAATACAATTGGAATTGTATAATTTTAAATCGCTTTGTTATTCCTTAGTGGCCTTTATAATACCCATGGGAAGAGATGGAGTGGTGCTATTCTATAGCCGGTCGACACTATAGGTCTATAGTCGACTCTATAGAGATAAAAAAAAACACAGCTACCACAAGCGGTGAGGAACACAACCTCTAAAAAAAAGTGGACTCGCCAATCCGCTTAGCCAGTGTTGTGTTTTAACATCTTTCATGCCTCGCGCATGAGACAATGTGCATGAGGGGGCCCCCATGTCCAGCAGTGGATACTACAAAGGCTGGCTGCATTGCATAGTTTTTAAATGATGAGAATTTGGATGAGAAGAGCAGAAGACTGTGTATGGTAGCGAGCTTTTGGAGGAAGCCTATATCCTGCAGTATATATAGGCCGATGGAATAGTTTTGAAAATCGTCAGCGGTATAATAGTTTTCACCTCGTGAAGGCAGGTTACGTTTGGTAATGGTGGTGATTGTACATGTACATTGTTTTAGTGTGAGTAAACATGAGAACGCTCAGTTGTGGAACTTTTTAAAATTTTATTGACTGAAGGTCAATAAAATAAATTCGACTGTTGGAAATGTCGACAACAAGGAGCCCAATACTTTCCAAGGTCATAAGAAATATGCTCTGAAAGCGAGATACTACGATAAAGGGGGCTTTTTATTAAATGTCGTGCTCAAGCGTTTTGGTGGATAATAGGCCTAAGTCACTGTATTTTCGATACTGGACTGTTTACATTGTCTGATTTTGCACCTCGGCGTCTTTATTAGAGTAAGTGAGAGTGCGTGTGTGTAGTCTCACCTGGTCTAGTATCTTGGCTGAGTTGACTGCGGAGGGGTTGTAGTATGAGGGCAGTGGGGTGTTAGCTGGTACATCTCCAGCTGCAGCTCGCAGCTGCTGTGCTGTTGCCATTGAACCGTCCGGTGTTTTTATTTGTAAACCTGCACGAAAACATAGCATTTTACATTAACCGTAAACTGTAATCAGCCTTTTTATTATCTCTGGACATGGCCCACCTTGTGCACTCATGTTTTGTGCATAAGGGTGTTGTAAAAAGAAACTAAGGGATAACGAGAAGGGAAAACAAGGTCCTGAGAAACTACACGACTTCTAAGAGTAAACTCGTCAACCCGCATGACCAGCGTACCGTTTTACGGCCGTATATCCCTCACCATTTTACATTAATTTTTTAACGGTCGTTAAAGAGGCGCGCTACGCTATCAAATTTGACGCTTCGCACACTGCAATCAAACGCTCACGCACACATGTAATGTTAAATTAATTTACCATGACAGTGTTTGACCATTTCAAATTTTGACAATAAAAAAACAACGGTCAAGTGTGAGTTGTGTACTCTTCAATGTTCTTTCTGAAATGTCAATAGAAAGTAAGTTTTATAGTAGTTTTAATCAAAGAATCGTATGTGGCGGGTCCTTTGAGAGAGTTAAAGGAAACCAAATATTTGTACAGACAAGTGACACATTATTAATAGGACCATGCCGGTAGAGGAATGCTATTGACAGACCATTGCTATTGATAATCCATTTGCACCGACAACAAAGTCACGTAAGAATTGTACCGATGTGCCAACATATAAGCTTAATTGTACCTATCTATCTATAGTAACTTCTCCATTCCACATAGTTGTAATAATATAAAACACAATCACCAGAGGTTGGGGTTGGGAAGTGTGATTATGGTACTTGGACAAAATTATATTAATATGGATTTACCCCGGGATTCTGAATCTGGTTGTTAATGATGTTGTACCTACTTGCAACTACGTGTATATTATTGTGTTCGTATCTGATTATCGAAAATAGATACCAATATTATTACGAGGCTTATATTTAGTTCGTATTAATAAAACAGAAATAGGTTTTAAAAGATACAGTAAACTGTGACATAACGAAATAAACTTAGGTACAAATAGATTAAAAAGACACGCGACATAGGTAGCGATACAATAAGTCCATTAATATTAGTTTTTTTTGGACTTTTAAGCTGTAAGTCAACATCAATCAGAGCAATTTAGATATGTATGTACGTCATGTATTTTCACAAGTATTTTCAAGGTGAAATAAAAGTTCATATTCATTTGGCAAGTAGGTCTAAGGCAGTTGCAAAAAACTAATACATATTTTAAGCCCAAGATACTTAAGTCCCTTTTTAGAGCTCGCCTCACTCAATAAGTTTATAGTCAGAATAAGGTTTTTAAGATAAGAAACATTGGAAAAGTTGCTCGGAAAATTCGGGAAAAACTGAAAGTGATTTTTCTATGGGATTTTTGTATGAACTCAAGACCATGACTCACGATTCGAACGATGCATATGCGCAATTCTTTTTTTGTATTGTTCGTTATGGTTGTTCCTAAAAGTTTTTAGGAAAAAAAATGATTTATTGAAATTTGAAATTATGGATTTCTTTTATTGAAATTTGGACAGGACAACGTCTGTCGGGTCAGCTAGTCTATACTAATATAATAGAGTGAGTTTGTGTGTATGTGGAGGGTAATCTCCGGAACCACTGCAACTATTTGAAAAATTCTTTGACCATTTGAAAGATACATTATTCCAGATGGACATAGGCTATATATTATGTGCAAAAAATGCAACGCATGCCGGGCACAGATAGTTTACAATATATAACAAAATTATACGTGGGGAAAACAACGTTTTTTATTCTAATTTAATACCTGGAAAGAGTGAGATAAAGACATGTATATATAAAAAGCAAAATAAAAAAAACATTAAAAAAAGTAATATCTAGCTCACCCATTTTCTCCATGACTTCTAGCTTCCTATTGACCTTGTATGATGACGGCCTGTAGTCACCGGACGATGAAGGGGAGCCTCGTCTCTCACTTGTACTGAAAACAATTATAATTTACAAATTTATAGTGCATTCCAATCCAATTTGCCGAAAACAAAACAAGAACTATGAAATATAACAAGATTTAGCTTCAAATACAGGGCAAAGTCTCGATGAATCAACTACCATATCGATAATATTCATATTATGTAAAGAATTATTATCTCACTGTCTAGTTTAAGGGCTTGTCAATTACCCCCCCCCCCCCCCTCTTTTAGATTTTAGACAAATTTTAATTGGAACAGTGAGGAATTCATTTTCCAAAGTACATAAAAATGGGAGCTTTTATTGTCAGTCACGTTGCTCTGTGAAGTGAATTACTATTTTGTAACTGGTTACTCATATTAATATCTAAATAACAACCAATACTTTTAACCTCACTTATACACTGAATTTGAATACTTTTAACTATTGACAATAAAAACAAAAGATTGCTCATTTTTGAACCTCATAATACCAACAAATAAGGCAATTGAATGGTTTTTAAAAGTTCCTGGGATAAATGAATCTCCGAGTAAAATTGTTCATATTTTTTTTTTTATATGTACTGGTGGACAGACGAGCAAGCGGTCCCACGTGATGGTAGTAAGTGTTACCGCCGCCCATGGACACCTGCAACACCAGGGGGTATGCGGGCGCGCCGCCGAATTTGCAAAATCCTATTCACAGCTCTCTTGAAGAACCCCATATCGTAGCTTAATGGAAAGACCTCTTGAGGCAGTTCGTTCCACAGCCTACGGGTTCGCGGTATAAAGTAATTTTTGGAGCGAACAGTGTGCGACACCTCCGTATCGAGGAAATGCGGATGGACCGCACTTCTGTGACGGGAGGTGCGCTTGTAGATATGGTCCATATTTCACGTTGTAAGAAAATAAAATTATAAACAAGTGTGATATAAACTACATACAAAGTAAAATATATATATATATTACCCGGAGGACGTGGGCGGCGGTTGGTTGGCGGCGCCGCGTGACCTCGAGCGGTGCTCGCGGTCAGACTGTCTGTGGCCAGACCTATATTGTATACAATTCAATGATAAAACGGTTTTAGAGCGGCGACCCCCTCATTTATTAAGCATTAGGACTACCTGAGCATCAGAAGCATTGTTTTTAAACAATACATAGCATGTGCCGTGTTGTGTGGCTATAAAATAGCACCAGTCCATCTGTTGGCGTGGGTGAAAAGGCGACTAAGGGATAACAATGCGGCTACTACAAGCCCTGTAACACTGTAAGGGTAGCAGGTTTTAGAGCTCCAATGCGTTGGACCTCCCACGATATGATAGATCAGTGGTCGCCAAAGTTTGAAGCCACCGAGCAACCGTACTGTTCGTAATCTTACTGTGAGCTACCAAAATAAAAACCAAGACAATTTTTTTTTTTTCTAAATCACACATTTATTTATTACCTATAAATATACATTTCTAGTAAATAACTACATACAATTGAATAAAATTGTTTATGTTGTAAATAATTTAATAAGAAGTGTAAGAACAAATTTTTTCATCAGTTTAATGCGAAGGATGGCACTCTTTTTTGTCATCAACAATTTTTTCAATGTTAGATGAGTAGGTCGTAGCGTAGCTGTCATTCGAATGCAGCTGTCCAAATGTTAATCAGACAATCTGTTTCAACAAGTCTGTTCAACAGTCAACTTCAGGTTAGCCAACCTGAGCGTGACCGCGATCTACCTAAATATTCCCCGCGAGCTATCGACGGTTTGGCTATCTATGTGATAGATAACGGAATTGTACAAAACAACATGTACGAATTGAATTCTCGTTGGACTATTCTTGTTATTGACACCGTTGCATGCCCTTATATCGTATTTTATAATCATTATTGCTATTGGAATCTTCTTATTAATATAAAGAAAATATATTTCTTTCAGTTGTTTTGCCGCGCTCCGCGCTGTCGGTGAGTCTATCATAGTGTCGGTAAAACAGTGTAGGATATGGGATAGCGTCAGATGGCGTCAGGTGAAGACAATCGTGAGGACTCTCAAATTGTAGTTCAAGATAAATAAGAGTATTGTAGGGATAAATAATAGATTGTAGAAAGGATTCAAGAATAAACATTATATGTCGTTTCTTTGTATACCGAAGCAACACAATATAGTTAGTTTCATTTGACAATCCTTAACAAAGGAAAATAATCGACCTTATATTAATTATAATGTACACGCGTGCAGAGCTTAGTCACTTACAAATTACGAGTATGGGTGAAATTATCTACACTTTTCGTTCTACAATTTATTTACACAAAAATACGGGGGGTTCAATATATAATCATTCTTCAACACTCGCCACCCACTTGGTCAGCGTGGCGTTTTAAGGCCCCACATTCCCCATGAACGATACAATATGCATGAACAGGACAGGCCCATGTCCTGCAGTGGATGATACTGAAAGGGCTGCTTGCAATACATAGCATCCTCAGTTTAACAAATTATATCGAAATTGTCCTTTTACCATTGTTCAATACAGCACTTTAAACTACATACACCCAATTTTTTCATAATTTCATAAATTAAAACTCAAATCATGAATCGGTTTGATGAATCGGTCTACAATAAATTGGCCGGGAAACCTCCTCGTGTGCCCGGTCTGTCGCTGGTCTATTTGTCCCTCTGGATACGTCCGCAGGGAACGATGGCTCAACGACAGATCAGGGACGGTGCACCCTGGGCAACAGTCAACAACTTTTCTTTGCTTCGGAGATCTTGGTGGCTGTTGGCTAATATCCTGGTTGGATGGGGAGGCGGAGTACAATTGATTGGCCTCTCGCCTCCAAGAAGGTGGCGTTACTCTGTGTGTCCCGGGTGGGTTGTGGGGCGCATGGAGTGGCAGTGACAGTCACCGCGTGTCCCTCTGTATGAGGGGCACAGCGGAGAACAGGGCGGTGGACCCTGGGATGCCTCCCGGCATTCCAGCGGTGGAGGGTGTGGAGGCGGAGACCAAATTGATTGTACATTTGTTCTCACGTCTCCAGGAAGGTGGCGTTTCTCTGTGTGCTCCTGTTGGGGGGGGGGGGGGGCGCATGGAGAGAAAGGGACGGTCTCCGCGTGTCCTCGGGTGTGGTCTGAGGGCACAGCGGAGAACAAGGAGGTATTACCCGGGTACAGGGGCTCTGCCTGGGTGGACGGTGTTCCTCTTTAGATTTCTCTGCGTGTCCCTCTGAGGCTGGGGACATTCGGAGAAACATGGACGGTCTCCGCGTGTCCCTCTGTTTAGGCGGAGGGCACGGCGAAGAATCAGGGATCGTCTCTGCGTGTCCCTCTGTATGAGCAGGGGGCAAGCAGAGAAAAAGTAGGTGAATGGTCCTGGGATGTCACGGACATCTCATTGTAAAAGAAAGGGTTACCCAGGTACAGGGGCACTGCCTGGGTGGAGGGCGTTCCCCATGGGCCGGCGAATATCAGTCCGGGGCCCGCACTGGCGGGCCGCCACCGTCGGGGTCGCGGACGAGTGCTGAAGCGTTCCCGTAACCTCGGCATTAGGTGGAGAGATGGAATCGTGGGGTTTTAGTCGGTAAGAGTCCGGCATACGCTCCCGCCAAGGTGTCGGCGGGGGCGTATCTCATGATGGATTTCCCCGTTAAAAAAAAAAAAAAAAAAGGCATACAATACTATAGCCAAAATTGAAAAAAATTATGACCAAACTTTGAATTAGTACTTTTATAAAAAAAAAATCTTTTAAGTCCGTAATAAATAATTATCATAAAAATATAACTTAAGAAAAGTAATATAATAAAGATTATTTATTATTTTAATAATATATATATAATATATATACTTATATACAATAATAAAAAAAAATCGCACGAGAGATAATAAAAAGTTTCCAATATGTTAGTTTTCCATTTTAGGGCTATGTCTTTATTCCACTGTGAGTGAAATAAAGACTAATAATGATAAGGTCAATGGAAAAGATAAAATTCAGGTGTTGCTGGGCGATTTCCGAGCAATAGATTTCGGTAACATTGCCAGAAAATTATTCTCGTTTGATTCTTTAGACTATTTCTATTACTGTAATTTGGTCCCTTTTGTCTGAGAGTTATACAAAACTAACCTCCTTTCGGGGTCGCGTCGAGTGTGCCTGTCGCGGTCTCGCTCCCGGTCGCGGTCGCCACGGTCGCGATCCCCACGGTCGCGGTTGCGGCGGTCGCGCTCTACGAACCTGTAGAAACAAGACATTTTCTTATAGCACAAATAATTTTCACGTTTTATAAAGCTGAAATAATTCAGATACACGTAGGCAACTTCGGGTACTCCGGGGGAATTGTTATGCCACCTGAGCGAAGCCAGGTAATTTATCCTAATACTATACTCCGGCCACTGTTATTTTCTATTTGACGTTTGCACGCCATCAAGTTCCGTATTTTCAAGAATCAAGCCATCAAGAAACAAAGTCATACTTTATTGTTGAGGGCGAAAAAATAGTGACGTTCCCCGAGTCATGCCACAGACTACAAGCCATCACACGTCAAATGAATCGAAACTAATAGTTTTGAAATAAAAATATATTTAGAAGAAAAATTATTAGGTAGGTACAAAACACTAAAGTAACATATTATAGTTATTTATTATCCGCCATAGCCAGCGTTGATAGAACAAAAAAATCTGCGTTTTATTACGATTTGATTACTTAGAACTTTATTGTTTAAATATAATACAATCGATTAATAAATCAATTATTTAAGACAAATGTCTTTAATAAATCGAATCTATAAAAGCGAATGCAAATTGTACTAGAATTGTATCTACAGTGGTGTTGAAGTGACAAATTTGAGAACAATTTAACTTTTTATGTATGTAGTAGAGAAAATGGCTGCTCGGAATCAATAATATCATTTACAATTTCATTGAAGAAATTAAAGTACAATTTATACAGTCTTCGAATTGCATTTATCTAACTCGGGAGTGATTAACAAAAAAAAAATATACAGCATGAAATAAAATATACCTGTCATACTAAATGTCTATCATGAAACCTAGGCAACTTTCGTTCTACGACTTGTTTGAACTTGATATTTTCCCTAAAAAAAGAAAGTTACTTTGTTATTGTGCTTCTTTAGATTCTTTTTAGGTAGTATACCTTAAAAATATGTGGACTTACCTCGGTGATGCGGCGTCTCTGGCGTCCTGCGAGCGTCCGAATCCCGGCGGTGGGTCGCCGCCGAACGGCTTCAGGTCCATCAGTGCAGGCACCTGAACACATTACTCTTTCAATTCAATAATAGCCGGACTATCTAGACATTTGTGTACCTCTATGATTGGAAATAACTTATTAAGATGATAATCAGCTCATTCGGTATCCACTGCTTGATATGAGCCCAGTCGTGCAGAAGATAATGTGCA
The DNA here is from genome assembly GCA_943735995.1 of Sesia bembeciformis. Taxonomy (NCBI): domain Eukaryota; kingdom Metazoa; phylum Arthropoda; class Insecta; order Lepidoptera; family Sesiidae; genus Sesia; species Sesia bembeciformis. The sequence continues at coordinate 1,165,770 of OX031045.1, read as the reverse complement.
TGAGGGATGTATGGCCTTGAAACACCACGCTGGTTAAGCAGGTTGGCGAGTCTACTCGTTTAGAGGTGGTGTAGTTCCTCAGCGGTTGTGGTAGCTTAGTTATCCTTCAGCAGCCTTTTACTACACCTGCGGGAAGAGATGGCGTGGTGTTATTCTATAGCCGATCGGCAGCACACGGCACTCTCCATTACTCTGTATTTTCTACATACATATTTTAAACTAGCTGTTGCCCGCGACTTCATCCACGTGGACTTCAGTTTATAAACACCGTCTTTACCTTCTTAGGGGTATTTGGTATTTTCAAAAACGATCACACACATTATTTCTTATAGCTTATTTTTTATCGAACAAATGTTCGACGGGATTCTTTAAATTGTTATAACTTTTTTATTTATGAACTGATTGAAATAAAACAAATACTAAATTTTAAGTGAGGCTTATCACAATACATTGGTGAAAACCGCACCCAAATAGGTTAAGCCGTTTCTAAGATTAGCGCGCACAAACCCACAGACAAAAATTCAAACAATCATTGTTTTGGGTTCTATTGCGTTGATAAAGGCTTACATTTTTCTCATATATCTTCCATGTACAGACAGCGATCCGTTACATTTTTATTATAATATGTATAGATTATCTGTGTTGAAAAGAGTGTGGTGTTGGCCGGCTTCAGAATATCACCACCCCATCTTTGTATGAAGACTGCACTGTATGCAGCAGCTCTCCGTCAAGAAAGTGCAAATGAGCTGCCCTTCGGTGACGAGAGGTGTGATACTAAAAACTTGAAGTTAAACATGTATCAGGTTGAACAGCTCTGCCATTATACGGGTGGTAGAAAATGCAGAGAGATGCTAGATCCGTATTAATATATTGAATTAAACATCACAGGGCTCCCATAGCAGATCATTAAGAGATTTCAAACCATAATCCACCATGCAGCCCCAGTGGGAGTTGGTGGATAGACTTGTGTGAATATCTAATAATTGAGTGAAAACAGTGAAGAATTTCAAAATGACTTACCTTAGAGTCAGATGCTCTGTCATCAGGTTTGTCACCAAGCAGGCCTCGTTTGGAGGAGCCTTCATAACCGCGACTACGATCGGACCGATCAGATCTGATTGGAATAATATTAAGGACTTTTGAAGTAAACATATTCAATAAAAAAAAGTTTATAGAAGTGACTAGCGACTGAACAAACCAGAACTACTCATTCGATCTAATTTAAAGCTTCTTTTTTATTTTCAGATGTTTCTATGTGTCACATTCAAGGTTATTTAGCAACTGTGATGATTGAAGTTTCATAGGTCTGGACCATCATGATGATTCCAGATTGCTATCTTTATTAGTTGGTTTGACTGAGTGCAATGTACTGTGGCAGCTGTTTTAGGTTATGGTTTAAATAAATTTGAGACAAGATGTTTGGCTTCACTGGTAATTGAAGATTCTCTAGTTGTATTTCGTAGTCATCACTATTATTTCCTGGTTAACTATAAGCATGTTCCAAGTTGTTGTAAAGAATTTCATTGGTGACAAATCATGGAGCGTCAGTTAACTTAAGTTATAACACATATTTGACTGACTTTAATCAGAATGGAATCAACCCCCAAACATACTTTTTTTCATAATAAAGAGTTTTGGAACATGAAACTAAAATATAGCATTTTTTTTTCAATCTAAACGCTTTTAAACCCTAAATTAAGACATTGACGCGCTCGACTCACCGCGTTACCCCTCTCTCACAGAAAACTACCTTAAAATGTACTACATTTCCCACTTTATATCATTTCCCTAATGCACGTACGTGTTTCGGTAGTGAGTGAGATGTGCCAGAGCACATTCCCATCCTATCCCTACCTATTTTCCCAATCCTTTCCTATATCTCCAAAGGTAGGCAATGGATCCAGGGGCTTGCCAACATTTGTCATTTTGGACTAATGTTGGCATGTATCGCGGATGTCTATAGATGACAGTATCAACTTACCATCAGGTGGACTGTATGCTCGTCTGCCGCATTCGACCATAAAAAAAATTGACTACAGACCTGTATTTATCGTCTCGGCGCGGCGAATCGCGTCTCCTGTCGGAACGGTCTCGTGGAGAGTCACGTCGCCGCTCCCTGCGATCGTAGTCGCGGTCACTCCTGCTGTCGTCTGTAACAAACAAATAATATATTCCACATAGGTACTTTTGATTTATTCCACTGTTCATGACTGAATGACTCAACCTGGCTTCGAATAGTAGAAATACGATTTTAAAATTACTAACTATTACTGACAGTAGTAACAGAAAGACATAGTATTGTAACAGTGTTGATAGTGAAATGGCGAGTTCAAACCTTGGTGCATAAGTATGTACTGTATGCGGTAGCGGATTGAGTTTCGGAGGCCCTAAGCATAGAGGCCGTGTAGGCCCTATCATATTGGATCATCGATCGCGCAAAGAAACGCCAGCAGAGGAGAGGAAGCCCCTGAAGAACAGGGGCCCTAAGCACGTGCTTATATGTTAATCTGCCACTGACTGTATGCAGTATGCATAAGTATACCTACGCTGTATGCTGTTTTTACGGTATACAGCTTGTGCTGAGACGGATACCCTTTCGACTCACATGCGACCGCGCAGTTTTATTGCCTTGTTTTAATTTAATTTTTTTGTTGCTTATATATGTTTTAATGACTTTTTGAATAAGAAATAATCATGTTACATGATCACTTAAACAATGATTTTTTGTCCATTAGCACTGGCTCGTCCGCAAACGTCGATAGAACTTAATAAAATTGAAAGAAAAACATATATAAATAAAACAAGTCACGGTATAAAAATAATTTGGTTCAATCCAGATTGAAATTAAATAGTTCAGGGTCACTGTGAAGTCCAAAAGTTATAATAATTAAAAACTACACATAAAAAAGGAAATAAAAGTAAATTTAAAAAAAAAAAACAATAAAGGGTTTGAATGATTGCTAATTGAAAAAAAATTAAACATTTCGAGATAATAAAGCGAAAAATTTGTGTAAAAGTAATTATTTTTTCAATATCAGTTAATTTCTCCAGTCTCTCTTAAATATAAGTACAGCTATATATTAAAACTCAGTGGGTGCAGCAATTGAATTGGTGCTCTTCTAAGTTATAACAGCATTTTTCTAAGTAGTTCTTTTGTGGGTAATTATATTTTCTTATGTACCGGAGGATTTACTTGAAACTGGACTATACGGGAGGGATTCAGTGGACATCAATCAAATTGGCTAGAGCTACAACTTTTTATATAGTAAATTGGGTCGAAACACATAAAATTAAGGATTTGTTTACCTGTTATACCTACTCGAGTTTACAATATAAAAAGTGATAGTTCTAAAATTATAGAGCTGAAACTTACTAGAGCTGCGGCGGTCGTCACGCGACGTTTGTCTTGAGCTGCCAGGCTCCGCAGGCGGCAATTCGGGCTCCGACTCTGCACTCTGGGAATCCTGCGACAAACACACACTATGTACATATGCTTTGAAAGAAATATTAGTTCTGTATGGGTTTTTGCAATTAGTCACCATTACTATACAAGGCATGATATGATACAATCATTGCTTGTGGTCTTACACAACTATTATGTTGAACACTGTACTGTGATAGATAGATTTGATATAATCTTAATAGACTTAAATATATTTACAAATTCTATTTTTTTTATTACAATATCAATTAAGAATGTCACCTTTATAAGACTAGTCTTGTGGAAGTAAGACAAGATCAACTCTGATGAATAAAAAGGAAGCTGAATTACCCTGCTATTCAATAATACAAAAAACAGTTTCAGAGTTGAATTTGCATTATCAATTACATTTTACACTATTGAACTGTTCAATGTAAGAGGCTATTTTCAAAGCTGCTGATTAGCAAGTCTTTCTTATTTAAAGATCTTCACTTTTATACTTTGGAAAGAAAGACTAATTTTTGCAATAAAGTAAAAGCAATTGCAGATGAATAAATCTAAATCAGAAAGCATAAATTGAGTTCCTTTTAAAAAACTTATTTCTATCTCCTATTTTTAAAAAACTATAGCAAATTTTTTATATAATTCACTATTGAATTTTATATAAAGAATGTGAAGGGTATGCCATCACATACAAACAAAACAGACAGTTTCATAATTCTATACTATTGAAATACAATTTGAAATTGTTGAACAAAATTTGCAGAGAATCATGTATACAGGTATAAAATCCAATCGGAAAAGTTTGCAAGCCTGACCATTATTTTTAAATCTATGTACTCACGTGGGAGCGATGCTACAGGGAGAGTGGTGAGCGCTGACACCAGTGGGATCATCTTGAGGCCTCAGCACGAACTCGAGGGGTATTTGACTTTTGTTTTGTGTCAATTTACAAATGGGTAACATATAAAATAATAAAGTGTTAATATCAACGTTGAAAACAGACAACAAAGTGTTGCTTAGTATTTTCTTGAGATATTTTGATAAATATAAAGATAGATATGTACTGTTGATGCTAATTTTAGAGCAATAAAAAGTTTTGACTTGTCTATTTGCTTTGTTTATGGTGGCTTTAAAATATTTGCTGGTAATTTAGGTTACGGTGATTTTAGTTATAAAAATTACCTCGCTCATGTCCATGTTCACGTCGTCATAGTTTGTGTCGTCGTCGCGGCGGCGGGAGCCCCCAGCGCCATTTGGTTCCACCTAAAAAGTTATTCTATGGTCAAGCAGAGAATATAGATTAATATCCATGTCATTCATACATAGTACTATTCCTAAATTATTTTTAAAGAATCGCTACCTAAAAGTAAATGTATACGACATATTATAGTTAAAATCACAGAAAAATATCTCAAGGACGCGATGAATACTTACCGAAGAATGATCAGCAAAATGTTCAGATTCATGTTCGTCTTCGCTACCGTAGCCAATAAGAGAATCCATCTTCAGTGTTTTATTACAAACGTTTAAATTACTAAAGTAAAGATTTGGAAATCTCTTGACAAAAAATTACGAATGAACATGAACCTCAAATCAACAATGAAAAAAACCAATATGGCGACTGAATTATGAAGTAGTGATGTGCGTAATCGATTACCAATAATCGATTAATAGAATAATCGACTATACTCGATTACGATTTAATTAAATAGATTAATCGAATCAAAAAGGAAAAATTATTAGTTTTCTATTTTGTAGCTCTGACAACAACGCTAATATTGTTTAATAGTGAATAAACGGAAACGGAAACCCCGAAACGGAGCTATGCCGATATTAATAACGTACGTTGCAGTGTTTCAACTCAATTGCGCCGCTTGCTACTGACCGCGTCAGCCCAAATTGATAATACACCGGAATCACTTGATTATTTAAATTTGGCGATGGCATGGCATTTCGCTTCAAAGAGGGCGCATAGAGACATCACTGTTATATTGTTGGGCTAGTCGCTGTGCCTGTCGATAGGCAGGTGGAACACCAAAGCGGGGCTGTTGTTGATTCGGTGAAGGTTGCATAGGTGGTACATATCCTCCTAATTACTGCTGCGGTATATCGAATTTGAAATTTGGTTGTTTGCCGAACCTTTGTTGATTCGGTACCCCAAACTTACGAGGATGTTGTAATTTATCAGTCGAACAATTCTAATCATGTCCTCCGGGAGATTATAGAGGAATATATTATGTGCGGTTTTATTTTAAATAATCATCTTGGCGTCTTTGACTCCTTGATCCCAGATGGTATCGAAAAGAGAGTACTTTTGACGTTTTGGATTCTATTGCAGAAATTTAAATATATTTAATTTAAAACTCCCCATGTGCTATTTTTAAACTTTTTAGCTCGATGGCTATGCATTCCTCAGAGCTCGCATCACCGAAATGCTGAGTTAGTAATTGTTTCAATTCGTCCTATGTGCCTATGTCATCTCGCTTACAAATCAGGTGGGCGGCCTTTCCAATTAAACGACTATTTACGCCATGAGATATATATTATACAAATCTTGCGCATTGTCTCTATCTTTCCTGAAAGATCTAATGACATATTCGCTCTTTTTTAAAACTAAGTTCTATAGTCTTTAATAATCTCCGTCAAACTTCGGAATTATATTAACATTTTCCTATGGTATCGTACGATTTTTATCCATTTTTAATTATAAAATCATAATACTTTTAACAATTTATATACTTTATAAACTCACAAATAAAAAAAAATAACATTTAATATTTTATAATTCAAATAAGTAACCAATTCTACTACGATTTTATAATTCAATTCACATTAAAATTTCAAATAAAATCTTATAACATAGCCTACCTAATGTACAGCTAACAGGAATAAGAACAAGGAAAGACAAGAATGTGAAGAGGTTTACTCACAGTCTTCTGAACCCTATTTCTTCCGATTACAGCGCCCTTTCCACAATGACGCTATTTATTTGGATCGCGGATATCAGAAAAACGTAAAAACGTTTACGAAAACTTTCACTCGGACCAATTTTCTAGTCCTCACAGGCGAAGTCTTCGTCCTTCGTCCTGATATCCTGCTAGCTGCGCCAGTCAAAACACGAGAGCTGGCATGCAAGCTAAGTGGTTTGGGATGCAGCTGCATTTATGTTAACTATGCGTTCAGATCGCACTACAATACTTACTATATTACCACAAAACAAAAGCAACAAACAAAAGGGTATTCTTTTTGTTGGACCATCCTCCAAATTAGAAGTATTTGTTACGTCGATCTAGTACATTGATCGATAATTTGGTAGTGATTCGTTTATTAATTGCTAACAAACAAATTAATTTTCCCTTTTAAAAGCATTAGAATTTTCGTTACCTATATATACTTAGAAAAATGACAAAATAATCAATGAAATGTGAAAAGTGAAGATAGAAGTGAAGTTTGACGATGTTCTAATCTAATTATGCTCGAAGTGCTCGAAAAGAAGACAAAATCTGCTTAACAAATAGACTTGTTGTTATTTAAATTATAACAAAATAAGAAAATATTTATTTTTCTAAATTAATATCGATTTGCTTTCTGCGACTGCGCTAAGACGATCAGCCTACTTATAAAACTAACTGTCTATAAAGTATACCCTTACAAAATTATGGAGTTATCAAGTTTTATGTAGTTATATATATATATATATGTATATATATACTGAATCTTTAGGAGGGGGAGGGTGCACCCCTCAATCCAATGCTGACAGCTGGGCGCACTCAACTGACCTCTTGTTACCCTCTCTCACAGAAGACTACCTTGAAAAGTAATCTATTTTACACTTTAACCTATTCTCTAATGTGCGTATGTGTTTCGATAGTGAGTAAGACATGCCAGAGCTCATTCCTATTCTTTCTAATTTTTCCCAACCCTTTCTCCAAATCCATTCCTACATCTCCAAAGGTAGGCAGCGTATCCGATGGCGTGCCAACGTTTGTCATTTTGGACTGATGTTGGCATGTACGGATGTCTATGGGCGACAGTGTACAGGTACCAGATAACAGTGTACCAGGTGGACTGTATGCTCGACTGTCACCTACTTTGTCACCTCGACTGTCACCAAAAAAAGCAGAAACCTTAAATTCTACTGATGATTCTGAATTAATGGAAATATAAATATGTATACCTATAGTACCTATACATTTTTTTTGGTTTACTGATCAGTCATGATCAGAATACATGGTTTCAGGCTTAGTGAAAGGTTCAGAAAAATCCTTTATGTGGGATGTCCAAGCAATTAGGATCTAGATCTTAGGCCGTAGTGGAGATGAGACAAGAATAAATGGAAACAAGATTAGATGTCTAACTAGATAACATAAAGAAAACAGGTTTGATAAGGATTAAATTATTTAAAAAAGAACACTGAAAAAAAGTTAGTTCAAAAAAGAAAGTTTAAACTTGAAAAGTACATAAATCGAATATTAAAGTATGATTTAAAAAAATGCGGTTTGACTTGGCAGTTTTATCATAGAAGAGGTGGCAGACGCCATTATGTATCCACCGCCGCCCATGGACACCTGCAACATCAGGGGGGATGCGGTTGCGTTACCGACCTTGCAGAATATTATTCACAGCCCCCTTCGAGAGCCTAATGTTGTAACATAGAGGGTAAGCAAACTCAGTAAGCAGTCCGTTCCATAACTCAGGTTCGCTGCACAAGTGTCTTGTCGATCGCACTGTAGGTAGTGACTTTTTGGTTTTATTACATACATAAGTATAAGGAAAGAAGTTGGTAATTTATCACTATCAGGGATGGTAGCTTTTCAGTTCAATTAGAGGTCTATATCCAGTAGTGTAGAGACCCATAATATGATAGTATGGTGTGGTAAAATATGGTGGTAGGTTTAGCATATTTAGACGGCATCCTTGATTTTGCTGGGTTATAACGTCTTCAAGAAATCAAAAAGTTTTTTTGTTAATTCTTCAAATTTGACAATCGATTCTGAGCATGCGCGATATATGTGCGAACGGAACGGAACGATTTCGTGAATTCTGTTCCGATATCTGCAAAGATTTAAAACTGTAACGTCATAATAACATAGTATTCCGTATCTATTAAAGCATATCCAATAGTTTTAGATTATCTATGTTATTTTATATTGATGGTTATTACAAACAGACAAAATTTTATTTTAAAGTATGGTCTGGAACTAAATTAATTAAAATTAATTTTGTGGTGAAAAACACAGATATTCCGTACGTGTATCCGAACGTTACTTTATTCTTTTCTCTTTGGGCATTTTATTTTAATATGGCGGAAGCATTGACCGCCCTTCACACGTCTCTCTTTGAAAATACGAAATATAAAGTTTCCGTTATTATTTTCGCATTTAAGTAATACAAAAGTGAATGTAAACTTCAGTAATTACCTATAATATATTAATACTTCGCTCCAGTCGTTTTACAACACCAATTCATCAATAAAAATGGTAATGATAGTTTTTTGTTTTGATACTTTTTTACTAAGTTGACTGTAAAAAAAATGTCTTTTTTGACGTTTTTATCTTGAATTGCACATAAAATGTATGTTTAATATATTGAATTGCATGTCTTTTATAATTAATACACAGAAAAACAGTACTTTTCTGATTTTTTTTCAATGTTTTCAAGACTTCTAACCAAAAAAAAATCTGTCAGGGTAATGGTGCTCTCACATGTTATAAAATTTGGATGTTTTTTGGCTAAACCCTGTGGTTTCTTGGTTTACTTAGGAAGTTAATTATGCAGGCTGGGCGTGGCAGTATTGATTTTCTAGGAAGGTTCTAGGTAAAGCGTCGGGATACGTCTTAGTAACTGCACTTTAGCTATGCAGTGCACAGAAGTACAATGCGGTAGAACGCGATGTTCCGATCAATTATTACCTGAATTCTGAGTTTTTTTGTGCCCGTTTAGTAATTTGAAACCTCGTTTATGCAAGGAAAGGAAAAACTGTCAATCACTTCAATTTTTGTATGCAATTCCCTTGACTGAAATCTTATAAAATGCATGATATTTTTCAACCTTACTTATCATAGTAGAATTACAGTTTACTAATAAAAAAGCGATATAAACCCGTTATCAGTTATATAAGTATAACTGTATATATACAAGGAATAGGAAATAAATGCAGTAAAAGCAGAAATTGTACGAAAATTTTGCAATATTTTTGTTTACACATTGGTGTATAAAAACAATTCTATTTATTGTCTACTACAAAATAAGATCAACAATTTTAAATATAGATTAAGATTTGTTGAGTTAATTTTTAATCTTTTCATTGTTATTGTGTACAAATTTGTGTGAATGTTAACATAATGACTTCTATGAATTTTTGTTTGTACAGTTATCAGTATGTAATCAACATTAATTGGAATAGGTAGTGCCATTTTACTATTTGTCTTCAGTAATGCCAATTTTGTTGATAGGATTAGTACAAAAGGATTTTGTATTTTAATAGATGTTTGAAATCTTCATCTATGGCTTGGCAACTGGTTCCACTCCTTAAGTATCTAAAGTTCGTTTTTTAATGCTGGAGACTAGTACAATTTATTTGAATCATAAATATTTAAATGCTTTTTTTTGTATATTGTGTGTAGTGAGGGCATTTTAATTAATTATATAATATATTCGAAGATAAACTTTTGTCATTACTTAATATTTAAAATTCACTTGCCAGATTACTATTTTTAATTTGAATGAAATATGTAATATTCTATTGATTCCCAAAAGTTTGATCAAGCACCATGCAATTTTTCAGAGTAACCTTTTTTTAAATATGCATTGATTAGTTCCCGATAGCTAGACATCACTATTTTTAAAAATGCCAAAAGCTAGCAATGCGTGAAATGTCACTTTAGTCTCTGTGTGAAATGTCACTTTAGTCTCTGGCATTAATAAACGAACTTTACACAGTTTATAGGCATTGGAGGTGGAGACACTACGGTCCAACTTCATTTCATGTCCTCTTAGGTAGTTGTTTTTATTGTTCTTCTATTTTGCTTCCAATTTCGGTACATCATATTCAAGGATCTTGAATGTTTCAATGGGGTCCCCTCTTTCCTCTTCTCCTTGATTGTAGATGAGTGAAGAATCTTCAGACATTCCTTATGTTTTAAAGCTGTCTTGGCTTTATCCCACGTCTTTGTAGTCTCCAGCAATTCCATGTCCTTAACAAAGTATGGACTCCATATTTGGTATGCATGTTCTAGTAAAGGTCATATGGAAGTATTGTAGATTATGATGAAGGCCTGAACACTTTGTTAATGATGTATATAAGAGTTTGCCTTTTTTACAATAGATATTATGTGAGCTTCCCAATCTGTGAAGGACAGTGCACTTGCTTGTGTTGAGGGTGAGCAACCATTCTTTCCTCCACCGTGCAATGCTGTTAAGCGCATTCTGCAAAACTTGATATAGGGTTACCAAAGAACTTGTTATTGTCAGCAAACAAACAAAAAGGCACACTTAAAATGTCTTGCAGGTCTGTAAGGTATAAGATGAAAGCAATTGGGCCAATTACAGATGCTTGTGGAACTTTACTATGAACTTGTTGCAGGTCTGATGAGTGTTGTTGTCAAAAACTTCCTTTTGGTGAGGAAGTTGCTTATCCATGTATGAAGTTTCCCACAAATGTCAGTGTTCTAGTTTGTGTATCAATCTCCATACAGGGACTCTGTCAAAAGCTTTCTCGCCTATAGTATGACGTCATTCAGTTCCAGTTCACGCTCATTCCAGTTTTTCGTGTCCATTCCTTAGTGCAACCCAAGAGATTGTTTTATTAAATGATATTTTAATTGTTTTATTTATTAATTTCCAACTTTCATTACAAACTGAAAACTAACACTGTTTCATTGCAGTTTATTCTGAGTTGGATACCATTTCCAGCATCCTAATTTCAATATTCTGTCTATGGATCAAATCTAGAATCTTTAATGAATATTTCAGTATAAACGGACAGCATATGGAGATGACGAGGATAATCCACCAACACCATCCGATGACTCAGATTTTGATGATGATGAGGACCCAGATAATTTGGAGGTGCCAGGTATGATGTTAAAGTAGTTAACTATGTGCTATACTTTTCAATTGTATGAATTTCTGTGCTTTGTTATACAATCTATACAGTAATCGTATCCAGCCCTTTTATTATTTACTGCTGTACACGGGCCTCCCCATACTGGCCAAGCAGGTTCGGGTCTCCACTCTTTTAGAGGTGATGTACTTCCTCACCCTTAAGCACCTTTTACGACGCCTGTGGATGAGATAGGTTGGTGCTAATCTCATGCCGGCCGACACCGCGTTGTGTTGGCCTATACAGTACTGCTAATTAAATAATGCCAGTTGGGTGTCATTCCGAGCATACATGAAGAGATGATGAGTAAGAAAGAAAGAAACAACGTTTTTGAGTTATGTTTTGTTGTGACCTGTTATATATGTTATATACAACATGTGGCCGGTCGGACATTATGTAATTATTAGTACTTTCTTCTTCTATACTATACTAATATTGTAAGGAGTAACAGTTTTTTTTTTGTATAAAAAATATACTAAAAAATACTGGATTGATGTTGGTAATTCTTTTATTTTTAATTAAAAAATAATTGTTTTTATGCTTTATCTTAAATATAACACATCTCAAAGCAAGTTCTTTAAAATTTAGTTCTTTAAAATTCTTAACTCAATAAGTGAATTTTCTTAAAATATACATTTTATGACTTATCTAACCTGTCGTTTTTTTTTGACGTTACTCGTATGTGATCAATCAGACATCTATTCTAGTTTCCAAATCTGCTTAACGCCTATCTGGACCCTTTTTGTTCACATACATTATTACACTTTACAAATCACAATGTTACATAAAAGGAATTTATATCATGGTAGTTTGTTAGAAATTATTATTAACTCAATAAGTCTGTATCTACAATAACGTTCGGATAACATCAAATTTATATTGAATGTGTAACGCAGGTGGCGGGAAAACTCTAGCAGCTGCCGCCAAGATGGGTGACAAGACTTCTTCGGTTAGAATGGGTGATAAGAAGGTCAGCCAGGGACCACCTCCACTCATTATTAAGCCCACCACGAACCCTCTTGCTGGTAAGTTTGACATTGACTGGTATTGTCAACTTTGACATTGAAAATACTGATGTGGCCCATCAGCTCCCATGGTATATTTAATTACATTTAACTCCCGAATATAATGTTATTTATGCTTTCGTTAAAAACGTTATTAATGCCCTTTCCCAGTAAGGCCGTATTACAGAGGAATGTTAATAATTTCAGCACCATCGGGGTTAGCATTCGGACAGGCAACAAATGTGAAACCAATCAAGATACAAGCCAGCGCGCTCTCCAAACCACTGATGGGAATGGGACGCGGTGTTCCACGTAAGTGATACATACATTTAAATAGATAAGATCCTTTGTTAACACATGTATGAGGACCCCACCCCCCCCCCGGCCTTCCGCCGGTGCCGACTTCATTCCGCAAACCATTCTGAGACGCGGTACACGTATAATATGTTGTAATCGTTTCACATTTGTCTAGAAGATTAAATCAGTCCTGATAGTACAAAGTTTTATTCTTCAACCCGGAACAAGATTTGGCTGGCGAGGACTGCGGGGTTGAGTGATGAAGGAACATCCAAGTACCACTATTAGCACACAAGTAATGTATTTCCGCAACACTGTGAGACACAAAGGCACCCAGTTTATTTGATGGCAGGTTCAACTAACCCAGGACACCTTTACTCAAGTTACAATTACAAAGGTTTATTTTGATGATTTCAGGTTAATTTACAGTAATTTACATTTGATCCATCTGAGTTCTAAGAAAATATATAAGCTGAAAATTAATTATTCCATATACCCCTGAATTAAAATAGGTTCTGGAATGTATGTAATATATACCAATAGCATTGGATCCAGTCATTGATTGATTGTTTTTTACGATTACAAGGGGAGATTTATGCAACTCAAAAACAGATAAATCTGAGAGATGCACTGTGAAAGCCACAACTGACTCTAGATCGACTATGACGACTGACTGACTCTATGAAGATAGGATAATTTTCTTACAATGCCCCCATAAGGTACAGTACATTCTTTTACAGTAAGGAGGGAATTCCGGACCATAATCCATCAAGCGTGTGCAGTGCGTATCCCTGACTATTGTGTATAAGTCAGATTTTTTTATTCTCAGAGTTTTCTCACAATGTTTTTCTTCACCATTAAGGTACTGACAAATGAAATATGAGACCTCACAAATATTAGTAGAGAATAGATTCTCTTAGCTTATCATGGATGGTTAATATATCTATTTTTAATTAATACATCCACTGTTCTTATATAGAGAAAAGAATAAGCCTATAAGTTAATTTAACTGTTTTAACAATTAAATTTAGCACGTTTTTAAATATTAGGTACTCATTACCAATGAAATGACCGATTTTTTTTTGTTATAATAATATTTATTGTTAGTCGAAATATTGACCCATACCATACCACCACTTTCGCCACCTCACGGGCAGTTGATTGATGCCGCACCTGTAAAAGTCTCGTGGACGGGGGTATCAATGAATTCTTCAAGAGCCCTAATCAAAAGTTGTCCAAATTTTGACAGAAATGGAATTCTGTCGGGGCAAGGTCCGGTGAGTATGGTGGGCGAGGGAGAGTCTCCAGGTCCAGCTCTTGAAGTTTTAAAAATGTCGTATGAGCAGCTCTTTACAGTACACATCTGCATCAATCGTTTGACGGGCTAGCAAGAAACTGTAGTGGACAATACTGGCACAGGACCACCATACTTATACCAGCAGCGTTTTCTTAGATATCTTGCGTTGTGGAGATTGTTGGGCTGCAACTCCTGGATCCAGCTACTGATACGAACGTTTGCGGTTATCCTTCAGGATCCATGTCTCATCACAAGTCATGATGCGATTCAAAATTCCTTTATTTTTGTGAAGGTTCAATAACACTGTACACTTCGACGCGTTGTTGTCGCTGGCGTTCGTTCAATTCATACGGTACCCACTTTTCGAGCTTCTTTATTTTGCCGCCGATTTGACGCAGATAAACCAACATTGTTTTATCATTAACATCAAATCCTGCTGCTAACTCAGCTGCACTTTGAGATGGATCTGCTTCCACTATAGCCTTTAATTGACCGTTATTAACCTTGATCGTAGATCGTCTGTGGGACTCACTCATCCTTAGGATCGAAATTTCCAGAACGGAAGCGTTCAAAACATCGACGCACGTTGCTATCATTCGTGGTGTTTGGCCCATACACTATTGTATGGGCTATTGTTGTGAGCTGTCTGACTTGCGTTGATGCCGCGATGAAACTCTTATTAAAAAATAACACGAATTTTCAATTTATCTATTTTATTTTCGACATGAACAAAATTTAGGTGCAGAAAAACAAATGAAAATCTAATTTTGAACGTGGCTATTTTGTTTTATTTTGAAATTCGAATTAGAACAGAAGGTATCGAAACTCAGTGGCCAGTAATAAAATCGGTCGTTTCATAGGTAAGCACCTAATATTAATAATCATACGACCCACGGTATTGTGACCTAGCGATGCGCCATTTCGAATGAAAATATTCGAATATTAGTTATTCAAATGCATTATTCGAATGAATGAAACGGTTCGATTAATCCAAGCGAATAGATGAATCGAGGCGCGTCGATTAACTAGGGCGGATCGATTAATAGAGACTGGGCAGTGATTCCACATGACAATATAGCGATGCGCGATTGCGAATGATTAATCGAGGCGAGTCGATTAATCGGCGCTGATTGTTTTCTGGTGTTGTCGATTAATCGACATTCGTCCATTCGAATTGAACTGTTGTCCATTCGATTATTATTATTTCATTCGTACGCGGTAACACATAATAAAGCCTGTGATTGTGGTGACGTAGCGCCGCTCCTCCCCTCGCCGTACGCCGCGGGCTCGTCCGCCGCCTACAATGCAGCGTCGCTGCTCGCACAGAGTGAGTAATGTACACGGTATCACGGTACAGGCACGTCACCGCACTATCGACTCTATTCACCGAATGTTGCATAACGACTCACTGTTTTTTGCATAAAGGTTCAAAGTTGTGACGTAATTCCTCTTTTAAAATTTCGCTTCAACGCAAAAAGGGTGAAATAGTTTTTTTTTTTATATCAAACATAACTTCAAAGAGGAATGTTCTGAAATGGCTATGGAACCCGACTCTCTTTTGGCTCTTTTGACCAGCTTATCGACTTTCAAAATATGTACAATCTTATTCAATGTTCAGAAAAACGTATTTTGGCACAATATCCGTAAATTAGAAAATCTCGCGAAGAAAAAATAGTTACGCTATGAAATTCTTTTAATAAATGGCAAATCGATATAGTTATTGATTAAGTTTAATAATTAAATCGCTTGAAGTTATTTAAAAACATCAAACGTCAACCTTATAACACCGCTCCCTTTTCTATCGGATATTAAAAATATTTCTTCTGTATTATTCACTTATTTATAGATTTTCAGTGCGACAGTGACGTGTCTATGTGGTTTTTTTATATATATTTTGTTAGTAGCGAATGGGTTATTTTCGTCTTCTCTGTCACTTTCTATTTGCGGAGTGGTGGCGAAGCGACCAATACAATAATTCGACGATGACCAATACAACTGATACTTTTTTTAATATGTTACATTATCCGAGTAAAGGGACCTTATTGTCGATTTTACTTTGTGACTAGTGATATCTTAAAAATAACATAGCTATGTTATGCTTTATCTTAAAAATCAGATGTCAGAGCCTATTTCTACTCATAATTTTAATTTGAAAATCTTAACCAGTCTTATTGACTATTAGTCCATATAAATAATAAGGTCTCTTCACTTAGGTAACGTCGCATAATGGTTGCTGGAATTTACCATTATGCCATTTTCAACCGTATTTCAATCATTTTTAAAGTTCAGTTTAAGTTGTAATTAAATTAGTCACTTTGTTTCTTGCCACCGCTCCGTATGTGGGGATGAACTGTTAGATATAATGTGGTCTGTATGTCTTGTTAAATATTTTGTTATTTTGTAGATTGTACGAGTGTTAATACGTTTTATATAGACGTCTTCTTACACTTGCAACTACTTTCATCTCTTTATTTCATTCTGTTTCTTTCCCTTAGTTTAACTTTCGGTTTATATTTTGCTTTTGTATTATAATAGATTCTAATTGTAATTTGCATGAATGAATGTAAAGTTTTTTTTGTCATTAAACTACACGAAATACTTAAACGAAATTGTTGTGAAGTAGAGGAAATTATTAAGAAAAATAGAATTTCTAAGTGTTTACAGAAAAATACTAGTTAACAAAGTTATAAAAAGCTACAGTATAGTGAAATAATAAACATCAGTATGAAATTGTGGGTCGCAATAACAAAATGGACACGTAGCTCAGCATATTGTTACGATCTGTGAAGTAGTCGTGGGTATTCACGACTCCTCGGGAGTGTTTCGGCTCACTTAATCCGGCTCCGCTCGCGGACCCGACTCCTCTTAACGATTCCTTGACTCCTTTGATTCACCTTGTCTGTATAAGGTGTTGGTAATATAATATATATAAAAGAGGATGTTGGTATATTGGAGATTAATAGACTTCGACACCGTTTGACCGATCACCATGAAAGTTGGCACATATATGTATCTTTTCATGGAGAAGGTTTTTATGCTATCGACTTAGTTGTAACTCGCCACTAGATGGCGCTGCAGCACTTCAACCTCTATACCGTTCAACCGATCGCCAAGAAAATTGGTATACATAGGTATTTGAGCACGGAGAATATTTTCGAACTATCGACTTTGTTATAACACGCCGCTAGATGGCACTGCAGCACATCAACCTCTATAGCAGCACAACGTCTGCGGGGTTTTGCTAGTATTTTATAAGAGCCTGAGAGCGACTCATTCGCTATGCATCATGTTCGTTTATGTAACTCCGCAATCTAAATATGAAAGAAATAAATAACTCCTCGGAGTGGATAACAGTTAGCAGGAATCATTAAGAGTTTCGGCTCCGCTTGCGGTTTCGGATCTTTTGATTCATTGAATCCGGAGTTACCCATCGCTACTATGAAGCAGACCGCAATGTTGATTATGTAGATATATTTTCTGGGGACTCATTGTATACAAAACAATTTGTCACTATTGAAGACCACGATTATGGCTTTTAATTGGGACGTAATTAAAAACAATATAAATATATGTGGGGACAAAATGACGAGAAACACGAATTTTCTCCAATACTTGTTTGTCGTTTGCAGTGGAAATGACTGGCATGACGGGAATGAACCCGTACATCCTGCAGAACCTGAACCACATATTGGCATCAGGCATGGGCGGCCCTCTAGCGGGCATGCTGGGACAACTCACACAACTAAACCCCTGGCCACAGCCCAAGCCTGGCATGTGGCAACAAGACAAGGTACCTCGTTACACAAACAAATATATAAACAATATATAAGAGAAGTCATGAACATGAAATGTTTAAGAATTCCTTTTAGTAAGTAAAGCATACTATACAATTTAATCGCAGATGCCGGGCGACGAGGAGGAAGTTGATGATGAAGAAATGGGTGTCGCGGAGACATACGCCGACTATATGCCCTCCAAATGTAAGTATTTTAAATAATCTTCCAGCATTAGGCACAAGTATTTAATAAAAAGATCATTGTCTATCCAATACCATCTTATCGAACATCTTAACGAAGTATAATAATAGTGATCATGACTTACAGGGATCACAATAAGTTCGCTTCTACACACTTAAGAAAATTAGATGGGTCTACATTCATATTTCTTGTCGTTTGTACACACAGTCGCCCATCACTTTAAATGAACGTTTGTACACTATGTCAGCGCTAAATAAGACAAAATGTCGCTGTCGTTTCTGTGTCCGAAAAATATCTTAGCGTGTACAAGCGCTTGACTCATAGTGGTCAATGTGGATGGTCTTGATTTAACGTGTTGTTGTGACGTGTGCACAGTGAAACTCGGTCGCAAGCACCCTGACCCCGTCGTAGAGACGGCGTCTCTATCGTCGGTAGAGCCGGCGGACGTGACGTACTCGCCGCGGCTGCCCGAGGAGACGGTGCGCGGCGGGCTGGTGTCCGCGCTACAGCTGGAGGCCGTCGTGTACGCCTCGCAGGCGCACGAACACCTGCTGCCGGACGGCACCAGAGCAGGCTTCCTAGTCGGTGAGTGTATCTATACTGAAAGGACTAGTTACATGTATCGCACAGTGAAGCTGGTTGCAAACACGCTGACTCGCTGGTAGAGACGCCCATCTCTTATCGTCGGTAGAGCCGGCGGACGTGACGTACTTGGCACGGCTGCCCGACGGACAGCGACGGACTGGTTGCAGCTGGAGGCCGTCGGGTACGCTTCGTAGGCGCACAAAAACCTGCTGCCGGACGGCATCAGGGTCGGCTTTCCTTGCCGGGGAGTGTGCTTACAGGTTGCGGCGAAACTGCACCGGCTGAATCTGTTGATGCTGTTGATATGAATTTGTTTACCCTCCATCTTGTTCGTAATAAATGCGTCCGTCATGCATCCATCATATAAATGATCCGTTACATTGAAACGATCCCACAATTCGTCTTTAGATTGCACCAGTCTTCCTAATCGTTGCGACTCGCGGAACGGTCCTTTACGGCGTTCATTTCTCCTCAAAACTTGGTTGTTGACAGTCATAAATATGAGTTCAGATTCCAACAAGGAAAAAAGAACTGTTGCTTTTATTGCTTAGGACTCTTAAAATACGGTAAATAATATATTCTTTTCTAAATTCTTATAATCTAGGTTGTATATTTTGTATAATAATGGATATTGACATACAGAATCAATCAAAGTCTCGGTCAAATGATTGTTCATTTCAAAAATTTCGATCAGAACGCCTTACCGATCATCTTTGTCTCCCGATAGATCGTCAACTGACCACTTTCACGCATGCGATCAACCGCATGCAGTGGGAGGGGATATATTGGTTAGAAGGGATACGCTGAAATATCGTATTGGAACGGCTCTGCCGGTTGTTGCCTTTATCTGTTAAGAATTGCGTCCTGTTGCTACCTTATTCTATTGTTCGCTGAGTGACTTTAAATCAGGTAAACATAGAAATCGGGATTACCGTCATGTTGCACGTTTTGGCACTTTACATAAATAATTTATGCGACTAATGTTACTTTTTGCTATTTGTGTTAAAATTCTATTGCTTCATCTTTGCCAGGCGACGGTGCGGGTGTGGGCAAAGGTCGTACAATAGCGGGTATAATATTCGAGAACTACCTCCGCGGCAGAAAGCGCGCCATCTGGGTGTCCGTCTCCAACGACCTGAAGTATGACGCGGAGCGCGATCTCAGAGATATTGGAGCGGGGAAAATAGAAGTGCATCCGCTCAATAAGGTGAGGGATACACGACATTATTAACTTTTACCGGTGGCAGAAGAATTTCCGCATACCAGCAAACAATAGACAAACAATAAAAAGGTCAAAGGTCATTGCTTGACAGGTTAAATAAGATATACATTATTCTCCATAGGTCACGTTTTTATGATAAGTGAACAATAAGTGATGTAATATTTTTTATAATAAGAACTTGGAGGTAAGTGGATACTGCCACACATGGACATTGGCATACCTCTAGTGCGTCGCCTTTGGAGATAAATTTCGAAAAGGATTGTGAAAGGTGGGAAATAGGAAGGGACAGGTTTTCCGCATCCCATTACACTTTAACTTTTCTCCTTGGGGAGGGGGATGCGGAATAAAAAGTATAAGTCTCTTATATTCCACTTTCTACTTATTCTGACAGGAGGGGATGCAACGGGATAAGAAATATAATGGAATATGAGACTTCTCATATACCATTATACTCCTCAGTCGATGGGATAATAATGGGAAGTGAGCTCCGACGCATCTTATTCCTGCGGATTGCGACATGCATCATCTCCATCATCTGTACATATAATTCATATTTTGTCTACAGTTTAAATATGCGAAGATCTCATCGGCTGTGAATGGCAATGTAAAGAAGGGCGTAGTATTCACCACATATTCAGCCCTTATTGGTGAAACCCAGTCCACCACTACCAAGTACAGGACCAGGTTGAAGCAGCTGCTGCAGTGGTGTGGGGAAGACTTTGATGGAGTTGTATCCTTTTATAAATAGCGCTAGAAACATGTCTGACTTTATACGGGTGATTTATCAGCATGTGGCAAGAAAATTTAGAAATTGCTCTTAATCATTAATATAAGCACATATTCTTTATTTTTTTTTCAAAACTTACAAAAGAGATTTAGAAACTTTCTTTTAATATTGTGACCATTGACTCTGTTATAGAAGATATAAGAATATGATAAACTGGTTTTATCGATCGATCGCTAAAACCGATAGATGAAGCAGTCATGCTGTCATACGATAACAATGAAAAATGGCTTCCATTTGTATAGAAGCGCGATCGCTTACTATTGGCGATTGTTCGCATGGTCGCGCGACTACCAGTGAAATCCACTTTGCAGCTTGTCATTTGACCAAAGGACACCGTGTGCCCGACAAGAGAGATTAAAAACATGATCAGAGGAGAACAATTTAAGGTTTAACATTTGTTTGATAGGTTAAACGTTTCAGGAGCATTCAAAAATAAATCCTGTTCGAGAAAGGGAACTTAATTATGAAATTATGTTAGGCCAAAGGAAAGGTCTATATGAAAGGTGTACTTACGCGATCCGTAGGTTTCAAAAATAAGTATAAGTTTATGATATTTAACCGCCACAAGCACCCTCGCGATCAGTCCAGTTTAGGAATGTCGGGATGCACACCTGAAAATACTATTATACTTTCGAACACCCTTAACTCATCCACTAGATCGTATTCGACGAATGCCACAAAGCGAAGAACCTGTGCCCTGTAGGCTCAGGCAAGGCCACAAAGACCGGTCTGACAGCTCTCGAGCTGCAGAATAAACTGCCGAAGGCGCGCGTAGTCTATGCGTCTGCCACCGGCGCCTCTGAACCCAGAAATATGGCGTACATGGTACGCCTCGGGATATGGGGCGAGGGCACGCCTTTCCCCACCTTCATGGACTTCATCGGCGCCGTTGAGAAGAGGTCAGTGTACTAGTAAGTATTTGATACTTTCAGGGATATCAATGTCATCAAGAAGACGTCAGTGCTTTGATACCTTTACGAACTTGAAGATTGCAGCCCTCAGCACATGAAGCAAGAACACACCCTTTCCCACATTCATAGACCAAATTGTTGAGAAGAGAATACAGATAAGAGTCATTGATGCTTTTAGGGAGAGATCAAGAAGACATCAGTGTTTTAATACTTTTAGGGATTTGAAGATTGCTAACGATGAAAAATAGAGAGTATGAAAAAGAGTGAAATAGAAAACGAATAACAGGTTGAGAAGAGTGACAAGTGATGAATTATTTTGCCCCAGTGTGCCGAGGAAAATTTACAAGATGACTGATCTTTTGCCCAGTGAGTTCAGGCAAGTTCACTAAGACTGGTCTGAAAAAGGACAGGAATAGAAGATGTACTGGGCTTAAAAGTAACTCTTACCCCGTGGGCTCGGTCTGCAGAGCTGCACAACAAACTGCCGAAGTCGTGCGTAGTATTTGCCTCCGCAACCAACGCCTCTAAACCCAAGAATATGGTTATATTACTCGCGATATGAGGATATTCATCGGCGCTGTTGAGAAGAGATCAGTTTACTGATAGGTCTTTGATTCTTTAAAGACTTGAATATTGTAAGTAAACTAACAGGGCAAGAAACATTACCTTTTCCACGTTTATGGACTTCATCAATGCCGTCGAGAAAAGGTTAGTGTACTAATTTGTTTTAGAGACTTTCGGGAATATCAGTGTTGTTGAGAAGCAGTCAATGGATTGATAATTTTAGGAATATGAAGACCGCAAAGGATGGAAAATGATCTGAAAAAGTGAAATAAAGGATTAATCATAAACTGACAAGTGACTGATTATTTTGTCCGGTGGACTTAGGCAAGTTCACCAAGACTGATCTGAAAAAGATAGAAATGGATGCAACTGTGTTATTTATTAGTTTTGGAGAAAAAGAGTCAGAGTTCTGTTCCCTTATCTTTATCACAATAGCGCCATTTATACTTACCTATAATATAAATTTTGAACACTTAGGACATAAGTTCTAAAGTTTGTATACTAAATAATGTATCATAGCACACTGGCCTGTGTCTCTGCTCTTTATAGGCTTCCTCTAAATTCCGCTACCATACTTCTGTCTTCCGCTCATCCACCTAGCGTTTAACGCCCTCCGCCCAGGTGAGAGTAAAGTAATACGAAATAGGCATAGGCATTTTGTATGATTACATCTCGAGATTAATGGAATATGTTGTTCTGTGGGAGAGTAACGTATAAATAAATCTTAATATTACTTGCCAAATTAACAATGTCTTTCAACAGAGGCGTTGGTGCTATGGAAATAGTGGCCATGGACATGAAACTCCGTGGCATGTACATAGCGAGACAGCTCTCTTTCCACGGGGTCTCTTTCAAAATAGAGGAGGTGCCGCTCTCCGACAGCTTTAAAGAAGTCTATGACAAGTCCGTTGCATTGGTAAGCAAGCTTATTGTTTATTTGTTTAAAAAAGACAGTTTGTTACAATACACAGATCTTAATAAATAGAAAAGAAAACCAAAGAACTCTCCATAAGCATGTTTACAATTTAGGATGGCAAATAATAATCCAAAAAATAATATTTACAATCTGTATCTGGCTACAAGTTTCAGCACAGCGAGTTCCAGATAGGCCAACTCCACATTTTTACAACTATGTAATAAAAACAAGGCCATAAATTAGAACAATGTTATACAAAAACATTTTGACATTTTGTACTTGCATTCATTGCATTAGTCTCCGCTTACTAGTTTAGAAGTATCCACGGTGATTAATTATAAGATTAATAATTTATTGAGTAGTTTATATTCCGTTCCCATCCAATTTGTCCAAAATGCAAAGAAACATTTTGACCGGAGGTAACATGTTAAAAGGGGCGTTAAATTAAATAGTAAGGTGTTATTAGGGTACATACATATTCTCCATAATTTATTCATCGTGATTACAAATTTTCCCGACATTTTAACCTAAATGTTAGGATATTTTTTTAATTTAAGGCCGTGTCAGTTACGTCAGGCCCTTTTGATTTGTTTACATTGTTTAATCTCAGGGCACGTTTGTTTACATTTTGGATAATTTCTTACATCTTACATCTTGGATTACATCTTTTCTCCTTATCATTTCCAAAATTTTCCAGATTTTTCTTCCACTTTCTTTCTTATATTCTGCGCCAGAGACCAAAAATCTCACATAAAAAAAAGTATTTGCTTATTCCTTGTTGTTTATTTTTTTTAAAAATGTGTCAGTGGGTGGAAGCGATGCAGCGCTTCACGGAAGCCGCGGAGCTGATAGACGCGGAGTCGCGCATGAAGAAGACCATGTGGGGGCAGTTCTGGTCCGCTCACCAGAGGTTCTTCAAGTACCTCTGCATCGCCGCTAAAGTGAGTCTCCTTTTTCTATACTATCGGATAGCCCACTTTGGTGTATAGGCACGTTAATGCAATGTTGCAGTTATACCTTGCAAATGTAGGAAAATAGATATATAATCCCCAAACGCAGCCTCTGGCCGCACTCGACTGGCCTCATTACCATTCTCTCACAAAAGACTGCATTTCCCTGATTATCGTATTCCCTCAATGTACGTACGTGTTTCAGTAGTAGGCGAGATATGTCAAAGCCAATTCTATCCTATCCTATCCTATTCATTTTCATTTTTATTCATTTTATCAACCCTTTCCACAAATCCATTCCAAATCTTCAAAGTTGTTCAGCGGATCTGGGCGGGCGCGCCAACTTGTTATTCTGGACTGATGCTGGCATATGCCGTGGATGTCAATGGGCGACAGTATCCACTTACCACCAGGTGGACTGTGAGCTCGTCTGCCGTCTTCTTTCTATAAAAAAAGACTAGTGAGTCGTTTTTGGGGGACCAGTTTGTTGTTTTTAGTGTGTAACGGTGCGTGTGTGTGTGTGGCAGGTGAACCACGCCGTGGTGACCGCTCGCGAGGCGGTCAAGTGCGGCAAGTGCGTGGTGATCGGGCTGCAGAGCACGGGCGAGGCGCGCACGCTCGACCAGCTCGAGCGTGACGACGGCGAGCTCACCGACTTCGTGTCCACGGCCAAGTGAGTGTGGTGTGCACGCGACTTGTGTCTCTTATCGATAAAATTGAGGCCAAGTGTGAGTAGGCACTTACATTTTGTAAATGTGACTTACATAAATGATTGAATAAATAACAGAAAATTACTATTTTACTGAATTAAAATTCATGTTACTTTTAAAAAATCAAAAAGGATTGCACATCACGAGGCACGGTTTTTATCAAAACAGTTCACGACTCTTGAACTTTTTGAAACATGTCGACAAACAATGTCATCCCGAGTAAGTCGCTCCTGCTTCCAACTTTAAAGTAAGTAAAAAATGGCAACAGTAATTACGAAACTTTATGAAAATTCGAACGTCATAACTTTAGTTTAAGTTAAGTGGTCTCTGGCCGTTGCACACAGAATGTGCACGGTGTTTTGTTGTACGTGTGGTAGGAGCCTCACCGCAGTGCCACCGACGGTAGCCTTCCGCGCGACCAACTGACTTGTGTACTTTTAATTAATTTATGTGATCAATTAATATAACAGTATGGAGGACGATTAAAGTTTTTACGTATCCTTCCGACGCTGTACACTGAACACACTTAAATCCATAACGCGTAAAGATTACCGTATTCCATACGTGTTTGGTCAAATTGACGGATTTTATAACTTTCTCGTGGACACTTATTTATCGCACACACAATTTATAAACCACGAACTTAAGGTGCCACCTTTAATACCTTAAAATGCGATCGCGGCATTCTTTACAGTGGTAGTGATCGAAGAACTTTGGACGAACAAAATGAAGAAGAGTTTATTGTAATCAGGAAAAGTTAATAATAGTATTAATTATTAACAATATTAATTATTTGATTAAATAACGTTTTAACAATGTGTTTGTCGCAATAAAGTTAATACAAAAGAATAAAAAGCCAATAGTTATATTGTTTAACGGTTTAATTCATCGTCATATTTTAACGTTGTTATTTTCCCCAGGGGCGTATTTCAAACTCTAGTTGAGAAGCACTTCCCGGCGCCCGACCGAGATCGAATCAACCGATTGCTAGGACTGGAAACGCCGAAGAAAGTCGTCATAACACCCATTGTGCAGACTGGCAAGAACGGACACAGTGATGAAGCTAACACTTCTAAACGAAAATGTAAGCTATATGCCAAGTTTGTGTTAAATCCGTTCAGTGGGCGTGATGTGCGTTCTAACAGAAATTCTAAAAATTATAGTTTTGGATTCTGCATCACTCTTACTTTACTTTTTTGACTGACTTTTCTGACTTTTTTCTGTATATTTCATATACAGACACGGTTTTGTTAGTTTTGTTAATATTTATATATAGACTAGCGGCGCCAGCGACTTCGTTCGCGTGAACTTTCGAGTGATTCTCGCGGGGGCTCTCTAATGGGTCGAGATAAAACGTACCTACCCTAAATATTAGCCCGGTACATAAGCTGTAACTATGCCAAGTTTAATTAAATTTTGTCCAGTCCAAATTTTGTGCGTGATACGCGTTCAGATAAAAATTCTATCGTTTATCGTTCGTGGAGTAGACACGATTTAAAAAAAAAATCATGTACAGATACTGCTGTATTCCGATTTTATTATACTCGTATGTATAGATTTATGTTCGTATTGACAGTAACCGCCCGTCAACAAGCGAACGTAGCAGCAAAACGCGCTCGCGGCGGTTCGTCCTCGGACGAGTTCATCCGCGGATCTGACGACGAACTTGATGCGGATTCGGACGCGGAGCCACCCGCCGGCTCCGACTCGGACCTCAGCGACTTCAACCCGTTCCGCGGCGGCAGCGACAGCGACGACGGTATGTATACGTGTCAGCCAATCGAGCGTTTGCACAAATCACGTGGGGCCGCATGCTCGTCCGCCCACTTCTCTATAAAAAAAAATGCAAACTCCTTTTTATTTTATTTATGTAAAGCTTATTAGATATTTTTACACCTTAAATGATACCCAAGTACTCGTCTAAAGCTGTACCTGTGTACCTGCAAATGCATTAGCAACCCAAAATAGTCTGTGCTAGGGCTTTCTATTTAATAAATGACTAAATTGTTTGTCAGCGACCTCCGGGTGGAAGGAAACTACAATTAGTAATACCAATTAACTGTAATGTAGCTCATTATCAATGTATTCAATATCCGGTCAAGTAACGCCAATCGCAAATATAACATTGTAGAACAAACATATTATTTCAGTTAGAGCAATGAATATGAATTTTAAAATAACCTTAATAACTCGTTCAACGGACTCAAAAACAGTTTCTAATCGTGCAAACAATTAGTTGGCCAATGTTTTATACTTGTGGTACTGACGCGGACACGGATGCGGAACCGCTTGTGTGACACCTAAGCGGAGCGACTTCAATCCCTTCTCCAGGGATATATTAATACGCACAATCAATGATAATAATGGTTGTATATATATTAATATTGTGTCATATATATATGATGTACTGATGCGGACTCGTACACGGAACCGCTTGTAACTAAATAGTAACTAAGGGGAGATAAAGTGTCTTCAAACCCTTTTTTGCGGGGGGCAGTATACATGAAGATGGTATATAGGCGTGTTTTATTGTTGCGGACACAGATGCGGAACCGACTGTGGCACTATGTGACTACAATCTTAACGACATAACGTGCTAGTTGTTTTTCCATTAAGCTATGACATGGGGTTCTTTAAATCTATGTATATAAATGTAAATGTTCGTTCGTTCAAAATCTTATACCTCCGAAAGTTCTTCACCGATTTCTTTGAAGGTAAAAACGGGGTAAGCGCCATCTGTTGTACAGCCACAGCAACGCGTGGCCGGGTACAGCTGGTACATTAACAATTTAATTTTAATGTACCAGCTGTACAAAAAGGAATATGACAAAAATGAGAAAAAAAAAGTAAAATAATGTGGCTACTATCACATGTAAGACAATGTTGGATAGTTGAATAGTTGTAAAACCAAGAATAGTTGGATATTTTTTATATGCTGTGTCACGTGATCAATGTGTGTGATCATCAATGTGGACGAAGCCGTGGGTAACAGCTGGTATATAATATTAGTAAGAACAAGACTTATTGATAACCAACTTTATTGCAGAACCTTGGGTAGGCCGGAAAAAGAAGCCAGTGAAAAAGAAGAAAACTGTACCGAAGAAGAAGGCATCGAGCACACAGGACAAGATCGAGACCATGTTCGAGCGCAAGAACAGCGCACCAAACACGCCCACCGTCACCGTCACCACTCCCACCGGCGGCAGTGTCACTGGCACGCCGGTTGG
Source organism: Sesia bembeciformis (assembly GCA_943735995.1). Lineage (NCBI taxonomy): Eukaryota > Metazoa > Arthropoda > Insecta > Lepidoptera > Sesiidae > Sesia > Sesia bembeciformis. The sequence goes on along the minus strand of OX031045.1, from coordinate 1,137,795 downwards.
CACCAACGGACTATATCTTGGTAAGTAATTATTGCTAATGACTTTCTTAGGTCATTGGCTCACCTGCTGCTTGTGCCTGGTATGTGGTATCCATTCAAGGACTCGTCATCCTATTCGAGTTTCCATACCTCGTACACCTAGCGATTTCTGTGTAATGTTGCCAGTTGTCAAAGTAAATTCTAAACCCCAGTTTAGTATTTAATTCTTACAGACTTTGTCTAATTTCTAAGAGGCAAATTTAATTCTACTTATACAGGATCTAACCAAACCTTTCCCGAAGCCGGAAACCATGAATTTTGCTCATGATTTCTACTGTAGTCTCATTCTCGGGAATTTTCCCGATAGTATAGGATTTCCAAATAAATTCCGGGGATACATATCAGTAATGTGAACGATGATGAACCGAATATGGATTTTACCGAATACGAACATTCGCCCGAATGTTCGGTACAATGTTTTGCTGAACCGAATATTAGTCAAAATTTGGCGCGCTTTATCAGGTACTGCGTTTGTACAGTCAACAAACAAAAGTCGCTGAACAGTTTTACTTTTCCTAATATCCAAACACAAAAATATACCATAAGTATCTATATTCTATACCGCTTATATTAGATAAATAAGTTAACACGGTCATATCAATAATAGCTCTACATTCTATAAACTCAAAATACATGATCATCCCTTCCCAGGGCAGGGATAGGATGGGAATGGGCTCTAGCACATCTCACTCACTACCGAAACACGTACATACATTGGGGAAATAAGATAAAGTGGGAAATGCAGTTCATTTCAAGGTATTCTTCTGTGATAAAGAGGTAACGTGGCCAGTCGAACGCGCCCAGCGGCTGTTGGATGCACGTGCACTCTCCCCCTAAAAAAATATTAACAAATTATTATTGATGATTTATTATTAACAAATTAAATTTTAGCAAATATATATGAAAATTTTGTAAAAGTAAACTATTCCTAAAAATGTTCTTGTGAATGAACTAACAATCACGAACAGAATCCACAGATGCCAGGCTTCAGTAAAATGTTCCGTTACACCTCATATATTTATACTTCATGACGGTGTTATTCGCAGGTCCATCCCGCAGTCAACCACCGCCTCGATCGGCTATAGAGCGGGCTTGCAGCATGAAGGAAGAGTTGCTAGCGGCGATAGAGCGACTTGGTCGTCGACTACCACCCAACACCCTCGACCAGTTGGTCGACGAACTGGGCGGCACGGAGAATGTGGCTGAGGTAATCTTCCTCCTGTAACGGTCACCATCCGTGAGCGACTAGTCGCTTCATTTGTCAATTTTATGACTAATGCTTTAATCAACTAACATCAGTTTAAGCATCTATAAATCTACTTCACTTTTGTATTTTCTTTTTACCTTTCAAAATTGATCATTTGTAAGTAGAGTTATAAAAAATAGTATTTTTTTTGTCATAAAGTCTCTATTTAGCATATATAAGTTTCTATCCATGTTGTGCACGTCTTTAATTGTCATACATACTGGACTGTAGTCTTATTATTGTATGTTCCTAGTCATGTTTTGTATGTATAATGCTGCCGTGCCTAAACAATTAAAAAGGGTCGCATTTGAAAAGCTTTTCTGCACGATTGCTTTAGCGAAAGTTTAGCTGTTTTGGCGACCAATACTGATGAGTGATGACTAAAATAAATACGTCAGTGATCGTTAGTCACCTTAATAGCTGACTTTTAAAGGGAAATTTTGCAATGTAGTATATTACCTCGAGCGACTAGACTGTTGTTTATGGAGAGTATAAAGGAATAAATAAAACGCCTTATTTCACTTGATAAAACACTTGATTCCCCATCTTGCCCTATCTCCCAAGCAGAATTAGGAGTTGTAAAGGGATGAGGAGAATTACTCTTTCCGTTGTACTTCCTAGTCCCTTTTTCCAAATCCACTCCGAAATCTCCCAAAGGTAGGTACCGCATTTGGATGCGTGCCTACGTTTGTTGTGGACTGGACTGGGTTTCGTGGATGTCGCATGGCGGTAGCATCCACATAACACCATGTGGATTGCATTGTAGATTGCCGCCTTCCTAAAAGAAATATTCAGCGTTATATTTATTACCCCTAAATACACAAATCTAACGTGAACTTGCAGATGACAGGTCGAAAAGGGCGCGTAGTTCAAACAGAGGACGGTCAGATCCTGTATGAGAGTCGGTCGGAGGCAGACGTTCCCCTCGAGACCCTCAACCTGACGGAGAAGCAGCGGTTCATGGACGGGGAGAAGGACGTCGCTATCATATCCGAGGCAGCCTCCAGTGGTATCTCCCTGCAGAGTGACAGGCGGTAAGATATTAAAATGAGGGAAAATTACTACTCAATAACATCTTTCTGAGATGCCTCCCCTCACTTCGATTCCTGGTTCGTAGCCTCTATTCGAGGACTAGTTTACGTCAACGGCCATCGGTTCTGCTGCAAACGTGACCCACCCATTGTCACTTCAACACGACGATTCTACGAGCTATGTCATATCTCTATTATCATATCTTTGATAATTACCAAGATAAATACAGGTTGATAATTATCGCTTATAATTATCACGATAATTATATTTATCTTGATAATTTCGAACCCTAACTGGCAATAACTGGCAAGACGCATTGATTGATGAAGGCTTTCGTCTTTATGCATAGGCGGTATAGGCGACGAGAAGAGCCGCGGGAAACGCTGTGTGATACGTCCCCGGGACAGGTGGACCGACAACTTAAAGAAATACGTTGCTGGTGGTTGGACGAGAAGAGCCTAGGATCCTGGGAGAGACATAGGCTGATGGTAAGGCTGATTATTTCAGGGGCGTTTATCAATGGATTGGTCCATTAGGTGTAGGGTCGATCATCGACTTAGCGTTTATTTACACGACGGGGCGTTCCTTGATTGATTGATTAGGTACTGGCAAGAGCGTTCATCGAATGCACATTCACACGAAGGGGCGTTCCTTGATTGATCAGGAAGAAACAGCATGATGACACATAATTTCTACATTTGTTTGAAAGATTGCGTATTTCATACTAATCGTTACTCACGGCTTCGCCCTCGTGGAATTAGGGTTAAAAACTTGTAACACGCTTTATCAAATTTGTTAAGAGATTGCAGATTTATTACATATTAAATAAACCAACTTTGGCAATTATGTAAATGTTCTTTTGTCAACAGGGTGAGAAATCAGAGGCGAAGAGTACACATAACGTTAGAACTACCGTGGTCGGCGGACAGGGCTATACAACAGTTTGGTAAGTTATTTTATAATGCAAGGTTTCAGATGAACAGACAGTCCAACTGGTTGTAAGTGTATACTGTCGCGCTGCGACATTCGCGATGCAAGCTGACATCAGTCCAGAATGACAAACGTTGACACGTATTCGAATGCCCTGTCTGTATTCGTTGGAGGTTTAGGAAAGGGTTGGGAGAAAATGGATTACAAAGGGATCTTCCTCATCGCATTGCGTCTTCCTATTCTCCTTGTGAAAATTCTGCCAGGCCCTGGTTCTGGCATAATTCATTCACTACACGTCTGTATCTTTCTGTGTGTTTAGGTCGCACGCACCGGTCTAACCAAGTGAACGCGCCCGAATACATCTTCCTCATCTCTGATCTGGCGGGCGAGCGCCGGTTCGCGTCCACAGTCGCCAAGCGGCTCGAGTCGCTCGGCGCGCTCACGCACGGCGACCGCCGCGCGACCGAAACGCGCGACCTCAGCCAATTCAACATAGACAACAAGTATGGTGAGTATGTTCAGGTCGCACTCACCGGTCGAACCAGATGAACTTGCCCGTGTACATATTTCTGATCTCGGAACATCGACAAGTGTGGTAAGTGACGCACACTCGTTTCATTCACTTAATAATAATTCATCATAAGTGGTAGGCTGAATATGGTTGGGAATGTATGCTGTAGATTATGATGATATTCAAATCCTATACTTAGGTTATGAACTGTGATCCTTTGATAGTTTTTAATTGTCCTCACCTTAGACATAGACAACGCAAATTCATGAAATTCTTTGGGAACCAAGCGTGTCACTTAAATAATTTAAGTGTAAATAAACTTCACGCAGCGACGGACAGCTTCCATTATCTATTCCTCTATATCTGTGGTTCTGTATGTCTGCATCAGGTCGCACCGCCCTGGAGGCAGTGATGAAAGCTATAATGAAGTACGAGACTCCACTAGTGGCGCCGCCGCGAGACTACGCCGGCGACTTCTTCCAGGATGTCGCGAGCGCTCTGGTCGGTGTCGGCCTTATTGTCAACTCGGAGTCGGCGCCCGGCGTTTTGGCGCTCGATAAGGTTAGTACACAATACAAAAAGATCAATAAGGTTGAGTATTTCAATACATCCTATCCCTTCCTGTTTCCAACTCTTTTTCCAAATCCATTCCTATATCTCCAAAAATAAGTACCACATCCGGGAGCCAACGTTTGTCATTCTGAACTGATGTTATCATGTATCGTGGATAAAGGCAGGGCGACAATATCCGGGCGGTCGCAGCGTCCGCTACTTTACTAGGTGATGTAGTAGATCCTCAGGGCTTCTGGTAGCGGCTTTTTTTTATCCCTTAGTCGCCTATTATGACTCCGCGTAGTATATACACCGATGTCTTGTATAATAACGTACACGATAGTGAAGACCGCATCAAAATCTGTCCAGTAGAATCCACGTTACAAACGAACAGACAAAGGCAGAAGGATGTGGTGGTTTATAAAGATTTTCCATCGATTTTCATTTACTTGTACGAGTAAAAACATAACAGTCTAAAAATATACAAAAAAAAGCAAGAGATCAACGATAGGCAAACCAAATCCTTAATAATTTCTCACTCATTCACGAAGATTATTTTTCGCCGAGAATAGAGAAAACAATAAAGGCTATGAAAGGCACGTCGTTGACCAGATGGCAGCTGGGCGGGATATTGCAATTTTACGACTGCCTCCTTACCACTGTGAGCTCAACCCAATTAAGATGGTTTGGGCTCAGGTGAAGGAGGATTTCACTAGAAACAATAAAACTTTTAAGATTAACGAAGTGCAAAAACTCTTTGAAAAAGGACTTCGTCAAGTGACCACGCAACGATGGAAAGATTACATATCGCACATAATTAAAGTAGAAGACAAAATGTGCCGGTCATTAACCGATCAGATGATTCCGAATCAGAGTCATCAGAATCAATTGTTTCGGATTCCAAATAAAATAATAATAATGTTGTTTTATTGAACTCTGTAATTTACCTTGAACCTGGGAAAACAGAAAGAGAGACCCAAGAATAGGAAGACTAGATAGGAAAGTATTACTTTTTAGTAGTAACTATATACTTTGAGACGTCTCTTCTTCGGTGACGCCTTACGAGATTTTGCCACATGTTTATTTTTAATTGTAATGAATCGTAATTGTAATCACTGTCGATTTCTACAAGCTGGATCGAACACCACGCGATTTTGTAGAAAATCCTATTCTAATACGGTTTTACGATTAGTTCCCATTGCTGGACATCGCTATTTTAAAAAATACCAAAAACTAGCAACACACGAGGTCTTCCCATTAAGCTACGATATGGGGTTCTTCAAGAAAGCTGTTAATAGGATTTTGCAAGGTCGGCGGCGCGCCCGCATGTCCCCTGGTGTTGCAGGTGTCCATGGGCGGCGGTAACACTTACCATCACGTAGGACCGCTTGCTCGTCCGCCCTCTTATCTATAAAAAAAAATGCGATATGTCACTAAGTCTCCGGGATTAAAAAACGAACTAATCGTTGGCATACGAAAACTGATATCAGGCCAGAAACATTCTCTTCTCATGCAAGCAGAAAGAGCAAGGTCAAAGGTTTTTGACCATCGAGTCATTTTAATGTAAATTGATGGATATTACAAATGCAACAAATTTCTTTTTACAAAGTTTCCGGTGAGATTCCTTTTTACAATTTTATAAACATATTTTTTCTTTTGTACAGGACTACAACAACATTTCAAAATTCCTGAACAGGATACTGGGCATGCCGGTAGAGCTGCAGAACAGGCTTTTCAAATACTTCACGGACACGCTTACCGCGGTCATGGAGCAAGGTAATCATATTTTTTTTGTACCAAATTTTCTAAAGATTAAGATAGTTTTTAGTTACAGTTGTTAGTTTTTTTCTTTACATATACACGTACGTACACTCGTGCGGATGTACGCATGCACGTGCGTCCACTTACGTACTCACGAACATTGGTTCGTAATTATTAAACTACTTTAGTTGATTCTTGACAAAATAATGAAAGATAAGATATTGTGAGTATACTAGCTATCACTTAATCAATCTATATCAAATTAGTTTTTTTAATTAATCGTCAATTGAGTCTTCGGTTAAACAACTGAACCATGGCAGAGAGGTAGTCCGAAATCTGGAGGGCATAGGACACTTTTTATCACAGAAAATTATTTATTTTTTTCAGGCGAAACCTAATTACTTTTAAAACAAAATTCACACGCGTGAAACCGTGGGCAAAGGCTATTTGTTTACATGTCTCGTTTATATATTCACACTGTAAAATTTAAATTACTACAATAAATTTTCAATTTGTATAGCCGTGTGCCGCGGCTTCGCGTGTCGGTGAGAAGCGCCCAGGCACGTGCCGATACCTGGTAAAAGTGTTGGCCGAAGGCCGATGTGTGTTGACGGTATAGCGAGGGGGATGTTCTCGTCTCCACTGGCGGGGACGTTGTGTATATGTAGTGTAAGATCCTCATTGGTAGCGGTAATTGGGTCGTCGTGATCGTCTAGGACGTACCGACGACGATGACAGAAACGGGGAGGACAGGTTAGTGTGTCAACTACTAGTGGGTTGGGATGGTGAGGGACTTTGTCTTAATACCGTCGGGCTCTAATCTAGAGGACATTTTGGCAATTATGTATTTCTTAGCTTTACGTGATTTACATGTAATGTGTACCGCTCGTTAAAGATCCTTTTTAAAAAATAATACCACTGTAAGGGGATGTAACTATATATTTCATTCGTAGCTAAGCGCAGCGGTCGGTTCGACCTGGGCATCCTGGACCTCGGCAGCGCCGGGGAGTGCGTGCGGCGCGTCCGATGCGTGCGCTTCCTGCGCCAGCACGCCACCGGCCGCGCACCCGTCGAGCTGCATACCGTGCACACCGAGGTAACGCACACATGCCTGCACCCATTATACTCGTTACCTGTCTAAGCCTCACAGACAAAAATGTGTCGTTCGTTAGCCGAGGGCAGCGGGCGCTTCGACCCCTGCATCCTGAACCTGGGCAGCGCCGGGAGAGTGCACACAGCTCGCCAACACGAGCCCGTCACTCACGCAACACGACCGAATGAGACGGTTTAACAAACAAATTTGATTTTAATGACAACAACAAACATAGCAGGAATTATATAAAAGACTACGTTTAAGTTTAATGGGGCCAACGTAAAAGAATTAGGTTCATTACACCGCTCTGGACTTCGCCCTCCGCGCAGCTCGAGCCCCCTCCCAAGACGAACCTCGGTTTTTATGGCAATGCAATGCATTCAGCCCTTTCAGTATTCACTGCAAGACATAGGCCTCTTCATGCACATTGTCTTGTGCCCATTGGCGAGTCCACACTTTAGGTCTGTAGGTCCTCAGCGCTTGTGATAGCGACTTTATTATCCCTTAGACGCCTCTTACGACATCTGCCGACAGAAATTGGGTGGTGCTATTCTATAGTCGGCCGACACCACAACGCACACGCGCCCGTTGGTGTAATTGGGAACGTCTAGATTACTGAGGATCGGAAGATTTTTTTTAAAGTTTCCGCTATTTTGAGTCGGCTATCTTAAAAATTGTTTTCTGGCTATTTTACTGATAAACTAATCTTCATTGAGAGGGTGGTCCGGTCTTCGCCATGCGCGGAGCCCGACCTTCCGTTTTTCATAGCCTCCCGGGAACTGAAATGGAAATTTCCTATTTGTCATACAAATAAGGCCATCTTGAAATAATCTTGAAATGGGACAAAGGACAATGCTCAAAAAAAACCCAGGCTTGGCGCAAAGGGAATGTATCTCAATTTTTCAGTAAAAATGTGAAATGAAATGCCACATAGGTGGCATTATCAAAATCGATGGCTAAATGTAAAAAATTGCATTTTGTTTAGTGGTAGGGATTATTTTTAAATAATTTTTTTACTGTGTGATTCTACGTAAAATCACATGACTCCTCGATTATTGGTAGTATTCATAGTACGCATCACTACAGCGCTCCATAAGACGTCTAAGTAAGAGCGAGAGGAAGATATTTATATTATTAGTCACTAGTGTCACTACGGATGGGGCTGCGTGGGCGCAACGGCAACCGGTTCTGAGAGGTTCGGCACGGCACTATACACAACAATGGAAACATCTGCTATCTCCTTCACTCTTCAAGATACTGCGTATTCTCCTTCTGTTTTACACCTGCACAAGTCAATTAAATGAATGTCAATGTGCGTGCAGTCCCTCGAAAACCTTCGTTGCGATCTGTGCTTTCCTTGTTTAACCGACTTTTAAACGACTTTGTTTTTGACACTTATATTACTGTTAACGATGACGCCTCAAATAAGTTAGTAACGTAAGATATATCTCTGTAAATATAGTTTCTATGCCCTATAATTGTTAGTTAAGAATTTGTGTATTATGTATTTTGTGTATGAATAAAGGTTACGACATCGAATTAGATTTAACCCCGAAGGACGACACAAGTTGTGAAACTCGGAATGTAAGCGTCATTGATATTGTTGCTGTCCTTCTCTAATCATAGTCTGTCCTTATCATGTGCCATCTCGCTCCTACCTGTGTATTAAATAAAGATAGCCTGAGGCGCCCCCGAGTCAGTACACGAATCCTCTCATTACCACGGGAGCTAGTTGACCCTGCACTATCATTAGAAAACATTTTATTAGACATAGAAAACCAATAAATGATGATGATTCTGTTTAAATTGTTTTTTAATTACATTATTTTTCGTGGTGCCCATGAAGGTGAAGAGTACTAAAAACTGGTATCCTGTAAGTATGCCAGTTGTAACTATTTTTAGGTACCATAAAGTTACCTCTGCCATAAAATAAATAGCAATTTCTCACATTCAGCCATCAGTTTCAATGTAAAGCGTTTCTTTTTGTTATCTAGTATATGCTAGTTGTAAATATTTTAATTAGATTTTGAAATACCTGAATGTTAATCCTGCCACTAAACAAATGGCAATTTTTTACATTTAGCCATCGATTTTGATGATGCCATCTATGTGGCATTTCATTTCACGTGTATATTAAAAAATTGAGATATGTTTCATTTGCGCCAAGCCTGGGTTTTTTTTTCATACTTCGTGAGCATTCTCCTCCTTTTATGATTGAAAAAATTCACCAATCTACCATAATATGGTGGCATCGGGGAATTAATGACCTTATTACAATTTCATTGTTCTTTGTTAATAAAAACTGCGCATTAATCATTAATAAATCATTAATCTTCATGTCAGGAAGCCTCCTACGTTATGGGTTCCATTCTAAAGTTACATTTATTCCGCAGCGCGGCATGGATTGGACGGAAGCACTAGAGAAGTGGTCAGAAGTGTCCCTCCTAGCGACTGCCAAGGAAGGCTTCTACCTCTCCCACCAGGCGCGCAACGACAAGTACACAGCGGTGCTGTCCATTGCTGTGCACATCAATAGCAAGAAGGAGAAGCTCACCAAGAAGGAGCAGATGTTCCAGATATTTAGGTGAGATTCTAAATGCACGATAACATATAATACATACAGTCGCGGTCAACTAATTAGGGACAGACAGAACTCTGCAACAAATGTATTGTTCAGATCCCTATTTTTGTTAACTGAAATGGATATTGTATAATTAAGATTCAATAGTAACGACACGTTCACCCGCCGTCGGTCAGTTCGTGTAACTGCACACAAATATCGGCTATAAAATAAATCTATATAAATAAAAATTAAATGGTGTCCGTTGGTAAGCGCATCACTTGAGAGCGGCTGCACCGATTTGGCTTAATTTTTTTTTAAAAATGTTCATAATAGTCCGAATAAGGTTTTTAGTTGCCCGGAAAATTCGGGAAAAACTGAAAGTGCGTTTTTCTATGGGACATTTGTATGAACTTATTGAAATTTGGACAGGAGTAGAGATGGGATTCTACCCGGTAAATTCCTGGGTAAATTCCAAATTGGGTAAAAACGGGGTTAATACCCGGGTAAATTCCCAAATCGCGGGTAAATATTTAAAAATAATAATTACTTAAATTTCGTGGTTTATTTTTGTCATAAAATTAAGATGTAGGGAGGATGTGGCTAAAATAATAAATTAACACAATTATATCAAGGAAACTGTGCGGTAAGTATAAGTAACAATAAAAATAACAACATAAATCTTGCTAATATTTCATAGTTTGTTTGTATTTTTGATTGTTTCTTTTTGACATCGAAAGTTCAAACGAAACTAATGACGCGCCCGCACCGCGTCGGCATTGAGATATTATTAATCTGTGATTGAGACGAGGAAGATGGGATGGAAACACAGGGCAAACTCGCGTCCATGCTTACGATTGGTGGGCTCGCAGTTGCTTAACTCGCGATTGGCCTGTCTGTGACTGCTTAGGTCGCGATTGGCTGGCTCTTGGAACCTGCGGCGATGACTGAGCCCACAGACCCTATAATTACTCATTCTTCCGAGTTTGTTGATTCAGTGCGCTCGTTATTATAAGTGATATCCCTAGTGGTTTAACGGCTGGCTGGCTTAACGGACTACTGGACCATCTTAACACGATTTTATTGGCTTCTTATTACCGGACTTTGATCTTATGTGGCGGAATTGGAAATATTTTTACTAAGCGACGTAAAACATTTTAATAACAATATTATGTGCTCTTAATGATTATAATAGTCACTTGGACAGATTCGTATCTCGGGGACAGATTTTTATTTAATTCAATACAATTTTTCAGGCACCATGCCTCGCAAGAAAAGAGAAGACATATGGAAACACTTCATTACAAATAATAAATCGGCAAAGTGTAAATATTGTGAACATTTTTACAAAGTAGCAAATGTTAACAAAATGGAAAAACATCTACGAATATGTTATAGGTGTCCTGTTGTTGTTAAAAATCATATTATTAAACATTCAAATAAAAGAGCAACAGTTCATAACGAATCACTGCAAAGATTTTCTAATATAGAAAACTTAGAGCCACAGTCAGCCGAAGAAACATCCTCGTTATCTGCTCAAACCACGCACTCATTAGAAATCGCCACAGAAAAAAAGTCAAGTTCTGAGTGCTTTATTAGCACAAATTGTAAAGGAGAAACATTAAAACTGCCCGTAAAAACACGTTGGGGAAGCTACTTTAATACATTGAAAAGCGTACAGCATACTAAAGTAGCTTTACAGACCTTGGCAGTCCACGAAGAAGCCAGAATGCCAAGTGAGGGCAGAACACATTTACTAGACGAAGACTTTTGGACTATGGTAGAAGAGTGCATAAAGCTATTGCAACCCATTACTGAGAAAATATTTAAATTGGAAGGCAACAATCTAAATATTCATGATGTGTACATGTCCTTCAAAAACATTAAATCAGCATTGTTTTGTACTTCCAGATTTGAGAATATTGAATGACAGTGATAGAGAACAGATTTTAAGGTCAGCAGATACAAGGATGAATAATTGCATAAAACCCATTCATTTGGCAGCCTATATGATGGATCCAAAATCACAAGGTGTAGAATTGGACGAAGAGCAGGAGATCGAAACTTGAGTTTTTATATAATTTTGGACAAACATTAAATATAGATGTCATGCCCGATGTGGCCAACTATAGGGCTAAAGAAGGTTTTTGGGGTAAATCATTTATATGGAAAAATATTGAAGATGTGAGTCCCGTCGTTTGGTGGAAAGGACTCTGCAGATCAAGACCACTCAGCAAAGTTGCAGTTCGTCTGTTAACTGCTCCGTGTACTTCTGCGGCTACGGAACGGTCTTTTAGCGTTCTTGGTAACGTGCATAGCGCAAAAAGGAATCGATTAACTACGGAAAGAGCAGCAAAAATAGCATTCATTTCTTATAATTGGAATCTCTTAAAAAAACATGAAGACATAGATATAGAAGATGAGCAGGAATTTACCATCAGTACTCCATCAGGACAAAGTCCGATGACTAGTCCTAATATAAACGAGGCTTCAACATCACATGGAGGCTTACAGGATTTTGACTTTTTGGATGTAAATACATTTGATGACTGACAGTGAATAATTTTTTCATAATTTATTTTTTAATATGTATATTTTGTTAATCACCATATTGTTGATCATGAATAAATAGTTTAATTATTATGTGACATCATTTTATTCCTCATCCTATAATTTGAGAATAATAAACCTTTTAATAAATAATATTTAATAATAAAAAACAACTTTTTGGACTTTTACAGGTAAATACTATTGTAAATATAAATTACCTACATTTTAGGTACAGTTGACGTACAATGCGAATTGTTGTAAAGTAGCCAAATTGTTTCGGCGGACTCACGGTATACCTACCTAAACAGAAATCGATAGCTACATTATGTTCATAAGAAATAACACATTATTTAACCTTATACTTCTTTATAAAGTTATTTACCCGTGATTTGGGTATTTACCTGGGTAAATATCCAATTTTTACCCAAACGGGAATTTACCCGGGTATTTACCCTTTGGGTATTTACCCGTCGCCCATCTCTAGACAGGACGACGTCTGTCGCGTCAGCTAGTATTTTGATAAAACATATCATAATAATAAAACACAACTTTGTAATTCCTTTCTGTTTGTTATTTTGTGTGTTTTCATATGTGCTCCTAATTAGCTGTCCAGTAATCAAATAGTACGCAAGAACAGTTACGTTTCAAGTTTCCGTAAAATAAATATTTTTATACAGCCATTTGTCAGTTTTACTATACTTTACCTGTCAACCAGGGCCCTCTTTACCAGGGGGTGCAAGGGGTGCGGTGCACCCGGGCGCGGAGTGCCCGGGGGCGCCTGTCGAGCGCAGAATTTTTGGATATTTCATTGAACTTAACGCCATTGCACAGTTTTATATACTTGTTACTTACGACAAATATGTATGCGCAAGCAAAAAAAAAATAGTCATTAACAATAATATTTTTTTTACTTTTATTACGCTTTCGGCGCTTGTCATACCGCATTACTACACTACACAAATAACAATTTTATTTAATACAACACGCGCGCGGCAAAATCTCTAATCCAAAGACAGTGTATGTATGTACGTTTGACACGTTGCCGCCCGGTAGCAAAATGATCTCTGTCAATAGAGTGTAAGTTTATTTGAAATGGGCGCGCGGGCACTTATGGTATTTACTTATGGTGCAGGGTGTGCAGCGCACAGGGGCGCAGGGTGTTAGGGGGCGCCGAGCGCCGCTCGCGACGCCTCCAAAGAGTCTACTAGAGGGCGCCAGGGTATTGATTGCACCCGGGCGCTACATGGGCTAGAGCCGGCGCTGATGTCAACAAAGCCCCACTAGGATCCCCTGTGTCGTGGCTCCAGAGACACAAAGACAAACGCATATCCAGGCCCGAACAAACATGTCCATGTTAAACAAAGGAATGACCGACCGGTAATCAAGCCCAGGATCTTTTTAACTGAGAGCAGGGCCATTACTAACTGCGCCAATCGGTCGTTCCATTTCAGACATTACCGTTGTTTCTTATTTTACTCTCAACTTCCTATGCCATTCCATCCAGCCCCATCTTGTTCCATCTTCTAAACCAGTCATTCCCAATTGTCATTAACTACGTGCAATTGTCTCATCAGAGAGGACAGAATAAAGTATTTTTAGTAGGTTTTATTATACCATAAAAGTTAATTCACTTGCGGGTTCAAAGTTTAAGTTTTTCTTATGGTAAGGGGTCCATGACCGAAATAAGTTCGGGAATCACTGTTCTAGACAGTATAAAGGAATAAACTCCTGATAGTAATACATACATACATCCTTCATGTACGAGACAATGTACACGAGGAAGCCCATGTCCAGCAGTGGCTACCGAGAGGGCTGGTTGCATCGCATTGCTTTCAGGTCTCTCTTGTGTTAGCTTATTATATGCGTATTTCATTTCACAGGCCAAACACAGGGCTCCAAATGAAAACGGAGTCGCTAGCAGAAATCGAGAAGAAATACAAGCACGTTAGTGTTGAGGATGCAGAAACATCTTGGCGCGCGCAATACGCGGCGTCGCTACGCGTGTGCAGCCACGCCTACTGGCGCGCCGTCTGCCGGAACGCGAATGAATGCGAGGTGAATATAAAACATTTGTTTTGCAAAATCATTATCGTGAGGCTTTAGACCAGCAATAGACAGCCACGGGAAGACCAAGACCCATCTCCTCTCCTGGGTGCCGTAAAGGGGGAGTACAAAGCCAGTATCACAGGCCGAATTGTGGTATTGCTACTCTGTATTACTACTATTGAACCTTAGCCGTTTTAAACTCAAGGTTTTAACTACAAGGGATTAACAAGTAGTAATTACAGCAATTGTTAATCCACTTAGCCGGCGTGTCATTTGAAGGTTATACACTCTTGCACAAGACGATATGCTTGAGGAGGCCCATGTATAGCCGTGGACGATCATAGTGATGATTAAAAGTGACGTGACGCCAGAGCTTAGGTAAGAAACAGGCACAAACAGAACGTTTAGTCCAGACAAGGTTTGCTAATGTAAATATGTTAAATGTAAAGATCACGATTGAAGCATTAATTTCGAACAAATCTTGGAGGAGTATTATTGAAAATTAGATTTTATTGTTCATTTTACTGTGTATTTCTGAGAATGTATTGAATAACTGAACTAAATTTAGTATTTTTTATAATTCATCTTTATTTATCGAAGGAAAATAACAGATCAGCAGGCAGTCCATCTGGTGGTAAGAAGGACATGCCAACATCAGTCTCCCTGCCTTCCTTCCAACAGCAGCGATCCAAAGGAAGGATGCCTTCCTTTGGAGATATAGGAATGGATTAGGAAATGTACTACATCGGCCTCTGTCCTCTGTTTAGATGTCCGGCCACCATCTGCGACTTTCTTTAAGTGGTCTTCAATTGCTTCTTGCTACTTCAACATTTTGACTATAAACTATGACTTTATTTTTATGGTAAATCTTTTCGTTTTGGATCTTATCGCAGCAAGTAATCTCCAAGCATGACTCTCCATAGCTTGCTCAGTGACTTTGAATTTGTAGATTACGTCTACCGTCAGAGGCCTATCTATTTTGACACATGATCTCGCGTATGTGACCAGTGTGTGTAAACGTGGATTGTGTCCAGGTGGGCCTGCGCCGGCGCACGTGGCACGTACTCTCGGGCTCCGTGCTGGCGGTGTGGGCGCGCGTGGAGGCGGTGCTGGCGGCGCGCTCGCAGCTCAACAAGATGCAGGTTGTGCGCATCAAGACGCACGACGGCCTCAAGATTGTCGGTGAGTGCACGTCCACTGCGGCCACAGATATACGCACACACACGCATAAGTGCATGTGCATACATATGTATTATGCGCTCTCTTACACACACACACACACACACACACACACACACACACACACACACACACACATATACACCCTAAAATACAGAATTAAACACTAATACATAGTACATGTGCACACCCTCATACACATGACACACTAACACGTATGGCACACTAATGGCACTTTTTTATAGAAAAAACACACGTATAAACAGGTGTACCTGATGATAAGTGAGTACTGTCTCTCTCTGACGTTCGTGATACATGCCGATACCAATGCAAAATAACAAACGTTGGTTCGCACCCGGATGCGTTGCCTACCTTTAGTGGTTAAGGAATGAATTTGGACAAATTGAGAACAATATAAGGAATAATAACTGTTTAATGTATTGCCTAGAGAAATAAGGGAGGCGGAGTCCTTTCAGATATTTGAGAAACGGCTTAAGAGCCACCACATCCTTAGTGACTGTTCCGCCTGGTAGAATTAACAACCCATGCTTATTTCTTTCGTGTATGCATATTGTCTGCTCAGTGGAAAAAAATTCAAATGTTTACATTAATTACTTTTTTTCACTCGTTAGTGGAATGACTATGTATGAAGAAATTCAACAATTTACCAAAACGTTTGTCCACAGGTACAGTGATCCCAAAGAATTGCGTGGAGCCCCTCAAAGAGGCGCTATCATCAGACGCGGTGTCAGTCACCGAACAGAAGTTCGAGCAAACTGACACCAGCAAATGAACGCTAGTCACCACCGCTACCACTGCCACTGGTGACTGAGCACCATTGTGAAGGTTAGCGCGGATACCCAGTTCCTCTGTCACACTTTAAGTTTAAAGGTAGTTCGGGACCAGGACACTCGTGTGTGCTAAGATTTATGTACGGAAGCGGACACTCATTTGTGTGCAGTGAAATTAGACGTAATTGTAATAGTTCCTCGGTAGGGAAATTATACAGTTCTCCTTCGCGATCCTCAAAAAAAATACTTTTTTTTTTATTGATGAAGTTGTTAGTTCATTTTACAAAATCAAAAATGTCTGTTTCATTTTTACAGGTGTATAGAATTATTCAAGTCGAGTTAACAGTAACTTGGTAATGTTTTAATAAAAAATATTTGATAATGACCCTATGAAATTTATTATTATATTAATTAATATTATGCTTATCTCATAATTGTTAAATTTGTCTTCGCAACAGCTACGTGACCGATTGTGCCGAATAATCGATGATTCACTATGTTAATTAATGTATTGCAATGATTCATTTTGTATTATTTTTTCATATTATGTTATGTGACGTTATTGCATATTGTAGTATAAGAAGAATATTTTCTCAAAAAAATAAATAAATATTTACTTTGCATACATAAACCAAGTCTACAGAATGCTAGCGAAATCACAACAAATGCCAGTTCTATAGTAAAACTGTATTTATTATATGCATATGTTTTTCTTGTATTTTTATACAAGTATTTTTATTTCCGAGCAAATAAATGAAAGATAAACATTCAATTCATAGTTTTATTATTTCTTCAAACAGCTTTTTTTTTAATCATAAACATAGACATGACCATAGACTAAACAAAACCATAAACTAAAGATAAACAATATTAATTGGATATTATTTCGGTGTCTTGTATAGCATATGACGCCGACCTTCGTTTTAAAATCCAAAGTGGTATATAAATGAGAGTCCGCCTTTGTACCTCTGTAGTGTCAATAGGTAAGATAGCAATGAAAACGTAAATGGTCTAGCAGTGCTTTTGAGAAATAAGGGCGGCCGGCATAGAATAGAGGTGATTGGTCCCTGTCTGCGGGTTGTGGTTAAGAGGCCCCCTAAACGATCAATTATATTGCGCAATTTTACGGATTGCGCAGTGTTTTCCTATCATTCAGTTTGGGTGCAAGGCGCAATTCAATAATATTTTGCAGCAACACTATTGTACAGTTTTATTGTAGGTCTAGTGGCCGCCAACATCGAGATGGCAGAAAGTGTGTCACATACATATTCCCGAACCCTGTCTGTACCCCTTGGATTCTGCGCATAATTCTTAGTCAGTGGACATGAATTGTTATCCATTTTTAAATATTTTTTGTGCTGTTTGAAAAATTACCAAAAATTAAGAAAAAAAAAACGTTTTCGCAAAGGAAATTCACCAAAACCAATCAATATGATGTGGTCTTCATCTGGTTTATTGTTCGTGTAATATCTATACTGTGACGAGAGAATCCGTGGACTTTAATGCAAGAGGTCGTATAATCGTCGCTATTAGCCTTTGAAAAGACCAATGTTTTTGGCCTCTGTTTGAGACTTGTATAGAACACGAATCTTCGAAAAGAATGACGTTATTATTGGCTCTTCGGAAATAAACTTAATTTGATACTGAAATGTGAAGTAACTGAATTATAAGGGATTTTTAAACATTCCTTATAACTAATTTTGCTACGTTAAACATCTGCGTTATTATACTTCATACTACAGACTGTAAATAAACGTAGTTAGTACGCAATAAGACTGCGTTCTAAAACGTGCGATTATCCCTTTTTGACAATCTAAAATAAGCTGCTTCTCTTTCTGTTATAAAGTTTCGTCTAAAATAAAGATGCACTATATTTTCAATTATATTTTTAGGTTCAAAATTTAGACTTATCGCTATATTGAAGCGCCAAAAACGGCTAAAGGAGTTTTGCTATATTTAAAAAAACTATTCAGCAAATGAAGTATTAATTATCATCAATTTCACAACGCGCTCAGGGGAAATGTACTTTATGAGGGAAAAGTAAGGGATTTCTTTTTTTGCTATATACCATGGACATCGTGATTAAGTTGGCAGTTGGCAAACTCGAAAATGTATTCAGTTCTGGCAACTACCTCACTTTCCGGTAGCGCCATCTAGTATAATGCTGCCATTACAAATCCGTTACAGTCCGCGGCTGTTATCAGGGGAACCATATACGTGGATTGCCAGATAATGTGAAGAATCTGGCTACGTATAGCCAGACACGTATTTACAGAATTGTATATTTGCGTGTCGCGAGGTGTTGTATAGTTGTGGAGTAATGGCCTTAGCCTTCGCAGGCAGACCCGGTTCTCGAACGTAGTCAATTACGGCTGGTGTGATGTGGTACGACTGATGTTTTTACTTAGTTCCACCTTCTTCCGAATATTCTGAACCTGTGATTGATACTCGTTAGTGCCAAGTAGTCTATTTATGTTATGTTTTCTTTTTTTGTGCACTTAGAGAACCTACGGGCTACATATTACACCGGACAGCCAACGACCTGCGCTCCCTATCAATGTCCACATTGTCATTGAAATCCTCCGTGAGACCGTGACTCAGTGACCCCCCCATGTACTTAAATCACGTGACTTTATTAAGAGGAGCCCCACAGAGTTGTACAATGCGTAGTTTTTGTTTCCCGCTTTAAATTAAATGTCATTATGTCACTCTTGTTTGCATTGTACTTGAATCCGTGGGCCGCAGCATAGGATTCACATACCCTCAATAGTCTTTGTAAAGCATCAATCGATGGAATTATTATTTCTGTTATGTAAATTAATTCCAGATAATTTATAGAAAAAAAACCTAGTTTAGCTTTCATTACGCATGTCCAAGATCTGGTTTAGTCAATCAAATCAAATCGATTTATATTTGCATAAATGTGGGTGAAAAGATTTTACAAAAGTGGTTTGCGGCAACACAATTTGCCATTTCCGGCGTGCAAAATATTTGGAAACTAAAAAACAATGATTATTAGAAAAAGAAACGGCAATAATAATTATAAAAATAATGTCACAGGTAATTAGAATTTCGTAATTAAATAATTACTATAGAATGACATTTAGGTTAAGTCAAAACCAGTCAATTACCAGCTATGGTCACTAGCTGACTCAATTAGTCATCCACCGTGGTTATCAGCCGACTCAGTCAGTTACAGTCGTAGTCACGAACGGACTAGATCACCAACCATAGTCACGTGTTGACTCAGTCGAAACGTGAAGTAAAATAAAATAGTATATTGTACACATGTATAATACAAAATGATAAAACTTGATAAAATGATTGATTAAAGTCAAAAGCCCGGACTTAAATTTTCTTAACATGATTTATTTATCGCGACATTGAAGTCATCGTGTTCACGTGTTTGCCTAATGAGCTCGTTCACTGCGCGCGGTGTGCGATCGCGTCTGTGTACAATTGGAAACAGAATGGAATCCGATTTAGAAACAGAATGGATTCCGATTTGGAAACATTGCTGTTGGCTTTATCACTTTTACGTAGGAAATGAAAGCGAAGACATCGACGCTCCACATCGGTGTACGCGCCACGTTGTCCCGGCGAGCTCTTTGCGCACACGCGGCGAGCTCGTTCGCGAATCGCCTCGCTAGAAACACGCCCTCAAATCGCCAGTGTGATAAGGCTCTTGAAGTGCTTGTATAAGACAGCACATCCGAGGACGTGCAAACGTTGCGTAATTTATTTACTGACGTCGGCACGCGCGGATGTCCATAAGTGACAATATCCACATACCACCAGGTTGACTGACAACTTTCTTTTATAAAAAAAATAGATTAGAATATTCAGAAGAAGGCATGTCAGTTTCACGACTGGCGTTTCGTTATAATAAAACATTGGCGAACCGAGTATCCGTACGATTATAAACTTTTTTGCGTTTATATTCGACTTATTATCGTGATTTTAAAGTTCATATTCGTTGTTCTAACTAAATGAATAAGTTTGTTCTGCAACGTTATATTTGCGACAAGCGCTACCTAACCGCATATAGAATAAGTTAGTAATGAACTGCAAAGGAGTTTGTGTTTGTGCGAACGTTCCATTGGCCAATACTGTAATCTGTAAGTCTCCAATGATCTTGGCTTTTGCACACGTGCTTAAGTTAATTGTAGATAATTCAGGCCGGCTTTGGATAGGAAATGAGTTACTTAGATTTGGGACAATAAAATACTGCTTTATTTACAATTTTGTAATCGTTTGTTTGTGTTAATTGTCAAATGACATTTTTGCATTGACATTGCAACAATAAATGTATATGTGTTCTTTTCGTCGTATTGTTTTTTGCATTGTAAAAATTGTATATTTGTAATTATGAATTTTATGTAAAGATTTCCTCATCTAAAGGCTCTTGTTTGATTTTTATATTAATACGATTTATATAAACACATGAATAATGATTAATGATTATTAAAAAAAAAAATTGCCTCATTTAATTTAATTCAGCAAAGAATATAGAGCATTGACCAACCGAACGTTTGCACGATTACAAAATTTTTAGCATTCTTAAACGAGTTATTACTGTGATTTTAAAGTTATTTTCGTTGTTCCTAACTGACAAATAGGTTTGTTCTCCAACGTTATATTTGCGGTTGGCGCTATCTAACCGCTTATTGAATAAATTTATACTGAGCTGCAAATGAGTTTGAACGCTCGATTGGCCGGAACTTTAAAAGTTTAATAGCTCGTACATTTGGCTTTTATTAGAATGTTGTATACGATTTAATGACAAATTTAGTTTTGTACAAATGTGTATGTAGTGTCAACGTTTAATTATTTAAGAATTCAGTGTTGAGGTAAATGTTCAATGTTTTACGTCGTACAATGTGATTGATGATTATACAGGCTGTTTCCGAACCTTTCGCGAAGATACCTGAAACCATGATCTTCCGTTCATGGAAATGTTTTTTTGCAACAAACGTGCTAAATACAAACAAAAAATGTTAATTTTACAGAAAACTACGTTACATTATACATATGTTTATTAACTACTAATTATAAGCGAATTCCACGGTCTTTGGAAGAGATTTGAACACCCTGTATAGTCTGGCCATTTGTACGACGTAGTACAAGATAAAAAAAAAATAATTAAAATCTTACTTTCTAATCAATTTACTCAGGACAAATTGAACTTGATATTTTATATAATCAAATCACTTGTAGGTAATTTATATCTAATAGATAATTATCATGATTTATTACAAACCTACATAATCAATAAATACAGAAGAAACAACAAATAAATGGAAACACCACAAATTCATTATACTTTTTGACTTTTGTTTTCTGTTTAATGGCTTTTATTCAAGTCCTTTCGAGCCAATATTTCACTTGTACTTTTTTATATATAATTTCATATCCATTGGTCCCACACACAGCAAGTAATAAAACATAATTGTTTTTATCACGTCATTGTCTCGTCCAGTGCCGGCTTTACCTATGGTGCAGGGTGTGCGGCTCACACGGGCGCAGGGTCTTAGGAGGCGCCGAGCGCTGCTCGCGACGCCTCCAAAGAGCCTACTAGAGGGCGCCAGTGTATTGATTGCACCCGGGTGCTACATGGCTAGAGCTGGCGCTGGTCTCGTCCCGTCGAAGTAGGAGTAGCTCAGTACCAGTGATAGTGTACTCAGTAGGCTTACTGAGTACAGAGTTGGACTCCTTGGAATAACACGAAAAATGCATTCTCACCCTTTTATTTAATTATCATAAACATTATGCACTAACAATATACACTTTGGAAGTTTAATAAACTATCATTATTAAAAACAAATCCCACAATACACAATATCCTATCAATGTCCAGTCCCGTTGGAGTAAGTGAGAAGTCGTTCAGTAAAGTGATAGTAGATTTACTAAGGACAGAAGAGGACTCCTTGAAAGCACACGAAAAACGCAATCCCACGCTTTTATTTGATTATCATAAACAGTAAACACCACGCACGAAAAACACTTCGAAGTTTAATAAACTATCATTATTAAATTGCAAAACGCATCATACACAATTTTTACAATAATCAAACAATAACCCACCTTCACTTCTTGAGTTCCCGCCAAAAAGCCTACTACTTCTCGGTTTTCCGCCCAATTACAAAATGTTGCCATGTGTATAAAATTCAGTATACACTATTGTGCCGCGTTTCATTGGCCAAACTGTTGGGACATTGAACGTTTATCTATGTATATCAATTATTTTATATTTATTTATTATATACGATAGAAGCCGTTACATGAAAACAAAATATAAATATTGGAATATTTACGTAGATGTGTAACTTTTAGTGATATTTTTTGTGCAATATGAAAATAAATAAAGTTTCCATTTATGGTCTCGAACATAATTTGATGATTATTTCTGTATGTATACAATAAACGTTGTAGGTAACTGACATAGTGCATACATATGTAGTTTTACATTGTTTTAAAATTAAGCTTACACAATTACAATTTGACGTAAACATTATTTCATGTAAATTCGCTCCATTGAGATAGTGTAGAATGTGTAATTCGGTTATATCTAATTAAAATAACCAATATTTATGGAAGTTCATCCAGTACATTAGTATAGGTATGTAAAAAACATATTTTTGTGACACACTCGAGCATTGACTGATGGTTATTACAGGAAGGATTGTAAGGACTACTTGTGAATATCATTATTGTAAACTTGTGTCACACACAGTTCAATCTCGTTTCAATGTCCTTTAAATGTATAAAGACAAATAAATGTATATAATTACAGTGAACTTTGGTTTTATTTACTTACCCGTAAAATATTCCCATCGGGTATTTAATCTTTTTTTAAAATTCTGATCCTTCAGTAATCTTTACAGATTCAAGGGTTCGAATAATGTGTATGAGAATAATGGAAGGGGAACACTAGGGAGCGTGGGCGAGTTGTGAATACTGCTGGGTACAATTTTTTTCCCTCACAACCATTACCCAGAGCATGGCCAGCACGATCATCGCAAACCATTTAATATAAAGGATCTACCTATACAGACGAATCTATGTACTTCTGCATGGAATTCTAGATATGCAAGTTTATTTTTTATGGTTTTACGACTTTTGAAGTTTACTTTTATGGTTGGTTTTTAACGAAATAAACGTATTTCTCAATTTTATTTAATTTGCTCTGGAAAGTCAGTTTCTGCACATTCATTGGTAAATTTGTTGGTAAAAAATTGTTACTTTCTCATTTGAATTATTATTATTATTTTATAATGAAATTTACTATGTAACTCATAGTAAAATGATTCTGTATTCCACAAACAAAACCCCTTTTCGCCTTGACTTTGCACTTTTCGGCGAGCACTCGAAAAGTGCAATTGCGTTTTTATTTGATTGTTATAAAAATTATGTTTTGTACCTTTTGTGATTTAATTGTGATAGATTATTAAACTTCAAAGTGTTTTTTGTGCGTAATATATGTGATAAATTAATGAAATAAAAGCATGAATTAAAAGTATTTTCATGTGCTTCAAAGAATCTTCTTCTGCTCTCAGTAAACTGAGTGACTTCTAACTTACTTCGACGGTACTAGACAATAAATTAACTGAACTCGTTTATTCTTAATTCTGAAGAAAAACTTACACGGGCAGATTGTACTAATAGCGCCATTGCACCGCACTATACGAATAGAGAAAAAATGACTTTGACAGTCTTGACATTACACAAACGCCATTTTTGCAAAAATGGTCGCTTTGCTCAATTATTTCTTTTTATTGTAAAACTAAAATTTAAGTGGAAATTAACAAGTGTGCTGTAAACATGACTGACAAAGACGTCACGGTGGAAGAACTGGAGGAGACGGTAAGTGGGTTATTTAATATTTCACGTAAATAATTACTATTTGTTTATAGTTATTTTTGCTTCGAATGTAGGTCACTGAGCCGCTTCTTACATCCCTATTTATGTAGGTACTGAAAGGGCACCTAAACTACATGGTCTATAAATAACCCATTCAAGTTACATCTTTTGTAAATATTGATTTATCTGCCTAAATGGTATTTTGGTAGGTAAATTGGTAGGCACTCTATCATAAAAAGGTCCGGAACGGAGCCCTCGTTGTACTCGGTCGCCTCAACCCTCTTATTGACGGGAGAAATAAAATGTAGCTAAGAAATAAGCTGACATTGTACAAAACCTTCATAACGACCCATAATTATATTCGGCAGCGTTGTCTGCACACACAGTCCCCTCTCACATTAAAATACTTTGAACCCACCAAAATAAATTCGTATGTAAGATCGTGGCTGCCCCATGGTACTCTCGCATGACGACCTCCGCAAAGACTTGTATCTTCCCTCCATCGTCAAATACGTGAAAGACTCCGCCCCACGCTACAATGACAGAGTCCCTCACCATCCCAACCCCCTAATAATTGTCAACCTAACTTATGTCCCTGATAGGAATGCCCCTCTCCGTTACCATTGTTGTCATCCTCGGTACGTCCTAGAGAACCCAATTATGCTGCCAATGCAGTTCTTACATTACACTCTACACATGTACACATTCAAGGACCTCATCGTTGCTACACCGTCAACACACCGGCTTTCAGCCAACATTTACCAGGTATCAACATGTGTTGAATAGTGATAGTTTAGGATATCTATAAGTATATTTATCTACAATTTCTCCCTAATAGTTAGATATGTATAGTGAATAGTGATAGTTAAGGCTAAAGTTCCAAAGTTGTCTATTTTATTTGAGTCAGGGATATGGCATGTAGAACTGTCAAACAGAGTAAAATTTGTACAAAGATGACACTTTATTGACAGTTATACACGCCATATCCTAGACTCAAATAAGAAATCCGACTTTATAAGTACATAATCTGCATTTCTGCAATTTGTCCCTATCACCCCAGCCTAAATATGATAAATAGGTTGACAGATAAATTGCTCCTAGGCTATCTATTAAGTGTGTTATAACTGAGATGTGTCTCAGCCCGTAAAACTTGAGTTTCACCTTGCTATTGATGTCAGAGCTTTGTAATGTCCCACTGCAGGGCACAGGCCTCCCCTAGAAAATCACTAAGGAATTTCGGGCCATAACTCATCACCTGCCATAATAAATACATTGATAATTAAAACCTACACCATACATTGTACTTGCACTTACACTTTACACTTAAAACCTACACTTTCCACTGTAGCAGAAAAATTAAATTTTTTATAGGGACACTAGCCGTGTGCCCAATGAGAAATCTCATCTCAGGAATTTTTACATTGTTCGGGGATGAATTATAAAAAATCCTTTCTTAGTCCTCACCTACGTTATTTAAGGAACTCCAGTGCAAAATTTCATGCTTCTAGACCCCACCAGTTTAGGTTGTGCGTCGTCTGTCACACAGTCAGTGTTAGAATTTTATTAAGTAGATTGGTGTAATTCATTCTTTGTTTCCGGAAGGATTCATTTGTTATCCTAGTTGTACTAATTTCGATGTTTAGGCAAAGCAGACTGATGAACAGCTGGAACTGATGGAGTGGAAGATGGCTGATGGTGACAAGGAGCTGGCCAAGCCCGTTGACTCACAAGAGATGTGTGTCATGCACTTGCTCAAATCTGTTTCAGAGGTAAAATATTATTTTGTTCTATTAATTTTGTTTGTAAGACAAAATGTTTATTTTGGTGGTCCCACACTGTCATCAACATAATTTATGATTAATTCTTACAAGAACAATATTAATATAGTTTATATTTTGTCATAATTTCATTCATATTATTATTATATGGGATTATTATGCAGGAAGTTAAGAAATCATATCCAGGGTGGGAGTAAATGCAACTTATCTCAAAATTAAATGTGAAGAAAATAATATAATATAAAATTTTGTTCATATTTAGTTTTATAAATTTAATGATTAACTAAAATGTTAGAAAGCATATTAATTTATAATTAATATGCCATCATATTAATTCTACTCTTTTTTTTATATAAACATCTGTGAAATTGGTTTTAAAAAAATGTATGAAAACGTGCTGATAAAAAGCCTTTGTTTAATTATTATAATTGCCATCAAATTTCAAATTTAATCAAAATGTAATATTTCAGAATAATTAGGTATCCAAAAGTACTCTTATAAAAAATAAAAAAAACCAATACAATCTAATATAATTTTTATATAACATTTCAGTTAAATAAATGAATAGACAACAATACTGATATTTTCTTAATAATACTCTTAATAATTCTTAATAATCTTTGATTGTAGTTATTTTTTAAAATAAAATGAAATCTCCATTAAGTGAAATTTCCTATCTTCAATATTTAAAGTACTTTCCCTTTATGTTGCATCAAAATGGGACGTCCTGTACACTTGCTTCGCAACAAGCTTTCTCATCTACCACCTGTTTACAGCTATTTTTTTATGGGGATTGTGGATTAACAATGTACATAGTGATTCAGATGTAATCAGTTCAATGTTCATATTATGATGTCATTAACACGCTATGTCTAACAGCATTAGTCACAAAGGTTGATAAACCTATGGTTTATGATTACAATTAAATTTGTTTGCCAAAATAATAATCCTGGTCTTATTTCTAATCATTGTATAGTTCTTGCATTTCACAAAAGTGCAGGATATGACATTCATGACATGAATCTTAAAGTCTTAAATTGTAACGAGCCTTTGTGGGATGCATGGAGTATAAAGAGTATAGGGCATATGGACAATATAAAAATATTTTTTTACATAAATTAAATTAATCTTGGCTTGGATTACTGCCTGTATTGCTTCAAACCTTTGCCTCAATGAAATAAAAAGATGAATGTTTGTTTTTCAGCCCCTGTTAATAGTGTGGTAAAAGGTCAGGTATAATACTGTACATGTCATGTCGCTTACGGCTTGTGGTTTTTCATTATTTTTTTATTACATTTTCTGTCAATTTGCCCCCGAAGAAATTAAGTGATTTCACTATTATTATTACGGATTATAATTCAATGTTTTGGATATTGTTAAACTTTAATTCAGGTGTGCATCAAACTATATTGTTAACATATGTGTCGCTTACAATCAGTCGGTCAAATCCAAAAAATATTTTTTTTTAACCAATAACCTGTTCAACCTCATTTTTTTTCTAATAAATTACTGTAATAAATCTAATAAGTCAGTTTTTCTTTTTTTAATTGAATAATACCAACTTTCGAAGTCCTTTTAATAAAATTTAATAGGTACCAACCTTAACTATTGTATGTGCAAGGAGCTAAATATAAAGAATTGGCTACACTCACAAATAATGTCAAAGGAAGATGACCATATTTGATTATAATCAACTCATATATTGAATAGGACAAGATTTCTGAAAAACAGCAGGTCGTAAATATGCTTAATATTAGTTGAAACCAGGCTTAAATGTGGTACAAATTTAAGCCTCCCTAAAGCCCAGAGAACAGGGTTGCTGTGTTTATACGCTTTCGTAAAGTATGGCTTTAAATATACGTTGCAGGAGTCACTATTTGTGATATATTGTTTAAATTATTATATTTTTTTATTGTGGTAACATTGCGGGCGGTTTTAATTTTATATTGTCAAGAAATCTTGCTTTTGAAATTCTAGAATTCTGTAAATCGTTGTAGAGCCGATTTTATTATTCAAACTTCTAGTTTTTGTTCAAAATAATTTTCGCGGTATAATTTTTTGATGTAACAAAAAAGTTTTACGCGATCTTTGAGGGGCGGGACCAGGATGTGACTGGTCCCGCCCCGAAACCTAAAACCATGGATTCAGCTCATGATCCTGAGTTAATTTATATATTATAAATTATAATGTTACGCGTTTATTTGTTAAAATATCTTTTATGGGCTTTGTTTGTAAACAGCCTGTATATTAATTGTGTGGATTTGTAAATATATGAATCGCTTAATCAATGTTGAAATTGTTTTAAATTATAAAAGGTACTAGCGACTCGCCCGCACTTCGCTTCGGTTTACAAGTTTTTTTTTTTCATTTTTTTTTCAAAATTTCAAAATAAAATATAGCCTATGTCCACCCTGGGGGTCCATTCTAATCATTGGTGAAAGAATTTTTGAAAATAGATTGGTAGTTTCGGAGATTACCTCCTTCCTACATCCAAACTTACAAACTTTACCTCTTTATAATATAAAATTCTGGTGACTACAGAATATACTAGAACTGAATTAAAATTACAATTTTGATTACATTTAAAATTTAATTAAATTTTGACAAAACTTCAATCTTCTAAATGCAAAAATATAAAACGTTATTTTATTCGCCTGCTTTGAGACTACGGCTTTATTACCACTTCGTTAGGTACTTATTTACTTTCCTAATTATTTTTACATGGTTCTCTCTTGTATTTTCACTTTATTTTGGTGGTCATCTTTTAATTACGTATATTTCTCCTCAGTCAACCACTCGATACTTCAAGATATGGAACAACCATATATCATATCATAATGTTAGAACGTTTTTAATATATTCAATTGACACTGTTTGGAGGTAAATGCCATTTCTGACATAATTTGACCAATAACCAATGTTTACAGCTACGCATCTTAGTCAAGACGCATCATAATTGTATACTAATTGTATTTTGATTGAAATAAAACAAATGTTGATCTATCTACGTATATCTATCTATAAGTCGTTTTTTTGAGATCTTCCAAATTCGTAGCTGCATGAAACATTTGCAGTTTCTTATACTCAATTATGTACAGTACATACATTCAAACATTTGAATGAATAACTTTTTTTAACCGAATAATAAGACGAGCATACAATCCACCTAATGGTAAGTGGAAACTGTCGTCCATTGACATCCGCGATACATGCCAACATCGATTCAGAATGACAAACATTGGCTCGCCCCTGCATGCGCTGCCTAAATTTGCAGATTAAGGAATGAATAGGGAGAGGGGGTTGGGAAAAATGGAGAGGGATAGGATGGAATGGGCTCTGGCATATCTCACTCACTACCGAAACACTTACGTACATTGGTGAAATACGATAAAGTAGGAAATGCAGTACATTTCAAGGTAGTCTTATGTGAGAGGGGTAACGTTGCCAGTCGAGTGCGCCCAGCGGCTGTGGGAATGCAGACTGCACTCTCCCCCTCCAGCAATGCAATGCAAGCAACCCTTTGAGTATCCACTGTAGGACATGGGCCTCCCCATTCACATTGTTTGGTGCATAAGGGACATATGGCCTTAAAACGTCACGCTGGCCAAGTGGGTTGGCGTGTTCACTCTTTCTTACGACACCTACGGGGAACGGGAGGAAATGGGATCGTGCTATTCTATAGTCGGTCGACAGAACCACATGATACAAATTACCGAAGTCAGTCGTTAGTCGAACCAAGGTCAATGGACGGAGTAGCGCTTCGCGAGTCTCTGCCCTAACATAATCTGAAACTAAACCACCTTTTTTGCTGCCAACGATTTGCTGCTGTCAATATTTTCTATTGTTTATTTAATTATTTCTCGTAATCTATTCTGTCGGAGCCACAGTTCGATAATCATAAAACTCATCACTTACCATTAAGGCTCCATTCTCATGTACAGAGTGGCGTTGAAGTGGCAAATTTAAGGTCAATATAACTTTTTATGTATGTAGTAGAAAATGGCTGCTCGGAATCAATAATATCATTTACAATTTCATTGAAGAAATTACAGTACAATTTATACAGTCTTCGAATTGCATTTATCTAACTCGGGAGTGTTTAACAAAAAAAAAAAATACAGCATGAAATAAAATATACCTGTCATACTAAATGTCTATCATCAAACCTAGGCAACTTTCGTTCTACGACTTGTTTGAACTTGATATTCATACTGCTGTGGGAATGCAGCGTGCACTCCCCCTACAATAAAACCCTAACTTCATTTAATAGTCGTCATTGAAACGCTAAGCCTACATAATGCCAGGAATCACCAGCTGGACATCCTAGTTATTTTATATAAAATTATATTATTAGGAAAAACAAATGTATGTAATTTGTCAAAAATATAACATTAACTGTCTACCAGCTCCATGACGTTATGTATCCATCATTGGCGCGGTGGAAACGTATATCGTTGCACAGACTTATTTTGTTCAAACACAGCTGAGAACCCGCGTAATATCAATATTAAGTTTATTTTTTATAACATTTAAACATTGCAGAAATACGTTACTCGTATACGAGTATGTTGCGTTTCCCAAAGAAGTCGTACTTTCATTATTGTAGTAATTTAAATGGTATCTAAAATTTTTTTTTGAGGATTTTTTTGAAATTTTCTTGATGCATTTACCTCTGATCGGTGTCAGCACCCAGCACAAATGTCGTTAACCGACCTAGCCGCGGTTTACAGGTGCGCTCTGATTACCAGCAGCTGCGGAGGGAGCTGGTTGAAGTGCAGGCCATGCAGCGAGAGCTCTCCTCACGGCTCCGCGCTCAATTGCGCCTCGTACACGGCAAATTCGCGAGGCTACGGCAACGCCTCGCCGCGGCATCACCCCCGCACTAAACTCACACAACACTAAATTCTGACAAATGAAAATTGGGACTGGGAAATTACAGCAATTTAAAAAAAAAAGTTGGAAGAATAATTTTGATACTTGATTTTAATGAGTCTAACTTTATTAATAAAATTCAAATTTTAAAATTATTTTTCCAACTATTCTTAGTGATACTGATAACTTATTATTTTTTAATTTGCTTTGCTTTTTCAATCTTAATTTTCATTTGCCAGTCTAGTATAGGTAACGCACTGAGAGTTGAGGCGAAAAGCACATTTGTAAGTTTTGCCTTGTTGTTGTGTGTAATCTCTTTGCGGTGGCAATGAAACGTATTAACAGAACCCTCTACCTCCCATGCTCCTACCAACCATCCGGTTTTACGGATCGAATAGCGGGAAGTACGCGCCGTACTGTAAGCTCTTTCCGGCGAGTACCTACTCGCTACAAATTTTCTTCTACGCCATTTATCCATTCTCCCCTTCCCGTGGCATGGACTCTATATGCACAATCCGCCGGTGCTGAATAGCTGTTATTTGTGCAGGCTTTCGGTGCCAGTGGGGTGCGAAGCCTCCTGAAGTTCGCCTCTGAGTCAACTTAGAAGCGAATAGACCGTGATAGACTAACATAGAACTCTCTTTTGATATTCGTTAGTAATTTTTAAACATCCCAATGCAAGAATGCTTTTAGTGTGTTCGCCTCAATTTTCGCTGCGCTTCTATACCGCAACGGTGTCTAGTCAAACCCATATCATAGCAAATCTTATGGAAGATATGGAAGTATGTCATTTAGGAAGACGCGACATTCTATTCTCACCCCCCAACCTAAGGGGTATATTACCTCTGCTAAAGTCTCCATTTATTGTAAGGTAAATAAATTTTAGTATACCTACCTTAATAAGTTGACAATTTTAATTTCATATCTTTATGTCTGTAATTTGTGCTGTATATTTTCACATTTCTAGAATCAAGTATCCGTTTTGGATTGTTTTCGTTGCATGTATACAAGTTTAAAGTCTTGCCAACAAATCGTGGCACAACGGTATATTAGGAATATTCTACGTGGCAACTTTTTTTTAATATAATAAGTTGAATTTTATAGTGCACCAAAACATCTTGATACTTTTAATTTACTTCTTTCTATCTATCAATTGTGTGGGTTTGTCATACTGTATTCACTTTACGACGGTATGCGCGACAGATGTCAAACGTTTACTTTAGAGATACAGCACAACATTAATCGAAAGTTCGTTATTCGATTATCGATTAATGTTTAGAACTAATCATACCGATTTTATAATAACGTTTTAAATCGATTTAACTGTGAATAGTATGATAAAGAAAAAGTATGGAGTTATACTATTAGTGTATTTGGAGAAGTAACAAAAAAAAAATCTACATTTATGGACATACAAACTGTAATTTAAAAAATGGAACTGACACAAAACAAATGACTAAGTATAGCCTTAAAACGAAATTCACACAAAATTAATCTCAAACTAACACGTCCATTTTAATTAAGTTTTTGTTCGCGATAAAAGCGTCACGTTTCTCCAGATAGTTATTTGAAAGGAGTTAGGAATAATAATCTTCAAACATGTTCATTATCTGTAAATTGCAGTGTTTTAATAAAATGTTTCACAGCTGTTATAAGGTTACATGTTCTTGTATTTCTCAGTAGTGTGGATAATATCTTCAGATTTTTGTCAGTGTTACCGTTGTTTATAAACTAATAAGACAATTGTATTATAACTGATTTAATTTCGATTTATGTTATCACTTTGACGTTTAATCGATTTTTTTTTGCACGGTTATACTTCCAGTTTGCACGATTCTAGTGTAAACCCCCGCACGTAAAATGATTATTTTTTTATTTTTTATAATAATGAAATAATGGAAACATTATATTATTTTATTGTGCAATGCCATTTTATAACATTTAATAGTATTCATTTATTTTTATACGATAGCCGTTAATCAGTATTCATCTTTATTTCTTTGTAAAATTTACGACAACGAATCTGTCAGTCATACCGTCGTATAGTGAATACATTATAAATGTATCGATTTATATGATAAATGTTAAATGTATAAACTACGGAATAAGATAAAATAAATTGAATTAGATAAGTTATAAAATACCGAGTTTATTCTGTCATCTTAACTGTAATGAGGAATTCGCAGCTCTCTTTTTGTGCCACGATTCATTGGTCAGCCTTCACCATTTTTAGTTTCACTTTGGTGTTACACAGGATGCAACCGATCAATTATTATCGAAGGCTGGAAGCGTGCAGTTCAGTCATGATTCTGTGCTAATTGACATTAACATGATAATTTTTTGCAAAAAATCAAAACTAGTTTGTTATTTTTTTTTACATATTTGCTAAATATAACGGCCCAAGTATTCATTTTGTATATTAATGTTTCGTGTTATATGTTTAACCGTATTTAATATGTAAGAATATGTTTCAATTAAATGCAAAAACATGTTTTTTTTATGTAAATTAAATCCGGCGCTCAATCTGGAACACCTTTATGTTAGTTAACTCAGAATTATGAGCAAGCTTCGGGAATGGATCGGTTACACTCCTTAGATTGTAGTTCTTCACTATTCTAAACGTGAAAAATTCGCTATTCGTTAGAACTGTGATTTACAAGAAACTACTTCGCTATCGATCACGTGGCAAATCACTTCGGGATTGGTTACGTGGCTACAATAGGAATTACACTTCACGAAATAGCACTTCTGTTAAATAGCCGTGTCGTTTTCTGCATTAGGACTGCAGAAACAGAATTTATACTTACCATACATATATTGTGAAATAGCGGATTTCACACGTTTTGAAACAGTGCTTCCGCATCAGTTGATTTATATGACAACCGCTCATGTGGAATGTGATCTTAATTAAAATTGTCAACAATTTAATCCTTTACTCAATTACTAAAATTATAATTATTATAACAGATGATCGAATATGTGCCAATTTTGATGTGTTACTAGTTATATGTAGTTATGACATTTGAGCGCGGCACTATTTCAATAAATATATTAATGTTTAAATATACCACGTATAGATCTCAAATCTATGTTTAACGGCGTGTGTTTGAAAGTCTTATGCATTAGACGGCCATTACACTATCGAAGATCTTTTATTCTGTTTCATACGTTGTTTCCAAATCGAAAATGATTACATCTAAAGACAATATTTATAGTCTTGTATTATGAAAGTTGATACCAGAAAAGCGCAGCAAAGTCAATAGAATTTAATATGTGATAATTATTTCAATAATAAAATTAGCCCAGCAAATACCAGTCTAATTTACATTACTGATTTCAAGTATCAAAATTATTTTTCCAACTATCTTTAGTGATAATAACCTATTATTTTATTTTTTTAATTAGCCGCGCTTTTCCAGTCTCTACTTTCATTTGCCAGATTTTATTTCGTAAGATTTTTCGTCTGGATACTGGGCCCTTTAGCCATATTTATCAAAGTTCTTTGACAGTGTAATACCAGCCTCATCACAGATGTCAATGTGTGGGTCTGTGAGTTAATCACAAATCTTAGAACTAGTCTATTAGACTGTCCCAATTGAATTTTAGTCAAATTTACCCTTGTGCTAGACGTTTTTAAATTATAAGTTGGTGCTAAATGGAGTATGGATAGTGGATGTACGAATTTTAAATGCATACTTAGGTACTTAATTGAAAATGTCAAATAAATTGTTTACAATACCATTTAAATACATACATTTTTACTCCTAAATTAAAAATGTATGTAATGCAAAAAATCTACTCAAAATGTTAACAGACCTATGAAAGGGGAATGCCCAACTGACTATGGAACTCGGTATCGGTGCAAATATTGTTGTGCCAAGATGAAAACTACTGTCTTATGTTGCAAATAATATTTACTTTTAAGAAAAATAAACAGGATTTACATAGTTTGCCTGGTTCCATGGAAATAGACGAGTCAACTTCCAAAAGCTAAATATTAAAACACATTGTTTCCCTTCTAGTAAATAGGTAAATTAAGACTTAAGTATGCTATTGCTTATTAAATACAACATGAAACGTGGAAAGTCTCAATATCACACACGAGAAATAACTCTGACAGCGTGACAATAATAATTTGTAATGTCATGCGCTGGCCAACGACAAGTGACATTTCAGTGTTGCCAAAAATATTATACAGAAATCGAATTGTTTATACAGTAAATACAGTAAAAAATCCAACAAAAATACACAATAGAAAGAGTTTAAAAGGTTTTTTTGTTTTGTTTTATCCTGCAAATGTGAGACTCCACATTACATTATAAAATCATGATGATTAAAAACGGGAATTATTCATATCCTGAACTTGTGGCACAACTTAGATTCAAACGATACTGCTCATGGGCAATCTCCTTTATCCCAAATCCAAGAATAATATTTAAAATTTATATTTTCAAGCAAGTAATTCAATGTAACGGAAAATCTCATTTTGACCACTTACTATATAATAATAATTAATAATACAATTGGCCAAAGATCTACGTCAATTGACAATAATCACAACATCTGGATCGAATTTACGATTGTATATGCTTTAAATAATGAGCAGTGGATTTATAAAGTAATTACGAGTCATTGCATGACTTTTGTCTGGTATGAAAACTCAAAATTTCGTACACGTACATTTTATTAATTCAGTAATTTCCTACCCTCAAAACCTTTAAAATATAGCTCTAAATTCAAACTTTTGTAACTATCTTAATTATTTTCAGTTTAAATTTAACTGTTTTACCAAAAATGATAAATATGCACGTGACCCTGAATGACCCGTGCACGAAGTTGATGTTACACGCTTGACTGCATTTATATGTTAACACCAACGATATTCTAGTTAAGGACATTCTTTATTAGAAAATTATTGCACATATCACGCACTTGCATGTTTTGAATAAATCGACATTGTAACGAGGCGCCCCGCCATTTTGCTAACTGCGCAATTTTTGGCTTAATATCCCATACAATTTTGATGCCGGCTCTACCGGTGAAGCCCCCTGAAAAAGCGAGTGTGGGTGGGTTTTAGTGGACTAAAACGCGCGCTTTCACGATTGTTCCTCCTTGGAGTCGGTAACCTGTGTCCGCGGTCGAACCGGGAACGCTCGCCACATTCACGCGTCATCCTCAGTGCGGCGCGAGAAGCGGCTGCGAATGTACGTTTTTTTCATGATTTAGTGAGGTAGAATTGAAGGAAGTTCTTGAAATTTACCGAGCGGAGCAAAATATCCGGCCTTTTAACAAAAATCAAAATGCATGCTTTCAATCAGGGGCGTAGCTCCCGCCGTATCATTGATACGGGGCCCCCGAGCTACAGGGGCCCTGACGTGTGTAAGCAAAAATAAAAAGGGCCCTCCAACAAATTTTGATACAGGCCCCATTTAGCTACGCCACTGGTTCGAATAAATGGCATTTTGGAGATTTCAGAGCCAAAATTGGAATGAAATCATGTATAGAAAATACATGAATATGGTAAAGGATTTCATACATTCGAGACTTGGTGCAGCTACTGTGAACAATTGTGAGTGTAGAGGTGTGTTCTCGGGGCACGCTAGTTCACGGCGTGAACGTAGAGCCGGCGCGATATCTGCCTCTTTATTTTGTCGAAACATTTAGTAATAAGGGAAATACATGTCTGAAACTATGTGTAAGTTATAAGGTCTAAATTACCGTGTATACCTGACTTATTTAGGACTAGAATTAATATAAACCCTTTATGGTTTTTGATATAATTTTACACTAGTGTCATTGAGTGTTGACTTTCGTATTTTTGACTTTAGAAGTGAAGTGTGGGAACAAATTGTTTAGAGGTATGTACCTAAGAGTCAGGAGCGAAACTGGTAGTTTCTTTGGGGGGCATATGACTTCGGGCCTGCCTCGATGCGCTTCTGATAAGTGAAGACAAGATATTTGTTATTATTTGAAGACAGAATAATTATTTTTGTAGGGGGGTAGTTGGTTCTATCTAATATGTATATTATACTATATTCACGTTAAGAAAAAAACGGACGTCATCGTTAAAACAGCGCTAGTTGGTAAATAGCGAAACGCTCCCTCGTAACTGGTCAATAGGTGAAATCACGTGACCGATAGTGATGACGTGACGTTTTTCTTAACATTAACCAGAGTATAGGTGGAACCCACCCGTGGAAACCGTAAATTGTATTGCGGCGTGTCGCGTATTCACTATATTTAATTATAAGGGCGTGATCACACCATTCCCTTGTTGTGCCACGTTAGTCTAACCAGGTCACTATAAAATGTAAGTATTAGACTAAAGCATATTGGCCA
Source organism: Sesia bembeciformis (assembly GCA_943735995.1). Classification (NCBI taxonomy): domain Eukaryota; kingdom Metazoa; phylum Arthropoda; class Insecta; order Lepidoptera; family Sesiidae; genus Sesia; species Sesia bembeciformis. The sequence goes on along the minus strand of OX031045.1, from coordinate 1,100,657 downwards.
ACGCACTCGCACGATTGCAAATTATTTTCGCGTTCATTAATCAAGTGATTTTAAACACTTTTTTTTACTCTGATGAATTAATAGGTTCGTTCTGCAAAGTTATATTTGCGATTGACGCTACTCAACCGCTTATTGAAAAGTTGATAATCACCCGCATAGGAGTTTGTATTTGTGCGATACTTTATATGTTGCCAGATCAAACTGCGACACGCCACACCACAATAATTCCGGCTTAAATTAGATCGCTTGTTCTTTTCTGTACTTATAGATATTTCTCGAAGGATTTTTTATTTTATTTTAAAGTAACTTTGTAACCACTGAGCTCGGTACTAGATTAGCCATACTTAAATTCACATATAAATAATATTTTTTATGAAAAAGTAATTATTTTGTTGAATTAAGCAAATATCTTTGTATCTTAATAATATATAGGAAAGAGTTAGATTTGTTTTGTGTAAAAATACAAATATGTATTTTAATTGTACATGATGTTTAAAGAACGAAATATTTCATTCGATGCAAACCGATTTTTTTTTGTGTACGAAGGCCGCAGATATGCGTACAGTCCACCTGATGGTAAGTGGCCACTGTTGTCCATAGACATCCGCGATACATGCCAACATTAGTCCAAAATGACAAACGTTGGCACGCCCCCGGATGCGCTGCCTGCCTTTAACATAGTGTAACATGTACTTGTCAGACAGAGTTGTGATTTTATTTACTGCACTCTTACATTATAATATAAAAAATCCGCTTGGTATTAGTGAAAAACACACTTTCAACACTCATTTTATCCGAAATTGTCTAAATATATTTGTTTACGGATAATTATTATGCGGCCTTCATAGAATTATTTACGGCTATATTTATTATTATGAATTATATTTTTCGTAAAACTATTTAATTGTACGTAAAAATTTATATTCGAGTTACAACTTGGGATGTCCAAAAAATGACAATATGCACCGTATTCCTATCTATCACTAGTTTGCTTTATATATATGTATACTTCTAATTTAGTCGATCGTCACGGCGGAGAACGAACTATCATGTATCCTGGCACACTATATATAATATACTCGAATACAAATGATGCAAGTAATTTTTTTTTATCAAAAATAAGACATTACGATATATAATATATTCGAATCCAAATGATGCAAGCCTTTTACGCCTTTTTAAAACTAATCTGACTTTTCTGTTAAGGAAATTCATTTTAAAATTATTAAACGTGATCATAAAAAGATGAACTTCAGAAAAGTATACATTCCACATTCGCTTTTTTATAGAAAAAAAAAACACTTGGCTCACTTGGCTTTTAATATATCTCATACAATCGATATATCGGGCGTTATAACTTATTATATAATACTTTCTCGTTTTGTACACATTTTATATTGTAAATCGGCTGTGAGCGCGCGCGTGCGCAATAGAGGTATTTGTTTATATTATATTGTTTTCTATTACTACTCGTCGTTGATAATTAGGATTGTACGTGAAGCGATTGAAATTAAGAAATATTTTTTATATATATTGAATATAAACTGTCGTCGACGTGGAATCCATTGATTAACTAATTTAAATCTTTCGATTTACCGTCGAATACGTCCGCGAACATTGTTACTGTAGTGTCGCAGTCTTTGCGAATGTGAAGATTAAATGTGGGTACTTAATAAAACTGCTCGCAGCTCCAATCGTCGACTACCTACCTGTTCAGTCAACTCGTGACCACACGTTGAGTAGGAATAAAGACTTAAATAACCTTTATTATACGTGTTCAGAGCTGATTTAGAATATAAAATATCTATCAGGCGTTGATTTCATTATCGTCTCACTCAATTACTACACTGGTAGGTACGCCTCCATCTTCCGGTGGGTCTGTGGCCCCCTAGAAATAAATGCGTGAAATAACTAGTTTAGGTAACGGTCTGTTATAAAATCGTTAACAATTTTGTCATTCCTATGGTTCCTATTTAGTTTTGGTATAGTTGCGCCCGATTATCCTCGTTCTCCGTCGCGATCGATGCAAATTCAAACTTTACGTGCGCTGTGGAAAAGTAGTTTTATTTGAGACAAATTAATATTATATTTTCTAATTATTGTTTATGTTTAGGCTAACTGTAGCTAGATCTTAGCGGTTGACACTGTATTATATACCTGTCTTGTTTATATACTTTGGATTATGTTTTTTGAATAAAATATATTCTATGGTTAAATTTAGTTTTTTTGTAACCCTTAAAAATAGTAGTGAAACTTTTTATATATATATATATATATATATATATATATATAATAGTGTTTCAGGGAATTGACACTATAAAATAAACAATATTGAGTTTCTCTGTAACAAAAGAACCGTTTATTGTTTCTTTCACATATAATTATTTACCGTAATGGTGGGTTTAGCACAGTATTCTATAGAAAAAATCCTATAATACTTGTAACAAAAGAAACGACATTAAAGTCTATTCATCAAATGTTAATCCCTTTCGTTTCAGACAACAGACACATTCACAATATTAAACTATCCAAATCAACAACGCCATCGTCATCTACCCACACATTACAGACCATCATAGAGTATAAACAATAGATTACCCTACATCGATAACCTTGTATATCGATGGCGCCCTCAATGAGCGGCAAATTAAAATGGAAGAAATAGATTTTCTTTACATATATATAAATGATTTTTTCTTTGTCCAGAATGCGTTCCTATATACCATTCATCCGATTGCGATGAAACTTTGGTGAGTTATGCGCCCGTCCGCGGTTTCTGAATTAGTACAACAATTTTACAATAGATGGCGCGCGATAAATTGAAGACCACGCAAACGAAGTCGCGTGCAACAGCTAGTAGGTAATAATTAAAATAACAAAAATATTTCCAATATATTTATTCATTTGTACTTAAAATATGAAATTACGGACACGTGGAATGCAGGAGACGGTATATCGTTGTTATACAGTTAGTGTGTTAAATAACTTTGTATCGATGTTGAAGCGGCGCCACGGCGGCGGCGGCCACGTCGAGATTATCACTAACAAACACTTATAATACTTGTTATTGCAACACTTTAGAAACAAAATGTATCACAGATAAGGTAAAAAATATGAGAGCACGAGCTAACATCAAAATGAGATTTTTTTAAAATCAGATCTATGTAATTTTTAACATTGAAAATATCGCTTTTACACTGTAGACAAATCTTGAGAGATTTTTAGCCGTAAAAAAATTAAATAAAAATCAATGGCACCGTCATATAAAATAACATTCAGACTTAAAAGCATCGTATTAACTTAAAAATATAAAATGTTAATAAATTAATATAGTTAAAACATTAGCAAAAGCTTAAAAAAACTATGATTAACTCTAATAATTAAATTGTTCGATTTTGAATTATGTATATGATTCTTAGGTAAAAAGGTTCGGTATATACTTGTATGTAAATAGTATAACAAAATGGCAGTCGTGGAATAAATTTTGATAGAGACAGATATTTTAGTTTTGTTCAAAGATATAATGGACAATTTTTTATGAGACGAATCTTATTCTAAATAAATGAAAAAAATCTTGGATATGTTCATTGTAGAAAATTTATATTGACGGTATTCACAAATTTTCAGGAGCGGTTAGAATACCCAATTTATTTATATAAAATTATCTGCTACTTGTCCGTTTTAAAATTATTGTTCTGACAATAATGTGAATTGCACTAAGAAAACAGGATTTTTATAAATATTTAGTAGTTTTTTTTTTTACTCTACTCGAGAAATATTGGTTTCCGCACAACAATTGAAGTTTTCAGTCAATAAACGTGGAAGTACTTTCTAATATTTCCAAATATTTTGGACGTTACCTATATAAAATTGTCTAATAGCGGATATATTTTTCTAAATTTTCAAATTGTATACGAATACAATAAGCAAATTGTATACCAGAGGTTTTTTTTAAGCGACAAATTGACAAAAAACGACTACGCAGTCTCGTTACGAAGGCACCGTCATATCAACAACACCATCGGAACTTGGAAAACAAAGCACCATAATCATCAATATATATAAAAGAGGATGTTGATATATTGAAGATTAATAGACTTCGACACCGTTTGACCGATCACCATGAAAGTTGGCACATATATGCATCTTTTCATGGAGAAGGTTTTTATGCTATCGACTTTATTGTCACTCGCCACTAGATGGCGCTGCAGCACATCAACTTCTATACCGTTCAACCGATCGCCATGAAAATTGGTATACATAGGTATTTGAGCACAGAGAATATTTTCGAAATATCGTCTTTAACTCTCCACTAGATGGCGCTCCAGCACATCAACATATATGGCAGGACAACGTCTGCGGGGTTTTGCTAGTATTATATATAAAAATAAATATGTAAATATGGGAATGTTTTGAGAATTCCGTAACGATTTTATACGGGAATGACTTATAAATATACTTTTTTACTTTAAAAAAAAATGAATTTGTAGTTTATAAACGGCATTATTTTTTTTTTTTCATTTTTCCTTCGAATTAGCTAGGAATTGACTATAAATGGACAGATACCCGAACAATGTTAAGCTTAATGCAGATAATGCTCTAAATATTTTACACACTAGTGTCCTTACGAATCTCGTTATCTTATAAATAAGTGTTACACGACTTAACAGTGCTTTTAACGTGGATACAGTTAAGTTTTACTTACATAAAGGTAACTCAAAGTTCCTAAGTACGTGAATTTAAAAAATCCTTCCATAAGTCAAAAGTACAAATTACAGATTTAATATAATTTCTTTCAAAATTGAATTTTATCTCAATAATTATACTTTTATTTGTAATCAACATTGTAGAACCATTTGTAGAACAAAGCTACAAAAATCGGAACGTACAGATGTAAAGACTCCCCGTAAGAAATTACGTCCCAGTAAATATTTACTGCACATGATGCCGACATATTTACTGCACATGATGCCGACATATTTACTGCACATGATGCCGACATATTTACTGCACATGATGCCGACATATTTAGTCAAAACACAATTTAATTTTATGATTTAAATATATTATTATCTTTTGTAATTCATATGTATTATTGTCTGTACATTGAATATATTTATCATAAAATGATTGGGGGCGATGGAGGAAGAGTAAGAGAATACGATTTTGGAAATTTGTGTCCGTTTGAACACGCTAATCTCCAAAACCACTGAACGGATGTTTATGGGGTTTCCACGGGTTAATTAAGCTTAACTTGGCGCTTCGAATGGGCTGTGTTTCATCGAAATCGGCTGACGGGAATAAAAGATATCCCAATTTAGTTTAAAAACTAAAATTCCACGCGTACGAAGTCGCGGGGCACAGCTAGTAATGTATATTCTATTTAAAAAAAAAAAAGTGATGAATTTAAAAGCACTCGAATGCTTTACTTTTATGAAGTAAAACTTATCCCGATCCAGGCTTGAGATTACGCAATATACGGTATAAGTACAACAACTCAACAATTGTATATCAACTACACAGATTAACACGAGGCAAGAGTATACTTGTTTTACTGTAGCGTACAGTGGGTAATACAATTTTTATTGCCCATCGATTACATATACGCGCTTTCCAGAAAGGCGCGTGCGCATATAACGTATACAAGCACGTAGGATTGCGTATTCAATCCCGTGGTTTTTTTTTTTTGTTAGAGGCGATTGTGATGTAATCAAATAACCAACCACTGCGCAGTTTACTTTGCTTTTTTTATCAGGTCTGAACGGAAGTTCTTTACACCTTCCTACAGATAACTATGCTCTATCTAATTTTACAGGCTTGGATCTCGGTCTTTTAGCCCATTTATATAACTCTTTCGACAGGGGAGCTATCATTTATTGTCTCCCTGGGATTTTTAACATTATTTTCCAAATCTTTCGCTTTGCTGTTGATTTTTAAATTTGCAAGACTTACGTAGTTGCTTCTAGAAATGCCAGGTTCGCGTCTTTTAACAAATTCCGACTTTTTGGGATCTATGTTCTTTTTCTCAGGTACAGTTGTTAGCGCGGGTATGTTGTTGGTTTGGGAACTGCGTAGCAGAGGTGCTAACTTGACACTTTTGTCGACTGTACTCATTGGTGTCTTGATTCTATTACGCCCTATATCGACGAACTTTGGCTCATTTTTCCGATCGCGATAACTGAACCTCCCGTATGCAAAGTCGGGTTTTTCCGACGGGGTGTGTCGACGAAAAATTGGCGTCATCGGTTTGCCCATGCTCGCTAACTTTAAGTCCGATTTTATAACGTTACTTTCCTTCAACTTCTTATCGTTCAAGTTTACCGGCTTTCTGTCCTCGTCCATCGGTCTAACTCTGTAAGACGACCGGCAGATATTACTTGGCGAAGCGGGTCTTTGTATAAAGAATTTACTTCGGGATTTCTCCTCCTTTTCACTTACTTCCGGCTTATTTCTTACAACTTCTGACGTATTGGGCTTAAACAACCGTTTGAACTTCGGCGAGAGAAGTTTAGTAGCTGAAAACCCAGACTTTTCAACTGTCTTTTCATTTTTCTCCACATGTTTTGGAATGTTCTTCACTCCCTCTGCCATCATTCTATTTTTCGTCAAATGATCGATATTAAATCTTCTGTAATCCACTTCAGGTATCCGTCTCTCCCCTTTCAAACACTCTGGATTTCTCAAAGTGACATCTGTGACGTCATAGCTAGACTTCTTCGAAAGCAGATTCTCCCCTTTCTTGACGATATTTGCGAGGATGTTCTTGGAATCGACGTCCATTTTCTCTAATTTTCTGAATTTGCTGACATTTTTGTACCATCGACTGTCAGTTAAATCATCGTCTGAGGAATCGCTGTCGTCTTGAGCTGTGGAATCATCTTGAACGTCTTGGTCTGGTATGCTGAAATGCCTGCACATGGGGAATGGGGCGTCTATGTCGTGTTTAGACTCAGTCTCGAGCCCCTCAACGGATTGGTTTCTAAGGAAACATGGGAGGTTACTTTGGTCTTCGATCTTCCTGGTCTTGTTGGTCTGTTGCACGATGTTGTTGAGGTTGGCATCTGGGCTGGTGCGTTTGAGCGGTGCCGGAGGGTCAAGCCATTCGGTGATGTCGTCCACCTGTAAAAAAACAGTTTTTGTGAGCCATTGAGAATGTTTGTAGTGGCGATGATTTATCATGTGTTTTTTCGTACATATTTGTGTCTCCGCATCTCATTCTACCGCCGCATAGAGTGGAAGGACTCTTCTTAACATGCCTTTCCATTTCCTCCTTTCATCCCCACTCTCTCAAGGAAGAATGGAGTTCAGGAAACTTTTTATTCTTTATCTCCATCCGTGCCAAAGTCCTAAAACATTCCTAAGGGCCTTTCTCATCACCTTCCGATAAGGTATCCGGTGGTATTAGAAAGGCAGTATCAGTTAGATTTAATTGGCAGATAATTTATCTATCAGATTGTTACTTTATCAGGAAGTGATGAGAGAGGCCCTAAATATCCGAAGGTCTTAGATTAAGATCTAGATCAAAAAGGAGATTATTTCTATTCACCTTTAATATGATCCCAAGAGAGTTCATAAAAGCTATTACTGTTGACGTATCTTAGTGATATTGATGTCGTTTTGTGGACATATTTTGGTGATATTATTGTTTGTCGATGTTGATGTAATTAGGTGATATTGATGCGGCCCTGTGTACACTCATACATACCCTGGTGATGTTTATGTTATTCCCGTGCGCGCGCAGTATGTACCCGGGCGTGTGCAGCGCGTGCTGGCTGCGGCTCATGTGCGCGGTCACCGTCACCGTGCGCGGCGCGCAGATGTGGCTCGCGGACACGCACTTGCCGAGCGCGGGGCCCGACTCCAACGCACATTGCTCCAGCATGGCCGCGTTCGACTTGGACTGTCACACGAGGGGTGGGTGGGTAAGGTGCACAGGCAAATATGAAAAAAATGATGCGTATTTTTGGAAATGCAACGGATATCCGGTCTATCCGGCCGGATAGTTAATGCCTAGTGGCATTCTCTAATAATAAATTAATACATAGTTTTATAAATAAAAAATCGTCAATATGTATGTTTCATTTTCTGTACTTATATTTGTGGATTTAGAAATTTGTAGCGTGTCGTCTTGTCACGTTTTTTTGCATTTAAGTGGTAATGAATCGATAACAAAAGGACAAGCGCACGCGCAGTTCGGTCCGCGACAGTCTGCTACACGGTACGACGACGAGAGCACGCTCAATTTAGATTTCATAGAAAACAAAATTAATTTCATATAAGTTACGTAATAGTTGTTGGCCTCTCGTATATACATCGGTGAAGTATATAAAAATCTAACGTGAATAGTGACTTTAAGGATCACAGTTCATTTTAAAATCTGTTACGAACAGTGCGACAGAAAATGAGGGCGCCACCGTCGTTCAAATGGCAACACGTATACGGCGTACTAAGCAATTTTGAAACTGATTAATATTTATTTCAGTTTTAACTGTTTTTTATAGATAATACAATGTGACTTATTATATTATATGTAATTAGAAGATAAATATATTGGAAGCATTTATTCCGATTGCTCTAAGTAATATAGAAAATATATCAATTGGTTACTTTTTAACCTGCAAAGGTTTTAATGTAATAAAAGAAAACTTATAAATGAAATAATTTATTTAAAAATTAGTCTGATAATAGATCAAAATATAAATACTCGACCCCGGGAGTGCTTTCATCAGTGGGCTCACGCACAATGCTTGCTTGTGACGTACTTGGTTATGCTGTTAGATCAGCTTCGTCGTCTTCAAATTCCGATTCGGACTCTGACTCATCATTAGAGCTGCCCTCACAGACTGGTATAATGAACTTCTCAATATTTATTACAATCCGATCACCGCTGCCAAAGCGGTTCTCACTCAGCACCCAGACACAGCACACTGACACCGTCCCCGCGGTATCCCCCCAATGCAACGCCCATAGCCGGAGAATCGCTCCACCCGCCGGTTTACCGGCACTGGTAGCCCTTAGGCTTGTTGCAACGCACACGCACACTTTTCTCCTGGCTGGAGCGCCTTCTGCGCTCGCCCTACATCAACACGACCGGTTACTCTTGAAAGGCCCTAGAGCCAAAAGAGCTAGACACACACGATGTTGAGGCAATCAGGTTTTTTAGTCGGTAGGAGTCCGACACTACCTGGTGCCACCTGGGCTGGCCCAGCCAGACTAGATGGTACCGGGTGTCCTATGAAGGATTTTTCCTGATTGTCTCTCCTAACAAAAAAAAAAAAAAAAAAATCAATATTTATTTATTATTATATAAAGTTCTGCCACGTTCATAATAATCTTGTTCAATTCTGTTCACGTGATCACAACACCGCTTCCAGTCTGTGGCGGTTATGCTGTTAAATGTCTCCTCGGTAAATTGTTTTATGTATCTTGTTCCCTACATTCAGTGATGCTACTCAATTTAATTCAATTAAAATTCAATTGGATTTAAATCACAGCGGCGAGGTGGCAACCTTACCTTAAGGTATGTGCATAGTGAGTTAAGTATTATTCGTATGTTTATTCGTGAATAGTGAGGCAAGTTATTCGTATGCATATTTGTATTCGTGAATAGTGAGGCAAGTTATTAGTATTCGTGAATAGTGAGTCAAGTTATTCGTATACATATTTGTATTCGCGAATAGTGGGGCATGTTATTCGTATGCATATTTGTATTCGTGAATAGTGGGGCAAGTTATTCGTATGCATATTTGTATTCGCGAATAGGGTTTTTTTGCTATTAAGAATATGCCTAGTAGCTATAGGTAAAACTTTAAACAAAATAAAAGTCAAAGTTTAAAATCGTTCAACAGTAGTGAGTTTATGGTGATCAGATATCCAACAACAGTGAGTCTAAAGTAAGCAATGATGTTCAACAACAACGAGTCGTTTGTCCAATTTTCCGAAATATATCAACATTTATTTTTAAATCCACAGCAAACTTGCTGTCTCGAGGAATAAAATTATTACGAATATGTAAACAATTATAACCTCACTATTAAAAGGGTTGTCTTAGTTACTGCCGCCATGTTTTTTTTTATATTTTGGACATATTGGTTTGGATCGAGGTATAAGGTGATCAAAGGATACGAGCTACCAATCAGTCTTGAGAATCTTAATCTTAACCACATACCTTGATAACTCCACATTCAGGCACCGTGATCTCGACACTGGCGACCTTACTGGGTGACCTCCTCAGTCTACTGCCGCAGCAGCAACCGTCAGCAGGGCTCCCTCCAGCGTGCTGGCAGTCCGACTCCCCCCCACGAGCATACTGTTCTATGTCCGCTAGTAAAGTGAGGGGAACTGGGGGGTGTGTTAAGTGCATCACGATGCTTTCCAACCAGATTTCTATCACTTCGAATGGTGGTCTGTAACAATGGACTTATATTCAAACAGATGCATTTAATTGGTTTTCAATGACTATGAAACTCACTATGATTAATTGTCATCTAGTGTCAGCTCTTCTCGTCGCCTATATCTGAAGATGCCTATAGATGAATGCTTGATGACGAGGCCTATATTTGGCAATGGAGAGACATAGGCTCATGATATAGCATGGTATACTGATAGCACATTACCTGTCTTCGTGCTCCAGGTGGCATGCAAGGAAGGCGACGCGATAGAAGGGCTTGGAGTGTACATACCTGTTCTCAGGCTCCAAATGGCACGCGAGGAAGGCGACGCGATAGAAGAGCTCGGGATGTACATACCTGTGCTCGGGCTCCAGGTGGCAAGCGAGAAAGGCGACGCGGTAGAAGGTCTCGGGGCAGCCGCGGCAGAACTTGTCACTGAACGACGCCTCGTTCAGCCCAAAGTCCCCCCGCCGCGGCAGGAAGTCTGGGTCCGCGGACACGCGGCCGATTATCTGTTCGTATAACGACACGAATATACAATAGTACTGATTAAATAATGCCGGTCGACTATGTTCGTGTTTGCGATCAAAACCGAATGCTGAGAGCTTCTTGCATAAATGCCTAATTTTTTTTTTAAATGTTCGTAATTGTCCCAATAAGGTTTTAAGGGAGAAAAATTGAAAAATTCGGGAAAAACTGAGTGCTTTTTTCTATGGGATTTTTGTATGAACTTATTGAAATTTGGACAGGACGACGTCTGTCGCGTCAGCTAGTATTTTGATAAAACATATCATAATAATAAAAAATATTTTATTATTATTATTATTTTGCTGAAATTAAAATCGTATTTACTAAAATGTCTTCTGCATAATATCGAAGGTGGATAAAACCAACAAAATATAGAAAAATAAATACACTTACCTCACAAAGTATGATCCCAAAAGAAAACACATCGACCTTCTCATCATACACATTCCCATTCATCATCTCCGGAGCCATCCAATACGGATTCCCCACCACCTGAAATATTTCAAACATTTAATGTATGGTTGGATGAGAGAAACCTAAGATCGTGTATCATGGTGTGAGCCTTGAAGGAGTTCAAGGCTCACACCATGATACACATGGCCTTGGCCTTGGGAGAGCCAAAAACTCGCCATTATCCTCCTACTGTTGTATATAGATCTCTGTCTTTATCCAGCAGTACATTAACGCAAATACATTTTTGTGCAATTATTACTATGTCAGTGGAGCCCGGGCATTGAAATGAAGTCTAGTGTAACGTGGTCACTGAAATAACGCAAAAATAGATTGTTGGTTATAGAGAGTTCAGTGTCTTGTAGGTACAGCTTATCTAAAACGAAGTGTGTTTGATATAGTGATGGGTAACTCCGGAGTTAATGAATCAAAAGAGTTGAATCCGCGAGCGGAGCAGAATCCCTTAATTGTGCCATTGAATTGTTATTCATTCCGATTCCGGCGCCAATCATGATCGTGAGTGTAATCGCGCATCGGCACAAGTCGGGGGCTCAAAATCGAGATGCAACGATGCCATGACCTTTTTTTTCTTTTTTTGCTTATGCAACAACCGTTAGGGAAAGGGAATGAAACGCTCTCGGAAGGTGATTAAGTAGGTGAATCAAAAGAGTTAAGGAGTAACTAAGAGGAGTCGGATCCGCAAGTGGAGCAGGATTAAGTGAGTTAAAACACTCCGAGAAGTCTTGATTACCCACAACTAGTTTGGTATGGACCGCAAATTTTTAATAAGCTGCCGAGGAATATTCTGGAGGCCGCCAAAAATGGCTATTTGAAAGAACATCTCAAAATTTTTTTAGCTGCTAATCCATCTTACACGTTCAACGAGTATTTCGACGATATATTGAGTGAGATAATAGGTAATAACATAGTTATTCAGTAATAGACAATTTGACATTACATTGATTGTTTTGACATTATTATTTGACTAAGATTACATTTTTTTTTGACATTTACATTTTATTTATTGACGTGAATTCTTTTTAATTATGTTTTTTATAGAAAGAAGGTGGCAAACGAGCATACAGTCCACCAGGTGGTAAGTGGATACTGTCGCTCATAGATATCCGCGATACATACCAACGTTAGTCCAAAATGACAAAATTTGGCACGCCCCCGGATGCGCTGCCACCTTTGGAGCTATTGCAATGGATTTGGAGAAAGGGTTGGGACAATGGGGAGGGATAGGATGGGAATGGCCTCTGGCACATCTCACTCACTACCGAAACACGTACGTACATTAGGGAAATAAGATAAAAGTTGGAAACGCAGTACATTTCAAGGTAGTATTCTGTGAGAGAGGGGTAACGAGGCCAGTCTAGTGCGCCCAGCGTCTGTTGGATTGCAGCGTGCACTCCCCCCTCCATTTATTGCTATATTACTCACATTTGCATGCCCTAGATTAGAGACGGAATATGGCGTATTGAATATTGATAGCTACGAGTATTTATTTCTGTACCCATATTCGCCAAATTAATCATTTGAATTTGAAACTTTAAGAGTAGAATCGACTGTACCAGTTTTTACAACAGGTTTCATTTCATATAATACATTAAAGTGGAAAAAATAAAGTGTGTTTTCCGTGCACGTACCGTGTACCGCTTCCTCCGTAGTGTAGAGTGCGGATTACGTCGTTCAAGTGTACTGCTCGCGGTGCGTTGCACGATGCGGGCAAGTCCAAAATCCGCCACTATTACCGTCTTATCCTACGTTAAAATATATTTGTTTAGAAACTTCAGTGGCCGTAGTGTGACGTGTTTACGGGGAACAGTCAGCACGCATCGGTGTGGATCTATCAATTAAACTTAAGTTTAGTTCTTGGATTCGATGTAGTGAAAACGTTATTTAAAAGTTACAGAGAATATTCATATCCTCCAGATACTTATTGTCTAAGCACGCTTTTAAGTTAAAAAAATCGTAACAATTTAACTAATATACAGGCTGTATCTGAATCTTTCCTGAAGCATCCTGATCTTTTTATTTCTTACCCTCATTTTCATACAAATGTGCCAAATGTAAAGCCCAAGAGCCAGTTCTTTTTATAGTGAAACGTTGTCACGGTTTAGTGGCCGCTTACCTGCGCTGTTTCATGTTTTGTGTTATTTTAACGATTATTTCTTAGTTTAGCACTAAAAAATGACACATGAAGTCCGCACCTAAAATACTTTAGCCGTGCCTCCACGTCGTGAACAAGCATATACGGTTCCTCTTCGGCGCGACTAATTCTCCGTACCGCGAGGAAACCGTGTCGTTAACAAGGGGTTAGTAAGTCGGAGACAACATTGTTTGTTCATTATTTAATGCTTGCTCGTCTGCAGCTACCCTAAAGACGTCGAATAAGTTTAAGCAATTTCCTTTTTTTTAATTAAAATAGCAAGTTTAGAAAAGAAGTCGTATAGTACAAAGGTTGTCAGTTTGTTAGTTCTTGTTTATATGTAAATTAAAAAAGAAAGTTTAATGATAGAAATTCAGTGTTAAGAGTTTTTTCTTTCTTTTCATATATGGCAGTGGTGCAATTAGCACATTCTGACAGTGTAAATTTATCTTCGTAATAAAAATTAAAACGCATTTTGTCAATGTCCAGTGACGTGGAAGCAAGTTAGAAGTCACTCAGTGAAGTGATAGTAGATAGGACGGAGTTGGACTCATTGGAAGCACACGAAAAACGCAGTCCTATGTTTTAATTTGATTATCGCAAACATTACGTATAAATACACTTTGAAGTTTAATAAACTATTAACCAGAAAACTTAGTACACAATTTCTTAGTTTATGTTATTTAGCCGTGTGTACGTGTGCTCACCTCCCGCACGAGACAGTTGTGCGAGTTGAGGTCCCTGTGTATGACGTTCATGCGGTGCAGGTAGCCCACGCCCGCGGCCACGTCGCGCGCCAGCCGGGCGCGCTCCACCCAGCTCAGGGGGACACTTGTGTCCTGAGAATACGACATGTAGCTTTCAAACATCTTTTACCTCCTAAAAAACCACCAAGGGCCGCTCACTAGCGCGGCAACGAAATGAAGAGAGTTAACTAGAGATTAAATAAAGTTAAATAATACTCATGCGAATTGTGGGTTTCTGTTTGCTCGTTGTAACCCCCCCCCCCCCCCCCCCCCCCCAGAGCCGTGACGGGTCTGTCTGCCCCTCTTATTGCTTCGTTCTCGCAGCTATCACGTCAGGGTCAATTTTGGTGATATGTAGAATACAAAGGTCAGATCTTGAGTGTCGGGCAAAAATCCGACACTCTGGCTTGTCAGAGTGGCCACCACAAGCCACTACACTACACGACTACACTACTACACATGCCACTACACGACGGCGTGGTACAACAAGCCGTCGTGTAGTGGCAGGTCTACAGTTGCGCTGCCTACTTTTAGAAATTTAAGAATTCATTTAAAAAGAGGACAGTGAATGGGGGGTGGGGTACAAAAAGGATAAAGGATGGGACGGCTTTAACAACTGTCACCCCAGAAACATTCTAATAGCTGTCACGGTAGTCTTCTATGAGGGCACGATGACTACCAGTTGACTGTGCGCAGTCAATTACACTCACCTGTATAAGTTGGTACAGGGTCCCTCCCGCCACGTACTCCGTGACCAGATGCAACCTTTTGTCTTTGTACAAAACACCCACG
The DNA here is from genome assembly GCA_943735995.1 of Sesia bembeciformis. Classification (NCBI taxonomy): domain Eukaryota; kingdom Metazoa; phylum Arthropoda; class Insecta; order Lepidoptera; family Sesiidae; genus Sesia; species Sesia bembeciformis. The sequence continues at coordinate 1,085,598 of OX031045.1, read as the reverse complement.
AAACGTAGCACGTTTGGGTGTTTCAGCGAACGGAGCACCGCGACCTGTGATGAACAATCATAATTGGATATTTTACTATTTTCATAAATTATAGTTAAATAAAAATTATACAGAGTTAAATAAAAATTATACAGAGTTAAATAAAAATTATACAGAGTTAAATAAAAATTATACAGAGTTAAATAAAAAATATACAGTTAAATAAAAATTATACAGTGTTAAATAAAAATTATACAGAGTTAAATAATAGTTATACAAAGTTAAATAAAAAATATACAGAGTTAAATAATAGTTATACAAAGTTAAATAAAAAATATACAGAGTTAAATAATAGTTATACAAAGTTAAATAAAAAATATACAAAGTTAAATAAAAATTATACAGAGTTAAATAAAAATTATACAGAGTTAAATAAAAATTATACAGAGTTAAATAAAAATTATACAGGTTTAAATAAAAATTATACAGAGTTAAATAAAAAATATACAGTTAAATAAAAATTATACAGTGTTAAATAAAAAATATACAGTTAAATAAAAATTATACAGAGTTAAATAAAAATTATACAGAGTTAAATAAAAATTATACAGAGTTAAATAAAAATTATACAGAGTTAAATAAAAAATATACAGTTAAATAAAAATTATACAGTGTTAAATAAAAAATATACAGTTAAATAAAAATTATACAGAGTTAAATAAAAATTATACAGAGTTAAATAAAAAATATACAGTTAAATAAAAATTATACAGAGTTAAATAAAAAATATACAGTTAAATAAAAATTATACAGTGTTAAATAAAAATTATACAGGTTTAAATAAAAATTATACAGAGTTAAATAAAAATTATACAGGTTTAAATAAAAATTATACAGTGTTAAATAAAAAATATACAGTTAAATAAAAATTATACAGTGTTAAATAAAAATTATACAGAGTTAAATAAAAAATATACAGTTAAATAAAAATTATACAGTGTTAAATAAAAATTATACAGAGTTAAATAAAAAATATACAGTTAAATAAAAATTATACAGAGTTAAATAAAAATTATACAGAGTTAAATAAAAATTATACAGGTTTAAATAAAAATTATACAGAGTTAAATAAAAAATATACAGTTAAATAAAAATTATACAGTGTTAAATAAAAAATATACAGTTAACACTAGAAAGACCGGCATTTGTATCCTACCTAGAAAGACCAATGTCGTCATTTTGACGCTAGGATGTCCGTTGAAATTGATATGATATTATTGTTAGGTTTGATAGAGAAAAACGTGAGTATTATTTATTAACTTTTATTTATTTTAATCAGAGTCACATTTAGTACAAATTATGGTTTTTTTTGTATGTTTTATACATTTTCCACACACTGGTTTCTTACAAGTATCACAAAAGTAAGACGTTTTATTTCTTTTACATTTTATATTAATTTGACAAGTTCGTCTTTTGTTTGACTTTGTGTCTTCTACCATTTCGTTTACATTTTCGGGATTGCAAAGTAGACGAGCCGGGCCTGGACGATTTTTTTGATGTTCTGCTCGTAACTCATAAACCAATTGGAGTATGAAATTATGCCGAGAAATATTGGTTTGAGTAATTTTTCTGTAAATAATCCATGAATTTATGACAGCTATGTCTAGAATATTATAAAATACATGCATAGGCCATCTACGAGTACCAGCTCTCACGGAGTATTTCCGTGCCATTTGATCCAAAATATCTACACCAAATTTTGTTGCGTTATAAAATTCAACAGTTTCAGGAATTTTCTTCTCGCCTGTGCCAATTTGAACACTCGGGTGTAGAGTACTGAGAATCATAACATTTTTATTTGGTTTTCCTTGATAAATAGTTAGGGTAGTATCAGTGTCTGTCTTCAAAATAAAGGAATCATAACGTGGAGTACGAATTATTTTACAGACTGTTGGTATTTCTCTTCTCGCACGCCTCATTGTACCCACTATGCTTGTTTTCTCGGCTCTCAGTTTATCTGCCAGTTTTATAGAGGTAAAAAAATTATCTGTAGTTATATTGCGTCCTTTTTTCGTATAGGGTTGTAACAGTTTCAAGATCACATGTTCTGGTAATGATTCGCTTGTACGATCTTCATCTCGGCCTAAGTACGGATATCCATTACATAGATATTTAGTCTCCACATCAACCAAAAGCCAAAATTTTATGCCGAATTTGTCAGGTTTGTTTGCTATGTATTGCGTAAAGGGGCATCGAGTTTTAGAAGGAAATAACTGTTCATCACCAGTCAAGTTTTCACCAGGTATGTAGCATAATTGACAATTTTCAATGAATTTATTCCAAATTGCTGATACTAGCGCAAATTTATCCGTTGTAAGTCGCGACGATCTTGTAGACCGTATGTCAAAACGCATATATTTCATAATTTCTTTGAATCTGTTCTTGCTTAGTGTTTCGCGGAATATAGGTGGACCCCAAAGTTTCGACCACATCAAATCTAAATCTAGTTGGCTAGAATTGTAAGCGCCGCGAGCATATAGTAATGCAATAAAGGCATCAATCTCCTCTAAAGAAATACACCAAGTTTCATTGTTAGTTTGACGACGAGCTTCCGTTTCTGTACATAACCTGATGTGTCGAAGAGTTGCTTCGTCAATGAATAGGCGCCAAGCAGTAATCACTTTACCATCTTGAACGAATCGCTTTGCGTAGGGGGTTGGGCCTGAAACTTCTCGAAGCACGTTTTGATTACTGCGCCGACCTGTCTGGATTGTACTCTGGGTATGCGCTACACACTTCCATTCAGTCCCATCACTTGCAATCAAAGTATCACCTATAGTAGGAAGTGCCGATTGTCGTGAAGAAGAACGTCCACCACGCCTACCTCGTCCTCCTCTACGGCTGCTTCTCGATCCGATACAGCGACGATCAGGAACCACACTAGTCGTAGACGTTTCTATTTGAATTTCTTCACTCGAATCTGAACTGTCCGATGACGATGTGTTTCTGATCGCCGGTATATAATCCGTATCTGAGGTATCAACAATTTCAGCATCAACACTATCTCCTCCCCCCGAATAAGGTAAATTTTGAAGATTGTTCAATTGTTCCTCTATTTCAAAGTCAGATAATATATTTTTACGAGCACTCATATCGAATTTGTTCAAAATAAATACAGTAGGTGACGGTACACAATTATCCAGCTTACACCAGCTTGCACACCACTGAGAGTTTCAACACTGATCGAACAAACGAGCACAACAAAATATTTAGGGATAATGTAAACAAATATTTCTAAGTACCCTCTAGTATCATAATTAACAGAGTTCTCTGTATTGGATCATTTTGACGACAGTGGTCTTTGTAGGTATGACTCATTATATTTCAAGAACTAATTAAGATAGCAACTTTATATTTCAACAGGGACTATAAAACTACAAAATATTAAAAGTCAAAAACTATCATGTTTAAACAAGGCGTAACTTTAAAAATATGACGATTTTACTTCACAAAATCGTCAATTTGACGATTCCGGTCTTTCTAGTGTTAAATAAAAATTATACAGTGTTAAATAAAAATTATACAGAGTTAAATAAAAATTATACAGAGTTAAATAAAAATTATACAGTTAAATAAAAAATATACAGTTAAATAAAAATTATACAGTGTTAAATAAAAATTATACAGAGTTAAATAAAAATTATACAGAGTTAAATAAAAAATATACAGTTAAATAAAAATTATACAGTGTTAAATAAAAATTATACAGAGTTAAAAAAAAATATACAGTTAAATAAAAATTATACAGTGTTAAATAAAAATTATACAGAGTTAAATAAAAAATATACAGTTAAATAAAAATTATACAGTGTTAAATAAAAATTATACAGTGTTAAATAAAAATTATACAGAGTTAAATAAAAATTATACAGAGTTAAATAAAAATTATACAGAGTTAAATAAAAATTATACAGAGTTAAATAAAAATTATACAGAGTTGAATAAAAATTATACAGGTTTAAATAAAAATTATACAGAGTTAAATAAAAATTATACAGAGTTAAATAAAAATTATACAGAGTTAAATAAAAATTATACAGAGTTAAATAAAAATTATACAGAGTTAAATAAAAATTATACAGGTTTAAATAAAAATTATACAGAGTTAAATAAAAATTATACAGGTTTAAATAAAAATTATACAGTGTTAAATAAAAAATATACAGTTAAATAAAAATTATACAGTGTTAAATAAAAATTATACAGAGTTAAATAAAAAATATACAGTTAAATAAAAATTATACAGTGTTAAATAAAAATTATACAGAGTTAAATAAAAAATATACAGTTAAATAAAAATTATACAGTGTTAAATAAAAATTATACAGAGTTAAATAAAAATTATACAGAGTTAAATAAAAATTATACAGAGTTAAATAAAAATTATACAGAGTTAAATAAAAATTATACAGTGTTAAATAAAAATTATACAGAGTTAAATAAAAATTATACAGAGTTAAATAAAAAATATACAGTTAAATAAAAATTATACAGTGTTAAATAAAAATTATACAGAGTTAAATAATAGTTATACAAAGTTAAATAAAAAATATACAGAGTTAAATAATAGTTATACAAAGTTAAATAAAAAATATACAGAGTTAAATAATAGTTATACAAAGTTAAATAAAAAATATACAAAGTTAAATAAAAATTATACAGAGTTAAATAAAAATTATACAGAGTTAAATAAAAATTATACAGAGTTAAATAAAAATTATACAGGTTTAAATAAAAATTATACAGTTAAATAAAAAATATACAGTTAAATAAAAATTATACAGTGTTAAATAAAAAATATACAGTTAAATAAAAATTATACAGAGTTAAATAAAAATTATACAGAGTTAAATAAAAATTATACAGAGTTAAATAAAAATTATACAGAGTTAAATAAAAAATATACAGTTAAATAAAAATTATACAGTGTTAAATAAAAAATATACAGTTAAATAAAAATTATACAGAGTTAAATAAAAATTATACAGAGTTAAATAAAAAATATACAGTTAAATAAAAATTATACAGAGTTAAATAAAAAATATACAGTTAAATAAAAATTATACAGTGTTAAATAAAAATTATACAGGTTTAAATAAAAATTATACAGAGTTAAATAAAAATTATACAGGTTTAAATAAAAATTATACAGTGTTAAATAAAAAATATACAGTTAAATAAAAATTATACAGTGTTAAATAAAAATTATACAGAGTTAAATAAAAAATATACAGTTAAATAAAAATTATACAGTGTTAAATAAAAATTATACAGAGTTAAATAAAAAATATACAGTTAAATAAAAATTATACAGAGTTAAATAAAAATTATACAGAGTTAAATAAAAATTATACAGGTTTAAATAAAAATTATACAGAGTTAAATAAAAAATATACAGTTAAATAAAAATTATACAGTGTTAAATAAAAAATATACAGTTAAATAAAAATTATACAGTGTTAAATAAAAATTATACAGAGTTAAATAAAAATTATACAGAGTTAAATAAAAATTATACAGAGTTAAATAAAAAATATACAGTTAAATAAAAATTATACAGTGTTAAATAAAAAATATACAGTTAAATAAAAATTATACAGAGTTAAATAAAAATTATACAGAGTTAAATAAAAAATATACAGTTAAATAAAAATTATACAGTGTTAAATAAAAATTATACAGAGTTAAAAAAAAATATACAGTTAAATAAAAATTATACAGTGTTAAATAAAAATTATACAGAGTTAAATAAAAAATATACAGTTAAATAAAAATTATACAGTGTTAAATAAAAATTATACAGTGTTAAATAAAAATTATACAGAGTTAAATAAAAATTATACAGAGTTAAATAAAAATTATACAGAGTTAAATAAAAATTATACAGAGTTAAATAAAAATTATACAGAGTTAAATAAAAATTATACAGAGTTAAATAAAAATTATACAGAGTTAAATAAAAATTATACAGAGTTAAATAAAAATTATACAGGTTTAAATAAAAATTATACAGAGTTAAATAAAAATTATACAGGTTTAAATAAAAATTATACAGTGTTAAATAAAAAATATACAGTTAAATAAAAATTATACAGTGTTAAATAAAAATTATACAGAGTTAAATAAAAAATATACAGTTAAATAAAAATTATACAGTGTTAAATAAAAATTATACAGAGTTAAATAAAAAATATACAGTTAAATAAAAATTATACAGTGTTAAATAAAAATTATACAGAGTTAAATAAAAATTATACAGAGTTAAATAAAAATTATACAGAGTTAAATAAAAATTATACAGAGTTAAATAAAAATTATACAGTGTTAAATAAAAATTATACAGAGTTAAATAAAAATTATACAGAGTTAAATAAAAATTATACAGAGTTAAATAAAAATTATACAGAGTTAAATAAAAATTATACAGGTTTAAATAAAAATTATACAGGTTTAAATAAAAATTATACAGAGTTAAATAAAAATTATACAGAGTTAAATAAAAATTATACAGAGTTAAATAAAAATTATACAGAGTTAAATAAAAATTATACAGAGAAATAAAAATTATACAGAGTTAAATAAAAATTATACAGAGTTAAATAAAAATTATACAGGTTTAAATAAAAATTATACAGAGTTAAATAAAAATTATACAGGTTTAAATAAAAATTATACAGAGTTAAATAAAAAATATACAGTTAAATAAAAATTATACAGTGTTAAATAAAAATTATACAGAGTTAAATAAAAATTATACAGGTTTAAATAAAAATTATACAGAGTTAAATAAAAATTATACAGGTTTAAATAAAAATTATACAGAGTTAAATAAAAAATATACAGTTAAATAAAAATTATACAGTGTTAAATAAAAAATATACAGTTAAATAAAAATTATACAGTGTTAAATAAAAATTATACAGAGTTAAATAAAAAATATACAGTTAAATAAAAATTATACAGTGTTAAATAAAAATTATACAGAGTTAAATAAAAAATATACAGTTAAATAAAAATTATACAGTGTTAAATAAAAATTATACAGAGTTAAATAAAAAATATACAGTTAAATAAAAATTATACAGAGTTAAATAAAAATTATACAGAGTTAAATAAAAATTATACAGTTAAATAAAAATTATACAGAGTTAAATAAAAATTATACAGAGTTAAATAAAAATTATACAGAGTTAAATAAAAATTATACAGAGTTAAATAAAAAATATACAGTTAAATAAAAATTATACAGTGTTAAATAAAAATTATACAGAGTTAAATAAAAATTATACAGAGTTAAATAAAAATTATACAGAGTTAAATAAAAAATATACAGTTAAATAAAAATTATACAGTGTTAAATAAAAAATATACAGTTAAATAAAAATTATACAGAGTTAAATAAAAATTATACAGAGTTAAATAAAAAATATACAGTTAAATAAAAATTATACAGAGTTAAATAAAAAATATACAGTTAAATAAAAATTATACAGTGTTAAATAAAAATTATACAGGTTTAAATAAAAATTATACAGAGTTAAATAAAAATTATACAGGTTTAAATAAAAATTATACAGTGTTAAATAAAAAATATACAGTTAAATAAAAATTATACAGTGTTAAATAAAAATTATACAGAGTTAAATAAAAAATATACAGTTAAATAAAAATTATACAGTGTTAAATAAAAATTATACAGAGTTAAATAAAAAATATACAGTTAAATAAAAATTATACAGAGTTAAATAAAAATTATACAGGTTTAAATAAAAATTATACAGAGTTAAATAAAAAATATACAGTTAAATAAAAATTATACAGTGTTAAATAAAAATTATACAGAGTTAAATAAAAATTATACAGAGTTAAATAAAAATTATACAGAGTTAAATAAAAAATATACAGTTAAATAAAAATCATACAGTGTTAAATAAAAATTATACAGAGTTAAATAATAGTTATACAAAGTTAAATAAAAAATATACAGAGTTAAATAATAGTTATACAAAGTTAAATAAAAAATATACAAAGTTAAATAAAAATTATACAGTTAAATAAAAATTATACAGAGTTAAATAAAAATTATACAGAGTTAAATAAAAATTATACAGAGTTAAATAAAAATTATACAGAGTTAAATAAAAATTATACAGAGTTAAATAAAAAATATACAGTTAAATAAAAATCATACAGTGTTAAATAAAAATTATACAGAGTTAAATAATAGTTATACAAAGTTAAATAAAAAATATACAGAGTTAAATAATAGTTATACAAAGTTAAATAAAAAATATACAAAGTTAAATAAAAATTATACAGAGTTAAATAAAAATTATACAGAGTTAAATAAAAATTATACAGAGTTAAATAAAAATTATACAGAGTTAAATAAAAAATATACAGTTAAATAAAAATTATACAGTGTTAAATAAAAATTATACAGAGTTAAATAATAGTTATACAAAGTTAAATAAAAAATATACAGAGTTAAATAATAGTTATACAAAGTTAAATAAAAAATATACAAAGTTAAATAAATATTATACAGAGTTAAATAAAAAAATATCTGCAACCTTTTTACAATAAATTTAGAATTAGAACCAATTTCTTAGTGGTGCAGTCGACAGAGGGTCGAAAATACTTCAGAATGGACAAATCGACATTGAGGCAATTTCTTTTTGGAAAAAAATAGTTAAAATTATAACAATTGAAGGACAATATGGGAACATTATTTACTGTTGCAATTTAAATATACATAATATATTGTTTCCGTAATGAAATTTTTCTTGTTTCTCATTGTATATTTCAAATTTTTCTATAAATTGTCCGTCACCTCTCTGATGCCATATCGTAAAAAATGCAATCACAATTGCAAAAATAAACAATTAAAATTAATTTTTTTTATTAATAAACAAAACGATGGCGGGCCTGTCGTAAAGGGATGACATAAAAAGATGTCGGGCCTGTCGTAAAGGGATGACATAAAAAGATGTCGGGCCTGTCGTAAAGGGATGACATTAAAAGATGTCGGGCCTGTCGTAAAGGGATGACATAAAAAGATGGCGGGCCTGTCGTAAAGGGATGACATAAAAAGATGGCGGGCCTGTCGTAAAGGGATGACATAAAAAGATGGCGGGCCTGTCGTAAAGGGATGACATAAAAAGATGGCGGGCCTGTCGTAAAGGGATGACATAAAAAGATGGCGGGCCTGTCGTAAAGGGATGACATAAAAAGATGGCGGGCCTGTCGTAAAGGGATGACATACAAGTAAAGTTATTTTCAGACCATTTGCTCAATATTAAAATTCTGTAGGAATCATTAAATTGCCAATTGATGACAAGTGCGACTAGACCCTTAAGTAGTAGTAAACACAATGGGTACCTCTTTGAGGAAGTTCCTCTGCGCATCCTCGTCGACCCTGTACAGCTGCTTGAGCACCATCACCTCGTTGGTGTCGCGGTGCGTCACTTTGTACACCTCGCCGAAGAACCCGGACCCTAACAACTCGCCCTGACATAGAAAGAACAAAAAAAGGCTTACATTTTAAATGTTATTTTTTTTTGGACACACATCGTTCCTTGAAAAGCTCAAAATTGATATTTTTCGAAAAAAAATTGGTATATTTACCTGTAGCAGGTCGGAAGCGCGGAACACCTTCTGGCCGCTGTCGGGGTGCGCGCGGAACGAGCGCGCGCGGCTCAGGTCGCACAGCACGCCGGCGCCCGCCTCCGGACCCTCCACCCTGACACACGCAAACATAACGCAACCTGTCCTTTCAGTATCCACTGCTGGACATGCGCATTGTATTGTCTTGTTTGTGCAAGAGCGCCACGCTCTGGCCAAGCGAGCTGGGGAGGTGTAGTCGCCTTTCACGACACTCACCGGGAAGATAGGGGGAGGGGTGCTATTCTATAGCCGGCACTCAATACACAAACATACATTTACACACAAATATTTCCTACACTCCATCAAAAAAAGAAAACAAACGTATATATCGTTCCAAATGCGAGCGCACAGACGTATGCTGGTCATCAGTTAGACGCAGAACGTCATCAATGAAGGAAGTCCCGACGTGTGGGCCAGTTGTTTTATGTTCCAAAATACATACATATAATGGAAACAGTAAAAGGGTTGAATCGCAACATTTAATGTAAAAATAAATAAATGTATCTCTTTAGAAGCTACAGAATGCAAAACAGTACTTTGTCAAGTCGGTCCTTTTACAGCTGTTAAAAATCTTAGGCTAGTGTACGCGAGCGAAGCCGCCAATAAAAGCTAGTAAATAAATAAATTGTCAAGTTTAGTGCGTAAATAATGACTCGTCAATGTGCGGTTCCCTCAAAGTGAGTGAAGAGTTACTCAGTGAAGTGATAGTAAGTTTCCTGAGGATAGAAGAACTGAACTCGTTGGAAGTACACAAAAATGATTTTATTTGATTATCTCGTGATAATCAAATAATAATATACTAGCGATCCGCCCTCGCTTCGCTTCGGTTTATAAGTTTTTTTTTAAATAAAATATAGCCTATATTAGACACGGATAATGTAGCTTCCTATTTGCGAAAGAATTTTTGAAATCGCTTCAGTAGTTCCAGAGATTATCCCAATATACAAACACACAATTTTACCTCTTTATTATATTAGTATAGGAGACAAAACATTGTGCACAAACACTTAAACTATCAATATTAAAGCACAAAACCCCACAACACACAATTTTTATAATAATCAATCAAAAACTCGACTTTTCCTTAATCTTAGAAATTAAAATTATGTTTTTAATCTTTTGTAATCTCGTACTTGTCGATATTATGTTATTTGTTAGTTCAATCCTTAAGGATGCCGATTATTTACCTGTCTTATTAAAATTCCCTTAAAACAACCGATAAAATGGATCTAAATAAAAATATCTATACTAATATAATAAAGAGGTAAAATTGTGTGTTTGTATGTTGGGGGTAATCTCTGGAACTACTGAACCGATTTCAAAAATTCTTTCACAAATAGGAAGCTTACATTATCCGTGTCTAATATAGGCTATATTTTATTTTTAAATTTTGAAAATAAAAACTTATAAACCGAAGCGAAGCGAGGACGGGTCGCTAGTGTAAAATAAAAGTCAACTCACGCATCCAGCAACTTGGACATACTACTGCTCCGCTCCTTATCACCCAGTAAAGGCGACGATGGCGTCTGCCTCCTTTTTATCACCCTTGTTTTTCCCCCACCCTCGCCCTTCCTCTTGAACAACCTCTCTTTCCTTCCTCCCAACTCCTCCTCCTCTTGCGCCTGGTCGGGAATATCTATAGTTTCTTTGGAATGTTTGGGTTTTTTGTCGTCTTTCGGTATTTTTCTTTCGACGGGGGATTTTGTGCCGTGCTTCGGTTTGTCTTCCTCCTGTGGACTGCACATTGGGCGTTTGATTGTGTTATTGTTTGTTGTCTCTGGATTGTGCTCTATGGTTAGCTGGAAGTAAAATTAAACACCATTAATTACAAACCAACTGTCAATCAGGACCGATTATTGTTAAATAATTGGTCGTCTTCAGGTAGACGGGAAGAAGCCACAATCACATGCATAACAATATCGCTAAAATGCATTACAACTGCGCACGTATAAACGTGTATATACTTTATTATGACTAAACTTTGTTAGCCAATGGTCTGTTTATTCAGAAAAGTAAAACCCTATAAACCTTCCGTTGTTATTTTTTTTTATGTACGAAGGCGACAGACGAGCATACAGTCCACCTGGTGGTAAGTGGATACTGTAGCCCATACACATCCGCGATACATGTTAACATTAGTCCAAAATGACAAACGTTGGCACGGTCCCGTATGCGCTGCCTACCTTTGGAGATATAGGAATGGATTTGGAGAAAGGGTTAGGAAAATGGGCAGGGATGGGATGGGAATGGAACATCTCACTCACTACCGAAACACGTACGTACATTAGAAAAATAAGATAAAGTGGGAAATGCAGTACATTTCAAGGTAGACTTCTGTGAGAGAGGGGTAACGTGGCCAGCGGCTGTTGGATTGCAGCATGCACTCTCCCTCTCCATAAATACCATATATTGCAGAAAATTGAATTGTTTGCGAAAATATTCGTAAAATTAGATTAACTCATAAACGGAAACATAGATTCAATTTTTGGAGACAGCCTGTATAAAGAACGTACCTGAATAACCGTGTCGGGCCGAGCGAGAACTTTTTCAATTTCTTCAATGGGTCTGTTCCTCACTGGAGTGCCGTTGATCTCAAGGATGCGGTCGCCGATGTGCAGCGTCAGCAGGCCGCACGACGAGTCCACCCTACACAATGTCGCCTTAATCATTACTGGTCTTTTTCTTTTCTCATATTACGGCACATGGTGCCAGTGTGAATTTCCTTCAAAATTAACAATTTAAAACACCTCTCGCCAATGTCCAGTTCTGTCGAGGTAAGTTAGGAGCCGCTCGGCAAAGTAACAGTAGGTTTGTCGAGGGCAGACGAATGGTTGGACTCCTTGGTAACACAAGTAACACAAGTAACACAAGTAACACAAGTCTTATACTTTTGTTTGATTATCACAAACATTAGACACTTTGAAGTTTAATATTTGAAGCACAAAACCCATCATAATAAACATTTTTTATAACAATAATCAAACAAAACTTCACTTGCCCTTCGCAAGCTCTCGCCAAGAAGTCCCACCAACTATTGGCTTTACTCAGTGTACTTATTTTTATCTGTTATTTCCTTATATTTTTATCAATGTTTCTTATACGAGATTATAAAAATATATTTCACTTTTTCTGCATTAAACTTGCGTCCTATTGAATTAACTTTAAATGACTGATTGATCTATTGAGCACATTTCGACAATAAATGCACTGAAAACCCAGTTTTATACATTTTGTAATTAAGGATGTTGATTCATTGAATCTGTGGAGGGGAGCAATTGCCCCCCCCCCCCCTCCACCTGGCGATGCCCTTGATAGTAATCCAATAATAATTAACGTAACAAGTTGATATTATTATTTAATCATACTTGGATTTATCAGGGTACAACATTGAAATATTTATCTGGAATATTGGAGTAAAAATTCCAATTATTGGGAAAAGACACATCAACATTAGTATTCGAGATATGAGTTCAAGTTACACCTCATACGGAGCTCTGAAGCTGTGCACCAAAATACAATTTGGACCCACTTGATTCCGTCCAATGGTTTGCTTCACGAATTGACAACGATGCCACCGTCACAGGCGGATTACCCCTCAGCGGCCGAAGGCAATCTCTTTGCGTTTTCTGCCGCCTGTATAATACAGAATGTTCTGAAGAGCTGTTGCCAACTTCGGAGTTTCACCATCGCAACTTCCGTCACCTACGCACGGTTCATACCCGCTTCTTTGACAAAAAATTTGCTGCGTACTGTACGGTCTTCAAGACAATTCATACCGCGAACACAAAAGTCGGGTAAAGTGGCTCCTATTTCAACACTAAGCTACGACATGGGGCACTTCAAGAGAGCTGTGAACAAGACGGTGCATAGTCAGAAGCGCACCCTCATCCCCCTAGTGTTGTAAATGTCAATGGATGGCCGTAACCATTTACCATCAGGTGGGTCGCTATATCAATTTTATAAAGGTAGTGATTTATCAAGATGCGTTAAAGCCAGGTTATATTTAAAAAAAAAAAAATAATAATATTACCTTTCATGCACACACTTAAACTTAAACAGGCACACACAATCTTAATTTTAAAACTATTAAAAATGTCACAGATAATAGGTACTTATTGTATAAAATACTTATATTATACATTAACTGTTTTTCGTTAAATGGAATTATTAAGTGGAAAACCCAACTGGAAAGGCAAACAATAAATATAAGTCATGCAACACACACAAAATTAACCGCACCACTAAACAATAGAGACACATAACTGAATGAATGATATAAAGGTTGCATACACATGACACAGAAATGTTACATCACGTTAGGAACATGAATTTTTAAACGGAATTATCTTTTCTCAACACCTTTCCTTTGAGAAATTGATGTATTTCAGACTCAAAATATTTATTAGAACATATGTACAGAATGAGATCATAATTATAAAAAGGAACAGTTAAACACATGACCCCGACGCGCGACGGGGCGCCGCAATAAGGGGGTTCATATGAAAGGCCGTGGTTAATTAAAGTTATCGTCAAAATATTCTTTTAAACTGTGATGACGTTCTTCTACTAATAATTTGGTTATATTTTTTATAAATCTTTTGTCATCTTTTTCTATATTAAAGTTTTCGGACAGTTTATTGTACAATACATTTCTATGGACATTGCAAGTGGCCCCGAACTGTGCAGTTTTAATTTAGACTGTAGTGTTATTAAATTATTTTTATATCGTGACTCGGTAACATCGCCGCTGGTCGCCAATTTTAGGAAAATATTTAAAAGTGGGCGAATATCTGTACCGAGTGGGGGAAAGTCACGGAGTGGTTTTTTTTTATAGAAAAAATGCGTCCGTCTAGCGTATAGTCTACCTGATGGTAAGTGGATACTGTGCTCCATAGACATCCGCGATACATGCCAACATCAGTCCAGAATGACAAACGTTGGCACGTCTCCGGATGCGCTGTCTACCTTTGTAGATTAAGGAATGGATTGGGAAAATGGGGAGGGATAGGATGAGATGGGAATGGACCTGGCATATTTCACTTACTACCGAAACACGTACGTACATTGGGAAAATACGATAAAGTAGGAAATGCAGTATATTTCAAGGTAATCTTCTGTGAGATAGGGGTAATGTGGCCAGTCGAGTGCACCCAGAGGCTGTGGGAATACAGCATGCACTCTCCCTCTACAAGAAACGTCAACGCAGAGCCAAACTGCAAAGGAGATATCGGGACGATCTGGATGCATATTTTGCTAAATATGTAAAATATTGCTAATAGCTAAGTGAACAGAGGGTCGTGCAGGACAAGAGATGACATGCCGAACAAAAGATAAAAAGATGAAAAAGAATGAAATTGAGTCGCTGTAGGTAGTGGTTACATTATAACATAACACAGTGTGCACTTGCCTATACGTGCAGTAGTAATAAAAGAGACAATGGCGAGCGGTTATCAGCGGGCGCCTCCGCGTGACTCATCCATTATTTTAATTGCATTAGGTATACATTATTTTAATTACATTGTATGTATTGCATAAACAATGAGTTTATCGGACCGAGAACAAACGATGAATATAATTTATAATAAAAATATTTTATCAATGTATTTCATCAATGTATTTTACCAATGTATTTTATAAATTATAAAAATTTCGTGCTTATTAACCACTAAAAAGAATAATTATTATTTCAGGCAAGTCGACTAACGCCTCAAAATTAATTATTGCGTTAGGCGACTCATTTATTTTTAAAAACGTTCCTTTTTAAAACTTTTTACTCCCAATTGAATTAGTTGACTAACGTATACTCAAAATTAATCGCGAGTCTCAGTAATCCGATTGATTAAATTTACACATTAATCCGTAATTATCCGTAATTCCACTTCTATTGATAGAATTAAACGGATTTTGTTTCCGTTGAGTTCTATTTACAGAACTAAAAGTATAACTCAACTGATCAGAGCCAAAAATCCCTCTGAAAATCGTGATGGACAAGATCTTGGTCTACATTTTCTGAAGCTATGAAAAATAATAAAGTGAAATGCCTTGTATCAATTGGGTGTAATCGAGCCGTGAAAGTAAAGCTGAAGCACACACGTTACTGCAGTTAGTGGAAGTTAGTACCTATGACAGGTGAGCTGTATGCACACGGACAGCGCCGCCCGGAGGATCGCACGCGCCAGTGATGACAGCTTGCTTGCGCACACGCTTCTGGCGGACGATATGCATGTTGAACATTAGTTATTGTTATTTATTTTTTTGTTATTATTCTCTTTTTTTGACGGGGTAAAGAGACGGGCAGAAGTCATAAAGGATGTTTAAGTTAAAAATGAGAGAGTTCTTGGCTCTCATTTTTAACTCTCATAAGAGAGTCCTTTGAATAAGTTATAATTATAAAGCTGCAAAGGAAATTATAATGGTTCTAACGTCTGCCGGTCTGTTTAATACAGACCCTATTGCAATATATCAAAAGAATCAGGCCCAGATTTAGGAGGGGGGAGGCAATGGGTGCAATTACCCCACCCCCCTCCCCCGAAACATGCATTATCATAAATTTTAACAAATAAATTAAAAAGTAATAAGTAAATTTTTTCAATTATTATTGTCTTTATTCCCTATGTTTTTAATTCATAATTTTTTTACAAAATAGATAAATAACTGAGTAATCCAATGTAAGAATTATATGTATAGATAATTAAAATGTTATAAATTTTCTTTTTCCTTTAGAACTAATTTTCTAAGAGATAGGTAAAATTTTACAAAGACATTGTTGGATTGCAGCGTGCACTCTCCCCCTCATGAAAGCTATTTGAAATATGCATATTTGGATAACCTATGTAATATTATTATATGTTAGTATAATTATTATTTCATCCAGTATTCATAATGTTTCCTGCACGTCAATAGGTATATAATTTTTAGATTAAAACGTATTTATTAAACATCAATGTATACTGACTGTGTGAGTGTGATGCCCGCGCTCTTGTCGGCGCGCAACGCGTTTTTGGGCACCTCGACCGCGCGGATTGCGTGCGCGCTGCGATGCGGCAGCGTTGCGTAGCAACCGCCGCTACAGGAAAACAAATTTATTGTTAGCTAGTTAAATGATACAAAAATCACACACATACTGTGTAGGAATCTTTACTGAGGCCAGAAACCATGGGTTCCATTCCTGGATTCTGAGTTTATAAGGATACGTATTGTTAGGTATAGACCAACTATAGCAGGGATAGCCAACTTGTTTAGAACAGTGTTCTACTTAAAAATATTCTAACCTCTTGCGATCGACTTAATTGTGCTTTATTGGGACGAATAAAACAATAATTAGATAGCTATGAATATCAATAATATGATAGTACAATTAATATCAATAGATAACAGAAAATTTCGTTACGCGATCGACCGGTCTGTATTTGGTGATCGACCGGTCGATCGCGATCGACTTGTTGGCCACCCCTGGACTATAGAATAGCACCAGTCCATCTCTTGCCGTGGGTGTCGTAAAAGGCGACTAAGGGATAACAAAGCCGCTACCACAAGCGCTGAGGAACTACACCACCTCTAAACGAGTGGAATCGCCAGCCCGCTTGGCCTGCATTAGTTTTAAGTTCGTTCATCCTTCATGCCCAAGACAATGTGCACGAGGAAGCCTGTGGCCAGCAGTGGATACTAAAAAGGGCCGATTGCGGTTGTTAAGTAAAAAGTGTCGATTTTGTGGACTTTGTATTTAGCAAGCTTGTATATATAATTCGGTGAATACTCAAATAATAAAGTTTTTTTTAATAATAAGATTGGTAAGTTTTTCACGGTGGGGAACGAACCACGTAGTTCCAGGCTTCGAGGAAGGCTTCTTCATGCCCTGCATAGTTTTTATTTTACTTATTTATTTTGATTCTTTAGGACAGCCAGATATTATTTACACAATTTCTTATATAAAGAGACAAATTTGTGCAGTATTCACTTACCATCAGGGTGGACTGTATGCTTGTCTACCGCCGTATTTCAATAAAAAAAAAATGTATAATAGTAAGAACGAAAAGCGTATGAAAAGGTATAAAAATATATTGTGCAATTTATATAACAAGTGTAAAATCCATTTAAGACCACGATATTTACCCAATCCATTCCTTAATCAGTAAAATGTAGGCAGCACATCTGGGGGTGTGCCAACGTTCGTGAATCCGGACTGATGTTGGCATGTCAATGGACGATAGTATCCACTTACCATCAGGGTGAACTGTATGCCTACCGCCTTATTTTAATAAAAAAAATATGTATAATAGTAAGAACGAAAAGGGAATGAAAAAGTATAAAAATATATAAGCTAAGCAAGTTGACAAACCAGTTCCACAAAAGGATAAAATCAGAAAGATTGCAAGTGTTGTTAGCTTTAAAGTTATCTTCTGCATCTATTCTGGACTATTAGTCCAGTAAAGTTACGTTAATTACTGGGGTTAAATCGCATTAATTCAAAATAGTGATTATTTTTCTTATTTTATAGTTTAATAGCTTTTAAACCGTATGGTGACTGAATCCACCCAAAAATATGGCTGGAAATTTATTAAATTACGTATTTTATCAAAAAATAATTCATAAAAAAAGTACCAAAAACAGTAATTGATTTTTGTCTTAAATAAAAATTATAATGATTTTTATTGTTTCATATAATAAGCAAATCCATCAATATAAACTAACGGAACAAAGAATAATATGCGACTTATGCGGAAAAATCTCGTAAAAATGCGTAATTCTAAAATAAAAAATATTAATAACCAAGATCTTTTCTTGATGGTCATTATCTATACGTTGTGAAATAATTATCTGAAAATCTCCCAAGAAATATTCATGGAAACATAATTTTACGAATTGTTACGAAATATGCCATTGAAAAAAATGTAATAGTAAATATTTTTGATAGACTGCAGTAATAATGTTATTTTAATGAATAAGAAAAGAATCCAATTAAAAATACTTACAATACCATTAAAATCTTTATCATCTATAGCAAGTTACCTAAAATGACTAGGGGGGTGAGTGCGTGCGGTACGCGGGGCGGGGAGACCACTTCCGCCCGCTCTCCGCTCACCCCGTGCGCTTGTGTACATGCAGAGACACGATCGTATTTAATTGTTATTACGCGTCGAAAGAAAATCAATCGGAGTGAAATTATGTATTGATAAAATAGTTTTGTGGACTTATATGCGTTTATATACTAGGTTGATCAATAAGTTTCTGGAATTGGATACTTTACATTAAATTATTGGAATGCATTCTATTTCATTCGAATCTCAAATTCAATAGTAGGTAGCCAGTACCAAAAGAATTAAAAAAAACTGTCACCAATATTTTTTTCGTTGTTTACATTTGCGGGAATTTTATTAGTGTGCAAAATGGAGAAAATCGAAGTTTTTTTCAACGAAATGTGTTTTTGTAGAATCGCAGTCTACTTTGGGAGACAATGCCCTGTCTTATTCTACAGTAGCATACTGGTGCGCGGAATTTAAACGCAACAGAACCGTCTGTAACGACGAGACTCACTCTGCGCGCCCAACAACTAGTGTTGCCAGTCCAGTGTGTCAAATATCGGGACGGAAGGTTAAAATAATCGGGAATTTGGTTTTCAAATCGGAACAGCTACAAAAAAATCTGTTTTTTGTGAATCATCATTTATTTTTAACGGTCGATCATTTTTTTTTATAATGGTATGTTACCATTGGTTAATACAACAAATAAAACTTGAACAAACTAGATAAACTTCTTTAAAATATAACAAAATTGAAACGTAACCGTTTTGACTAATTAAATCGAATCATAATCATCTTTATCTCGCCAACACAATACGCGCGAAGTTTGAAACTTTTATGACTATTTAGTCCGAGTTTGGTGAAAAAATATGAGTAACAGCTTACAGATATATTCGGTTTTCCTGTCAAAATTCTCGATCAAAATACAGACTAAGGAGGTTAGTGAAAAATCGGGACATTCGGCGTCCCGTACAAGGATGAATCGGGACGTGTCACCAGACCCCTAAAAACCGGGACGTCCCGCTCAAATCGGGACACCTGGCAACACTAATTGAGAGGTATAATGGAATGGGGAAATCTCGTCCCACTCACTGTACTTCCTATTCCTCATTTTCCCTGCTTGTCATAATCGACTGATGTTGGAGTATTTCGCGGATATCCACTTACCACGAAGTAGATAGTCCGTTCGTCTTCCACCTTATTTCGTTCGACAACAAAAAAAAATTCCACAATTTATTTTCCTTCTAACCATTTGTTGATTAATTATTGGTAGGTAAAGATAAGAAGTACCTACGTTTTCATTGGTTTTTAAACGC
The DNA here is from genome assembly GCA_943735995.1 of Sesia bembeciformis. Taxonomy (NCBI): domain Eukaryota; kingdom Metazoa; phylum Arthropoda; class Insecta; order Lepidoptera; family Sesiidae; genus Sesia; species Sesia bembeciformis. Next base: position 1,065,557 of record OX031045.1, on the reverse strand, counting down.
AATTATGTACCTAAATGTGATTAATTCAAATTTATGTACCCAATTAATTACATTAATACCATAGATAATTATTATTAATAATTGTTGGTTCTTTATAAAAATAAAACTATGATATGTTTTTGTTAATTTTATTGCAATAAAAATAAAGTATGTGTTTACAAAAAGTTATTTATTACAATATATCCATCCTTGAAATAACGTTATCCATATTTTATGTCTCAATATCCATTCATCGACATTGCATTATAATAAGCAACTCTGAAGTCACAAGGTGCATGTATCATAATTATTATTATTGACTTCAAATTCAGCGGGCGCGGGCCGCCGCGCGACGGCTGCGGGCCCCACGTAGGTATTAATTTTATTGACAAGCTGTTGGTGGCCCTAACAAATGACGTTTAAGATTCAAAATCGTATGTGCGCTTCTATTAAAGCCTGTAATATTGTTATATTTTATCGAAAAATGTAAAATATTGGTGGATTTTGTTATTAAACATTTTATTTTTACCTAAAATGTAGTCTACCACAAATTATTCCTATTACATTTTTGCGTGTAATATGAGAGCTCAATCAAATAAAGGTTTTAGTGGTGGATTTTGGTAAACGTGGGTTTAGTAAGCTAAAAAATATATATTAAAGTGTTTTAGAGCTATTAGCAATTATTTATTTATGAAATATGGGGCAAATTGAACAGTTAGAAGATTATTTAAAAAAATCAATGTTTCCAATAGTTTCCTCGTTGGATTCCTGTTTAGTTCGTAAATATAATATTATTAATATATTTCCCCATAATAATATTTTAATAATAGCCTTTTTTTGTTATTTCCATAGCTAAAAGTAAATGGATTCGTAAATATAGTACCTTAAAAATGTTTAAATATTCGGATTATTGAAAAAAAAATGCTATTTTTAAATAATGCAATTTCAACACGTAATTTTACTTACTGGACTATATAGGTGTTTTAAAACTTACCAATACAAGTTGGACCTCTCCAGCAATGCATAAGGCTGTCCATCCTCAATGTGAGACGAACACTCAACACACGCGAAGCACTCTGGGTGGAAACGGTGCTCCCCTGCAGACATTACTGGGCCAGTGATCACCTGGACAATATCATTTATTTACTGACGAAGAAACCACAAATATTGATGTATTAAATGTGTCCTATGAGCCATGTTGTGTCAACCGGCTTTAGAATAGCACCAACCCATCGGTTAGATGGATGTCAGAGGAGACTAAAGGATAACAAAGCAGCCTCTACAAGCCCTGAGGAATTATATCACCTCTAAAAGAGTGGATTCGCCAACCCGCTTGATCAGCATGGTGTTTTAAGGCTATATGTGCATCCCTTATGCACAAGACTTGCCAAGTCAATGTACATGAAGAGGTCCGTGTCCACTGGCAGATAATAAAAGGACTGGTGATGGACTGGACCTTTTTTGGAAGAAGTTTGGAAGAAGCAAGCGAAGTTTCGACCGTGTTACTTTATTCATGGATACAAGTTGACTGTAAGCTTGTATCCACGAATAAGCCGCAACGTCGAGAAAAAAAAAAAAATAATCATATGCGTTCAACGCTCGTTTAATAGGAAATAAACGTACCCAGTCCGGAAATATGTATGTAGATTGCTTGTAGAGCATGAATGGGATTTAAGGACGTAAAATGAACCCGTGAATCTCAATTTCTTTTTTATTATAACTCGCTTACTGTAAGAGAGAGGCAAAAACTTAACTGAGAAAATTACGAGGATTGTAAAACGAGTGAATTACGAGCTGTGAACAAAATTCCACAAGGTCGGCAGAGCACCAGCGGGTGCAACAATATTAGATTCCATAATATTACAATTGTTCATAGACAGCGGTTACCATAATGTGGCCCTAACCATAATGTGGCCTGTACTCAGTCTGTTCTATAAAAAAAATCTCAATTTTTAGTCTTTTAAGTATATCCCTCTTTTGAAATCTAAAGTACTTTATAATTTTAAACCATCTAAGTAATGCTTAGTGCCAATAACGGACAAGGGCAAGCAGGTGTTCTTCTGAATGCAAAGGGAGTTCCTTTACCATATTGTTGCTGGATGATAGTACCTGTGCGCACTGCTGACAGCTCTCCCCATAGCGCGCCCAATAGTCATTCTGACAGAACAGCAGACCAGCCTTCTCAAAATACCACGACGACAGCAACTCATCACATACAGAGCACCTGTTTAACAAAAAAAAATTTTCATTATCATTAGCCTGCCTTTCCACTGCTGTATATAAAGCAGTGGATAGATAGGCTTGCCACCATACACAATCTTTCACTTTTCTCATCCATCCACCAGAATTCAAGACATCAGTTCACCTAGCCAGTGGGCTCACCACACTGGATTTACGGGTATGTGGAATGTACAAATGTATATTGCAAAGATGTGACATTTCTGCTACAGTACACCTCGCATCACAGAAATAACATCCTCATACATAAAAGTTATTGTCAAGTTATCTCCGTAAAATTGTTTATTATTAGTCTCTGGATTAGTCTCTGGATCTGCAACTCAATTAACGGATGTTGATAATAATTGTATTTTATGATGCAATAGACACTGACTGATACTTACAACTTAACTGTACAGACTCTGTAATTTCTTACTCTGTACTACAGAGTAAGAAATTAAATGGGAATATTATGTTAATTTATAAACATACTTTTATTTTCCTCAATGCTGAATATTGTTGTCTATTGGAAACTTTTAGGATAATAATTTTAGGTTTTTTTTTTATAGAAAAAAGACGACAGACAAGCATACAGTCCACCTGGTGGTAAGTGGATACTGTCGTCCGTAGAGATCAGTGGTACATGCCAACATCGGTCCAGAATGACAAAAGTTGGCTCGCCCCCAGACCTACCTTTGTTGACTAAGGAATGGATTGGGAAAATGGGGAGGGATATGATGGTATGGGAATGGGCTCTCACTACCGAAACATGTATGTACATTGGGGAAATACAATAAAGTAGGAAATGCAGTACATTTCAAGGTAGTCTTCTGTGAGAGAAGGTTAACATGGACAGTCGAATGGGCCCAGCGGCTATGGGAATGCAGAGTGCACTTTCCCCCTACAGCTCTTCTTATGCTGCAGCATATGAAACATGAAATTTATGTGATGTTACTGAACAAAGAAACCATATTGTCAGTATTAGGGCTTAAATATCGGACGCATTTTCAATTCCGGAATTGTGTTTCGATATTCAGTATTTCAATTCCGGAATTCCGGAATTCCGGAACTCAACAATATCTTTTTGTATCTACAATGATAGTTAAGTTTTATTTACTCTAATCTAAATTTGCAAAATTTTCCCAACATTTTTATTATTTAAATATGGATTTATGGATTTACTTTCTCAGTAAGTATCCGAAATATGAATAAATAAAACAAATAAAAGCATTAAGTTTTTGAACTATAATTAAAAAAAAGAAAGAAATGATCCAGAAATTAAAGAAGTAAAGTGAAGTAATTTAAATCGCATACGAAGATTACAAAGCTCACTAACGGACGACAGCTGCAAAAGTACTATTTTTTTTCGTAATGAAATTTCAAAAATGTAAGCGCATTTAAGCTGTCGTCGTTTAGTGAACTTCGTACGCGATTACAAATGTAACTGACCGCTGAAAAAGCTCTTTCAGCTTCTACGCTCGTTGGCGGTATTGTTTTCAAATATTGAAAACATTTTTCTAAATATTGTCCTCTGACGCCACCGTTTTCAAAAACCGCCATCTCTACTCTTATCAAGCTCTCTAAATCAAAAACGTTAGTTTTCCTTTTATTTTTTGTTGTCAATTTCTTCTGTATTGTTTCTTGTAGCTTTTTTTTCATGTCTTTTTTTACAGTTTCTGTATTTGTATGTATTTCAGCAGAATCGGTATTTTCCTCCTCTTTCTCTGGGATTCTTTCCTGTGGCTCTAAATGCTCTAATCTTTTAATTATTTCATTAAGCATTTCTTCTCCTGTTGGTTTTTTGAAAGTTTCATGGTCAAAGTTGTCTTCATGGTAGTCTTCAGAATCGTAAAGATACGTCAGCACAGATGCCAACGGAAGACGTCTTTCCTTTATTCTGTTTCTAAGGCTCTGTGCCAACTTGTTGCTGATATTACCATTTTGGCTATCTAATGACTTTAACATAAACTTTAGGGCTATGTCAGCAGTCATCAGATTAGCATCTCTGGTGCACAGTGACTCCACGGTTATTTTAACGATATGGAGAGTCTCGTGTAGCTCTTTGAGTATTGACATGGACTCTTCACTTACGGGAACCACAATATCCAAGTCTAAAAAGCCTTTGGTAATACAGGACTTCAGCTTCAAAAATCTCTCAATCATGTCGCTTAAACTGGACCATCTCGTTTTACAATCCAGTATTAGGTTTAATTCTTTGCCAAACTCTTCTATAACATATTTTTGAATAGCTTCGTTCTTTAAGCTTGACTTTCGTACAGACCTGACCAACTTTCGAATCTTCTCCACTGGTTCTTTAAAGTTAAGTTCTCTTTCTGTTTCAATTGTTGATATATCAATATCAAAACCACTGTTAAATTCTTCATTTCCATCAGCATAATTTTCCTCTAATGTCTCCTCTTCGTTCTCATATTCAGGTTCAAACATATTTGTATCAATCGTCGGGTCCACAATATCCCCCTGCCTACTGTTCCTTTCTTCGTTTGAGTTTTTCTTGTACAAAACATCAGTCACTCCTAATTGTATGCCATGCGCCAGACATATTTGGTGATAGCCTTCATAATACTGGCCCATTTTGACCATCACTGATGCTCCGTCAGTTGTCAAACAAACTACATCTTTATCTAGATCAACAGCAAACTCTTTGAGATGTGCTTTCAGATAAGTATAGGCGGTCATTGCAGGCATACTGCCTTCAATTCTCACAAGTCCTAGGTTTTTAAAATTATCTTTAAATTTGTCAGAGTGTAAATTTACATTCACGTATCGTCTGTTACGTGTTGACGTATACTCGTCGAGAGTTACAGAATAACGTTTTGTGGTATCCTGTGCGATGTTTTGTCGAAGCTGGTTTTTAATAATTTTAAATTGGTTAAGCACAATTCCTTTTATGGCGGTACCAGGCGGTCCGGTAATTTATATCCACATCTATGAAAAAGATCACGTAGATCTTCTGAAGTGCAAAATTTACTGAATGGTACCCCATCAAGAGCGGCCATTCTCGACACTTTTACGTCCATTTCTTTAGAAGCATTAAAGAAGTCTGTCATTTTGTGTTTTTTTGCCGATGTAGCTGTAGGCATGGACGTACTGGTGCTAGAAGTACTGGATTCTGGTTGTGACTGCAGCAGGTTCTTTTTTTCTTTTAAATCAATAAAATGGGTGGACTTTAAATGAACATGGAAGCCTGTGGTAGCACCACCGTGGCATTTTAAAATTTTAGAACATAATTTACATTTGCCGGATTGTCCGTCTTCCGCTCGAAGAAAATGGTTCCAAACAGATCCCTCAGTGGACTTTCGTTTATCAAATTCCAGATATTTTGTCGGTTTTGATAACGACCTGGAAATTAAAAAACACTTTGAACTATGTTGTAATCATAAAATAATAAAACCTATCATTTTCAATATTTTTTGTTAGCCCTGAACTAAAACTTATATTTTTATGTTAGTATGTAAAAATTTCTTGCACCTTTTTTTTAATTAATATAGGCTGTTATGTTAGATATTAAAGTTGCATATGCCCAAAGCAGTGGTTTGGTTAGAAAGTTTAAATAAGTTGTTACGTATTAACAGGGCTGGCAACATTGCAGCTGTCACTTCTGGATGTCTCTTTCTTCCTCCCCCGGCTCTGGGTGAATGTGTCGTTTGTAACGTGTGCTCTTTGAAATAAGTCAGTGTTAATTAATCTGGCTGTTTAATTCAAGACACAACATAAGTGTTGCTTATAAAGTGTGTTATTTACCATTGTTACATTTACTTTAATAATAAAGTAACAATATAAAAAAATCAAACAGATATCTTATACATTCTATGACCTTATGAAATATATATGCCAAAAATGCCCCGCGTACGGGCGGTGGGGCGTACGGGGCGTAAGTGTTCGTTCAGAAGAAAAACTTTAGTTTGATATGTGCGTGCTATGCATGAAACATCATAAAAAATTATGAACTGATAATAGTGCACTTATTCTGGCATATATCAACACATTTAGTATGACTTGGTATTTATTGATATTCTATGTAGTTTATAACGTACGTTCTTTGAGTTCCTAGGTCACAATATTATCCAAACCAAGGTATTGTACACGATTACTATACCTACGAAAAAAAATAACAGTTCCGAAATGTTACCAAAAACACCCATGCTTTCGCGCACAATTATTCAATAGAGTAAGCGTAAATAATAAAATTTAATAAAGCAAAAACGAGCAAATGAACCAAAAACCTGAGTAAAACACACGCACGCACACATAGACTTACGATTTTTAAGTAATCTTACGATTTTTGATAATGCTGTCTGTCTGCTTGGCGTAGTAGGTAGTATTAGCTACCCACTTACAGGTATGTACCCTCGAAGGAAACTGTCATGGATTAATGAGATAAAATAAGTACCTAATAACAACAATCACAAGTTATTAAACAATAATAGTGGTGTGGGTTGTTGTGCTTAACGGTCATAATCAGAACTCATAGATACTTCTTGTATTAATTTCATTGATAGATATAGATACAAAAAAGAATCAATTTAGGTACTTACATTTTATTATTGTCTGTCTTGATATTCTGCAACTCAAACTCAAACTGCACCGCGCGGATGCTTATTTTTCAATATCGAAATTCCGATATTGCTCTCGCCAATTCCGGAATTGGAAACGATATTGGATTTCATCGGAATTCCGGAATTGGGCCAGTTCCGGAATTCCGGAGCTCAAGCCCTAGTCAGTATGGACTTATTAACATTGGTTACAATTTTCTCTTAACATTTTATTAAATCATGATTCAGGTTTTTTTTTTACAATAGAAACATTCCCTTTTTTTATAGAGAAATGGGCAGAGAGCAAGCGGTCCCACGTGATGGTAAGTGTTACCGCCGCCCATGGACACCTGCAACACCATGGGGTATGCGGGCGCGCCGCCGACCTTGCAAAATCCTATTCACAGCTCTCTTGAAGAACCCCAAATCGTAGCTTAATGGAAAGACCTCTTGAGGCAGTTCGTTCCACAGCCTACGGGTTCGCGGTATAAAGTAATTTTTGGACCGAACAGTGCGCGACACCTCCGTATCGAGGAAATGCGGATGGACCGCACTTCTGTGACGGGAGGTGCGGTTATAGAAACCCGAGGTGGGAATTATATTGAACAATTCTTCAGAGCATTCCCCATTGAACAGGCGGTAGAACACACAGAGAGACGCAACATCTCTCCGACTGCTGAGAGATTCTAAACCGCCCGTGAGAGTGGGATTGTCGACAATACGAACAGCACGTCGTTGGATGGAGTCAAATGGTCCAGTTGGTATTTAATGGGTTGGCGGTTACCGCCGCCAATGGACAGCTGCAACACTAAGAGGCATTGCCAACCTTGCAAAATCCTATTCACAGCTTTCTTGAAGAGCCTCATATTGTAGCTTAATGGCACAGCCTACACAGTATAGAATAATATTTGAACCGAACAGTAAGAACAGTTAATAAGAGAAGGAGGCTAAATAATTGCACTTGTTTTATGGATCTCTCCACAACTAACAAACACAAATTCATATTAAAAAGTATCTTTCAAATTCATTACAAATTGTGAGGTACTGACTGCAGAATGAATATTACACTCCTATAAACTACTACTACATTGATTTTTTTTTTTTATAGATTAGAGGGCGGACAAGCAAGCGGTCCCACGTGATGGTAAGTGTTACCGCCGCCCATGGACACCTGCAACACCAGGGGGCATGCGGGCGCGCCGCCGACCTTGCAAAATCCTATTCACAGCTCTCTTGAAGGGCTATAATAAAATATAATATATAAAAAATATAACAGTGAAAACTAGGGCTATACACCGACACTAGCAGTGGCTTAAATAAGAATCGAGAATGCACTGAATAATAAGTTCTGAATTCTTATTCAGCCAGTCTTACTGTCATTTCCAGATGAATAATTTCTTTTATTTTTGAAAAATTTATGATTAGTTCATAAAAATGTTACCTAAAGCAGTCTTTATGCCAGTCTTGTCCAAGGGCGGACACATAATCATCATCTCCAATGTTATTCAAACATCCAGCGCAATTGAGGGTCTCTGAAAATTCATTTATGTTTTTAATATAATAATAAAGTTATCATTAATTCTGATATAGGTACATTTTATTTGTGCAGATTCATTAAAACATGCGCGTGCGTTGAAACTGCATATGAAAAGGGAAAATCCTTCAAATTATTTACGCGGAAGTATGAATCCGTCACCAAAATGCATTAAATGTTTTATGCTTTTTATGTATAATAAACAATATCTGCAACATTAGCTAAATGTAGGGAGCAAAAGGAACGTACAAATAGATATTTTATTGTAAAAAGGGCGAGGCAAAGGGAAACAAAAGATAATTTATCGTATGAAACAACTATCGCCCACACAATTTACTCAATGACAAGTACTTCCAAAACAATACGAAATGCGCACTGAAAGACTGATACTTTGGTAAAACGAACTTATATTAATTACCTTTAGCATTTAGCCCCTCCATTTCATTTTAAAAATAAAACATTCACATTAAAAAAATTAGGATAATTTAAGAAAAGTCCCTGTTGTTATTCCTTGGGAATGACGTGAAGTGAGTAACTGACAGATACTTTTTTTGGAATTATATTGTACAGCTCTGGATTCACGTTTTTTCGAACCAGTCACTGACAGCTTATTAAAATGTTGCCATATTGGATAGTTAGAGAAATACAACTATATTTTACTACTGTATAGTGTCAATGATTATATCTAACTTATTTGTTTAAATAATTACGAAAATCTATTTAGATAGATAACTATTATTACACTAGCCTTTTGTCAGCGGCTCCACTACCACGATAATTACACAGATGTCTTACATTTAAGCGTAGACAGAGAAACCTATAGACCGAGTGATATCTAGCCTGATGGGTAGTTTACATGTTCGTAAAACCAGACGAACTCGCCCGAGCACGAAAGTGTAAACGGATGTTCGCTTCGGCTTGGTATTTATTTCCGGCGTTCGCCTCGATGCCGCTTTTTATTCCAGAGTAAAAGGTAGTTCGGACGAAACACGAACGTCTGCCTAGATGGTCGTCATCGTTCAGTCTTTGTCAAAGGTTCTGTTTCGGTGACCCACCATCTCCCTTTTCTAAGTCTTGTTTCTGACGTAATTTATATAATAGTAATGGTTGTATAAATTCATCAAAGATAACGTTGATGCAGCAGTAACTTCTAAGTCATCCATGTTCGGTGATAAAGTACCAACTGCGATCTCGCGGAATGTGTGAACTGGCGCTCGTGTAAGCTGGCCCGAACGTAAATGAGATATCACTGTCTAACAGAAAAGAGAAGCGCTTATGTAACAATGACGTATAAAAAGAGAGACAATATTGCTATCGTGCATACCACTCTGCGTGCAGGTCGGTACATCAAGGTCAAGGTCGGCACATCATTGTGGACAAACTGCAAAGGCACTATATATGTAAGTGTATAGGTCATTTTCTATCGCCTGTGGCCACGTCGTGACTGGGTCTATAGTATTATTCGTGACTAAAACATTTGGGAAGCAATACCTACACGATAGTGAAACGCCAGACGCTTTTACGACAGTCCCTCACCATTCTAGCCAGCTAGTAGTTGGCACGACTAACCTATGCGCCCGATAGGAATAACCTCCCCGTTGCCGTCGTCGGCATGTCTTAGACGACTTCAACGACACAATTACTGCTGCCAATGCGGTTCTTACACTAACAGACTACACGTACACGGTGGTCCCATCCGGCGGAGACGAGGACGTCAACCTCGTTACACTGTGAACACACAACGGCTTTCAGCCAACACTTTTACCAGGTATTGGCACGTGCCTGGGCGTTTCTCACCGACTCGCGATGCCGGAGGTAACCTCCCAAAGCAACACCCTAAGCCGGTTTACCGGCGGGGGAGTCCTTAGGCTCGTTGCTGCAGACACTCTTTGGTTCTGGCTGAGCGCCTTCTGCGCTCGACCTAAACTATACATGTCCGGTGACTCCTGAAAGGCCATTAGGGTCAAAAGAATTTAACCATTCCGAAAAAAAAAGCAATAGTGAAAACTGCATCAAAATCCGTCCCGTAGAATCGAAGTGAACGAACAAATGTTGTGTTTTTTAATTTGTACAGAGGTTTTTCCTAATTGGACTCTAAGTGAGTTTTCTTTGCGATCGTTTAAAAGATAATGGTATTATTAAGGTGTGTACTGAGTAGAATATTTACTTGTATGTTACAATTCGATGTACGGCGAATCAAGCTGATCGATGTTCATTACGAATGCAATTTTTTTACACATGAATACACATAATGATCAGTTGGAAATCGGGTCAGATAATTTGCTACGCCTCGAGCAGTAATTAATGTTTGTTACGAGTGAACAGTGTAATCAGTATAGACCAGGTATGGGCAACCTTTGACATGTTGAGGGCCAAACTTTAGCGTGCAAATACATTCGTGCGCCGCGTTTAAAAGTACTTAGTGCATTTTAAAGTAGTGATAATATTTTTTGCGATAGATATTAGACATGAAATAATACGACAATGTTATTATAGTACAATTTATTAAAATAACTAAATGAAATTTAAAAAAATGGTACATTATAATTAAATCGTTAAATTTGCAATTGTTACAAACTACGAAAGTTAACTACACCGAAATCAATGAGACACTTGAGCTTGAATTTGGGAAACTAATCCATCGATATTTGGATTAATTCCACTGATACAAAGACGTAAAGAATTTTCCAAATTATCGTCAGTCAGTCTTGTACGATGTGTTGATTTATTAACTTTCATCAATGAAAAGAACTGTTCGCATTTATAAGTACTGCCAAACGCACAAATCAATCTTCTTGCGAATTTTCTAAGCTGCGGAAAATTGTCTTTTTCTATAGTCGGAATTTTAATTCGATTCCAGATTTGACAATTTCAGTGTTGCAACGTTATGACAAGTACTAAATAGTAACGTTGCGAAATTATTCGATACGGAAATGGAATATTTCCGGATCGATTCTTCTCGTTTATAATTTTATTCTCGTAAAATAAGTATATCAGGAAATTAAATATTTGTGAACGGATAATTTAGTTATGACGATTAATTTTATTACGGATCTGAGAGTTTTCTTTAATAATTGTGTGTGAAATAAATAAATAAATGTGATCATGAAGGAACATGAGAAATAAAACAAATAGATGTATTATGGTAATATTTTATTTTATAAATCGTCGCCGTCATCGCTATCACTATCGCTGTCACTTTCTGTAACATTTATTATAAATGTGTCTGTGATATTGTCAATTAACATATCTAGCCTACTCATTTTTTCCTCTTCTTTGACAACATGGGATACGCATTTAGACCATTCGGTGGCCGTAATTTTTTGAATGCCTTCCTCAAATAAATTTCTCACGTCTGTCAATTTGAAGGTTTTATTATTTTGAGCTACATGCCCCTTTACCTGAGCCCATATCAATTCGATAGGGTTCAGCTCGCAATGGTAAGGGGGCAGTCTTAAAACCGTCATCCCATGTTGTGCTGCCATTTCGTCTACAGCGTACTTATTAAAAGACTCGTTATGTGGAATCAGTTCTAAAAGCGTAGCTTTAACCATATCTGGTTCGTAATGAATATTTTTATTTAAAAGCCAGTCTTGAATGGCAGCTTTTTTCCAGCTCATTTTTGGTGCCGTTTCCAATTTTCGGGAGTGGTAAGGTGCATTATCCATCACCACAATTGAGTTTGGTCTTAATTTTGGTAAGACTCCAGCGAACCACTCCTCAAAACAAACTGCATTCATCTCATCATGGTAATCTTCACAATTTTTCTTTGCTTCAAAAATCATGAGCCCCTCTTCCAGGAAGCCTTCTTCACTACCTATATGGCTAATTATGAGACGTTTGCCTTTTCCAGATGGGTTTTTTAATCCAGTGGTCAGTCCCTCCAAAAACGCTTGCCGAGATGATGTGACTTGCTTGTCCACCCAAGTTTTTTTTACAGTATGACCTTAAATCACATATAGTACATGAACATTCAATATTACTATTAAATTTAATGTAAATGTATATTAATTCAAAATGTTAGCCTTACCTGCGTTAACCCAAGTTTCATCTTGATAATATATATGTCTCCCTTCTCGTCGAAACTGACATATAGATCGCAAGTAACGCTGGCGCCATGTTATTATATCATTTCGATCAATAAGTGTGCTCTTGCGTGACCGTGCAACAAATTTAAAATTAAGATGCTTCAAAATTTTTCTGAGGGTGTCTTTGGAAACCTTGGGCATTACTGGATCATCGTTCATCACTTGTAAAATCTGAAATAGTAAATTTTATAATAGTTTGGAATCATTACTTATATATAAAAGATGTAGGTATAAAATAATACTGTCTGACTGATTGACTAACCTTTGCAATGGTTGGAGGTTCATTTCGGTAAAAGAACTGATGAACTATTCGTCGTATTGCGGAGAATGTAAATTCATCAATTTTATCTTTGAAACTTCGCTTTGGTCCAGTTTTTTTAGGGGGAGTTGGCGGCGCACCTTTATTTACTTCCTTCAAAACGTTACAAACAGAGCGTGAGGTTATTCCCAATATGTGAGCAACTTTGTTCATACATTCATTTTCTTCCACAACTTCAAAGGCCTCCAATTGCGCAGAAGTTTCATTTTTCACGTACTTATATGCGTTGCGGATCATTACTTTTTCAGTAACAGTGAAAGCTTTTCGTGGACGTTTTTTTCTTGGAGACAAGAAAACATCCACGTCTTTTTGTGATGTACTTGGCGGAGGATCCATTTTGATGGAAAACCAAAACAAATAGATTCACTCAAAGTTCACAAAAAACTATAAACGTAACAACAAACACAACGTAACAAAACTTTAACAAAAACCCAACAAAATAACAAAATATCGATTCGCAATGAAACGAGATATTCGTGCAGTCAGACTAGGAGAATGAAGCCGAATGACAAGATAAACAAAATGGCGATAGCTGCACGAGCGCGCACGGGTTGCCAATACAGAAAACTATCTAGGCTCTTTTATTATAAGTTTTATTTTTAATATAAAAAAAAACAAAAATATTAACTTTTTATAAAATAAAGCAGCGGTTACTAATTAATAAATAATTGTTATGAATAATTATGTATTTATTTAAATAAAAATCAATAATTTAGTCTTTAATTGGCACACCAATATTATGATTACATAAACATAAATCGCGATTGTTTATCGATTTTTGTGTTCATCACTACACTATTATATGTGGTATCATTATTTTACAAAATGACAGTAGCTAATGTCAAATGTGGAATCGAATTATAATTCCGACTTTAGGTATTTTTTGTAGAAATCGCACAACTCTACGTCTTCAAATTTGGATTTTAGGAGTGAGTTTTCTTGAATCTCGATCAACTCCATTTGTAAGTGTATTGGAGCATTTTGTACATTATATTTTGTAGGAGTAGCAAATAAACTGAATCAGTCTTCCATGTTTTTGAAGTCGCTAAATCTGTTCGAAAATTGTTCCGACAGTAACTTGAGTTCTTCAGCATATTGAGCATAAGCAATATTTTCATACGCAGAGAGCGTGTATAGAGCGATTCATACGACTCCCACAAGCGTAGTTTGATCTGAAACGCTTTCAAATGGCTGTACAAATCATTTACTAACTGTCCTTGTTTTTGAAGTTTCAAATTTAAATCATTCAAATAGCCTGTAAGATCGACCAGAAGTGCTAAGTCACATATCCATTTTGGGTCACTTAATTCAGATAGTGGTTTATCTTTTATTTTCATAAAGTCTGCTATCTCATTTCTAAGCTCGTAAAACCGTTTCAACATTTTTCTTTTGCTCAGCCATCTGACTTCACAATAATATGTTACGTCGTTATATTCAGCTGATATTTCATCCAAAAACGCCTTGAACTGACGATGGTTAAGCCCTCGGGATCGAATAAAGTTGATGGTTTTTACTACCACATTCATAACATTCTGGAGTCGAATGGACTTAGAACACAAGTTCTGTTGGTGGATAATGCAATGAAGGACTATCAAATCATCTTTTTGCACATTTAATTCTGTTGCTTTTTCATTCAAAATTCCGATGAAACCTTTACGTAAGCCGACCATAGAAGGTGCACCATCAGTGCATACTCCAATTAATTTTGACCATGGCAAGCCAAAACTTGTGAATACCTTTTGAACTTCAATAAAAATATCCTCTCCTGTAGTGGTTCCTTTTAGCGGCTGTAAAGCAAGCAATTCCTCAGTAACAGTGAACTCCTTATCAACACCTCGAATAAATATAGCCAGTTGAGCTGTGTCAGACAAATCGGTGCTCTCGTCTAATGCTATGGAAAATGATTCAAAACCAGCCAGCCATACGGTCAGTCAATGTTGTTTTTATATCATTAGCCATCATTTCTATACGTCGAACAACAGTTCGTCTTGACAAACTAATTTTTTCAAATTCATTTTTCTTTTCAGGACACAAAATACCGCAAACTTCTAACATACACTCCTTGATAAATTCTCCTTCGGCAAATGGTTTTAATGCCTTTGCCAATTTTGAGCTAACTATAAAACTACCTTTCACAACATTATCAAGTTGTGTTCTTTGTTTATGAAACATTTGTTGCTGTTTTTCCAAATTTGCGGTAAGCTTCTGGATTTTGTCTGTTCTTAATTGTCCTGTCAGTGAGTGCAGCGTAGCATGCTTAGTTGAGTAATGCCTCTTTATATTGAATTCTTTCATTACTGAAATGGATTCATTACACAGCAAACAAATAGGCTTACCATTGTGCAAGATAAAAAAGAATTCTTCAGTACATTTTTCTTGAAACTGGCGACCCTCTGTATCTACTTTTCGTTTCTTTCCACCAGACATCATTCTTGTTTACTTTTCGTTCAATAAACTTAATAACAAACTATAGTTAGTAACCACTCAAGATGCACACAAAGTCACAAAGCAAGTTGACGGCTCGAGCAGTTCGCTAGGATATCGCTTGTCCAAGTTATCACCTCGGTAGCTCAAATAGAACTGAACTAACGTTCGGGCCATCCACCCGCTTATATAGGCAAAATGAAGGAATAATCTGGAATAAACTAGTTTAGAATAATTGAGAAGCAATAAATCTTTTGATGTGTCGCCCGTGAGGCGGCAATCCTCAAAGAATTTGATCGAGCAAGCCGAGTGGCGGCGATTATCAAAGAGTGAGGAGGCAAACATCAAACGATTTGATGTTTGCCGCCTCACTGTCACTCCCGTGAGTATAAGTACCTAATGTAATATTTTTTTAATTGGGTTTTTTCAAAATGTCTCGCGGGCCGGATCCGGCCCGCGGGCTGGTTGTTGCCCATATATGGTATAGACCTTCAAAAGTTACTACAAATTGACATCACTAGCTGCATCCTTTCAGTTTTCATAATAATTAAAATTCCGAGTAAATCGGTTCAGTATATTTCATCTAACTGAAACAAAAAACAGATATACCGAATACTTATTTTGTTTATCTCCTATTATCGTCGGTTTCTCAGCTTTATTTCATTAGTATACTCATTAAATTAAATACTAAATATAATTAATGTCTGTATATGAAATATTAAATAAAAGATTATTAAAGATTTTTTTCATGTAAAAGAAAAATATATCATGTATTCCTTGCATAAGTACGTACATACTTATGTACGTACTTATGTACGTCTACTGTAACGTGATTAAGACATGGGCAAGGTAAAAAAGTAAAAAAAAAAACATGAAAATATTCTATACATTTATAAAACACTCAGTGCAACGATGTGTGCAGCCTTCAAGACAATTCGACTGCAAGTCGAGTTATATGACGATAATAACAATACCATATCACATCTATTTGTTTTATATGACCGACTACAAGTTTCTAACTAGACACAGGGATCTCTCCATGTGTTTCATACAAACTGCATCATACAAGTCATAAATAACTTCATAAGACCAGCAAGCCCTTAGACAACATTAAAATATCATGACTTTTAAAGTCAAAATACGTAACTTCATTCGTGACATACACTATTCAGGAGTCTTTGCAATGTCCGTCTTCAGACTGAAATGAAATGAAGCTTGCTACGGTCTTAATAAACTAATATAAATAACATTATTTTTAACACTGGTAACACATTATACATTTATTTTAAGACTTTCAAGCGCTACTTAGAGTATATAAATTCGCTTGAAGCGCCTTTTCATTAAATTAAGAGAAAAAAAAGACAATTATACAAATATTTGTACTCTATATACACTATATATTTCAAAATAGGCCTTTGTTACTTTAGACCTTATAATAAAATTTATTTCATGCCGATCTGACATCATAAGACAATATAATTAATTACAAAGATCAGTTTTAGGCATGTTTGTGCTAAACTGAATGTCTACCTATTATTGTGCTGATTTTATCTAATATGCTGACTATTACTTTCAAGTAGACTATCTTTTGACGCTGTTACTTCATCCTCAAATGCCATATAGCATTAAGTTCGCCTTTATACACACATTTTGGTGCAATAAAGAATTTATCAATCAATCCTATACAACTTAAGTGTTGTATAGAACGTGTAGCTCCAAGGAGGAGAAAATATTGTGCCAGATAAAAACGATATCGCGATTTGATAATGACGTCACAAAAGGATTTTTACCGTCGGATTGCTACTTGAAGTTAAAACCAGCAAATAATGGAACAATACAATGTTATCGATAAATAAATAAGCTCTTAATATGCACCTAATTGTTATGAATAATAGGTTACATTTTTGGGTATTTAAATCTACGAAAAACTACACAAAAATTCACGCATTTGCAAATAGGAAGTTCAAATAGGAAGAATTCAAATATAAAATGGTTTTACGCGAACAAAAATATTAACGCATGGTATAGTGACGGACTACCGTTTATATACACTTTGAAATTTGACCCCATTGAAATTTGAAATACCAATATCTGTTGTATTTCATGTTGAAATATTTGTTGTACTTGATGCGAGATCCCGGAGGAGAGCACACGTACCACGAATTATCAGGTCGTATATATTTTTATTGTTGTATACATTCGAGTGTCCGCCTTTGTACATAGATGTAATGAAATATTTAGTAGTGTAAACTGTCTATAACGAACTTCTATACACCAAATATTCCCTATAACGTAGATATTACTTGGGTTTGGTTGGTTTATCAGCCGCTACGTTGAAGTCTCTGTATCCGACTGCCTTTGTCTATAACGAAACAACACGTCATTGTAGTATTCAGACGTCGATCATTTATATCGGCTTACAAAAGGCTCCGAAAATATCTTTATGATGTCAAAATTTGTAGGAAATACAGCTGCCTTCCTTTTGTTTGATCTAATTGTTTATGATATACATATATATATATATATACACACACACACACACATATATATATATATATATGTGTGTGTGTTTTATGAATACCGAACACATTATTTAGAATAATCGTGTATCGTGTATAATACTAACAGTTACGGTGTAATTGTTAGAAACATTAAAAAATATATGTGTATCTGTGAAATTTTGCTGTCTTTTTGATGTTGCATTTAAATCTCTCTATCGAAAATAAATACTCGGTCCTTTGCGATTCGTTATAAAGAGTGTACACTGTAAGTATGTGTATGTATGTGAGTATGAATCATTATTAAGTATTATGGTAAATAATAAAAAAAAAATAGTCTCATCTGTCGTTTTTGTGCAAAAAATATTAAAAAAGAAACGGCCCGTGCAAGTTATTTAAATTCAAATACTTAGTGATAGATTTTTTTTAATAATAATTATTTTGACCCCACGCTAAACATTTGCTTAGTTTTCAATAAATAAGCGAGATTATACATACTCACCAATTAGTTTACAACTTTGAGATTCTATTTACAAAATATGTTTTAAAAGGTGTAACGGTAGAGTGGAGTTTGCTACATACAATACAACATTTAATTAGAGATGGAAAATGTACTATGCCATGCGAAAAATCCACCATAGACTGAGATAGACCACCATAGATAGATTTCTGAGTCCACCATAGACATTATAGATATAAATCAAATATGCTGCAAAGTTACTTGCCAAAAAGGTTTATTCCAATCGGAATCAATTAAACGAAGTTATACCTTTGTTGAATAACGTCCATGATGTATGATCAGTAGGTATATGTTTATTAATACTGCTGTATATTTAATTAAAACTGTTACGCGAGAAATATAGGCATGGAAATAAATTTCCTTCAATAATAAATACTATGAAAAATTACGCAGGCCTGTTCCACCCTTTTAACATATCCCCCAAGATTTTGAATAAACTAAACAAATTTAAAAATTGTTTATCTGCAAATCATGAAGGGAAAAGATGACATTTGTCCATGTTGACGTCAATTGATGGGCCCAATGACCATACGAAAAGGAATTGTCCAGTTTTAAGAATACTTGGAAAACGAGATAATGTTGTCTATGACTATGTCCTCTCGTGATCTCTTTTTGGAAGAATTTGATTACGTGACAAATTATTTTTGGAGTAAATGAAGATCTGTGAATGTTTGGGATTATATTTTCATGAAAAAATACTTGGTTTTGATGTAGATCTAATTCTGTAGTCTCGCCAACGAAATTTGGTACAGACCAAAAGGTATTTTTTAAATAGTATATGGTATATATTTTGATTAACTTGTTGTATATTTTGTATGTATTGAAATATACAGTTGAAATTAATTAAGTATAAACTGCATAATAATATAAACCTGAATTAGGAAAATTAGTATTAGGTGCTCATTATCTATTTAAACGACCGATTTGTATGAGAAACTGAAAATTTTTTTTTTTGTTACAAAAATATTTATAATGTTTGTCTAAATATCGATCCATATTATCTACACAATTTCGCCACCTCACGGGCAATTGATTGATGCCACTCCTGTAAAAGTCTCGTGGAGGGGGTATCAATGAATTCTTTAAAAGCCCTAAATCACAGACAGCTACTTCAGAATACGGTACCCACTTTACGAGCTGCTTTATTTTGCCGATTTGACGCAAATGAACCAAGATTGTTTTATCACTAACATCAATCCCTGCTGCTAACTCAGCTGTTCTTTCAGATGGATCTGCTTCCACTACAGCCTTTAATTGATCGTTATTAACGTTGGTCGTAGGTCGTCCGTGGGGCTCATCCTTAAAATCATTGACGCACGGTGCTATCGTTTGTGGTGTTTGACCCATACACACTATTGAAATTGTGAGCTGTCGTGACTTGCGTTGGTGCCGCGGCGAAACTCATATTCAAATATAGCACGAATTTTCAATTGATCCATTTTATTTTCAAGACAATCACACGCACAAAATTTTGGTACAGATAAACAAATGAAACAGTGATTTTGAAATAAGAACATCATAGCTATTAGATGCATTTTGTTTTATTTTGAAATTCGAATTAGAACAGAAGATATCGAAATTCAAAGTGGCCAGTAGTAAAATCGGTCGTTTCATAGGTAAGCAGCTAATAGTTTTACAAATTATAAAAATATCAAAATTATTTGGTCTACAATGAGCCCAATATTTTTTTTTTAAATTTGCCGCCCATTGTGCCATGTTATTTTGGCCAGACTATCCATTTTTATCACACTCTATTACCATTCATGGTACGGTGTATTAGTATTTCAAATAGGAATTGTTCTACCGTCTATCCTATAGATTTAGATATATAATAACTGGAAAAGGATTCAGATAAGATCATTTTAAAAACTAAACAACCCTGTGTTATTGGTTGAATTTTCTACCTACTTACAATATTTATGTATAAGTGCCCGATAATTACTGCGAGTTAGGTCGATTAGATTTTTTATTAATTACTAGCTGTGCCCGGCCACGCGTTGCTGTGGCTGCCCAACAGATGGCGCTAAGGGTGGACAACCCCTATCACTAAGGGGTATGAAAAATAGATGTTGGCCGATTCTCAGACCTAGTCAATATGCTCACAAAATTTCATGAGAATCGGTCAAGCCGTTTCGGAGGAGTACGGGAACGAACATTGTGACACGAGAATTTTATATATATAGAGAAGAGATGTTATTATCACTACGCGAATATAAGTTTAGAAGTTTTATTTAACGGAAGCTATTACTTTGATTTATTTTTTTAAAATTCACTACAATTTTTTTAAAATTAATAATGACGTTTTTACATTTTAAAATCGAACCTACAAAACTAATCCTTGCTCTCGTATAGAGGAAAGTGGGATTTGTAATGATAGCCACAAAGGAAATAACATTCTAATTTCATAAGAAAAATAAGTTATGATGGGTGCCATTTTGATCTATAGCTTTTAATTCAAATTTCGAAACACGGAATACAACACTATGACATTTACCATTTCTACAAGCACCAATAAAATGTTTATTTTCGTTTAAAAGTTGGTAGCTACACATCCTTAGGCTAGACCATAAGGGTTGCATCATTACAAACACTACCTCAAGGGTTTATATAACCTCTAGTTATGAGATCTAGTCGACTCTACGAGATTTTAAGTCTATCGTAGACGAGGCCCCTAACATGAAAGTGTGTGATTTCATAGCCTCAAGGGTCTAAATTTCTAGCTTGAACCGAACAATGACTATCAGCAATGGATTTATATGGAACATCACTACAATATTCGGTGTCTTTACTTTCAGATTCAGTAATCTGAAAGTCAGTCAGCAGTGGATGTAGTCATTATGAGATGCGGAAATAAATAGTTATAAACATTTCATATTACAAATAAGGTCTAAACGCGTATAATTAAAGGCTTTCGACGTGTGTATAATATACAATGTCTACTAAACGCGAAAGTCTAAAAATTATAAACATCTATTAGGAACAGCCGCTATGCGCCCACCGCTTCGTTGATATGTAAATTTAATTATACATAAAACGGTCGAAAATAGGAAGCCCAAAATAATATTAACAGGTATAGCAGACTACTCAGAAAGTTTTCATGGAACACTGGCTGGTTTTGATGTCAATTAAAACTATGACTATCAATAATATAAAAGCAAGATATTCTAAATTCAAATTTCCCTTCATTTTTTTTAAGAGCTGAATGAAAATATCGCATCTCATTAAAAACTGGATATTCGACGAGAATATTTCAGCGCTATGAAATTCGTATGACTTCGAATGTTTTTTTTTAAAACCTGAAGATTCCTTTAAAAAAAAAAAAGACTTAAAATGGCGTTTACAGACAAGTGCACTTCTCAGTGTATCGTTGGTGCAATGACTAAGCGTGGTCGGCTGACGAAGAAAGAAGCGGTCGCCCTTTACCGGCTGTTATGGAAGCAAATGTGGCAATGAAAAATGAAATTTGAACAGTCGAATTATATACAAGGAGATTTAAGATAAATTGCAGATTGAATCAGGGAGTATGTATGAAACATTACGTGGGCGTATACGAGTCAGGACAGTATCGCGCTAGATGCCGCACAACCTCATCGAGGGTCAAAAACAACTTCATGTCGAATGGGGCGGTGATTGAAGCGGGGTAGCGGGGGCGGGGGTAGTCGGGGCACGTTTACGACTTTGCCACAGGTGACGAATCTTGGATCTACCAGTATGATCCAGAAACTAAGCGTCAATCTACTGTTTGTCTATTTCAAATTGAGCCAACACTTACCAAAGTGAAAAGAGAGAAGCACTGCAAAAATTTTAATGGCAAGTTTTTTACTGTAACTATCTATCTGATATATGTACCTATGCGAAAGCAAAACAAACATTAACGCAGAATGGTACGTAGCCACGTGCTCGCCAAACGTTTTTACTGCAGTCAGTAACAATCAGGTTCAAAAACAGGTCTTCGCGGACTGCTGCTGCACAACGACAACGGCTCACGCGGGGCTCAATTAAACGGGCACGTTGTCGTCACACGGCTCACGCAGCGCTTAAAACAAAGAACTTTTTAGACAGTATCCTGGTTAAAGTTTTTTTTAAGCCATCTGGACAAAATTGTTTGCTTTTGCCCCCCATAGAGAAAATCCTGAGTATCTGGTGTATAATAAAGTATTTGCAGGATATTTTTAAGTAACTCAATAAATAACGCAACACAGACACGTGACTAATAAGAGCCCCCTAACGCCGAAAATTGGAATTAATGTATTAGCGACTTGTTATCATTGGATAAGCAATTTAAGACAATTAAGTGGACAAATTTATTTATTCTTTTTTATTTAGACAATAAATAATGAATGATTGTAAAAAGAATATTTATATTTTTATACAAAAAAATTCGTTCGATGCGCGCGCATCGATGACACATCGTCATCGATATTATAATAGATTTTTAAATAGTCACATTTAGTCGCGAGTCACAAATTTGAGGTATAAGTTATTTTCAAGTTACATTGTAATATAAATAAAGTAAAAAAATATGACAGAAATATAAATTACAATCATTCGGTAAAACTAATAAAACATTACGAGAAGACTACTGCAATGTCACGTCGGGTTACGTAACATTACTGTATTGTCACGTCGGGTTACGTAACATTACTGTATTGTCACGTCGGGTTACGTAACATTACTGTATTGTCACGTCGGGTTACGTAACATTACTGTATTGTCACGTCGGGTTACGTAACATTACTGTATTGTCACGTCGGGTTACGTAACATTACTGTATTGTCACGTCGGGTTACGTAACATTACTGTATTGTCACGTCGGGTTACGTAACATTACTGTATTGTCACGTCGGGTTACGTAACATTACTGTATTGTCACGTCGGGTTACGTAACATTACTGTATTGTCACGTCGGGTTACGTAACATTACTGTATTGTCACGTCGGGTTACGTAACATTACTGTATTGTCACGTCGGGTTACGTAACATTACTGTATTGTCACGTCGTGTTACGTAACATTACTGTATTGTCACGTCGGGTTACGTAACATTACTGTATTGTCACGTCGGGTTACGTAACATTACTGTATTGTCACGTCGGGTTACGTAACATTACTGTATTGTCACGTCGGGTTACGTAACATTACTGTATTGTCACGTCGG
Organism: Sesia bembeciformis; assembly: GCA_943735995.1. Classification (NCBI taxonomy): domain Eukaryota; kingdom Metazoa; phylum Arthropoda; class Insecta; order Lepidoptera; family Sesiidae; genus Sesia; species Sesia bembeciformis. The sequence goes on along the minus strand of OX031045.1, from coordinate 1,042,268 downwards.
GTTACGTAACATTACTGTATTGTCACGTCGGGTTACGTAACATTACTGTATTGTCACGTCGGGTTACGTAACATTACTGTATTGTCACGTCGTGTTACGTAACATTACTGTATTGTCACGTCGGGTTACGTAACATTACTGTATTGTCACGTCGGGTTACGTAACATTACTGTATTGTCACGTCGGGTTACGTAACATTACTGTATTGTCACGTCGGGTTACGTAACATTACTGTATTGTCACGTCGGGTTACGTAACATTACTGTATTGTCACGTCGGGTTACGTAACATTACTGTATTGTCACGTCGGGTTACGTAACATTACTGTATTGTCACGTCGGGTTACGTAACATTACTGTATTGTCACGTCGGGTTACGTAACATTACTGTATTGTCACGTCGGGTTACGTAACATTACTGTATTGTCACGTCGGGTTACGTAACATTACTGTATTGTCACGTCGGGTTACGTAACATTACTGTATTGTCACGTCGGGTTACGTAACATTACTGTATTGTCACGTCGGGTTACGTAACATTACTGTATTGTCACGTCGGGTTACGTAACATTACTGTATTGTCACGTCGGGTTACGTAACATTACTGTATTGTCACGTCGGGTTACGTAACATTACTGTATTGTCACGTCGGGTTACGTAACATTACTGTATTGTCACGTCGGGTTACGTAACATTACTGTATTGTCACGTCGGGTTACGTAACATTACTGTATTGTCACGTCGGGTTACGTAACATTACTGTATTGTCACGTCGGGTTACGTAACATTACTGTATTGTCACGTCGGGTTACGTAACATTACTGTATTGTCACGTCGGGTTACGTAACATTACTGTATTGTCACGTCGGGTTACGTAACATTACTGTATTGTCACGTCGGGTTACGTAACATTACTGTATTGTCACGTCGGGTTACGTAACATTACTGTATTGTCACGTCGGGTTACGTAACATTACTGTATTGTCACGTCGGGTTACGTAACATTACTGTATTGTCACGTCGGGTTACGTAACATTACTGTATTGTCACGTCGGGTTACGTAACATTACTGTATTGTCACGTCGGGTTACGTAACATTACTGTATTGTCACGTCGGGTTACGTAACATTACTGTATTGTCACGTCGGGTTACGTAACATTACTGTATTGTCACGTCGGGTTACGTAACATTACTGTATTGTCACGTCGGGTTACGTAACATTACTGTATTGTCACGTCGGGTTACGTAACATTACTGTATTGTCACGTCGGGTTACGTAACATTACTGTATTGTCACGTCGGGTTACGTAACATTACTGTATTGTCACGTCGGGTTACGTAACATTACTGTATTGTCACGTCGGGTTACGTAACATTAATGTATTGTCACGTCGTGTTACGTAACATTATTGTATTGTCACGTCGTGTTACGTAACATTATTGTATTGTCACGTCGGGTTACGTAACATTACTGTATTGTCACGTCGTGTTACGTAACATTATTGTATTGTCACGTCGTGTTACGTAACATTATTGTATTGTCACGTCGGGTTACGTAACATTACTGTATTGTCACGTCGGGTTACGTAACATTAATGTATTGTCACGTCGTGTTACGTAACATTATTGTATTGTCACGTCGTGTTACGTAACATTATTGTATTGTCACGTCGGGTTACGTAACATTACTGTATTGTCACGTCGGGTTACGTAACATTACTGTATTGTCACGTCGGGTTACGTAACATTAATGTATTGTCACGTCGTGTTACGTAACATTAATGTATTGTCACGTCGTGTTACGTAACATTATTGTATTGTCACGTCGTGTTACGTAACATTATTGTATTGTCACGTCGGGTTACGTAACATTACTGTATTGTCACGTCGTGTTACGTAACATTACTGTATTGTCACGTCGTGTTACGTAACATTATTGTATTGTCACGTCGTGTTACGTAACATTATTGTATTGTCACGTCGGGTTACGTAACATTACTGTATTGTCACGTCGGGTTACGTAACATTACTGTATTGTCACGTCGGGTTACGTAACATTACTGTATTGTCACGTCGGGTTACGTAACATTACTGTATTGTCACGTCGGGTTACGTAACATTAATGTATTGTCACGTCGTGTTACGTAACATTATTGTATTGTCACGTCGTGTTACGTAACATTATTGTATTGTCACGTCGGGTTACGTAACATTACTGTATTGTCACGTCGTGTTACGTAACATTATTGTATTGTCACGTCGTGTTACGTAACATTATTGTATTGTCACGTCGGGTTACGTAACATTACTGTATTGTCACGTCGGGTTACGTAACATTAATGTATTGTCACGTCGTGTTACGTAACATTATTGTATTGTCACGTCGTGTTACGTAACATTATTGTATTGTCACGTCGGGTTACGTAACATTACTGTATTGTCACGTCGGGTTACGTAACATTACTGTATTGTCACGTCGGGTTACGTAACATTAATGTATTGTCACGTCGTGTTACGTAACATTAATGTATTGTCACGTCGTGTTACGTAACATTATTGTATTGTCACGTCGTGTTACGTAACATTATTGTATTGTCACGTCGGGTTACGTAACATTACTGTATTGTCACGTCGTGTTACGTAACATTACTGTATTGTCACGTCGTGTTACGTAACATTATTGTATTGTCACGTCGTGTTACGTAACATTATTGTATTGTCACGTCGGGTTACGTAACATTACTGTATTGTCACGTCGTGTTACGTAACATTACTGTATTGTCACGTCGTGTTACGTAACATTACTGTATTGTCACGTCGGGTTACGTAACATTACTGTATTGTCACGTCGTGTTACGTAACATTACTGTATTGTCACGTCGTGTTACGTAACATTACTGTATTGTCACGTCGGGTTACGTAACATTACTGTATTGTCACGTCGTGTTACGTAACATTACTGTATTGTCACGTCGGGTTACGTAACATTACTGTATTGTCACGTCGTGTTACGTAACATTACTGTATTGTCACGTCGGGTTACGTAACATTACTGTATTGTCACGTCGTGTTACGTAACATTACTGTATTGCCACGTCGTGTTACGTAACATTACTGAATTGTTACGTTGTTACAAATACAAATCAAGTTCGGAAAAAAGTCGTACAACGAAAGTTGTTCAGTTTTAATAATACAAATTCAGTGTTAAAAGGATGCAGGTATTTTTTATTCAAACCTATATAAGATTATTAAGTCTGTCTGTTTGTCTGTTTCCTCACAGTAATTGACAGTGAACTACTGGCAAAGTAATATTTGCGGTTCTCGCTGCTAGGTCAACTATTGAACATGTTGATAACGACCTGCAAAGGGGTTTGTTTGAATGCCCGATTGGACAATACATGTAACTTATAAACAAATAAGGGTAAATTGGCAACTGGTGTTTTTTTTTTAAATAAACCGTTTACATGGTTTATTTCAAGTTTATTTTAGGTATCTATTGATACAGTAAGTTATTCGCTAAAACAATCGAGTTAATGAAAATAGTTTACATACGGCTCAGTACGCAAACTACGGGCTCAGTACGCAAACATTACGTCAACCAGTCATTACTTATTGTGTCTGTGTCTCGCACGACGTCTTCGAGATCAGCTTCTCTTATCCCCCGGTTCCCCCCCAGCCTGCTGCGGTTGGACATCAGCGGAGCCCTGCGGAGACTTACCGCTCCCTAGGAACATTTTTAGTGCTCCGGCAGACATCAGGTAGAACCAGTAGAGTTGTGGTAGTAGGAGGATGCATATGGAGATTTTACAGCCGGTTGGAAGAGACTTTATTGCCTGTGTAAGTACAAAGTGTGTAAGTAGATGCCGTGTGGTGTCGGTCCGCTCTAAAATACCACCACCCCATTTCTTCCTCTGGGTGTCGTAAAAGGTGACTTAAGGGATAACAAAGCCGCTGCCACAGGCGCGAAGCGACGCCTTCATTCAGGATAGTCAAATGGAACTATTAAACAGAGACGTATCTGTTGGATACTTCTTAGAAAAATAAAATCAAACTAATTTGTACTAGATTTGATTTAATATATTAATAATGGATTTTTGAACATTTCCTATAGTCAGTCTCAATGCAGTTTAAAGTGGTTATAAAAGTATATAAAAATCGATCAACGGATCTTCGCAATGGATTTTAGTGGATAGATGGTATCCATGGATATATGTGATACATGTCAGTAGGTATTGGTCAATAATGACAAATGGAAAACTCACCTCGATATAAGACAATCCGATGACCCGGCTGTACATGAGGCAAACATAAGGCAGGGAGATGACCCGGCACAAGAAGAAGGTGGCCAGCATGAGGATGCCATTGATGAGGTATGCCTTGGAGGCCTTCAGCTTCAGCCGGGAGAGGATCCCTCGAAGGGACACGAAGGGCGTCGACAGCTCCATGAGGTATACGAAACCGAAGACACAGTCACCGAGACCGCCGCGAAGGTACTGGAAACATGTGTGATGTCGACGATTAAAAGTTTATTTCATTCTTCATTCTTTATTGAACAAAGTGACAAAAGGCCGACTTAATGCTTAGAACATTATCTCCCTATCAACCGTTAATTGAGGTATATTGAATTACGCAAATATATTATGACAATTTTTAACATTATACGAAATCCTCGAAGAGGTCTGAACTCTAGACCTTCGTGGGCATTCTCGTAATACATTAGTTTTACGAGCAGTGAACCTTATTATGTACGTTTACGTTTTACGCAGAGAACGAGGGCGACCAGTCGGCGAGTCGCCACCGGACCCTGGTTGTAGGCGTCTCGCCATTCTTGGAGACATTTACTTAAGCATCAGTGAACCTCATCATGTGTTTCATACGTACCACAATAACAAGGAACCCGAACCCGCCAATGAACATATGGTGCATGAGTATGACGGGCTCGTGGGCACAGTACGCAAAGAACGAGGGCGACTTGTTCGCTGGCGCGTCGCCGCCGGACCCGGTTAGCGTCGTCTCACCGTTCTTGGAGATTTTGCGCTGGATGCGAGACTTGAAGTAGTCTGATGTCATGTGGACATGCACCTGGAAAGATTTATCACACTTTCAACAGAACTAGTGGTAGTTTTTGGCGATAATTAATACTTAATTAATTAAGTGTTTGTACGTAATGTTTATGATCGATTTAGTAAAAATCCAACACTGACGTGACTGACAGACAACGCACAACCTAAACCGGTGGGTCTAGAAGCATGACATTTTGCACGGGGGTTCCTTATATAACGTAGGTGAGCACTAAGAGAGGATTTTTGAAAATTCATCCCCTAAAGGTGTAAAATAAGGAACGAAAGTTTGTATGGCAGACAAGTCGGATGGTTCCTGAGATGTTGCCGATGAGAAATCTCATTTGGCACACGGCTAGTAATCAAATAAAAGCATAGGGACTGCATTTTCTGTGTGCTTCCAAGGACTCCTCTTCTGTCCTCAGTAAACTTACTATCAATTTGACATTGACAGGCGGGATATGTTTTTTTAGACTTTGAAAATAGTTTATTACGAAGTGAACTTGACACTGGCAGAATGTGCTAATTACACCATTGCCTATATGAAAAGAAAAAAAAAAAAGAACACACTTACCATATACATAGACCATATATCATAGAAGAAGTACGCGGCGCCGAACCACGCGTAAGCTTCGGACATGAAGTGGGAAGACCTCATAAAGTCGCGTGTACACGACCATAGACACACTATCGCACCGGTCAAACACGACAGACCAGCTTGCACTGCTGACACCACTCTGAAAATGAGCATAGACGGCCCATGACTTTTTGGCGGAAACTTGAGAATTGAACTTGATTATTGGAAAAATTGTGTTAGGCGTTTTGTGGTTTAATGGTGATAGTTTATTAAACTTCAGTGTTTTGCGTGGGTGGTGTTTATGATAATTCTATGTTTTCCATGTGCTTCCAAGGGGTCCCCCTGTGTCCTCAGTAAACCTACTATCACTTTACTGAGCGACTCCTGACTTGCTTCGACGTGACTGGACATTGACAGGATACGTTTTACACTTTAAAATTGTTTATTACAAAGAAAACTTGACACTGGTAGAGTGTGCTTATTGCACTATTGCCATACATGAAAAGAAAAATAGACGGTCTATTCAGGATAATTGTAGGAATACGGTCGCAAGAGACAATTGTTGGACCACTATCCTTTATTTATTGATTTAAACTTTATTGCACAAACAAAATGTATGAAATAGCATTCTGTACCAGTCAAAAAAAGAATCAAGTATTCTTTTGTCAATTTTTACTCTTTACTCAAGGTTATTCAAGAATTGTATTCTGAATTTTGCATTAATTGTTTTTTTTTTTCCGTTAATCTATGGCCAATTTTTTTTTTAATTACTATGTAGTCACCTACGCAAACCCTCAAGGTTTATGGGTTTCGTCATAATTGTACGGCCGGTGATCTTTTAGCGTGCTGTACACAGCGAGGCTCTGACTGGCAGTCTAGACGTAGATAAAGCTTTCAACTGGTATGGCACAAAGCGCTACTTTCCAAGCTACCGTCTTTCGGGTTACCTGAGGGGTTATGTGAATGGGTCGCCAGCTTCCTGACTGGACGGAGCATCTAAGTCGTTATCGACGGTAGCTGCTCCGACACCACGTCTATTAATGCTGGCGTACCGCGAGCCTCCGTGCTATCCGCACTATTAAAATTTAGATTGCAATCAATCTAAATTTTAAGTATATATGATCTTATTGCATATGTATCTTAGCTAATCTAAGCTACGATATGGGGTTCTTCAAGAGAGCTGTGAATAGGATTTTGCAAGGTCGGCGGCGCGTCGCATACCCCCTGGTGTTGCAGGTGTCCACGGGCGGCAGTAACACTTACCATCACGTTGGACCGCTTGCTCGTCCGCCCACTAGTATATAAAAAAAAAATATTCATATGATTTTTTGTAACATGTTAATTATAATTTTGTCGCAAATATTTGTCAAATATGTTCAGTGATAACCAGAGGTCGGAATTATGTAGTGTGATTTATGTGCTTGCAACAAAATGTTGATATTAACATGGACATTTCTGGGATTTTCTGAACAATAATCCCGGGAACCGTAATTTATTGCCAATAGCATATTTATTTACTATTTCAACGTACCGTGGTGGTTTTCAGGGTTGTATCGATATCTCAGATAAGATAAATAAATAAAAAATATTCAATAGTACTTAATATATTAATGATTTACACACGTTAACAGTTTCAGTTTTTATATTTACAAACATTAACCTACAATTATATCTAACTATCATCGAATTTTTAATTCGCTTTAAACTGAAATCCCGGGATTTGAGGAATATCCATATTGTTCTTTTGCTCTATGATATCATTGCAAGTACATAAATCACACTACCTAATTCCGACCTCTGGTGATAAGATATGGAATCTGCATTGTCACTTTACTATTTTTGATAGTACCCACTGTTCATAATTGCAGTAACTTTTGACAGGTATCACTCTTTCCTGTGGCGTTAAATAAAACGTTAAAGAAGTTTATCAGTATTGCATAAAACGTTAAAGAAGTTTTATGATTGGATGAGAAGAACCTTAAATTCTAGCCCACAGTATCGACAACCTACTTGTTGGTGATGTCCAGCACGTCTCCTGAACTGAGCCGGTACTTGTGCCGCCAGCGCGCGCCGGCGCCCGTGAATAGGGCGACGGTGTTGAGCAGCTCGAACAGAGTCGCGAAGTACACGAACCCGAGAACTGTTAGCACACCGCCGCGTTTCGCTGAGATCCTATAACGGAGGAACGTGAGGGTTAGAGTCTAGCAAATGAAACGTGGTAGCAAATGAAGGTAGTCTTTGTAAGAGAGGGGTAACGCGGCCAGGCGGGTGCGCCCAGCGGCTGTTGGATTGCGTGCACTCTCCCCCTCAATTTGTTCCGTATTATGAGATTAACAGAGCCACTTCTGCTTGGTTTAATTATTTTTGGTTAATAGTCTACGAGTTTTAAAATCCAGTGTATATACAGAATGACATTCTACACAGACATGTTGCTTATTACAAGCTCCCTGTTGCTTATTATAAGTTTGCATCAAAACATTTTTTTTACTATTATACATCAACGTAAATCATGTTTATATCTGTGTTCTCTTCAAACAGCTTAAAAGCGAGTGTTTAAAATAAGAGTCACTAAACCATTATCTAGTGTGACGCACACCCTAATACTGCAGCGTTTCTTGACTCCAGCGAGCCGTAAATTCGTGATAAATGAGGACATTAGCCTTGCACATGTATCACCTTACATTATCGTATGATGTTAGTGTAATTACCATAATCGTTATAAATACCATAAAAATGTATTAGCAAGCAAAACGACACGCGCAACCATAAAGGTATATTTTAGGTATAACAAATATTTAGAACATTTTTTAGTTTCAGAAACCTAATAATATCTATACTAATATTATAAAGAGGTAAAGTTTGTAAGTTTGGATGTAGGAGGTAATCTCCGAAACTACTAATTCGATTTCAAAAATTCTTTCACATTTGAAAGGTACATTATTCCAGATGGACACAGACTATATATTATGTGGAAAAAAATTGACGGGCACAGCTAGTCTATACTAATATAATAGAGGTAAAATTGTGTGTTTGTTTGTGGGCATGTTGAGGGTAATCTCTGGAACTACTGAACGGATATCAAAAATTCTTTCCCAAATATTTTATTTCGAAAAAAAAAAAACTTATTGAACCGAAGCGAAGCGAGGGCGGGTCGCTAGTTGTTTATATATTCGTTACAGGACTATGAAGTTTCAATCAGAGCACAGGCCTCCCCCTAGTAAATCTGTAGGGGATTTCGGGCTATCCAATATGCGGGCTCAGTGCGGTGCGGATAATTAATGTCTTGATAAATGTCATAGATTTTATAAATTCTCAAGCATGCGGGTTTCTTCGCGATATTTTTCTTCGCCGCCGAGTCAGTAATATTTAAAAAAAAACATAGTTGTAAAGAAACACAGTGACACGGGGATTCCCTGGGAAATTGCAATATTTGTAAATTAAGGCGAAAAAACATTTTTCTGTCTTGATTTATGACGTCGCAAATAGTTCATTGGCGATTTGGACGCTTCCTTATCAACACCATCTTATTATTCCAGTTTAGAGTACCAATATAATGCTGAGAGCTCTTGTCTGAGGCGAGAGTCCTTTGACTCAGGACTCCGAGCACCGAGAGGTGGCGAGGTGAGTTCTACATTCTCGCCCTCTCAGCTAGGAGTGTCTTGCCGAGAGTGTACATTTGTTTGGCATTATAAGTCATTTGCGAACCGCAAAAATACATTGTAATTATTAGACCGCTAGTTTGAATCGATGTCTATATGCTCACCTATCCTCCGGATTCAGAGTGATGACTAGGTTGGCAGCGGCGAGCATAGCGCCCACGTTGCACGCCGCCAGCGTGCATAATGCGACGCGGTTGCGCAACTGTAACAATATAATGCTTCATCGTTCGTATCCCATCCTCGTCGCCAAAATGCTGTTGTTTGTAACCGTATGAGATGGAAGTTTAGTAATTAGGCACACTTACTTATTACTGAGTTGGAGGTTTTCGATAGGAAAACAATGTAAATTGATTAATTACGCGGCTTCATCTTATATGGTTATAACAATCTTGAATACTCTTTGTTCAACCTTCTTGCGGAGATCTGTGCTCTCTGGCAGACAAACGAGAAATTTACCCGATTGTCTCACGTTAGTCGGGATTTTAATGTTCCTCGTAATTTTTAGAAAAAAATAATCTATGAAAAAAGTAGTTTCGTGACCCGTATCAAACATGACCTGTTTATATTTATTGGATTTGATTTTTTTTGGCAAATTATTGAAAAGCTTAAAGTTTATAAGTACAATCAGATCATTATTTGAGATGTTGTGATTTTTTTTAGTCGTGATCTCCGCGAGATAAGCAAAAATACTTTTCAAATAAAAGTATTTTTGTTATTAAAATTCTTCACAACTTCACCCTCACAAGAATGGTTATTTACTCGAGGACAACGTGACCTCGAGGAGGTAAAAAGTCAATAGTAGGTACGCAAACAAGTGAGGTAGGTCATGAGCCAATGAAACAACACTCGACAGTTTCTCCAATAAAGCAACAATGAATCACGACGGCCTTCAATTAGTTAAGTGCCCGCTATAGTGCTGATACGAGGATATTTATTCACACATATCTATTTTTAGTCTATGGAAAATGGTCTTTGCCCGTCTTTTTTAGAAAGTAGAAGGTAAGGAGGTAGCGGACGAGCAAACACTCCACGTGGTTATAAGTGGATACTGTGGCCCAAGGACATCCGCAATACATGCAAATATCAGTCCAGAATGACAAATGTTGTTACATCCCTGGATGTGCTGTGCAACCTACCTTTGGAGATTAGGTAATGAATTTAGAAAAACGGTTAAAAAATGGAGAAGGATGGGATGGGGAAAGGCTCTGGCATATGCCAGTTACTACCGTGACATTGAGGAATAGGATAAATGCAGTATATATTGTGATAGTGGCGAGTGCGACTTGAGCAACTTGACCAGTAGAATTCGCCCGCCGGCGGTTGGGTTGCAGCGTACACACCTCTAGAAAGTCCCATCTCTAGAATGTAAAGGCCCATTTTTCAATTATGATAAACAAAATTTTGGCGATAATTTTCATTTTTATCCAAGCCATGTCTGTGATTCATCTGTGCGTGGAGTTCTTAGACAACAGATGCAACAAGTGAACTTGTCGGATACAATAAAAGGAGAAATGTGACACATCTAAGGACCTTATTGTCGGTTCTAACTTCCCAATTAGACTTTAGTGACTTTAGATACACCCAACATACACATTAGTCACATTTAACAAACAAAAATAACCATTGAAATTATTCAAAAGCTTCAACTAAAGAAGATTGCCATACCATCAGCCCATGTTGCTGGATTTACCTCTGCCTTACCTCTCCGCGGCTCGCCACCACACGATCTTTGGCCCCAATTACTTGAAGTTGTCGTCGTCCAACTATGCTAAAGCCATCCCACACAACATACACATACATACCACAGACACAGGTTCCATTTAGAATGTGTTCCAAATCACAAATGTCATCAAATATAAATAAGCGTGTCAGATAATTGCATTTGAAATATTCGCATTATTATTTACGTATTATAACTCAAATTATAATCAAATCTCCGCTATAGAACACATCCAAGCATGTCCGATAACTTTAGGGCCACGAGATATATGCCATTCCGACCGAGTACAAAAGTAGCTCGGTTTCGGACAGTTTTTATGTGTTCTCGGAAGGTCAATTGATGGCCTAGTGACTCCGAGATATTTAGCCTTCCTAGCCAAAGAGATAGTTTGACCAAAAATAGATGTCGGGTGTGGGGAGAGACGGGACATAGAGCTAAGAGTGCCACCCATGGGAAAAGGGAAGCACATGGCTGCACTTTTCTCTGGGTTGACCTCAATCCTCCACCTCCACAAACCGCTCGCCTAGGGCGGTGACTACGCGTTGAAGGTGTAGAGACAAAGCATAGGTTTGAAGCGTATAGGGATGACGCACGTGCGATCGTCAGAAGCGCTGCACGCACTCGAAGCAACAGCGAATAACATATTTAGGTGGGAAATAAATTGATTTCCATTGGTCGAGTGAATAAGTACATTGTTGGAACCTCTGAGTTGTGTCCTACTGTACTGATAAGATAATGAGAAAAATCATAAAAACAACAATTATATTATTAAAGCCACTATCCTTTTAAATCACCCATTATCACCAAAATGATAATTAAGAAAAATATTTAACTACTGATAAAAGTGTTTACTTTGAAGTGTTTCTTTAAGTTACCAATAAATCATTAGATTCCCAACTATGTTTATTTATTTATTTAAACTGTATTGCACAAGTAATTTTTACAAATGACGGACTTAATGCCATATGGCATTTTCGGCCAGTCAACCGCCAGATCAAACAGAAATAAGTACACCAGTGCAATTTAGTTATTTTAATTATATATAGTTCAAATAATAATATTTTATTATACATAAATAATATAAATAGTTTTAAAAACAGACTTGGCAAATGGCTTCCAGAAGAGATATGTTGAAACTTGTAACACCAGCTTACACAAAATTTAGGTATACCAACAGCATGCTGCTCGCCTATTACACATTAATAATATATTGTTCATCATTAGAGTAAAAAATAATGTAAGGAATTAGTCCATTATTTTTTACAGAAAGATGGTAGAGAAGTGGACAGTCAACCCGGTGGAAAGTGAAAACTGTCACACACGGGTGTTTGGTGATACACCAAAATGATCAATGCATATGTTTACCTCACAATTCTCGATGTGGACTACCCGCCTCTTCAGTCAGCCCGTGACCATGGTGGGTGCAATTCAAGCGAAACATGGAGTAAAATAAATAAGGTAAACATAGGCATTGAGACATATAAATAGATAAATACATGGTCAGTGATACATGACAACAACAATTAATAAAATTGAACATTTACATTTCTCCAGATGAGCTGTTATCCTTTGGAGATTTTTAGAAGTTGAAATGGGAAGAGTGGAAATTGGATTGGGAAAGATAGGATATGGGGAGTACCTTTGTACTCATAATTTCCTATCTTTACCAATTAGCTCTTAGCTCATAGTGGGTCATATTTGTCATTAACACCATATTTGTTACATATGTTTTTGCAAAATAAATGGTTTGAATTGGTATTACTATGATATACTAGGTGAGCAGCTAGCAACTGATGTGCCTATATCTTGTGCTGGTCTATGCATCACTTTTATTCCTTGTTCTTCAAAAGCCAGGAATTTTATAAAACGGTAATGTTTACTCTTCCTGAAAAATGGCAGTGTCTTATATCATGAAGGAAACTATATTACTTAATAAAGTACATATAAACTTTTCGTATTGATTTGTTTTTATTTTAATATCAAGGAAAATGAAAAACCTTCCGGTACCCTTAATAAATTAATAATACATTTTATTTTTAGCTGCGTACGTCTAGCAATGCGTAGCAAGAAGGCTCTTATATCAGTATAACTTATTTTATAACGTGGTAAAAAATATTAAAAAAACACTGGGTAAATTTTAGAGCACTATGTTATATATATATATGATTTAATAAAAAATATATATTTTCGGAAGAACAATTGCAATCACTATACCTTAGAAAGACCTGGCTCCATGATAGTAAAATCCACCACTAATCAGTGCTTTAAAATTAGTTAAAACATTATATGTGCGCTATGAACTCAAATAAAACGTATTTATTTATTATTTTTGCAAATAAGCTTAGTTTTATTTAAGAAGACACAATTTACTTAAGAATTTGTCAAGTTTTGAACAACAGCTGTCAAGCCGTCAGTGCCGTCATGTCATGTTGACATAGGAGACCATAGAGTATTATTTACTTTTTACAAAGTAGAAGCAACAGAATGCATTCCTACCTACTGTAAATTTGTCAAATGTAGCTAAATAATGATAGGCACCGTCATTTTAATTCTTTTCTACCCCATTTCCTCAGACAATATTAGATTTCTATAGATAGGCGGTATTTTAATTTGTGCGTGGTAATTAATAGTTAATAGTTGGAATTGTTGGAACATATTATAATATAATACTATACCGTAATCTTGGATGTAATTGCTAGTTAGAACATATGTTTTTAGACACATAAAAGATAAATTAGAGAAGTTTTATAAAAATAGTAACCGCCATGGATGTAGACGGGGTATGTACCTACTCCTTTTTTGCTATGAGCTCTTATTTTTCTTTTAACATTCATTTTCATTTATGTATTATTCTTTCATTAATTTATACATATAATCTACGGTCCTTATTTAACTTATTTTAATAAATATATTGCTAGTGTTAATGGCCAAATACAGATTAAACTGACATCTAAATAGAGTATTCAATAGATTGATAGATGATTTTTTTTATTAATAATACATGTTGATTTGTGTTTACAATAACTTTGGTGTTATTCTCCTATTTGAAACATGGTTATATGCACATTTGAGACAAAAAGGATATCATGTAGCTTAAGAAGTTGACGTGATAAATAAAAACTGAAGTTATTTTTAGATTCAGAGGCCAAAAGTTAGTCAAAAACTAGTAACAGATTTATGACAACGAAATTGCTGTTCCCCAGTGTTGTTGATACTAGTGTAAGATGGTCTTGAATAATTTAAAAAAATATTGTCATTTACGGTATTTCAGCATGGCTCATTTTTTATATAATTTATCGATAAGACGATGATATTTCCTTAAGCTCTGCAAAACATAAAGCTTGCACACAAAAAGCACACCTGCCTCATAAACAGCTGAAGTAGGAAATGGTGAATGCATCATCACTTTTGAAAGAGTTCGTTCCACTTTTAACACATACGCTTTCTCTCATACTCACGCTCATAGCTAATATACTCATACTCATAGTCATTGCTACTGTGATACAGATTTACCTACTTCAGGAGTTATAGGTTTCATATCATGTTTTGTCAACAAAAATCTGTTAACAATAAAGATTTTATTATAATATTATATATTGTAGTTTCATGTAAAAGGGGGATTATTTTTAAAAAAAATATCGTTCCTTTTATATCATGAAAGTAGTAAATATTTTTTAATATTATTATATAAAAAGTAATATATATTTTTTTTTTATTCTAATAAATAATAATTAATCATTTAACAATTAATAATAAATATTTAATGATTAATGATACTTTATCATTAATCATTAATAATACTTAATGATTAATATTTAATAATATTTTTTTTATTCATTAATTAAATTGATTTCTTCATCTTCTGAGTCATTGTCTAATACGAGTAAATCATCATCGCTTCATCTTGAGCTTGATTTGATAATGACAATCTAATATTGATATTTTGAGTTGATAATCCAGTATACACTGGATTATCAACGATCAACACGTCTTACAATATTTTTTTATAATATATTATTGATATATGAATATTATATTAAAAAACTAGCTGTTGCCCGCGACTCCGTCCGCGTGGACTTTAGTTTATAATCATGTTCGACCTGATTCTTTAAATTGATAAAACTTTTTTATTTATGAACTGATTGAAATGAAACAGACACTAAATTTTAAGTGAAGCTCACCACAATACATTAGTGAAAACCGCACACAAATCGGTTAAGCCGTTTCTAAGATTAGCGCGCACAAACGTACAGATAGACAGACAAAAATCCTAACAATCATTGTTTTGGGTTCTATTGCGTTGATAAAGGCCCCCAATAATATTTTTCTCATATATCTTCCATGTACAGACAGCGATCAGTTACATTTTTATTAAATGTATATATATATTGTATATAGATTAGCCTTGCTGGAGTAACGAGTTAAATGTTCACTAGCTCTTGGTCTAGAACCTCCCAACTTAAACATTTTAATCCAATTTATCGGGTTTGAGATGGATATATAATATTTCCTGTTTATTTATTTCTTATTATTCGCTAGTCAAATAACTAAGAGAATCATAAAATAGTACATATTAATAAAATAGATGTAATGTAAATTTGTAAAGGTATATGTTTGGCATAATTAAAAACTATTTCTATATTTGTAAAGAATTTGTTGAATTAAAATTGTTTATTTTACAGGATTTAAAAAGACACAACAGTTTTACAAGTCCGAGTAATATTAAACGGCCACCGGTGGCTAAAAGGGTAGGAAGAGAACGATGCCATAGCTATCACGCTCCAAGTCCCTTGTCCAATTCTTCGAATGCTCGATTGAAGAATACAGGAAGAGTAAGTAACGTATTTTGCGATAGACTTCAAAATATATTTATTGCTCTATATTCACTTTCTATGACCTCGAAACTAAATGTTGTTGCTTTTTAACATATGAACGCGTGCTTATTTGACACAGGTTTGACGTTCTCAAGACGCGTTCCAAGATAAGAAATATATTACTCAAAAGGAAACGTGAATTTAACTCGTAATAAACCAATAAAAAAATAACAACCTATATAAATAATATCTACATGAATTAAATGAACTTCCTATAAAATTATCTATATGCTATCGCTGCATGAAAGCAAGTTTAAAGTCAGTTTAATGTAGTGGCTGTAGGCATTACCAAATATGGAGTTCGCTCGTTTTCCAACCGTCCTCCCTTCAATCCTTAGTAGCTCTCGATTTTATTTTCTATAAATTATTGAGTTATATTCAAATGATTTCATTGCATTTTTTAGTGTAAATATTATAATATCTTCTTATATATAAATGTGAGTTGAGAGTCGTTTCAAGTTTTTGCTAATGTCAAAATATAGGTCATACTAGCAACGTATAGGTTATGATGTGAGATTATTTGGTTAAATACTATTGTTTGTTTTTAAATTGTGTGGTTTGGTTATTGCAGATGTCGTTTAGAGTGGTTCGTAGTTCTAAATTCCGCCACGTTTACGGGCAGCCCTTGAAAAGGGAACAATGTTATGATAATATAAGAGTGTCGAAGAGTTCATGGGACTCTACGTTTTGTGCCGTGAACCCCAAATTTTTGGCTATTATTGTGGAGTCAGCTGGTGGTGGTGCCTTCATAGTCCTGCCACACAATAAGGTGAGTTCATTTTATTTTAAACTTTTTATGTGTCTTTCACATTCTATAAATAACATACAGTTTTGCAATTGGAAGTTATTACTCAGTCGTAGCGAAATCTTGGCGTTATTCAAGTTTGATATTCTGTTATCAAACCTTTAAGTGAATTGATGTAATTTTTTTGTTATTCTTTCATTTACAAAATTATACCACTTGTTATCAAATTATTCATATTCAAAATTGATCTTAGAATATTATTTTATCTATGAGAAATATTCTTCACAAGCATAACAATTCCTTTGTTTTATTATCTCATTATAGGCTTTCTTCTGTACGCAAGTTAAAACATTTATTTAATACAGAAAATGTGGTAATTTCCATTAGTTATTTGTATTGTAATCTCAGACATTACTTGATTATACTCTTACTATTACTCTTACTTCTAACACACCTTAAATATTAATAATTGCTTAAAATTATTTTTCACTTTCTAAAAAGAAATTCCTAGTGGCTTGAGTGATTTTAAACAATGATTAATTAATGTTTATACAGGGTTTATGAGTTACATGATTTATGTTTCACATTATTTATCCATATCCTTCTAAAAATACTGATTTATTATGAAGCATTTAGTTAATTGTACATCTGTATAACACATTTTTTTTTAGGAAATTGAGAATGTTTTTATAGTCTGTACTAACAATGGCTTTCTGCTATAATGTTATGTATATGTTTATATTTATGTGTTATGTTTATTTTATTTTATTTTCAAATTCTTAAGAGTACTATACCAACTTTATAAAGCAACCACTCTTGATTCTCCATTTGTCCAAAGGTTGACTGGTAGAGAATGCCATAAGGTATTGTCCTCCTTTTGTACATTTTGTCTGTGCAATAAATTGTATATATGTATATTAAATAAAAATAATTACAGAACTATTACTCTTTTCACTTGAATTTCAAATACATTTTTTGGCTTAATTAAGATTAATAAGACCTAGATGTACTTTAAAGAATTTTCAGTAATATTACAATATCTAATATTAAGTTCTTGGAATGCATTGAGACTGTATGTGGTGGTTCACTTTGAGGGAGGCCTATTATTATTATTATTGAGGATTAGGGCCTCTGTGAGTCAATAGTCTCATATTGCTGTGAGAATTGCTGATTTATTGTGATTGCTACCTTTCTTATAGTTCCCTGCTAATATTCTGCAGATTATTATTATTATGGTTGTAATAGGCTAAGCGACATATGCTGATGAGCCCAATCTGGCTTTTATCACTTGTGCAGATGCAACACTACGGCCCAACTTCATTTTATGTTCTCTTAATTTTATATCGCAGGATAATTTTAGCAGCAAGTTTTTAAATCTGTTCCAGTTTTAAGGTCTCCCAACTACAGTACAGTATCAAGAAGAGACATCTTATAGCACTTAAAACAAAAGTGAGGTTGATCTTTGCTCATCGTTTTACATCCTTTTCCCTCCCGTTTATATATAGTCAAGTGCCTAAGCTCTGTTAGTTGAAATGTCTGAATCGCCATCAAATCAAACATTCTGTCACTTGGTGGCTTCTCACATTGAATTGCACAGATGCAGAATCTATTTTAACCACACAATGTTAATCACATAAAAGTACAAAATATTAATCATATGAGTTTGTATTCACAGGTCATTGTTTTAAATAACCATTATTATTTATTTCTGATATATCAATTAACTTTCAGTGCTTCTATTTATTTCTTCTTTTTGTCTCCAAAATGTAGTAATTAAAAATATTTAATTATCAAACAACTCTAAATTTTCAATTGTAACTCCACTTAGATCATTCGTAACTTGGATGCCCGCGATACAGATATATCCTACTGCGAAGTTCAACAGAAACTTTGTGTAAACCTTAAGTTAATTTTGATAAATATAAAAGTTTTGTATTTATAAAGTGTCATCTCTTCTCTTCTCTTCTCTATATATATAAAATTCTCGTGTCACAATGTTCGTTCCCGTACTCCTCCGAAACGGCTTGACCGATTCTCATGAAATTTTGTGAGCATATTGAGTAGGTCTGAGAATCGGCCAACATCTATTTTTCATACCCCTTAGTGATAAGGGTTGTCCACCCTTAGCGCCGGGCAGCCACAGCAACGCGTGGCCGGGCACAGCTAGTAATATATAAAAGTGTATCTTGTGTATACTTCAAAGGGCTACATTCACAAAGCGAGTACATTTGTCTTTCATCCTGCTCAGAACAAAATCTGCAGGTTAATGAAGATTTTATTCTGAGACATTAAATAAATGTTTGTTCAGTCTGTGGTACCTCATACATGCTCTAGTGACATTTTTCCTATTTAGAGCAAGTAACTCACAGGATAATTTCTCCTGCATCCCTTTATCTTTATTATGCGATATACTTTTATCCAGCTATATATAACAAAAAAGATATAACATACAAATCCTCAAATGGAGACCACATACTGGATACCCTCTGACTAAGTGGACCAATGATTTAAACATTATAGACTATCATTGGAATGATAATATTTGGTCTATTGATATAAAAAAAGAATCATCCCCAAATTAGTTAAAAAGCAATACCATTGAACACATTCATTCATCACTCACATACATTTTCATCTTGCACTTTATTCTGCCGTGCATAATATATATATACCTATATATAAATTTGTTGTAGGTAATACAACATTTTTCGAGAAAAGTTGCACATGGACCTAGTAAAAAAGAAAAAAGGCCTCTATCTCTCCAATATGTTTGTTTATTCACTCTAATAAACAAAAAATAACTTTACAATGACAAATAGGACACTTTCTAGATTTTTATTATTATTATTTTTTCAAATTAGCCATTTAGACCATATACATATGTCTTTGTAATATACAATACATATCTGAGAAATGGGACCTTACTGTCGATTCTAGTTTCCCAGATATTGTCATTTTATTTATTTAAAATATTTCACTTAGTCATGCAAATGGGGAGCTTAACGCCTGGAGGCATTACCAGTTACCAGCCAACCCTTTGGCTGCACAGAGAACAAAATTTTTTTCGAATCTGTATTTAAAAACAATTAAAAATGATTCATACTGGAGACAGGAGACATATTTTAAAACTGTTTTAGAGATAAAACTTCAAACAAATATTTTAAGTCATTAGTGCAGACAAACCGGCATTTAAAATAGGATTCTAACTGAATGTTCAGTTAATGGAGCTCCTTATATCTGTTACGAGCACATCTTGCTTTGGATATTTGAGATTGCCATTTGCCTCCATTTAGAAAAATTCAAATTGAAATTGATTTTCAATTTAAACTCCATAAATCACCGAGTTATTTGAAAATTGTTTACTATACTAACATATTAAGAGATTTTTTGAAATTATCGTTTTTTTATGTCTTGGATGACTGTTTCATTCTGTAGGTATATCAATATCAGTCTATATCAGTGAGCCACGCCTTTATGTAGACCTCATCCTTAACTACACAATAATTTTTATTTTTGTCCATTAAACTCCTTATTTTATAGTTTATGAATTTCTCTTAATAGTCATAAAGATTTTTTTTTAAACCAATTCCTCCCCTCTAGAATCAATAGGGAGGAAAATCTCTCAGCCCATTTTCAATCTGTTTTCTAAATTTATTCCTAAATTGTCCAAAGGTAGGTGACACATCTAAATGCGTTTCAACGTTCGTAATTCGTGACTGATTTTGGCATATATTGAGGAGGTCTACGGGCAACAGTATCCAAGATCCATGCTCCATTTACCACTGAGTAAACTGTCTGCTGGTCTGTGAACTTCTTTCAATTAAAACATACAAATCAATTGAAAATATTGCTTGAACATAGCAGTAAGAGAACAGCTTAATACCTTCATATGACTATAAATTCCTAGTAATTCAGAACCTGCGGAATTTAATAAAAAATGAATGAGAACAATGAACCAACAGATAGTGTATTGTGCAACTGATATGGCTAACAATGGCTAACAGTCACACAATGACTGGTATCATAATACTTAGCAAAAACTGTTCCTATACACAGGCTGAGAAATGTTTACTTATAGTTAGGTATATCGACACTGGACATTTCAATTGGCCTACGGACAAATCACAACTATTTAGGAGGGGCAGAAACTGTCACCAGATCACCAGTCCTTTCATCGTCCACTGCTCTGGACACATTGTCTTTTGCATGATAGGCAGGTTGATGAGTACACTCATTGACAAGCACCACTATCAATGTCATAAAAAGGGATAACAAAGCCGCTACCACAAACCTGAGGAATTATTCTATATCTAAATGTGTGGAGTCGCCAATTCAATTGGCCAGTGTGTCAATTTAAGGCCATGTAAAATGTAGTGTAAAATTAACAGCACCGCAGTCCGCACAAGGTTTATTATGCCGGAAAATACCTTCAAGGCTTGCTGGTTTAGGGTATTGAGTGTACCAGATAATGGCTTAATTAAGGTTTGAGGTTTAATATGATTTTAAAGGTACCGGAGACCCTCCATCACGTCGGAGGGTTTATAGTCTCCTACGATTCTCCAAGATGTGCGTCGTACTTGCATGGTCTTATCCGCCGCGAAATGTTTTTTTTTTCGGATTGACTAAATTCTTGTGGCCCTAGTGGCCTTTCAAGAGTCACCGGACTTGGCTTGGAAAATGTGGAAACTGAAAACACTATGTATGTTCTCATTCGTCATATACAACTGTAATCTTCCTAAAATCATACTTGTCAGAAATACCAAAAACTGACAAGTGGCCTCTGGCACTGCTTTGTACCAAGATTTACAGTGTTCTATATTTGGCAAGGCCTTGTTAACTTCCCGGCCTTATCCCAATTAATAATTTTGAGTTGGCAATGAACGTTTTGTTTTTCCATTTGCGTCTTTTATACTGAGGTCTAACAATGAACAGAGCAAATCAAATTTTTTCTTGTAATTTCTTAATTTTAACATTTGTCTGGTGTGTCTCTATTTAGCTCTGAACTCTAAATAGGTTTTAATTTTTCTACCGGATATATACAATAAAGAATTAGTCTACAGTCTAGACCGTTTTTCTTACCAAAAATAGGAGGGTGAGTAACCTCTACAGAACCCTGTAATGTGTGAAGAGTACAATGTGTGTCCAAGTGATTGGGAGTATGGACGGATAACCACCCTTGATAAGATAAAATAAAACTAATGCTCTTCTTCGAATTCAGCTAATTTTAATGCAACTAATAAATCGGTCGTTGTTATTATTCGCCTCAATTTCTCACGGCAGTTGTGACTAATAAATTTGGCAACACGCGAAAGTGAATGACGATGACACCCAATAAATTAGCAAGAGCTATAATTAGCTGTATTAGAACACGTTGCACTATTATTAGAGTGATTATTTACAAATTATTTATTTCTATGGGTCGGTAAGTTGTGCAATATTTCGCCAAACAGGCGGAAATTGAGGGCCCGCCCACGCGCGCTCTAAGAAAAGCGCGGCAACTCGCGCCGGTAGCGCGGGAGACCGTGTGCAATTCTCTATGATACTTGATATTATTTACTTTTTTTATTTTTTTATTATCGTAATGATTAAGTGGAAATGTGGAAATATCGTAAGGACTTCGAACAACCACAATGTTGGTTCAAATTTGAGTTCTTGTATGGGAAAGACTGCAGTCTTATACCATTAAGTACTGCACGTATAATAACAAGACAACTGCTTTGCTGTGTAGAAAGTGACCACACCTCAATATCTACACTGACAAGTTTTGGATCTTTTCTATGTCTTCTCGGATTTTGATAATTTGCAAATGCTGACTCCTCCTAGTCATCATATTATTATTTAGGTCACTATGTTGAGATTTGCTGAAGAGTCAAATGTCAAGTGGGTGATGTTCAATTGCTAGTTTGCAATTTAGATTCATTTTGCTTCATCTTATAACACCTATATTTATAATCTTATAAAATCGACCTAATTTTTCATTTATTTTTTAATTACAGCTGTGGTTAACAAATGTTATACTAAGTTCTGTAATATCCCTACAGATGTTGACGAACAGAGGACTTAGTACAAGGTCTTGTTACTACAATTTTAAGGTTATAAAAATAAAAAACTACACCCACACAATTACAATTATGTATAATGATAGTTTATGATTATAAAATAATGTAATCACAATTAGAATCCGTTTATTAATTGCTGTTTGGTGAATAAGGTTTTTTACTGTGTCATCAATCTCTAGATACATTTTTTTAAAGTCAAAATGTCAATATTGTGGTCATCAATTAATGTCCGATGCGACTTCATCACTCAATTGTATTTATGTCAATCAAGTAATAGTGCAGAAGAGAATGCACGCTGAAATCCAACAGCTACTGGGCGCGCTCGACTGCCCAGTTATCCCTCTCTCACAGAAGACTACCTTGAAATGTACTGAATTTCCCACTTTTATCTCATTTCCCTAATGTACGTACCCTGTTTCGGTAGTGAGTGAGATGTGCCAGAGCCCATTCCCATCCTATCCCTCCCCATTTTCCCAACCCTTTCTCCAAATCCATTCCTATATCTCCAAAGGTAGGCAGCGCATCCGGGGTCGTGGAAACGTTTGTCATTTTGGACTAATGTTGGCCATGTATCGCGGATGTCTATGGGCAACAGTATACACTTATCATCAAGTGGACTGTATGCTCGTCTGTCGCCATCGTTCATAAAAAAAAAAAAACTTATTAACCAGTGCAGTCTAGACAGGTATTTTACTACGTAAATCTATGAGTTTAGTTAATAGTTTGATTTTCATTAAATTAAGCTGTTTAAGATTGTCAGATAAGTGATTTCATAATTTGCTGGCTATTTTTTTACATTCCAGGAGTTCTGCTCATATCCTCCCAACAAACTTCGATAGGAATCTGCAAGCACTTAGAGCCATATCTTCCACAAATGTCATAGTTAGTGTTTGTTTAAATTCGCGATGCCACTTATTGTTGCCTTACGTAAACTTTAAATTGTCGTAATGATGTCTGAAGGCGACACTAAATGGGTGATGGTAGACTGGAGAGCTGCAATTTAATGCCTATTTCAATTGCTTCATGTTTAACTAGTAAATGATTCTACAACACTGTTATTTCTGCATTGTTCTCGTCGTCGCGATAAAAAGTGAATCGAACAAAATTAATCGACGAGACAATCTAGTGTTTTAATTGGCTAATGAAAAACAGGGACATTCAATTGGACAAAAATACATGTTAGAACCGGAAAAAAAGAGATATACTGTCCAGGTTTATTTTCAAGGATTCACATTCTTTATTTTGTTTGCGATTCGTAGCGTGCGTTAAGTATCCTGTATACGTTCAAATAATTTGTTAAAATTTATGTGGGCGTACGATGGACGCAAACGTACAATCAAGTAGGTCAAACCTACCTTCAGTTACAGTCTCGCCGTGTAGTATCGTTTCAAAATTTGCGAAATCCGCTTTTGACAGCGTAAATTATGTCGCGTTTCTTTCTGTATTATAGAAATAGAAAAAAATTTAATATGATTGTCAAAAAGCGATTTCCGCGCGTTTTGTAACAGAGTCTTATCAAACAGAGTTTGATAAAAAAATACCTTCAATCAAAATTTCTCTCACTCCAATACCTAGTTTATAAGACAAACGCGCCAAAAAAGCTGTACACTATTATATTTTTTGTCAATTATTTGAATGTTTGCAGAGAGCGTTACGTTGGCATTCGTTATTTTGTTTGCAATAAAGTTTGGTACGTTTCCACTTCTGGAATGAGAAACGGCTAGAAAGCACCAGAGTATAGATACATTACTAAAATATTGGCCATCGGCTAATTCGGAAACACCCGAACGCGTCATCCACGTCTATGAATTGTATACTTTATCAGGAGTTACTTTATTGCATACTTTATCACGAGATACTTTATTGCATAGACGTGGATGACGCGTTCGGGTGTTTCCGAATTAGCCGATGGCCAATGTTTTCGTAATGCATCTGCAACAGCCGGTACGAATGGATTGAAACTGAATACCACCTGTATATGTAGAACTTTTCAATATCTTCTTCAGACTAAGTAATATTTATAATTTAATGACTAATCAATTTTAAGTCCTCCGCTGTCCCAATTGCTGCGCCCCACGGGATCCATAATGGTCTCATAGTTTTTATAGTCCACCAATTTGTAAAACATTATGGAATGCAATGAAGTATTGAGTATTTCATTTAAAGAAATATCGAGATCTTCAGTGATACTGGTTTTTTTTTGGCAAGGAGCTGCCAGTTGCAGAGAATGCTGAGAAAATTTTCGATTCAGCTGCCAAAACGATTTTTATAAGGATAATTTAGGCGCACATTGATAGCACGTGGCATGTCAACTATCTCCAACACATTATCATGATGTTCTAACACATGTTGGCATTGCTCGTGGATGAGTCACGCACTTCTACGAGTATTCTAATGGAACCCGCAACGAGTTCGCTAAAATTAAATCTTTGTCATCGACTATTTTGTGCCCATTCTAAGATATTCCGGGATTTAATTTTGGAAGAAACTTTACGACGATATTTCTACCTATTTTCAATTTTCGGGTCACTGTGGTGTGAAATCCTAAAATCTCTGTGTCCGAGTTTTTCAAAGCTCATAGCCAGTAGGATCTTATTTTTTTATTTTCAAACGTAAAAATTCAGCGATTTGAAAGCGAAGTCAATGTGATCTCTAAAAATAAATCCATAGCTATAGTCGCCCTAGTCTTCTATTCATACACTACATGATGAAACCCCCGACGGTTAAAAAACTAATTGTCTTTGAAATGGTTACAATAAAAACATAAACCAGTCGGCACTCTTCTTGACAATCTGCAATAGTTTAATACAACGTGTCCACCGTCGCGTCATCGCGCGTAACGATGGTTTATCGAATGTAAAAGAAATAAGTGAAGAAGGCAACACCATAGCTCATTCATTATGCTGAATATTTTCCTAAAAGGCAACAGATGAGCATACAGTTCGTCTGATTGTAAGCGGACACTGTGGTCCATAGACATCCGCGATACATGCCAACATCAGTCCAGAATGAGAAACGTGGGCACGCCCCCAGATGCGCTGCCTACCTTTGTAGATTAAGAAACGGATTGTGAGAAATGGTTGCGAAAATAGGGACAGGATGGGATGGGATACGTACATTGGGGAAATACGATAAAGTAGGAAACGCAGTACATTTCAAGGTAGACTTCTGTGAGCGAGAGGTAACGTGGCCAGTCGAGTACGTTTCGGATCCTGTCCTGCAAAGAAACTCCGAGCACTGCTCTCTCCATAGCTCGCTGAGTGACTTTGAACTTATAGATCAGGCCTACCGTTAGAGGCCACGTTTCGGTATCTTACGCCATAACTAGCAGTATTACAGTATATCTATACTAATATAATAAAGAGGTAAAATTGTGTGTTTGTAGGTATGTTGGGGGTAATGTCTGGAACTACTAAACCGATTTCAAAAATTCTTTCACAAATAGGAAGCTACATTATCCGTGTCTAATATAGGCTATATTTTATTTTGAAAAAAAAAAGAACTTATTAACCGAAGCGAAGCGAGGGCGGGTCGCTAGTTATTTATAAGTAGGTATATATTAATATTTGTGTGAAATACTTACCAATCTTTCATCGCTCTTCCTAACGTACTTCTGTGTTCAACCCAAAGGTTGGCTCCTCCAAGCATTCACCTTTATAGGACTAAGTGCAATAAAGTTTATTTATCTAAATAAGAGGACTGTTTGACACTTCAGCGGAAATAAAAACCTTAAAAATCTGGTAATCCTGTTATGAAAGGACGAGCGCTGACAGTTCTGTATTTATCTATTTAAACGGGTCTTAACACGAATGTTTATTTTACTCCTCGTTTCGGTTGGGTTGCACCAACCAGGTAAACATTCGCGTTAAGACCCATTTAAATTGGTAAATATGTGTGAAAAATGCGAAAATCTCAAATGTTATAATAATTCTGTATTTAATTCATTTTATTTATATACAGTTTCTTTCTTAAGTTATAAAAAACTCAAATAAATAGAAAAAAAAGAATGATTTTTACTACATGTTAAACAGTTATGTCAGAGCTCTTCCTATAATTCCCTAACTACTTTGAGTGAAATTTTCATAGACAAAACTAAATATTATTGCGAGAATCTTCGATAATTATTTGCAATGAAAAGAGAAACGGAGAAGTAAGATTTCTATTAATCTTTAATGAACACTTTGCCACTTTCTTTTTCAAAGTACATATAATTTTTTGAAAGTGCATGTGCATACCCCCAAAGAAATATAGTTCAATAAATAACCACTAGATGGCACGGACACGTTTATTTACACGTTATGGTTTGGTTTTTTCAATCCGTGTATTAGGTGAAGCTAGACGTTTTTTATACAATGTGCATATGACCTTAGATTATATTTTTGTCAGTGAGTCCTAAATAACTGTAAAGTTATTAGGCTCATTTATTTACTTTATCTTACGTATTAATATTATTACTTAACCTACCTACATACATGTAGGTATTTTTAATTTAATCTGTATTTGGAAATTTATAAGTTCTCTTTGTCACTTGTCAGCTCACCCTTCGGACGAAGGCCTCTTCCTATGCATACAGTACCTACATGATAAAACTCCCGCGACAGTTAAAAAACTAATTACCTTTGAAAAGGTTAAAATAAAGCCAAACCAGCCGGCACTGTTGTTGACAATCTGCAATACAACGTATCCACCATCGTCGCGCGCAACGAAAGCTCATCAAATGTATAAGAAACAAGTGACGAAGGCAACACCATAAAATATCTCATTATGCTGGGCATTATCCTTGCCCCGCGTGTGTTATTAATATTTTGCTATTATCTGCGTTACATGTCAACATCAGTCAAAAATGGCAAAAGTTGACACCACCGCAGATGCGCTGTCTATCTTACGGAATTAAGAATAAGGATTTGAAAAGAGGATTGGGAAGGAGGGGAATGGGATATATCATATCACCCTGTCCTTCTCGCTTTCCTCAACCCACTGAATGAGGAAAATGAGAGGGGATGGTATGGGATGGGAAAGGAAGGATCTCGAGTTTTGATAACTTTCACTCGTCCAGTCAGACACGCCCAGTCTACTGTAACATACAGCCACGTCCACCCATTTGTACTAGAACTGTTCATCAAACTAAAAATCGACCAAAAATCAGTTGAAACACGATAGTTCTACTGTCAAATTTCAAGGAGTTCCCTTATCCACCTTAGGCTCCGGCATCAGACGCTGACGGTTAAAGTATACGTGTTTAACTATAAGCATAAATAAGCATTCAAACAAATTTATTCAATTTAGAAATTATAATCACATTTGTACACATCAATTTTCTGTTGTTGAAGTTACAACTATTATAAAAACATTGCAACTTTCAACATGGAGTAGCAGCGATCCCTGATGAGTTACAACCACAACACCCATCTTCAAACACGCTCCAAGGTACAATTAATTATTTACAAATAACCGTTTTAAAATCGGTCTAGCCGTTTCGGAGAAAAGTGGGGGGTACACAAACATACATTCTCTTCCCCAAATGCATATACCATCTCCGTTCTGTCGTGGGTAAAAATAGACTGATACATTCCGCTTGCCAAAAACAAAAAGTTCGTAAGGAAATCTGCATGCTAAAGAATAAAAAAATTGCAGGCATGTGCTATTGTGCTATTGTACTCGGTGAAGAGTACCTTTATGTAAAACATATTTTGATGGTGTGCTTTAGAGTGATATGTTAGTGCAAGTAAGATAGATTCAAATAATCTGGATATAATCTCCTTCCATGCATGGTCCTGCATAATTCTGCCTGAACAACTCGTTCTTTCCGAGAATAAATCGGAATAAAACTTTAAAGAATAATCTTCCCAGCACTTCTGTGTGGATTCTTTTTAGCGTGCACTTTGTAGTTATCGGAATAGCAACGTAATAGTATGTAAAGTGTATCAAAATGCACCGATAATAAAGTGTATCTGGCAATATGCCATCAGCTCGCACGCCGTGAGATCGCCGTAAACAATGCGTGACACAATTCGCGGCGAATGTTTGATCAAATACCACTGAAATGAGAATGAGAGAACCGAATCTGCACAATGATTCTTGACCTGTGGCACAACGCGTGAGGTGCGAATGTCGGAAAGTACGCGACGGAAACTTCAGCGGCTATTGTCGTGTAGCGTAAACGTGCTTACAAATCCATTTATGTCTATCGTCTCATCTGATCAGGGGGTTTACTCTGAAATAACAAAGTTTTGGCCGATATTTCGTGCGATTCCTACAACGAAAACGTTCACATCGATATATCGGCCCGAACGACGTTCATTTGATATTTGAAATTACCCCGATCCCACGAGACAACGATTGAAATATAGTTTTTGACAAGAAATACTTCGGGATCAAACGTCAAATTTCCCGATAACAATAGCACACCTTTTAAATAATCGCAGATGCGCGATATATAGAGCTCCGATCAAAGTAATGTTAGAGTCGGGTTACAGCACTTCGTTCGTTCGAACTTCGGTCGGTCCAGAAACTTCGGAGGTGTAAAATCACGAGGTAAAATCAAATTCGGTCAAATCAGATGTAAACTCCCAGGCGCAAGCAAATGTTTTGAAAGCGACTATATATTTTCATTTGGATAATCGACAAAAAAAGCCTTAGTCTCCATATTTTGATGGTCTCTTAACATTGACATGATTTATATTTAATATATATTTATTTAAGGGTTATCTACTAAATATATACAGCACATGGTTATTACATTCAAAGCATCATTTTGTACATGCATTTTAATTACAGATATTCCAACATTCTCATACAGACGTATATACAAATAAAGGATATCTTATAAATTAAACATGGTATCTTGACTTAAAAAGAAATAAATATTAGATCACATACGGCAGTCATGGATTCTAATGAAAAAAGAATAAAATATAATGAATATTGCTCTTTATTCCTTGGCCAGCAGTCTCTGGTGAGGATAGCTATGCTGATCGCCAACTCCGTTAGAATATGGCACCAGAAAGAAGATCGAAGTATAGTATCGACCGATAAATTCGAGCTTCTTTAGGCACCTTATAAAACACTTATCACCTGAGGCGCCTGATCTATAACTAGGAGACTAGGACTCTGTTTAGGGACGGACAAGACGTTTACCACGGGGACTAGGACCTGTTCAGGGACGGACAATACATTTACCATAAGACTAGTCGGACGAAGTCTTAAAAATTTAGCTTCTTTGAAATACTTTGTTGTTTATTTATTTCTATTGTCTATTATTTGGCTTGTCAACTCACCAGGTATTTTTAAAAGACCTTTACGCTACTCACAATTGTATAACTTAATTAATGAACAATACTCTTATTTTTTACGAATACATAATGTAACGTATCCGAACAAAGGGACTTTTTTTTATATGGACGAAGGCGACAGACGAGCATACAGTCCACCTGATGGTATGTGGATATTGTAGCCCATAGACATCCGTGATACATGCCAACATTAGTCCAAAATGACAAACGTTGGCACGCCCCCGGATGCGCTGCCTACCTTTGGAGATATAGGAATGGATTTGGAGAAAGGGTTGGGGAAATGGGGAGGGATAGGATGGGAATATCAGTATTATCAGGAAATATCAGTGGGAACTTTATTATCAGTAAGAAGTTATTCGTTTTGGTCAAGATTATTTAGCTTAAAATTTCATCGTTTCATTAAGGACTCCCAAGGCGTTAAAAAAATTAAACGGTCACGATACTGCAAAATAAACTCGTCATCGCAAAATCTCTGTGGGGGTTCATACTTTATATTCTTCGCTGGTTAGGCAAGCGTGACCCACATAACTAAACGAGCTAATTATTCGTCTGCCCGTTGCCGCCAAACTACCGCTAATTGCATGTTTGTATAATTCCTAACGCCAATGATTACTTTCACCAAGAAATGCGATGAAAAGATCTGTTAAAATTATTGGAAGTTTTGCAAGCTCGGAGACTGTTTTCTGTTTTTTTTTCTGTCTGAGGCAACGATTTAAAGTTTTTAGGGAAATTCTTTTGGGTTCGGGTCTATGTCTCGGTTATGTTCGTAGATTAGCTAAATCGGTTCTGTTATACCAAAATTATGACGGTGTAAAAAATTTTAATTCCGAAATAATTCACATTATTTGGGAATTAACTACTTATATATTTTTGGATGGGGCTCGTAAAGAAGTAAGGAAGTAAAAGTAAAGTCGAGTTATCGCTGTGCGATATTCGACGCTGATTTAAGCATTTTTAAAGATTTTTTTCCTAAAATGTACGGAAAATATTCAAATATTCAAATCTAACTGGCGTTTGCCATATTCTTTGTCTAGTATTCGATACTAGTACATGGCGGGAATAAATTAACAAGTCGAGGTTTTTAGCAATAAACGAAATTTTTCAAGGAAAAATTTCAAAAGTTCAGTGTTTATATTTTCGCTTTTAATACATATTTAGATATCAAATTTAAAAGCTATAAAGTATGTATAATTTTTTTAGTGTCTGCCGCGTGGTGTCGGCTGCATATAGAATACCACGACCCCCACCCCTCCTCTTCCCGTGGGTGTCGTAAAATAATTAGGTAGTTACTCGTTACGCGAAATTAGGTTTGTTTTCGTCACTTGAATAAATCGCATAGGGTAACTTTCGTCCCGCACGTAATCTATACATACATATAAATAAAAATTAAATGCTGTTCGTCGGTAAGCGCATCACTTGAGAAAGGCGGCAACGATTTGGCTATTTTTTTTTAAAATGTTCGTAATATTCCGATTAAAGTATTTAGGGTAAAAAAAATTGGAAAAGTTGCCCGGAAAATTGGAAAATTCAGGAAAAACTGAAAGTGCTTTTTTGTATGGGATTTTTGTACGAACTCATTGGAATTATTGTATTATTGAAATTTAGATAGGACGTCTCGACAGACGTCATAGAGCCGACGCTCAGCTAGTTAGATATAATAATAACTCTTTACTTACATAGAACCTCTTCTGTATATAATTACGTGCGTGATGAAAGCTACCTGAATTCCTCAGCGATTTATTCGTTTCAAAAGATGTAACGAAAGCTACCTTAATTCTTCAAGAATTAGTAAACTTTCTAGGCGTTATAAAACATACTTAATTTCGCGTGACAAATAACTACCTAATTCTCGTAAAAGGCGTCTAAGGGATAACAAAATGGCTACCACAGGCCCTGAGGAACTACACCGGCTCTAAAAGAGTGGTCTCGCCAACCCGCTTGGTCAGTGTGGCGTTTTAAGATCATACATTCCTCATGCACAATGAGGCCCATGTCCTGCAGTGGATACTTAAAGGCCTGGTTGCATTGCATTGCAGTGTCGATCCAAAATGACACAATTTGCTACAACTTCTTATTAAACTTTTATATATCTCGAATTACCAAGTTATTCCCACCGTGCAAGGTTATAAACGGATAGAAATATATATTATAAACAGTAACGTATCTAATAATGCAAATATAATGTTTCCAGGTGGGTCGTATACCAGCTGATCATCCACTGGTGGGCGGTCACAAGGGTCCCGTGCTCGACATCGCGTGGTGCCCGCATAATGATAACGTCATTGCGAGCGGCTCCGAAGACTGCGTTGTTAAGGTACGTTCGCATAGTACTTTTAAATCTCTCAGGTACCTTAGGATCGCCTAAAAATTTTATAAGTGTGGGGCCGTTCAAGTATTACGTAAGCACGGGGGGGGTCTTTGCTTTGCTTATTTTTGATGACATGGGGGACGGGGGGGGGTCTGAATGGCGATTACGTCAGCAATATTTATTTATTTACTTTCGTATTTTTTTTGGCAAAATTTAGTAGATTCTGATAAAATGAGAAACTTGAACGGATTTTGTAAAAATTATACCAATGCTTACGTTAGCATGGGGGGGGGGGTAAGAGCTTTGCTTACTTTCGATGACAGGGAGGGGGGAAGGGGGGGGGGGTTAAAAATGACTAAAATTCTGCTTACGTAATACTTGAACGGCCCTTGTTAGGATTTGTTTCCATGGAGAAAAACAGACCGGAGAAGATATCCATCAGTATCCAGTTGTATGTTTGATTTGTTCCTAACAAATTAATTCATAAAATTTTAACAACGTACCGTCTAAAAATAAATGTTTTGTTTCTGTTTTCGTTTTAATATTCCTTTGACAACTCAATTTTCTCATCCATTGTCTCCAGGTGTGGCAGGTTCCGGACGGTGGACTCTCCCGCACGTTAACAGACCCTGTGGTGGATCTAGTATATCATCAAAGGCGTGTGGGGCTGGTACTTTGGCATCCCACCGCGCAGAACGTACTTCTCACTGCCGGATCTGATAACCAGGTTGGTTGGACACATCTTCTTTATGAGTAGAAAGTAAACAAACCTGGCAGTAAGTGGCAGTGTCGCTCATGGATGCCAGGAACACATGCCAACATTTATCAAATATGGCGCAAGTTGGCACATTGCAACTCCTTGGTTTTAAATTTTTAGAGAGTCAGGATTAAGAGAAAAGGTTAGGAAAGATGAGGATTGAGGAATATAGAGTTTAAGGGCAGAGACTTCGATCGGGTGAACTTTTGATTCCCGTGGAAAATCTATTATGGATCTGGATAAAAAGTACTCTAAATGTTAACCCATCATTCATCAAACTCCGTTCAGTAGTTATTGCGTGATGCGCGTTCAGATAGACAGACAAAAATTCTAAAAGTTCTTGTTTTGGCTCTATATTGTTTGTATTTACTACAGCAATTTTTTTCTTTCAAAAAATACTTCATGTATTATTTTATTTTTTTTATTTATAAAAAGATGGTGGCAAACGAGCATACAGTCCACCTGGTGGTAAGTGGATACTGACGCCCATAGACATCCGCGATACATGCCAACATTAGTCCAAAATGACAAACTTTGACACGCCCCCGGATGGCGCTGCCTACCTTTGTTGATGAAAGAATGAATTTGGAGAAAGGATTGGGGACGTGGGAAGGGATAGGATGGGAATGGGCTCTGGCATATCTCACTCACTACCGAAACACGTATATACATTGGGGAATATGATAAAGTGGGAAATGCAGTACATTTCAAGGTAGTATTCTGTGAGAGAAGGGTTACGAGGCCAGTCGAGTGCGCCCAGCGGCTGTTGGATTGCAGCGTGCTCTCTCTCCTGTATGATGTATGGATACTTCATGTCGAATCTGGTACCATTTTATTATATGTATAGGTGAGAATCGCACCGACTCCCGAAACAATATATAATACATTTTACTATATATAGTAATATTGGTTGTATTTGATGGGTAACACCAGATCGCGATCTGGAACGTGGGCACAGGCGAGGTGCTGATCAGTCTGGACTGCCACCCCGACCTCATCTACTCCGCCTGCTGGAACTGGACTGGCTCCAAGCTGCTCACCACCTGCAGGGACAAGAAGATCAGGTAATTACAGCACCATCGACACATTTTTTTATAGAAATAAGGCAGCAGATGGGTATACAGTCCATCTGGTGGTAAGTGAATAATGTCGCCCATGAACACCCGTGGTGCATGTCAATATCAGTCCAGAACGGCAAATGTTAGCACACCGGATGCACTGCCTACATTTGGAGATATAGGAATGGAGTTGGATCTCCCTCACTACCGAAACACGTACGTACATTGGGGAAATAGGATAAAGTGGGAAATGCAGTACATTTCTAGATAGTCTTCTGTGAGAGAGGGGTATCGTGGCCAGTCGAGCGCGCCCAGCGGCTGTTGGATTGCAGCGTGCATTCTCCTGTTGTTGTTTTAGGTGTGCGATATTATCTTAACACGAGTATGTACACTACCCCCGTTATTACCTCAGTCAACGACTCCATTCCTCAAGGTTGTCTGGAAGAGATTGCCGCCTGGTTGTATTCTCCTCCTATAAAATTATTCCTTAATTTTGTCGTGGTGTAACAGTTATACAATAAAGAGTTTTATCTAACTTGATTATACCGTTCTGATAAATGAAATATCGACGGCCCCTACGTAAATCATCGAAAGTGATTTTTGCCACTTACCACCGGAGTGTTTTAAAGTTTGCTTATGGTACTTACTACTCAGGAAATGTTTTTTTTTTTTTTATATATACTAGCGGGCGGACGAGCAAGCGGTCCCACGTGATGGTAAGTGTTACCGCCGCCCGTGGACACCTGCAACACCAGGGGGTTTGTTGTTTTCGATGTTTTACCAATCAAAGTTCTGCCTTATACAAGGTTTTGACTTTATTTCTTTAGCGGGATGTCAAATATAGATCTATAGAAGCCGATTTAACGATTAAAAAAAATCGACAATTTCAAGTTTCGATGATTTCGACGTAGGCGCCGTCCATT
Source organism: Sesia bembeciformis (assembly GCA_943735995.1). Classification (NCBI taxonomy): domain Eukaryota; kingdom Metazoa; phylum Arthropoda; class Insecta; order Lepidoptera; family Sesiidae; genus Sesia; species Sesia bembeciformis. Next base: position 1,007,236 of record OX031045.1, on the reverse strand, counting down.
TGTGAATCTCTTTTACTATTGTTATTATTAAAATGTATTAATTGGATTTAAATTGTTATTACTTTTGTTCTTCATACTAATATTATAAAGAGGAAAGATTTGTATTTTTGTATGTTTGTAACGAATAAACTCAAAAACTACTGGAGCGATTTCAAAGATTCTTTCACCATTAGAATGCTACATTATCCCTGAGTAACATAGGCTATATTTATTACTAGAAAAAATCTTATTAACCGAAGCGAAGCGAGGGCGGGTCGCTAGTGTTTAATATAGATTTTTGCAAAATAAGTGATTTAGTTTGACAATAAATGTTTGTTACAGGATAATAGATCCGCGCAAAGGCGAGGTGGAGGCTGAAGCGATAGCTCACGAGGGCAGCAAGGCTTCACGGGCGATTTTCCTTAAACATGGACTCGTATTTACTACCGGGTAACTGTTAAATGTACCGTGTGATGTTGGCCGGCTATAGTATAGCACCACTCTTATCTCTTGCCGTGGGTGTCGTAAAAGGCAACTAAGGGAGAACAAAGCCGTTACCACAAGCGCTGAGGAACTACATCATCTATAGAAGAGTGGACTCTGCAATCCGCTTGGCAGTGTGCGCAATCCCATGTCCAGCAGTGGATACTGTTGCATTGCATTGCAAATGTTAATGGCTTTATCAAATTTAGGCCGAAGGTACACCGATGGCCAGAATAGGAATGATGCGTCAAGAAACAAGGAATCCCACTGATGCTTCCGTCAAAGAACGCGGAGTCAAGCAGATGGAATGCCATGGTGTACGAATGCTAGCGGTGGAATTAGTCGTGTAGGCTAGGTACTGACCAACTAAAAAAAGGAAAGAAGTGAGTTTGTTCCAATAGCGTATATTACCCGAAACGTGGCAGTAGCGGCGGCGGCCTCGGAGGAAGGGCGTCGCCAGCCCAGAGCGGTGGCGGCGTCCGACCGCTGCGACGCAAACCAAGAGCGGCGGCGTCAGTGGTGCGTGGTGATGACTGGCGACAAGAGCGACGCGGACGTAGTTCGCAACCGAGTTCTTTATTTTACGCGGCGGCCCTGATGATATCCTGGGGTTGCTCGGCGCTTTTGACGTAGCTGGCAGTTCTCTCGACCCAACCGACGTCTGTCTCCAGAGTTCACGAATCTTCTCCATTATATAGGCGGTCGGCGAAATTCGGACCGCTTGATTGTCAAATTCAAAGTTGTGACGTCAGACGGAATACGACAGTTCTTATATTCAAATTTTGAGATTTCTTTTCATAATTTGTAGATCTTTAGGGCGGTTGTTTTCGGCCAGTGTTAATTTATTTATTTATGACATAGATTATAAAGGGTGCGCTATTGGAACAAATGTTACAATTTACGACGTGCTTGATAATTAGGAATGTAATTAAAATCTAATATTAAATATCAGTCTAAAATGTACCAATAAGGTACAGGCGCCACCCAGTAATGACGAGAGGATTTTGGGCCATGGCCACCAGACGGGCCCAGTACCGATTTTTGTTTTGTTTTTTTCTCTTAGCCATTAGATGAAACGTCTTTCTTCTGTCACTTTCTTTATATAAAAATGTGATTTATCCATTGATAAAAGAACTCTATTTTTACAGCTCTAACCCAATGGTTTTATAAATATAAAATAACACTAGTTTCATAACTCTAGCCATTGATTTTACCATTAGATTCACAATTCAAACCATTGATAAAATACCATTTGATTCACAGTTTTAACCATCGGTAAAAGAATACCAATTTCACAGCTCTAATTGTTGAAGAACTTTATTTTCACAGCTCTAACCCTTGTTCGATAATCCTAGGTGCGAATACTTTATTCAATACCAGGTCAAGAGGAATTCGAATCATAAGTTCTCCAGACAACTTTACATGGCGCATATCTTATATCATCAATGGACTGTGTGTCTTGTGTCCTTTTATCAATGGTTGGAGGTCTACGTGTTCTTCTATCAATGTTTTGATCGTATGCAGGTTCAGTCGCATGTCGGAGCGTCAGTACACGCTGCGCACGCCCGACGCGCTCAACGAGCCCATCGTGACGGTGGAGATCGACACGAGCAACGGCGTCATGTTCCCGCTGTACGACCCCGACACCAACCTCATATACCTCTGCGGCAAGGGCGACTCCGTCATCAGGTACTTCGAGGTGAGGACATTTAGTGAGCTGAAAGATGTACTTAGGGCGAACGATACGATAGTGTCTTCAAAAGTAAGGAATGTGTTCACACCTGGACTGTTCAAAATTAATAAAATTGTGGATATACAGGGTGAATGTTTTATGGTTTTAGAGCCATGACGTAATTATAGTGCTTAAAATATAGCTTGATACCCCGTGAGCAGCGGCGGGGCGAGACCTAAATTTGATGTGGGCGAAATTTAAAAAAATACTGTATTTCTCATTTTCACACATTATAATCAGGAACACACAAAAAATGTTTTTCAAAATCATCCAAAAAAATCCAAATACTGTTGTTTTTGGCTCTGAATGATTCGTGCTTTATATTGCAATCACTTGTTACGCGGCAGTCACTTCGTCCAGACACGGCGCTCTTACAATTTTTATTTTGTATAGTTTTAATTTTAATAGGTATTTTTTTTAATTTGACCTTCTGCATTGGTATTAATCCTTAATAATAAAGGGCTCTAAAACCATTAAAATTTCAACTGTGAACATCATATCTTCATATCCATATATTTTGTTATTTGAGGGGGAGAGTGCACGCTGCAATCCAACAGCCGCTGGGCGCGCTACACCTCTACACATTACCCCTCTCTCACAGAATACTACCTTGAAATGTACTGAATTTCCCATTTTATCGTATTTCCCCAATGTACGTACGTGTTTCGGTAGTGAGTGAGATGTGCCAGAGCCCATTCCAATCCCATCCTATCGCTCCCCATTTTCTCAACCTTTTCTCCAAATCCATTCCTATATCTCCAAAGGTAGACGGCGCATCCGGGGGCGTGCCAACGTTTGTCATTTTGGACTAATGTTGGCATGTATCGCGGATGTCTATGGGCGACAGTATCCACTTACCATCAGGTGGACTGTATGCTCGTCTGTCGCCTTCGTACATAAAAAAATAAAAAATAAAAATTTGTTACAATCAATATGAAAAAAAAAAACAGGCACACGATATTTTTGCTGCTTTATATTTAGTTTATGATTTATTTTTTCAAATAAGGTGTAAGATATTTATTTTTAAAAGTTTCCATTAAAACCGTTTTTTTATTATTATAACATCTGTGGAAAATAATTGGTTAGAATATATTTTTTGTTATGTCAACACAAAAAGGCTGGGTTCCGATGTTTTGGCTGTCAAGAAAAAAGGAGGGATGGCATGGTGCGAAATAAGATTATGAAATAGGAAATGATGTGATTCTGTGTGCAGACCGTTTGTAGCTAATTTGTATTGGAAGCTAGGATATACGAATTTGAAAGCGGGATTGTGAATCACCGGATTCCTGCGTTCTACACAGGCAAGGACTTGACACTATTCCTGTGCTAAAGTTTTGAAACCACGTCATCGATCGTAGTCATTCAAAACTATTATTTGTATATGTTTGTATCCACATTTGTGTCTTTGCAGGTGACACCTGAACCGCCGTTTGTTCATTACATCAACACCTTCCAAACACCAGACCCACAGAGAGGTAGGCACCGGTTTTAATAAATAACCTTTTTTGCTGTTTCTATACAACTTACGTAAATTGATATTTGATGCTTCAAACTGAAAATATATGATTGTATTACAACATTATTTTTGCGGTTCTCATCACGTGGCTGTCTTTTCAATAAGTGGCTAACGAACAGCAAACAGTTCCAACGGTTGGTAGTCTAATAATTGCATCCCATAGAGACAGAACAAGATTTCAGGCTCATATCGGTGGTATGAAAATTACATTTTTAAAATTAGTAATTTTTAAATTAGGTTTAAATATTAAATAATTATTAGGTTAAATTATTATTATTAATTAATTTTAAATTTCTTTTTAAAATTAGGTGGTATAAAAATTAGATTAGTTGAAATTCAGACCGGTAAGTAGTGTTATTAAAACAAACGCTTGAGCGCTCGAGCGCTGGCGCGCTATGTTATGCTATCGAACCTTAACCGTTTTAGTCTCCAGCTTTTAACTACAAGACCATCGAAAATAAAAAAAATCGACTAGATTTTTTTTTTTATAATAATATTTTTTTAATGTAACTGAATATCATTTACATTTGTCCTTATTTAACTAATGAATGTAAGATACAATTACAGTTAGGTACGTAAACATTAACAGATAATAATACAAAATCAATGTGAGTTTGTGTCAATTTTGCCAGGTGTCGGCATGATGCCGAAGCGCGGCTGCGACGTGGCCACTTGTGAGATTGCCAAATTCTACCGGCTCAATAACTCCGGATTGTGTCAGGTGAAATTTTTTATACACTTCTACACATCATTTATTTGCAATGCCAAATGCTCATCGCATTTGCCAGAATTGTTAATTAATTTACACGCTACGTAGTTGATACCTACTTACGCGTACTTACTAACGCTGGGGCCACACTAACGTTAGTGTTTAACGTCCATCATCGCAATATTTGAACCGGGAAAATATCGCATTAAACTACGCGTGAAATTGACTTGGCCACACTTGCATTTAGCGTCCTGCAATTATCGCGCTAATTTAACATTATTTTCAAGATGGAGGTTGAAGCTGCTACGTTGTTGTACTATACGAGTGTATTTTTTTTTAAATTTATTATATTATTCCTGGAGCAGACAAAAACCAAGACCTAAAAGAAGGTGGTGGATGATAAAAGTGCACAGAACACGCACACGCTGAGTTTTTACTTTTATCTTCAATCTGAAGTGAAACACGTCCGTTCCTGGCGCGTCCACGATGCACAATGACAAACGCTAGTGTAGCTACAACGCGCATTAAATAACGCGCTAAATCCCTTTGATGTGGCAGAAAAGACCGCCACCCAAACCATCGCCTGACGTCATTAATAATGACGTTAATAAATTAGCGCGCTAATGCTTCGCCACACCTGTGTTTAGTGTCAATTATCGCGATAATTAACGGCATTAGACCGTACTGTGGCCCCAGTATAACAGAAGCGGGCGCGTTCAAAGGTCGAAGACCTGAGCGAGCGAGTGTGGATAGTGTTATGCACATGCGAGTAAATTCATCACAAATTATTTTTAATGTAATAAAAAAGTAATTGATATACAATGTTTAACTTTTAGTTAGATATTTTAATAGTTTTACTGTATTGATTGAAATTTTTAATAAATATCCTTACATATCCATTTTTACCATTGCATTTTTCCCTTAGACAATTTCTCTCAAATAATACCCCAATACATATCCCAGGTGGTATCAATGACAGTGCCGCGTAAATCGGAACTGTTCCAAGAGGACTTGTATCCCGACACCCTCAGTGATGAAGCCAGCCTCACAGCTGACGAGTGGATAGGTGGGGAGGACGCTGAGCCCTGCACTATGTCGCTTAAGGTAGGGAAGGGATGAGAAGGTAACTAGAAGAATATTTACCAATGACATTATACAACGTGCCACTGAAATAACGTTTTTGAAATCGTTTTAAGGAATTAATATATTTAAAGTTACAAACATAGTTTTGTTGTACAGTCTAACACGTTCGTAGTGCTCATTACCCGGACCGTGTGTCGGAGTCGCGCGACGCGCGTAGAATATACGATAAACTAGAATTGTACAATAAATCATGAAAAAAAACTTATTCTAAAAATTGGTAAAATCAATTCTACTCTCGATACTGAATCACATATTTTCAGTCTGCGTTATTTCAGTGACACGATGTATTTACCCCTAAATCATGTAGCTAATGATTAAGCTCTCTTGTCATCCCTATATCATGTATCAAGAGGGGAGGATGAAAGATGAAAGGAAGCGGGGGGACGACAACAACGTCTTGTTCATACAAACGTATTCCCTGATTTCTCCCTGAAATATGGCGAGAGAAATTTTATTTTTTAAGATTTCTACCGTGAGCATGATTTTATTGATTAGTTGTTCCTTACAGGAGTTGGACCCCCCAAAAATAAAAAATAAAATGCCCCATTAAAACGCTGCAAAAAGAAGCCCTGTGTGCAAATTTCACAAGTCTTATTTAAAACTAGCTGTGCCCATGACTTCGTACGCGTGGAATTTTAGTTTTTAAACTCTAACTTGTGATATCATTTCTTCCCGTCAGCCGATTTCGATGATACCTATTCGAAGCGCCAAGCTAAGCTCAATTAACCCGTGGAAACCCCATGAAAATCCGTTCCGTAGTTTTGGAGATTAGCGTGTTCGAACAGACAGATAGACAAAAATTTTCAAAATTGTCTTTTCGTATTCTGATACTCTTCCTTCATCGCCCCCAATCAGTTTTTGGTAAATATATTCAATGTACAGACACGCTGGTTCTACAGTTTTATTAAATGTATAGATAGCAAAACGTACCGACACTGTTTTTTAGTGCAAATCAGAAAAAAAATTGAAATTGATCCATTTTCGGAGGAGGAGACATGGGGAATATGAATCCTTGATTTTCTCGAATTATAATTTATTATAAGTGTTATCAGCTCGATGTACAAGTGTCCTTTTCTCTCTAAAGTAGTTGCATCGCTCGCTGCCGAGACACCCAAATTATAAAATTACCCATTTTTGAATCCGCTTTCGCTTACCCTGTCCACACAATGATCCGCCAATCATGTAGTACCATCCCTAAGTCATTATTACGTCTACATGATCTAGTTTCTAACTAAATCAGTTTAGTGACATCCTTAGAACTACTCCCTAGATTGGGAACTTTGTATATTTGCACATATTTGTTTGTTCAACGGTTGTTGATGTCATTGGCATGGCTTTTGTGATTCCCAATAGGGTACTTGACCGTTTTCGATATGTTTTATGACTTATTTGACAATTAAAGAAAATCAACGCATAATTTTCCAAATTTACTAGATATCTTTCTAAATATGAGCTTGAAAATATTTGAGGTTATAACTATAGATCGGATATTCGGGTGCATATTTGCCTAAAGTTGAGGTGTTGGATAAGTATGGAGTGCACTTTTGTATGGCGAATGTCGCAATCCCGGGATCGACAAATTTTATGTTCCGACTATAGAATACGATCCATATAACTAAAATTGTAAAGTTAATCCCTAAGACCCCCAGAACTGCATTCCTACAAATTGCCATTAGAACTAAGAATTTGAGTCCAAATCCGAAGTTTATGTCTTCAATAGTGCCTTAGATCCTATCGACGCTGTCCTGGTCACCATCAGACCTTCAAAACTGCTTTGGAGTTTCATAAATAAGCATCCTATTAATTGTGAAATCGCGAGATTTCGGATTTCAAATAAATTATTTTAAGAAGCCGCTTCCGTACCTTGTAGATAAATATGCACCCGAATATCCGATCTCTAGTTATAACGTATGGGTGATTTTAGTTATCTTTCTTACTCGTGGGAGGTCGTTACAGAAATGACGTCATTTTTCAATATGGCGGTCGTTTGCTGACTTGTAAAGTCCAAATTCTTTACCCCAGTCATCGTTCAAGATAATTAAGTTTCGTGGATTTACTTCATGGATTACTAGAAGTTTTTTAAATTATATCAATATTACCCCCCCCCTCCCTCCTTGCTATTCACAGAGAAGTTTCGAGCCATAATCTACCATGCGGGCCCACTGCCGTTTGTTAGGTATTAAGCGTGCCCCAGACATTTATGTTTTTTTAACAGTCAAGTACTCTAATGATTCTAGTTGTGTTTTGAATTGTACAAATCGTAATTAAATAATTATAAAAACTTCAAAAACGAGATGGTAAGTTGCAATATAATTTTGTGGGATAAAATATACTTTGACCAGTGTGGCTTACCAAAAGATTTAATATAACCACTCTTAATACATTAAAACAATAATTTTAAGATAAACTAAATTAAAATGATGTTGATGGTTCATTATAGAGGCCGTTCTTTTACCCAGTGTAAAGTTATGTACACTCTTAAAGTAGGTATTTCAATTACCTTACCATGGTCTTGCAAAAATTACCTTGGTACAAAAACGTCTCTATAAGGAACTGGATATATCGGGATTTTTTAAATCAACGGTCATTTTTTAAAGGGATGGTAATTTATGCTCATAATAAGCTTCTTTTTTAATACTATTGAAAATTACCGCTCGATATTCGCGCAGATTGCCGCTCGTAATCTTCGTTGCGCCATTTACAACCGTTTGTTAAAGAGACTAGAGTTCAATTTAAATTGACAACGCTTTGCCATCAAATGTTCGAAATGAGCAAAGAAATTCGAAGACAAAGTGATAGGCGTCGTAGGTATTTTTGTATTTCAAAATGTTTGGAGTTTTTTTTTTTTGATGTTTAGTTATTGTTTCTAAACCGCCCCTTATAAAGATGGTCGTTGATTTATAAAGACTTAAGCCCGGTTTACACTGGTAGTATTAGTAGTAGAGTACAGAGGTAGTTCGTACTATTCCATTACTAGTAACCACTTTAAGATAGGCCGTAGGCTGTGCAACGAACTACCTCAAGAGGTCTTTCCATTAAGCTACGATATGGGATTCTTCAAGAGAGCTGTGAATAGGATTTTTCAAGGTCGGCGGCGCGCCCGCATACCCCCTGGTGTTGCAGGTGTCCACGGGCGGCGGTAACACTTACCATCACGTGGGACCGCTTGCTCGTCCGCCCGCTAGTATATAAAAAAAAAAGATAGTTGAAGTAGAGTATTAAATACAGTGTTCGGTAGAGTAAAGTGGATAGCACATGTGGAATACTGCACTGTAGCCTCGTGTAGACGGTTACTCTACCAGCAATGCTAGAGTGTAGTGATTTGGATAAAAAGTATGCTAGTGTCCTCTACTGCTAACACTACCAATGTAAACCAGCCCTTAAGGCTCTAAACGTATCCAAGGTACGGCCGCGTCTTGTTATAAAACAGCGCGAACGGGAACAAGAACAGCGCGCGGAGTCGTGGCATGTATAAACGAATCACATAAACCGCCTTACGATTTATCATTTGTTATATAGATTGTTATAAAACGTGACGGCACGCGAAAGCTTTAATATCCAAGGGGCAAGTTTACGTGATTCAATACATATAACTGTCTCGTCAACACAACACTGTAACGTGTGTGTATGAGCGAGACAACATTTATTGTGTGTTTTAGCCTTGTCTCGATGGATCTTGTTGGCTTCTCTTTTTAACAATGACTATTTTTTTAACAATGTTTTGATGTGTGTTTTGTGTGCTAACCGTGAGTTTGAAATCGTGGTACTAATTTTTTATGTGAATAAAATTTTGTAATACTATATTAAATGGGGACAATTTAGAAAAAAATATATTATGTTCGACACAAATTTAGCTTTTTCGCATATTTATTTATTTATTTTCGCTTATAAAGTTTTTAAAACGTGGGTAGCTTTACATCTTAGTACGTTTACACATTGGCCATTTGACAATGCGATGTAGCAACGCAAATCAATTACTCTATAAGCGTTTTCAACAGCGTCACTAAATCGCGTTGACGGCTGTGATTTACCATACAAAGAGTGATACAATGAAATCAACGAGACATGAGCTTTGCGTTTGTGTGAGTGCATACCGATAGTGTACAGTGCGAACCATAACGACAATCGCATTGGACAATTCGACACCCACTCACACAGATGCAAAACTCATGTCTCGTTGCTACAATCGGATTGGACAATTCGACACCCACACACAGATGCAAAACTCATGTCTCGTTGCGACAATCGGATTGGACAATCGCTGCCAGGGGGCCGCTGTCATTGTATTTTTCGAATATTTGGGTTAAATGATGCTGTTATTTCATTTAACTATTGTACTAATTGCTATATATTTTATACAACTATTTTAATAATATTCCATATTTTTCTATTTCTAAACTTTTATTTCTATTTTAATAATTTATATATATTCTTTTAAAATTAAATCGAAAGAGATAAAGCGGTAGCTACACTGCTTACTACTATTGTGGGAGCGTACTTACAGTTCCATTATAGAAGTCTGATATAATAAATATGTAAGCGCACTAAGTGCTTACAGTATCAACGTAGAAATTAGATATGAATAAATAATTTGTAAGCGCACTAAGTGCTTACAGTATCAACGTAGAAATTAGATATGAATAAATAATTTGTAAGCGCACTAAGTGCTTACAGTATCAACGTAGAAATTAGATATGAATAAATAATTTGTAAGCGCACTAAGTGCTTACAGTATCAACGTAGAAATTAGATATGAATAAATAATTTGTAAGCGCATTAAGTGTTCTTACAATATCAACATACAAACTAGACATACGCAGTTTGTAAGCGCATTAAGCGTGTTTTGGTTCACATGATTCAGTTTATCAATATAGAAATTAAATACACTTAATCTGTAAGTACATTAAGAGTGCTTACAATATTAGCTAGATAAATATACTAAATTAAATACACTTAATCTGTAAGTACATTAAGAGTGCTTACAATATTAGCTAGATAAATATACTAAATTAAATACACTTAATCTGCAAGTACATTAAGGGTGCTTACAATATTAGCTAGATAAATATACTAAATTAAATACACTTAATCTGCAAGTACATTAAGAGTGCTTACAATATTAGCTAGATAAATATACTAAATTAAATACACTTAATCTGTAAGTACATTAAGAGTGCTTACAATATTAGCTAGATAAATATACTAAATTAAATACACTTAATCTGTAAGTACATTAAGAGTGCTTACAATATTAGCTAGATAAATATACTAAATTAAATACACTTAATCTGTAAGTACATTAAGAGTGCTTACAATATTAGCTAGATAAATATACTAAATTAAATACACTTAATCTGCAAGTACATTAAGGGTGCTTACAATATTAGCTAGATAAATATACTAAATTAAATACACTTAATCTGCAAGTACATTAAGAGTGCTTACAATATTAGCTAGATAAATATACTAAATTAAATACACTTAATCTGTAAGTACATTATAAGAGTGCTTACAATATTAGCTAGATAAATATACTAAATTAAATACACTTAATCTGCAAGTACATTAAGGGTGCTTACAATATTAGCTAGATAAATATACTAAATTAAATACACTTAATCTGCAAGTACATTAAGGGTGCTTACAATATTAGCTAGATAAATATACTAAATTAAATACACTTAATCTGTAAGTACATTATAAGAGTGCTTACAATATTAGCTAGATAAATATACTAAATTAAATACACTTAATCTGCAAGTACATTAAGGGTGCTTACAGTGGGCTAGATAATTGTACTAAATTTGTAAGTACACTAGTATGTTTACAATATCAACATACTTGTAAAGATCAGATAAATCCAAATAAAAATAGTTAGCACATGAAATCCCCGCCAAACAATCGCCCATGTTACCTTTAAAGCCAACACTATCACTTCAAGACAGATGCTATACGTTAGGCCCCCCTAACCAAACTCCAGGAGCGCGCTTTGGTTGTACAGGGCGGGTACGTCTCCGGGAGGGCGGCGCAACAACTACACGTAGTCAAGAAAGCCAATGCCTTAGCCGGTGCCAAGGAAAAGGACAGGTCTCCCACCCCGGGGCACAGGAAGGATGACAGCCAAGCGGGAACACCGGCCTCAGCCACCCCACCACCAGCCGTTACTGCTGCCATTGTAAGTTTTAGCTGTTGTATTAGATTTCCATCAGAATAGGTTTCCTTTAAGCTGCGTAAAAGGGCTATGGACGGTGTGGTCCCAGGAGCCGAGATACCGTGCGAACTATTGCTGGTTTATGGATTGATGTCGCCAAACAATAGCCGATGCCCTCGAGATAACTGCCTTTCGGATCACCCTATTTATTATTATTTTGTCATATCTTTAGTTATTGTTTCATTGTTTATTTAAAAAAATACGCCGTTTTGAGTCTAAACATTGTGCGTAATATACGACATTTCAGGAAAAACAGCTCTCCGATCTAGTGGACGAGATCCGCAAATTGAAGTCCGTTATAGTCAAACAAGAGAACCGCATCCGCGCTCTCGAGGCGACGGCCAAGGCGGCCGCGACGCCCCCACCTGCTCCGGCCCCCGCGCCCGCGCCCCCCTCTCCACCCCCCAACCACGACGGCGACGGGATGGCACCGGACGAGGTCTGAGGTGGGATCCACTGACTGACATGATTCACTGCTGACTCAACTTTGACAGTCGATGACAAAGACTTTTGATTGTCATCGATTTTCTCCTTACAAAGGTTGTAGTACCTTTTTGTTACTTATTTTGTCATTTTGCAGCATGTGTTGGATTTCAATAGTATTTATATATCCATCTGAGGCTCAGGGACCTCTGATTCCTTGATATATTCCCCTTCTCCAAAGTTTATCATCTACATTTCTTTGTTCATCTCTTGTATTCAAACTTACAATTACATTTGCGGATATACCAACACCGTTCTATGCTTATTTGCTATCCTTTTTCTATAAAAAAGATCTCCACTAAATATAATGACATCTGATTCTGTAACCGTGGCAAAATGACGTCATATAGCTAGTTGAGTCACAGCTGGGTCATGTTTAAACACAGTTTAAGAGCTAATAGGGGAAGAAGTCTTGGTATTTTTGATCGGGAGTGTTTTATACTTAGGTTAAGGACACATTGGTTATATTGTAGAACTTTTAATTTTTTTATATGCCACAAGTTTCAGCTGCATTTTGCTGAGCGGACATTGTCACTAGTCAAACGTCAATTTGTGCTGTCATTTTAATTCTGACAATTGTTTTATCGATTGTGTTCCAAAACGTGTAAAATTTGCCGTATGACGCATGCTTCGTCTCTGTCTATATTATGAAGATAGAGAAAGATACACCACAATTGAATTGTCAAAATAACAATAGTAACACATTTTGGAACACGACCAAATTTAAGTCAAAAGAAACAAAGTAATAACTGCAATTTCTTAGTTTTTTTTTAGGAATGCCTCGTGTTACGTTTGCTTTTATCAGATTTATGACATTTTAATGTTTCTCGAGTTATATGACATGTTGACACATGTTCTAAAAGGAACAAACCCGCGATTGAAAATACTAAGGCAAATAAATTGATATTGTTTCTACAACTGGCCTTAAAATAAATTCAGTTTTATGTTTATTGTTCGTTTGAAATGGTCGCTAAAGGCTGTATTTGGTGCTCGTCCGACGGTGGACGGTGGTCCTCCGCGGCTACCGTGTGGTACGCAGCCAGTGCGCAAGTAAACACAATAGTTGACAAGAGCAACGGACGACTGACCGTCAGTGGAGCGCTAAATAGCAGTGTTGGACAAAATTAAATTGTTGGACAATTAATTAATTGTTAATCGCGAGTTTTCACAATTAACGATTAATCAATTGTCAATCTTTTGAATTTTTAAAGTTTTAATTGCTAGTTTTTAATCAAATGCATTATTCTTATGTACTTATATATACATGTAAGTGAGATGGAACCAGCATAATCTCTGCGTGTTTTTATCTTTTTCTCAATGTTTTTTACTGTTTCATTCAAACCTTGACTTTGCCAGAATCATCGAAGTCTCGATGGGGCCATATTAAGAAATTGGAATTGGAACAATATTGACAATTGATTAATCGTTAATTGTGGAAATTCACGACCAACAATTAATTAATTGTTAATTGTGAGTTTTCACAATTGCAATTAATTAATTGTTAATTGCAATAAGGCGTGATTAACAATTAATTAATCAACAATCAATTAGTTATTTGCCCAACACTGCTAAATACGGCCTAATGACATTTCGTCTCTATGAAATATGACATTTATTTTGTAGTCTGTAAATCTATAAAATTATATAAATAATTTAAAGATATTTTTCTAAATTGAGGCTTAGTTTGGAAACAATATTGCGACGAAAACGAGTAAATAACGGGACATCACGACTATAATCCACCAACTGACAACTTAGATCAATATTATAGGATTATTATTTAATTGATAATTTTAATATGCGATCTAACTCTACTGCGCAAGTGATATATACTGTGTAAACTCTATATAGCGATATTGTATTTTATTACGTTATATAGAGTTTTCGTTAAACCGAGAGTAGAAGAAAACAGTATAATTTTATGTACGGCGCTGTTTACAAAACCATGACAATATCGTCTGATTCAAATGTTCAAATTTCGGCTTTTTTAATTTCTCCCTTTCCCTCCATCCTGTAGAATTTTTTTTCTTGCTCTTCTAAATGGTAGACACGGTAGACGAACAGACGCATCAGACGATAGCGGGTAAGTGCAGTAAGTAAACACGCGCTAGGCAATTACAACAAACAAAAGAGCACATCTCTTAGAATTCCATTGTACGTACGAAATATTGACGAGCCCGTGTCCATCACTGTGTTTGAAGTTAAGCGAAATCGATGTTTATTGGAGTCAAAATAATGACGTATTGTTTCGCTACAGAGAGTGTGTCAATGTATGGGTAACAATAAAACCAAACAAACCAACAAGCTATATAGACTTTACACTGTATATATATATATATACAATCAGTAACACGCTATCCGAAATCATTTGATTTAAGCTCTTATCGGCCATGCACTGAGTTATGCGTATAGATTGATCTGTTGATTGAACAAGATACGAACTTACAGTGGGAATAACTTTTGATAGATTACTAAAATTTATTAAAAATTTACTTTAAAATGAACCAAATAAAGTTAATACATTTCCAGTCAGAACAGCTTATTGGTTTGCCTGGACTGACGTGTCTGGATTTATCCCTGATTTTTTTTTATAATGTGGTTACGCTTAAACCATACAATAGTTACATAAAATACATATTTGGACAGATCGCGAATCAGAAAATCGTTAATCAAATCTGTACCAAATTGTAAAATTAGTACACGATCGATAGGAGGACGGACGTGACACAATTACAGCCGTTTGCATAATTGTAGTCAAATTTAAAAGCTATAGTGATGTGTTGTTCCGTTATCTATCGATAAATAAAATATTGTATGTTTATTTATTATACGTTAATTTTGTAAATATTAATTTATAATAGTGAAGTGATACGCAGAATACATTATGTGCCTTATGTCGTGCTGTTATGTGAGTTAAACTATGACGTCACAAAACTATATTCTAAAATAAATATTGACACTATATAGTATCGATACTAAGGTCTTGTAATGTAAATGTAAAAAAAAATATAATTGTGCATTTAGATTTTTAAGAGAAAATGCATATATTCTTTTTAAATGGCTAAGATTTTTATTATTACTGAATTTTTTAAACTGCGACAAAACGCAAAGGTGCATTCTGAATTAACTTGCATTTTAAAATTAGTCAGTTTATAAGAAATGAAATAGAACTGCATTATTTAAAACGCTTAATTCTTAATGTAATTATGGTGGGTAGTGGGAAATGTGAAATTTACAGCTACCTTCTTCCTCGTGCTGCGATATGATGATGGCACATACGTCATTCGGCAATATTTTCACCCTGTATTATTGAATTATTCGATACTTGTATGCAACTGCGTTTATTAATATTAGTGGAGTACACGAGTGTGGGATAAAGTGACATATATATATATATATTATGCCAAGATACGAACTTGTATTATGCGTGTATATAGCATACTAGCGATCCGCCCTCGCTTCGCTTCGGTTAATAAGATTTTTCTTCAAAATTTCAGAATAAAATATAGCCATTTTATTTTGTGGGATCCCTAATTTTTTCTAGTAATAAATATAGCCTATCTTACTCTGGGATAATGTAGCATTATAATGGTGAAAGAATCTTTGAAATCGCTCCAGTAGTTTTTGAGTTTATTCGTTACAAACATACAAAAATAGATACAAATCTTTCCTCTTTATAATATTAGTATGATATGATAATAAGAGAACGTTAACGGAAGAATAAAGAAAAGTAAAGATTGGATATATGAGTGTTACAATCACAGAAAGAACATATACAGAAAGAAATTAGGTACACTAGTTATTATTACTAAGTAGAAGGGAAAACAAGCGTTCACGAATTAATTTAGCGACACAGGTTTCGCGTCCCAAAGCCGGCGGCGGTCTGGCGCGGCGACGACCGTACAGTGCGCGGGCGCAGCGCCCCGTTACGTTGCGCGGTTGCATTGTACGCATCCGTACTCCGTCAAAACATTCTCGGATCAGTCGCGCCACATTATGATACAAGTGTGCTAAGTTGGTGATTACAGTGGAGGCGGTATCGCAGCCCGAGCGTGGTGGAGCCGAGAGTGCAATGACCGATGCGCACGCGTTTCATACGTTTTTCAACACACCTGCGAGGATAAATAAATAAAATTTCATTGTCTTATTGTTTAATTATTGAAGCAATTACCGAAAATACAATTATTAAATACAATTATTAAAATGACACGCAACAGTTTTTGTTGGCACTTGCATGGTATGTGTTATGGTATTATTAATTATTTCATTGTTTAGTGCGGTGATGTATAAAAAGCACGCGTGCTATTATGCTGCATTATGACCCTAAAAACGTTGCAACAAGGGCCACTTTACGAGGGAGTGTGTTGAAAAACATATTTTTATTTTGCTTATTTGTTCCTGCTGAAAACTAAGTTTTAAACGTTAATAAACTATTTAATTTTATAGTAGACCCCCCCCCCCCCCCCCTCGCCCCTTTAAGCATCTTCACAGTGCTCTACTGTAATATATAATCGACAATTTTAAGTTTTTAAACAGATATTTATTTGAATTAACTGCTATATATCTATCTAAGTCCGTAATCGATTTTGATCTGTCATAGTGTCCTGTACTCATGTCCTTTTAGCATAGGGTTTGTTAAGTTAGGCCTAGGAGTCCAGTAACTTGGTGCTTAATATTTAATACCTAAACTAAGGCGTTACGCTTCTAAACGTTTGCTGGCTCAATTCATTATTTCATTTACTATACAGTCGTTAAGTGTGCTCTTTTATTATTAATTATAAGCTAAACCTTTTTTAATTAATATGTTTTAACCGAAAAAATGATTTTCTCAAAATACTATAAATGTTTTTTTTTTTTTTAATTTTATGAGCCTCTATTGTCTTTTTTTACGTTTAAAAATGATTTCCTTCGGCTCATTTTTTTTTATTCATTTTGACAGCTAGTCATGTCACTTATGAAGTATACATTTGGTGCTGTCTCCCTCTGACAGCAAGTATTATAGTATAAATTTTAATAGTATTATTACTTTTTTTTTTTTATAATTATAAGATGGCGTAATTTAGATGTTCTACAAGACCGTGACAAGGCAACGTATGGAATATTAAAATGTGTATGAAAATGCTTGTCTTTAAGTTTTTTTTTTTTTTTGTAAATTATTATTTCTTTGTACGTGGAGCTTTTCGTTTTTCGAGTTTTACAAGTTAACGTTAGTGTAACAAAGCAGGATGTAACGAGCTATGTAATTTTATGATGCATATTGTATAGATTTGCAAGTTGACTTGTTTATTGTGTTTCGACAGCCGCTTGAAGCGCTTTCCTAATAAATGTTAGTGTATTTTATAATAAAGCAGTAGCGTGTTTGCTGTAAGACTTGCTACCATTTCTTAACTCGAGATATAACATACTTGACATATTTGGATGTTGTTTTTTGTATTTTAATTTTCTCGAAACTCAATATGTATTTGTTTTTAAGCTTTTATGAAACGACAATCAGTGTAATGCAATGGTGTTATTATTCGCCGGTTTCCATAGACACGACCATATTGTCTATGGTTTCTATGGACCACATAAGTCTATGGTGACAATTTTTGAGTCTATTGTTTTAAGTAAATACACCACTGCTCAGTTGAAATCGTGCAATTAAATGTAAAAGAACGAACAATAATTCAATTTAGTGTAAATAATTTTTTTGTTTAAAAACACGCGATGTTCAAAACTGAAAATAGTAAAATATAAACGTACAATATTTATTGGTTTTAAATTAATAAATATTTATTATGTCACTAATATAACGTGGTGTTAATACTTTAAATTTTTTGACTGACGTTGACATGCACTACAAATGTTCACAGACGATAATAACTGTTTTACTATTAAATCGTCTGATTTTACACGTCGGCCATTATTTTCTATAAAATAATTAAATTAATTATCAGTCGACTATTCTTTTTAGACCTTAGATTCTGGAATTGAGATTATAAAATGTTAATAGTTAGAAATACAACCTTAATAACTTTCTCTATGTGTATGCAAACAATGTACCACTGCCATTGTCGAGTTCTAATAACTTGTAGTCTGTTTATGGGTTGGTTTAAGGGAAATCAAATGAGAATAATTGTAATTAAAAAATAATTTCCAACTTTATTTCCACCGAATACGGTTCAAATTTGAATGAGGGATATACGATATCTTTTTTCGTCTTATGAAAATAAAAAAAAGTGATCTAGACGTATCTATACTAGACTCACGTTCGTGTGATCAGATATCCTCGGCGCGTGGCTACTCGAGTACGGATTTTTAATAATTGTCATCAGCTCACCGGTGAGAGGAAAGCTTAAATATATTTAAAAAATATTCACCAGTCCACTGGGCCCGCGTGATGGATTACTGTGCCCCGCAGTGGGACATTACAAGGCTGAACAAGTACATTTGGATTGTCCTTAGAGTGAATATAACGCGGCTTTGCAATTTTACGTGTTATCTTTTCCATCTGTACTACTCGTATAATGTCCAATCTATTTATTGTTAAGTCCCAAAGCTTAAACCGAACCATAAATATAGAAATTTACAGAGAAAAATACTGGTGCTACTGACAATATTAAAATATCGTGCCAAAAGCATGGAGCTAGTAACAAATTTTATATAATGACTTGAATATAATTGAATTATGATAAAATTTAATTATAATTACGATAGGTGTTAAGTGCCTTGTTGTGTTTAATACTCAAATCAAATGTTGCAATTATGGAAGTTGAACAGAAATAAATGTCTATTTTACTATTTTCATTGTTAGTATTATTTTTATACAATCGATCCATTACCCCCCCCCCCCGCCCCCCACTTTAGAAAGAGCAGCAAAATACTACGGGACTCTGTACACCCAGGCGGACCAGAATCCATGAATTTTTTCCAGTAAAAAAATTATCCATCTGTGTGGAGATCTTGATGCGAGGTAAGGATGCAATTGAAATGTGCTGTACTTTTTGTATGGACAATGTGTTATCCGAAAATGTATTGGCATTTTTGGCGCCACTTATAAAAAATATTTTAAAATGAAACTGCAATATTGTTGTTTTTTATTATATATACGTTTAATATACATTTTATTACACTGTACCAAGACAAGTAATATACGAGTAATATTTTCAATAACAGGAGTATATAAATGATTATCGTTATAATGCGCACGAAGGCATGGAAACCTGAATGCTCGCAAAAAATATTCATTTAATTATTATATATCATAAAAATATAACGAATCACCTTAAATTTTCGGACACACTTCAATGGGATTATCTGTAGTTGTAGTTCCAACACGTCCATGTACCATGTCTCCATGTACGTCGCCACGTACATGGAATGGTGATCATTTAACGTTATATTTTTAAAATGCTTACTTAGTACTTTTGACGCAAATTCTTCTAATGAAATGATAATTTAAAATATCAATGTTTTCTCTGTAACAATATTTATGGCTGGACTATATATGACATCTAAGAGACATCTAAGTTAAGATTTTTTTATCACTTAATCTTAAAAATCATGTGTTACAGCGTGTTTTTATTTACAACAGAACCAAGAAATACCGAAACTTTAATTATACTTATGTAAATATACAAGTATTTATTACAATTAAAGTATTTAGTGAGATCATTCCCGATAAATAACTATAGACTAGTAAAAAGCTACGCGTCTGTCTTTGCATTTAGGAAAGTCACAACGGCTTATATTCGTAAACTACAGTAAGGGGCCATCCATAAATTATGTCACACAAATTTCATGATTTTTGGAGCCCCCAACCCCCCCCCCCCCCCACCCCGGCCTTGTCACAGGTGGTCACATTTGTGTGACCCCCCCTGCCCCCTCCCCGGTGTGACGTCACATATTTTGCAATTGCAATGCAATGTCACATATTGATAGAGTTGTTAAAGATTTTCGTTAGAGTTGAAGTTTAGTTTCAATACTTTAGATTTATACATGTGACGTCACGAAGCTTGACTCGTATCTATCCCCCCCCCCCGTCACACTTTGTTGACCCCCTCCCTTCCCCTTAACGTGTGACGTAATTTATGGATGACCCATAGGGGTTATACAGTTATATTAACAGTTATACGTTCACAAAAATCAATTAATTATGATCTGTTAATATATTTTTTTTTAGGAATTACACGTCTTTTTTTTTTAAATTAAACGGATAGCAAATCGAACGCGGAAATATTTAATAAGGTACACTTTAATATTGTTTGACCTACGACACTATTGTGGGACATTTTTTTTAATTAGAACAAACTTAAGAAGAAAGTACAATAAGCCAGATTGGACCCGAGAACAGAATCCCATTACGTATATCTGAACGAATTAATATTATCATAATTGTGCTGTTTACAGACATACGTTGAAACTTATACATAACGTTGTCTGTTTAAAAACATGAGATAACTAAGCTTATAAAGCGGTTGTATTTAAATGTTTTAGCGTATCTGAAATCAGTTGATTAAAACAGTTTAATATTCTAAAATTACTATCTTCAAATATTTAATTTCCGTTAAATTATACCGTAATTATGATGTCAGTGTATCAAACCTATACCAGTATAGAGACGTTTACAGCACGATTGTATCCTTGTGGCATGCGGCGTGTCTCTAAACTGTCAATTTTATATTCCTTACTTATCACCTTCAAACGCTTGATTGAACTGTTCCTCGGTAATCTTTCTCTTTTTCAACTTTTTCATTAAAGCCACATCCGCTGCCAGTTCATCCAACTCTTGTTGTGTCACTGCTTTTCTCTTCTTACCTTTGCCAGTTTCTTTCGCTTTCTGCTTTATCTCTTTCCTCTTTTTCTTTCTTTGTTTTCTATCGTCTTTGTTCTGTTTTGCTTGTTTCCAGGGTTGCGATGGAGTCTGCAAAAAAAATAGTATATTGTGTACTGACCAAGTGCGAACTAGGTGTTCCGAATAGCAAAAAAAAAAACGTGAATACAAATACGAATAAATTGCCTCACTATTCGCGAATACGAATACAAATACACTATCTAACCTACTACACACACATGTAAAATTAGTAAGTACCTATGTAATTTTTTAGCTAGTTCGTGCCTATAATGTGGACCATTCCATTCCTGTATCTATCTAATAAAGTCATACTCACCATCTTCTTTTTCTTCTTCGAAGGCCATACACCAGTTTTCTTAAATTCTGCCAACTTCTGCAATCTATTCGCTTCTTTCTGCTTATCTCTATATGGTATACTGTTCAAATCAATCCCTTCCCTCGGCCCTACAAACTGTTCCATATGTTCCTGTTTAATTTCAGGCATGGTAGGTAACTTTAAAAGGCCATAGCTGGTGGCTATATGGCCTAGAGGTAGCTCTTTGAATTGTAGGAGTAAGTTGCATTCGTGCTTGGAGTAAGCTCGCATGTGAGACACGAAAGCTCTCTGTCCTTTGTCTAGAATGCTGCGGTCTTTTTTCTGTAGGTCATGTAGCATGGAGAGTACCTAGAAAAGAACGTAGGATAATACCGTAAAATGTACTGCATTTTCCCATTTTAACCCATCCCCCAATACACGTACAATTATTATTATTATAATTATATTATTTGGTCCTCAAGCAGTTGTGACACACATTATAAAAGTAAATAACAGAAAATAAACGAGTGTAAAAAGAAAACTATCTTAACTAAATCCACGACGTAGTAAGTGGACTCCGCATGCATTGAAAGAAATTATATATTATAACGGAAATGTATCATATACAGCATTATATATAATTCCTACAAAATGTATATGTTCGCGCCAATAACACTGGTGCTTGTATCTTGTAGGGTAGTATCATATTTTATTACCCACATCTCATATAGTAATTTCTTCCCATCCATTTTTATATCGCTGCATTTTTGCATACTCGCTAGTCTATGGGACCGTTCCCACTCGCGAGGAAACCGCGTGGTCGTGGGCTATGTACAGCTTTAAGCTGCATTGTAGCTTAATATCGAAGGACGCTCAAACCAAGTAGAAAGTCAAGAAGAAGTGCTACCAGGCTGGGAAGAACACTAGGCGATCGTAAGCTGTGTCAAAGTATAGCTACTCTCTGGATATAAGGTCAGGCTTTCCATTTGGTTATCTTTATTAGTATTTAGCCTATGGATCCTCTCGTGGACTAGGGTACGGCTATATTGCTTAGCTGTCGCGTTCACAGTATATAATATCTAAAATTGTCAGGGATGTATAAAATAAATCTTACTAGACACATTTCCTAGGACTTATATATTTCCTAAGTAGGAACCGGCAAGTCTAAGTAGGGATAAAGAAAGACACGCATTCGAGCATTTCGGATTAATGTCAGAAACGTTCGGTGGACCGCAGCGAGCGAGCGACGTGACCTTGAATTGTTTTAATATTTTTATCCGTCTGGATTCAAATAAACTTTGAATCGGCTAATTAATTATTTAGACTAATTATATTATTTTAAAAA
This sequence comes from Sesia bembeciformis, assembly GCA_943735995.1. Taxonomy (NCBI): domain Eukaryota; kingdom Metazoa; phylum Arthropoda; class Insecta; order Lepidoptera; family Sesiidae; genus Sesia; species Sesia bembeciformis. The sequence continues at coordinate 984,507 of OX031045.1, read as the reverse complement.
GGGACCAATGTTATACACATCTGCAGTGTTGCTAGTGTCATTACCACAAAACCGTTTGGTAGAGATAATTCTAGTGGTGACAGTTATTTACATAGTGAACGATTTAAAGTGTTTATTTAATTCAGATGTATCAATAGAAGGTCCCAAAAAATATTATAACTTGGTTTTTGGTCACAAATCGGTAAGCTACTATTTGACATATATTTATTTGCAATACCTTTGTTTACATAAATATTCTCGAATTAACAATCAGACCTTAGTATAACAATAAAACGTAAATTTGTGTAAACAAATAAATAGTTGATCCACCTATGCTTAGGTTAGTTCTTGTATCTTTTTTTCTAATGCGATTTTTTCTTTATTTTGATGTTGCACATACTTATTATCGCGACACTTGTTACATTAGCTAATTAAGTAATGCCTTTAACAATTGTTAACAAGTGAAGTGTCTTAATAAATAAATAAAAATAAAATTCCCCGAACTTGCATTGTCTATATCCATGAAAAAAACTCACCTTATCCCTTAGCTTCTGACTAATTTTGATCACATCCGATGACTTGCTCCAATCCTTCAACTCCACCATCTGGTTGGTTCTGATGAACGCCACGTACGTGTCCTCGGTGGGTAGGAGGGGAATTAGGGAGCATCCGGGGGCTCCGCCTCGCGCCGTGCGCCCCACACGGTGCACGAGGGCCGCCGGGTTGGTAGGGGGCTCCCATTGGAGCACCCACTCCACTTCCGGGATGTCTAGACCTCTGGACAAAAATATATTCATACTCGTATAAAATAGCTCTCAATGTAGAAACTTGTATAATGGTGCCGTGTGGTGTTGGAGACGGCTATAGAATAGCACCTATAGCACCACCCCCATCTCTCCTCGTGGGTGTCGTAAAAGGCGACCGAGCGATAACAAAACGCTACTACAAGTCCTGAGGAACAACATCACCTTTAAAAGAGTGAACTCTAGTGTTTCAAGATACCGAAAAGGCTGGTTGCATTGCATAATAGATCTGGATAAAAAAGAAATATTCTAGCCAATTACAATTAAAAACAATGCAAAAAGTACAGTTAACAGTACAGTACAGTACGCTTTGGTTTTGTCGTGTGCCGTTACGACAGAGACGGCACTCTACAAAACCGAAGTTAGCCGATCATTGCCGATGTGTATTACTTTCGGCCGGGATGTGTACATCTGCTACAACCCAAAAAGGACACAAATTTTCAATAATGAAAATTGTGATTACAGAATCTTGTGATAAAGTAGCTCCAAGGCTCACAGTAGACAAGAACCTCAACTTCAGAGCCCACATTGCGAACACCTGCAAAAAAGCTCTAAACGTTTATGGGCAATTGTCTAGAGCCGCCAGGATAAGTTGGGGGCTCCACCCAGACATAATTCGTATTATATATACGGCAACGGTGGAGCCTATAATCATGTATGCCGCCTGCGCATGGGCGCCTGCTGCCACCAGGGTGGGCGTCAAACGGCAACTGAACGTGGTCCAAAGAGGTTTTGCTCAGAAGCTCTGCAAAGCCTATCGCACCGTCTCCCTAAACTCGGCACTATTATTAGCCGGAGTATTACCACTCGACCTCAGAATACAAGAGGCAGCCGCCCTATATGAGGCAAAGAGAGGGATACTCCGGACGATGCCGATGGACAGGGAGGTGGAGTGTAGGGTGGCATTTGCAGACACTCCGCATCCGGCAGAGCATATAGATCTGCAGTTCATAAGCTTGGTAGATCGAGAACAATTTGTAAGTTCCACTAAACAAATAGCAGTAAAAATTTACACAGACGGGTCTAAGATTGATGGCAAAGTGGGGGCTTCATTATCCATTTGGAAGAATGAAGCCGAAACTAGAGCCATCAAACAGACTGCTGCCGTACTGCACGGTCTACCAGGCGGAACTGTTGGCTATATGCAGAGCCTCGAGGTTGATCCTCCAAAGCGGAGAGTCGAGCTTTTGCATACTCAGCGATTCACGCTCGGTGTTGGAAACAATCGCCAACCCTTGCAGCCCCCACCCTCTAGCCACCGAAACGAGGGCCAACATCATGCAAAGCATACTCCAAAACAAAGAAGTTTCTTTGTTTTGGATTAAAGCACATCCGGGGCTGGAAGGGAACGAGCGCGCTGACCAGCTGGCAAAACTGGCTGCCAGAAAACTGAAAGTGAAGGCAGAATATGATAGCTACCCGGTCTCATTCGTCAAGCGACAAATCCGTGAGGAGTCGCTTGACGAGTGGAACCGGCGCTACCAGGGGGGCGAGACGGCGGCCGTAACAAAGACCTTCTTTCCGGACGCCATTAGGGCAAATAGAATCATCAAGAAGATCCAAATGGAGCCGGTGATCGCTCAAGTGTTAACGGGACACGGCGGATTCTCCGAGTACCTGAATGGCTTCCGGTGCAAGGAGAGTTCGGCGTGTATCTGTGACCCAGACGCGGCTGAGGGCATATTGCACCTAATCATTGATTGCCCTGTATATGGAAAAAGAAGATTTGAGACAGAAATGATGTTGGATTGCAACCTGACTAAGGAAAACATCGCTGGAATTATGGACAACGACGACAGGCGACACACACTCCTGGAGTTCTGTCTATACGTAGCAAAAAGAACCATAAATAGAAACAGATAAAATGAGAACCGCGTATAAGACGGAACGGAAGGTGTTGAAGACAGACATAGAAATAAGTATTAAAATATAGGACTAGGGCTCGTGACCTATACATCAGAGCCAAATATAAATATAAATAAGTAAGGAAATGACTAGACTCTTGACTTTACATCAGAAGTCAAAGGCAAACAGAAGAAGCATGGAAGAAAATTAGGATAAGATTTTATAGTATGACAAATCATGACATCGCAATGACTCCGACCTTTTACATCGGAAGCCAAGCGCAATAAAATTCAGACCGTATGGATGGAAGACCATACGAAGTTTTTAAATAAGAAGAGCAAGGAAATAAAAAATGTAAATACAGACTGAAAATATATATCAGAGGGAACTTGCGAAACGAGGGGTTTTAGCCGGTATAAGTACGGCATATCCTTCCGCCAGGAACAGATCACTTTTAAGGCGGAAGGCATCCAATGAGGATTTCCCCTCGGAGATAAAAAAAAAAAAAAAAAAAAAAAAAGTAGCTCCAATAAAAAAACGTGTACTATTATATTTTTTACCGCCTCCTGCATATCACTACAAATTCTTTTTCGCAACACATCGCATATCAACGTTTGTCACTGGACAAATTTCTGCGTGTATTGCAGATGTCGCAGGCCTAAAGTTTCCTCTTACCATCAGGTAGACTATTAGTCACCTACTACATTTTCTATAAAATAAAACAATAAAGGACACGTTTCAGTAACTCTACATATACCTATGTATTACAATGTGGCCAATGGGTCAACCAACGAAGGTTTGTTACTAGAACGCAATATTGAGAAGTAAATTAAAGGAAATTCAAATGCACATCATCCCATTTTATGGCAGTGTTCTATGATGTCTGAGTAACTCGGTCAGAGGACAGCGGGCAAGTCACTATGGGATTGCAGCATGTATCCTCCTCCTTAACAATCTACACAAGGAGGGTTTCTCGAAAGGGTGAGAATATTATATTATAATAATAAATAATTAAAAAATCTCATGCGACTAAACTACATACGATTCTCGTCTGCAACTATTCACAAAAAGACTACCATCTGTCATCTGTTCAAAAAACAGATGAAAAAAACTTGATGATAAGGAAAACAGTGATTAGATGGTGATAACAGTTGTTTACACATATTAGCTTTTGATCAATGTTCGAGAAACTATCATACCATAAACTTACCATCACGTGGGACCTCTTTCTCGTCCGTCCACTTGTCTATATAAAAAAATAAACTAGCGTTAGAGAAACATTCCTTGTGTAAATGGGCCGTAACAAATTTACTCACCTCGCCAACAAGTCCGTACAAAGTAAAATAGTGTTATCAGTCTCGCGGAATTTCTCTAAAATTTTACTCCGTTTCTGCTTCATTTTGCCATGAATTGAAAAAATTTTTATATCCGGCAAGAACACTGGCAACACGTCCGCCCAGTAATCGACACAAGCACAAGTGGGCAAGAAAAACAATCCTTTCACAATCTTGCGGTTTCTTAAAAAGTTCAGTAGAAACAAAAGTTTATCTTGTGGTTCTACGATGATATAATAATTTTCAAGCAACAATGGTGTGCTTATGGTTGATTTTTCTTTAACACTGACGACCACAGGGTTCCTAAGGCCAGCTCGGACTAAGTCTTGTAGTTCCTTGGTCTGTGTGGCGGAGAATAAGCCAGTGCGACGCTGTCTCGGCAAATATTGTAGGATAGTGGTCAGTGTTGAGCTGAACCCGAGGTCGAGCAAGCGATCAGCTTCATCTAAAACAAGGAATTCCTGAAAAAGTAAACAATACTACAATTAACTTATGAATAGTAACTATTAGTATGAGAAAAAATGTTACGTAAAGTAGAGAATATGTTTATTCTTAATTTAGAAATTTAAAACCTTCAGTGATCCTTAATGCAAATTCTAAATTCCTACTTTTTACCACTTGCATTATTTCCCTCATTAACTTAACATTGGCGTAATAAAACTACCCTTGCGATAAAAAAATAAAGTAGAATAATGTATACCTCGAGTTAGGCTACGTAGGCACTTGCGCGGGTAGCTGCATGCACAATATGTATGATACCGCGTAAGTCATGCGCTGACTGCCTTTTGCCCCACCGCTTTTGCGCACGGTCCGCAAGGGCAGTTAGCCACAAGTGTGTACGTACTCTAGTATACGTTAAACATCGAGAGACTGACTATCGATAGTAATCAATATTTTTTGTAACAGTTGATTGTCGGCTACATCACTCAATACTTGTTACTGACAACACTAGTCGCTCTATTGTCTAGACTCCAGAGAATTACTGAAAAAACAAAATCGCGAAGTTCTCATTCAGATTTCAGTCTTCCGAATCGTTCCTTCACTCACTGAGGGAATGAATGTTTGTACCATCTGAGAGAATATTCTTAAAGGCTGGCTTATTCATAGAGCACCGAAACAGTCTTAAAGATAAAGGAATAAATGTTTTTGATTAAAATTGTATTGTAATTTCTTTTAATCAAAGTGCAAATACTTATTTTAAAAACTGTTTTTTTTTTATTTCAACTATTTAAGAGAATGTATTATTTTTTATTTGCCTACCTACTCCTTCATGCAATCAAACTCGATAGTTATCTGTAAAAAATATCAATATTTATCGAACTTACAAACTATTGATGTTTAACACACACTAAAATAAACTACATCTTTACATTAGAAACTTTAATACTATCCAAGACCCTTTTACAATTGAAATCACAGGTGGAACTAGCAACTGCCCACATTAAGATAATTAAATTAAGGCTAACAGCCTATTTCAAAAGAGATAATGTAACACATTGGTAGAGTTATCATCAGAATTGTTTTAGTAGTTTTTGAGAAAAAGTATGTCAAAAAATATTGTCTTTTTATATAGAATAGATGGCAGAGGGGCCTTTAATAATAATATTAAAGGCTTGAAATCTGACTTTGCCCAGAAAATTATTAAATTTGAGTATATTTTCAGAGATACTTGACAAATTTTGATATAAAAAACAGGAAAGCCTGGAAGGCTAAATACAGAATAGTGAAAAACCATACAAAACAACAGTGAAAAAAACAGTAAAAATCAGAACTGTTGATTTCAAATTTACATGAACAACCAGACAAACATGTTTCCCGTCATATATTGTTTAAGGATTACAATTCTTATTAATTAACTCTGCAATCAATCAATGAATTTATATGATATTCGGTACATATGTAGTTCATTGGACAGATTTACATGGGACAGATAGCTTTTAATCCTACTTCTACATGGGCTTCAGCTAGTATAAATAAAAGTATAGAAGATCAACATCATTCATATCATCATACCAGTTGACAAAAAATCAACTATAAGCTATAAGGACAACATCGTCTTGCACTGAACTCACTCACCAGCTCCTTTAACTTTCCAGCTAAGTTGAGATGTTTTCTCTCAGCCAGCAAGTCTTCCAGCCTGCCCGGTGTGCACACTGCAATGTGGGCACCTTTCTGCAGGCTCTCCACATCAGCCTCTATTGATCGCCCTCCAAGAAGCAGCGACAATGTCACATGGCTTAGATCTGGCTCATATAGGAATTGCTCAATTACCTGAAGAGAAAATGTGCATAACTTTCTTAGGAAATAGTTTTAACTTATAGCTAGTCTATGGCTCTGTGCTATGCAGAAATAGAAGATAAATGTTATGTCAAAAGTTTCATACTATTACAAATAAACTGACAGGCCTCATGTTTCACATTTAAGTATATATTGAAATGTTTAAAACCAAGGGAAGCAAAGGAGTTACTAATACTTAGTATTATAAAAATGAGCACTGAAAGCTTGAGCTAAGTCAGGGCTAATGATCTTGAAAAACCTTTACAGTTCCAGACTCCAGTATTTAACTCCAAAGTTAATATTTAAATTTTAATAGTTAAAAGGGTTCAATATCACCAAACATTGACCATTTGAGCTAACGCTCAAGGGATGGAATGTACAATATGTACCATTGATTTAAAGGTTGAGGAGGAATGGAAGATGTGGGGAGGGGAACCCAGGGGAAGAGAGGGAGCCACTCCACTTGGCCTCATAGGTTTGCTTGTTTTAGAACATCCTTTGAGAGCTTCCAGCTCCGTACTTTATAAAGAGAAACTTGTTGAATGAGTTGACATTCAAAAATAAAATTGCAAGTGCCATTTTGTTTCACGTCAACAAACTGGGATTCATTCCTTTCACATTCATTTAAAAACAATAGTGTAGGATAGTGCAGTGACATTTTTTTTTTGTTCAACATTGAGTTTCATTTAGTGAGTAAAATTAAATTTTGTATAATTTAATTTAATTAAAATAAACTGTCTCCTGCAAGTAAAAATTGTTTTAGGGAGTGTGTCCTCCCATCACACTCCATTGGGGAAATATGATAAAGTAGGAAATGCAGTACATTGAGGTAGTTTTCTGTGAGAGGGACAACTGGCCAGTAGAGTGCGACCAGCGGTTGTGGGGATATGTTTATGTCTGTGTTACAAATTTTAATTAGTATTTTGAATACTTTGAACATGAATTCTGCATAATAAGCAATTATATTTTATATACAGTAGTAACTGAACGCTGTGCGTATTAAAACACTTTGGCAAACAATGGCATGGTGCAATTTTAAAAAACTATTGAACTCTTGTGTTTTGAAATTTGAGATGCAGACCTCATTTGAAGGAATTAAAGTTAAAAAATATGTATTCCCAAATCAATGGTAGATATTGTACAGTTGAGCTCAAGTCTTAATGATTCATTAGTACTCAATGTATTAAATAAACAATGTATTTTTAGCTAACCTTAAATATTTGAGTGGCAAGCTCTCTAGTAGGAGATATTATGATTGCGTAGACGAAGTCTTTTCTAAGGGGAGTATCTTTTTCTTTTTTCAGCAGCATTTCAAGCAACGGCACGACGAATGCAAGGGTTTTTCCAGAGCCGGTCACGGCTTCCGCTACCACATCTTTGCAAGTCAATATGAGAGGAATAACAGCCGCTTGAATAGGAGTCATAGTCTTGAAACCTTGTTTCTTGATACAACTCAGTACCCCATTTGATAGTGTAGGCTTAAAATTGCACCAATCTTTATTAACCATTTTAACATTTGTTCTCAAATTCTATCACCAAAAGTAGGACACCAAGAGAATTTGACATATACGATAAATGACAGGTCAGAGTAATGACACTTCGTATTCTGTGTTGCCAGTTTTTTTTCTTAATTATCTGTTACGAATGTGTTAGTAATAAATACTGTGGGTATTAAAAATGAAAATTATAATTAAACTATTTGAGAGAACACAAAAGAGCATGGAAAACTATTGGTAATGTTCAGTAATAAAAATTTCAGAAATAAAAGACAATCTTTGTAACTAAACTTAGTGCCGACGAGGTCTGAGACTATACGAGTGCGGAGGCGCCGCAATCACAACTTCGTTACCGATTAGTGGAATTATTGCTCCAGAGCGGGTTCGATATTCAATTTGAGGCGGTTTTGTTGGCACGAAGTCTGCTGGTTCCGCACGCACTTCCACACGAAGACGCCAATGCACAAGTCGTGGAATATGGTTGTTTCCTCTGATAGTATGCGTTCTAGCACTGTGAATGACGCAGTGATCAACGGTGTGCGAGGAGTCGAAACAACAGTGCTGATGCCGTACTTTACTGTTTGATGCAGGGAAAAACTTAAGTGTCATGTGACCGGTGCGTGCTTGATTGGCATGGTAATTTATAACAGATTCAGCTTCACGTTCCAAAATAATAGATTCCATAACATTGCCAGGAGCACAGCAGACGAGTTGTACATAGGTTTCTATAGAAAGACATTCTTCCTCGTAGGTGCCTGAATGTACAAAGACAAGAGCGGGTGCGGTAAGGCCACAACAACATCTATTAGTTTTATTTACAGTGCTATCTCTTAAGTATATGTAATGAAGAGCTCCTTTAATAGTGTTAAAATATTTAATCCGAGAGCCCTGCTTAGAGTGGTAGCTGGGACGAACGTGTATCCCGTGATAGAGCTGCCTAAAGCTCTTCTTCCATGCGTTGTCCTCTCTATAGTTATCTAAGTCTAAGAACTCGAACTGACATGCAGCTGGGTGCATAAGTGGAGTGTCATATTCGAATACAGACTGATATAGAGTTTTCCATAGACCAGTATCATTAGTAAGGATATTAAATCTCTTGCAGACCTGAGCCAGGCGGCAAATATCTCCTTCTGAAAGGTATGACATAATATGGAGCAACAACTCATCTGGCAACATATATTGCAAATACTGCGATGCATTCACGTCTTCTGACAGTAACTTCCTTGATTTCTTCCTGGGCGGTTGAGAGCAAACAGTAGCAAGTTGAATGTCATCATTTCTCAAGGGTAGCTTGCGGCGTAGTTCGTAACGACTGCGGGTACTACATTCCTGTGAAGTGGACACTGTCTCAAAATCTACACTGCTGTTGTTTTTTGTCACTGCGAGTGGCGTATTGCGTCTTGTCACTGTTCTTGGACTACGAACTGGTTCACATTGTTGTCTTCGTTTTTTAGTTAGTATTGAATGTATAGCCACTTTTTTTGATGAACGTTTACAAATTCTTGAAGTCATCATTTTACAACTTTAACCTTTTATTTACACTACAATTTAAGTCTAGACAAAGAAAAACGCACTATAACCTTTAATACTGTTTAAAAATAGATTGAAAATTAAAAGAAGAAAGAGGGGATCCACTGAAGTTCTTACATTAAATTGAACTATCAGTAAATTTTCAATTTTTTAACACTGTAATTTTTTACTCGTAATGTCGAGCAGAAATCAATACATTCATTCTCTATGTTGTAATATGAAACCAAAAGCAGAAAAATCAATAGATTTATGTTAAGCAAGAAAGACTTGCATGTAAGGTGGCACAAGGGTAACACTTAAATCACTGATTCTACACATACATATTATGCAGTTGCAAAAGTTATATTGCTGTCCTTATTATTAGTAGGCAGTGTAAATATGAGAATTTGTCAAAAGTACCGAGGTGCACATCAACCAGAATTGGCAAGTATAGCCAAATCAATATTAGTGTTGCCAGTTTCCTACTAAATAACGTTCTAAAATAATGAACTGTTAATGATTTACCACTTATAATTGCGGGTCCTATATTGGACACGGGCATAATTATTGGTCCACCTATTAAAATAAACTAATAATTATTAATATATCAAATATATTTATTTTATTTATTAATATATATTTTTTTGTTTTATTAATAGGTTTACTGAGGACACAGTTGGACTTCTTGGAAGAACACGAAGAATGCAGTCTCACGCTTCTATTTAATTATCACAAAAAACATGCACTAACATTAGGCTCTTTGAAGTTTAATAAACTATCCCCACTAAACCATAAATCCTACAATACAGATTTTTTTACAATAATCAAAATCTCAACTTTACCGGAAAGAGTTCCCGGCAAAAAGTACTTTGAAAACAGTGTAGTGGTAACGTTCGGAATAAGTTTTGACATTAACTATTTTACTAATATTCTTCAACAAAATTTATGAGCGGTTTTATTATATGCCTGTAAAATACTGTAGCTTTTATTTACTTAAATAACTATATAGTCTATAGTAAAACTTATAACTGTAAATTAAAAAAAAAATACATGTTTTTAACGATTTTGGTTTCAGATCTCACCACAATCAATCAATATGGCGTATGTTTAGATATGACAAATTGACAGCTGTTTTACCTTTGTACGCTGTAATGTTTCTTTTACATCTCCAAGCAAATAAGAATAAAATTTAACAATGACGCGAACATTCGGTAACAACGATAAGCGTTTTTCAATAGACGACGCATTTGAAGAGGAGACCGATGAAGCTATAAAAGTGTATGGGGCGACGGGAGATAGATCGCCTTTACAGAATAAATATAAAGATGGAATCGACTATCAGGCCAGGTACTGCTTGTTTTCTATATATCACAAAGTTTTATCATGGTTTATTATAAAAATTGTGTTAAAAGGACAGTTTATTTGTCTTAAATCGTCTTAATGTTCTTGACCTTTAGTGAGTCACTTCCTTATGGTCTAAAGGCGGTTGAACTCTAGCTACGTACGTGAGGTGATCTCAGTGCACTACAGACCTAGTTCTCACTACTTGTACACTAATTGCTTATTAGTAATTTTTTGTGGAACAATGACCTGTAACGGTTGTAGCCCTGTTGTTGACTTTATAACTGGGTTGCTGACAAGGAAGACAATTAATTAGCTCATATTGGGAGCTACTATTAATAAATTATAGTATGCATACTGATTTTTGAGCCTAATCTTAAAAGTACATGCCTATATAGTATTACTAATAATTTTAAGAACAATTATAACTTCAATACTTATGCACTAATATTATACTAAGTAATTAAGCTACTATTTATATATTGATAAAACCCTTGTGGCTCAAGATAGCACATTTCATGAGTAGCAACTGAACTTGTCTCGCCATTTAAGCTTAACCTTAATTACACTCTTCCAGTATAATAAACAGAATCCTCAGATAAAGAACACAAAGCCATTTCACTCGTCAACTCCCAGTTCATTCAACTAATTTGCAAGTACTTTATAATGATATTAATCAGATTTTTTTAGTGTAATGAAGTAAAATAATTTTGAATTATCAGTCTTAATCTGCTGAAGAATGAGGGAAACTTCAAAAATACTGAGAATATTATTCAAATTACCCTAAATCCAATCCCTTTGCCACTCCATGACGCAGCCAGCACTATTGGTCATAAAAGAGGTGCACGCAGCAGCCACTCTACTGTTTTAATGCTGCTTGCTTATTTTATTTGTATTAATTGAGAATCCCTGTGCCACTCCATTACGCAGCCAGCACTATTGGTCGTAAAAAAGGTGCACCCAGCAGCCACTCTACTGATTTAATGCTGCTTGCTTATTTTATTTGTATTAATTGAGGAGTATGTACATATTACATACAAACAATATCAAATAGATGCAAAAATAGTTTTTGTATAAATATTGTTTTTTTACATGGCTGTCATTACGAAAATTATTCATTGAGATATAGCAGGTAATATGTAACATGAGATGTAGCATGCCTTAATCATAGATGAAAATTATTGCCTGCTACTTTTCACAGGTGAAATCACAGTGAAAAGTAATAATAATTTCATCAAATGAAAATTAATTAAAAGTAGCAATCATTTCCATCACTACTTTTGGCAAAGTTGTAATACTGGGGTATTACAATGTTCTTTTTCTTCTTGTGTAAATAAACAATATTCATAAAGATAATTAATTTCAATTCTCCAATTGATAATCCTCATTCAGAACCCTAATTGAGAATTCTCTACTAACTCTTTTTTTGACTATGCAGCTGTAAAAGATTTTTAACCTGTAAAAGCACCTACACGATGGATTTCACGGAAGAAAATCCATCCAGTAGTTTTGAGTAATTCTAAAGCCTCTATACAAACCTCTTGGTCACATCACATCCAGTCTTGGTTAATCTCATGTCAATGACCGAAATTGTTCCTGGTCCCCGGACCATGCGCTTTATTAAAAGTCATTTTTTTTATTAGGTCTTACCCATGAAATTGCCGTTTTATATGGAAAAAGTCAAATATGTATATTTTTTTGTATGAAAATTATATATTTAATTAATCAAAGTATTGTCCATATCAATACACTTTTGCCATTTTAATAGAAATTGATTGATTGATGCCTCTGCTATTGAATTTCTGGGAATGGGAATCAATGAATTCTTTGAAGGCATTCCTCACTGCACTGGAGTTGAATTATTTGCCCTTTAAAAAATTATCCAAATTCAGAAAAAAAAGGACATTGGAAGGGAAAGGTCTAGCGAGTATGGGTGGACAGAGAGTTTCCAATCGAGCTCCTGTAACTGTAGCTTAAGACTGTCTGTTGTGCAGTGTGCGGGTGAGCATTATCATGGAGAAGCTGTGGACCAAAGCGACTGACCAGACTCAGTTGTTTGATAGCGAGCTTGTACATCATCGTTTGCAGTTCTTCACAGTAAAAATCTGCATTAATTGTTGTGTCAGATCTCAAGAAGCTGTATAATACCGGCACTGGACCACCATACAGTCACCATGAGCTTCTTTTGACTCAGTTTACGTTTGGGACATTGTTTGGCTGTGTCTCCTGGGTTCAACCATTGTAACGAAAGTTTACAATTATCATTCAGGATCCACTTCTAATCACAAGTGACAATACAATTCAGTATCCCTTAATTTCTGTACCGGTTCAGCAAAGTAGGGCAAGCTAAGGTGGGTGTTTGCAGCTGACTTTCATTAAGCTAACGTTCACGCAAAGGAAGTTGCGGGCAGCCCTAGTCATAAATATATTTTGTCCTGCTTATCATACAAGTTAAATTAAGTTGTACAGTCATTCAAATGAACAAGTAGCATTTTAAATATCCTTTACTTATTTTATTTATTTCTTGTAATCCAATGAATGAAGTCATAATTATCTCATTGTACCAACTCATTGTTCTATGCCATGTTCTACGATTTTACGCGAATGTATTATCCTTATTTGTAATATATTTGTTATAAAAACTATGCCTATTTATATCTATTACAGTAGCAATGTTTTATAATGGGATATATTTTTTATGGCAGCAGACAAATGATCGATCAACAAAATAATGCATCAATTTAATAACAATTTAATGAAAGTACTACTCAGCAAAACAATTTAATAACAGCAAATAATAGCTCCAGAATAATCAGAATTGCCAACCGCCAAACAAAAAAAAATAAAAAATAAAATGGCGCTAAATTTAAATCCGGCGCTCAATCTGGGACACCTATTTAACAGCAAAAGGTGGCCTAGGTTTAGATTATCTTGTGACAATGCAGAAATAGGAGTACTGCAACCCTGTGATGTCATTATTGGAGTAGATTCATTTCAGTTATTCAAAAATAGGTTGATTTTTGGCTCATTTAGTAATTTTTGACATCATTTCTGTTGACGACGAAAAGGCTAGGGTACTTACGCAAACATGTATATAGTTTCGCAACTAGTTGTTAAGTTTTTATGTATATATTTTGATAATAATGGAGTGATCCCTGGTATGTCTTTGCTTACTTATCAGGATAAATCGTTGGTGGATAGTGTAGGTGAGGACATACTAGGATCTTATCAAATATGTAAATACGTGTTAGCGATAAGGAAAATAAATGATTCCCCGCGGGTAGCGGGAGGGGTACATACATGGACAAGTAGAGGGGGAAGCCCGTCCTTGACAAGTGGTGGGGGAAACCCGCAACTAGCCGGAAGTTGAAGAATTCAATAAACAAATAAAAAGCGGACCATTTTCCGGTCAACTTCACTTCCGCAGCGGCATCCACTCCGAGAACAACAACAAGAACAAGAAGAAGAACAAGTACCTCTGCGCTACCCCGGCTCTATTGAAGAACAAGCCTTGTTGTTTCATTCACGAAGAAAATCCTATTATACAGTCCACACCCCCCAGGCGATCCAGTTGGTGCGAAGTGTCTGCACTAGCACTCTACTACGTGTTAGTGCAAACGTATCCCGCACAATTTCATTAATTTTAATAAATTTGGTTGAAGCTGAATGGGTCATAATTTGCATTTACTATTTAATTCACATTATATGCTGGACAAATAAAAATAGGATCTAAGTCTTAACATTCTAGATACCTATTTTTCAGCGCCGGCTCTAGCTCATGTAGCGCCCGGGTGCAGGGCGCCCTCTAGTAGGCGTTTTGAACTCTTTGGAGGTGTCGCGAGCGGCGCTCGGCGCTCCCTAAGACCCTGCGCCCGTGTGCACCGCACCCCCTGCACCATAGGTAAAGCCGGCACTGAATTCAGCGCTCGACAGGCGCCCCCGGGCGCGCGGCGCCCGGGGTGTACCGCACCCCTTGCACCCCCTGGTAAAGACGGCCCTGCTATTTTTAGTAAAATTCATCCTCATAATCTGAGGCAGGTTATAAATTCCTACAGGTTTTATTTTTAGCTGTCGTCCCCAATTAATGGCTACCTAAAATAGTACATTATTGCAGACAATAAAACATTGTAAGATGATATACATTGTAAATAAGGATTTGCTGACAACATAATAATTTTGCTACCCATAGGTATATTTTATACCTAACCAAAATCCTATATATTTGTTGCTCGTTTAATACATACCTTTTATAATTAGAATATTTTTTATATAAAAAATGTGGCTGACGATTCACCTGGTGGTAAGTGGAATATGTAACAGAGGGGCATTCTGATGGGGCACATACGTTAGGCTGGCAACTACTAGGGGGTTGGGATGGTGAGGGACTCTGTCGTAGTAACGTCTGGCGGAGTCTTTCACGTATTTGACGATGGAGGGAAATTCCAAGTCCTTGTGGAGTTTGACATTGCCAGAGTACCATGGGGCAGCTACGGCCTTACGCACAAATCTATTTCGGAGGGTTTGGAATATTTTAATGTTGGAGGGGGCTACGTGTGCAATGACAACGCTAGCGAAGGTCATTATGGGACGTACGCAGGTTTTGTAAAATGCCAGCCTATTTCTAAGCGACATTTTACTTTTCCCGCCTATGAGAGGGTTGAGGCGACCCAGTACAAAGGCGGCTCGGTTTCGAACAGTTTGTATGTTCTCGGAAGGTCAGTCGATTGTCTAGTTTGACTCCGAGGTCTTCCTAACCCAGGGGTATTTTGACCGAAAAGGTATATCGGGAGTGGGGAGAAACGGCCTAGAGCTACGGGTGCCACCCCTGGGAAAAGGGAAACACAAGGCTGCACTTTTCTCTGGGTTGACCTCTATCCTCCACCTCGAAACCACTCGCCTAGGGCGGTGACTGTGCGTTGGAGGCGGAGAGAGAAACGTCGTAGGTTCCTATCTGAGACGTAGAGGGCGGTGTCCTCTAGGACGGAGCCCTGGAGGGACTCTAGCTCTGAAGTTCTCAAGTTTACGCACTTTAAAACTAATAATTAATTTGAATATTAATAAGGGTTATAAAGTATCAACTTACATGTTGTGTGCTTTCTTTCCAGTAAAACTTACAAATGCCCAGAAGACACCACTTCTCGAGACTCAGATTCACTCATACATGAGTATGTTGAGGCCTCAACATCAATGTACTGCTGGAACCATCCAAAAGTCAAAGAGAACTGGAAAACAGTGTGCGCAGCAGTTATACTCCTCCTCGTAGGAGTCGGCCTACTTGGCATGGGAGCTTTTGCTGTCGCTGAACCTGAAAATGGTCTCCAAGGTGCAGTTTTCTTTGTAGCAGGTCTCATTTGCTTCATACCAGGTGCGTACCACGTTGTTTACATCTGGCTAGCAGCGAGAGGCCAACGGGGCTACGACTTTTACCATCTGCCATTGTTCACCTGATCTGCTGAATGTAGCAATTTTGTTTGTGTTAAGATTTTCTTTTAGCTATGGAGGTGTGAAATGAACTCGATAAATTAAAGAAGAGTATGAATCTCATGTCCGCAACTTGTATTATTGGAAGAAAATAATTATGTACCACTGATGTTGAAATATTTAGGGCAAAAAAATTGATGAGTTTAATATAATTAAAAATAAATTAAGGTTTGACTTTAATTACTCCTCTATCCATTAAGATCCCCTGCGGGGATCCATTTTGATTTTTTCTCCACAGGGATCTCCCAGTGTACTGTTCGCTCTGATACCAATAGTTTCCGTTGAATAAAATATTTGGCAGGTAAAGGTAATGTGGTAGGTACATGATAATACGATTCGCCAGTCACTTTTATTTTTTGTAAGACTCATAGCTTTTTTTGTATCAGAACTAAACTATACATTGGGGGATTCGTGTGGAAAAAAATAATAATTGGATACCTCAGGGGATCCTAGTGGACGAAGGCTTAAAAACAAATACCGTTTTTTTTTTTTTTTTTTAATCTACTCTGTCCAACTGCTAGGCTTTACAACTATTTAATACATTGTATTCATATTTGTAAATAAATGAAAATATTATGAAGTTAAAAATGAAATATTTAAACAGTTAAAAATTCAACAACACTTCAATTACAATAATAAAGGTTATTAATAATAAATGTGCTTAAAGATTTTAATATGTATAAAGTCTAATCTAAGATAGACTAACGAAGTGCCTAGATGTTTAGACTACTCTTATTTGAAATCTTTGTAGGTATTATGCGTTTTTAGACACGCACTTGGCACTAGATTTTGTTATTTAGTAGAAAAAAATCTTAACGTCCAATCAACTTTTTTTTTTAAGAATCTTGCCTGGATACCATGACTTTTTCTTATTTTTTTTTTTAATACAACAGCTGTTTTATTTAATAAAATGTATGTGCAATAATATACACTATAAAATGAAGTAAATAATGAATTGGCAAGCTCGAATTTATTTTTTGATTTTTGTTTATATTTCTTTTTTGTGTATTTATATAAATAAAAAAATTGTTTAGTTTATACATCCAACGAATTATACGAACTTTCAAATAATAATGAATTAATATAAATGATTATAATGAATTAATTTTAAGTCTGTTTATATTGCAGCAGTAGACAAGCCCATTATATTCAGACTTTCGCGCCTATGCATAGGTAAATTGATAGTTTTTACGGATATTTCATCTCAGTAATATCTAGCAGGGATGTTTGAATATTGTTCCCTCTATTTCATGGCAATTTGTCACCACCAAACTTAATAAATGATTTGGCGTTGCATGGATTTACCCAGTGACACATATTCGTATATTTATAAATATCCATATAATGAAACAAAACGACAAATATGATTATCTCAATATCTCACAAGTTGGCGCTCACCTGCTAAAAGTCCAGGTGCAACACAATGCGGTGCTAAAATTATCCTACAATACCTGCAGGCCATAAGCATTGGCAGCAAAGTAAGAAAAGAAAGGTAATCATCACTGAAATGAGATTTTATTAGACGAATTCCTAATTCTTACTACTTATTCAAATTGTGACATTTAAAGTACAGCTTGAGAGCCTGATGGGGGGCTACTCTATGACTTAGTACAGGCCAGACCTTTTTCCCAACCATTTCTCCACCCAGGGATGTGCCAACGTTTGTCGTTCTGGACTGATATTGGCATGTATCGCGCATGTCACAGGGCGTCAGTATCCACTTACCACTAGGTGGAATCCATGCTCGTCTGTCGCCTTCTTTATATAAAAAATGGTACATATTTAAAAATCCAATTAGATGGCTCTCGGCTTCTACTGCAGTAATAGAAATAGACATTTGTAATTGTTAATTTTCTATTTAAGGTTGACTATGTTGCTTTTGGTACTTTTTTATTATAATAAGCAAAATTAAATAAAATTCGTTCATTTGTGCGTCTGTGCACACACATTGTGCTGCGAGCACAAATGAATGGAAATAATCTCCCGTTACGGGCAAAACCGATTTTGTCGTCAATTTTCCGAAACAGGGCGTTATTTATAACATTGGATTCGACTTTTTGAGCTGTTTCTGCTGGTAAAATTTCTGCTACGATGCACGCCTTTGGAGATATTGAGAGAAAAAATTGATTAAATCCTATTGTGTTATTATTTTTCTCTTTTTTCCATTGATTCTTTAAATTTTTACCAGTGCATACAAGAATTTATTAAATTTTCTATTCACACTATAGACATTTTAATAAATTAACATTCTATTAATAACATTGAAAAAAGAGAAATATATTAAATACTTATTCTAGTCGTCAATCAAACTTGAGTTTTCTCAAAATAATGATGACGTCAGATAATCGCTTTTGCCACTAAAGGGACGATATATGCGATACTACTGCTTAAAATTATAAATAGCATATCTAGTTGCACTTTATTTATCTTCATTTACGTAGTAATTAACAATTGCTAGTTATCTGGAGCCACTTGAAAAAAAATCTTGTACATAGAACTTGTGGTAAACTTTATTTATGTTAAAATGTAGTAAAAACCTGTAGGGTAGATAAAACCCTGTAGGGTAGATAGATAGGTAAAAACCCTACCTCATCAAGACATTAGGCGATGAAAGTGTTTACATGGAAGCGGCATGTAAAGTTATCTGGCGTACTTTGACGATTTGGAATAAACATTATGATTGTGATATTACAGTCCAAAGCCAAATGTATTTTGATGTTATTTTATTGTGAACTAGCGACCCGCCCTCGCTTCGCTTTATAAGTTTTATTTTTCAAATACTTTTTAAAATTTCAAAATAAAATATATCAGACACGGATAATGTAGCTTCCTATTTGTGAAAGAATATTTGAAATCGGTTCAGTAGTTCCAGAGATTACTCCCAACATACACAAACAAACACACAATTTTACCTCTTTATTATATTAGTATAGATTGGGAATATAGTGTTCTTCTATTAATGACTTTGGCATAAGCATACCCCTCTCTCACAGAAGACTACCTTGAAATGTACTGCATTACCCACTTTTATCTTATTTCCCTAATGTACGTACGTGTTTCGGTAGTGAGTGAGATGTGCCAGAGCCTATTCCCATCCTATCCCTCCCCATTTTCGCAACCCTTTCTCCAAATCCATTCCTATATCTCCAAAGGTAGGCAGCGCATTCGGAGGCGTGCAAACGTTTCTCATTTTGGACTAATGTTGGCATGTATCGCGGGGATGTCTATGGGCGACAGTATCCAATTACCATCAGGTGGACTGTATGCTCGCCTACCGCCTTCGTACATAAAAAAAAGGCGTTTATACTTTCAAATAATCCAACTGATTTATGTATCCTACCCTCCAGACCAACCTCTATATATTTTATTATTTATAATAACATAAGCAACATGTTTTGTAATTAATAAATAACTTCATACTCAACGGCTTAAGACATTGTGGGCCCAGAGACACACTTAAATACGAACATAAGCCAGGTCTTATTCTACACAAATGTTTAAACAAATTTTGTCTCACCTGGATTGAAACCTGCGAACATATTTTTTACACAAGAAATGACACTACTTATTGGGCCAATTGGACGTCTTGTGGTTCAATTTCTCAATCAGCTCTTTGGAACTAGTTTTAATACCATAACTACGGTCTTGATGAGGCAAAACTTGTAGGCTCCAGATTTAGGAATCATTATCAGTCATCATTAGGTATTTTTAATTTATGTAGAAATGTAGTAACTTGCTACTTTTTGACTACCTATTTATTACTTTACAGTGTTAGTCATTTTAAAAAGTGCTTAGTATTAGGGTTGTATTCCACCTGTGGAATGGCGGCAAAGCAATCAATTTGATGACAATTTAATCTCAAATTTATTTTTTACCAGCCGTGCTCGCGACTTCGTATGCGTGGAATTTTAGTTTTTAAACTAAATGGGGATATCTTTTCTTTCCGTCACCCTATTTCGATGAAACAAAGCCCATTCGAAAGGCCAAGCTAAGTTTAATTAACCCGTGGAAACCCCATGAAAATCCATTCAATAGTTTTGGAGATTAGCGTGTTCGTACAGACAAAAAAATTCAAAATCGTCTTTTTGTATTCTGATACTCTTCCTTCATCGCCCCCCAATCAGTTTTTGGTAAATATATTCAATGTACAGACACGCTGGTTCTACAGTTTTATTATACGTATATAGATACTTATATGGGTGATAACACTGGAATAACTATTTAATTATACGCCATTATTATGTTACGCCATTTGCAATCGTATATCAAACAGACATCAAAATTGAGTTTAAATTATCATAAAATCGATCCCTTCCTCGTCATCCCGTAAGTGGCAATCGACCTTTAGGGATAGAGATTTATCAATTGTGGTTGTAACTTTATTTAACGATAAACAAAAATAAATTCTTTTGTTTATAATAGATACTAGCCTCCTTGCAAAGGAAGACACGTTTTAAAACAACATTTTAAGAAGCGTCGTAACTTATCTGATTTCACATTGTAATTTTAAATCGAAGATTGTATAAACCACATAGAAATTAAAATTCAGTGCCGATTTTGGCGACAGAAAATCGAAACGTCTATTGGACCGTACAATCGGAAATATGAAAGCGGAAGTCGCTTTGTGCACGGAATGATAAATTAAAATATGTTCACTAGTTATGTCGAGTTTGGAACATGGAGCATCTCTTCGTGCTCTGTTAACATAACTAGTAATGCCTGATCACTGTCAAGACGGTGCCATAACACGCGGCATTTTCATGTTTCTGCCGATTTTCTGTCGTTGACATCGTTGACAATGACGGGGGGGGGGGGGGACTCCAAAAATCATGAAATTCGTGTGACGTAATTTATGGATGGCCCAATACACGAAATTATCACAATATTAACACAATCTTTTACTCCTGTTCTACATTGCTAAAAACTTTCTGCATAGATCCTCTGGATAGTCACTTAACTTAACCAGAATTATTTGTAAAAGGCTTATATTTAAACAAGCAACAAACATATAAATGGGGAACAAATCGTGATCAACATCATTTTAAGATATCATTACGAAGTCAACGCGACTCCTTATTTCTTTAATGTCACCAGAGAACCTTGAAATTTGCTACCATCCATTTGCTGCCCATTCATTTTTTTTTTTTATATACGAAGGCGGCAGACGAGCATACAGTCCACCTGATGGTGAGTGGATACTGTCGCCCATAGACATCCGCGATACATGCCAACATTAGTCCAAAATGAGAAACGTTGGCACGCCCACGGATGTGCTGCCTACCTTTGGATATATAGGAATGGATTTGAAGAAAGGGTTGAGAAAATGGGGAGGGATAGGATGGGATGGGAATGGGCTCTGGCACATCTCACTTACTACCGAAACACATACGTACATTAGGGAAATACGATAAAATGGGAAATGCAGTACATTTCAAGGTAGTCTTCTGTGAGAGAGGGGTAACGTGGCCAGTCGAGCGCGCCCAGCGGCTGTTGGATTGCAGCGTGCACTCCCCCTCAAATAGTTCTTAATAATACTTCTTTTAATAATATAGTTAACCAGTTACCTAGTAGTGCTTACAAGTAAGTTTCGTTTTGTATGTGATATAGTGACTGATTTTGTGGGTGACATATCATAATGGTACTCATAAGGTGTGTTGGGGCTAGCGTGAAAGGACATCAGGACATCCATCTATCTATGTTGGCTTATTTACAATGATTATTTGTTAGAAAAACACTAGATTGTCATTCTGAAGGCAGACCAATGCTTTTTTATTTTACCGTCTTTATTTTATTAAAAAAAGTCTTTATATTCTGCATATTAAAGTTGCTCTGAACTGAACAAGAGATGTATAGAGGTGAACTTTCATATTTAAACAGAAACAATATATAGATACAATTTGATGCAGTTTTACCTGTATCCTTCCCCGCAACTCTGTATTTTGTACTCTGCATGTATTTTGGTTGATCGATATATTTATCGATCAACCAAAATACATTGATTGATGCTGACAGTTATAGCATATTTCTGATGTTGCATGGCATGATGTTGCAGTTATGGCATATTTTTCACTCTTCAGTATAAGCGGTCAAAATCCCAAATATAATAGCAAATGAGTGTCCGTCTGTTACAAGAAAATATTGGTAATAATTGTTATGTAACCGTGAGTAATTTATTATAGCCGATATTTCGGTCCAGTTACAGGAACCGTGGTCGCGGCGACACCGCAGAGGCGGGTGAAGGTATTGCTATTGACAGACAAATCTGTCTACCCTCCGTTGTGTTCGTTTTTGATTCACTGCGTTGTGTTCGTTTTTGATTCACTCCGTTGTGTTCGTTTTTGATTCACTCCGTTGTGTTCGTTTTTGATTCACTGCGTTGTGTTCGTTTTTGATTCACTGCGTTGTGTTCGTTTTTGATTCACTCCGTTGTGTTCGTTTTTGATTCACTCCGTTGTGTTCGTTTTTGATTCACTCCGTTGTGTTCGTTTTTGATTCACTGCGTTGTGTTCGTTTTTGATTCACTGAACTCGTTTTTGTTGTTTAAGTTCCTTGAACACTATATTAACTATATCACCACACACACGCGAATTTGTAAACGCATTTACTTTCTGGGTTTGCAAAATTCAATCACTGAGTCCCATGTACGTGCCAACTTAAATCCATCCTCGCGATTGAAATTGCGGCATTTTTAATTTCTACTGCCTCTCGGACCAAACGTGGTATTTTAACATTCAGTTAAAATTACTTTTCGTACTATTTTACTTGTCGTATTCAACCCAATGGTTGGTTCCTGCCAATAATAGGTGCTCTGCTATTGCCGACTTGTGCGAGTTATTATTTTTCGCGGCGGTTATGAGTTCCTTTACACGGCTCCCTATGATTCGCTTGGTTTGCCCAATGTATAAGCTTCCACAGATACAGTTCACTTTGTAGATTCCAGGGCACTAATATAGCAAGTTATCCTTAAGAGAATGCAGGCAGCTTGCTAGTATTTACAAGGACAAGTATTTTGACAAGGAGAAAATAGTTTTCATATAGTATTTACTTCTTAAAAGCTTGCCAATCTTATCGGTCACTCCTTAAAATATTATTGATTACTCCTTCTATATATGGAAAATATGCACTGTCTAATGACCATATTCAGTTTGTTTCCCTTGTTTAAGTCTGCGCTGTGAGATTTTGAACGCCTTTGTGTGACCATTCTTCTGTAACATCCCATCTACATGTTGTAACTCACCTGACAGATGTTTCTCATCACATAAATTGTAGGCGCGATTGTAAATTGATCTGACAACAGACGCTAGGTGTCTTGGGTGGTTGTGCAAAGTTCCATGTAGGTAGGTATCTATGAGCTTTTGATATATTGAGTGATCCAATGCTCCATCTCGACTAACATAGACCTCCTCATACAGGACCATCCAGCGATGGTCTTTTTGGACTCAACTTTGCATGTAAACTTCATTTTTCTGTGAACAAAATTTAAATGTTCTACATAGTGGTCCACTTGCCCTTGACCTCGTACACATCATCCATATATGTATCTCTTATAGATCTCTATGAAACCAGGAGCAGACTGGATGGCTAACTCTCCAAAATATTCCATCCATAAGTGGGCTAGTACTGGAGCAGACCAGACTACCTAGACTAAGTTATGCTTCTTCGATCGCATCAAGGGCTTCAGAACTTTATCCAAGTTGCACACAAATTAAAAAAATCTAAAAAAGAAGGCGTTTGTTTTGTACATCCTAAACCTATTATTAATTGTAGTCTTAATTGAAATTTATTTTGTAATAGATAATTTCATATTCCTTCAAAGGATATTATTGTTCAGATCACGCTAGACCTGACACAGGGTTTCCTATTTATTGTATCCATTGTTGTATGGCAACTTGTAAATATTGATTATTTAATAAAATAGTCCATCGCCTATTGTCTTTTATTTATAACTTTTCCTAAAACTACATACCAATTCCAGTATATTTTTATTGTTTTCTAATTAAGTAGCTGCTGGTTTTATCAAATTGGTAACAGGTTAAGATATCAATTTCTAGAATATGTATGTCAATATTACATTTATACAGATAAATTCTATTGCAGAGCATAGACCTACACTTGGTAGTCACAACAGGCGCTTAAAATTTTGCATCGCACATCATTTTAAGCAATGTTGCCCATTGTGAATTCATAAATCCATTCTGTATCCACCTTTTTGAGAGTTATTTAAACTTAAAAATCCCCATGGTTCCCTGATAACCAAGGAGTTTAGTTGGTCATGTAATATTTTTGTTCATTCCAATGTGTTTTTGCTTCAGAACCACCGGGAGGACATCTATGAGATGTTGAGAGGTAGGGGGCAGGCAACAGTTGCTCCTTTAGGATATAGTATACATACTTAGTACACTTTCCGTTTTAGAATAAGTTATAGGAAAGAGTGAAGTAGAAAATACAATAAAACAATTATTTTATTTTTATAATACTATATTAAATGTTTTCTAGCAATTCTTCTAAGTTTAAAATGCTGTAAAAACCTAAGTTCTTCATTCCATTCCTTTAACACTTCCATTTGCTGGTGGTCCATGAGGTCAGGCATCTCTAAACCGCATGTTTCGAACTCTTCGTGCTCACGTTTCTTTGTTATGTTAATTATATCTTCTCTGCTGGCATGTTGACGAGATTTCCTCAGACCAATTGAATTTTTCAAAGCTATCTGATCCAATTCTTCGTCAAATCTAGCCAAATAACTTTCAATTAGCTCTAGTACTTGTTCTTTACTTAAAACAGTGGATTCTTCATTTATTCTTTCCTTAAACCACAGTATTTTTTCACCAATTAAGTTCTGTTTGATCTGAGTGCCAAGTTTATTTCGATCCCTTTTCTCGTGTTTCTTCATTTTTTTTACAAGGGAAATTGTTTTTCTACTGTTTGGGTGTTTAAGTTTTTCTATATTTTTCTTAACGTTAGGCATTTTTGCTAAGCTTTAATCTAAATTGAATTTTTACAAAAATAACCTTTGAATTCACGTGTTGCGTTTGAATTTTATATGTATTAATCTACCAAATGTCATTCAAAGGAAACAAATATTGATGCGTTCAAGTTTGAATATATTCTAATACCTAAATCGTTTGACTAAAATAAAATTTTGTACACACGGACGTTAAAAAGAGCGCGTTCCTTAAAATGTGCTAATATTTTTTGCATAATTCAAACAGAGATAAAACATGTTCTGAAGGATACACCAAAAACTCTTCGCTCTCAGTAGAAAAGTCTTTCTTATATAATAATGAATCCGTGGCTTGCGTGTCCCATGAAGCGACTGTATGCAAAACTATGCATTTTAGTGAGTTTTGGATTTTCTTATTCTACAATAAATTTTGATACACTCGAGTTGTCAATATTATTAACAAATGCGTAATTAAACTCTTGTTGTGATTCATCTTCAATTTGATCGACTAAATTGTATTCTTTTGTAATTTATTGTTCATTAATGTCGTATTTATCTGTTCCGTTGTTAACATATTACTGTTGTATACGGTTTCAAAGACTGTTCCCACTTTCTATCAAATTAATTTCTGTAAGCCTTTTGTAGGCTGATATGAAATTCCATAAGGCCGAATTATTATTGAATCTTCCTCTGGATCGGATAACACTAAAAAATGTTTCGACGTAGTCTTGCGATTATTTGTAGAAAGGTTAAAACTGCAGTAGGTTATTTTCAATGTAACCCACATACAAATCCGACTAAACTTAAGCGACGCGGTGAATCGCAAATATATCTACTACCTTGAAACTAAACTTGCTGTAGTATTTATAAATTATTACCACTTATTACCTCATTTATGTGAAACGTAAAATTAAACGTAGTAACGTAGTTACTAACATTAAAAGGTAACTAACTAAAATTAATGTTAATAGAGTCAGATATTAAAAATAAATAATGGTCAATTCTTTTGTTTTACACAAAACTCCAAGCTTATGATTTTAAATTAATGGATTATTTTCCATTTGTTTCTTGAATGTCATTAAAATGCACCTGTGCCTTGTTCGGACGGCTCACATTGGTCAAGTATTTATAGTTCAGATAATAAGAGTAGAGATAAATCAATCTTTGATTCAATAACATCGGAGTTACCCATCACTATTTATCACAATACGGGCACAGTGCGTTGTCAACTTGTCACGTAAAAATTGTTAAATTAACAAGACAGGAGACTAATGATGAAACATGATGTACATATTGAACACCCTTTTTGGGTAAATAAATTATAGAACGAAAAGAGTAGATAATTTCTACTCACCCTCTTATTATAGTTTGTATGATTTAGTTGTACCTATTTCTAAAATATCATTGTTAAAAATTCTATAACTTCTCTATCATTGAAAATATTATATCTTTAATTAAGTACGAGTATTCTATAAAATTATATAGATAGCTTATAATTAGATCATACTTATAAAAATAGGTAGATTTTTAGGGAAATAAAGTATATTTAGACGTTTCTATGGATAAAATTATGCAAATTTCAGATGTTTCGCTTCATAGACGCTTGTTAGGTTGTCAATTGTAGACATTTCTTAGCGGGAACCCGAGATAAAAAGTTGATTGAGCTTTTTGGCGTTCCTCGGGAACTTTTTTGCTTGATTATTTATTGTAAAAATTGTGTACTAGGCGTTTTATGGTTTAATAGTGATAGTTTATTAAATTATAAAGTGTTTTACGTGCGTGGTGTTTGTGATAATCAAATAAAAGCTTGGGACTGTGGTTTCGTGTGGTGGAAATGTGTCCAAGGAGTCCTCAGTAAACATATTATCACTTTACTGAGCGACTTCTAACTTACTGCGACGGGGCTGGACATTACCAGGCTACGTTTTTGACATTGAAATTGTTTACGAAGAGAACTTGAAACTGGCAGAATATGCTAATTGCACCATTGTTATGAGAAATGAAGAAAATAAATGTGAAAAATATATGAAGAAAAACAGTAAAGTTGAGTTTTTGATTCATTGTATTTGTTTATTGTGCGATTTGTGATTTAATAGTGATAGTATATAAGTGCCTAGTGTTAGTGGATAATGTTTGTGATAATTAATTATAAGCGTGGGTCGGCATGTTTCGTGTTCTTCCAAGGAGTTCAAATCTGTCCTCAACAAACCTACTATCACTTTACAGACTCTTACTTCGACCGGGCTGGATACTGATGTGATAAAAACAATTATGTTTTATTGCCATTTCTGTGAACCAATGGCTATGCCAGTGTTCAATAAATTATAAAAAAGATTGTACTTTGTCAAAATATAATAATATATAAGTTCATAGAATTTAGTTTCTTTGTAAGTAGAACTACTTACAATTTTGTTATATTTCAATAATATACAATTAACGAAAACGATGTTGAAAAGACCTAAACCTGGTGAAGACGAGGATGATATTCTGCAAATGCAAGAGGAGTTCCTCAGAGAAAAAAGTAAGAACAATCTTCAGCCAGCAGCACAAGTGGTTAATTTACGTCCCACAGAACCTCAACCATCAAAAATAGCTAATATCAGCGAATCTGATACTCGAAAATCATCAAAATATGCTAAGTCTAAAGGACTTAAAAACCATTCAGAAAAGCGTCAACGTACCGACCCTGGCACTAGTTCAATTATCGGAGATATATTACAAAAGAACACCGAGGAGCCGACTCAGCAAGAGGAACTGAAAGTTGAAGATGATAAGGTATATTTTCCTACCATTATCCCATCAGTTTTGGGCAATATTGTGGAAAAAAATGTAGATGATTCTGTAGACTTTATTTTTAAGCCAATGCCATCCCAAGGTTTTCCTGCTGTTACTCTTCGCGATCCTAGTGTAACACCAGGTAGTAAGAGTGTTCACACTTTTAATTTAGACAAAAAACAAAGTAATGCAATTGCAAAAATGGATGTATATGAACCATCAAGTTCTAACATCTACAAGGAACATATAAATCTTCCATTAAAAAGTAACATACTGTCTTCAAATGAAGCTGATGCAATCCACAATGAAAATATTAATATTTTGAGCAAGATGTCTGAAATGGAAATTTTGGAAGAACAACAAAAAATACTATCTAGCTTAGACCCTAATTTAACAGCTTTTATCAAATCTAAAAGAAAGCAAGGTCTAAATAATAATCAACCAGTAGATAATAAAGTATCTGCAAAAAAAACTGATGAAAAAATGGACACATCTGAATCGACTCAAGATGTTGATACTTTATGGGAAAATGATGCCCTCTCCCATCCCGGTGTAAATGAATGGCTTCATTTCGACTCCCTGGAGAGAGATAAGTTGGAATGGATGAAAGGTATTGCAGAGAGCAAGGAAATTAAACCAGATGAGACTTATGAAGCAAGGTTTGATTTCAAAGGCTATTTACTTCCTTATACAATGGAGTATACTGAACAAACAAAGACTCTTTTTCATCATGGTGAAGATCCACACAGACCAGGCTACTCTCTATCAGAACTTTTTGAGTTATCACGTTCAACAGTAACACAACAAAGAGTCATGGCATTGAATACCATAGCAGGAGTATTGGAATATTACAGTGCGGGCACATACAAAGATGTTATAGACATACCACTAAGCAAGATATTTTTTGTCATAAGAATTGCTATGGATGAAAATAAGGTAATTGTTCTCGAGCCAGCACTAAAAGCTATGAGGAATTTATTATACAACAGAATAGATGAAGCAAGTCTTGATGCTTTATTGGGCTTTGAGGAAGGCACAGAGCAGCCATCTTTAGAAAATGATAAATCTGAAATTGAGGACTTACAATCAATGGAATCTGAATTCAACGACTTCCATATGGCTGAAATAGATATAATAGCGGCTTTATTAAGAACAGACATACTTCAAAGATTGTTCTATATCATGGAGAAAATAAAACCAAGTTTCAACTGTGTTCAATATGCATTGCAAATTTTGATTAGACTGACAAGAGATTCTGTGGAGACATCTGAAAAAATTGTTGATACTGATCATCTTATGTGTGCCATCATTAAGTATTTTGTCCCTAGCACTAGTTTAAGTTTTCCATTTGACCCTCAAATTTTGTATAACGGTAAACCAGTGCTTGCTGCATTGAAACTGCTCAGAGTTCTTTCATTACAATCAGCAGAAATAAGCAATGTTTTAGTATCAAAGTACAATATTCTTAAACCTATATCAGAATATGTAAGTTCAGGTGTTGATGGTATTTATGGGTTACGAATACAGATAGAGGCGTTCTGTATAATGTCTAATTTACTGCATTATGGTGTCGGAATTGAAAATGCAAAATCTTTATGCCCAATAACAGTGACAACTTTATATAAACATGTCAAAGGAACTGATATTTTTGTAAACACCTCTATATTATCAGCTACACATGCAGCCGTAGTTCTACAATTAAATAACAAGTTATTGAACTGTACATTTATCAATTTAGATAACTATAAGATTCAAATATATCCATTGCTGAAAGAAGGCGTTCAAAAATGGCTGACTCAGTTGTCACATTCAGATGGTTACACTTGTGGCCATTTAAGACTTTTGTGTTCAGCTTTACATTGTTGTAAAACAATACTACTTACTGAGAATGTTCCAATAAAATTCCTCAATGATTCATTAACATTGTTAGCATCCTCGAGAGGTTTCAAAGAAATATTGAATAATCTCATCAAAAGTTCAAATTTATTATCAGGCATAGAAAACAAAGATTTGCATTTGACTCAAAACTTGATGAGCCTAGGAGGATCTGTAATTGATTCAGCACAAAAAGTATTACCAATACTTAATGTTACATCATCTTTACCATTTTTGACTTCATTGTTCAAATTGTTAGAAGTCTTGAATCATAAAGAAATTTCACAAGCCTTTTTAAATGACCTTTCTCCATATCTAAGAAAATTGGCAAATAATGTGCCTAGTTTATGTGATAATTGGTTTACAAGAATGGAGATAGATTTTGTTTTTATCATTGTCAAGCTATCAGCCCAGTGTGATGTTCCAGAGCCACAAAAAGACTTATTATACACAGTTGCAAGTAAACTTTGTTACATTTTGAGGATTGATAAGAGATCAGAGTTAGAATTTTTGTTCAACAATATTGTATTCAATAAACAATGGTTCACAGCTGAAAGACTAATGAATCTTGTGTCGTTATCAGATGCAGATGGTTTTTCTAAAGCTCTGACTTCCATTGACGACATAAAATTGTGCTATAGTAAAGTTGTTAACTTGAATTATAAAGACACCGGGCCAAATGTAGTGTTGAAGCAATGGCAGGAGCCAATTCTGCCCAGAGACTGGATTTATTTGCCCATACTTAATTTGTTTAGTAAAAGTCAAGAAATTGAAGAGATTTCTGGAGCAGTTGGTGATCTTACAGATAAAATTGAAGCACAAATAACTGCGGAAAAGCAGTTCATTATAACATGTAGCTTAGAGTGGATTTTATTCAATGAATTATGTTTTCCCGATCTACTAAATGATATAGACGTGACTGATAGATTTTGTCGCATTATGTGCGTGTTTTTGTGCAATAACTCATTATTTTTGGATGTAAAAATAAAGATATTGATACAGAAAGGTACGCAAATGCTGTTTAAAGTGGAAAAGAAAAGTGCATTTAATTTCGATAAACATTTGACTGGATTAAATAATTTTCAAGATTTTTATACACAATTTTTAGAACAGTTCCAGTCAGTTAGTTATGGCGATCATACTTTCGCTGCGTGTGTTTTAGTGCCATTAGCTCAAAAGCACAACGTAAAGTGGCGAAAACTGCTTTGGTCTGAATATGCAGGATGTTTAAGAGCGCTCGATTGTCCTGAAGGATTACTTTGCTATCAAATGAAGGATTACTTTCATCCTGAAGAAAAAGATGAGTCTCTTATTAAATCGTATTTTCGGGCGCTTTCAGGTAATTTATTAAGACCTAATACAATAGCGCATAGGATAGCCGATTATCATGTGCAGAATTTCAAAAACAGGTCAAACATAATATAAATTGACTAATAATATAAATATAACAACTTATCACCTTCTATCTATACATATAATAAAATTGTAACAGGCCGATGTCTGTACATTAAAGATATTGAAAAAAAACTAATATAATTCTTTATTAGAGCAACAGAAGCCAAAACTACAGTTTTTAGAAATTTTGTCTGTCTGTATGTATATTTGTACACGCATCACGCAAAAACTACTGCATGGAATTGAATGCAGTTTTCACCGATGTATGGCTAGAGGTCTAACTTAAAATATAGGCTCCATTTTACCCCAGGAAAATATCTTATTCCGATTGTTTTAAATTTAATAAACCGAAGCGAAGTGAGGGCGGGTCGCTAGTATGTAATAAAATTATGTGAAATTCTATTTTGTTATTTTGCTGTCCTATTAACAACCAATATAAAAATAAAATTACCAAAGTAGATTGATAAAACGCCATGAGAAACAAATGCAGGTAAAAATTATTGTTAGGTGTTATAATACCTGCGATTGTTATCACACTACTTGTGTTAAATACCTTTAACCACTGAGTTATCAATTAAATTACTGCGGTCTCTTAATTTTCATTCTTTTTAGGGTGGATGCCCCGAATATCAGCCTTTTGGTGCTAATTTTATCTTTAAAATTTCGTACAGTCTTAACTAAACCATAATATGTTTTTTTAATCAGTACGTTTAAGCAATCCAACAACCGCTGGACTGGCCACGTTACCCCTCTCTCACAGAAGACTTACTTTGAAATGAAAAACATTTCCCACTTTTATCTTATTTCCCTAATGTATGTACGTGTTTGGGTAGTGAGTGAGATGTGCCAGAACCCATTCCCATCCCATACCTCCCCATTTTCCCAACCCTTTCTCCAAATCCATTCCTATATCTCCAAAGGTAGGCAGCGCATCCGGGGTCGTGCCAACATTTGTCATTTTGGACCAATGTTGGCATGTATCCCTGATTTCTATGGGCAACAGTATCTACTTATCATCAGGTGGGACTGTATACTCTTCGTCGATAAAAATAATAATTTCAAGAATGTAGTCACAAACTATAATGATTTAAATTCAACAAT
Source organism: Sesia bembeciformis (assembly GCA_943735995.1). Classification (NCBI taxonomy): domain Eukaryota; kingdom Metazoa; phylum Arthropoda; class Insecta; order Lepidoptera; family Sesiidae; genus Sesia; species Sesia bembeciformis. Next base: position 952,355 of record OX031045.1, on the reverse strand, counting down.
TTCAAAAATAATGACACCGAAAAAGGCCTGGCTTTAATTCCACCCACCCTGTGCCTAATGCCGTCCTTTTCTGTACCTAATGCCACCCTAGCATACGGTCATGCCATTTGAGTTTTTATGCAAGTACCTGCTTGGTAATTTAAGATACCTATAAGTAACTAAAAACTATAGGTAATTAATTAAAAATTAGCAAACATTTGTATGAGAGTTAGTCATTTATCATTTTTGTATTTTTATTTTTTCTCTTTTTATTTTGGACTAGCTGTGTCCGGCGTTGCATGCCCATTGCCCGTCAATTTTATTGCACATAATATATTGCCTATGTCTATCTGGAATAATGTACCTTTCAAATGGTGAAAGAATTTTTGAAATCGGATTAGTAGTTTCGGAGATTACCTATCTCCTACATCCAAACATAAAAACTTTACCTCTTTATAATATTAGTATAGATCTCATTAGGCAACGAATACATACTGGGTTATTTTTTATCACTCGCCAGATTTTCGATGGTTCGATTCGAATCTGTACATCAGCAAGTTTTTTCTACTGAAATGAGCGAGCTGTGATTTTTTACAAAGTTGTAGAAATTTGGTTTGGGTACAATTATAATTTTTAAATAATGTCTATATTAACATAGTAACACGAGTCCTTAGACATAATAACTACTTAGATTTATTTATTTTTTGTCAAAAATTACCCGTTTTTAGGGATATTTTTTGCACTGTAATATTTGTTAACAGAATAAAGAATATTTTTTTTTATTAAATAAACCGAAACAAATCACTTTTCTCACAAGGAATTATCCTTCTCTGTATTTTGTTTGATCGATAAGTGATAGCAGGTTCACCTAAGGACGGAAGTGGACTCTGAACACACTGAAGTTTAATAAACTATCATTATTTAAACCATAACACGTCTGACACACATTTTTTACAATGAACAAAGAAAAACTCAACTTCACTTCTCGAGTTCTCGCCAAAAAGTAAAAATAAATGCAAATTCAATCATATCTGGAACGCATTGGTAATTTTGGCGGGAATTCATCAACGTCATGTTGACAGTTTGAAACGCGACAACTTACTTCTGCGCGAGCTTTCAGTCCCAGTTGTTTTTTATTACTATAAATTTATTATCACTACAAAATACGAAAATGACTTCTTAACATAGTCTGCTGTACGTCCAAGATGTTTGTAGAAGACCTCAAGAATGATTTTTATAACGTGCTTCTTGGTAATGTGAGTACGCAAATCCCTTGTTTACCACATTGTTTAGAACAAAACATATAGTAACTTTGAATATCATGTTTCAGAGAGTCTTGTTACTAGTTCATTACGACGTGGACGCGATTTGCACATGTAAAATACTTCAGGGTCTGTTTAAATGTGATAATGTTTCATATACATTAGTACCAGTAGGAGGGATTTCAGAGTTGAAGACTGCTTATGAAGAAAACAACGAGGAGATCAAATACGTGATCCTGATTAACTGCGGGGGGACAATAGATCTTGTGGATATTCTTCAGCCCGAGGAGGATGTGGTGTTTTTTGTGCTGGACTCACATAAACCGACAGATGTTTGCAATATTTATAGTGATGGTCAGGTAAATATATTATTATATTTTTCGTCTTTGACTATCGGCCTATGTTAAAGTATTGATATATACCCCCACCATGGATGTTTATTGATCAGAATAATGTCAATGACTTATTTCTTCAAAAGTAATAAATTACCTATTTAGATCAAAAGCAACATATTTTAGAATAGTTGAAATAATTATAAATCACTAAGAATAACATGACCAAGTCGATAGTGTCTTTATTGTCAATAAAGAACCAACCCTGATCCATCTATAAATTTGCTGCTCATTTAATTATTTCCCATTTAGAATTCACTAGGTTCTTACAGAGTTGTGGAATAAAAGAGTTATTTTGATTTGAAACTGGATTTAATTATGACTACAATATAGTGAAGGGGTTCACTCCGCTTGTGATGTACAGTGACTGGCGTAGCTCTTGCCCTCGTACTGCTATAAATGCTGTAGGCACCTATTAACTGACTAATATAAGTAGATAAAGGCCTGGCATGCAGCTTTCCTCCCACTTCCCATAATATGAATAAATATTAATTTTGCAATTATTTTCATAAATGGTCTTCCTAGTATTTGTGAAAAAGGTAATAAAAGGTCAAAGTAAAAGGAAGTTCAATCTGCTTAAGAGTTTTAACTATCCAAGAAAATTTACCTTTGAAAAATTAATATTAAAAATTGCTGTTCTAGACATTTAATGTTTGGTGAAAAGTCTGCCAATTTGGTCATATTTTGCCAACAAGATTCTTCTTGATGAATGTCATCATTATTGGCAATTATATTCTTCATTTCAAATAATATTATCCAACTACATTTGTCTATCTAGTATTTTTTTATTAGAATTCATTTGCTTTAGGCGTCTACGCTTTATTTTTATTTTTATTTTTATTTTTATCCATTTTCCTTTTTCCTTTTATTGGATTCATATAGATGGATAGATAACTCTTTATTGTACACCAATAAACATAACAATAATCACATTGTAGACACAAAAATGCACAGTGGGTTTTGGCCCTATAATTTATTTTGAAATTTCTGTAAAATTTATTTCAGGTGAGGTTAGTGTACAAAGACAGTGATGAGATTATTCCCAGCTTTGATGATATATTCAGAGATGATGAGGAAGATGAGGTAAATATATAAAAATAAGTGTTATTAATATATATTGCGTTGTTGAGTAATAATGGAATCCTTTGCCTTGACGGTTTGAGTTCATAAGAAGAAACTAGGATGTAGAGTCTATTAACTTCTTGGTGGTATTGATCCGTGCAGGACGGTGAACGGCAGGCAGGCAAGAGAAATGATGTCTTATAGCTGTTAAGGAATGTATCAAATGGTTCTCTTTCTCCACCATCCTGTATGAACCAATAGATTATAAAAACAAAGTCAATAAATTTTCTGTTTTAAATAGTTTTAATCTGAATGTACGGTTTGTTATACATTTGATATTTGATTGATTGATTTATAAATTCTTTATTTCACCAAAATGTGTGTACAAAGGTGAACTTAATGCTATATAGCATTTTCTTCCAGCTAACCAGGTGGTTGAAAGCAGGCTAAGGGTAGTGCCGCTAAAAATAGTGTTCTGACAATATAAAATACTAATAAACATATCAATCAGTAATTCACACGATATTCATATTTGTCGATATTGAGTTTAAATGAAGCTTAGGTGATAAGAAAGAAAGAAAAAAATTTCTTGAACAATAAACTTTGGATTGTAAATTCTACGAACTATTGTAAATGTGTGAACAATTTAATTTTCTAAAATTAAATTTCTGCATATTCGTATTTGGCGACTCCAGGTTAGTGAATAAATATGACACTTAAAAGGCAGAAAGAATTTTGTAAGATTATAATTAATGCAGGTACATAATTAACGATTAAATAAATTATAATATGTGCAGAATGCATAGTTTCAGACTTCAAGTAAGGTTCCGTTACAGCCTGTATAGTATTTATCATTGGATAATAGAAATATCCTGTGGATAATTAAAGAATGAAGAGGAACAAGGGAGCGGCAGGGAGGCCCTGGAAGCGGCGGTCGAGAGACGGCGCGAGCGGCGCGCGTGGGAGGAGCGCCGGCACGCCCTCATGTTTAACTACACGCAGTTCTCGTACTGCGGGAAGCCAGTGAGTGTACTGTGTAATTAGCCCCTCTATTGTCTGCTGCTGATCACACCATCATTAGACTCTCTATTGTCCAGAGCTGATCACGGGTCTCCTCATATACATCCTCTTGTGCATGAGGGATGTATGGCCTTAAAACGGTGCGCTGGTCAAGCGGGTTGACGAGTCCACTGTGCAAACAGTGCTTTATATAGAGATAGTTTATTTTCCTTCGTCATAATATAGTTTTTATTAAAATTCTACTGGTTTCACCCGAGAAAAGAGTTGTGCTGAAGTAGTAACACGGTGCCCATGGAGCATTATGCTGACATACAATTCCATTTGTCGTAATGAGTGTCATGTTGTAATGTAAGTCTAAGCATTCACAATCTATGGTACATACACATTCACAAGTCGCACGCACACATCGGATGGATCACATCAAACTCATTTTAGTATTCTTTGTATGGTTAATCATACAAGTGCGTCCACTTATCTGCAGTGGATGAATAGGGGCCGTTCAAGTATTACGTAAGCATCAAAGGGGGTTTGCTTTGCTTATTTTTGATGACATGGCTGAATGGCGATTACGTCAGCAATATTTATTTATTTACTTTCGTATTTTTTTGGCAAAATTTAGTAGATTCTGATTGAATAAGAAACTTGAACAGATTTTGTAAAAATTATACCAATGCTTACGTAAGCATGGGGGGGGGGGGGTAAGAGCTTAGCTTAGGGGGTAAGAGCTTTTAACTCTTTTGATTCACCTACTTAATCACCTTCCGAGAGCGTTTCATTCCCTTTCCCTAACGGTTGTTACATAAGCAAAAAAACAGATCATGCCATCATTGCATCTCGATTTTGAGTCCCCGACTTGTGCCGATGCGCGAATTCACTCACGATCATGATTGGCGCCGGAATCGGAATGAATAACAATTCAATGAAACAATTAAGGGATTCTGCTTCGCTCGCGGATTCAACTCTTTTGATTCATTAACTCCGGAATTGCCCATCAGTGAAGGCGATCTCTCGCTGGTCGCTCCGTACATCTCCCCTCCCACGCTTCGACACTTATTTATTCCTTTTATTATAGTTTATTTCTTCTTCTCAAGCTAACAAGCAACCAAGTATGTCTGTATGTTTTCTCAATAAATGAAAAAAAAAGAAGTTTTACAGAGTATACATGTCTAAAAAAATATTGACAGTATAATGACACCTACACTACAATGTTTAATTTATTAACCATTTCCCACAATTTGAGAAGATTCTCACGACCTATATTGAGTAAAAACATTTTGATTTTTCTTTCGGTTTGGTTTTATTTGATTACATGCAACATTATTCAATGACCGTTTGCAAAAAAAAATCTTTCAGAGTTCATGCGTAATGCTAGAACTGGCGTGGAGACTATCCCGCAGCTGCGTGAACGCAACGTGGGCGGCGAGCGTGGGCGTCGCGTCGCACCAGGCGCTCTACTTGCGCTCGCCGGCCGCCGCGCTGCTCGACGCCGACGCGTTGCATCGACGCCCCGACGCGGACCACCAAGTGAGTGACGCTCGCTCATTTATCAATCAACGGAGATGTAACCAGCGCTTTCAGTATCCACCGCTCGACATACCAGCATAAGCAACAACACATATAACCAGGGTCGGACTGGGCCGGAAGGGCCCGGGTGGCTCCCCACCCCCACAACCCCGGGGCCCGAGACTGGATAATGGTAGATGGGATACTATTGGAAAATAATGAAATATACAAATTATTAATTATCAACGATATAATTATTAGGTACCGAAATACAGTTCCAATTATATTCCTCCTATCCTACCTACCGCCTGGCTTGCGGCAAGCCCCGCAAGCCAGGCCCGTGGGGCGCCCGCGCAGGCTGGGGCCCGGTTGGCAAACACCACCTCGACTATATGGCCAGTCCGACGCTGCATATAACTATATAAAAGTTAACATTTAAAATTACACTGTAAATGTTCCTCTTATCTATCTATCTATATCTATATATATATATATATATATAAATAAAAAAGAGGATGTTGGTATATTGGTGATTAATAGACCTCGACACCATTTGACCGATCACTATGAAAGTTGGCCCATATATGTATCTTTTCATGGAGAAGGTTTTTATGCTATCGACTTTGTTGTAACTCGCCACTAGATGGCGCTGCAGCACATCAACTTCTATACCGTTCAACCGATCGCCATAAAAATTGGTATACATAGGTATTTGAGCACGGAAAATATTTTCGAGCTATCGACTTTGTTGTAATTCGCCACTAGATGACGCTGCAGCACATCAACTTTTATGGCAGGACGTTTGCCGGGTTTTGCTAGTTATTTATAGATTGTCACTGCATGCAATATTACATGGGGCGTCTCATACATGAGGGATGTATGGTCTTAAAACGCTACGCTGGCCAAGCGGGTTGGCGAGTCCACTCTTTAGAGGGGTACCTTTAAAAGAGTGGACCTGTCAACCCGCCGCCAGCGTGCCGTTCAAGGCCATATATCCGTCATGCACAGGCCAATGTGCCTGAGGAGATTTATGTCCAACAGTGGACAAAACGAGGGTTGATTTAATACTCACTTACCTACTATTTGATATTCGTAATATTAGTTCGTAGTTTTTTTTATATAGAAAATGGCGGCAGACGAGCATACAGTCCACCCGATGGTAAGTGGGTACTGTCGTCCATAGACATCCGCGATACATGCCAACATCAGTCGAGGATGACAAACGTTGACACGCCCCCGGATGCGCCGCCCACCTTTGCAGATTAAGAAATGGATTGGGAAAATGGGGAGGAATGGGTTAGGGTGGGATGGGAATTGGCTCTCGCATATCTCACTCACCACCGACACACGTACGTACAATAGGGAAATTTGATAAAGCAGGAAATGCAGTACATTTCAAGGTAGTCTTCTGTGAGAGGGGTGACGTGGCCAGTCGAGTGCGCCCAGCGGCTGTGGGAATGAAGCGTGCACTCTCCCCCTACAGTAGTAGTTGATTTAAAACGTTAACCTATTGCCCCTATGAATTGTAGGCGTGACTTTGATTTTTTTTTTTTGCAGGTAGCAAAAGTTGTTCTTGAGAAAGACGTATGGCTGCCTCTATATAGGGTGTGGTCGTTGGAAAGCGCGCTGCGGCACTCGCCCGCACTGGGGCCACACCTCAAGCTACACACGCTGGCCGGCGCGGGTAAACTGAAGCAGCTGTTTGCTGATATGGGGTGAGCATAACAGGGTTTAATGCGGACCATTTAATTATTTCAATCTGTATGAAAGTGTATACCGTAAGAGCTGGTTCACATTAGGTCGGACCGACACATTTATAGGGACGATTATTTGTGATTATGCGGTAACTTGGCCAGTTGGACATAGTTCAGCGACTGTGGCATTGCAAGAGTTCTACTCCTGTATCTCTTGCAATGCCACGGTTGCTCGGTTGCCCCTTCAGCAACTAACTGCTTTACTTGTAATTACTTGTAAAATTAATTTTTGCAAGCCTTTATTATACCCATACCTATATGTACATAAACATCATTTTTTGTAACCTGTGTTCTTGCAAAATAAATGATTATTTATAATGATTATGGTGGATATACTTCAGATTATCTTCCGATTAGTATGGTCTTCGATATGTGATCACAAATTATACCTTTCTTCATTACTAGTGTTAAAGATTGTTTTAATATTAGCTTAGTTTGTGTCAAGGCCAACAGATGACGCTATATCGTTTGCTACATCGCGCTATGGGTTCCTGGGTAAACCTTAAAGTGAATTTTGGTTTGTTCTGTGAGCTTGCAAATGGAATGAAGAAATAAATGGATATACAGTCACACTTGGATTTTGGATACCCGAGTACATTCCTGTACACAACTAGCTTCCCTTCGTCTCGGCCGCCCTCTTGAAGCTTGTCAAAACTTGGTTCGTATAACCTACTTTAGATTCCCCGGGCTCTTTCAAGTTTAACGGTTTACCAAGTTGCTGCTCTGAAGTGGGATGTTACAAGTCTCTATAGATCGATAACAGTTCCACGTAACCGCCCCCAGGTACCCCCTGCAGCAAGCGCGTCAAGCATACCGCTCCATGGATGTGGAGCTCCGGCGCGGGCTTCTCAGCTCGCTGGAGGCGGCGGCTCCCAAGCACAAGCTGCCCGCGCCCACGCGAGCCGCCTTCCTGCTGCAGCGACCCTATTCACACACTTTGGCCGCCGTCGACCTCGTGTTTGTTATCATTGCGCTTATTGAACACGTGAGTAGTATATCTTGTTACATTGGAGTAGGGGACATAATTGAATAAACAGCGGAAACACTGGAAATGGCAGCGAATTTAAAGATGGCTAAGAGAACCATTCCGGTGACAATAAAGTTTTTTTTTAGGGATGAAGGCGGCAGACGAGCATACAGTCCACCTGATGGTAAGTGGATACTGGCGCCCATAGACATCCGCGATACATGCCAATATCAGTCCAGAAGTACCTTTGCAGATTAAGGAATTGGTCGGGAAAAATAGAGAGGCATAAGATGGGATGGGAATGGGCTCTCACTCACTACCGGAACACGTACGTGCATTGGGGAAATACGATAAAGTAGGAAATGCAGTACATTTCAAGGCAGTCTTTTCACATTTATTCTGTTAACAAATAATACTGGTATGTTATTGTACACAATGCCCCTAAAGGCTCTTTCAGATGGGACTGCACTCTGCAGTCGGCTACTTTCTTTTATAGATTGGTTGGCAGACGAGTCGAAATTAAATACTGCACCTAATTAAAAGGTGCTACCTAATTGCAGTCAGCTTCACTCGCTTGCAGCCCGAGTCGGAATACTCGCTTGACTGCATGCAGTTCACGCAGTCCACTGCATAGTGCACTCTGTCCTGAAAGCGCCATAGACAACGCAAGTTCGTGAAATTTCACGGAAACCATGCGTGTCGCGTCTCCAATAAATTTCACTGATAGGAAGCCACTGGACGATGAAATGAAACGTCTCCCTTCACCGCTTTTGACGAATTTTTACAATTGATTATAGTGCGATTAGGCTTTTTTGTGTTTTGTAACAACCAGGTAGCTATACGGGTGGGAACAGACTGAACGAGCACCGTGAGAAGTAGAAGCTTAACGCCAACTTCGGGCACGCAGCTACCTACGGTCATTTTTTTATTCATCTATACTAATACAATAAAGAGGTAAAATTGTGTGTTTGTATGTATGTTGGTGGTAATCTCTGGAACTACTGAGCCGATTTCAAAAATTCTTTCACAAATAGGAAGCTACATTATCCGTGTCTAATATGGGCTGTACTTTATTTTGAAAAAAAGAAACTTTTATATCGAAGCGAAGCGAGGGCTGGTCGCTAGTCCTTTATATTTGTGGAAAGAGTCCTAAAAACTAAACGATGTTGTCCAGGAGACGCTCCCCAAAGCGGAGGGGTTCCAACAAGCGCTGTCGGCGCTGGAGACAGCGAGCGGCGACAATGAGTATCGCCGCGCGGGCGCTGTCGCCGCTCAGCGGTCGCTCGAGGCGGTCGCGCGACTAGTGAACGCGACGCTCTCGGCGAGGCGGCTCCGGCTAGCGGGACCGTTCAGATACTTCATCGTGCAGGACGTGAGTTCACCACGATACCATCTCCCCTTATTCTAATAATTTTCTTACTTACACTTAATTTTAATATTTTTATTTCCCCTCTACCCAAAGGTAATCCGCTAGAGATCCCCTTTTTGTGCATTTCATGTGTTGCAATGTCTGTTACTGTCTTGCTTTGTTCTGGTGTGCAATAAATCTATCGCACCGTGCTCTAGCGCAGGCATGCTCAAATTTATTACTATCGACGCAAACAATTTGAGCGGCAAACTTTCTACACATTTCCCATATATATAGGTAATACTTGCGCACTTAACACCCAATTTATACTATGTATTTAAAAGTAAATACAATTTTTATTCTGCAATTTTTTTCCGATCTTTCCCGAAAAAAAGTTAATTTTTATTTCCTTCTCTAATCTTACCAATCGTGTTATTATTAGACAGTATTTGTTTTTTTTAAGTTTCGAAAAGTGCTGCGTGACTAAACGTTGCGTATTTTTTCGGTTCACGGAGTTTTTTTTTTAGGTTCTAACATAACATTAAAAATTCTATTGTTTTTGTGAAAATCTGAAAACAAAGTGTTGAATTTAAAAATGTTTCAGATTTCACGATAAAAATTAAGAGTGGTGTTTGTATATTTTATATAAAACCTTCGCATTCTCACCGCCAGGGTACTCCCCGAGGAGACAGTAATAAAAGGTCCCCACTGGCTAGGTGTCACCGGGGGCAGCAGAGCCCTTATAGCTACCGCACCTACTTATAACGAACTCTGCATACTAGTGTTATAAAAACGAGCGTTGATCGCTCGACGCTCGAGTGCTGAGCGAGCGCTAACAAACTTTTAAGACTAGCGTTAAAGGCTAATGAGCGTTATAATCCAAATTCTTAACATTTGATGGTCTTAAACTCATGTGGTTAAAAACTCGAGTATAAAACGTTTAAGGTTACGGTTCAACAGCAGTGTAGCAGCGCTCGTGTTCACAACACTACAGCATATTGCAGCGCCGGCTCTAGCTCATGTAGCGCCCGGGTGCAGGGCGCCCTCTAGTAGGCGTTTTGAACTCTTTGGAGGTGTCGCGAGCGGCGCTCGGCGCCCCCTAAGACCCTGCGCCCGTGTGCACCGCACCCCCTGCACCATAGGTAAAGCCGGCACTGAATTCAGCGCTCGACAGGCGCCCCCGGGCGCGGAGCGCCCGGGGTGCACCGCACCCCTTGCACCCCCTGGTAAAGACGGCCCTGGCATATTGCTCGGCATACAGCCTAAATCCAGTGTTAAGAAGGTGCTTTTATTTCGTCCTATACAAAACCTTTGTCACCCTCAGGGTATTCCCGAGGCGTCAATAGTGAAAGGTCCCCTGTGGCTGGGTGTGGCGGCGCGCTGGGCGGCCGCCGCCACTGGGGGCAACAGGCCCCTTATAGCTAGCGCACCCACTGATAACGAAAACTGCATACTACTTGGCATACCGCCTAAATTTGAACACGAGCCCAGGAAGTAAGTATTGTGATAATTTATTGATTTCTTTTTGGCACAAACATTCTAAAGGTACATATTAAAAATAAAATTATAATTAATTTGTAAAACAGGTAATCTGCCACTAGTCACCGAATGAGGGGGAGAGTGCACGCTGGGAAATACGTGGGAAATGCTTTCATTTGTGCTTTCATTCACGTGCATTTCAAGGTAGTCTTCTGTGAGAGAGGTGTAACATGGCCAGTCGAGTGCACCTAGGGGCTGTGGGAATGCAGCGTGCACTCCCCCCAAAAATACAATTGTTATTAGAAAAAAATTAATTCTATGTTAGTAAAGTGTAATAATATCAATTTTATACTACTATATTTTTGATATAACACAAATTCTTCTAATAAAATCATAATGTAAAGAAGGTCAATGTTTTCTTTGTAACAATATTTATGGTATAGATATATATACCTAGTCTATTCATATATATATATATATATATTTGTGTATAATTATGGCTAATTTTCGGAATGTTTCCAAATAAATGAATTTTTTTTTTCAAAATTTTCACCGTTTGATAAATATCCGAAAAATGTATAACTAAATAATACAAATTTGCAGTCTATTCGGCGCCGCGTTCGAACAAGCGGCGACTCGCAGCGGCGCGTCCGTCTCCCTCGAATACATAGACTCGTCCGTTGTAAAACTGCCGATATCACAGCGCGCGCAATTTCTAGATGCACTCACCGCCTTACTAGCTTAAATAAACGCTCATTTATACAAGGAGAGTTTCTCGAATGCCTCTGACGAGAATATTACGTTCGATTGTTATATGCGACCAAACTATAAACAACTAGCGACCCGCCCTCGCTTCGCTTCGGTTTATCAATTTTTTTTTTCAAAATTTCAAAATAAAATATAGTCCATATTAGACACGGATAAATGTAGCTTCCTATTTGTGAAAGGATTTTTGAAATCGGTTCAGTAGTTCCAGAGATTACCCCCAACATACATACAAACACACAATTTTACCTCCTTTATTATATTAGTATAGATTCTCGCCTACAACTGATGATGATAAAAACTCGATAACAGTTGTTAATACTAGCGTTTGACCGATGTTCGAGAAACTCTCCTTGTGTAAATGAGCCATAACTATACATTATAAATGTAACCACAACCTTAGGTCCAGTAAAATACTGTCTGTTCCCCTTAAGACTCCTCAAGACGACAAGGTAGGCGTCACCTTTTTGGACCGATAGTGTTTCTTAGAATTTGAATACATAGACTCGAAATTTAATAGGACAAAACTCTGGGATTCATTTTCATCTCTAGAATTAAGACGGACATTTTTAAAGTATTTCTTTTATCATTAGAGAAAATGCATGTTTGTACAAAAATAAGTTATATTTCAACTAAAATCATTTTTCTACTCATCAATACTCTGAAGCAACTTGATTGTTTCTTTATTAATTTAGCTAGTTTATAATATTTATTGTAATCAATGAAATAAAAGTCGTTATGAAATAAATTTAGTTTTATTTAACTTCACATTTCAGTGACAGAGATTAAATTTATACACGTAAATGACAACAATTTTCAATGAGAGTATAAAATTATAAATTCTTTACAAACAATAATTATCACAAAAATGATTATGTAACACATTCTTTGTAAAATGATTCGTAATCGTAAAAGTACTACTGAGGCAAGGTTCATAAGTTGTTTTTCATAAATCTAGTGATCATATCGAATGCCCACTTTGGCTGATCTTTTGGCACCATATGTCCAGCATTACGCACAAGCACTTCTGTCAAATTTCCCGCCTTCTTCACATACCCTGCTATATCATCACCTACCCTCCAAATACTACGTGGAGCACTCTCATATTCATCAGCTGAAGAAAACTTTAAATTACGTAAAAAATTTACTGTTAAGGGATATGCAACAATTATATCTAATTGCCCATTGTATAATAAAATCCGATAGCGCAATAGTAGCTCTGCTATCTCAGGTGCAACAGATTTTAAAAGGTCATAGATTAAATGTAACTGGACTTCTTCACCGGAGTTGAACGGTAAGCCACCTACGTGAACACTCTGTCTTACTTCATCATTATTGAGCAACTCGCTTAAAATAATCATGTCATCATTATCATCTTCGGTTTCTAAGAAGTTATAGTAACTATGGAACCCTGTAAAGTTTTTAAAGAAGGAAAAGTTTGCAAGTTCCCCATCCATCAGTCTATCCATAAGTATACAAGCCTCTCTCCAACTTTCCTCTTTTATCTTGGCCACAATTTCATTTTGAAACTTTTCAAAGGTCTCATATTGATGTTGATCTAACAAACCATGTTGGTATAAGTAGTTCCCATAATCTATCTGATTCACTGGGTCACAGTAGGCATCACCCATGGCTAATCCCTTCAAGTTAATCTTTTGTCCATTATCATTCATATTTTGGCGATGAATCTCCATACCTAACACAGGTATATACTTGCCTGCATAAGACTCGCCAGAAATGAAAAATTCGTTATCCCTTAACTTAGGAAACAGTGTGAAAAACTGCTGCATGGCATTATAAAGATTTTTTCCTATGCAACTTTCATCTGAACAATATCCTTTGTCATCATCAGTGAAACTGAACCCAGTTCCAACAGGATTATCAATGAAAATGAGATGGGCATTCAATGCCCAGTGGTATTTTCGTAAGACAAAACCACCTTTTATAGGCTTCAAGGGGCCAAGTTCCGAAAAAAGGCCAAATAAAGAGCTTCCACCTGGACCACCCTGAAGCCAGAGAAGAACTGGTGCTGCAGTGTTTTTGGAGAAAGGGGGGAAATACCAAAAGTATAAACTAGAGTTGTATTTTTCGTCAACAGTAAAGAAACCAGCATGACTCACAACTCCCAATTTTTCCGTTATAGATACCCGCGATAAGTTCTGAGCTAAGGATATCATTTCACTCTTCAAATAGGGAGTGATTATCAAAGGTTCGCCGGCGTCTCCATAAGACTTCGCCTCTAATTTTATTCTTGGATATACATAAGGAAACAAAAAAGATGATACCGATGAAAATAAACTGCACGAAATTAAGAATCGTTCTATAAATACTTTGGGTAGCATGTTTCACAGTAAAACAACAGTAAATTAATAAGTGTCCCAAAAGTTTTTTGTTGATTTCTTACCATTTGGTTGTTTGACGATTGTCGTTTTTTTTAATTTATTTAGACTCTGGCATAGCCATTGGTTCTCTCAGCAAATAGTAAAACAGAAATCACGAAAGTAGAAGTCACTCAGTAAAGTAATAGTAGGTTTGCCTATGATAGGATAAGAGTTAGACTCCTTGGAAGCACACGAAAAATGCAGTCTCACGCTTTTATTTAATTATCGCAAACATTATGCCCCTTTAATAGATAGGCAGTTTGAAGTTTAATAACACTAATATAAAACAAATCCTACAATTTTACAATAATCCTATAAAAACTTCTTTATTTCTGGGGTTCTTACCAAAAATTCTCGACGTTTAATGAGAGAGCTTTTTTGGTGGTGCAATTAGCACATTCTGCCAGTGTCAAGGTACTAACAATTTTAAAGTCTAAATATTAGGTTTACTTTTTTTTGTCGTAATGGTTAAATTCTTGTGGCCCTAATGGCTTTTAAGAGACACCGGACGTGTATGGTGTCAGGACGAGCGCAGAAGGCTCTCGGCCAGGAGCAAAAAGTGTGCAGCAACGAGCCTAAAGGCTCCACCGCCGGTAGACCGGCGAAAGGAACGGACCTCGAAGGCCGGTGTGTGTTCACGGTATAGCGAGTGTGACGTCCTCGTTTCCGTCGGCGGGGACAGTGTACCTATACATACTTGTGTGTAGCATAAAAACCGCATAGTAATTGGGTCGTCGGGGTCGTTTAGGACGTGCCGAGGACGACGGTAATGGGGAGGGGCATTCCTATTCCATAGGATTCCCTATTCCATCCTATGGAATCCATAGGGCATTCCATAGGGGGACCTATGGGCTTGGGATGGTGAGGGACTCTGTCGTAGTAACGTCGTGCGGAAAGTAGGTTTATCGAGTACAGAAGAGGACTCTTTAGAAGCACTCGACGAACGCAATGACTTCTAGTAGAATACACAGAAGTCATTGGTTCCGCGCTTTTATTAGATTATCACAAACACCACGCACGTAAAATACTTTGAAATTTAATACACTACCATTCAGCGCCGGCTCTAGCTCATGTAGCGCCCGGGTGCAGGGCGCCCTCTAGTAGGCGTTTTGAACTCTTTGGAGGTGTCGCGAGCGGCGCTCGGCGCCCCCTAAGACCCTGCGCCCGTGTGCACCGCACCCCCTGCACCATAGGTAAAGCCGGCACTGAATTCAGCGCTCGACAGGCGCCCGGGGTGCACCGCACCCCTTGCACCCCCTGGTAAAGACGGCCCTGCTACCATTATTAAATCACAAAGCGCATAATAAACAATTTTTATAATAATATTAAAAAAAAAACTCAACTACACTTCTCGAGTTCCCGATGAGAGAGAGGAGAGCTGATGTCAATGACGTGACATTTTTATCGGAAGAGATGCAGTCAGATTCAAAATACCTATTACATAAAGTATCTCTAAGAAAACAGATCAACATTGTATTCTACTTATACATCAAAAAAGTTACATAAAAATACATTAGATTCGATTGTATTTATTGTAATACGTTGGAATCCGTTTAGTAATAAATAAAATTTTCAAATATTTTCATAATTGCCCGTAAAAATACAACAGGGTCATAAAAATAAAAAATAAATTAATTTATGTGCTGGTGTTGTAATAGTCGATTATCAAAATATAATTATACAATCGAACTGTTCCATAGTGAAGAGGCTTTCCTTAACGATCAATTGTTTTGATAACTTACAGGCCATCCATTTATGTCACAAGTTGTCCCCTGTGGCATAAAGTTAGTAACGTCACATTTTTTCCAAATTTTAATTTATAGTTAATTTTGATTAAAACAATATTGGCATTATAACTTTTTAGGTAGTAGGGTTGGTAACCCTAAAACCCTTCCTCCATAACGTATCACGTAATTTATGGATGACCCCCCTTAGCGAGAAATTCAAAAATCAAATTATCTTCAGACAAATCGTTATGGATTTGAGACTCGTGTTAGGTGGATATTGTCGCACATGGACATTCGCGATGCGTGCATCAGAATGTCAAACGTTGGCACGTTTTCAGATGCGCTATCTTTGACGATTTAGGAATGGATTTGTAGAATGTGGAGGGATAAGATGAAATGGGAATGGATGAGCTTTGGCATATTTTGCTCACTACCGAAACGCTGAATAATGTATATTTATCGAGGGACTATCGATTATAGATTTTGTATTCGTAATATTCAATCGGTTTTTCTTTTTACAATCTTTCCATCACTAGCAAGTGTATAAGGTCAGAACCGATAACAGTGATATGTGATTGATAACATGTCAAAGTAAAGTAAATAATCGGTTTTTTTCCTTTGGTAGGCAGGAATAGTTATCGTAATAACTGACGCTATAAAAGAAATAAGTATTTATATACGTTGAAAATACAAATATAATTAATTAATTTAGTTAGTAAGTCGAAGAGTGTCAACATGACACCCTGCATTTTGTGGTTAATTCTCGTGCTACAAATACTTTCTATACAGTGTTTTTTGCACCGCTATCCGAAGATTAATGTTGCTGAAATTGCTGACGACGACGGCGACCCCGGAGAACCACTGTTCCTCACACCCTACTTGGAAAGCGGTAACATAACTGAAGGCAGACGTCTTGCTCGCGTTCCATTCACCGAAGGCTTACGGATCAAAAGTTATGCCGGTTACTTTACTGTTAATAAAACTTACGATTCCAATCAGTTTTTCTGGTATTTCCCAGCGATGGTCCCGAATCAAAAGGACGCTGCTGTCTTAGTTTGGTTACAGGGAGGCCCTGGAGCGACGTCCTTGTATGGATTATTTAATGAAAATGGTCCTCTATTGGTGCGCAATGGGAAATTCGAGCGCAGGAAGTACACGTGGGCACTTAATCACCACATTATCTACATTGACAACCCTGTAGGGACTGGGTTCAGCTTCACCAAAGACCCTAAAGGGTACTGCACGGATGAAGTCCAGGTCGGTGAGCAGTTATACTCAACTTTAACACAGTTCTTCCAACTGTTTCCAGAGTTGCAGCCAAATAAGTTTTTTGTTACAGGAGAGTCTTATGGAGGTAAATATGTACCAGCTCTGGCTTATACAATACATAAGAAAAATGCCAATGCACACGTTAAAATCAATTTAAAAGGCCTTGCTATTGGGAATGGACTTAGTGATCCAGTAAACCAACTCTTGTATGACAAATATTTGTATCAAATTGGCCTCATTGACTTTAACCAAGCGAAGGTCTTCGAGGAGTATGAAAAGAAAACTGTTGATTATATAAATAATCAACAATATGATAAAGCGTTTGAGACATTTGATGCCTTATTAAATGGAGATTTAATTGATCATAAGAGCATATTTTATAACATGACAGGCTTCAATTTTTATTTCAATTATTTACATACAAAGGAATACAATGGTGATGACGACTTTGGGCCCATGATTCAAAAGAGTAATGTACGCAAAGCCATTCATGTCGGTAATCTCCCATTTAACAGTGGTACAGAAGTAGAGAAGCATCTAAAACAAGACATAATGAAGTCCATAGCACCTTGGGTTTCCGAGTTACTCGACCACTACTATATAGTTATATATAATGGCCAGTTAGATATAATAGTAGCTTATCCATTAACTGTAAACTATCTAAGAAACCTCAATTTCACGGGGGCTGAGGAGTATAAAACAGCAAAGAGGTACATTTGGGAGGTAGATGGTGAAGTGGCAGGGTATGTTAAACAAGCGGGGAAATTAGTTGAAATATTGGTGAGAAATGCTGGCCACATGGTGCCGGCAGATCAGCCTAAGTGGGCTTTAGATCTAATAACAAGGTTTACTCATGAAAAGACCTTTGCCAATCACAAGAAGGTTTATTCTAGGATCTAGACCTTAGGTCATACATATTATGAGCCGCTCATATGCACGAGCACGCTAACTCAGCATGTGCAAGTTTTCATAACTGTCAAAGGGTAGTTCATGCTTTTTACGATGTCTTAGGTGCTGGCTTGTTACAACTTAGAACTAGACTGCACTACTGTGTTAATGACATCTCTCTCTGTGTTACTGTCATGTTATCAATAATAAATCAATAGGGGAGCTCCCTCTCTCTTTTGGCTTTTCAATCCGGTGTGGGTCTTGGCCTGATCCACCAAGTTTTTCCAGATCACTCTGTTCATGGCCTTCATAGTCCAATCTTATAAAGAGTATTTATTATTATTATTCGCATAAAGCGACGCGCTTTTGAGTCACTCCTGCATATGAGTGATAGATTTAAATTTATAGGACCTTACAAAGTTCCTTTTATTTTTAGGTATACATATAAGGAAACTAATTCGAATAAGGTTATTTTTTCTACGTTTGTAAAGTTACTTAAGTATAGCATTGCTCATATTATGTAACGGTTATTTGTAATTTCATACCAAATGCGAGTCTCTGAAAATAAATGTATTTTATATACAATCTAAACGTTCTTTTATTTCAACTCCCTCACAAGGATATTGACAGGAACATTTTACATACCTACCCTTTGTAGTCCTTTTTTTTATTTTACCAAAATTTTACCTGTACATTTTCTAAATATAAAGCCTACATAAATGTTATTTTTTTTTATTAAATGTTTGTAAAAATCCTTGTCAAATTATCTTAGAATAGTGAATTTAATTAATAATTTAAGTATTCTGGTATACGTCTGTTACATCTGCATATCGATCGATATCAGTCTATAACGTTCCACTGCACGCCACAGGCGCCCCCTAATTAATCACTAGGTGGATTTCGGGCCAGCACGGGAGCCCGGTGCGAAATAGTGGATATGTCGCAGGGAGATGATTAAAACGGAGATTTGATCAAATCCCTAAGGTAGATGATCAATTCACGGAAGTAAACCATGCATTATTAAATGTAGAGTAGGTATCTAATACAACAATAGTCATTGAAACACAAATTATTTATTCGAAACTAATTAACAAAAGAAATAGGTACTTAAGCTGATATTTTTAAAAACAATAAGGATATTTATAGTGAAATTTTAAACATTTTCCCTTTGATCTTTAATGCTCTCTTCTTTTTGGCATAAATAGCATAGAATTTTCGATCCATCTCCTTCTTCTACTGTATTCCCACATATTGCGTGCACCGGAGGGGGTCATTGCAACTGCTCCGGCGCTACAGGAAGTGCAGCCCCTTCGCCCATTGCGAAACAGCACAGAAACCCGTGCGAGCCGTAGCGGCTGAGGGTGGTCGCCGAAGCTGCGGAGGCTAGCTGCAGAAAGCCTTTCGCGCCTCAGGCTTATAAAAACGCTAGGGGTAGGGCAGACAAATACCACGTGGATTTGGGTTGACAGGTTCGGGAGGTAAAGGGGAGTGGTAACAAGCGAAACAGAACTGTGCGAGTCCTGACTTTAGTGGTGCCGTAAGACATAAAAATCGAAAAATCTCGAAACCCGCCTCCATTGAATGGATTTTCGTAAAACCTTTTCGATTGCAGTGTTAAAAGTTTAAACAAAAAAGTTTACCCCTCAAAATTAGCCGCTTATAATTACAACAATTAATTGAAAAATGAAAAGAATATCAAGAAAACATATTTAGCAGGAAAAATTTTAATTTTATACACAATAAATGATATTTGTACAGTAGTTTTAATATTATTTTTATAATTTTGCAACTAAAAATAACAAATTTACAATAAAAAAAAATTGATAATAAGGCAAATCGCTCGAAATCGGACCATTTCGCTGCATCGCTACATTTCGAACCTGAGATAGAAAAAAATACATAAAATATACATTATTAATAAAAATAAGACGAGATTTTTAGAAAAAAATGAATATTTATTATTGCATTATATAAAAATCAAAATTTTTTAACTCAATTATCCACATTATCGTCGTCGTCGTCAACCTCATTAATTTAGATTTTAGATGATAGGTGAAGGATTTGTAGGTACAGCTATTGCCATTGCATTCTAAGCATGCTACAGTGCAGTTTAATCCACTTTTCCTGCACCCACAAGATGCTCCACATCCTGTTCTGCATGTGCAAGAAATCATTTTCAGTAAGTTTTGTGGAGCTGGTAGTTGCATCGTTTCTGGTGTCAGTATTCCGCATTCATATTTCCAAGCCCATTCTTCTGGTGATATTTCTCCTCCGAGCCATGTTTGAATTTGCAGGTATACTCTTTTGAAAGTGTCCAAAAGGTGCATCTGGAGTAGGCGCCAAAGATGGCAGTTTAACGCTGCTATTTTCTGCGGTTGCTTTTATGAGAGATACCTTAGTGTGTTTAGTTCTTTTATTTTTTGAGGGGCAGCGTATAAAGCAAGAGTGCATGTAACACCAGCGTTAGAAATGTCATTAGCATCTTCGCATTCATTTTCTTTAACTGTTGCAGCAGTTTGCAAGTCGGGCGTTTCTCAATTTTATTTGGAAACAGATTGATATGATTTTAAATTAATAGAATTTTTTTCAATTTTTCTCTTGAATATCAATATAATGCACTCGTCTTTACAAAAAAGGGGCAATAATCTTTACAAAAAGGGCCACGGAATAATAAATAATGACAAATAATTAAAAATGTCACTTTTATTCAGGTAATCATTTAACCTATTGTTAAGTTTATCGACATTAGCATCATACGATTGACAAACAAACCTACAATTATGTAGAACTTAAATAATGAAGTACTTAATTACCATTGGTTAGTCTAATATTTTAGGGCACTACACCATTGCCAAATCAAATGAGTGTTCATAATAGCTCGTATTCTTTAAATTTCAATATATTGGGCTTAATAACTCACCTGAGCTTTGGCAAGAGTGTAGGCCAAATTTTACAACATATTTGAAATAAGAGGGAATGAAACTGAAGCTCTTATCGGCCTTCAATATAAGTAGACAAATCAATTTCATCAGGAAGCTCAGTAATGTTGACGTCGAAGCGGTCTTGAACTTCATTGAGGATTTTTGCATCGTTTTCATCAGATACCATCGTTATCGCCAAACCTTTAGTACCAAATCTTCCTGCACGGGCCACTCGATGCAAATAGGTGTCGGAATCTTCAGGCATGTCATAGTTGAAGACAATGTTAACTCGTTCAATATCCATACCTCGTCCAAACAGGTTGGTGGCAACCAGGATCCTTTTCTGGAAGTCCTTGAACTGCTGGTAACGGGACAGTCGGTCATCTTGTGTCATGCTGCGGTGGATGCCTATAGCAGGGAAGTTCTGGTCAGTTAGCAATTGAGCTAACGCTATGCAGCGCTGTACGGATTTGACAAATATAACTACTTGGTTGAATTCCAGGACATCTAGTAGCTCGAAGAGCTTCTTATTCTTCTCATTCTCCTTTAGTTTTACATAGTGTTGCTGCAGACCATGCAGTGTGAGCTTGGCTTCATCATCTACATATACTTCCATAGGATCTTGCATGAACTTCTTGCATACTGGGCGAATTTCCTTGCTCAATGTAGCAGAGAACATCATCACCTGCTTCCCGTGTGGCGTGTTTCTGAATATCTCCTGCACATCCCTTCTCATGTCTAGAGATTCCAGCATCTTATCGCACTCATCCAAAATAAAATGCTTTAAATGTTTCAGATTAAGTTTCTTGCTATTAACCAATGCCAGGATCCTTCCAGGTGTTCCAACGACGATGTGAGGGCAAGCGGTTTTCAGCACTTCCTCATCTTTCTGGATGGGCATTCCACCGAAAAATACCGATACTCTGACACCGGCCATGTATTTAGAGAATCTCTCGTACTCTTTGCAGATTTGGAATGCCAGCTCTCTAGTGTGACACATGACTAGAACGTAAACATGGTCCTCCGATGGCTCCAGTTGTTGTAGTGTCGCCAAAACGAAAACAGCTGTTTTGCCCATACCGGACTTGGCTTGACAAAGTATGTCCATACCGAGAACGGCTTGCGGAATGCACTCGTGTTGCACTTCTGAAGGATGCTCGAAACCGCAGTCGACGATAGCTCTCAATATCTCAGGTTTAAGAAGGAAATCTCTAAAGCCGGAGCTATGTATTGATACATAGGATCCCTTAACCTCTTTCTTTGGCACCACTTCGTTCGCTCCATCGGCGATCTGGTGATCCGCCTGCTCTTCATCCTCGTAGTCCAGAAGATCGTCGTTGTCAGCCATTATTTAATGCTTTAACACGGAGTCTTTTAGTTATATAG
The DNA here is from genome assembly GCA_943735995.1 of Sesia bembeciformis. Lineage (NCBI taxonomy): Eukaryota > Metazoa > Arthropoda > Insecta > Lepidoptera > Sesiidae > Sesia > Sesia bembeciformis. Next base: position 930,252 of record OX031045.1, on the reverse strand, counting down.
ATTGGTAATAGGTCTGAGCACGTGAAATATAGTTAAAAAATTCAATTTCACAATAATTATGGCGTCTGTGTTAAGCGGCATCAAATGGCGTAGGAACAGTATTGCCAATTTAGGCAATTTATACAATCGACAATTCTATGTTTGTTTATGGTTATATTCAAATGCTTACGAAGCGCTTTTTCTATTTAATAAACAAAATGAGCGAAAGCGGTAGCAAAAATGTTTTACATCTGCGGTACGAAAGCATAGAAAGAGAAATCTATATTCGTCTTTGTGTGACAATTTTTATTGACAAATAAATTTGTTAGAAAGTTCGAATATTTTTTAGTTCTAAGCTATTACAAAATGACATATAAGGCTCCATTTGCATGAGCGTTTAGAAAATCGCGTTGTGCTTAGTATAAACGCTTCATAAACAAAAAAGATCGATTTTTTTAACATATTTTTATAGTAAGTTCAATATAGTTATAGTATAGTGTGAAATATCTTGATATTTGTAATTTCATCTGTACATATCATACCATCGCCCTATGTCTCTCCACTACTAGATATAAAATCTCCCAAGGCTCGCCACCACACACGATCCTCAGCTCTTTTCATCTGAAATAATATTAATTATTTGTATAGATTTGCAAATACATAGTTAATATCAAAATTAACAATATGAACGTGCAAGATAGATTATAGCCCATGTTGGTCGAAAGAGCAGATTTGTTGAAAATGGATTTATAATTTTTAAATCAAAATCTAAGTCACCTGATTACCATGACGATATGAACTTTATGCGATGGATGAAAGAAAAAAATCATTCCTAATTTGCTATCAAAATATCTTGTAGTAAAGGATAATGCAGCATATTCTATTTCTATTGTAATTTAGTGTACAATAATATTTATTATAAATACGAGTGTTTTTACAACTTTGTGTTTCTTCCTCCGTACCCATAGATGGCTGAACTGATTTCAATAAAATTGGTTATGCCACAAAAACAGCGGCAAAAGTAACTTTAGGCTGTTAACACTCTTTTTAATCAGATTAAATAGCATTTTTGGCGGGAACTCGAGAAGTTAAGTCTTGTCTTTGTTTTATTACATTAAAAATTGTGCATTTTGTGATATAGACTTCAAAGTGTTTTTGTACTTATTGTTTGTGATACTCAACTAGAAGCATAGACTGCATTTTTTGTATGCTTTCAAGGAGTCGCAACTGTCCTCATTAAACCTAATAGCACTTTACTGAGCGACGAAGCCACTATTGTGCTCGCCAGATAACTGTATGCGATTGGTGGCGTGTCAAATGTTGCCATATTAACAAAATACAGTTTTTAGGGAAAAGTGTAACACTCGTAAGTGTTATTAGCACTAATATCAAAACTTGGACAGTTTTGATATTAATGCTATAGGACAGGAAATAAAATAAACGATTTTATATAGTAAAAAAAACAAACTCCTACACTACGGAGTTATTCAAATTATTATTATTCAAATATTTGTTAAAAACCTTTTAAGAGCGCACTGTATAACTTATTTTCTTTCTTATAATTAGATAGCGACAAGGTTTGCAAATTGTAACGCACTAAGCGTTACAATTTGCAAACCTTGATAATGATTAATAATGATTGATAACCTTGATATGCCTGATTGATAATGATTAAATGTCATAATCTGAAAAAGAAGGAATCATTTTTGTGATTTCGGAGTAGACCCCCTGGATCTGGATAATTTATGTTCGACTGTGTGTGTCTTTAGACCCACAGGTAACTCTAATGTGGGCTATTGAGCGTGCTATTATTTACGACATCATATGCCCTTTCTTTAATTATTAACTGTCTTATATTATTACAATTCATTGAGAAAGTTTCCGTCGTTGGAATCAACTTAATTATATTTTGGAAGGCTGCATCTTCTAACAAGCTGAATGGTCTTCCATGAACTGTGATTAAATCTATTGAATTCTTTATTATTATATCGAGATTATTCTTATGATTTGAGTAGATGGCACTTTCTGACACTCTTGCAGATTTTTCTGGCATTACTTCGGGATTTTCTGTTGTTTCTGGCATGTTTTTAATATTGTCCTTTATAACGCTGTCGTATTCTTCTTTATGTTTATGTCTGAAGTGTCGTAATAAATTGGCACCGTGTTTTCCCTGTAATTAAATAAATTCTTATTATTTAAAAGAAATGGTTAATTTAAATGTTTATAAGTTATAAGCTTTTGTCCGCGAATCCGTTCGCGTCGTCTATTTACATGAACAGCAGTATGTGTTTCAATCCGGATTTACAATCCACCTATTTGCCAAATTCTACTTAAGTCGGTTCATTTCGACGTGATTGAGTAACAAACTCCTATAGTCCGGTTAACGTAGGAAGAACGCTGACAGTTCTGTATTTAATTCATTTTTTATGTAAATACAATTTCTTTCCTAAGTCATAGTAACATAAGACATTAAAATAGAAAAAAAATATTCTTAAATGACTATCGAGTTGTAAAATTATTTTTACGACATGATAAAGGTTAATGTTAAGATTTGTGTCAGCTGTCAGAGCTCTTCCTATAAGCAGACATAACATTGTGATAATTTACAATGTTTACAACTTGCGAGATATATTTTTTTTATTTATTTAAAAAAATCTTTATTGCACTTAATCGTACAATGGGCGAACTTAATGCCCGGGGGCATTCTCTGCCAGTCAACTTTTGGGTTGAACAGAAACGCACGTTGGGAGGTACAATGAAATGTATAAATACATAACTATAACTTAAAATATGATGATTGGTGAATATTTTATACAAATACTTACAACAACTATATAGGTACCTACTTAAAAATGGTACAATATTACAACCTTGCACAATGTATTAGTCTGGCCACTCAGTGAGGTAATGCCATCGGCCTAATTGTTACTTTTATAGTAAGAAGTCGGCAGACGAGCATACATTCCACCTGATGGTAAATGGATACTGTCGCCCATAGATAATCGCCAAATTTGTACAACCTTTTTCAGCATGTAGGAATTTTTAACCCACATACTAAAAACATCGTATACTTTGTTCTATCTTTAGCATTAAATTTTATTATTGTACATAGGCAGTTTAAAATTTAAGTTTATGAAATTAAAAAATAAAATAAAATAAACATACATAGGTACATACAAGCATAATAAATGTAAGTATAAATATATACCTACATGAATACATACCATATAATACATATAAAATAGATAATTAACAAATAAATTCAAGGTAAAAGTTTGAAAATTGTTGTGTTGTTCCGAGCTAAATAAAAGGTAATAAACAAGTAAATAGATAGGTAGTAGGGAACGGCTAAAGCAAGAAAACTACACAACCAGTAATGACTAATAATGCGTCCCAATGATTATTTATATTGCAATGTTGCTTTACAAAGTGTGTAATTTACAATGTAAGGAATGTATTATAATACATTCCTATCATATTAGGTATATCATCATCAAAATCATCACCACCGGTAGGGATCACCATCGCTACCGGCAGGGCCGTCTTTACCAGGGGGTGCAAGGGGTGCGGTGCACCCGGGCGCGGAGCGCCCGGGCGCGCCTGTCGAGCGCTGAATTTTTGGATATTTCATTGAACTTAACGCCATTGCACAGTTTTATATACTTGTTACTTACGACAAATATGTATGCGCAAGCAAAAAAAAAATAGTCATTAACAATAATATTTTTTTTACTTTTATTACGCTTTCGGCGCTTGTCATACCGCATTAAGTAGGTAGGTATGTTAAACTGCTAAAATCTGAGTAAACTCTATATTCACCATGACAATACGAATGGTCCGCGGAGTGAATTTGTTAAAAGCATAAATCTTAGAAATCAAGAAAATGGATCTGTCTAATTGGGAGTAGGTACCTAGACAATTAATTTTGTGAGAAATTTGTATTTTGATTAAAATCTAAGAATGAAATATTTCTTTAAGTAAAATTTAATAAGTTTAATATTTAAAGTAGCGTTCGAATAGTGCCGGCTTTACCTATGGTGCATGGTGTGCGGCGCACACGGGCGCAGGGTGTTAGGGGGCGCCGAGCGCCGCTCGCGACGCCTCCAAAGAGCCTACTAGAGGGCGCCAGGGTATTGATTGCACCCGGGCGCTACATGGGCTAGAGCCGGCACTGGCTACCGGTTATTTTTTAAAAATAGTTTACTGTTTCTGATAAAAGTACCATATAACTTTCCGGGTTAAACACGATAAATAAACAACATAAAACGCGATGAAATTTGTCTAATAAATTGGCAACACTGAAATTATAAAGTCATTTGATCACTTTATTTCTTAAAAAATATTTTGATAATTTAAATTAAACCTATTTGCAAGTTGAATCGACATTTACTTAGAACTAGTAAATAATCTTTTTACTCACCCTTATTATTGTAGAGCAACCTTCTACCAAACATTTAGAAGACTGGCTAACCTCGTTGTATGTATAAAACCGGTAAATAGTGTTCCTTTTCTTTCTTCCCATATTTAATCTTTATTTACTTTTTAACTCAATCAGAACACACAGGAAATTATGTAAAGAAACACAAACATTCTGTCAAAAATGACTCAGTGACCGAATGGAAACCGGTTAGCGATCGAGACGCGCAGCACAGCGAAATCCCAAACAAAACCTGAATCGAATCGACTGGTTAGTTGGAGGGGCAGCGGGCGGCCGACGCGCGATGGGCACAGTGCGCTGAATTTCACAGTAGTGAACAAAAGTTGACAAAATCTTTATAGGAAAAATGGAACTACTGTAATGCTGGCCATTGAGTATATAATGTATCAGTTTATTTGAAGAATAAATGCACCCACAGTGTATTTTTGTAAGGTTTGTATTTAAACAAACAGCAAATAAAAATACTAAATAAGCATCAAATCATGGTCAACAAAAGAACGTGTTTTTGAATAATTGTAGTAAACAATTTTAAATTAGTAAGAATTTGATCACCAAGTCGTTAAACCTAACGCACCTTTAAATTTGCTACCATCGATTTGCTGCTCATTCATAATTTCTTGCTGCTCGTTTAATTACCGCTAAAACATGAACTTGGTTTATAATAATTATGAAAATTTTAAACAATATTAAACATGGCTATTGAATGTCTATGTTTGAGTTCGTTTTGCTTGCTTTCGCTCATTAGATTTAGGGATAGGACATTGAATGTTGGAGTGGGTTTGTATTTTCCCTAATTCATTTCACGAAATACGAAAGTTAAATAAAACGAAACGAAGACAGTTCTTGACTTGAGTTTTTAATCGATATTATAATGGATAAGCTTCATAATTCCAAGTCGATAAATATACTAACAGGTATTATGTACATTATAACCATTTTAACATTACATTTTGTTGTAAGATGATGGCAAACGAGGAGACTGTTTGTTCTATTCTATCTGGAGACTGTTCTATCACTTGTCACCTTAAATAGTTTGTGCGATTTGTGTAGGTATAAGTAAGCGGTAAGTGACTATCGCCCGTGCACATTTGCAGCATATACAGTTAAAAATGAATATTTACATAAAGTTGGTATGTCCATTCGTACCCTTGGGAATTTACTTTACGTAATTGAATAATTAACAGTTCAACGTTACGAATTTATGAGATATTATTATTGAAAATTACGAGTAATGCAAAGATTTCATATAAAACAATTAAACCTTTATCTATTAAAAAAATCAATGAGATTACGAAAAAGATGTATGTATTATAATTCAATGTTTATTGCGATTATTTTATACCACATACGTTTATTCTCAATATCATTGATTAAACACATAAAAATATAATTTTAATCTTAATAAAACCATATGTATAACACATTAACAGAAAAAAGACTATAGAGTCCGAAAAAAATATTTTTGACCCACTGGGCGGCGGCGCAGCGTGTTCTTAGTGTGTGTACTTATGTAGCGACACGACGTACCTACATTTGTGTGTTCACAACGTTCAATGGCGTCGTATCGTACCGATTAGAGAGCGGTATGAAACGTTCTCAGTCATTTTCGTTGAAATGAAACCGGAATAAAACTAGTAAAACTAGAAAAAAACACCGTTTATCAAACCTGTTTTAAACCTTGGTATGTAGCATTGAATCACAGGATTTTAGATAGGTAGATGCCACGAAATGTATGAAAGATACACCTAGTGTTACTGGAGTTCAATTGGTTTTAGCCTTGAGCATGTGCTATACGTGGGTAATAAATTGCATAAAAAATTATGCTTTTTGTACAGATTGTCTCAAATTCTCGTATCTTCCTGCTGTACTCATGAAGATTGTTGTTGTACCTGTAGTAAAATATAGAAACGGAGACCTGGATTCTGTAAATAATTATCAACCTATATCACTGGGGACCATATGAAGGGTATTGGAACGGCCAGTGCGTTCAGAGTTGCTGAAAAATATTTGTATGATGATCAACAGGGCTCACAATATCGAATACAAAATACAAAAGTAACCCGTCCAGGGTACCAATTCTATTCAATTTTTGAATAATATCTTTCTAAAGTCAACTACAAAACCTAGTAAATAAAAATTTAAAATAATTCTCATTCCTTATGTGATACAAAAGTTCATGGAGTTCTAATTACATTCGTATTCTATGCTCTATTGCGTTCCCAAAATATCAATAGGGAGTGATAAAAACTTTGTTTTCGTAGGTACTATCCTTTATCTTTTTTTACGTTCCACCAAATTAGTGGCTACTTTTTATATAGGTATGTCTACTACGTACACAAAAAATCAGTTTATTTACCTTCTTGCTTTTTCTATGGTATGAAGGCGGCAGACGAGCATATCGCCCACCTGGCGGTAAGTGGACACTGTCGCCCATGGACATTCACGTACATGCCAACTTCAGTCCACAATGACAGACGGTGGCATGCCCCCGTATGCGCTCTGCCTTTGAAAATGTAGGAATGGATTTAAATAAAGGGCTGGGAAAATGGAGAGGGATAGGATGGGAATGGGCTCTGGAATATTTCACTCACTCTCAAGGGAAATAAGATAAAGTGGAAAATACAGTACATTTCAAGGTAGTATTCTATGAGAAAGGGGTAACGAGGTCAGTCGAGTGCGCCCAGCGGCTGTTGGATTGCACCGTGCCCTCCCCTCCCTCATGGATGGAATTTATAATAACCCAAGGATGTCATCACAAAAGTACGCCTGTCAGATGTTTAAGAGCAACGTGCTACTGAGTACGTTCTTGTTGCTTTAATTAATTGGTTGCATTGGATTTTACACAAAATAAAAATTTAAGTGATGCGAGCTTTTAAAAAACTCGTATAAAGTATGCATAGAAATCTAAAGTTACACAAACACATACACCGATATAAATTATTTAGATTTATACCGTTCTATGTGTTTGTGTAAGATTAGTCTCAATTTATAATTTGGAATTTGTGCGAACCAATAAAACACATGTGGTGATCACGCGTATGTGGTCAGGGCCGTCTTTACCAGGGGGTGCAAGGGGTGCGGTGCACCCCGGGCGCCCCGCGCCCGGGGGCGCCTGTCGAGCGCTGAATTCAGTGCCGGCTTTACCTATGGTGCAGGGGGTGCGGTGCACACGGGCGCAGGGTCTTAGGGGGCGCCGAGCGCCGCTCGCGACACCTCCAAAGAGTTCAAAACGCCTACTAGAGGGCGCCCTGCACCCGGGCGCTACATGAGCTAGAGCCGGCGCTGTATGTGGTGATCAAGGATTACCTGTGCTGTTGGTCCTGCACCTTCTAATTTAACAAGGGTGGAATTTCTGGATCCATTATTGCAGAAGCATTCTGAATGCATTATTTGGTTTATTGCAGGCAGAGCATTGTACAATAGCTAACCCATAGAGCATTCAAGTAAATAGAAGGCAGTAACCATTAAATGAAGTAATTTTGACCTCTCGCTCGTCTCACTGACAACGCTCTGCGCTCACGTTCAATACCTGCGTCGTCACACAGGTCATACAATGTACCTGAGATACTTCAACTGTTGGACTTTCTAAATTAACCGGGGACACGCCTTCCATAATCCTATGCCGAGCCTTTTTTCGCTCTTTTAGAACTATGTTCCGGGACTGTTTGCATCGCAAAAACAAAAACTAGCAGTCTTTTAAGCTCGTTAATGTATTTCACATTGGGTAAATTCTGCATGTGTAGGTATTTAGGTATGTTATACAGGGGTATAGCAAATAAAAATAGATATCACCTTTGATTTAATTTTACTCAAATATTTATTTTCGTTTAATTACATAATAAAAACAGATTTTCATCACAGGTTAAAAAAGTACAAAAACATGAAAAACTAAACCCTCAAACTTATATGTGCGTGCTGTAGAAATCAGAAGTAACTACTAAAATTTGGCTCAAATACTCAGTTAATGTCCAATTATACGTCCTACTTGTAATCACATGCAAACTCTAGGAGTGGAACGAGCTGGCCACATGATGGTAAGTGGTTACCGCCACTCATAGACACCTGCAACACCATGGGGTATGCAGATGCGCTGCCGATCTTGCAGAATCCTGTGCACAGCTCTATGAACACTCTTTCGATTGCCTTCAATGGCAATCATTCAATCTTCATGTTCAATTATCTTCTTTCAATGGCAGCGTATTTGCGTTTGTGTCCGTTAGTTTTGAACGACGTTGGCATGAATCGCAGATGTCCGTGGGAGATAGTAACCACTTACCATTTTCTCAGGTGGACTATGCTCGTCTGGCTAATTCATTTTACAAAAAGGTAAAGTACGCACAGATAAGTTTATGGTAAGTAAGTACGAGTACTTTATCTACAACAATTACCACTTGACGCACTAAAACCTACACGTTTGAGAAGTGTATTGAAACTAGTTCCTAAAAATGCAGTTAAACCTTAGATCAAATCAAAAAGAGAACGTATGTTACTCATCTATCGCGCGTAGTCCTACAAAACTAAGTCCAACGGACCTGCTTCGTTTAGTCACCGATAGAACACCGACTTGCAGGTGACACGCTCACGCGGTGAACACAGTTTTGTATAGGAAAATACATTTGAAAATGCCTTCCTGTGCAAAAATCACTCAAGGAGCAAAAACAAGACACATGGAATTACTTTTCACGAGTAAGTACAACAAAAAGTAATAATTTGTAGATGTTTTTTTATAATTTATTAGTTTAAATTCGGCCATGAATGAGTGAGCGAGACAAAACTATACGAAACATGTGCGAACACGTTTAGGTTGTCTCACCCTTGCTACTGTCCAAGTTAATCGCTGCATCTGTCTTTCGGTGTCGTAAAACGTGACTTCAACTATAGCTCTGCGAGTTTGTGTGTATGTGGTTGTGCATTTGAGCCTATTTTCAGTTGACGCAATGTAAGAACGTACCTTATCTTCCCCTTTGCTTTGATCTGAGAGTTACACGATCAATTAATGCATTACATTTATATACAATAACATTTGAGATTTTTGCGTTATTCACACGTATCAAACACCGGGCGGGATATCGCCTATCGCTTATTTTTGAACAGACACTTTCTTAGGCGCCAATTACACGGAGATTTCGCCGTGTGTAGAGTGACTCGTGAATAGCTCATACATATATAGTAATTTTATAAATCCTGGAGACTAAAGTGACATATCATGTGTTGCTAGTTTTTGGCATTTTTACAATAGTGATGTCCAGCAATCTGAATTAATCGTAAAACCATATTCGATATTGTTTAAAAAGAGGTTTTCTATAAAAAATCATGTGGATCTGGATCAAATTTGTGGGAATCGATAGAATAATTCATTATAATTAAAAACAATCATCTGGCAAAGGAGTGAATTTGGAACATTAATATGGTGAAACTATTGTAAGTATGATAAGTAATGACAATAGTATTAATTAATTCCTCAATACACATAATATACAAAAAACACATTTAAAATTTTACCATTTAAATAACCGGAACCACAAGGAAACCACAAGGACCACACTATGAAAATTAATTAGCAACCTTGTTTTCAAGTTTGACATTTGTAGTTGTCAATTTAGTCTCCGGGAATCAAAAACGAACTTTAGTTCTATTGAAATAAGTGGCCCTGGCGAGAATATCGCCGCGAGAGACTCGCTCGAGTAGTGTAGCTACGTTCAACTTTTGAGTTAAAAGGGGCAACAAAAAGCAAAAACAACGCCATCTAGTGGCTTGAGTCGGTACCTAGCGGTTTTAACTTAACCGAATTTAAGTTTATTAAGTTGAATTAAGCTAATCACGAAAAATGAAACTAATAAATAGCGCGCATCGCTCTATTATCGTTTGTTGTCAATTTTAAGTCAGATCTGTGCGTATTTAGAAAGTGTCGATTGTATTTGGTCTAATTTATTAAACACTATTTAAAAATGCCTAACATACATTTTCATGTCTATTAACACTACACTACTTGAAATTATAATTTATAACTTGGTCTTATAAAATCATAGGCCGGGGCCCTCTTATGGGGCTCTCCACAGTTACTTTACACCATGAAATGAACCGACTTTAGCCAGTACACTTCAGTCACGTGATCATTTGCCATTTATTTATGTGACACGTAGTCGGTTATGGTATGAGATTCATAGAAGACATTACAATAAGCATTACTCTGATTAAAACTCAGATTTTTCTGATTAAAACGAATGTCAGAGTCTGGCAAATAAAAGGCGGCAAAAGAAAGGAGCGGCGAGGAAATGTTAGCCTGTTCACAATTATTTTAATCAGAATAATTATGTTGAGATCTTATAGCATGGTTATTTAAAACTTTTTAGCATCTCTATGAAGTCATTTTTTATTATTAAAAATATTTTAGAATATTTTCTCAAATTGTAACTTCTATATGTATCCAGTAAATTATTCCTTGTATATCTAGACTGTACCTTAATTTGAACAAGTTCATCATTTGCGATCCGTGAATTTGCAAACCTATACAATCATTAGATACAAAAGAAACAGTAAGTCCTAACATATTGTATACGGTACGCTATAAATTCAAAATATTATTTAAAAAAGTTGCCATGTAAAGAGAATTCGACTCTACCGTTGCGCCATGTTTCGTATGCCAGACTCTATTATTAAAATGATTAAATAATGGCGGATCTCCTGCTCCGAAACGTCGGGGTTTGTCCTGCAAGGCAGCGCGATGCGTTACGTGGAGCACGCGCGGTGCGTGGCGCCGTGGACGCGTTGTCGTGGCAGTCGTGGACGCACAATTGCTAGTAGTATTCGAATTTTATTATGACAGCACATAAAATTTGTCGCTTATTATTCAGTGACAACATGTACTTAATGTATTTTATTTAGAAAGGCAAGAGCCCGCAGCGCTTGACACACTGTTCACGTCACGCAGGACACACGCATGCGCAGCGAATGTTTGATGATTTCGCAACGCAACGCTTCGCTTCGCTTCACCCAGCATAGCATAGGGTTAAATGTCTATGTTAATGCATATAATTTAAAAAAACTAGCAGAGAACCGTCCACGTTAGCTAAATAATAAACAGTGAGATTACTAACATTTCTCACTATAAGGTTTCAACGGCTTAAAATCAGCGTTCCCACTCAAGTACGCATCAACGAAATTCTGAACGGAATCCGTGGTGATTTCATCACCATATTTCATTGTCACCAATTTCTGTTTTGGAAAATCTATGGCTGTCAGTAATGGAACAGCGTCATCTAGACCTATATGTTCTCTGAGCATATCAGCGCTGTCAGTTCCATCAATGCCGATGTAAAACAGGACGTGTTTGAATGATTTTTTCTTCATCTTTGAATGGGATCGCGAGGTGGGATAGTCGAAGTCCATTGTTTCGTCGTCAGAGGAGTTCTGGTAGGGACAGAAGCCCGGGAATTGTATGCTGCATTCCTCGTAGTAGGACTCCGCTGATGGAGTCAGTACAGATTCCGCGAATTCTATTTCTGAGTCTTCGTCATCTGGAATGGAATCGTTTTGTGATTAGTAAATTGGATGTTAGAGGTGATCATATTCTAGATCAGGGGTCGGCAATTAATTTTAAGTGGGGTCCAGATGATTAAAATGTTTCAATCGTCTAGAAAAAAAAAAATTGAAAGCAACTTTGTATGCAGCGCCGGCTCAAGCCCATGTAGCGCCCGGGTGCAATCAATACCCTGGCGCCCTCTAGTAGGCTCTTTAGAGGCGTAGCGAACGTCGCTCGGCGCCCCCTACGACCCTGCGCCCGTGTGCGCCGCACACCCTGCACCATAAGTGAAGCCGGCACCGTTTGTATGCCAAAGAGGAACGTGATCAATAAAAACTATCTATAAATAATTATTTTTATGTTTATTAAAGAAGCCGTAATAGAACATAATTAAATATTGCTCGTATTGATTAATTTATACGTAGGTATTAGTTAACATATTAACAGTAAAATAAGTTGAGGAAATTAGAATTTATTGCAAAAAATTTTTTGAGAAACTAAATAAGTACATATAATATTATAAATGAAAAACCGAAATCACAAAACAAATGGAAGTCCTCTATTCTTATTGGCAAATTGGCAATTATTTTTAGGTTTGTCAATTTGATGTGTAAGATTTTGTGGGGGAGGGGGGGTCTACGACCCTCCTCTAGACCGCCACTGCGTTGGATAGTTTTACCAGCGAATATATATATATATACATGTTGAGTCTTTGTACAGGGTACATAAAATAGTTAAATAAGAGGAAAAGTGGTAATACAAGTGATGGTAGAAATGAAGAAAGATATAAATCACCTGTAGATAAAGAAAAATATTAAAAGAGACAACCAGTTTGATTTTGTTATGCTTTAGTCGCCACGACACGACACGATACGACACCCACGGGATCCCAGTTAACTCTAGTCTGCAATTATGACTAGTACAGGGGTGAAGAAAAACATCATGAGAAAACTCACGTGTTCGAGAATCCAGGTTTCATTCTTAGGGAATTGATCAGTTATGTATAAGGGGCCGTTCAAGTATTACGTAAGCAGAATTTTAGTCATTTTTAACCCCCCCCGCCCCCCTTGTCAGCGAACGATAATTTTTACTAAAAGTAAATAAATAAATATTGCTGACGTAATCGCCATTCAGACCCCCCCCGTCCCCCATGTCATCAAAAAAAGGCAAAGCAATGACCCCCCCCACCCCTTTCGTGCTTACGTAACACTTGAACGGCCCCTAATAACATACAAATGAAATATGAAAATAGTAAATAATTTTACCTATGAACAATACGACCGCCGGATGGCGCGCCATCTTCAGCAGCGCTTGTTCTGTGAGCACTGACACCGGCCGCTGGGCCCACGGGAAGTTCTGAAACATCAAAAATTAGATTGTGCTGGCAACACTGTTTCCGTGCTCTCGGCTTTTCTGGTAATGGCGGACATAGTAAAAAGACCTACGGCCCCTAAACGTTTTAATACTTAACTGGAACTTTTTTTGGCAGGAGCTCGAGAATGGGTTTTTATTTGAGTATTATAATAATGGTGTATTGTGAGTTTTAATAGTGATAGTTCCAAGGAATTCTCTTCTGTTCTGAATAAACCTACTATCACTTTACTGTGCGACTCCTGACTAGTTCTGATTTACTTCAACGGCAGTGGACATTGACAGAATACATTAATAGTTTGTTATAATACAACAAAAAAAAACTTGACACTGGCAGAATGTACTAATTGCACCATTGCCGTATGAAATTAAAAATAATAATAATAGTTAACTCACCAGTCCCATAGGATCTCCAGCTAAATGTTGCCTTCCATTCGCAGTGAGAACCTTTCCATTGCCATCAGTGATGACCAGCGCTGGTATGCCAGCAACACCCAATGCTGCAGGAAGGGTGTTCCTAGCGTCTGACGCTGACCAGGGCACGGAGATAGCTCCGATTGACGAGACGGACTGGACTGTGCGGTTGAAGGACTGTTCACTCCTGGAATTGATGAAGAAGTGGTATTTATTAATAGAACTGGCGTTTGCTTATGGTTTTGCTAGCCATTTTGCTCTAGAACTAGTTCAGTTTGGTTATCCTGTTATATCCGGCAATTCTCACCGGGCCCGTGTGATGAATACCTTCTCTGCTTAACTCAAAAGTTGCCCTGCAGACAATGCCTCAAGGCGTAACAGGCCTCTTCTCTTTTGTAGGATTAAGCGTAAGAAGTAAGGAGAATTGTGAAACAACCTTATACAATACTAGCGACCCGCCCTCGCTTCGCTTCGGTTTATGTTTACTATTTTTTTTTTCTTCAAAATTTCAAAATAAAATATAGCCTATATTAGACACGGATAATGTAATTTCCTATTTGTGAAAGAATTTTTGAAATCGGGTCAGTAGTTCCAGAGATTACCCCAATATACCTACAAACACACAATTTTACCTCTTTATTATATTAGTATAGATACATCTTATACAACAGTTATTGCAAATGGCAAATAACGAAATCTATATTACCGATTGACGCTTCCGGTGTTTTTATACTACACTGCAATTCATGTAGGTATGTTTCAAAATTACAGCCCCATTGTCTCTGTTCCACTGAATACGAAACGAACGGTGGCCACAGTCCATTTCACAGATACGCGGTGGTTTCAAATGCGTGGGTGGAGATTAGGGATGTGCAGTGACGGAAAATCATTATACCGAAAGTGAAACAAGTACATTTCGTATTGCGAAAGCGAAATCGAAGGAGAAGAACGAATAAATGTACTAGTTACAGTCAATGTAAGACAGAAGCAAAGCAATGAAATGAGATAAATGCATACTTTCAGAAGAATTGAATTTTACAAACTTCTTAGCCGCTACCAAAATGAGAGTAGATGAATCCAGCAATTTCGTGAAAGCGGGCGAGGCATATCCATAAAGTGGCGAGATGGCGTTTTTACGGGTTAAATTAACCCATAATTCCGGAAAAGGTACGGGATTGCAGACACAAATCCTCGGGGGTGACCCGATTCAATGAATAGGAAATAATATTTATGCTTTCCTACTTATTTGTATGCAGATTCGATCGTTATCAAAAAGTAACAAAAAATACAGAAAAATGTCCTTGTATACTCTTATGGTAAAGCTAAGTTTGTTTCACATTTTTGAATTCTTACTTTTTGTTATATAGGTAGCAATATTTAACTGTTAAAATATATATTATACTATACCATCACCTATGTCTATATATACTGCTGGATATAGACACAGATTGTATAATCCTCCCACTACCATAGAATGCTAATAGAAAGACTACTACCACATACGATTTTCGGATCCAGTCACCACCGGTTGGATGGAAGAGATAGATTACTTAGTTAAAATCTACTTACAAAAATCTAACACTAGCTGATTGACAGACAACGTACACCCTAAACCGATGGGTCTAGAACAGGGGTCGGCAACCTTTTGAGTCGGAAGAGCCAAAAATTACAATTTACAAAATTTCAGTTTTTAGAGCCACAAAAATTTTTCTTGCCAACAATAAATAGTACTTGCATAAATAAAGTTTTTTGATAAAAAAAACATCTATTTATTCATAAGAAAAATATCTATTTATTCATAAGAAAAATATCTATTTATTCATATATAAGTAGTGTTTTTTCACAACAAATTAGATAATATATATATGGTATTATTAGATAATCACTTATTATTTAAGTAAGAAATTAAAACAATTAAACATTTACTTACAACACTAACTTGTACTTCAATAACAAACAATTGAGCAAACAAATTCAATGGGAGCGATGGCTTTGCATGGTTATTCAAGTAAAGACTAAAGAGCCGCAGCTTCACATCCAAAGAGCCGCATGTGGCTCGCGAGCCGTAGGTTGCCGACCCCTGGTCTAGAAGCATGAAATTTTGCACACGAGTTCCTTATATAACGTAGGTGAGCACTAAGAGAGGATTTTTGAAAATTCATCCCCTAAGGGTGTAAAATAAGGGTGTAAAAGTTCCTGAGAACACGGCTAGTTCATCTAGAAAAAAATATAAAATTTTATAATCAGCAAAGTCTTGGATACAAGAATCCTTTCCTATGCGCCATGGGTTACGAATTAAAAATACTTATTAAATTTGTTTTAATTTCTAGGTTTAAGTGTAAACTGATACCATCGCACTTATTCATGTATTTTGTTTTCGGTCAGTAGGTACCCAAAGTTTCATATCACGAATAATTTTATTTTGTACAATGTTAAAAAAAATATAAGTATTTGTATATTACTTTAATCTTAAAAATCACATGCTAGAGTATGTTTCTATCTATATAGAACCTTGAAACAACGAAAATTCAAGTTGGAAAATTTCAATCAAAATCAGCAAGTCTACACCGACAATAAGGACCGGTCGCTTTGCTACGTCACAAATAAAGTGTATTGATAACTCTATTCACTCGTGCCAATTTCCATTGGCGAGACTCTGCGTACGTTACATGGTACACGACAAGTTTGGGAACTAATCCAATTACAATTTGTCAATATTCATGTCATGAGGGCTGGGGGGGGGGGGGTGGCACGTTACGAAGTACTTTGATATTCATTCGCATTAATGTGAGAAGTTTGTCCCCAACTGATGTCGCAATAGACAAAGTTTCAGGACAAATGATATTCGACCGGGTTACTCTGCGATAAAAGCTACGAACTTTATATTATAGTTTTTGATAGTTATTTTTATTAAGTCATTACACGCACGCGTAATTTAATATCTGTTTTATTGTTTTAAGGATACGTTGAAAAAGAGCTATCAGAAGACTGCCGTGACAAAACTCTTTAGTCTTTTTAATTGTCTGATATAAAGAATAAGTAAAAATAATAGATTAGCGATCTTAATAATAAAATTAATTTCTACTAATATTTAAAGAAAGTATCTATCCACAAACAGGGCGTATTCAACATTATTTACGGTGAAAATTAATCCGCGGAACCAATTACGGATTTGAACAATCCCTTGGTAATAATACCTATTGAATAATACCTTTTGGTTTTTTTTTACGAAATTGTTTCAGCCTTTAGTGGCAATATTTGCAAGGTCGGCGGCGCACCCGCACACTTCCTGATGTTGCAGGTGTCCATGGGCGGCGGTAGGTAACACTTACCATCACATACCATTGGTTAAATATTAACTTTTTCCCCTAGATTCGTTCGCTTAGGATAAGATTTCGTTCGATAAATCTTTTTCTAAAAAAATTTCACCAATTATAATTTACATTTCCAAAAAAATCTGATATAAATACACACAGTATACAATCAAGTAAAATATAAATGAAGGACAATCTATTGTCTTTTTAATTTATAGAAAGTTTTATGGTATGAGAAAACAGTCCACTGTCCCTGAATCCACCTATCATTTTAGATTTCGAAGTGGAGTAAAAACTATGGGGAACAGGGAATACAACGAGATATTAGGTAGGATATTAGATGTAGACGTGGAATAGTAAGAATTGTTCATTTAATTACACCCTGTTCTTGGGATGGTATGGAATCTAAATACGGGGTTTTATGCTTATAGAAAATACTGTTTGAAATGGGAGTTTTGAAAGATTTTATTTTTTCTTTCTATTATATATAAAAAAAACAAATAAATAAACATATAAAACTCGCTTCATAAAAATATTTTCACGCAAAGGGGTGTTCTTATTACGGCTGCCCCGCTGATACTTATAAATAAACGCGAAATTTATCGTTTCATATAAAGCGTATAATAAAAACGGGTGTCGTTTATTACAGTAGCACGTTCGCTCGGATTACCCGGCCGCTGATACACTGGCCCCTCGGTGTGCCCGCGACTTTATGACCTTATTTATCCGGGTACCTATTTACCCGGGTATTGCGTCCCCGGTTCGGATACAAACTACTCTGAAGTTGCTCAAGTAGTTCGTGTGTTGAATTAAACAAACAGTTGATAGTTGTTTGTTACGAAGTGTAAAATATATTAAAGGTTTCATGTAATAAGTTAGTCTGATAAATGAAAGCTGTGACAAAAAGCGCGGCAAATCAAATCAAAAAGCGTGACAAATCAAATCAAAAAAGTTAGGTATCACTAAAAATAGTTATAAAAATAATTTTGGTACTTGAATTCAATGCTAGACTAATTTTGTCTTTTTTCGGTATAAGCTTTGTATCAATTCACGTATAAAATTGACATAGGTAAGTTATGATCAATTCCGCGAGCGGTTTCGGACTAACTACTAGCTAGTATAATACATATATATTTTTGAAATCGCCTTTTCAAGACCTTTAATTTGATACTCTACTCAATGGGTTTCATAAACTTTATTTTTTTGTAGCAAACAATATGGCCATTTTCGATTTTTTAAGAAATCAAATACATATTTTATATCGCGAACCCGTAGGCTGTGGAACGAGCTGCCTCGAGAGGTCTTCCCATTAAGCTACGACATGGGGTACTTCAAGAAAGCTGTGAATAGGATTTTGCAAGGTCGGCGGCGCGCCCGCATACCCCCTGGTGTTGCAGGTGTCCATGGGCGGCGGTAACACTTACCATCACGTGGGACCGTTTGCTCGTCCGTCCTCTTGTCTATAAAAAAAAAATACGCCAGTAGCGTATTTGATCGCGACATCAAGATGAATCTAACGACACAAGGTGTCTCTGTCGCGACAAGTTCATTTAAATCGGTCTCTCCGTTTAAGTTCTGCGAGGGAATAAAGAAACGTAATATTTTATCCCTCCTAGCGTTCCACAGTCGGGTGAAAATAGCTTTATAAACCATAGACGTCAAAATATATTTTATTAGCAGCATGGTTGTATAAAGTTGCTTATTGCAGGACGTAGCTCTAGTCATTTCGTTTCACGATCTTCAGCTAATGGCGCGCGAGAGAATGATGGCGGGAAAATATTATCATTCCCGCCATTCCGGGCGTTCGTCGAGTGAATTCGCAGAAATACCTCGCATATTTACACCTCCCAGTATTAAATTACATTGTTTGTTTCATTACATTATGGGATTGGGAGGGTCGGGCTGGATCAGTTTACTTACATAAAATACATACTTTAGATAAAGATCTTTTAACTACATCTTCTCGATTCCAACTTAATTGGTATCAGGTTATTTGGTAATATTACTTTAATTACACCTTTTCTTTGTTATCGGTTAAATACGATTGATTTGAGGTGATTTGTTTTTATATAAATTCTTTATAAACATTTGTTTTTTTAATGTTCAAAATTTGGAAAGATAGAATTGGAAAAATGGGGAGAAATAAGATGAGATGGGAATGGGCTCTGGCATATCTCATTCACTACTGAAACACGTATAATCCATTGCAATCCAATTTGTTCAATCCAATCCAACATGGCGGCGTGAGGTAACTGACACGGCCATAAATGAAATAATTATTTACATAACTTTTTAAACTTTCGCGTTTCGTAAACATTTTATACTTAGGTATATAATACGCGTTCAGACCCGATTTAGAATAGATTGTATACATATCCATAATTTGATTCATCGAGATTACAAGTTTGCCCTAGAGTTAAACCTAAAGCTAGACTTTTAATTTATTTGGTATTCTTTTCGGCAATTTTTTTTTTTTTTATATACTTGTGGGCGGACGAGCAAGCGGTCCCACGTGATGATAAGCGTTACCGCCGCCCGTGGACACCTGCAACACCAGGGGGTATGTGGGCGCGCCGCCGACCTTGCAAAATCCTATTCACAGCTCTCTTGAAGAACCCCATATCGTAGCTTAATGGAAAGACCTCTTGAGGCAGTTCGTTCCACAGCCTACGGGTTCGCGGTATAAAGTAATTTTTGGACCGAACAGTGCGCGACACCTCCGTATCGAGGAAATGCTGATGGACCGCACTTCTGTGACGGGAGGTGCGCTTGTAGAAACCCGAGGTGGATTAGAAGGAACTATACGGACCTACATTGAGGGATAAAGTGAGAAATGCAGTGAATTTATGGTAGTATTCTGGAGAGCGGGGTAACAAAGTCGGTCGAAGGCGCCCAGTGGCTGTGGTATTACAGCGTGCACCCACACCTTATCAACAAATACTTATATTTCTTAAATGTAGTGGCAACCCTAATTGTAGGTAATTAATTAGTCAAACGGGCATAATAGCTTGAGCCATTGATCTGCCACAGTGAAGTTTTACGCTGTAGGTACCAGCTTTATCGTAGTATAGGCTCCGATATTGACCGGGCTTACGGATGACATGCTGTTAATATTGATCGTGCTTAGTATACGTATAATAAGTACATACATATAATACATACGTATTCAGTAGGAAACGGTAATCAAAATTAATATATAACAATGAACCGATGTCTGTTTGTTTGGTTGAAATGTTGTCACTGTCAACGGATAAGATTGAACGACTTTTAAAAGATTTTAAAAAAGCCTTTGACATATTGCAAATGTCTATGTCGTTACAATCGGTCGCTGAACGCTTAAGGGCCTAAAATACAGTCGAAGGGAGCACAGTAGAAATATGAACAGTACGCTAACTTGAAACATTTTGAAAATAACTGGCCACCTTCGGCATTTTCAAATGTAAAATAAAAACCAAAATACAGATCAGATGGTTGCTTTTTAAAATATTCCTGAAATAGGAATTAAATCAGTTAAGGCTTTAGCCACTACATTGGGATATATCCCACTTCCGAAATAATATTATAAATACGAGAGTTTTTTGATCAGTAACGTCGAAACGCCTTAACCGATTTCGTTGAAACTTGTAAAGTAGGTAAAATATAATCCGGATTAGCACATAGGCTACTATTTATGTAGACCACCCAAACGAAGTCACGGGCAAAAGCCAGTTTGAATTAAGATAAAAACATAATTTTATAGAATTTTTTAGGCGCGATATGAAAGAAATAGAAAGATTTTGTAATAATGTAGCTCGTGGCGCAACATCTTAATGCGGAGCGATGGATTTTAATGTGCGACGAGTCTTCATCTCTTTGTGGTTGTTCACCCAGACAACAATTTAAATCAACGTATGGGAGGATGTGACAGTAATATGACAGTGTGTAACAGCGAGAGAGAGAGAGAGAGAGTGCACGCTGCAATCCAACAGCCGCTGGGCGCGCTCGACTGGCCACGTTACCCCTCTCTCACAGAAGACTACCTTGAAATGTACTGCATTTTCTACTTTATTTTATTTCCCTAATGTACGTACGTGTTTCGGTAGTGAGTGAGATGTGCCAGAGCCCATTCCCATCCTATCCGTCCCTATTTTCTCAACCCTTTCTTCAAATCCATTCCTATATCTCCAAAGGTAGGCAGCGCATCCGGGGGCGTGCCAATGTTTGTCATTTTGGACTAATGTTGGCTTGTATCGCGGATGTCTATGGGCGACTGTATCCACTTACCATCAGGTGGACTGTATGCTCGTCTGCCGTCTTCGTTCATAAAAAAAAAGATTGGTTTAATAGGACCACCGCATCTCTTTCCAGCACCTCCGCACCTCCGCTGTCCAGCAGTATACGATAAAAGGGTTGGTGACGGTGAAATGCCCGTAGATCTCTCAATAGATTACAAATGAGTTTTTAAATATTGTCGCATTGTATGAGTTTGTATGCGCAAGCCGCAGTTAACATACTGCAACTTCATGTTACTATGTCGATATACTATGCTACTGATTACAGACTGGGGGACAGCGTAGAACGCTGCTCATAAAGCTAGGGTTGCCACATTTAATTTATTTCAACGACCTTTGGGGCAGCGATAAGCCCTTAAGCAGACCAAAGGGTAGCCTGGGGCATGCGTTGTTACTGTGAACTGGCTTCAGGAAGGTCGATGGTGAAGTAGCCTTATTTTGGGACGAGGTACATGTTAAATATTCTTTCATTGACGAGTATCTCCACCTTTATAAGCTTATGCTTCTCATATTCAACATCAAGTACAGAGTATGTGGATTTGTCAGAATGATTAAAAGGAAAAGATCAGATACGCAGTGTTCGAACGTAGGTGAAAGAAAAGTAAAATGAAATCATACAAAATCACATAGATTTCATGTGATAAAATATTATGATAAAACAATATATTTATTTGTAAACAGGTCTTGGGTCTAAATGTAAATTTATTACAGTACTCTATGTTCCGCCAGTTAAAAGTACAAAATCGCCAAGTTTTTTATTATTTAACATAATACAAGAAAGTCGATATTATGTACTTGTCAAATTAGGTTTTGGGTTAAAAGTTTATATGTACCTAAGTTTATCAAAATAATTTATGTTTTGCCACGTACAAGTACCGAGTACAAATACTGCATAACGATGGAGTAATTTTCCAAGTATTTTAAAACTGCTAAATTTACTCAAATGCTCAACATATTTTTTTTAAAACCCTCAATACAACAAAATGATGCTAAATAAAATAAATTGATACCGTAAACAATATCGCTGTATTTTGAAGGTGAAATATCTTCTTTTTTTTTTGGCTTTGAATTTGGAAACTTGGTGGAAACTTGAAAAAAGTGATTTTTATGCGAGAACATTCGTGTAATTTTCTTGACTATAGACTCAGATTTCTGTGGCATTTGCCCAGCAGTGCAACACAATCTAAGCTATTAAAAAATGAACTCGGAATCATGAGAAGTTAATGGTTTCAGACGATAAATTAATTTATAAATTACATAGGTAGTTATTTAAGAAATAAATCATTTATTAGCAATATTTATTCAACAGTGAGTTGGAAAATTTACTTTTTGGACTTCAACTATGTTTACAATCAGGTATCAGAAAATTATTTAGTTAGTTTAAAAAAATACTTAGTAAGCGCAATAATCAATTTTCTTTTTATGGGCGAAGGCGGTAGACGATCATACAGACAGTATCTTGCTAAAAATGTATCCGTTATTATCCCGTTTGTGCTTATTTATCAATTTTGACAGGTATAGGGATCTTTTGTAGGTGATTACGGTTAATAAAAATAACCAATTAGCCTTTAGAAACTAACCAGAAACGACCTTAAAAATTACACGAAAAACAGTAGGTACTCGTCGCGTGTCCAAGAGCAACTTGGCTGCTAATGTTGCCATTTGCAGGGGGATGACGTCATAGTCGCGACAGGTCTGCCCCCGTCTGCCCGCTCTCCCCCTCCGGGCTAATGGAAGGGGATGAGGGGAGTTAGGGCTGATATGTACCTATGAGTTTGCCAAGTATAGTATAAAAAATATTTGTTTTATTTGTTATTGTTTAAATCGCAAACGGACAAATTTGGAGTTTAATAAAAGTGTGCTAATCTGACGAGCAATTAGCATAGTGTTGTTCATTAGTCGCGGACATCCTAGAGCGACAGTACCCTTGTATTTTACTCAACCCTTTGGACAGTACCCACTGTTCAGATCACAGTAAAGACTGTTCACTCGATTGGCATTTTCCTACTACAAGAAAAGACTTTATTAAATACGGGGACTTTGAATCGATTAAGAGATATAATTAATCGATTAATACGAGTGTAAATTTCGCGCTGTTCACTGGCTATTATATCGAACGGACGCAGGCCCCGACCAAAAGATAAATTATAACTTTGACACGGGTCTCGGTTTGTCTACGTTCCGGTAATGTAAAAAAAAATAAATCACCTGGAAAATTGGGTAAGTTCATTGTATTAAATACTTTTTTATAAAAATCTTTAAATATTTCTGTGGATTATTTAGTTTCCACGAGCAAGCTGCCTTTTAAGATGTTTTTGAACACTAGTTTATAAAATGAAGAGTTAACACGAGACATTTCTATCTTTACATTTATAATTTGATTTTTATCAAAATTTGTTCAGCACGTATCAAAAGTAAAGGGCACGACGATGTTTATGCTAACAAAAAAATGTTAATATATCTACGGCACTTCTTTTAACCGATTGTTGACTGGTAGAGAATGCCTTAAGGCATTAAGTCCGCCTCTGCACAGTATAAATAAATATATACGAATAATTAGATAAAGAAAATGTATTTATTATTATATGTAACGAGTTTATTTGCACGCGTGCGTTTGAATCCCATCGACGCGGTCGCCAATGCAATGTCAATGAAACTAGTCGGTCGGTTGCTAACTGATTTTTTAAAGTGACATGCGAAACAACAAAATACAAAGGCACTACACAACAATAAATATAAAATATTAAAATTATAAATAAATAAATAGGCAAATGTCAATTCTCAGAATCACTTTGAGGGGGAGAGTGCACGCTGCAATCCAACAGCTGCTGGGCGCGCTCGACTGGCCACGTTACCCCCCTCTCTCACAGAAAACTACCTTGAAATGTACTGCATTTCCCACTTTATCTTATTTCCCTAATGTACGTACGTACATTCGGTAGTGAGTGAGAAGTGCCAGAGCCCATTCCCATCCTATCCCTCCCCATTTCCCCAACTCTTTCTCCAAATCCATTCCTATATCTCCAAAGGTAGACAGCGTATGCGGGGGCGTGCCAACGTTTGTCATTTTGGACTAATGTTGGCATGTGTCGCGGATCAGTGCCGGCTTTACCTATGGTGCAGGGTGTGTGGCGCACACGGGCGCAGGGTGTTAGGGGGCGCCGAGCACAGGTCGCGACGCCTCCAAAGAGCCTACTAGAGGGCGCCAGGGTATTGATTGCACCCGGGCGCTACATGGGCTAGAGCCGGCTCTGTCGCGGATGTCTATGGGCGACAGTATCCACTTACCATTAGGTGGACTGTATGCTCGTCTGCCGCCTTAGTACATTAAAAAAAAATACGAACAATATTATGTGTTACTTTTTGTTAATATGTTATATGTTCCCCTTATATAAAGAGATTTTTTTTTTTCTATAATAAGAGATATATTATGTTTCTTTTCATAATCTCTTTATAACAAGTCTGTTCCAATTTTCATGTCCCCATTTTAAAGACGTTTCTCGCTTACTCCGTCTTTTCTTTCCAAGAACGCTTTAAGCTCGGCGAGCCATTCAAGTTTCTTGGAGGGAAAAGATAATTCTGACATAAAGGCATGAATGTCTGTAATAAAGTGGCAGATTTCAAAATGGCGGACGGAAAAATGCGACCCATTTTTGCTTTCAATGAAAGGCCTGGAGTTTGCGTTTTCATTATTTAGTTTTGTATGATTTAAACTAAGGTAAATCATGGGTTCAGAAAGACACAAATATGTATATTAATTAGTGTGACACAAACTTTCATTTTTATTTTGTATAGCAGATAGGAATCAACTGAGCTAATCAGTTAATATCCGAAGTCATCAACTTCGGATTTTCATTATGAGAGCACTCGTCACTGAAGGGCGGTTCATCTGAACTTCCTTCACAAGCAGTTACTGCGAACAGTGTGGTCTTCAAGACTCGTATGTCGTGAACTCGACAATTGTACAATGTTTTTCTAAGCCAAGGTTTTCCCGCTATGCTACGTCATGGGGTTCTTTAAGTATGATTAAGATTTCATAAGGCCAGCACCACACCCGTTTTCCCCGTGGTGTTGTAGGTATTCTATCACGTGGGCTGCATGCTCGGCTGTCACTTACACAATAATCTATACATATAATAAAATTGTAACTGGCCGATGTCTGTACATTATAGATATCGAAAAAAAACTAATATGTGGGTTTTTATTAGAGCAACAGAAGCCAAAACAACAGTTTTTAGAAATTTTGTCTGTCTGTCTGTATGTTTGTACACGCATCACGCGAAAACTACTACATGGAATTGAATGCAGTTTTCACCGATGTATTGCTAGAGGTCTAACTTAAAATATAGGCTCCATTTTACCGCAGGAAAGTATCTTATTCCGATTGTTTTAAATTTAATAAACCGAAGCGAAGTGAGGGCGGGTCGCTAGTAATAAATAAAGCAAATAAATAACACGTCGCAGTCGTACGTACGTATCAAACAACACGTCAAATTCAATGATAAAGACTCAACAATTATGTCTTGCGACCGTACCAACTAAGTATATTTTAGGATAATTAGTGCATGTAACAGAAAACCTAACCGCAGCGTCAGACAGCTATTAAAAATAATTGCAAGAACCCCCGAACAATAGTAACAGAGGGCTTGAGGGATGTAATCCGAGTCGTGTGGGGAACGTAAAGACGCGGTAGGGTTGGCAACGGTTAAATAACTGGAGACAAAGGAATGCAAAGATAGAAAAGAGCGGGTAAATCTACAGGGTTACCAGTATAAATATTTTTTTGGTAGAAGCAGTGACATTAGACAACGCAAGTTCGTGAAATTATATAATATACAAACGAAGCGTGTCAGGTCACGAGCTTGTCACGTCACCGATGAAAGGAAATATCTCGCTTGACTTGGTTTACTACTTTTGAAAATTTTTTACTGATTATAGCGCAGTTGGTGTTTTGTAACGACTCGCTAGCGACACGGGTTGGACCTGATTGAATGAGCAGCGCGAGAAGTAGGAGCTTAGCGCCAAGTTCTACCACACAGCGACGGACAGCATACTTTATCAATAGTTAACATACGCTCTAACTCTGAGGGTAGAAGACACTTTTAATACGTAGAAATATTATTCTAGAATGCCTCTACGAACATGCCTCTGCATGTTGTCGGTGTGGTGTCGGCCGGCTGGATAGCACCACTCCATATCGTGTCGTGGGTGTGGTAAAAGGCGACTAATGGAAAAAACAGCCACTACCACAAACCTTGAGGAACTACACCACCTCTAAAAGAATTGACTCGCCAATCCGCTAGGTGAGCGTAACGTTTTGAGGCCGAACATCTCTCATGCACAAGGCAACGTGTTTGACAAGACCCCAGCAGTGGACGATGAAAGGGCTGGTTACGGTTACTATGAATGTTTCCTTTTAGTCTCTGGTACAGCTTCAAAGACGTTAGAATCGGCGTATAAAAATATCGGTTATTAAATCCCTGGTGACAGCCCTAGCTTATTGAACGTACCGGGATGCACGGTGCAACAATGGCCCGCTCTGAGTAATATCATCAAAGGGACAAGTGATGAGAACGTTTGATATCGTGTTCAGAGGTTTTGCATTCCTGTTACAGCAAAATTTTAGTAACACATATGTAAAGATTTGTACTTATCTATACATATAAAACTGACTGACTGACTGACTGATTCATCATCGCCGAGTCTAAACCAACCGCTGAAGCTAGAAACATGAAATTTGCACAGTGGGTAGGTTCTATGACACATTTATCCACTAAGGAAGGACTTTTTAAAATCTTACTGGGAAGAGGGGGAGAATGGGGAGATTTTTAATGCAATGCATGTATTATATCTCAAGAACTATTTAAGTTATATACATGAAATTTAACATATAGATTTCTCATTTAAAATATATAAACACGTGTATCGGCGTTTTTTGATATTTGATTTAAAAGTTGGCATAAAAGGGACGGTCCCTTTTATGCCAACTTTTTGTTTGTTTTCACGCGGGCGAAGCCGTGGGCATAAAATAGTGAAAATTGTTCCGAATGGCACCTTCCATCGTGCGACGGGATTTTTAATAATTTAGAAAACAAGTTTAAGGGCCTATCTCACCACCTTCTGATAAGGTATCAGAAAGTCAGTTATAGTTTATCAGAAAGTCAGTAGGTATCAGCTAGATTTAATTGGCAGATAATTGTGAGAAAAGCCATCAAGGCCTTTCTCACAATCTCCCGATACCTAATCAGTAGGTGGTGAGAAAGGCCCTTTATGAATAGAATAAACTGGAAGCGTTCAAACATGGCGGTTGAAAATCGCGGGAAGTTATACGGTCAACATGGCGGTTACGGTGGCTGACTACGCCCTTTCATTTGTGCCTGGTACTCGGCTTAATTTAATTGCAGATTTATACCTCTGTGTGAATTCCAAATGTTTTTCCCGTTTTCCCTTCGCCGTAAATGGAATTTTCATTTTCGCTATTGGGCGTGCTGATTCAAGAAAGGTGTAGCAATGTGGTTTTATTTTTGTTACGGTATTTATTTTGGTGAGTACGTCGAGTTTTTATGCCACAAGCACTCTTTTTGGAATGTTGTTTGATATAAGTATAGACGTATTAAGTACTAGCTGTTGCCCGCGACTTCGTCCGCGTGGACTTTAGTTTATAAACTTTTTATAGCATTTTTATCGAACAAATGTTCGACGTGATTCTTTAAATTGATATAACTTTTTTATTTATGAACTGATTGAAATAAAACAAACACTAAATTTTAAGTGAAGCTTACCACAATACATTAGTGAAAACCGCACCCAAATCGGTTAAGCCGTTACTAAGATTAGCGCGCACAAACGCACAGACAAACAGATAAACAGACAAAAATTCAAAAAATCATTGTTTTGGGTTCTATTGCGTTGATAAAGGCCCCCAATAATATTTTTCTCATATATCTTCCATGTACAGACAGCGATCAGTTACATTTTTATTATATGTATAGATTATGGGTATAAGAATATACCTATTACATACATTTGGATAAATTGCTGAGGCAAGATGAGAGAGAGGATGGGAGAAATATGAATTGTAGGTACAAATACAATTTTTTTCGAATCTCTAGAGGGGGGGGGCAACTGCCCTCCCCTGCCCCCCCCCCTTTGGCGACGCCCTTATCTAGTAGAATACATGGAAGTCACCCTTAATGCAGCAAAGTGTACGAGTTGATGTATTCATTCACAGACTCTTGCAGATCTTAAGCAATGGCTATTTTCCCCAAAGAAGGAAATAGCTTATAAATCGCCTCACCCTCAAATATTTCACTAATCTCGTAAATTTTTAATGTAATAGATATAAAAGTACCAGGTGCGTTAGTGGATAGGAAAAAAATGTAAAGCAGATGTCAGGGGAGCTCGAGCAGGATACATGTTGGATCGGCAACAATTTATTGAAATAACCGTTGGGGGCGATCGGGGGTGGCAGTTCCTTGAACGGTAATGAGGAAATTGTAGCGAATACATTCTCAAACCGGTTGTTTTTAAATATAAACAAAAAGTAGCTATTGTACGGGCTAATCGGAAAAATGAATTATATTTTTTAATTTTACAAAAAAAATATGCAGGCGGAAGTAAAGCTTTTTGACGACCTGGACAAGTTCGACCTGGACCTGGTAAGTGGATACTGTCGCCCATGGATACCCGAGGTACTCGTACATGCCAACTTTAGTCCAAAGCGACAAGTTTGAGCACGTCCCCGGATGCGCTGCCTACCTTTGGAGATATAGGAATGGATTTGGAGAAATGGATCTTTGTTGATGTAAGAATATATTTGGAGAAAGGGATTTGGAGAATTATGGTTTACATTAATTATTAGCAAAACCCCGCAGACGTTGTTCTGCCATAGGAGTTGATCTGCTGCAGCGCCATCTAGTAGCGAGTTATAACAAAATCGATAACACGAAAATATTCTCCACGCTCAAATAACTATGTATGTATTTTCATGTGTTTTCATGGCGATCGGTTGAACGGTATAGAAGTTGATGTGTTCCAGCGCCATCTGGTGGCGAGTTACAACAAAGTCGATAGCATAGAAACCTTCTCCATGAAAAAATACATATATGTGCCAACTTTCATGGTGATCGGTTAAACGGTGTCGAAGTCTATTAACGTCATATATACCGACATCCTCTTTTATGTTATATAGATAGGATGTCTACCATGCTTGAAGACGAAAGTCTTCAATCAGTGCGTCCTGCCAGTTATGATATATGGTGCTGAAACGTGGCCTATAACAGTTGGCCAGATCCATAAGTCGAAGGTTCCTCAGCGAGCTTACTTTGTGTGGGATGATTAGTGAACTCGTCGTGATTTTGTTGTGGTTTGACTTTGTATTCCCATGAAGAAGTTCTGAGCATAGCCTTCTCTATAGCTCGTTGAGCGAATTTAAACTATGGAGCAGGCCAACCCGAAGATATGCAATTTTCTAGACCTACCGTTCCAAATCCAAAGAGGAGTATGTTTTGAGTCTGTTTATGTAGGTACAAACGACAAAAGAGATAAGTTTGCATGCAATAGACTTTGTTTACAGATTAGACGCTCAACAGAGTTACGAAA
Source organism: Sesia bembeciformis (assembly GCA_943735995.1). Taxonomy (NCBI): domain Eukaryota; kingdom Metazoa; phylum Arthropoda; class Insecta; order Lepidoptera; family Sesiidae; genus Sesia; species Sesia bembeciformis. Next base: position 900,342 of record OX031045.1, on the reverse strand, counting down.
GCTATCAGAGCTGTCAGTAAAATGTTGTTACACATTCAGTAAATCGGTTAACATTGTATCTATCTATGTTTGCGTGATGTTGTATGTAGTGAGCAAGGCTAGTTGCCCACAAACTTATCTGTCTTGCTGTCTGTATATGCTTTAAAGAAAACTTTCGATCGATATCGTCGTCTGTATGCAAACGAAGGGGGATTCGATTTGTCTTAACGATGTCTCGGTAGTAGCACCAATGAATATTTCATATTTGTTTATCTCAGAGTTGCTTTGTTATTTCTGATGATAAAATGTTTGTTTGCGACGAAAGTTACTCTATTAGGTTTTATTACTGACTAGAATTTGCCAACTTTTACGTTCAATTGTGACCTGATTTACAAATTAGAATAGAGTAGGCTAGAATATAATATTTTTGTTTATACTAAGTTCGGCAAATCATTTCGTAGGTCAGTATAAACTTTTTTACGGTTTCCGCTGAAAATTATGTACAATAGTTAAATTAAAATTTGGTTAAATTTACATTATACCCCGATATCTAGTGTTTTTCCTAGCTTTGTAACAGATTTTTCGATTAAGTTAAATAAAAGACTTCAATTTATTAGTAAATCATTAAGTATGCGCGAGAACAGACACAACAATTAAACACCGGCCGGCGAACTGACTGAGGTTAAGCGGTGTGGGCGTGTGGGCGAGTGGGGTGTTCCGAACATGACCCGACTTCACCCGACAGCTCTCGAACGCTAGAGACCGAAGTTTCTGCCAAATTTTGGCCGAAACCAGCATTTTTGGCCGAAACTGGCCGAAACCGAAACTTCGGTCGGTCTTTAGTATAAACATATACGTTGTCCGCGTACTTAACCGCCAACAGTAGGCATACAAATTTATAAATTATAATTTAATATGCTTTGCTGCCACGACGAAACTCATATTCGAAAATAACGCGATTTTTTAACCTTTCCATGCTCGCAAACAACGATATGTAAGCAGAAAGTCGTTTGATGGAAAAACAAAGGAATGTTATAGCTTTAAATTGGAATAAATTTGAATTTGGAATTCCAAGCCAAACGCAAGATACTCAGGTCAGGCCCCATATGGAGTACTGCTCACATCTCTGGGCCGGGGCGCACCGAAATACCAATTGGACTCATTTGCTCTATCCAACGACGTGATGTTCGTATTATCGACGATCCCACTCTCACGGGCGGTTTAGAACCCCTCAGCATTCGGAGAGACGTTGCGTCTCTCTGTGTGATCTACCGCCTGTACAATGGGGAATGCTCTGAAGAATTGTTTAATATAATTCCCACCTCGAGTTTCTACAACCGCACCTCCCGTCACAGAAGTGCCGTCCCATCCGCATTTCCTCGATACGGAGGTGTCGCGTACTGTTCGGTTCATAAATCATTTTATACTGCGAACCCGTAGGCTGTGGAACGAACTGCCTCCAGAGGTCTTCCCATTAAGCTACGATATGGGGTTCTTCAAGAAAGCTGTGGTTTTGCTTTGCTGTGCAAAATAAGGTTTTGCAAGGTGGGCGGCGCGCCCGCATACCTCCTGGTGTTGCAGTCGTCCCTGGGCGGCTTACTTTTACTTGATAATAGCAATACAAATGTTATTATAAATAAATAAAAACTTGATAGATTACCTTACGGCATTCACGAACGAGAAATAGAATGCAGGTGCAGTTTTTGTTTCAATATATATATATATAGTTTAATACATATTACAATATCCCATTATCATACTAATATTATAAAGAGGAAAGATTTGTATTTTTGTATGTTTGTAACGAATAAACTCAAAAACTACTGAAACGATTTCAAAGATTCTTTCACCATTAGAATGCTACATTATCCCTGAGTAACATAGGCTATATTTATTACTAGAAAAAATTAGGGATCCCTCAAAATAAAATGGCTATATTTTATTTTGAAATTTTGAAAAAAAATCTTATTAGGTAACCGAAGCGAAGTGAGGGCGGGTCGCTAGTTGTTGTAATATTATAAACGCGAAAGTTTGTGAGGATGTTTGTTACTCTTTCACGCAAAAACTACTCAATGGATTTTAATGAAACTTTACAACAATATAGCTCATACATCAGAATAACACATAGGCTATAATTTATAAAGATATGGTTTACACATAAAATAAGTAAGGTAATTAATTTCAATCTGTTTAAGTTGCAGGCGGATTGTTTAACGTGGAAAGTCTGGAGTATTGTGTTGTTCCGGCGACATAATCATTTATTCCCCGTCGGAGTTTCGTATTCCTTGTTGTTTTGTTCGTTATTAAATTATGAACTTTCGGCGCCGCCGTGTGGGAACCTTACGAATTTCTTGCAGTAAAATATTTATCGCTTGATAAAGTTACAGACGTTTTTGATCTGTAAAAAACATGATCGTATCTATTACAGACACTACATAGATTTCTTTTTTATGGACGAAGGTGATAGACGAGCATACAGTCCACCTGATGGTAAGTGGATACTGTAGCCCATAGACAAAGATAATTACTATTTGGATTATATTTATACGTGACGTTAATTGAGCACACTGATATTAAACCTATAACAATTTGTTTATATATTTTTTTATTTATATATCTCCACTACATTTCACAATATCTAAATTTATATTCTACATTTAGCCAACCTTTGGGTTGATCACAGAAGTTCAATTAGGAGGTGCACGAAAGACACAATTTAGATGATGTGGTAACATAAACATACCTACTACATTATTACATATGCGTACATACAAACTTACACACATACATATATACATAAGAATAAATATAATACATACAAGGTATACATAATCAATGAATACATTATATAACTAAATATATAGGTACATAATAAGTTATATTAGGAGAAACAATAAAACTATGTTGCTTGATACTTGTATACATTATCAAGTATACTTGATACTTGAGACAATTTGAGAACAGCACATGAGAGTCGCACAAATGAAAAGAAGCCATGTATACGAGTACTCAGCAGTGGGTGGAGACAACCGGTCAATGATGATTATGATGATAAATTACTTCAAAAAAGAGGTTCTCTAGTCGGAGTCTTAAGTTACTAACCTGTCGCTTGAGACTAGAATGAGTTGTGTGTTCGCGTACTTAGTCCGGCGCTTGCGCACTGCCGACAGCGCCGTGCACAGACCTGGCGCGAACGATCGACACGGAGGACACTGGAATAAATGTATAATATTAATTATTTATTAGATGTCATGCCTAGAGGAACTACCATCGTCTCTAAAAGAGTGGATTCGTCAACCCACTTCGCCAGCTACTACATGCCTAGAGGAACTACCATCGTCTCTAAAAGAGTGGATTCGTCAACCCACTTCGCCAGCGTACCTTTTTAAGGTCATACATCATTCATACACAAGATGAGCCTAAACCTAACCTCTCTTTTTTTGTTTATGACTGTACTCTGTCCTTTTGAGAATCTGTCGTTATGAGAATCCGCCCTGAGAATCTATCATTTTGAGAATTTGTCCCGATGCGAAAAAAGTATTCTTACATAAAAACGAAAAAAGCCGAAAAACGAAAAACAAACTTACCCAATGAGCAGCAAAATAGAACACCCTAATTCCACCAGGTAACTCCTCATACAGCTTGCTTTCTCCTGTACCCTGCAGTTGCACACCTCGCAGCACCTCCTGCAGTGGCGGCGCTGGCCAGGGGAACCGCTCCCCAAGCGGATCTCCTAGCAGCGCATCTCTGACCGGCCGGCCTCTGATTACGAGGGTTGGTACTCCCACTGCAATGCTGTACTTCTGCGTGAGGCGACGCTGGCAAAGAAACGAGTTGGTTAGAAATAATGAAAATTTTATTTGCAATTTTAGATTATGCCAAATATTGGATTAGTAACATTTTTTTTATAGTAAATAGGTGGTAAAAGGCCAGACAGTCCACATGGTGATAAGTGAATACTGTTGATAATACGTCTAGTTTGGAATTAACCTACATTTATCAGCCTTTTTTATATCCACTGCTGGACATGAGCATGAGAGATGTAAATCGCCACGCTAGTAAGGCAGGTTGGCGAGTCCATTCTTTTAGAGGTGGTGTAGTTCCTCAGGGTTGTGGTAGCGGCTTTGTTGTCCCTTGGTCGCCTTATTACGACACCCACGGGAAGAGATGGGATGATACCATTCTAAAGCCGGCCGGCACAACACGACCAGTGCACGCATATTAGGTCAGTTCACGGGCGTAATTAATTTAGTCAGAAAAAAATTATCCGTGATTAATCATTTCTTACGTACGAGTATCTTCGTTTATCAAATGCAAAAATTAAACCAACTTCAATAACCAGATATTCTATATTTAATACCAAAAGGGTTCGACAGTAAATCGTGTGATAGTTTCTATGTTGGGCACGTTTGCCGGCACCACTGAGAAGGGACGGTGGTGGCATACTAACCAGTTCAATTGATATGGACGGGGGCGTTTACCTTTGTGGTAAATGAAAACTTACTAACGGCCAATCCTTTGGACAAAGGTTTAGTTAGGTATTGTTATTCGTACTTAGACAATTAAATCTTTGCGAAAGAGTAACATTTAAACTTTAAAAAGGAGACTTTCTGTTCGATGTGTATTTGTGCGTGTGTTCGTATGTGTTCAAAAATACTGGACTTTACTTTACGCGATAAATATTTGGTGACAAGTGGTTAATCAAATATAATTTTTATTGTATACACTTTATTTTTAGGTATATAACGTGTATACAATAAAAATATGGTTATATGTATATATGATTTTTGGTCTGTTTTCTCTATTAAACATATGTTGTTTGAATTGTTCGATCGATGGCCACCAGAGAAAAAAACATAGCAGCTCCATAGCAAAAGCCCTCCGTAGCCCTTTGTAATAAATAGAAACGTCTCTTCTGCAGACTTACCGTTGTGTGTTTATACATTTTTGTAGGACTGGAATAGAAGCGGGTGTAAAATTTTTCAGTGCTTAAGTGCAGAGAAATTGTTTGGAATCAAACTATGAGAAACCGTTTAAAATAGGTAGCACATCTATTTTATAGAACAACTCACTAGTGTTGTAAAAATAAGCGTTAAGTGTTTGACCGCTAAATCGGCGCTAATGTAGTTATCATAAGAAACAATGTTAACAATTTTAGACTCGACCTTTTTAACTTCAAGGGTTTAATCAAACGTTAAAATGGGCTATCTCATCTATGCCTACCGACTTATCCCCACTGGTAGGGAAGAAAGGAAGATTTTTCTACTTTTGCTTATCAGTAGGGACACATTTCCACTTATCACGCTCGAGAGCGTTATAATGCAAGTTTTAACGCACATTAGCGCTCGAGCGTCGAGTGCGCGCGCTTATTTTTACAACACTACAACTCATTAGTCTAATTACTGCACGGATGCAAAATTTCACCAATTAACCTCCATATTTGCGCGCCAAAAACAAACATACTTATCACATTTTCAGACTATTCAACAATCTCTGCCAAAACCGCCAGAGATTTTTTAATTAGCCCTTAGTTTGCAAGTATCCTCTTCAATTGAAATCCAATTGAATTTTAGAGTTCATGAAACAACCAGCCGGGATTGGGATTTGTCCGTATTAAATTCAATTTTCATTCAAACTTTCAAATGGATGCATTTCATAATCACTGATATTATAGTGAAGCGATTTATATCGCAGATTTCGTAGATCTCAGAACTGACACTAGAATGCTTAAAAGATAAAATCCTGTTGTAATCGGATTACTAGTTTTACTATAAGCAATGCAATGTAATCAGCTCCTTTTAGAGATGATGTAATTTTTTTTTATAGACGAGTGGGCGGGCGAGCAAGCGGTCCCACGTGATGGTAAGTGTTACCGCCGCCCGTGGACACTTGCAACACCAGAGGATATGCGGATGCGCCGCCGACCTTGAAAAATCCTGTTCACAGCTTTCTTGAAGAACCCCATGTCGTAACTTAATGGGAAGACCTCTTGAGGCAGTTCGTTCCACAGCGGGTTTGCGATATCACCTGGTCGGAGGGCATCTCATTTTACCTTCCCCGTACATAGTTTCCATTCAAGGATTCGTCTACCCCATCGGTTGTCTGTCGTGACTAGTGTCCATTGTTTTTTAGTATCCATTGTTTTTTAGGCAGATGAGTGGGCGGGTCATACGGCGGTCAGAGTCCGCCCATGGACACGTGGAACACAAGAGGAGATGCGCGTGTGCACTTGCAGTTCTGCAGACTTGCAGGATCCTTTGAGCGGAATTTAACACCATTTAATTGCATATTAGCTTGTGTTTCTCCACTGCTGGATATATATCTCTGCTAAGGACAGCCACCACATATGGTCTTTCGCACTTCTCATCCAGCCACTACCGGCGACTTTCCTCAATACGTCACGCCACGTGGCTGGAGGGTGTCGCACGCTATGTTTCCCGGTACGTGTTCTTCTCGAGGATCCTTGCCTTTAATCACTTTTTTCCAAGTAACGTATGTGCAGACAGTCAATGTTTTATTATTAGTTTGTAGATTTGTTTTCTGTCGCGAGCACTCAACGAAATCAAATATTTTAGAACAAACGGCTTTTAAATTGGCAAACAAATTGTATTTATTTTTGAATGTTATTTCGAAAGGGACTCGCGCATTCATGAATATTGGAATATAATAGCTGGATAAATTAACTTAGCGGTATCAAATCCAGTAGACTGTGACCGTTACCAGCTCTGTTATCGTCCATTGCTGGACGTGGACTTCCGTATGTGCCTTAAATCGAGATATGGCCTTAAATCGCCATTCCTGGCCAAGCGGGTTGGTGAGTCCACTCTTGTAGAGGCGGTGTAGGCTTGCAGGGCAGGATACGGGGTGGTGTTATACTTAAGTCGGCCGTCTATACCCGACCCAGTAGACCAGTGGATTGCACTGCGAGGAATTAAATCGATGATTGTCCAATTTTTTTTATGGAACAGATGGCAGACGGCCGCATTATGGTAAGTGGTCACCGTCGCCCATGGATATCAGCAACACCGGGGGGCTTGCGGATGCACTACCGACCTTGCAGAATCCTGTTAACAGCTCTCTTGAAGAGCCCCTTATTTTAGTGTAATAGCAATCTCGGTTTAAACGATCAAAAACCTAAAGCCCAATAATTCTAGTTGTAATCTATATGAACAAAGATACTACTATTAGAAAGAGAGACTGTGTGTTTGTTACAAACTGAATCGACTTTGAAATTGCAATGGGTCACGTGACCATTCCCTGGCACGTGAACGCCACGTGACTGTAATTAAGAGCTTTCCCTGTACATTCTAGAAAAGAATGTTTACACATAAATTGTAGGTTTTTACAGGCAGTCTATTGTAGCGGACTGTACCTATTAACACGTTGATTAACTTAACGACGCGTGTGGTGATTGAGGCAGGTCAGTTCGTGTCAACACGGATGACTGTTCAACATCACGGGTTATAAATATAGCCAGGAGTCAACGCGGCTTCCGGCTCGAGATACGACGCGGTATTTATGAAGAGCAAACATTTAATGAAACACACTTAGATAATTCTAGGTAGACTTCGAAATGTGCCTGTTGTGATTGTGATAGCCTAGCTAGAGATATCTTTTTAATTACAGAAAGAAGGCGACAGATGAATAGATTGCTGTAAATGGATCCGTGATACATGCCAACATTACAAATGTTGGCACGCCCCCGGATAGCTACGCCTAGCTTTGGAGATTTAGGAATAGATTTAAAAAAAGGGTTGGGAATATTAAGAGGGATAGGATAGGATGGTATGAGAATGGGCTGTTGCATATCTCACTCACTACCGAGTGGGAAATGCAGTACATTTAACCGTAGTCTTCCGTGAGGTAATAGTCGATTACGGTCAGTGGCTGTAGAGTTACAGTCTTTAATATATTTCGACTCATATTCCTGAAGTCGCATTTAGACAGTTCGTCGGATGTGTACCCCGCACGCACTATAAAAAATTGTTAACTAAACACCCCCCCCCCCCCTGTCGCACTAAATGATCCTTTCTAATGATTAAATTAACCAACGATATTGAATATATCATAAATAACAACGAGCTTCAAACAACGATTAGGTCTTCGGATATTTTTACCGGCATCGGACACTCAACGTTGAAGAGTCGGTCTACTTGTACACACAAAAATCATCTTATAACTAAAACAGAAATAAATAAACATTTAGACACCGTCGCCCATGAACATCCGAGATACATGCCAACATCAGTCCAGAATCACAAACGTCGGCACATCCTCGGATGTGTATATACACAGGCATAAGCCAAATATAGGCATGAAGATTACAATTATTGAAACAGTAAAGAGTTATTGCTAATGGAAGCATACCGCGGCGTCGTCGCCATGTTGAAAAGGCCTAACTCAGCATAATGATGAACGCTGTATACAAAAGCTCAGTGCTGTTTTTTAGCTGGAACTCTGGGTGACACTTGATGAGCAACCTCGTCAATAGAAAGAAAAAAAGTTATTCAAAGTACGGCAAGCACAGGAAGAGGACAAATACAGAGCCGAAGCAATCAGCTAATAGCGCTCTCTGAGGTATCAGTGCGACACATTATCTAGAGTAATATTTGTTGGTTATGGTGATGAGTCACTGTTCATATTATATATTCTGATAGTGGATGTAAATATAGGGAGCGTATTGAAACTCGTGCAATGATTGGTCAAAAGTTTGATATAGTTTCATCTCATAGGCGGGAGAAGTAAAATGTCGCTCAGAAAAATAAACTGACATTCTACAAAACCTTCATACGTCCCATAATGACCTCCGCTAGCGTTGTCTTTGCACACATTAATATTTATTAAAATACTTCAAACACTCCAAAATAGATTCGTGCGTAAGGCCGTGGCTCCACAAGGACTTGGAACATACCTCCCTCGTCAAATACGTGAAAGAGTCCGCCCGACGCTACTGCGACAGAGTCCCTTACCATCCCAATCCTCTAGTAGGTGCCAGCGTAACCTATGTCCTCGATAGGAATGCCCCTCTCGTCGTCCTCGGCACGTCCTAGATGATCCCGACGACCCAATTACTGCTGATAATGCGGTTTTTACACTACACTTACAGGCTACCGTCTCCGCCGGCTGAGACGAGGACACCCCCCTCGCTACACCGTGAACACACACCGGCCTTCAGCCAGCACTTTTACCAGGCACGTGCCTGGGCACTTCTCACCGACTCTAGATCTCGCGGTACCCAAAGCAACGCCCTAAGCCGACTGTCATATGGTCATTCTGGACTGATGTTGGCATGTATCACGGATGTCTATGGACGAGAGTATCCACTTTCCATCAGGTATGTATGCTCGTCTGCCGCCTTTTTCTATAAAAAAAAAGTGTAGGGTCCGTCTTACATTGTAGTTGTTAGTTCCTCTAACATGGACAATAACATGGAGTAATAATTACAGGTATAGTCGACCAACTGTCAACGTTTTGAGTAAATATGCAATTTACAACAAAGGCAATTAAAGCAACCGTTACAACTATAACATTATAAACATTGGAAACAAAAAATGTGTGTGTGTTCGTCTTTGTGTGTGTGGGCCGACACAGAGAACGTGGGCCGTAGAGTGAGGCGTTATATTTATTTATAATACTCGAGCACGCGGGTTTCCTCGCAATGTTTTCCTTCTTCGCGATGATGGCAATATAGAAGCTCAATGGTACGGTACGGACCCATGTTGAAATCCACGAGTTCACAATGTAAATTGAGACTAAACAATAAGTCTGTATTTTGTAGCTCCGATTATTTTTGCAATATCTTACATCGTCTAACTTTGTATAATCGATTACTTAATATATGGCCGATTATTTTACAATTTACTTTCACTTCAAGCAGCTAACGTTTCACCGCCTATAAAATATGTGGCCATTTATAAAAGACTAAGGCTCAATAGGTGGTTAAGGTTTTCCACATCTGACTGTCGGGGAAAATTAAAGAAGGAATATTAAAAGACGCTAGGAGACGGGGAGGCGACACTCCAAATGTGGGGAGAGGCGTCCATACACTTTCTCCTGCGACCGTCTGGTGTATGGATTACAATGGAATATTGTTTTCTGAAAATTTACAACGTGATATCCACATCCATAGGTACATTAATATCACTAATCTCCGAACCGATTTAAATGAAATTTGGTACGGAGATAGCCAGAGAGAAGGATCCGGAAGGTGATATAGGATACATTTTATCCCCGAAACCGGGGGCAAAAGCTAATCATCTTTATCGGGAAGGTATATAAAGTATCTGAGTAATGACATTGCAAACGATCGTTCAGAGTCAGAACTACGTTTATTTTTTGCAGTGGAAGAAGACTGATGCCCTTCGTATGGTCACAAAAAAGAATTCGCGGAGAGAAGTCGGTACGCTCCCCGAGTTACCCGTTTTACGTATGTTGTAGAGATAAAAGTGATTATACATAAGTTCTAGATCTTTAAGAGCCCTATCCAGACATGTTTTAATGTATTTTATTTATTTACGTTTATTTAAAAAAAGTTTATTGCATATTATGGTAGAAAGGGCGCGAGATTTATACCTTAATGAATTCTCTACCAGCTAACCCTTGGGTTAAACAGGTTCATTGGGAGGTTCGATGTGGTACGTTCACTATTAGATTCACCATTATGTAGTTTTTTTTATAGACGAAGGCAGCAGTCGAATCCACTTGATTGTGAGTCATGCCAACATTAGTCCAAAATGACAAACGTTGGCATGATCCCGGATGCGCGCCTACCTTTGTAGATATAGGAACGAATGTGGAGAATGGGTTGGGAAAATGGGGAGGGATAGGATGGGAATGGGCTCTGGCACATCTCACTCACTACCGAAACACGTACGTACATTAAGGAAATCAGATAAAGTGGGAAATGCAGTACCTACATTTCAAGATAGTGTGAGGGGGGTAACGTGGCCAGTCGAGCGCGTCAAGCCGCTGTTGGATTGCAGGGTGCACTCTCACCCTCAAATATTATTAGATGTTATTATTATTAGTTTTATTATTAGAAGTAAAAATGTAGGTTTCGTTATTTAGATTTAATCTGATTTTCTTGCATAAATTATGTTTACTTATTATTATTTCCGCCATGAGCTGCAGATAGAAGCTACTGTTAAGTAATAGGCCAAGCAATAGAGCAATTCATTGTGACATAAATCCTAGTAAGAAACCGACTGTGCTATCATATGAAGGACAGTCCGTAGATGAATTCCGCTATGTTTTCCACTCGAAAATGTTGTCTATTAATTTCTTATAAACACTTTTAAACAAAAAATCGTTTTTTTTTTTGTTTTTTGCTTATAAAATGGAAAATAATGAAGCAATCTTAATGATATAAATAAGCGATTTATAGAGAATAAAAATATGAATAAAATTAGATGTCGAACGACTCGATCAGATAATTAGCGATGGAGAAAATCCGGAAAAACCGAAAAATAAAGCGTTTTTTTTTTTTAAATTCACAAGTCGGCCATTTTTACACTTACAGGGCTGAAACTTCGCGAAGATATAGTAATTTATAGGTAATTTGTGTGTGCGAAACTCCGACGCTGTCCGACTATTAGTTTTGGCACAATCGTAATTTTAATTTTTCAATACGCTATTTTGCAGCAGGTCTGGATGCGTTATAGATCGTCCGATTTTAATTTTGTAAACGGATTTGAAAAGTAGAAGTGTAGTGTAACAAAACATATATTTTTATTTTTCCCTAAATGCTGCAAAACAGGTCGGAAATGAACGTAAAGATGACTAAAAACTGATTCGTGTACTCCAAAATCGAGTAGTGGGGTAGAACGGGATCTAAAGAGAGGCGTATATATGCGCGCAACGTTGAAATATTTAATTTAAATATCTCAGCAACTACTGGAGCTATTTTATTAGTTTTTATTTTGGGGTTATTTGGGGTCGGTTTCCTACTAGGATTTATGTCAGACAATCGCTAATACTTTGCTCTACTGCTTGACCTATAATTCAACGTCAGAAAGATAAGATCTCGTAGAAATGTTCCCACAGTACAATAATGATATTGTCCAACATAATTAGAACAGCCAACCGAGTAAACTTATCGTAGATAGGGCTGTAGTAATCGCCTCGGGTAATTTACCCGTTTTGGGGGTAGTCGGTAGAGCGGAATAAGTAATAGTGTTGGGCGAGGCAGTCCTGATATATGGACATTTGTTCAAGTCGGTATTTGAACCAGCCGAGTGTGGATGAAATATCGCTGCCAATTGATACATTTGGCTGATTCAACGATATGGAAAAAAAACTGGCGAGAGAAAAATGACGAATGTCTGCGCCATGTTTCCTTCATGGCGCTTGATACGTCAGCTCGGATGGTAAGACTTCCACGTAAAGAATACCACCAAGTATTCCCCCATCTAAGCATTTATTATTAAACGTAAATATAATTAGTTATTTAAAAAAAAAAACACGCCTGCATCCTACACTTATATGAACACATAAATTGAAATTAACGAAACAAGCTCTCATGTTTACTGGCTGGTTTGTTTGTTTTATTTTTGATATTTTTTGATAGTTTTTATTGTTACTCTAATATTTTGATAATTCATTATCAGACTTAAAGCAATCGCGACCAGAATTAGTTATTTTCTAGTCTGGTTTAAATGTATTTACGTGTTTGAACAATATCTATACCTACTAATATAATAATGAGGTGAAATTGTGTGTTTGTTTGTATGTTGGGGGTAATCTCTGGAACTACTGAACCGACTTCAAAAATTCTTTCACAAATAGGAAGCTACATTATCCCTGTCTAATATAGGCTATATTTTATACTAGCTGTTGCCCGCGACTTGGTCCGCGTGGACTTTAGTTTATAAACACCGTCTTTAACTTCTTAGGGGTATTTGGTATTTTCAAAAACGATCACACACATTATTTCTTATAGCTTATTTTTTATCGAACAAATGTTCGACGTGATTCTTAAAATTTATATACATAACTTTTTTATTTATGACCTGATTGAAATAAAACAAACACTATATTTTAAGTGAAGCTTAGCACAATACATTAGTGAAAACCGCACCCAAAACGGTTAAGCCGTTTCTAAGATTAGCACAGACAAACAGACAAAGAGACAAAAATTTTAACAATCATTGTTTTGGGTTCTTATTGCGTTGATAAAGGCCCCCAATAATATTTTTCTCATATATATTCCATGTACAGACAGCGATCAGTTACATTTTTATTATATGTATAGATTTTGAAATTTTGAAAAAAAAAACTTATAAACCGGACCGAAGCGAGGGCGGGCCGCTAGTAATAAATAATACATTTCTCCTTTAATTAATCAACCATCGGATATAATATCAACATATTAATCTATAATAATACAGTGGTAATATTTATATATTCTACAGAAATAAGCCCACAGCGAAAAGCCGCATCGATGTAACAAGAGCACGACGAACGAGCCTCAAGTTTGATTATCAGTATGCCACTCCGATTAAGGGTATAAAATTATAAGGCAATTAAGGCTATATGAGTATAACATTGTATTAGGGAACATGCTGATGGTGCATCACGGCAATAAATAAATAAATGACTAGTGGCTAGTGGACTCTGTAGTGGCAATCGCACTACCGAGGTTTCTTCTAGTGGCGTTCCAACATAACAACAAGTATCTACTTTTTTTTCCGGACTGGCCAAATTCTTTTGGCCCTAATGGCCTTTTAAAAGTCACCGATCATGTATAGTTTAGGGCGAGCGCAGAAGGCGCTCAGCCAGGAACAAAGAGTGTATGCAGCAACGAGCCGAGGACCACGATGACGATGGTAACGGGGCGAGTCATTCTTGCCGGGTACATAGGTTAGGCTGGTGTTGGTATGGTGAGGGACTCTGTCGTAGTATCGTCGGGCGGAGTTTGAATGTCGTTCCATATTGGACGCTATTCGGAACTCAACGGACACGTGATTCATTGGATGGTCAAAGTTCTGTAAAGAGGAGAACAAAAACAAAAGGTAGAAAGAGGCAATACCTACTCAAAGGAGTGTTGTTACAATGCTCTTGGAAAACGAAAATGTGGAATGTTTGTGGCTTCATATGCCTACTTCCTAAAAAAACAGCAATGTGCTGGCACTCAGCTAATGACTGCCGAGTGTTACACGAAAAACGCACATCGCGATGTAATGTTTAAACTTTAAACATTATATTTTGAATAGGTTTTTTTAAAAACTCCGTGTTTAACCGGTGCAGTCTTGTGCAAAATGCGAGTGAAAAGAGGCTTTTGAGGATCGCATTGAGGGCGAGAGGATAAGGGCTCTCGCCCAGACGTCAACCTATGTTCTAGGGCTTGAAGGCTTGTATACTCTGTAATATTTAGTTGCAATTCAAGGGGACTGTATCGCTCAGACTTTTAAGGTTATACTTGATTGACGTATAGGTTATACAATATTTTTTACACCTCTCATCGCACCTCCTGATGTATCTTTCTATTTAACCTAAAGGTTAGCTGGCAGAGAATGCCTTAAATAAGGCATTAAACTCGCCTTTTGTACCACAATCTGCAATATAGTTTTTAAATAAAAAAAAATGTCCCTAGAGAAAATTAGTAAATACATTTTCCAAAATTAGTGTGGAAAATAAAAACAAACCTTTTGAATAACAAAAGATTATTTCAAGTGTGTGAAAAAGATTATAATAGCCATGTTATAAGGTCTAGATATCTATTTTTTCACACTAGTTTTAGAACAGAAATAAATAACGCTACACTTCATACTCACCACCCCCCTGGGTCCAAAGACAAACACACCACACAGACCAAACAAACATTTGTCTTTAAACAAATGAATGTTCGACCGGGTATCGAAACCAGAACCTTATACCCAGCAGGCAGTAGCACTACCAACTGGGCTAATGGATTCTCAGAAATGAATATTAATAGCATAAGATTTTTAACTACACCGTTTTTTTCTTTTCGTTTATTATTAATATAAATAAATATATAGATCATTAATATATAATACTAGCAAAACCTGGCAGACGTCTTGCCATGAAGTTGATCGCCATCTAGTGGCGAGTTACAACAAAGTCGATAGCTCGAAAATATTCTCCGTGCTGAAATACCCACGTACACCAATTTTCATGGTGATCAGTCAAACGGTGTCGAAGTCTATTAACATCATTTATACCAACATCCTCTTTTATATATATAGAAGATAAGATTTGCTGACATAATCTATGGTTACGGACTATTGTGCAGAAGAAATAAACCATTCAAAAATAAATAATTTCTATTCCATTTCCGCCTTTATGTGGACGCAACAAGATTTATAACCATTATTTTGTTGTGCGAGCTATTGTGTTACCACCATCAGCATTGTTCGAGGGTATTGTCATCAAAATACGATCCGGCATACCTTCATACCTGTACAGGTATGAGGCTATCAATTCACAGACATACACACAGGCAGTGAGGACAATTGATACTGAAATGATTTTAATGAAATTTGGTAGATTCATATTCAAACACCATTCAAAATTGTACTTGATCACGACCACGTACTTCACATGCGAAATTATTGATACACATACATTGTGAAACCTGACAAACTGCAGGGCGCTTTTCTTAACTGATTTAAGCGATCTATATCCAAGACATGTAAAGGTAATTGAGTGAAGACACAGGAAATTATACTGAGCGTAGCGAAACAGAAATTTTGATAGGCAGATGAATGGAGTTTACAATTTTCAATTCGACGCGCCGGACGCCCCCAATAAAAATCAGGAATCATTGTTTCGGAATGAAAGCCGTGTTTTTATCGTGATATTGTTATGTTAATAAGGTGTGAAAGCGGGACGTATGGTTATCTTTATAAGCCTCCTCTTTAGATAGAAATCTTTCGTGAATTCTTCTTAAGGCTCATTTACATATGGAGAGATTCTCGAACGGTTCGGGCGAGAATATTGTGTACGATTCTCATACGCTACTAAACTACATACAATTCTCGCCTACAACTGTTCACAGGGATAATAGTCATCGGATGATGTTGTTTATACTAGTTTTTGACCGCTGTTCGGGAAACTCGCGTTCGAGATGCCCACGTTACTCACCACCTATATATAAATATACATATCCACTACTTACCTACATAAGTATACACCTGTATGTATGTGTAAAAATAGGTATCTTAATTGAAATCTTTTGTAAATATCATTGAGCAATGAAGTTTATGTTGGCTACGATATATATATTATATATAAGGCGGTGCTCGCGATCGATGTTATACCGCAGGGCCAATGTTGCAGGCCGCACGTTGCCTTCCAACGGGGGGGTGTAGGGGTGAAATACGGAAATAAAACGCTGCTCTAATTCACATTGAACCACAGGAGCGCAGGGAGGAAGCGGCAGTCGGCAGCGAACTCGCTTGTATGAACTTGTTAGGTATCTCCACTATGAGGAGTCTGTTATATCAAGTCACTACTTAGAGTGTTAAGTACGAACTGGTAGTTCAAGTTACTGTTTGAAGTGCTGAGGACGAACTGGCAAAGAGAGGTCGGAACCTATGCCTTTTATAGCAAGTTTGCTGCCCGTGCGATCCCCCTGCTCCCTGGGGTAGTTTATTGTGCTATTCGCTCTCCAACGTCATACATAACTTCTAGGTTACAAGTCACTTATCCTAGGGTCGGTTCTCCTCTTATGCGGAGAACAAGGCTATTTTCGATGACGATACATGATGATTTTATATCTTTCTGGGCAATTTAGCCCTTTTTTCCCTCCCTCCTTCGTTGAGTAGCAAGGGGAATGGGAGGACTGAAGGTAAAGGGGAAGTAGTGGCGCCGATACCGGAACTTCGTCATCTAGCCCGCAACTTTATATGTTTAATTCAATGCTTAATAAAACACACTGCGGGCGGTAGCCTTTATTTTGCCTATACCCTGACCTGCAACCTAGTTTCCCTAATACATTTATGGAGAGCGAATACAAACACATACAGTTTATAAACAAAAGACACTTTAAAAAAAATATAATATAAATGTACGTACTAACATCCCATAGTCTCGTAGGAAAGGTGTATGGATTTGTCTCGTACGCTTTTATTAGTCTAATGTGAGAATTCATTCGTCCTCACCTCGCTAGTTGCGCAACCCTTGTGAGACAACCCCCTTTCTTCCCCGAGCCGTGCGATGCCAGTACGTACATATCATGTACACTTGATTTACATAATTTACACATTACATAATAACATATCTTAATTGTACTGCACTTGTGCTACGCCCTTATTTTCTGTCGTGCACATTCTCCCGCCGTCGCAACACTGCGAACCGACTGGTAGCACGACGACTTTCTTCGTAGGTCTGCGTAGCACGGTGCCGTTGCCCATGGTGATGTCGACGACTCGTACCTCGTTGTCTTTACCCGGGTAGACGTTGGTGACACGGCCTCGTGGCCAGGTGTTCCGGGGTAAGTTGGAGTCGCACACGATGACGATGTCGTCGATCTTCAGTGGTTCACCGGTGCTGCGGGGCTCCCGCCGGTACTGGAGTGAGGGCATGTACTCCCGTACCCAGCGGTGCCAGAATACGTCTGCGAGCCTCTGGGCGCGCCTCCAGTGATGGCGCGCGTTCAGGTCGCCTTCGGTGAAGTCTCCGGGAACCGGCATGTGACAGTTCGGGCCGAGTAGTATAAGGTTCGGCGTTAGTGCTGCCGGTTCGTCGGGTGTCACCGCCACATGAGTAAGGGGGCGGGAATTTATGGTCATCTCCGCCTCAGTTAGCAGTGTGCTGAGCGTCTCGTCACTTGGATGTTGTTCGTGCAGGGTGACTCGCAGGGCTTCTTTAACGGAGCGCACCATGCGCTCCCATGCACCGCCCATAAACGGCGCTGCTGGTGGGATGAACCGCCACTTGATCATGCGGTTTGTGGCCTCGTGCTGGGTGGCTTCAGCTATGGACTGGGCGAGCTCTTTATCAGCCGCCTTGAAGCAAGTTGCGTTGTCACTCCACAGCTCTGTTGGACAGCCTCTTCTGGCTATAAACCTCCTCAGCGCTGAAATGGCTGAGTCAGCGCTTAGGGAGGTCACGACTTCTAGATGTATGGCGCGTGACGTCATACATGTGAAGAGCGCTACGTATCTCTTTTCGCGGTGGCGCGCGACGGTGACTTCTATTGGACCAAAGTAGTCCAATCCGGTGAATGTGAAAGGTCGTGCGTGATGGGCCAGGCGAGCTGGAGGTAAGTCGCCTGTGGCCGGACTTGTTGGTTTAGTCTTTTTTATTCTGCACGCCATACAGCTCTTGATCACGTTTCGCACGGCCGGTCGGATTTTCATTATCCATAGCCGTTGGCGTAGCTCATTTACGACTGTTTCTACGCCTCCGTGATGAAGTTTCTCGTGGACTTGTTGTATATACAATTTTGTGTATATATGTTTTCCATTCAGTACGGCTGGGCTCACAGATTCTGCGTGTATTCCCTCGGCCGCAGTTATACGACCCTTTATTCTTATTATGTCGTCACTGTCGATGATAAGACTAAGTGACGACAATAAATCTCCGGTAGGTGGCGCCCTGTTCTCTTTTATGCGCAGCTTTTCTTGGTAATAGCTGTCTTGTTGTGCCGCTAGAATCCACAATTTTTGAGCCTTTTCAATATGACGCACTTCTAGGTCAATGGCGCGGTGGGTCGATGAACTCGTGGGAACCATCGTATCGGTCGATTGGGTTCGAGTTTGTTTATCTTTTTTCTTCCAGTCGGGGTCACGTGACTTGTTTGTCCGCGTTCTTTTGTAACGCGTAGCGGTGATTTGGAATTTATTTCCCCGACATAATTCGACAAATTGCAGCACTCTAGCTGTCGCTCTTATCAGTCTGATCCATTTTGAGAATCGTCGGACATCTGGCAGATGGTCATGAGTTGGCTTATCGGTTATTGCGAGACATTTTTCTCTCTCTTCCCCAGAGTTGTTGACTTTGACCTCGACTTCTGTAGGCCACTCATTCTTAGATAGTAGTAGATAGGAGGGGCCATTGAACCATCGATGTTTCACGTTGAAGTCGTGAGGTGTCGCTCTTGTTGCGTCGTCTGCTACGTTATCTGCCGTAGGCACCCATCGCCACTCATTTTTCTTAGTGAGTGTCTCTAATTCTGCGAGTCGGTGTGCTACGAAGGTTTTGTAGGTGCGTGGTTCGGATCTTATCTACGCCAGGGCCGTACGCGAGTCGCTCCAATATGTTTTATGCGCGACTTCAAACTCGTGCTCTCGTAGCACTGTATCGGCTAGGCGGGCCCCTAGTAGGGCGGCCTGTAGTTCTAACCTGGGGATTGAGACGGGCTTCAGTGGTGTCACGCGACTCTTTGCGGCTGCCAGCGTGACGTGTACACTTCCGTCGTTACGCACGATTCGCCAGTAAACGCTTGCGGCGTAGGCCTCCTCGCTGGCATCGACAAACGTATGTAGTTCGTAAGTGGTTGCCGATTCATAATCGTAACATCGAGGGATGCGTAGGTCTTCTACCTTTCTTAGCAATGACAGCCATGCGTCCCATCTTTGCCTTAACTGTTCTGGAATGGGCTCGTCCCATTTGGTACCGTAGCGCCAGGTGTCCTGCATAATTCTTTTCGCGGGCGTTGTCATCGGCGATAGTAAGCCCAATGGATCGAACAAGGACATTATGACACTTAAGGCCTCCCTCTTGGTTGGTGGGCGCGTGTTTTCAAGCATTTCAGGTGCTATTCTCGTTTTGTTCAAGCGGAAACTTATGCAATCATCTCTTGTGCTCCATAGGAGACCGAGCGTTCTTTCTGTCTCGCTCGCACCTATTGGTATTGCGTTTGTTTCCGTTCTTTCCTTGAAATCTTTTATAACACTCATGTTGTTAGATGTCCACGCCGTCAACTCGAACCCTGCTTGTCGGTGTATAAAGTCGACTTCTTTGATCATTTTGATCGCCTTCTCAGGGGTGGGGAAGCTTTGTAAGTAGTCGTCCATGTAGTGGTTTCTTTCTATTGCGCACACCGCCTCTGGATAGATGTCGACGAACTCGTTCGCGTTTTTGTTCTTTATGTGTATGGCGGTGCATGGTGATGAGCACGCACCGAATATCACCGAGGTCATTCTATATTCTTCTGGCGGACCCTCCCGCCGGTGATCTCTCCATAAAAAACGCAGGGCATCTCTGTCCTCTTCTCTTATGCTGATTTGCATAAACATTTCTTTTATATCTGCGGATACGGCGTATGGGTGTTGTCGAAATCGCATAATAACGCCTGGGAGGGACTGTAATAGGTCAGGTCCTGCCAACAACATGTCGTTGAGGCACAGTCCATGCGATTGAGCCGCCGCATCGTGTACCATTCTTATCTTTGGCTTTGCGGGATTGATGACCGCGAAGTGTGGGAGGTACCATATTCTGCCGCTAGTTGGCGCTGCGGGGGCTCGCTCGGCGTATCCGCGTTTGAAGAGGTTGTCGACCCGTTCTTGGTATTGAACTTTCAGCTGTTCGTCGCGATCTAGTTTCCTTTCTAAGTTGTAGAGGCGCTTTAGTGTGTTTTGGTAGTTGTTGGGTATTTTTAGTTCGTCTTTTCGCCACAATAACCCGGTTTCGAATCTGCCATTGGGAAGTCGTCGAGTGGTGTTTTCGAGTATTTCCAACGCCCGTTGTTCGGGATCGTTCTTGGGTTTTCTGGGTTCGATTCCCAATGACTCCAGTTCGAAATATTTCCTCATTGTTTCTTCCATTGTGTCACCCTGTGTTGTGGATAGGTGACCACAAAAGGTTACGGGCTTACTTTTCGACGTGTGGCATCCGTGGAGTACCCACCCCAGTTTCGTTAGTGATGCCACTGGTTGGTCGCGCCGACCCTCTAGAAGATCACGTGACACTATTAGGTCCCAGTTGTCCTGACCGATCAGTATCTTTGGGGACGCGTAGTCGTACGTGAGCTCTTTTCTTATGTTTTGTAGATGAGTGCAGCCCTTCATGTTTTCCTCTGTTATGGATTGCGACGTGAAATTCAGCCTTTCTACTGTTCTGGCATTTTGAATTTGGAATTCTTTGCCGCTGAATTTCCCTTTAATGCCCAGGTTGACACTCCGACTTTGTTCGTGTTTTATCTCTGTCCCACTCACCCCTTGCACCCACATTGGTTGTTTGGGCCCATCTATCCCTAATATATCGGCCAGAGATGCGTCGATAACGGTTACTGTACTCCCCTCGTCCAACAACGCGTACGTCTCTATTTTATTCTGGGGACCGGATAGCACGACAGGTGCTATTTTCAGGTACGCCCGACGTCGCGTATTCGAGTTGGTAGCTACTGTTGAAGTCAGTACCTCTTCTGTTCTTTCTGGGATGTCTGATGGTTGATCGGTTTTTTGGTGGTGGAGTAGGACATGGTGTCTCATGGTACATCCGTCGCGGCCGCATGGTTTGACGCGACACGTGTTTCTTTGGTGCGTACCTTTTAAGCACCGGAAACAAGTATGGCTCTTTTTTGCCATCTCCCAACGCTCGTGTATGTTAGCGTTGAGAAACTGTGGGCAATGCACTAACTGATGTGATTGTTTGCACTGCCAACATTTTTCTTGCCACTTTTCTTGCGGCTTGCGCTTTTCTTTTATTGTGTAAGCGCGTTCGACCCTTTTTCGCATAGGTCGCTCCCTCCCTGTTGACTCGTCGGCGATGTATTCTGGAAGGGCGTAAGCGCCAAACTTATCCGCTTCTTCGTTCAAGTATATTGACATCTTTTTGAAGTCGGATACTTCTGAAAGCTCTCTCGCCGCGTAGTCTACCCATTTACTTCTCAGGGTTGGAGTGAGCTTCTCCACCACGTTGTACAACATCTCAGGGTGGTGGAGGTAGTGTGGTTTCTTTAATGCTTCTATAGCAGCCACGATGTTCGCTAATTTACTTGCGAATATGCAAAGGTCACGTGGGTTTTCACTGACCTTGGGTAAACGCTTCACTTTTTCCAATTCTAAGCGGATGAGTGCCTCTGGCCGCCCGAATCTTCTCTCCAGCGTTTGTAATATGACTGGCGGGTCAGGCTCACTTATTAGTAGGCAACTCACGGCTTCCATGGCGGGTCCCTTTAGACATTTTCGTAGTCGGGCCACATTTTCAGTTTTAGTGAAGCGTTCCTTTGTTTCGTTGTACGCTGCTCGGAAGGCGAGCCAGCTATGGGCGTGTCCACTGTACACGGGTAACTCTTGTACGTACCGAGGTGAGTCCCTATTCTGGCGCATAGCTTGTGAGAAGGCCGTGGCTAATGTAGTCACGTCAATCGCCGGTGGAGAATGGTCTGAAGACGGGACCTCTTTCGTGGGGGTTCCCGCAACACCCGGGTCTCTTTCATTCCCGGCCGATTGTCTAATACTGCCTTTTTCCGACACAGCTGCTTCCTTGGGTTTGGGACTTTTCTCTCTCTCGGCGTCTTTGATGGCTAATATCTGTTTTTGATTGTGTAGCCATCGGTGGACACGCTGAGGATCTGAATCCTGTACGTCCAGTTCGTCCTCCTCACTCGACGACGAGTCTAGTTTCAGTCGTTCGAGTTTCGCCTTTTCAAGTTCAGCTGCGGCCTGGATTTCTTTCGTTTTCCACTCGGCCTCTCTTAGGTACAGCTCGGCGAGCCGCTCTTTCGCCTCTAACTCCGCGAGGAGTCTCTTGCGTGAGGGTACGGAGCGACGTGACCGAGCGTGGCTCGAGTGTGGGCGCATCGTGTGGTCGGAGCACTCAGGTACAGGTGATGGTGGCCTGGAGCAGACGGCGACAGCGACACTGTCCTTGGCTTGTTTTTTATTGTTTGAGGACTTACTTGTGGTAGTGTCGGTCGCGGTTGCGGTCTGGGCAGTCGTTGCGTACGAGTCTGTGCTCGTTGTTGCGCCCGTGGTGGCCGTAGCTTCGGTTTGCGAGCTCGAGGATGCTTCTGTTGTCTCCTTGTCGCTTTTGCTTCTTGTGGTCGGCATTTTCTAAATTCTCTCCGTATCTCGATAGGCGATCTTCTGGATGATGATGGTTCAGGAGATCCGGCTCGAAGGACCAGATGTTGGTCACGATATGCGATCTTCTGGATGACGATGGTTCAGGAGATCCGGCTCGAAGGACCAGATGTTGGCCACGATATGCGATCTTCTGGATGACGATGGTTCAGGAGATCCGGCTCGAAGGACCAGATGTTGGTCACGATATGCGATCTTCTGGATGACGATGGTTCAGGAGATCCGGCTCGAAGGACCAGATGTTGGCTACGATATATATATTATATATAAGGCGGTGCTCGCGATCGATGTTATACCGCAGGGCCAATGTTGCAGGCCGCACGTTGCCTTCCAACGGGGGGGTGTAGGGGTGAAATACGGAAATAAAACGCTGCTCTAATTCACATTGAACCACAGGAGCGCAGGGAGGAAGCGGCAGTCGGCAGCGAACTCGCTTGTATGAACTTGTTAGGTATCTCCACTATGAGGAGTCTGTTATATCAAGTCACTACTTAGAGTGTTAAGTACGAACTGGTAGTTCAAGTTACTGTTTGAAGTGCTGAGGACGAACTGGCAAAGAGAGGTCGGAACCTATGCCTTTTATAGCAAGTTTGCTGCCCGTGCGATCCCCCTGCTCCCTGGGGTAGTTTATTGTGCTATTCGCTCTCCAACGTCATACATAACTTCTAGGTTACAAGTCACTTATCCTAGGGTCGGTTCTCCTCTTATGCGGAGAACAAGGCTATTTTCGATGACGATACATGATGATTTTATATCTTTCTGGGCAATTTAGCCCTTTTTTCCCTCCCTCCTTCGTTGAGTAGCAAGGGGAATGGGAGGACTGAAGGTAAAGGGGAAGTAGTGGCGCCGATACCGGAACTTCGTCATCTAGCCCGCAACTTTATATGTTTAATTCAATGCTTAATAAAACACACTGCGGGCGGTAGCCTTTATTTTGCCTATACCCTGACCTGCAACCTAGTTTCCCTAATACATTTATGGAGAGCGAATACAAACACATACAGTTTATAAACAAAAGACACTTTAAAAAAAATATAATATAAATGTACGTACTAACATCCCATAGTCTCGTAGGAAAGGTGTATGGATTTGTCTCGTACGCTTTTATTAGTCTAATGTGAGAATTCATTCGTCCTCACCTCGCTAGTTGCGCAACCCTTGTGAGACAACCCCCTTTCTTCCCCGAGCCGTGCGATGCCAGTACGTACATATCATGTACACTTGATTTACATAATTTACACATTACATAATAACATATCTTAATTGTACTGCACTTGTGCTACGCCCTTATTTTCTGTCGTGCACAGTTTAGATAAAAAAATATTACTTTAAAAAGGAAAAAAATATAAATGTGTTTTTTGCCAACGTCTGTTTATCTGATCCTTTAAAAATACCCACGAAACGTAAACAGGCGGCAAATTAACGACACTCATTTGCTATCCTAGCCACCCTACGAAACAATAATCAGGGAGATAATCTGAAATAATCCCGCCATCTTTCTTAATCTTTCCAACAATGGTGAAAAGAAACGGGAAAACGGTAACAATACTAAGTAATAACTCCGAAAGATATTTTTCTCCTTTTGTATCGATTTGCTGTTTTGTACGTAGCGTGCAATACAGCAAATCGTAAGTAAGCATAAAGTAAGTACAAGCGCTGAAAAGCTCTTATAAAATACGTAGACCTTATGTCCAAATATACAATTACTAAATATGTAATATATAAACTAACGTGACGACCAATTAGTCCAGTCGGTAGTGACTAGTGACTCTGCTGGTCGTACAATAGGCGCCGGGTTCCATTCCCGGCCGGACAAATATTTGTTTAAAGACAGTTGTTTGTTCGGTTCTTGTGTGTGTTGCATATCACTTGTTTGGTTCATATTTGTATGTATCTCTGGACCCACAGGGAATCCTATTGTAGGCCATTGATTGTGGTTTATTATCTATAATATAATAAAATCATGTCTGTACATGAGATATTTTGAAAAAGTTGGTGCACACTACGATTGATGACCTCTATCGCAACTACTGTAAACACAGCTGTAAATTGTACTCCATTTCCTACTTTATCCTATTCTCCCAATGTATATAAGTGTTTCGGTAGTGAGTGAGATATTACGGAGCATATTCCCCTCCCGTTTTAACCGATTCTTCCCTATTTTTCCAATCCGTTCCTAATCTTCAGCGCAACCTAGGGGTGTGCCATCCTGGCACAATCTTTCTACAAAAAAAAAATAATGATTCAGACCTCAATAAAACAATATCGGAAATTATTTTTTGCATCACGCAAAAAATACTCCACAGATTTTCATGAAACTTCTTATAGTTATAGTTTATGTCCTGTATTAACATCTAGGATGCTTTTATCCAAATCCGCTACAAATATCCAGTCTAGCGGGAATCAGCACCAAGTCTCATACAGTAAACTGCAGGGATGGATTCTAATGAAACGTAGAACAATGAAAGGAATTTATGTCCTGGATCAAATTATAAGTTCTCGCGGTAACCGGTTAGAAAGTTAAAAGTACACACGAGCATTGTCATGAGGTTAGGATGGGATGGAAAAGGACGAGACTAATTAAAAGTAAGTGGATGCTACTGATTTATTTTTATCAACACATAAATATTTTGATATATTCTTTACTAGCTTTTGATCGCGACTTCGTTTGCGTGGTCTACATGACTAATACCCTATGTCACTGACAGCACCATCTAGTTAGCTGAACCATCTTAGTTGCACATTAAGATGGTTTATAATGATCCTTTGAATGTAGTTACTTTAATATACCAATAGATGTCGCTTTGCTTAATATCCTAATTTAAGACTATGTATGTAATATTGTGACAGATTTTGTGTTTCGAGTGAGTCTTTGAACGACCTGCTTTTTGTCTATCTCCGGATTCCCGAAGAAAGTCACCCTAACACCCTATGTGTAATTCGGATTACAATCTACTTATTTGTCAAGTTTCAATGAAATCAGTTAAGCCGTTTCGACTTGATCGAGCAACAAACATCCAAACTTTCGCATTTATAATATTAGTGGGAATCAAACATATGTTATTTATAGGCCACATTGGAAAACCAACATTGTATAATTTTGATTTAAATAAACATTTGCAAAAATTGTTTTCTAGTGAAACCTTTTACCCTTGAGCATGATTTTAACGTAATTTTTCTAAAAGCACGCACGAAACGCAAGTAAAATGCATATCATTATACGCATATTAAAAGTGTGGAGGCAACATGTGCATTGTGCATGTAACATGTATAAAAGAGTAAAGCAAAGTATACATAGAAATCAGAATGGAATCTTTGTTCAAGTCACCATAAAATGCCACACGCCCACTAATGCAACATCAATACGATGTAACTGATTCCTTTCGACGCGTTCGAATTGAGTTATTGTAATTCATGTACAAGGCTAGCAGCTTTCGTTGATGCGCCTATATCAATACACTTGTACAGTATTGGGATTTATTCACTCTTCCTGCATTAACCGTCTCATGTGGTAGATTATTCCATAAGTTGAGCACTCTATTTGATAGGAAGTGCTTGGAGGTAGCGATAGTATGTAGATACTATCGCATCAATCTTAAAGTTTGCTTTAATATTGTATATAGAGTTCAGGTACGGGACATCATAGTGGATGTTGAGAATCTTGTAAGTTTCGGTCAAGTCTCCTCTTTTCATCCTTCCCTTTAGACTAGTTAAGTAAATAATGCGGAGTCTGTCTTCATATGATGGTGGTGGTGATGGGTGAAACATCTTACTAATTTATTAATTATAACGCGGTAAAAAAAGGGCGAACGTAGCGAAGAAGAACTGTCAATGTAATAAGTACATAGTGATGCGATACTAAAAATAGAAATGTGCCAAAAGTATGCGAGGGGACAAATATTTACGTTTTTCAACATGCCCTATTTTTTATTTTCCTTGGCAGTGCTTAGAATTACTTATTGTCTAAGATTTTCTAATTGTTTTGGTAAAAACAGTCATCTTTGCTACCGATAATTGATTACGCTGATGTTTGTTACTCTGATGTCAACCAAGATCTAATTAAGAAATTGGATCGTCTTATCAACAACTGTATTCGTTTCATTTTCAGACTTCGTAAATATGATCACCTCATATCATTCTCAGCTTAAATGGTTGCCCATCCGACAACGCAGATTTGTAAGAATGCATTGCACACTTTCTTCTATCTTATACAATCCACGTTCCTCTGAATACCTGAAATGTAGATTTCAGTTTCAGAGGGACTCTCATGACCGTTATCTTCGTTCCGCTAAACTCCACATTCTATGTGTCTTCTCATCGCACTGGTTTCATGACTAATTCCTTCGCTGCTCAGGCAGTAAGAGTCTGGAACTCGCTCCCCACTGACATAAAGAAAGCTACTTATAAAAACAGCCTCAAGAGGAAGATTTGGGAACACCACCTCCTTAATTCACAGAGCTAATTGTATTTTTCTCCTTTTTTCTCTATATTTATATTATTGTATGTATGCATTATAATTATTATATTTATATTTACTTATTCATATGTATAGTCTATATATATATTTATTTTTTAGTACGTATATTTTGCGTATATTTATATATTTTATCAGTGTATTATTATATTACTATTTTTGTTATTTATAGAGATGAATTAAGGTTTATTATTTGAGTTCTTTTGCATCCGCTTAAATTTTTCACATTTATCCAACGGTCGACTGGTAGAGAATGCCTTAAGGCATTAAGTCCGCCTCTATACAATATAGTGCATCTATACATATAATAAAATTGTAACAGGCCGATGTCTGTACATTATAGATAGTGAAAAAAAACTAATATGGGGGGTCTTTATTAGAGCAACAGAAGCCAAAACAACAGTTTTTAGAAATTTTGTCTGTCTGTCTGTATGTTTGTACACTCATCACGCAAAAACTACTGCATGGAATTGAATGCATTTTTCACCGATGTATTGCTAGAGGTCTAACTTAAAATATAGGCTACATTTTACCGCAGGAAAATATCTTGTTCCGATTGTTTTAAATTTAATAAACCGAAACGAAGTGAGGGCGGGTCGCTAGTAGTAAATAAATAAATAAAATAACATAGGGTTGGGGAATGGTAGTTCATTTTACGATAGTCTTCTGTGAATGAGGGGTTACTTGTCTAGTCACTCGCGCCTAGCGGCCATGACACCCTCCCCACTTCCACCTGAAAACAGGTCGTTCTCTCTATATTTTCGCTCTTTTTTAGGAGGCTCTATACTGCTTTCTCTGTACATGGTGGTGTCCCCCTTCCCAAGAGACGCATTAAATTTTAATCGTTATGAGTTCGCAACTGCGTGGGCAGACGGTCCGCCGGCTCAGCGCGCACAACCCTGTTGCTATAACACATATACATAGTAGACATAGGTAGTACACAGTGAAATGAATGCGCAATAGCGTTTTCGTGTATTTTGTTTAACTTTTTCCAAAAGCACAACATTATTAACTGATAAAACCTGGGAAAGAAGACGTGGCGCAGCGGAAGGATAGTTTTTTTTTACATGACCACATTTTTTTTTTTAATCAGCCGATGTTACCAGATATTTTATTATCCATTGCTGGACATGGTCCTTTAAGGCTAGGGCCTTAAAGTATAGCGTTAAAACGTCACGCTGGCCAAGCGAGTTAACGAGTCCACTCTTTTAGTGGTGGTGTAGTTCCTCATTACTTGTGGTCACCTTTTACAACTTATGAGAACCAGATGGGGTGGTGCTATTCTAAAGCCGGCGGACGCGCAGCCATAGTTGACTTTCAAACTTACGAAGGATTGAATTTATCAAATAATAAAAAAAAGAAATATTTTACATATTAAAGTTAAGTCTTACTTCAGTGCACTAACTTCAAACGCGTTTAAAAATATGACAGAAGTGCGTTGGAAACTTTGAAGAATTTCTGAGGTGAAGTTGGCTAGGGGAGCACTCAGGAAGCTTCATTCAAAGGCCCTAGCCCTCCCTTAATTACGGAAGAGAGGAGGGGTTGCGTCAATACAGTGTATTACCCTAAATTACTTTTCACCCTATACTTACTGTAGGGGTGTTTTTACATACGCGACTTGAGTCAGGTGTTTTGTGACAGTGTAATCGATATCTACTTTTTTCTATGTATTAAATATAGTCAGATTTTCGTCAGCAATTCATTATTAAACTATATAGATAATGCAAGAACCTCCATGATTTATCCATACCGAAGACGTTCCTTAAATATAAAATCACTTTTTGCCTAGCTAATGTTTAAAAGATGATTCTTTAATAATAAATACTTTGACTTTTTTGTCATTCGTGTGATTTTCTTGCAGTTTGATAGACAGTTCGTTGCCCAAATCTGGTTACATTGATCAACTGTGCAGACATGTTTAAGGACTCTTTGCCCATATTCAAGAACAACTACGTGTTGTGTTTATAGTAAAACCTAATTAGTTTAGACATATTTTTGTAACTTTAAAATCATTTTATTTATAGTAGGTATAGTACCTAAATAGCCATATTCCATAGATGCATGCGGGGTCCGCTTATTACGTTGTTATTATTTTATTGAGTGTACGTTGCAATCCAACAGCCGCTGGCCATTTACCCCTCTCTCACAGAATACTACCTTGAAATGTACTGAATTTCCCACTTTATCTTATTTCCCTAATGGACGTACGTGTTTCAGTAGGGAGTGAGATGTGCCAGAGCCCATTCCCATCCTATCTCTGCCCATTTTCCCAACCCTTTCTCCAAATCCATTCCTATATCTCCAAAGGTAGGCAGCGCATCCGGGGGCGTGCCAACGTTTGTCATTTTGAACTAATGTTGGCATGTATCACGGATGGACTGTATGCTCGTCTGCCGCCTACGTCCAAAAAATAAATATATAAATAAAAAAGGCGGCAGACGAACTGACTGAAAACCTGATGGTATGTGGATACTGTCGCTATGAATTACGTTTACTTATTAATGGTTTTAATCATAACGCGTAAGTTACAGCGTCTTACGATTTTAGTCAATGAATGTTTAATTTGCTCATTCTCAATGAGTATGGATAATTTTACCTTATTTTAGGGAGATTTCTAAGAAATGTAACCGTTGAGAATATGATTTTCGAATTTAAAAAAAAATTGCTACATCTCAATCTGAGTTGAAACTCTAATGAGTATTCTTATTCAGTATTCAGAAAATCTTAAAAACGTTCCACGTCTGTACTACAAGCATGTCGTTGTACAGAAAGAGAACTTATTTGAACTCTTTTAAACATCATTTATTTGAAATGAGAACTCCGAAAGCCATTTAGTCAAAACAAATAGAATAAAAATGGTTTATTCCCCTTTTTATTGTATTTCGCACGCTTTTCTTTGCAACAATGGAATTCGAACGAGAACATTTTCGTGCAATGGTGTTATACGTTTTTAAAGTTGGCTTAAATGAAAGTGAAAGTGTAAATATTGATTGGTATCAGCTTTTGGGGACTTCGCACAGTCCGGTACAACAATTTTTAGATGGGTTATCAATTTAAAGAACGAAAATTTTCCTTGAACGATGGTGAGAGAACTGGCCGTCCTGCGACTTCTGTAAGGAATGAAAACGTCGAGGCGGTAAAGAAAATGTTGCATGAATACCCAAAAACTATACGACTTTTTTTTATATGACAACAGTGTAATTAACACATTGTGCCAGAGTCGAGTTTTATTACAAATATTTCGCACAAAAACAATAACTCGACTTCACTTTTTTCTTTTTCACTTCTCAAGTCCTTCATATTAGTTCAAATTCAAATTGTTTCTTTGTACATACACGTTTCAAATGGTAATGAGCCCTGACTCCCAAATTAGAAAAAAAAATGTATGTTGGGAGCCAATAGGTTCTACCTCCCCAAAATAAATGTCCAATTTTAATACAAACTAAATGTATTGTTTTATTATTTATATTTTATACACATGCGTGTGTGAGTAAGGGTGTGTGTGTGAGAGTGTCAAAAAGGATGCGTGTTTGGTTTGTGTGTGTATGTAGGTGAGAGAGAGAGACAGAGAGTATGTGAATGTGGATGTTTACAGATACCTAACCTCTGTGTGAATGTGTGTAATGATGTAGTTTGTGTACAAGTATGTAATATGATTTTATTCAAGAAATACCCAACAAATAGTTGTAGAAATGAATTTGACTCTTTTTTTGACGTTCTTTTCTTGCAAAGTTTCGTATATGAGACTCTAAAAGAAGAGTAAGATAGATAGTTACCTTAGTATCGACATCATGGAATGGCACAGCGTACCAAGCCTTCCCGGTCAAGCTGCGTCGGAACCCAGCCTCCCTTTCCACGGGCCCTTCAGGGGTGCCGACGTGCGCCCACAGCACTACCTGCACAACTTTTAACCGCGGCTGCACTCTTTTATAAATCTCCTCTAAACGAACCCCGAAGTCATCACTCGCATCGCTTATATTCGCGAATGAAAAGTAAATCCCGCATACAACACCATCTCCTTCTTCAATACAATCACCCAGTGCAGTTAAAGTAGCCAATGTTTCGAACTGTCCACTCTGCGTTCCCGGCGAATCGCATTTCACAAGAACTTTGCCAAAAAGTTTTTCGCGCCAATCCATTTTTTAGTCGACAACCCTACTGCATCGTAAGCTATAAGTTCTAAACGCGCGCTGTTTGTTTTGCTGTGTATGCGCTAGTCAAATATGAACGCGAGTCGAAATAGATGATTTAAGTGTACTGAACTTTTAGAATATTGACTCATAAATAACTTCCATATGAGAGCTATTAATTTGAGTTGTGTTTTCAACGTAGATCCAATGAATCACAATTAAAAATAACTTTGAACGGTCCGTTAACAGGATATCTTCGCACGCAAAATGGTTTTGTTTTAAAATTCGTTACGCGTGCGCGGTGGTGTTCGAGTAAGAGCAACGACCGAACGACTTCGTGAACAAAGGCAGACTGGAGGCGGAGGGAACTCGGGAGCCCTCCGTCATAGATTAAACATCAGAAAGGGATCGAGAAAAACACAGACGACAGCGTCAGTGGAAAGGGAGATTTCGCTGTTTTCCGTTTGGAATAAAAGTGTTTTGACAAAGTTGTAGACCTTTACGAGCCCTTTCGGGAGGGGGAGGGTGCACGTTGCTATCCCACGGCTGCTGGGCACAAAAGACGTATCGTAAAATATACTACATTTCTCCCCAGTCCTGTTCCCCCAATGTCGTACGAACGTGTTTAATTAGTGAGTGACATTTGCTACAGTCCATTCCTATCCCATTGCATCTTGTCTGTATCCACTCTTATCGCATCGAATGGAGAGTATAATAATAAATAAATAACGCGACACGCAATGGTCCACACTAGAATTCCCTGTGTCGAGGGTCCTGAGACACACACAACACTTGCAACCCCCAGGCCCGAACAAACACCTGTCTACAAATGATTGTCCGACCGGGAACATAGCAGGCAACACATAATTGGCAACTGATGCTTTCCTTCTGTAGGCAACAAAATGAATCACTTGTCTTATTCTTTGACGGCACTGTCTCGTATCTTCGTGGAGCACTCGTGTTGCAAGGTTTGAATTAATTCAGCTCGCCGAAACAACGGGACAACAATGCAAACAAAAAAAAATTGGCATTACATTTTTAAGAGGTAATTAGAATTTCTTGTTTAGTAGGTACCTATTATTGAATGTGGCGTTATCCGAGATAGAAGGGACCTTATTGTCGGTTCTGACTTTAATAAAACGCTATTATTATTTATTATTGCTATACCTTAAAAAAAGATGTTAGATCAAATGTAAACATAGTATTGAAACAAAGAAATTAAATCTTAACCAAAGTAAATAAATATTTATATATATATATATTTATTATTACAATACCTACCGACACAACGACAGAAAGGTCCCTTTTCTCATAATATATCCTCCATATTTTTAAAGTATATAATATCTGTTATACCATACAATTCCTTTTTTGAATTGTTCTTGTTCCGAATTCTCTCGTTTATTTAAAAACCGTAAGTTATCGCAAAACGCCAATCAAGCACTTCACTGTATCATTCATTCCTTTTGTTCCCAGACTTTCGGAGGTCATGCCCGATGTATCGAGATTCCAACGAAGGAAACTCAGAGTACTTCGATTGGGCTCGAGACTTCGACGCTGTAAAATCAGATTAGACCTCCTGTATCTCGTCTTCGTACCTCTGACCAACCCAAAGGTTGGCTAGGTAAAGGGCATTAAGCTTGCCTTTTGTACCATAATATACATAAAGTATACATATAAGTAAATATTTATATCTAATAAAAATAATGTCACAATTGTTGTTATAAATATATCTATTTCTTTGGTTTCTCAGTATAATATATGTATTCGATTTTAATACAATAAACAACAATAATAGGTCAAAAGTCATACACATAAATAAATACATTTATACATAGTATTAACTTAAAAACAGAAGATATTTATGGCCCTTCTTAGCACAGCGTCTAGCCTTTGAAACCGAAAGCGCTGAGCGGTTGATTGAGAGGATTTATATGCGGATTTTATGGAAAATCAATACCCTCTTGAAAGAGCCGTATACTCATCAATTTCAGTCTACAGAACAGTTCACAGAATACGCAAGCAAAGATCAAACTATGGCACGCCATAGAATATTGGCGAGAATAGAATAGAATAGAAATCAATGTCAGCACGACATTGATTGAGGTCATTTGACGTCTTAAATTAAATAAAGTATGAATAATTTTGATTGATTATTTTATTTATAACTAGCTGAGCCGACAGACGTTGTCCTGTCCAAATTTCAATAATACAATAATTTCAATAAGTTCATACAAAAATCCCATAGAAAAAAGCACTTTCAGTTTGTCCCGAATTTTCCAATTTTCCGGGCAACTTTTCCAACTTTTCTTTCCGTAAAAACCTTATTCGGGCTATTACGAACATTAAAAAAAAAAATTAGCCAAATCGGTGCAGCCCTTCTCAAGTGATGCGCTCACCAACGAACAGCATTTAATTTTTATTTATATAGATTTTTTTGTTTGTTGGTACGTCATGATCGTAAAATATTTATTGAAAAAATTTGGCAGGTATCCTCCCCGTCCTTACAGGGGTATCTAGTCTGGACTCTCATTCGTGAAGTAATGAGTTCAAATCCTAGTGTACCGGTCCGGTAAGGTTTTCTATTTAAGTACGGATTGTAAATTGTAATTAGCTGCTCGGTGGTGAAGGAAAACATCGCGAGGAAACCTACGTTCCCGAGAATTAAAGAAAAATAAATGCGGAACACATGTATCCACCAATCCGCTGTGGACCCGCGTGGTGGATTACGGTCCGAAACCCTCTAATGGTTTCTAGGGGACGCCTTTGCCTTGCATTGAGATGTTACAGGCTGTTATTGAAGGGGAAGCCCACTGCTGGATACATACTCTCTCATGCAGGAGGGTTGGCCTTAACACGGCACCCTGGCCAAGCGGGTGGTCGAGTCCACTCTTTTAGAGGTGGTGTAGTTCCTCAGGGTTTGTGGTAGCGGCTTTGTTATCCCGTTAGTCGCCTTCGACACCCACGGGAAGAGATGGGATGGCGTTATCCTAAAGCTGGCGGACACTACACGGCCATATAACTCTTGTATTTTCTGTTATCATCTGATAACTTCCAGCTAATTGGTATAAAATGAAGTATAATGATATAATAATCTAGTTATTATATCCAATATCAATGTTGATATCGAGACATGTTTTTCAAATTGTTTGCTAATCTTTCTGATAACTGACATCAACAAAAATATCTAGCAGATATCCAACTCTTTGTTTATGAACGAAGAAAAATTTAACAAAAATCAAAACAATTCTCTTCTTGTCTACTGTTTTTTGTATACAACGTGTGTTTTGTGTGTAGGTACTTTATTTATTTGTGGTTATGTACATTGTATAATCTTGTATGTACCTAGTTACGTCACCCAAGCCCTTACTGTTCATAGCTGGGACAGTAGAATCGGGTGGCCGGCCGAACCCATAGTTCTTTGAATACTGGCATCAAGCTCTGCCACTTATCTTCAATATTTAGTTTTTAAAAGTTACAATATTTAGTTAATAGTTTAAAAGGTAAAATAATTAGTTTTTTAAAAGCATTTTTCTTGCGCCCGTAACTTGACTATCTATATATTACTAGGGATAAGGCCACAAAGGGAAATATGCATGGATTGTTTTGGATGCACCCACAGACAGACATGAAATTTATGACAATGCATTTGTTAAGTATGATCTACCCCACAATCGTTGCACCTACCAAACTGCTAAAGCAACGGGGGTTTATTACTAAAAATATGTGAAAAAGATTTGTATTCGAACCTTTCATAGAGCCTGAACCTTCTGTCCAACCTTCTGAGCCTGATCCGGGGCGTGGCAACGTTTGTCATTTTGAGCTGATGTTTGGCACGTATCGCGGATGTCTATTAGCGACAGTATTCACTTACCATCAGGTGGATTGTATGCTCGTCTGCCGCCTTCGTACATAAAAAAAAAGAATCAATAAGTTGAACATTAGGTTTCGGACCACACTTATAATGCTCAGCGGGCCACTTACCGCCCGCGTATCACAGTTTGATTATATATTACATTGCTGTTACTTACGTATCTATATACGTAAGTAGGTAAGTATTTTACTTATCTGTAAGATTATTAGTTTTATCATGAACGTTGATCTAAAGCCTTTCAAGGAACAATTTCATTATACCTATAACCTTGAAGATTTCTGACAGGTAAGTAGAAAATATTGTGCAATAAATACTTACCAGGTATACTACCCACGTGACAATTATCATGTTATTTCTTTGGAATCAATGACTAATCGATTATTTGCTAACATTTATCTGATAGATATATGACGCTAAAATGAAAAAGAAATATTACATTTTACAATCGATTTGATAGATTGCTTTAATAACATCAACAAAAAAATACATGTTTTTACTAATGTTCATGCCATATAGACATAGTGGGTTTGCATTATCTGACATTACTGTGCTGTCCCATATCACTATTTTAAAAAGCGTTATTGCTAATATTATATTGGAGTATCTGTTGCAATAATTTGTTTCTCTTTGTAAATACAATTATTTAATGTTACAATTATTAAAGGACGGGAAACAATTCGATGAGCAAAAGAAAATACTGACCTGGTAGCGAAAATGTGAGTTGGGTTTAGGTTCTCTTGTGACAATAAAGAAGCAGACTTGGTGATGTCATTTTTAGTAATTTAAAATAGTTCACCTTAGTTATTCAAAAATAGTTTGTTTTGCTGTTCCTGATTAGTAGTACGTTTTCGTGGGTTCTGGCTCATCCATCCGATTGTTCTGTACACAGAGATGGATAGATGCAATATGACATGTGAAAGAAAGGGATGGCTTCATTCGAGCACAGCGGTACAAATCCTAGTGGCTGTGAAAATCATCCAAACGGAGCATCCACCAGCGGTCAAAAAAATGCAAAAGTTCCCGCACAAAAGCGCAAAAGTTGCTTCTTTCAACGAATGCCCGCTACGTCGGGGCCATATCCCTACTGTATACGGAACCTATCCCTACTGTATACGGAACCTATCCCTACTGTATACGGAACCTATCCCTACTGTATACGGAACTTATCCCAACTGTATACAGAACGATCGGATGGATAAGCCAGAACCTACGAAAACATACTACTCTGATTTACTGCTCGCTTAATTACAAGCCTTTAAATAACTGAATTGTCACGTATGGGGCTACAATAACATCAATAACGTGATTATATATATCACTAAATTGCAATATAACTACGCCAAATCTATATAAATACACTATAAACACTATATAAATATATATTTCCTCGATATGGAGGTGTCGCGCACTGTTCGCTCCAAAAAATATTTTATACCGCGAACCGGTAGGCTGTGGAACGAACTGCCTCAAGAGGTCTTTCCATTACGCTACGATATAGGGTTCTTCAAGAGAGCTGTGACTAGGATTTTGCAAGGTTGGCGGCGCGCCCGCATACCCTCTGGTGTTGCAGGTGTCTGTAACTTTCATACGACAAATTTTTGCTAAATTTCGCTAAATAAGGAATCTTGAAGTTTTATCTTTCCATTCGAAAGAATTCGTAGCAATGATAATGTTAGAAATAAATAAAAATGTGTTCAAAAGTTTATTTTGAAGGAGCACAACTCTTACTCTGAGATATCAAAAATGACAATGCGTGGTGTCTCCAAGTCTAGACTATCGCAACACGTCATTCAAGACTAATCTTTAAAATGATTCCCTTCTCTAACAACATTCACCATCTTAAATCTGAGTATGTGAAAGAAGCATTAATATTTTTATTTTATTAGAAAACATACAGACAGTAGAAAACATACAAACAGCAGGGAGACAGACGGGAATTAAATAAATAAATACAAGAACTAAAATATATTGAAATAGTTTATTTGCAAATACATGTCTTTTCGTTCTAAATTGAATTGTATCGATTATTTTTGCTCTGTTCAATCGACTGTTATTAACTTTATCTAATATAGCTGTAAGTTATCATTTATGTAAGTGACATAAAATATGTTAATGAAAATAAAGAAATTTAAACCTATATATAAAAAATATTGCGAATTTTGATATCGCGACACACTTTACAATATTTTGTACAAATCACATTAATAATTACTACATGTTACTTCTAATGCAAGAATTAATGAGCGCAACATTAGATTTTGGGCCACATATAAATTACTCGGCGGGCCAGTTACGGCCCGCGTGTCACAGTTTGATTATATATAAAATCGCTGGTAGGTACTAGGTATACGTATTTCATTAATAATCTGTTGGATTATTACTTTTATCATGGACTTTGATCTAATTATGTTAATGCAATAACTTCATTATTACATTTAAACTTGAAGATTTCTGATAGGTAAGTTGAAAACATTATGCAATAAATACCTACCAGGTAGGTGTCTACGTGACAATTATCATGTTATTTCTTTGGTATCTATGACTAGGTAATTAATATCAATGACTAATTGATTAATTGCGAACTTTCATCTGATAGATAAATGACGCCAAAATGTAAAGGAAATGTTATATTTTACAATCAAATTGATAGATTGCTTTAACATGAAGAAAAATATGTCTTTACTCGTCGTAAGACTTCAGCGTTTCCATTATTTTATTTTTATTTGGGTAATTATTGAAATAAAAGGGTAGTCAATACTGTCTCGATTTAGTTTACCCTGTTTTTGGGGATATCGCTTAAGAGATATTATATTTTTAAAACAATATTGAAACAACGAAATTAGCTATAAGTTAGAAAATTTTAGAGCGGCAAGATTCGATTTTGAGCACAATACTCATGTAATGCTCGACTCTGAACTGTTACATTACACGCGAATGCTTCCGGTTAGTGACCGCCTTTAAGTCCTACCCAACTAGCAAAATGAAATTTTCGGAATACACTTCGTCACATCCACGGCAAACTTACGAAACTTTAAAAGACGCATTTTACAGGGGAGCATAAACAATTTTTTTTTTTTTGTAATAAGGAAGGAAACGGATTGGCTTTCAAAATGTAACCTTTTTATGATACAATAAACATATATTCAATATTTTACAAGGATCGTAAATAAACGCACATTCGTAACTTACTACTAGAATAATTAAAATTGCAGATTCGTAAGTTTGCCGTGGATGTGACAACTACATCAGATAAAAATTAAATGATGGAGTACCCACTGTTGTAGGTAATAATTTGTTACTTCACCTAATTGTTACGTATGGAGTTACAATAACAATATATCTATCGCTAACAGATATTCAACTGTAGAACCGCAATATCGCTAAATTGCAATATAACTGCGTACAATTTTTTGTTAAGTTTTACTAGTTGGGTCCATTCGGACAATAAATTCCCTTTACTCAGATGACGTTATAATATGTTATGAGATAGTTTATCTTGAATTCCAATGGGCCGGACTTTATGAATTCGGTTTCCAACCCCAAACTCGCGAATTTAACACCATTTCATCAGTACCAGCCGTCTTCTCAGATCGCGTCTGGTACTTCTATAACCCATTATTATTGAACCAAGACTCTACTATAGCCTTTGCGAGCTGAGGCCGGGTCTTTTATTGCTTGCTGGTGCTGAGTTGAGGTATTGCAGAAGAACGGACCTCTTTCTCAGCATAAAACACTGTCGAGGACTGATTCTGTTGTTTTTTGTAATCTGTTGCTGGGCTGTAACTCTGCTGTTCTAGAATCGGATATGCTTTGAAGTTCATTCATTGTGATCTCTCTACAGTGCACGATTATCTGTCCAAAATTAAAATAGAGCTTAAAGTCTTGAGCGCGGAGAGCTTCGTGAGATTTTTGGTCTATTGTGAATATGACAGTTTCATGGTCTGGTTTCGGGCTGGGCTTCCTACTTACGAGCCTCCAGTTCTGACAGCCAATTTCTTTGTTTTGGACACTTAACCGTTGCATTAGAACTTTCGATTCCAAAGATGATCGTGGAATCCTTATCATACAGACTTGAGGTTTAGGAAAATGGTGCTCATCGATTGCAATCAGTGAGGCTCCTTCCCACGGTTTTAAATTGTTTACGCATTCGGCTAGCCAAGTCTGACTTCTTTCGTCAGCACATTTTATGGCCAACCACCCTTCTTCAAGAACACAGCCAAGAAAACGAGGACAATATTCACTATCCAAAGTTTCCTCGTCAATTAGCTGCAGAATTGAATCCTGAACTAGCCTCAACTCTTGTTCGGAGAGAAGCCTGTTGGAGTCTCTAATGCCTATTTTTGGGGGTCCGGTCATGTTTTTAGAACTGGTACTGTCGAGTGTCGCCAATTTTTTAGGTAGCTCTTGAAGGGATTCCTTTTCTATGAAGTTTCTTTTAAGTCCTCTCTTTTTAGAGTCATGAATCTTCTCATGCCTTTGTATTGAAATCTCTGTAAAAATATATAAGGTACATAAGCATACCATACCGTCAGTCTATGTCTCTCTTTAATGCTTGATATAGCACTCTCCCAAGGCCCACACCACATACGACGTTCTGCTCCAGCCAGTCACCACCGGCGAACTTTTTAAGTCGTCGGTCCACGTAGCACATTGCGCTTCCTGGCAGGTGGCTGCCATCTGAGGACTCGAATAACACATCATTTATCGGTAAAACAATATGAGACTCAAATGTTTTACCAGATAGCACAGAGGCAGAGAGTTCGTTTGATAGTATATTTCTTTCGTCTCACGAGGGCGGTTTGCGCTTAGTAGTGGTTGTACTCGTACATATATATTGTTTTAGTGTGCGTAAATTTGAGAACGCTCAGTTGGGTTCATGATGCCGCGCGCGGCGCACTCTAAAACATTATATATAACACTAAAACAACACCTCGTGAGATGAAAGAACTATCCCAGGAATAAAATTACGAGTAAAAAGCTGAAATTTCGACAGTGAATCTCGTCATTTAGTATTTAACTAGTTAATAATCAGTAGATAACTATTAATAGTTAAAAATCACTTTGGTCGTGAGGTGTGGGACCGGCTTTAGATTAGCACAACTTAATCTCTTCCCGTAGGTGTGGTAAAAGGCAATTGAAGGATAACAAAACCGCTAGGTACCATAAATTCTGTGGAACTTCACCACCTCTAAAAGATTCGACTTGCCAAGGCGCTTGGTAAGTCTTACATCCCTCACGCACAAGACAATACAAGGTGGATGATAAAACGGATGGTTACGGTAATAGTTACTTACCTGGTGAATGATACTTCTGGTTAAATACTTTTCTTTCTGATACAATACTTTCAATACAATCGTGGTCGTTAGTATTTTCTGAAAACATTAAAAACATGTTTGAAATGGATTGGTTCGGAGCATGTTTCAGCCTATAACATGCTCCCGCTGAACGGGGGCAGGCATGTAGCCTTTTTTATTTGACCTGTGAATTAATTTCTTTGATAAGTATTATAAGTTATAAATTAACTTAGTAAATGTTTAACAGACTTAATATTATTTTACCAGTATTAAAATTATTCTATTAACAAAATTTTATAGGCACGTTATCACCATTTAATAGATTTAAATATATTTTTTACAGTTAAACAAACTGCCTTGATTATTGGAAAATCTAATACGCATACAATTTAATTATTGTACAGAAAGATGATCGATTGATCAGACGTATTTAAACAGTGACCAGACATGATTTTATTTGACTGGTTATTTCGACAATTCAACTACCTCAAAAATTTCCTGATAGGTTGTTTTATTGAAAATCCTGTGAATTTTGGTTGACGTGGGCGGAGCTTAGGCCGCAATAACCAATTAGCCAATTATAATTGGGCCGTTCTAATGGGTCGGATTTGACATATGAAGAACCATATAATCCACCGATGTGAAATAGTAATTGTCATAGACGCAACGCTTAAAAAAAACGACGGATAAAATTGATCGAGTTATAGGTACCACCACACGATACTAATATACAGTTTACAGTTTATGTATTTACAGATTTTTGCATGCTCGTTGTGGTAGAACACAATAGGCCATATTTGTAACTAACACAAATAACACAATGTTTGTAAACTATGTTTTTTTGAAAAATAAAGGATTTGATTTAATATAAACGTCCTCAAGCCAGATAGAGAGACAATGTAATTATTGTTCTTGTTAAAAATATTAAAAAACAAATGACTTCAGATGGTTATTTCCGTCGAAAGCTTAATATAAAGTATAAAGAGAATCTCGACTATCGGGGTTAGATTTCAACGAAATATACGGCACTAACTCTACTATCAGTATATGTCCTTCCACTGCTGGCTTCTTCCTAGGCCCGCTACCAAACATGGTCTTCGGCTCCTTTCATTCAGACAACTTTCGTTAAGTCACGAGTCAATCTGGCCGGAAGACAGATACATATCCCGTACATGACCTCCACTCAGGGAATCGTTTCGGCTACAGGTTCTACGACAGACTTGCCCCGCCCGATGCCACTTTAACCTACCGATTCTTTCATCTATCTGGACAACAAGAAAATATACTACACAACTGAAAACCATGTGAACA
Source organism: Sesia bembeciformis (assembly GCA_943735995.1). Classification (NCBI taxonomy): domain Eukaryota; kingdom Metazoa; phylum Arthropoda; class Insecta; order Lepidoptera; family Sesiidae; genus Sesia; species Sesia bembeciformis. The sequence continues at coordinate 858,289 of OX031045.1, read as the reverse complement.
TCAAAGTCTACATACCCGGAAATTCTTCAGGGTCACAGACAATAACCACTTCTTCAATTACAGCATTTTGTATCTTATCTCCCTTTTCCTCAGATACATTTTTGATTCTATCTTTATTCGTAGTAGGATTGATATTGTGAATAATGGCTAGTACTTTCTTTTCTGGTGGCGTAAATTGAATTTCTTTAAAACTGTTGATGATGTGATCTCTACTCTTACTAGTATTATCACTATCATTATAAGGCACTGATATAGAAGACTGAAGTGTGATCTTTTTCCTAACATCTCTCTTGAGTGCTTCATATTTTAACTTCAGGTGTTTCGCTTCTCTAATCATAGTGCTTTTGGAGTTGAATTCAATCTCTATCGCCCTCCAAATAGTGTCCTTCTCCCGCCACGTATTGGCATTTTTATTTTTATTCTCAACAATATCTTTTTTAGCTTCTATTAATGTAAGGAGGTGGTCTACTTCTTCCGGACTGAAGTTGGAATTTCTGTCGCGACTTTTCAGTTTCCTTTCCGAAGTGGAGTTCATTGTAGTGACGCCGTTATTGTACTAAAACCAAAACACTCCTTTGCCACTGAACTTATCACCGATAATGGAACATCATATCGCCATAGATATTGCCCTTCATATCTACGTTACAATTCAGAAACGTAAAACACGCGTGTACTTTTAGTAAACCACCGACTTTTCGGACATTTTTAACATTTAGGTAGCGATTATATTAAAGAGAATGTTTTATCATAAAATTATTATTAATTGAAAATATGTAAACATCTAGGCGCAACAACTTGCTTCAATATATTAATCTACGTTTTTTCACATACGATCACATATCATCGAAGATATCAAGGTATTGATAATAAAGTATTGATATCAAGGTATGGCGGAATCCGCGCGGATTCCGCTGCGGAATCAATAAGTATATTTTATCTATCAGACAGCTTATCTCCGTTTTCTTGAAACTTATAAATATGGGTAGATGTGTAGGTAGATGAGTTAATTAGTAGCTTTATAATTGTGCGCGATCCGTAAATAAGTAAGTACCTGAACTTTGGTGTATGCTATAACAAAAATACACCACAACTTTGGTGTATGCTATAAAAAATATAAGTAGAAATAAACTAAAAAATAAAAAGTTTAAATTAAAGTGAAATAATTGTAATAAATTGATAATAATTGTAACGGAACTGGGTATTCAAAACTTTGTACACATGCAATAAAAATATATACAGACCAATCACCTGGATATCTGTCGCAAAAATCTTTATATCTAAAATCTAAACGATCTTTACAAAGTTACTTATTTACGTTTATTAATGTCATATTTGGCACTTTTAAACAAATCCAGACATGTTTTTATATAGGGAAATAGGTCGTATAGGTTATATAGGGAATTATATAGTTTTTATATAGGGAACGAACAAGCGGTCCCACGTGATGATAGATGTTACCGCCGCCCATGGACGACTGCAACACCAGGAGGCGTGCGGGTGCACCGCCGACCTTGCAAAATCCTATTCACAGCTTTCTTGAAGAACCCCATATCGTAGCGTAATTGGAAAGACCTCCAATTGAGGCAATCCACAGCGTACTTGTAAAAAACGTGTAATTTATCAAAAATTAAGTGATTTATCAAAGTGGGAACTGTCTTGCAATGTAAACAAATGAAATCTTACACAACAGTAAGATGTCAACAACTGAACAGATGAATAAGTCATTAATCTATCTATATAAAAGTAAACGTTCGTTTGTTCAAAACCTTAAAACCTCCGAAAGTTCCTCCTTAAACAGGGTAAGCGCCATCTGTTGGGCAGCCACAGCAACAAATGGCCGTGCACAGCAAGTGTACAATAAAATTACAAAAGAATACTATTTACCTTTTAAATGATCAAATTGAAGATTAATCATAATATGAATTTAATTTCGCATTTGTTAATAATACCTATTGATGATATCTCAAGTGTATCAAAATCTAACTCCCTTCACTGTGAAAGATTTGCTTGTGACTCTAAAATCTTCATGGGCCACGCACAGTTGATTTATTAATTTAAATGTAGGAAAGACTTGTTAAGTTAAATGTACTGACATGAGAGCGAAGGGCTTTTAGTTTATCTTCCATCTCTATTTAAGAAAAAAAAATTAGAGGATTTTTAAAGAATAAATAGTAAAAGCATATGATCACTGTTTGCGTACATTTATGGAATCACGATTAAAAGAAGGCTTAAATGATTAAGTTCCGAATTTAAAATAAAAATAAAAAGAGGGAAAAGATTTTTTTTCGTTGTCAAGGAGCACATGTCAATTGACAATGTGACCAATGTGTACTCTTCTCACAAAATTTTATTTTTAAACACTTCAATATGTAGTTAAATTATGTAGGTACATATAAATATTTGTTCTGAGAAAGTGCTTTGTTCCAATATTTCTAAAACAAAATTGTCACGAGCCAATGTCAGAGTTTACGAATGCGTTTTTATTGCTGTAAGAGCATTTTTTTAGGCTGGTCATCTATTTTGTTTTTGTTGCCGTTTGTGTCAATTAAAAGTTTTCGTTTACCTCAACTAAATTAGCTTATAGTGAAAGTTTAATGCAGATTCAATAACAAAGACAACATGGATTACGATGCGATGTTCGACGAGATAGCTTTATCTGCTGCCTCCTCTAATTCCAAGGACTCCGGATGCATGCTATCTTGTGGATCCGATGTAGTCCCCTTGACAGGAACCACTTCAGGCAGTTTCGGTAGCAGTTCTCTTGCTTCTGGGAGCACAAGTAGTTTTGGTAGTAGTTACAAGTCTGTTAGCTCTGGTAGAGGACGAAGGAGAAGCAATGGTAAGTTTCTTTTTACAAGGAAATGTTAAATCTCCCATCGATATCTTCAGAGAAATGGATTTCAACATAAAAGTGATATTTCCATTTTTAAAGGGAAAACATAAAAATTCAACTTTTAAACTGTAGGTACCCCTGAAAAGAGTTTATTTTAACTTTATTTTTAATAAAAAAATCTTAATTATGGAACTGAACTGATTTGGCTCATCTTCGAACTAAACTGAGATAAAGATTCAAACTATTTTTCTATCAAATTTAATTTCAATCCCTTATACAAATTGTATACAAACCACTGTGCATTTCGCACAGTGGTTTGTATACAATTTTTGTTATACCTCATTGTATACAATAAAAATTATTAAAAATATTATTTATTAAAAATAAAGTGTGGATCAAAAAGTTACAATAGATTGGATACAAATCTAGGATATTTTGGCTTTCTATAAGACATCAATTTGTTTTCTACAACAATAGCCTCTATTTAAAAATGAATAATAATTTAAAATTGCAGCCAGTTTAGAAGACCAGTCAAAGAAAAATACTTTAGACAAACAAACCAAAAAACAGAAGTTGATTGAAGAAAAAGCAGTGAAGCAGGTTGCCAATGAATTTAATAAGATGTACAAACCCGGAGAATGTATGAAGGTTAGTTTTACATAATTTTCAACAGAAATCCTTTCTTTGTATGCATATTTTGACTACATGAGACTAAATGAACCTTATTTTTGCTATATACTTACTTTTATTTACTTAAACTTCATTGTACAAGTGTTTGACATGTTTTTTTTTTCTTTTTTATATAAAAAAGTAGGCGGACAAGCAAGCGGTCCCACTTGATGGTAAGTGTTACCGCCGCCCATGGACATCTGCAGCAACAAGGGGTATGCGGGCGCGCCGCCGACCTTGCAAAATCCTATTCACAGCTTTCTTGAAGAACCCCATATTGTAGCTTAATGGAAAGACCTCTTGAGGCAGTTCGTTCCACAGCCTACGGGTTCGCGATATAAAATAATTTTATATTTTTATAAACATGTACTCAATGGTCTACTCCATTATCTACCAGTCAATCTATATTTAAATCCAAACATGTTATTTATACTTAATACCTGTGATATTTTTTATTTATTTATTAACCGTGATCAGATATTTACAAAATTATTTTTTAATCTATTGTATATAGATAATACAAAATCCTCCAGGGTTTAACCACAGTACCGAAGCCATTTCTTAAATATAACTTTCTGTTCTACTTATTGTTAAAAAATGTTTCTTTGGTAGAACTTTTATTTTGTCATCATTCATATATTTTTCTTGCAGCTTCAGTTTACTGAGCAAACCAGGCAACATATATTAGCTTTGGGTAATTCATAATTAATATTTGTACTTATCTGGCTTTTAACTGGGCTTTAACTGGTCAAATATAACTGGGCTTCACAATTTTAGTCAATAAATTTTTATTTCGCTTGATCATTTTACTAAATAATAATAAATGTTACAGTATATGAAAGTAGAGATGCACAAAAACCTCATAGATGTGTGGTATATGTCCGATGTAAGCCGCGAGGTAACCTTGGGCGGAGCGCGCGTTTCCGCCGCCAACCTATTCGACGATCGCCTTGTCTTGTGGAGCAGGACCGTGCAGCCCACCCTTACCACTACAAAGGGACAGGTAAATAATTTTTAAAAGTAATATTTGACATTATCAGAGAAATGGCTGCTTATTTGTCAGTTCTAATTGGGCAGTAATTTATATTCTTATTTGGTTTTATATGTACCTTAATCTATAACAGTGCTCCGCAACCGGTGTACCGCTGCGTCCTCGGCACACTGGTGTGCCGTGAGACGATGCTAGGTGTGCCACAGTGTAACCTGAAACACCCAGCAAGGAGGTGTAACTAAGGACACTAGCGTGACAAATTTCCAGTGGTTTTACACACTTTGTCAATTTGACTGTCAATTAATAAATTAGTACAAGACACGTATTTTTTTATTATTTTTAATCCATATACTTTTAAACTGTGCCATAGAATAGCACCACCCCATCTGTTCTCATAAGTGCCGTAAAAGGTGAGTAAGGGATAAAAAGCGGCTATCACAAGCCCTGAGGAACTACAGCAAAAGAGTGGGCTCGGCAACCCGCTTGCCCAACGTGGTGTTTTCAGGCCTTACATCCGCCATGCACAAGTCAATGTGCATGAGGAGACCCATGTCCAACAGTAATTACTGAAAGGGCTGGTTGCATTGCATACTTTTAAATATATTTTTAATTCAGATGTGCCATCAAATTTTGAAAAGAATATGAGTGCGCCATAAGTGAAAAAAGGTTTTGGTTACTAACATATATGCATGCCACTCGAGCAGAATACAATGATACTATTTTCAATAATTATAACAATAAAAGGCAGACAAAAATTTTAAATAGTGTAGTTTGGACTTTGTAATCACTCATACAATATTTTTTTTTATATGCATATAGTAAAAAGGCGCCAGACGAGCATGTAAAGTCCACTCAATGGTAAGTGGATACTGTCGTCCATAGACATTACATTCCAATTAATGACTTTATAATTAAGACGCTGCTTTTTACGATTCTATTATATGTATAGATAGATATAGTTTAATGTATAGATGTTATCTTGCAGGTGGAACTAACTCCATCGGTAGAGCGTTGCAGCCATGCTCTTTACGTGATGACAGCCGATGACGTAGCCACATATGTGTCGACACATACTTTAGCCAGCCACATGGCTCAGATAAAGCACATGGCTGACTGCAGGCTGACTTTACTTGTCTTTGGATTTAAAGATTATTTTAAGTGAGTTACAAATGTATTTTAATTTTGGTGGTGGATGTATCTTTATATCGAATCAGATTTTAGGTCTATATGTCTCAGTTTATTTAGTAGATAAGTCTAATTGGTTCTGTGGGTAGTTTCAAAATTTTGTCCGTGTAAACTTTGAGTAATTAAAAAAAATCTCTTCTATTTGGTAAAAAATTTTTTTCTAAACCTTACCTAATTATATTTCGAAATCAACCATTCTGTCTGTTGCCTGCCAATTTGCGGCCTGCTCAGTATTCAAAATCACCATCCTCAACTCGTAAAGGTGTCTTTGGAATGGTTTATACGTTGCGCTCTTTTGTACCTTTCGACCAGTGACGCTTTCGTCTGATAAATACGTTTATTGCGATTAATTATAACAACGGGCGTTATTATACTTATTATGCAAGGTGCGATACAATAATGTGGTGCAATGACATTATTTTATACAGTTTTATTGTAGCTTTACGGCCGCATATATCAGACTGCCCGTATTGACCTATATATATATATATATATATATATATATATATATATATATATATATATATATATATATATATATTATGTATGGATTTGGAGAGAGGGTTAGGAAAATGGGGAGGGATAGGATGGGATGGGAATGGGCTCTGGCACATCTCACTCACTACCGAAACACGTACGTACATTGGGGAAATACGATAAAGTGGGAAATGGAGTACATTTCAAGGTAGTCTTCTGTGAGAGAGGGGTAACGTGCCCAGTCGAGCGCGCCCAGCGGCTGTTGGATTGCAGCGTGCACTCTCCCCCTCGATAAATCATTTTACTTAAATAACTTTCTCATACATTTTTTCAGGGCCTCTAATCGAAAGACTAAAAATAGTGATAAAAAATTAATGACTGTAATAGATCTGGAAATGGCTATCACAGGTGAGTATTTATACCTACAGATATACATATTTCAATTTGTCAATTTTTTTGTTGTTGTCCAAGCGGCCTTTCAGGGGTCCAATTCTTTTACCTTATTCTATGTCCTAGATATATGGGGTGTAGCAGACATTTTCCCAAAGAACTTTTCCAGAATTATTCGTGATTCCGAGATAATTGACTTATAATGTTTTGTATTTTTTGTAAAATATTTGCGCTTTTGCATTTAGTTTGTATGTAATTTTTTTTTGATAATTAAGAAGATGATATTTTTTGTAGAAAGTTAAAATTTTCATCATGCAAGCGGTCGCACGTGATGGTAGATGTTACCACCGCCCATGGGACACCTGCAACACCAGAGGGTATGCGGGTGCGCCGCCGACCTTTGCAAAATCCTATTCCGTGTCATTACTGGCCACTTCAAATTGATTTTATTTTTTTATCGTTGATTATTATTACAATGTGTCCTTGTCACTGTCCTTATTTTTATACTATCCTATTTGCTCACTCTTTGCAGTCTCGACTTCATATTATTTTTTAAATTTTATTAATGAGTGGATACCCCTGACGGTGGGTGACGTTCTGCGAACTAGACATCTTGTACTAACGGGACACTTAGCGAGAGGTAATGAACATGTAGTGACAGCAAATTAGTCTGTCATACCCGCTCATTACAATACAATAACACTTATGTTACTATATCTTATATTCTATGTGTGTATATGTTTATTTGCGTATGTGAGGCTGTGTACGCGCACGTGTGTGTTTTATCATTATTTATTATACTTTTTTTTTTGATATGTATGTAAAAACATTGTTTTAGATTTACTCGTGAACCCGGGTTGTGACACAGTGATATTGAACACTCCCAACGAGATAGCTCTTACTATAGCACAGTTCACTAAAGCTATCGCTGAGACACCTTACAAGTAAGTTAAAGTGATTCAGGTCGAAATCATATATGTTTGATACATAAATTGCATATACATATATTAGATACATTAATATATAATTACATATATACATGTACAGGACCGACAGGTTGTGTTAGGCCCGAGTGGTCAGTAGGCCGGGAAGAGGTGACAGGGGACAATAAGATACAAAGAAAGAAAATGCGTCTAGACATGGATTTTTCGAGCGACGAGGAAATCCCCATGTCTAGTGACGTCAGTAACGTTTCGTCAAATTCCGAGTGGGTAGAGCTACCCACTATACCCACATTATCCCGGCGCCCTGTACGTGTAGCATGTAATCAATACAAACTAATTTGAATTTTGTAATTTACATTCGCTGTGATCCTCACACTAGGCAGTGCCCGTCACGTGAGAATAATCAGACAGCCATTATTTCTGTATTTGTGATTCTACATGTGATTAGATTCCAATTAAACTCGGATGTTTTTACAGAAAAGCGGAACGCGCGTGCGATGAGCGAGCGGAGTTTTATATGAGGGGTGACAACAAAAAGTGCGTTCCGGTGGATAAAGATGGTAACTTTTATATATATATATATATATATATATATATATTCAACACAGACTTCATTTATTTATATATACAACACAGATTCAAACTTAAGTGGAAATGGGCTGATCACTCCTGTAGAAGAATGGACGATAGATGGTCAAGCAGAATAACAGAATGGTATCCAAGATATGGTAAAAGATCAAAAGGCAGATAAAGGAATAGATGGAGCGATGAAATCAAAGAAATAACTGGTGGCACCTGGAGTAGGATTGCTAGGAATGGAAAAAATTGGAGGAGGCCTTCGTCCAAAGACCTAACTGCCCGAGTGCCTAACAAAAGATCAAAACTGTTCTGTTTTAATTTTCAAAATGATATTTAAGAAGAGTTTTGATACCATTTTATGAATATTGATTAGTAGTAATGTGTTTTACAAATAATACTCGACTGATTAATACCATCTCAATTGATTGTTTTCCTATTTTGATAATGGTTACTTGTTTCTTCTATACATATAATAAAATTGTAACAGGCTGATGTCTGTACATTATAGATATTGAAAAAAAACTAATTAGGGGGGGGGGGGGGTCTTTATTAGAGCAACAGAAGCCAAAACAACAGTTTTTAGAAATTTTGTCTGTCTGTCTGTATGTTTGTACACGCATCATGCAAAAACTACTGCATGGAATTGAATGCAGTTTTCACCGATGTATTGCTACAGGTCCAACTTAAAATATAGGCTCCATTTTACCGCAGGAAAATATCTTATTCCGATTGTTTTAAATTTAATAACCGAAGCGAAGTGAGGGCGGGTCGCTAGTCTGTTAATAAAGTTGAAATGTTGAATCAGATGGTTGTGATTACATTCAGTTAAAAGAGACACAATTGTGACGTAAGTATCTGGCCACAGTTGATACACATTGTACGCCACCTGAAAAACTACGAAAGCAACCTGAAATCACCCTTTTCTCCGATTTTTAAATACGCCCAACGGGAGATAGTCTTGTTTTTATTTATATTTTAACGAGGTTACCTAGATCGACTAGTCCTAAGCCTGTTAAGTATGGGGCCGTTCAAGTATTGCGTAAGCAGAATTTTAGTCATTTTTACCCCCCTCCCCCTTGTCAGCGAAAGTAAGCACAGCTCGTACCTCCCCCCCATGCTAACGTAAGCATTGGTATATTTTTTGCAAAATCTGTTCAAGTTTCTCATTTAATCAGAATCTACTAAATTTTGCCAAATTAAATACGAAAGTATATCAATAAATATTGCTGACGTAATCGCCATTCAGACGCCCCCGTCCCCCATGTCATCAGAAATTAGCAAAGCAAAGACCCCCCCCCCCCCCCCCCCCCTTGGTGCTTACGTAATACTTTAACGGCCCCTAATTCAAAACTAAAAACAATCATTCTCAGGAGTTTCAAATTCAAAGAATATTTGTTTACGGTACACATACTCATACAACATAAAACATTGACAGTTCTGTCAGGGAATGTGTCTACTAATGGAAATTCTATTTAAAATTAGCTGTGGCTGCCCAACAGATGGCGCTCACCCTGTTATTACCGGTTTTTAGCTAAAAAAGCATGTTAGTATCCCGTGATAGGTATATAAAAACACGCGCGTATTCGTATGCAACGTGTCAAAATTTCAAAGCAATCGGTGAAGAACATTCGGGAGATTTAAGATTTTGAACAAACAAACGTTTATATTTTTATTTATATAGTAGATAAATATATCCCTGTCTTTGTCCAGCGCGGGTCGTCCGCTCGCGTCTACGAGCCACTACAATGAATATTCAACACAATTGTCTAAAGATTGAATATTTTTTCGAAATAATAAAATTTCCATTTCAGGAGCGGGTCTAAACAGGTTGTGGCAGCAAATGATCGCCATCTTGCCTTCATCGAGTTTGGAAACGTCGAGAACCATATGTGCACGTTACAAGTCTCCACTTGAACTTTTTGACGTAATTTCTAATCAAATAGGTTTTAATATCTCTTTGTAGATTGTACACGCTGATTTTTTTATGGCTTTAAAACTGTGATGTAATTAGTGTATTAAGGAAGTAGGTACATTTAATATGTAAGACCCAGAAAGATAAATAAATACAAGGTAAAAATCAAAGTTCGATAAAAAATAAACCGTTTCTCTTCCCGTGGGTACAGTACGTGTCCTTACAGACAAGCTTCAGTTCGTTTAATGAAGCATAAATTCCGTTATTTTCTGATTGGAATGAATATTAACAGCTTAAGGCGTTGTCCTAGCTGGGCAGCGCATTGCCAACGCCGCGTCTAGCGTTCCGGTGCGTTGCAGCGCGTCGCGTGAGAGTCGTTGACGCGATCGATCACCCACCTCATCGTCCATAGATACTATTTCAAAGGTTGACATAGCAAAACATACAATTTATCGGTTATTTTATTATTGAGTGAAATTATTATTATTATTATTATTATTTATTTAAACTTTAGTGCACATTAAACATTGTACAAAAAGCGGACTTAATGCCTAGTGGCATTCTCCGCCAGTTAACCTTTGGTTAAACAGAAGTATGAAGGATGCACTTCTATTGATTATACGATGCACCGATACTCATATACTTATTGCCATATAAATTATGCACCATGCGACATATTGAAAACAAAACGCACAGCTCGCGTGGGACACGCGTGCGTAGCGAATTTTTGATATTTTCGCGACTAAACACCTAGCAGGACATTAAAGAAACATTATTAAAACCACTCTTTTAAGCCACATTTCTTTTGTCAGACTAATATTTTGTTTTGTTTAGGCGCTTGAGTCAGCAGATGGCGTTGATGAATTAGCTGATCTCGGCGTGTCTCGCGCGGCTGTCCCCGGCTCAAAGACAAGGCGAATCGGACCAGAATTCGCGAGGAAACTACGAACTTTATTTACAGCTGTAGATGGAGATGTATTACTAGATTAAGATTGTTTTGGTTTGTATTTAAAGGGAGAGTAAAAAATACTAAATACACAAATCATGATCAACAAACCAACATATTTTTGAATAACTAATAAATAAGGCCCTTTCTCACCACCTCCTTATACTTTATCAGAAGGATTTTTTTTTACTCTTGATACTTTATCTCTCGATAAATTGACTGTTAACAATCTGATAGATAAATTATCTGGCAATTAAATCTAGGTGATCTAATCTAGGTGATAAAGTATCAGGAGATGGTGAGAGATGGCCCGGGACTATATAATTATTGTCTCCAGAGAACCAAAATCTAACCCACCTTTAAATTTGCTGTCGTTGTTTTGCTGCCCATTCAGTATTTTCTGCTGCTAGTAAGATATCTATCTTTCTTTATTTTTTATAAGATATACAAGTGACTAAACGAGATATCATGTAATTTTAAGTAGAAAGTCAATTATGTAATCACGAACCTCAAAATTATATCGTTAAATAATAAAAATGTTCTTACTTATTGTTTCATTTTTGTCGTAATTCTGACATTCTTGAAATGTACTGCATTTCTCATTTTATCCAATTCCCCATTGTACGTGCGTGATTCGGTAGTGCGTAAGATATACCAGAACCCATTCCCATCCCGTCCTATCCTAACCCTTTTCTTCAAAGGTAGGCGCTTCCGAATTTTAAACAAATTGGAATACAGACACTAAATTATATTTTAATTGTCCTACACAATTATTCTTAACACTAGTCGTGTCTAAAATTCTATTAATTTATCGTTAGAGTTAGAGTATGCGAGCGCTTTAGAACAAACAGCATGGCTAAATTCTTTTTAGTTTCAATTTGTGGTTTAATAGTGACAGTTTTCTAAACTTCAAAGTTCGTATAATTAGTGCATAATAATTAAATTAACTAAATAAATTTTGTGATAATTAAATAAAAACGTAAAAGTACTCTGTCCTCAGTAAACCTACTATCACTTTACGTGACTCCTACTTCAACGAGACTACAATGAAATGATAAAAACAATTCCGTTTTTGCTGTGTATGGACCAATAGCTATGCCAGTGTCAAAATAAATTATATTAAAAAAAACATATTTTGACAGTAGGACTGTCATTGTCATCTATCAACTCTCAAAAGTGGAAAGTTCAAAACACCGTCTAAATATTAACCTGCAATATACAATATTATGAAATACCTAATAAATAGGCGAAAAAACATTATTTAATAATAATATTTACTTGTAAATAGAAATCAATATGTCGGTGTTTTTATCAAGAATTGCATTTATTGCATTTCGCAACTCTTCCACGAAGAATTTTGCGTCGGCTCCATTATTGGATCTTATAGCACCAAAAAGAGTGTCTTTCTCTCGTAAAAGCGCCGTATTTTCCATCGCGCATAGGCTTGCTATTCGTAATTCCTCTACGGACACTATATCACCACCCTTGGCATTAGATAATGCTAGTATTCCATTAAAAAAGATGACTTATAAGAAAGCAGCCGTCGAAGATGTTACTAAGAAAGAAGGACATTATTTAACTCTAGCGTATGTCACAGCGAATTCCTACGACCTGAAGAGTCTAAAGGAGGCGTTGGTGCAACAGAAACTCTATGAACCTGAAACGTAAGATGTTTTCTACTTTTTTAATCCTACAACCTTTAATATACATCTCTGTTTAAAGTATTTAAAATTAAACAGAGATTTGTGCAACTTGCGAAGCTTGTTTATATTTATTTATATGTTTTAAAGAGACCAATTTATGATGTAATCTTTAGAAATATCTTCATGTAAGCACATCCTTTTGCTTATAAAATGCAGTCATTTATGGGAAGACTGTTAGCGGTCTATATTAGTGTAGTTTAAATCGTTCTATTAAAAAAACATGGGATATTTTCAGACAAATGGACATTTATTCCTGAAATTATATTATCCATCTGTCAAAAATCTGTATAATCTATAAAATATTTCAAAAACATTTAACAGCTTTTGATAAAAAATAATATGTCCTTTGGGTTGATGGCAGTATCAGTTGTCAACTCAAGCATGATGACAAAATATTGTCAATAACAAGTGAAAATGTACTTTGTCAAACATTTTCTCCATCAAAGTCCTATGGAGAAGTTTGAAGTCACTCAATAAAGTGATAGTCTTGTGTTATATATTATACAAGTGGGTACTTGTTTCCTGTCTTTTATTAAAAAAGTAAACTGAAGTATGTGGGTGTAAAAAAACTGTCACATTATTTTGCTACCTAGCACAATAAATGTATTTTGTAAAACTCCTGTTCTTCTGGTCATATTATCTTGTTTTTATTTATTATCACAAACATTTTTTTTAATTACAATTTTTCTCTATGTAACAACATTTATAGTTCAATGCCATTATTAATATTTTCAGCAGCCTCAAAGCACACCAGGTTGGTGATGTTGTAATAGCCAATGCTGTATACAGTGTTGGTTCAGAGCCCCGAGAGATTCTTTTCTTCGGGGAAGGTGCTGTCGTATTCTGGAACTGTAGTGAGTTGGAAGCTAGTAACGTGCTGGATTTTGTGAAGAGGTACAATGTTTCAAGTAGTCTATACTGCAATATAGATATTTCTTTTTAAAAGAAAAAAAAGGTGACTTTTGAAAAGACTTGCATAGTGTTGTATAAACAAGGAAAAGACTAGCGTTTAAGGCTAGTGAGCATTATAATCTAAATTATTAATGGTTCATGGTCTTAAACCCTTTTCTATTCTATTCCTATTCCCATTCCATCCTTTCCCTCCCCATTTTCCCAATCCATTCCTTTATCTGCAAAGGTAGGCAGCGCATCCGGGGGTATGCCAACGTTTGCGGATGTCTATGGACGACAGTATCCACTTATCATCAGTTGGATTGTATTGTCTTCTGCCGCCGATTTCTATAAAAAAAAAACTAGCAGTGCCTAATGCACATAGACAATACATTATGTTTGGTTAGCTTGATTCCCGTGGGAACTATAATTGATTTGGATAATTAAAAAATATTTCATGTAAAGACACTGCATTACAATTTTATTGTATCTATAGACGAGATTTTTTGTTGCTGTAGGTATGAAGTGGAAAGCTACCCTTGTGATGTTGTCGAAAAGGAACGAGAGATTATGTCCTATGTGTACCAGTCAAACGCGTAAGTATACCATATTTCTTCTGGAATAAAGAAGTAATTTCACTTGGTCGGATAGGATTGTCCGACTAGTCTTACTATGCTTAATTTATTTTTCACTTAGTTCAATCGACCTAATCAGGAAGAATAAAGAATAGAGGACACATTTCAAGTCGCATGTGTCCCACAATCCATACGAGTATTATTCTAACATGTCGGTCAATGACGCCATATTTAATTGTATCTGAAAAGAAATCTTAAGTGTCTCAAACTTAAGCATCTTAAGTAAAACAATTTTTAGTATAACTATCTAAAAAGAATGAAATATCCTATTTATTGCTTTCTATTTTTATTGGTATCTTCTATGGTTATTTTTACAGAAAAAAATGTTCTCTACAAGAGTCCTGTTTCACGCTAGTGCCAAATAGAGACAACTCTTTGGAGCGATATACATTCAGGTGAGGATATATCTATAAATATTTATAATCAATTCATTTTTTTCTATTTATTTAGAAAGTGAATCAATATAATTTATATACAATACAGGTACTATTTAATATAAAATATAGTCTTTCTTCTTCAGCATATTGGTTTCTAAAAATAAAAAAAATAACGGAATTGCCGCTGTAGTTTACAAGTTATATAAAACAAAAAACAATCTTATAATCTCTTTGTAGTCTGTTATCGATTAGTAGTTGTATCTGCCAATGGTCTTAAAAAACTTTTCGGATCAAAACTTTATAACAAATATAATTCTTAATTGAAGTAGGTATATCTTCGACTACCTATTTCGAAAAATTTGAACTAAAAATGTTTAGTTTACACAAAAATACTTCATGGTGCTGTAATGAATTTAGTACGCATTAGTGATAGCGCTGCTTGTTAGATGGCGCTGTAATCTATTTTATAAAATTTTTCCCTAGATGACGTCTTATATAATTTAATCTTATATAAGTATTATCGGCGCCTGTTAGATGGCGCTGTTAGTATCTTTCATACAAATTAATAGTATATTTCTATTAAATTTTAAACCTCACTAACAAAGTTGTCATACCGAGAAGGTATATATAGAAAAGTTTACGATTTACGAATGTACTTGCTTCGGCAGTACATATATTAAAATTGGAACGATACAGAGAAGATTAGCATGGCCCCTGCGCAAGGATGACACGCAAAATCGTGAAGCGTTCCACATTTTTTGACATTTTATTTATTGATACCAGTCCTTAAGGAAATGTTGATAAGACATCTTCAAATAATAATTAAGTACTTGTCTTTCTGTTTGTTCGCAGTTCCACAGTAATTTTGGGAATTACAAGTCATTAATTTTTATGTATGTGATTGAGTTTCTTTTTAATATTCGTACACGCTGGTGAAGCGGTGATGTTTTCCTTCACTGCCGAGCTAGTGTTAATTGAAAAAATTATTTTCGTTCTATGGAATTTGTTAATTTAGGTACCGTGAATGTCCCAGTGAAATGTACATTTCCCGTTTTATTCTTTTCCACCAATGTACATACGTACGTGTTTCGGTAGTGAGTGAGATATGTCAGAGCCCATTCCCATCCAATCCCTCCCCGTTTTCCCAACCTTTTCTACAAATCCACTCCTATCTCCATCCGGCGTCGGCATCCGGGGCCGTGTCATCGTTTGCCATTGTGGACTGATGTTGGCATGTACCGCAGATGTCCATAGGCGAACACTTAGGGGCCGTTCAAGTATTACGTAAGCAGAATTTTAGTCATTTTTAACCCTGTCAGCGAAAGTAAGCAAAGCTCTTTATCGCCCCCCCCCCCCCCATGCTAACGTAGCATTGGTATAATTTTTACAAAATCTCATTTAATCAGAATCTACTAAATTTTGCCAAAATAATACGAAAGTAAACAAATAAATATTGCTGACGTAATCGCCATTCTAAACCCCCCCCCCGTCCCCCCATGTCAGCAAAAATAAGCAAAGCAAAGAAAATGATGCTTACGTAATACTTGAACGGCCGCCATCCTTCTTTAATGTTTTTTTGTTAATTCGTAAATAAATAGAATCATGTTTGCCATGCCATAGTCATGCGATGGCCCAGTCAGCGCGTCTGGGCGCTTGGGAAGCGCGCTTAGAAGCGTTAGCGGCTTCAGTACATTCCCATACACGCTCTATGGAGAAAGAGGGCGCTGCTCACGTTGATAAGAAAGAGGTAAGTGAATTATTATGCTTTTGTGTTAAGTTAAATGATATTACAGGGAATTTGCTTATTCTAATTTAAGATTAACGATTTAAACGATAGAATCACAACTTTGTATCCGAATATTTCCGAGAACAAATTAATAAGTGATGTATCTTCTATCTTCTATTCTATATACAGGGTGTCCCAAAATTCAACGACAAGCGGGAACCAGGGATACAGGTATACAATATTTTCTCCCGGACCGTTCGAGACACTCTCCTTGTGTGCAAATATAAAGTATTCTTGTCTTGTACTCTTCTGTCTTTACAGGTGACTCGTAAATTAGGTGAATTATTCTCACTCCGCCATCGACTGAACGTAGAGTCAGACATTCTAGACACACCAGACTTCTACTGGGAGGAAGAGGAGTTGGAGAGGTTATACTCAAACACAGTCGCGTACTTCACTATACCTCGGCGCACTAGGGTAAGTTTTAATTTTCAACGTGCCACTGAAATATTGCAATAGCTGAAAATCGGTTGTACAGTATCGAGAGTAGAATCGATTCTAACAGTTTTTATAATAGGCCTTTTTTTATAAATTATTGTTCAATTCTAGTAAATCTTTTATTCTATGCGCAGTTGCATTTTACGCGCGTCGTCGCCCGCGCCGCGCCTGGTCACTAGGTAGAACAATAAAACTTTACATGTTTATAACTTCCGACTGATTCTCTAAATCTAATTTTATCTTTAACTAGCTGACCCGACAGACTTAACTAACTGAGACATCGCCTAATCTTCACTTCACTGCACGTTTGTCGAAATCGTTGAGCAAATCAAAGTCCAGATGTAGCCGATGTCGTAGGGATTACAAAAACCTACAAGTCCAAACAGAAGCAAATCAGAGTCCTGGAATAAAACAAGCAATTCAACGGAGGAGATACACACAGAAACTAGAAGCGCATGCGACATACGGGATCACACTGAAGCATTTTAACTGATAAGATTATTACGAATTTCTACTTGGCATAGTCTGTCTCATTTATACTTAAGAGAATAGCAATAAAAAAAAACCTAGTCATTTTTTTCACTACATGAGTAGAGTAGCGCGCTACACCGAAACGTTTCAATGAATCTTTTGTTATCTGGCCAAGTACCTACCCTTTTATTACCTAGGACACATTTCTTTACCGGTGATATGTTTGTGCATGACTCAAATAACACTCAGCTGTTAATAGTTAAGTTAAAATTTACTTCTAATTGGGTTCAAAACATTTTGCAATACCGGTGAGTTAATTAAAATGAAAAAGTACATTTTTTGAATTCGGCTCCTTCTCCGTTGAAATGGCAATAACTTTTTTTTCATTACGAAATCGGTTATTATTAATACCATTTTAGAATCTGCATTTATTGGACAAGTTTTTAAAATAATGGGCACAGATAGTGTAGTACATTTTTTTTACACCATTCGCCTCCGAATTCACATGATTTGCGACAGATTAGAGTTAATATTTGAAATAAACACATTTTTTCTTTAATATCTTTTAAGTTTCCATTAAAAAAATGATTGCATGTGATAGCACATGTATTTATCAATAATAAACAAGAAACAAAATAAAAAAATAATGTTATTTGTTGAAATAACAGCCAAATTAGTAACGCAAGGTATCGATTTTTCAAAATAATAATAATAATGAATAAAACAGAGACCCGTGGAAAAAAAAAATTTCAAATTCTGGTATGTGATAGCTGAATATATGGTGTATCGACCCTTTAACGTTGGACCACTATTTACGACACACCCTGTATATACTAGTGGGCGGACGAGCAAGCGGTCTCACGTGATGGTAAGTGTTACCGCCGCCCGTGGACACCTGCAACACCAGGGGGCATGCGGGCGCGCCGCCGACCTTGCATAATCCTATTCACAGCTCTCTTGAAGAACCCCATATCGTAGCTTAATGGAAAGACCTCTTGAAGCAGTTCGTTCCACAGCCTACGGGTTCGCGGTATAAAATGATTTTTGGATCGAACAGTGCGCGACACCTTCGTATTGAGGAAATGCGGATGGACCGCACTTCTGTGACGGGAGGTGCGGTTGTAGAAACCCGAGGTGGGAATTATATCAAACAATTCTTCAGAGCATAAAATAAGATCTTTGAATAACTACCGGAAACGCAGTCGGCCGAGGCACAGGGCCCTGGGGGTGCACCTGTAGAGAGACATGGTTGAGTGGACTTTTTTTTATCCAGTGCCTAAATTGGTCTTAGAGCAACTGAACACGCCAAAGGTGTACTTGAGAACGGGCATGATCCGGCCCTTATAGGCTCGGATCTTATTAGAGCCCGATTAATCTGGACAATAAAATATTTATTTAAAGATAACTGTAGGTTATAACCAATAAGTTGACATACATTACGATTGTATTTGGTGGTCAAGCCAGGTTTCATACAAAAGTGTCGATCATTCTTTAAGTTGATCTGGGTAATTGTTGCCTCATGTAGGTGTAACTAACTTTATAAGGCAAAGGTAATTTAATTAATAAAATGCAAAAAACTTCACGTAAGCTGCTCCTGTTGGTAAAATATGGCATATTTTTTTTTGTTTTATGTACGAAGGTGGCAGACGAGCATACAGACAGTCCACCTGATGGTAAGTGGATATTGTCGGCCAAAGACATCCACGATACATGCCAACGTCAGTCCAAAATGACAAACGTTGGCACGTCCCCGGATGCGCTGCCTTACTTTTGGAGCTATAGGTATGGATTTGGAGAAAGGGTTGGGAAAATGGGGAGGGATAGGATGGGAATGGGCTCTGGCAAATCTCACACTACCGAAACAAATTTATAATAGTTTATAACCGAAACAAAGTCCTTAAATAAGTATATTTAAATCGTAAAAGGCCACTAAGGGTAACAAAGCCGCTACCACAAACCTTGAGGAACTGGACAACCTCTAAAAGAATGGACTCGCCAACCCGCTTGACCAGCGTGGCGTTTTACGGCCTCACATCCCTCATGTACAAGACAATGTGTTTTAGGAGGCCCGTGTCCAACAGTTGATAATTAAAGGTCTGGTTACATTGCATAGCAATAATATATTCCTCTCCAGGTACTAAACGAGCGTCTCTCCCACTGCGTGGAGCTACTCCAGCTGCTCTCCTCGTGGGCGGCGGACAGGCACCACGTGAGGCTCGAGTGGATGGTGATCGCTCTCATCCTGGCGGAAGTCTGCTTCGAACTTCTGCACTTCTTCGAGAGATACCTCGGCGGGGAACGGCAAGTTGAACAGTAATTGTGTAGTGTAGGCTTCTGTTGTATAATGTAGCGTCAAATGAGTTGTGACGATGTGAAGGTGATAAGTCTCATTTTGCCTAGATTAGATTTATTTTTTTGTAAACATAGGTACAATAAACAAACATACAGTCAGTGTTTTACCAAATGGCATATAAATATTGGAATGGTAGTACGTTGAAGTCTGCTTTGGAGAAGTAACAGTAGTCAGTAGTATAGCATCATTTTTATATTATATTAAGTGTGCCGCTGTGAAGGTAACATGGTGGATGGTTGATAGCTCTTCATTTTGCTGTGCTTTGCTATGGAGAAGTGATTTACTTGTATAGTATAGCGTCAGACAAGTGTGCCGGCGTGAAGTTGTCAGCAGTCGATGATGATAACTCAGTTGAGTGTTACTTGTATATTAATACAGCTTCTGACAAGTCTGTCGGTGTGAAGTTTCGGTCGATGGTGATAGTTCCTGGTTGAAGTCTACTTTGCAGAAGTAACTTAGTTGTATTAGAGATTGTGTAGTACGTGTTAAATAACTGTGCCGGTGTGAAGTTAGCAGCAGTCGATCATAACTCGCAATTTGGCCGCTTCTGAGAAGTAACCCAGTTGTATAGTTTAAAGTGTTGCCAGGTCCAGTGTGTCAAATATCGGGACGGAAGGTTAAAATAATCGGGAATTTGGTTTTCAAATCGGGACAGCTACAAAAAAAAATCTGTTTTTGTGAATCATCATTTATTTTTATCGGTCGGTCAATTTTTTTTATAATGGTATGTTACCATTGGTTAGTACAACAAACGAAACAAATAAAACTTGAACAAACTAGATAAACTTCTTTAAAATATAACAAAATTCAAACGTAACCATTTTGACTAATTAAATCGAATCATAATCATCTTTATCTCGCCAACACAATACGCGCGAAGTTTGAAACTTAAATGATGACTGTTTAGTCCGAGTTTGGTGAGAAAATATGAAAATGTGAAAGCAAAAATATTTTTATGGAGTATTATTCGTTTTTCCTTTCAAAATTCTCGATCAAAATATAGACTAAGGAGGTTAGTGATAAATCGGGACATTCGGCGTCCCGATCAAGGGTGAGTCGGGACGTGTCACCAGACCCCTGAAAATCGGGACGTCCCGCGCAAATCGGGACACATGGCAACACTAATGGTATAGCACCCGTCAGATTACTGTGCCGATGTGAAATTAGCGGAATGGATGTTGATACTTTTCATTTTGCTGCTTTATATAACTCAGATAAAGCGTCGGTCAGACAAGTTATTAACACTCGCAGTGAGCGCGCCAATTAATGGTAGTTCGATGGTCGTTCTTATCTCGCCAATCCGAAAACTATATTAAAACGGGTTATTAAAATATCTGCTAAAATAGCGAAACTGTGAATTCAATTCAAGCGAGTTCGTTTAATTCGGGTTCCATTGTATGCATGCCAATTTATATTACACTAGCATCGCTTCGGTTTATAAGCTTTTTTTGTTTCAATTGTTTTTTTTTTTCAAAATTTCAAATTAAAATATAGCCTATATTAGACACGGATAGTATAGCTTCCTATTTGTGAAGGAATTTTTGAAATTTTTGAAACCCAACGTACCTACAAACAAACACACAACTTTACCTCTTTATTAAATTAGTATAGATATATCTTCTTATATTACGAGTCAATTATAATAGGTTTTATTATTTTCCGTTTTAATCTTGTCGTTGGTAAAGTTATGCAAAATTTATGTATAGGTATTTAGTGTATGTAGCATATTTATATATCTTTACATAAGTACAGACACATAACCGTGTATAAGTAACATGTCATTGAACTAACGCAAAAGTTGAAAATAGGCGGTTCAATGTCGAAACCAAAGCGCGCGCCACGAGCAGGAAGAACTTCGGTCAGTGACACGAGGTCAGCCGAGACTGGACGGAAAAGAGATTTCTATAAAATCGTTGAGCACCGAGCGTTATTGAAATTCAATATGAGGTGTCTAGTAAACTGGTCCTTGATCGATGATGTAAGCAGAATTTTAGTCATTTTTATACCCCCCACCCCCCTCCCTCCCCTTGTCAGCGAAAGTAAGCTAAGCTCTTAACATACTTACATTGGTATAATTTTTACAAAATTTGTTCAAGTTTCTTTATTGTTATTTATTTAATCAGAATCTACTAAATTTTGCAAAAAAATACGAAAATATAAATAAATATTGGTGACGTAATCACCATTCAGGGGGGGGGGGGCGTCCCCCATGTCATCAAAAATAAGCAAAGCAAACACCCCCCTTTGGTGCTTACGTAATACTTGAACGGCCCCAAATCTCTTTACCGCCCAGTCTTGATGGACCTCGTGTCAATGACCGAAGTTCTTCCTACTCGTGGCGCGCGCTTTAGAATTGAGTCTACTAGTTTTTTCCATAACTTATTGTAACTGTTATTGTACGTACAAAAAATACACTCATTGAACTGCCGTCAATAGGCGCCCGGTCATTATCGTGTACTGAGTAATGAGCGCTACGAACGTGTTAGATAGAACAACGAAACTTTACACGTTTGGCACTATTGATTTATTCCCTGAAAGTAATTATATTTTTCGCTAGAGCAGCTTTATACATTTCAGTGTTTGCGTCAGTTCCACGACACATTGTATAATTTATTATTTTAAAATTATGTATATAAATGTAACATTATGTGTAGTTACATTATTTGTTTAAATGATTATAAGATTATAATTAACTAGCGACCCGCCCCCGCTTCGCTTCGGTTTATAAGTTTTTTTTTCATAATTATTTTTTAAAAATTTCAAAATGAAATATAGCCTATATTAGACACGGATAATGTAGCTTCCTATTTGGGAAAGAATTTTTGAAATTCATTCAGTAGTTCCAGAGATTACCCCCCAACATACAAACACACAATTTTACCTCTTTATTATATTAGTATAGATTTAGATATGTGATATATTATGTGGCTGTTTCTTTTTGTATTTTGTATTTTATATGCAATAAAATAATGTATACGCTTATTAATTGTATTTATTATTCTGTATATTTTATGTACGTCGGCGGCAGACGAGCATACAGTCCACCTGATGGTAAGTGGATACTGTCGCCCATAGACATCCGTGATACATGGCAACATTAGTCCAAAATGACAAACGTTGGCACGGCCCCGGATGCGCTGGCCTACCTGTGGAGATAGAGGAGAAAGGGTTGGGAAAATGGGGAGGGATAGGATGTGGGAATGGGCTCTGGCACATTTCACTCACTACCGAAATACGTACACTGGGGAAATAAGATAAAGTGGGAAATGCAGTACATTTCAAGGTAGTCTTCTGTGAGAGAAAGGTAACGTGGCCAGTCGAGTGCGCCCAGTAGCTGTTGGTTTGCAGCGTGCACTCTCCCCCTCAAAAATTACACACTCAAGTGCACAAGTAATTTCTACAAATGGCGGACTTAATTCCATATGACATTCTCTACCAATCAACCACCAGATCAAACAGAAATGGAGACGCGTGTGCAATTTTAGTCTGAATATCTATACATATAATAAAACTGTAGAACCGGCGTGTCTGTACATTGAATATAAATATTTACCAAAAACTGTTTGGGGGCGATGAAGGAAGAGTATCAAAATATAAAAAAACGATTTTGAAAATTTCTCGTCTGTCCGAACACGCTAATCTCCAAAACTACGGAACGGATTTTCATTGGGTTTCCACAGGTTAATTGAGCTTAGCTTGGCGCTTCGAATAGGCTTTGTTTCATCGAAATCGGCTGACGGGAAGAAATTATATCCCAATTTAGAGTTTAAAAACCAAAATTCCACGCGTACGAAGTCGCGGGCGCAGCTAGTAATAATAATATAAACAAATAGAATTCATTAGGTAACTGCAACCGCTTTCAGTTTGATCTGGACTGGTAGAGAATGCCACAAGACATTAAGGCCAGAGCCCATTCCCATCCTATCCCTTCCTATGTCCCCAACCCTTTCTCCAAATCCATTCCTATATCTCCAAAGGTAGGCAGCGCATCCGGGGGCATGCCAAAGTTTGTCATTTTGAACTAATGTTGGCATGTATCGCGGATGTCTATGGGCGACAGTATCCACTTACCACCAGGTGGACTGTATGCTCGTTTGCCACCTTTCTATATAAAAAAAAGTCCGCCTTTTGTACATCTCAAATATTTGTGCAAGGAAGTTTAAATAAATAAATGAACATAGAGTAATTAGTACTAAAACACACAGGAGCACGCATCGGGCGGCGCGTCGCAGGGCGCCCCTAGAGCGACGCGCCCCTTTCGCCACTGATGTCGAAGAGGCATTCTTCCAAGATTTATCCATAGTCGACACTTAACACCGGACACAAATATTTCTCGGTCTTACAATTAGTCCCGAGTCGTGTTTTAAAAAACCTTACGTAGTCTAAATAGAGAGTAATTTCATGTCCTACATCCAGTGAACTTCAGGACTGCATTAAAAAGAAAAAAACTAAATTGCACTAAAACGATCAAAATTACACCTTTCATCGATCAAACAGCATAATTTCGCTCGACGATTTCACGGTTAAATTATAACATGAAACTACTAACAGCGCCGGCTCTAGCCCATGTAGCGCCCGGGTGCAATCAATACCTTGGCGCCCTCTTTGGAGGCGCCGCGAGCGGCGCTCGGCGCCCCCTAACGCCCTGCGCCCGTGTGCGCCGCACACCCCGCACCGTAGCTAAAGCCGGTACTGATTACTAAAGTACCTTCTTCCAATAGTATTACAACTTTATTTGGCATGAAAATAAGCTTTAAGATATACTTGAAAATAATTCTAAGTTTCATTTTACTACTTAAATAATAGCCTGTAATAGGTACAGCGGCGGACATTTACAGGTACAGTAAAACATACAGACATACAGCTAGTTTTAAAGTGTCAAAATTCAAAATGTACACAAATGTAAGTCGCTCTCTGTACCTACCTGTTCATTGTACAATACTTATCAATCTAAATTTTTGTAATTACTTAAGTAGATTGTAAGTATTTTTACATAATAAATTATTTTTTATTCTCTACAAAGTACTTTCATTTCTAAATTTCATTCTTTCATTTAAATCTAACTAAATGTGTGCTAAATGTTGTCGGCTGCCATTAGAATAGAATTACCCTATCCCTTCCCGTGGCTGTAGTAAAAGGCCACTAATCGCTACTAGTGGTGGGTAATCAAGACATCTCGGAGTGTTTTAACTCACTTAATCCTGCTCCGCTTGCCGATCCGACTCCTCTTAGTTACTCCTTAACTCTTTTGATTCACCTACTTAATCACCTTCCGAGAGCGTTTCATTCCCTTTCCCTAACGGTTGTTGCATAAGCAAAACAAAAAAAAGGTCATGCCATCATTGCATCTCGATTTTGAGCCACCGACAAGTGTCGATGCGAGATTACACTCACGATCATGATTGGCGCCGGAATCGGAATGAATAACAATTATGGACTTCTGCTCCGCTCGCGGATTCAACTCTTTTGATTCATTAACTCCGGAGTTATCCATCACTAGTCGCTACCACAAAGGCCTGAGGATCTACACTATTGCACAGCGCTTTTGAAGCCATATATCCTTCATGCACAAGATAATGTGCTTGAGAAGGCCCATGTCTTGCAGTGATACCAGGAGGTTTGGTTACGATTTACAATAAACGCCTGACACAATCGTAATGGCAAACAATGCAAATTCGGTGCGACATTGCTATAAGTTAACATATACTTTAGTTACCTTCCGAGAAAAACAATATCTAAATAACAATTTAAAAGACCTCTTGTTTCTTTCTATAAAACAAAACATGTCCGAAAGCATATATCACGTTGAATTCCACAGCTAACTTCATAAATGCGTCGTTTAATTAATTTAATTACAACGATTGTTTAAGATACGCAATTCACGTCTGAGGTACGCAGATGCCAAGCTTTTGATGCGCGATTGCGTAGATATAATCAGTTGAGTTACAATTTGAGTAGCTGCAGAAAAATTACCTACTTTGACTACTATAATATTAGGTAGTCGGATAAGTTCGCGCCCTTTTTATAGTTAAAATAATAAAGACTTTTTGTATTAGGTACATCAATATTTATTGCACGAAATATTGTGCAATTAATTCGACTATCATTGGCCATTTTTCTGGCAGTGCCATTATCCCGTCGCTATAAAATTTTTGGGGTTTCCGAGCGAAACACTGATTTAAATGGTTTATAGGGGATTCTCTAGAATGTAATTTTATTACATTTAGAAAATCTTGTAAAGAGCGGAATAAATGATAATCCGAAGGTGCTGTCTGAACTGTATGGAGGATGCATTAAAACTATCATTAGTCATTTTTGTTTAGCCATCGAAGACGAATGCGGTCGAGTATTGTCTTACACCTTTTATATCCATTAATTCTGGGTGATTTTCTTCAAGTGCTTGTTTCAATTTTACTAATTGCTGACAGTAGACATCAGAATTAATCGTTTGGCCATATGGCAGAAGCTCGTAATACACAATGCCTTTCCAGTCTTTTTTCGAACATTTATCAATCTCATCAGAAATGGATCAATTTTATTTCGTTTCAGCAACATCTGTCATATGAAAAGTCTAATCACCAAGTTTCTGTCATTTAAATCATGCGGTACCCAAACATGGTAGCATTCTTTACAAAATTCAATTTATGCAAGTGATTCAAAACTGTGGAGTGGTGAATGCTAAGCTCTTCTGCAATTCGATGACTGCTTATGTGGCGAACTGCTTCAATTTTTTACAATGATATCATCAACATTTTCCTTAATACGATGACCACAGCGAGGAACATCATTTAGGTACATCAAAACTAACAGACCTGAATCGACTGAACCATTTTTTTGCAGTAGTTTTAGATAAAACATCTCCGTAAACACCACAAATCACTTTTCGAGTACTAGAAGCATTCATACCTTTGTCGAAAAAATAATGAAAATCATATCTATATTTTATCCTTATTAACTTCCATTTTAAAATTGTTAAAAATATGTAAAGATAAAACTTTTAACTTGTAATTTCAAATTGTCGCCATTACAAAAAGTCAGCTGTCAAACGGTATGTCAATTTTCACCAAGTAATCGGTGTTGCCAGAAATATACCACGCTAAAGTCACTTTTAAAACGCCCGTGAACTTATTAGTATAATATAATACTTAAATATGTGTATTAAAGAAATTGCTTTTTGTGTATGAAAGGCCGTGGCCCTTCGACGGTGCGGCCCAGAGCTGTAGTCCACCCTAGCCCCTAGGTTAGTCCGCCACGACGTAGTACGTAACGTTTTGTTACATATTGTTTTCTTAATAATTTAAACAAGCATTAGATTATGGTTTTGAAAAAGTGGAAATTCATATTAGTTATTATTTGTAAGTTTAAACGTTGAAGCTATTGTAGTAACTGGTTTTTGAACGCAAACAAAAATCAGGGATTATCTAGTCTAGAGAGCTCAATATACTTCATCTGAACACACTCAGTTTCCGTTCGAAAATGCCAAACTATTTGGGTGAAAACTCACGAGATAGTTATTGTAATAACCGCGTGCATCCAAAATGATACCTTTGAATATTTTCGTATAAATACAGGCATTCAAGTAAAATATACCTTAGTACCAGGAATGTCTGATTTAATGTTTGTTTGTACAATTTTAATTAAATTTACATACGAGTATTTGTCACCGATTTTATTATTATTATCTCACAAATACTTTACATTTTCTCTTGCGAACATTAGTCTCTCTTTAGTTGTAATTTCAGACCATTTCTTTCTTATTCCGTTACATGCTACATCAAAAGGTTTCGTAGCGACTGCTATGGAAATACAAAAACAGTAAATACTTCTCAATTCTAAATGCAACCACTGGACCAGGCTGGACCTCGACATTGACATAGACTTATGCGTGGGGGATATAAGGATCGCTGACCTAGCGGGTTGGCGAGTGGACTCTTTTTGGTAGCACTTCACGCTCGTGCGAGGCGCTCGGGCAAGGCGCTCGGCGAGTGATGCCGAGGCGAGCGGGACCCCTCCATACGCTCAGCTAGCTCAGTTGCTGCCGAAACTTCGTAGATGGACGTTGATTTGCAAAAAATCGCTGCTGCAACAGCATTGTGTGCGGTTGCTCATTATAATTATGTACATACCTACTTATTGTACAAAAAAGATTCGTAAACCTTGGAAGAAAAAATTTTTTTTTATGGACGAAGGCGGCAGACGAGCATACAGTCCACCTGATGGTAAGTGGATACTGTCGCCCATAGACATCTGCGATACATGCCAACATTAGTCCAGAATAACAAACGTTGGCACGACCCCAGATGCGCTGCCTACCTTTGGAGATATAGGAATGGATTTGGAGAAAGTATTAGGAAAATGGGAAGGGATAGGATGGGAATGGGCTCTGGCACATCTCACTCACTACCGAAACAGCGTACGAACATTAGGGAAATGCAGTACATTTCAAGGTAGGTTCTGTGAGAGAGGGGAACGTGGCCAGTCGAGCGCGCCCAGCGGCTGTTGGATTGTAGCGTGCACTCCCCCCCTCAGATTTATTGGATTAGCGTTGCCGGCTTATTGAGTAAACTTAATTTTTAACAGATTTCGCTTAAATATCGTAGATTTTTACACCTGCATCATAGTTACCGCTCTGTTATGTAACATCTACACAAATATCAGTGAGATTTTTTTAAGGATTCGGTTCGACTGTCGTTGATTTCTTATTTTCTTTTTGGATATTTTTAAGCTGTTATCTGTTTTTTTCTCCTATAAATAAATAATGTCCTACTATATGCTACAGACCACCCAACCACTCGCGGGTGTCGTGGGTGTAAAAGGCGATTAAGGGATAACAAAGCGGCTAGTACAAGCCCTGAAGAAGAATATCATCTTATGGCTATAGTTATGGCATTGTTAAACTGAGGGTGTTGTGTTATATACAGAGAAACGTGACTATCAAAGGAGTTCTATGAATCTAAAAGCACGGCAAAAGCTTTTGTTTGAACAACAAGGCTCGTAATGCTTTCTACGCCGGAAACACGCCGCACGCCGTCCACAAAAACATATAGTTCGTGTCGTCGTTACAATATGCATCGTTATAATACTACCGTGTAAAGCGTATACACAGAGTAATAAGTAGGGTTTAAAATCGTATCAACAATTATTTTTCATTTACTATATTGCACTTAGTTGTCCGAAAAAGTCGAGCTTAATACTTGCAGGCATTCTCTACTAGCCCCCAACCTTTGAACAGTAACTTAAATAATGTTGGCCAGATTCGGCTTGGCAAGTTGCCATTCTGCCTCCACTTAACGTTGGCACGTACTGCATCCGCAACGTCTTTGACTTTGTTCAGGTGGTAAAAAAGTAAAATGCAAATTTAAATAATTTGAATTTAATTTGGTGATCTTAGTGCAGTATTCAAATTTTTATTGTCTTGCAATTTTCTTTGGAGGGACACTAAAGGGGCAGTATCGTAACCGTTACCAGTTCTCTTTTTCGTACACTGTTGGCTAGAGACTAACCAGAAAATAAAAAAAATGTCTTCTTTATATAAAATGTATTGTCAAATTTAAGTAGAGTTTTTGAGAAAACTATCCCGCGCCGAAGAGCTTAATACTAAAGCTTGGAATAAAATGGTTTTCAATACGTATTGATGTCTCTAATTTTAATCAAAACAGTCTCAAGCACAGGTATCACAGGTATCACAGGTATCAACAGGGGTGACGAGCAAATAAACCCTTCGCTCGTCCCAACCGCATCAAAGGTCGCGCCGACCGAATGTTCCACTTGATTTGATCGAGATTGTTTTTTATACACCGGTGAAGGGTTGAGTGTTATATACCATAGGGTGCTTAATTAAATGGGCTATTAAGTTCCTCGTTTAGTGGTAAATGGGTAATGTATTTACGGTACTTGTCCCACTGCCAACCAGAAGAGGTACTGATGAGCATTTGTAAAAAAGGATTTATTATACTTTTGACTATAATAATATGCTGTACTAAAATATGATAGTCTGTAAATCTTTTTAATTTTTTAATCTTTTTAATTTGGTTGGTAATCGTTGTACCTGGATAATTTGTAAATTTTTATGCCGGGGATGGTAAATTATTACGTGGATGATGTATGATTATACTGCTCTACCAACAGGCACCGTACTTAGAACAAATAAAATAATCTATTCTATAATCGAAACGTTGCTTATCGATTATTTCGATTACCTTTCGGGAAACAAACAATTCCAACGCTGACTGGAAGAGATTCTTTCTAGAAATATGTCTTGAACTTATGGTACCTAATGCTGTAAGTCTTATTGTAACAACTCATTTTAAGTACACACAATAAATATATTATATACTTGTAGATAGATATATAAACTCTTTATTGTACACCAATACATGTTGCAATAAAAAACAATTTAGGGAAGTAACACGAAAAGTACAACGGGCGGCCTTATCGCCAAAGTGATCTCTTCTAACGAGAACAATAACAGCTAAGGATTGTTTAAAGTCGCTCAGCGAGCTATGAAGAGAGCCATGCTCGAAATTTCATCGTGGGATAAGATCTGAAACGAGGAGATTCGCCAAAGAACGACTCACCAAATATCAATATCCAGCAGTAGAGAGACACAGACTGATGGTATGGCGTGGTGTTTGTTCCAGATCTTAATTCTCTTTCCATCTTTGTTTATATAATTGGTTTTTGAATCGACGACACAGACTTAATTTAAAAAAAATCTTGTAGGTATAAATACGTTATGTTATTATAGAACTGGGGAAGACAAATCAAAACCCCTAACAAAATCAAACTACCCTCTTTCTTAAGCTTCATAGTTGCTAAGATTAACGGCTTAAAATGGCTTGCGTATTAATGGCCCTTGACAAGTTTTAAGGACGTGGTCACAGCGAGCGCGGGAACGGAGAGCGGGATACTGTTACATGCTTTAAATATAACAATAATATTCCAACAGGAACAATTTTAACAATATGATTTTAGTTAGATAACTAAATTCTTTAAATTTTGTAATTTACAACTTACAATCCAGATAATAATTTGAAGTTTATGCTGTGTTTACTGTGAAAAAAATCGTTATAATGATGGTAAAGGGGCGTCCATTAATCACGTGATGTTTTTTAGCAACTTTTTAACCCCCCCCCCTCCCCCCGGTGATACGTAGTGATACTGGTGATAAAACATGTGATATCTCACTACATCCTTGAGATATTTCGTGATTTTTCCGAACCCCCCCCCCCCCCGCTTTCGAGCCTCACGTGATTAATGGACGATCCCTAACTACAGGCACACATATCGTCCAGAGTTGATATAATGTATCACTTAAAATAAAATAAAAATAAGCCGAATAGTTATCACGTTAGAGGTCCAAAACTTACGTATGTTTAAAAACTGTTTGACCAAACAAATTAATAAATGGTTGATGGTTTGGTTGGTACTGATCCTGTTAAATGGAATACAGAACGGGATTTTTTCGACTAGGTAGACTCTAAGCCATCTAGAAGGCATTTTCAGATATAAGCGATACTCCCTGCTGTCTGCGGTAGCGATATCCGCGTGAGTGCGCGATAATTTCTTCGATCACACATAGGCGATATTCGCTAACCGTTTCCGGTAGCAATAGCGGTCAGACACTGTGAGCGGTAAAACGCGTACCTAGGCGATATTCATTGCCTCTAACGAATCTGCGCGATTTGCGGTTCTCGTACAAAATACCCGGTGGAATATCACCTTGGAATAGTGACTTGGTGAGAAGAGCGGAATTAAACGAACACTTTTTCAATATAGGTGTTATCACAGCTCATTCTGCGGTGGATTAATAGAGGCTGCATAAACGTCATCTATCATATTCTTGCCGAGGGTAGGTATAGCACTCGAACTAGAGGAGATTCTCTATAGTCTTGAGAGAGGCCTATATCTAAATACTGCTAGCAGTGGAGAGACACAGACTGATGGTACGGTATGGTATGGAACTCACGGCAATCATTGCTGTTTCAACGAGTTTTTTCTCTTTTGTTGTTTGTCTCTCCGCTACCCGCTCATATTCTGACCATAACCTATCCAACCCCCGGGACACCCCTATATTTTGCGCGTGTCTATCTCTGCGGGGCGCATGCGTAAATATTCTGTCAGCCATATTCGGTCAGTCAGCTGTCAAGCTGTGGGTGGTCCCACCGTGTCTCTTCTAGGCGTTTATTCTAAAAAAATATTTATTTTGTTTAAATAATACACATCTATTATAGACAGTACAAAAAGTGATATTAAGTGCAATTTTGGTTTGTATTTGTGGGATGTTAAAAGCGCAATGCGGCAATGATTCACTTTTGCAAATTGCATTAGAAATTACGGAGAAATCTGTTTGTATGTGATTTTGTAGGAATTATTTCTGTGAAGTGGTTTTAGTATTGAGCAAGAAAGAAGGCAGCTGAGAAGAAACAGTTTTTGAGGTTAGTGCATAGTCTTTATAAGGCGGCCCCTAGATCTACAATAATATAGTGCAATAATGTCATTGGTTGAATCACGCCTTGCATTCAAACGAGTTTCAATGTGCATGTGGGATGTATGGCTTTAAAACGCTATGTTGGCCAAGCGGATTGGGTAGAGTCCACTCTTTTAGAGGTGGTTTAGTTCCTCAGGGTTGTGGTAGCGGCTTTGCTTTAGACGCCTTTTACAATACTCTCGGGAGGAGTTGAGTTAGCTGGTAAATCGGCCGACACCACACGGCCAATGCATCCGACTGCAGCGAAGCAAATAGCTGAGGGGTTCTAGATGGTTTGATGGTTGGGATCGTCGACTATATAAATATGTGCAGCACGTCGTAGAAGGTCAATTTACCATGTCATACCATCAGGTCTCTTCCTAAGCTCGCTACCACACACGATCTTCGGCTCTTCTCATCCAACCACCATCAGCGAACTTCTTCAAGTCGTAGGTGCATCTGGTCGGAGGGCGCCCAACACTGCGCTACCCGTGGCCTCCTTTCTAGGACTCGCCTACTCCATCGCTTCACGGTCCTACGCCAAGTGAAACCTTGTTAATTCAAACAAAATAAAAATATTATACGAGTACAATGCCTCAAGGGTTTTTGTTTAAAAGTCCGTGAGTTAT
This sequence comes from Sesia bembeciformis, assembly GCA_943735995.1. Lineage (NCBI taxonomy): Eukaryota > Metazoa > Arthropoda > Insecta > Lepidoptera > Sesiidae > Sesia > Sesia bembeciformis. Next base: position 825,611 of record OX031045.1, on the reverse strand, counting down.
GCACGTGTGAGGCTCCTTAGTGGGTTATTCACGGGTTTTTGTTCGTTTTCTACATAAGCCGTTGTTTAGTCTGGACCGCACGCCCTCACAGGTTAAGGGATTAGGGGCCCGCGGGTATTTAAAGACACATTTAAGTATAGTAACGAGGGTATGTAGCAATTTCTCGCACAATATGGTAAATTACTGTTTAAAAAAAAAATGTTTAATTTTTAATTGGAAAAATTAGTGTATAAGGTGTCACCACGTGCGTGGATGTAATGGAACTACCATTACTCAGATCCTTTACGCAGTAGCTTGGTCCTTTTCTAACTTGTGACTACTAAGCTCTATCGAGTCGTTCTCCTATATATTTAGATTTCCCAGAACGATTTCTAGACGATCAATCAATCAGTCTATATCGTCCCATTGCGGGGCACATAGCACCCTTAGTAAATCACTAGCCTGATTCAGGCCATAATTCACCATGTGGCCTCACTGAGAATTGGTGGATACACATACCCTAGATTTATTTTTGATTTTTTTTTTATGGAAAGAAGATGGCAAACGAGCATACAGTCCACCTGGTGGTAAGTGGATACTGTCGCCCATAGACATCCGCCATACATGCCAATATTAGTCCAAAATGACAAACTTTTGCACGCTCCCGGATGCGCTGCCTGCCTTTGTTGATGAAAAAATGGATTTGCAGAAAGGGTTGGGGACGTGGGAAGGGATAGGATGAGAATGGGCTCTGGCATATCTCACTCACTACCGAAACACGTACATACATTGTTGAATATGATAAAGTGGGAAGTGCAGTACATTTCAAGGTAGTATTCTGTGAAAATCGATGTTGAATTTAAAAAATCGTATTTACTAGCTTCTACCCGCGGCTTCGCTCGCGTGGACTAAGCAGCTGTAGAAGATTTTTAACACCTGTAAAAACACCGACACGATGGATTTGATGGATGTATATCCATCCAGTAATTTTTGAGTAATTCTATTAAAAGTATTGTTTTTATTTTCCTCTATAACTCAACTTTCTTGGGTCATATGAAGATGACACATATACCAGTTATCCTTCTGGATCCTTCTATGGTTACGTGCTACCTATACATTAGTGAAAACCCGATTAAAATCAATTCGGTAGTTACGTGATGCTCAAACAAACAGACATACGGACAAAAGATTTAAAAGCTTCTAATTTAGTTCCGTAGCTACTAAAGAGCCACCAATTTTTTTAAAATTAAGTACTTGTCAAACTCGAGCCTTTTGCTGTTTTAATATATGTACCTATGATTTCAGTCTATATTTCATTGCACACACAACAATTAGGTAATTATGCATTATTGAAAAGGTAAGTTGTACAAAAGGTTAAGGACCCTAACTTGTAAGTTGAAAGTTTCTTGGGTCTTTAAGTTGAAACTCAGTGGTACGGGCCGAGGATTTGTACTCACGAACGTGATTAGGCAATTAAGTCGTGAATAGGCACATCTCGGGAAACCCGCAATAGAAATTAATACTGTAGCATATGTATCCCCCAATCCACACTAAGCCCACGTGGTGGATTATGTCCCGAATTCTGGGAGGCCTGTGCCCTGCAGTAGGACGTTAAAGGCTGTTATCGTGGCATTGGTTTACGAACTGCCTCAAGAGGTCTTTCCATTAAGCTACGATATGGAGTTCGTCAAGAGAGCTGTGAATAGGATTTTGCAAGGTCGGCGGCGCGCCCGCATACCCCCTGGTGTTGCAGGTGTCCATGGGCGGCGGTAACACTTACCATCACGTGGGACCGCTTGCTCGTTCGCCCACTAATATATATAATAATAATACTTTTTGTTACCGTTTCACCGTCATTAGTCGCTACGGAACCCGATTCAATAAACTGGTTACGTGTTAGCCCTGCATCGAGGCAGGTAATTTAAGCAGAGTTCTATGAATTTTTAACCTTTATAGCCTTTTTAACCATTGTTCTCCTAAACAGGATCGATTGCACATCGATGACGCTCTAAGCGATTTTAAATGAAACTCCTTCGACGCGACGCGACTTTTACAGCTGTTCAAACGTAAAAGAAATGAATTATCAAGTTTTGTATACACTAGGATTAAGATCAGAAATACATATTGCCCTAAAATTCAAAGGACGTAAAACGAACGGTGTCAACGTAAAAAAAAATTGGAGCTAACTATATTGCGGAATGGGGATGGGGTTTCTATTTATTTATTTTTACACTTCTTTGCACAGTACCGTACAAAAGGCGAGCTTATTGCCTTAATAAGACATGCTCTACCAGCCAACCTTTGGATTGATCAGAGAAGTTCAATTAGGAGGTGCATTATTAATTATTACATATACGTACATAGATACAAAATTATACACATACATATATACTCGTACATAGGTATACATAATCCGTGAATACATTATATGTATAAATAAAATATCTACATAAGTTATATTAAGAGAAACAATTAAATAAAACCAATTTGCTGACAAAAGTAAAATTAAAAATGAAAGAAAAGATAAAGCAAAAGATTGATAAAAGATAAAGGTTGATATTTGAATCACCCTGATTTTTGTGTATTTTTATATAGGGGAAGGTAGCCTAAAGCGGGTACACCGCCTAAAGCGGGTATATCACTTCTAATCGTAAGCTATCGACATCACTGTGAATGTGTGAGTGCAGTGCTGTGCCTCGACGGCCGACCAATCAGCGTCAGTCGGCCCACTCGCCTGGCGTTGAAAGTTTTCAAGGTAAGACAAAAAACTATTTTATTTCATTTTCACTAAAATATTTAACTATTTTTAAGAAGTGAATAGTCAAAAACTGTGTATGCTAGATGTATACCATTATTGTATGATTATTTAGTAGTAAGTCACCCTACTTTTCCTCAAAAACAGTTGGCCACTTAGTTTTGATTTGTAGGTTATGTCTCTCGAAATTTAAAGAAACACGCGGATGGGCAAAGCAGGTAGGGGCAAAGCGGGTTTCCTTTTGTAAGTTAGCTCAATACTATCATATTTTTTATTTTTGCAGATGGTTAATAAATATAAAAGAAAGACTACCCAGGCGACATGGGATGAAAATACCATGAAACTCGCCATGGAAGAAGCTCAAAAGTCGTCCGTTAGAAGTGCTGCCAAAAAATACAATATAAACTTGTCGACCTTACAACGACATATCAAAAAAGGAACTTTCAAAAAGAAGTTGGGAAGATTTAGAACCGCTTTCACGAAAACACAAGAATCGGAACTGCTCCAGTATGTTTTTCATATGGATAATTTGTTTTATGGACTCACAAAATCTGAGTTTTTAGAATTAGTGTGTCAGTACGCCGATGCCAACAAGATTTCGCACCCATTCAGAAATGGAACTGCGGGCATAGACTGGTATATCGGTTTCAAAGCTCGACATCCTGACCTTACTTTGCGCCGTCCGGAACCTACGTCAATAGCACGCGCAAGAGGCTTCAACAAACCTCAAGTTGAACGTTTTTTCAACCTGTTGGAAGACCAGATCGACAAGCATAATATTGATGCTACTCGTCTGTATAATATAGACGAGACCGGCATTGAAACTACGAGTAGTAAACCGCCCAGGATTCTAAGTAAATCAGGAAAAAAACAAGTTGGGGTTATATCCAGTACTGAACGAGGAAAACTTACAACGGCGGTGTGCTGCTGTAATGCAGCAGGGGCATTTATACCACCTTTCATGATCTTTGGACGTAAAAGAATGGTTGGTAGACTATTAGACGGAGCTCCACCTGGCACAGCAGCCACATGTACAGATAATGGATGGATAAACGGCCCCACATTCCTTGAATGGTTGCGACACTTTGTTAATATAACTAGACCGACTCCAGAGAGAGAGATTTTGCTTGTAATGGACAACCACGAGAGCCACAAATACTTACAAGCCTTGGAGTATGCATCAAAAAATAATGTGATATTCGTGTCTCTGGCTCCGCATACAACTCATCGAATGCAGCCTCTTGATAAATGTGTCTATGGCCCTCTTAAAATCTATTTCGAGCAAGCAATTTCTGTGTTCCAAAGAAGCCACGTTGGACGCATTGTTTCTCAATATGAGGTGGCAAGATTATTTGGAGAGGCCTATTTAAAAGCGGCCAGTTCTCAAAATGCTGTGAATGGGTTTTCCTCCTCAGGCATTTGGCCCACAAATAGAAACATATTCGACGATTCCGATTTCCTCCCGTCAACGTTAACGGACAGACCAGAACAACAACCAATTGTTGCTGAAGCCAATCAGCCTGCGACTAATGATTTATCCGAAACTGTCGCTGTTGCTGGTCCCAGCGCAAAAGAGCCTGATCTAAATACCCGTGATTCCATTGATTCTGACCGTACAGTATCACCAACAATTCTAGACGAAATTATTATGAACCACCTTAGGCTCAAAACTCCATCACCGGCTATTTTAGTTGCAGGACAATCGGGAAAAAACTTGACCTCGAATTATGCTGTTAATAACGAAATTATTTGCAAACCTACTAGCCGTGAAACTCCTACACCGGCAATAGTAGAGACAGAACAGTTGACACAAAATTTTACTTCCATTGATGACGTTAATGCTAAAAACTATTCTGGAAACATCGCAGCAAGCTCAATCCCTTATGTCACACCTTTGGACATAAGACCGTCTCCTAAAATGCAGGCGAACAAAACTACACGTAAAAGAAGAATACAAAAAGCTGAGGTACTCACCAGTACACCCATTAAAGAAGAACAAAAAGCAAAGGAATTGAAGAGAAATGCTAAGGAACTTAAAAAAAATGTAGCTGTAAAAAGAAAATTTACCAAAGATAAAGATGCTGCTTCAAACAAAACTGTGAAGAAAAAGGAAAGAAATTCTAAAAAAGAAATAATCTATAGATGCCTGATCTGCAGTGAGCCATACAAAGATCCTCCTCAAGAGGATTGGATTAAATGTGACGACTGCCACATGTGGGCCCATGAGGCTTGCTCCTCATATTCAGGCATTGGCTCATACTACTGTGATATGTGTCAAGAATAATATTTTTTTGTTTATTTTATATAATTATGTTTGATAACAAATTAATAAGGCTGATTAAGGTTGAAAGCAATTTGAAAGAGTCTGATTATGTAATATTAGTAGGTGAAGTTTGTTTTGTTATTGAAGATTATAAAATGTTGATGTAAACGTAATTATAAAGTTTATTAGCGTAATAAAGTGATTGATCTCATTATAATTATATTAGACCCACTTTGCCCAAAACTAAGACCCGCTTTAGGCGCCTACGTCAGGTAAAGCGGGTCAAAAGAGAGTTATTAGTTTTTCTTATTTTTTCATAAAATTGTAAGATTTTTTTTGAGTTTATTTTTAGATTAATGGTCACTGATACACGCTAAATACATATATAAAAAATAAAATGAGTGTGTCTTAAATAGTCGTTTTTATCATACCACAAACGTTAACGTACCCGCTTTGGGCTACCTTCCCCTAGGTTGAACCACAAAGTGGCAATGTTAGAAAGATCATAATCGCACAATTGTAACATTTTATATTCTTCATTTATTAAAAGTAGCGTGACGTCACGGTAGCGGCTGCATGGATACACTTGTCACTGGTCTTCATAAACTCTACAATCATACATGTATCAATTTTAAGCAGATTAGCGGAGTTTGTTACGTACAAATGGAGCAGAAACATTCATTGTGACAATATTGTCGTAAATAACCAGAAATTCTAGCTCATTGGCACAAATAGAGGTTATGTTATTATTTGTTTAGCTCGATGACAGGTGACAGTGAAGTTTATTTTGATCTGTGGTGACATTACTTTTTTTTTATACATTAGTAGTTTTTGACTAGGCAAAAGTAGCAATCCATACTGCCGTAACTGTGGCGTCATCGCTTATATTCGCTATAATTTCCTAGTCCTTTGTCCGAAAAAAGATATAACTCGTACGAGATGTTGTACTTAGCCACATGACTGATTCTTTCGAATAAATAATGAATCATTTAAAAATGACACCGTCCCCCTTAGGTTATTGGGTCCCCCTCCATTATTGGAGGGGGAGAGTGCACGCTGCAATCCAACAGCTGCTGGGCGCACTCGACTGGCCTCGTTACCCTTCTCTCACAGAATACTACCTTGAAATGTATTGCATTTCCCACTTTATCATATTCCCCAATGTATGTACGTGTTTCGGTAGTGAGTGAGATATGCCAGAGCCCATTCCCATCCTATCCCTTCCTACGTCCTCAATCCTTTCTCCAAATTCCTTCTTTCATCAACAAAGGTAGGCAGCGCATCCGGGGGCGTGCCAAAGTTTGTCATTTTGAACTAATGTTGGCATGTATCGCGGATGTCTATGGGCGACAGTATCCACTTACCACCAGGTGGACTGTATGCTCGTTTGCCACCTTCTTTTTATATAAAAACAAAAGGTATATTTAATTTGATATAATAATGTTTGTTTGGAAAAATAAATAAAAAATCATTGGCGCCCAGCAGCACTAAAACGTAGAGGTAATAATAATAATAATACAAAAAACAATTTCTATTCCAACTGTATCATTTGCACATAATGTAAATAGTGTAATATAAATTACCTGTTATCATTACGAGTATTTTCTATAACTGTATTTAAATATGAAATCCGGTTTAAAGAGAGCGAAAGTAAAAAAAATATAGCACAGTTACTATACCAGACTGTCGCGTGAGACGCCAGCGCCCCCCGCGCGCCCCTCACCCCCCCCCCCCTCACCACCCCCCCCCCCCCCCGCCACCCCCCGTCTGGTCGCCGCCACCCCCCGTCTGGTCGCCGCCACCCCCCGTCTGGTCGCCGCCACCCCCCGTCTGGTCGCCGCCACCCCCCGTCTGGTCGCCGCCACCCCCCGTCTGGTCGCCGCCCTTCAGGGCACACATAACGCATAGAAATTAATTTTATTCAACTTCTGTTTTATAGCGTTGAAAGCAATTAGTGTGTAGGCGTAGGACTTACGGATCGATGACATAAAAATGTGAAGAATGAGAGATCTTTTGCGGTGACGAACCCTATATCCAACAGTGGAGGGGACTATAACGTTCCACTGCACGGCACAGGCCTGCTCTAGCAAATCACTGGGGGTTTCGGGCTATAATCCACCACGCGCATTGGCGCATATAAATTCTTCAGATGTTTGTTTTATTTCCGAAGGAGGGTTGGAGGTGTACGCTGCAATCCAACAGCCGCTGGGCGCACTCGACTGGCCACGTTACCCCTCTCTCACAGAAGACTATCTTGAAATGTACTGCATTTTCCACTATATCCCATTCCTCCAATGTACGTACGTTTTTCGGTAGGGAGTCAGATATTCTATAGTCCATTCCAATCCCATTCTGTCCTATTCCTCCTCATTTTCCCAACCCTTTCTCCAAATCAATTCCTACATCTCAAAAGGTAGGCAGCGCATCTGGGGGCGTGAGACAGTTATTCTGGACTGATGTTGGCATGTACCACGGGTGTCCATGGGCGACGTTATCCACTTACCACCAGGTGGAGTGTATGCTCGTCTGCCGCCTTCTTACTATAAAAGAAAGCTGGTTGGCGAGTCCTCTCTTTTAAGATAGTAATACGTCATACTTTAATTGAATGAATAATTTACGTTTTATTCGAAGCTGAAACGTACGTCTGTAACAGAAATAATGCAATTACTTCTCCATTCGACCATCAAGTAGTTGTTAGTAAGATTCTTAATGTATTCATATGCGTTTCCGCCGCGCCTAGTGCCCGCTTGTCTAGTGACGTAGCGATAACTCATTGATTCAAATCGATATGTCGATAAATTGCATTGATACGCTAAGACCTTGACTGTGGAGATGATAAGAATTTGTCGCAAAGTCATAGTCTGTCCTAAGGAAGTAATCAATTGCGAAAATTAAGTAATTTTCTGATTTTTCTTTTCATTGTTTTCACGACAGAGAAAAGCGGGACTGAAATAACGACGATAAGTCTGTTTTAAGTGGCTTGCTAACTGATTTATTTGAATGTCGCGCGTTTGTTTCAGATTTATTTAATTATGTATAATACTAGCGACCCGCCCTCACTTCGCTTCGGTTTATTAAATTTAAAAAAATCGGAATAAGATATTTTCCTGCGGTAAAATGGAGCCTATATTTTAAGTTAGACCTCTAGCAATACATCGGTGAAAACTGCATTCAATTCTATGCAGTAGTTTTTGCGTGATGCGTGTACAAACATACAGACAGACAAAATTTCTAAAAACTGTTGTTTTGGCTTCTGTTGCTCTAATAAAGACCCCCCATATTAGTTTTTTTTTCAATATCTATAATGTACAGACATTTATAATGTTACAATTTTATTATATGTATAGATGTATCGATAACTGTCTGATATCGGTATCAAAACTAGTGGCGCCTGCGACTTCGTTCGCGTGAACTTGTATTCGCTGGGCTATGGCAGTGTTGGGGAGATTTTGACATAAAATGTTGGTAGAGCGATCAAAAAAATGTTGGTCTGTAGACTTGCGAGTTGCGACTAAATTTTCACGTCTTTTCAAGCAGTACAGACAGACCCCGGAGATTTGAAATATCGATTTCAACTGAAGTACAGATAGATGTCATGACCGGTGACCCTTGAAAGGCCACTAGGGCCACAACAATGTAGCCATTCCGAAAAAAAATATATAGATGTTGCGATTTGTACTTCGGTTGCTACCCATTCCACAGCAATTTTGACCCGTCATTACACTATACTATCTCGTGATTTGCTGATTTGCTAGGGACGACCTGTGCCCTGCAGTGGGATGTTAAAAAGGGCTGAAAAAATAATTGATAAAGTTAAGGTCAAGGTTATTTGACCTTAATTTAAGACCTTAACGTCTATTAAGGTCAAGTTATATTTTAGACGAACTGTATTATCGACATCACGACATTTCCATCTACAGACACGTGGCATCACTAGAGGAAGCAGTTAATTCATGTGATCGGGTCCTCAATGGGTCAGTTATTGAACTGTGCACTCGAGTGCAGTACTTTGTTGTAGTGAGGGGGGGGGGGGTGAAGGGGAAATGTGTTATTATGTTTTTATTTCTATTGGAAGTTATTGGCATAAATTGAGTACGCTTTGTTTATAAAGGAGCACTTTTAACTACTTCATTCAATTATGTTGATTTGAAAAATATTCAATGAATCAAAGTATCAAGTAAGATATGCCAGAGCCCATTCTCATCCTATCCAATCCATCCCCATTTTCCCACCCCTTTCTCCAAATCCATTCCTACATATCCAAAGGTAAGCAGCGCAGCATGGGGCGTGTCAACGTGAGTCATTCTGGACTGAAGTCGGCGTGTAGCTACCGCGGATGTCCATGGGCCACTTACCATCAGGTGGACTGTATGGCCGTCTGTCGCCTTCTTCTAATAAAAAAAGGCACTGCAGTTCAGTGTCTGAACATCCACACCATCAGTCTCTACTCATTAAAGTCATTCATATTAATTATGTGATCAACAGCACGTAGTCACTGACTTGTTTGCGATACTGATATCACAATCTAGAATTACAAACACTATTACTTATTGTTGTCGATATCGATTATCTATGCTCTTATCTAGAGTTGTAAATTACGAGGAAGTGATCGGTAAACAGGGAGCGTGAGAATTAATGAGGTGTTGTATCCTTTCTGCAAAAAAATCTGATTCAATAGACGAGTGCACATACTGACAAATCGTAGTGTGGAACCGTAACCGGGCTTTTTGTCGCCCACTGCTGAACACAGAACTTTTTATGCACATTATTTTGTGCATGGAGGATGTTTGCCCTTAAAATGCCATGCAGGCCAAAGCGGGTTGGCGACTCAATTCTTGGTGGTGGTGGAATTCTTATAGTTGTGGCGTTTCTATCCTCTAGTCGCCATTTAAGACAATCACGGGAAGAGATGGGGTGATGCCTAAAGCCTGGAATTGGTTACCACGTACCGAGAAGTGCAGTGAAGGAGGCCTTTTGGCCAGGATTGAGGACTTATAGAAAGTTGACGGTAGTGGCTGGATAAGAATTAAAATAGAGTGGATAAATAGACATAATATGTCTGCAGTAGAACCAACAGTCGATGGGGTTGACGAATCTTTGAATGGAGAACACGCACCTATCGGGAGACGCAGTGTGGGAACACCGAGGGACACTTGGATAGCGGTGTATCCTATCTATATTCGATTCACATTCGTGTGATCGTGAATTCAAATCGTCAGGCCCGTACTTACCGAGAATCTAAGTAGAGATTTTTTTAAATTGACACTACCTTGAGGGAAAACATCTTGAGGAAAACCCGCATGCTCCAGAAATAAAAAATAAAAAAAATCTGTAGTATTGTGAACATCCACCAATCCACGCCGGGCCCGCGTATCGTGTACCGCGTACGGTTTGATTACGGCTTGAATCCCAAGTGATTTACTAGGGGAGGCTTGTGACCCGTAGTGGCGACCTCAAATATATTGAAGGATACAAGCACATGAACAATATTTACTGTATGTATATTTATAGTAAATCCGTTTAATAGTTCCAAAATTATGATGGTTGAAACCGCTATACTATTGGTGATTTTTCAAAAAAAGAACACCAAATACTGAAAAATCAATATTCGGAGTTTAACCCGAAACCAGAAACCATGGATTCTGTTCACGATACTGAGTTCATTGTCATTAAAATGATGAATCATATTTGCGGAAGAATATTTTTTTTTAATTTCTGCTACAATCTTCATCTGTAGGGAGAGAGTGCATGCTGCACTCCCACAGCCGCTGGGCGCACTCGACTGGTTACCTTACCCCTCTCTAACAGCCTACCTTGAAATGTACTGCATTTCCCATTTTATCGTATTTCCCCCATGTACGTACGTGTTTCGGTAGTGAATGAGATATGCCAGAGCCCATTCCCATCCCGTCCTATCCCTCCCTATTTTCCCACTCCATTCCTTAATCTGCAAAGGTAGGCAGCGCATCCGGGGTCGTGCCAACGTTTGTCATTCTGGACTGATATTGGCATATATCGCAGATGTCTATGGACGACAGTATCCACTTACCATCATGTGGACTGTATGCTCGTCTGCTGCCTTTTTCTATATAAAAAAAAACATATTTGCTATAAGGCAAGAAACACGATTGTGCCCAACTCCTATAACACGAATACAATGTATTAAGAAACTAAAATACATACAAGTAAGTTTGGACATTTACTGCATACACTAAAGCGTTTGTTTGTTTTATTTTATGAATTACTCCATTTTGACAATTCAGTAGATATATGACCCTATGTAGTCGAGACCCGATTCCAAAATAAACCGACGGTTTGGTCCTTTGCATGCCACAGTCGGATGAAAATACCAAACATTTCAAATTAACTCAAAAACCATGGTTTCAGGCTTCAAGAATGGTTTAGTTACACCTATATACAGCTGTTGGATAAGGCTTTACCATATTTTAAAACTTTTTCTGTTTAAAACGTATGAAAAATGAAACTAAATCTGTCTTTGAACTAACGTGTGTCATCGTTACTCTGTTTGATATCAGTCAATAACAAATAGAGACAAGTACAGGTTATCGCGATGTACCTACCTATATATAGGTACACGCACATCATTGATAGCGTAGATTAATTAAAATACTAATTATCCCGATAATTAACCTGAATCATCTTGTATAAACATTATTATGAGTTAGATAAAGCGTATCAATTCGCCCATAAATGTTTATAATTACGAATATTTGCAATCCCGCTTTATTATTAAAATAATTTAATTACATTATGCATAACACCAGTCGAGTTTATATTTTATTAATATTAATAACAAGCGCGGCAACAACAATCCAAATATGCAAATAAAAACAATTAATATTCAAAGAAATGCAATATCTGGGATCATAAATCTGTACGTTTGTTTGTTCGCCGTCGCTGTGGCCGGTGTAATTGTAATTAAATCAATTTAATTATTGTATTTGTATTAACGTTGTTTAGTATAAAGTTATTTTGTTTGTTTGTACGAATGTATATTAGGTAGGTGCGATTAAATGTTAAACCGTTTTGATGGAAAAGCTGTAAATTAATCTGCATCGATTATCTAAAGCTTTGTCTGATTTGATTTGATCTGATGAACTAGAAAGTTACAAAAAACATTGTTTTTAAAAAAAGTGTGAAATATATTTTCTTTAACAATTTCTATTTTATAAAAAAATGTTCTAATAATATTTTAGACATCTTGTATTGTGTGCTAAATTTTATTTTAGCTTCATATATTTAAACTGTTTTGTATGTTTCTTCTTTGGTTTCTTAATATAGGGCAGTCGACGTCTTAAATCATCGTGTTGATTTTTCGTTTTCACCTTACACTTACATTCTGTTCTCAATAAGCCAAATTTTTAGTCAAGTTCATTTAAATGGAACGTTAGGTCTTTTTGTAGGCAAATTTCTTGTTTTTTTTTTTTATTAAAAAAGAAATACAAAAACAAAAAAGATGGGTGTGAGGTCATAGGATTTGGGTGTAGGATGTATCTTCAGAAGGAGCGATAAATAACTTCTATAGTCCTTCGTATAGAGTTTATTAAATGTTTCTCAGGAAAGAAAGACAATTACATCTCAGGCGTGCGGGAGGCGACTGGCGAGTCGCACTGTGCGTCGTTCTGCGTGCACTGTGTCAACACCGTGTCCCTACAATCGTTACCCATCAGACGAAACCTTGGGAGAGTGCTAGTGCAAAACGCACATAAAGTATTCACCGTTTGTTGTCTTACACAACTGCGTGGCCAGTCTAATAGTAACTACACTATTGCGAAACAGAACGGTTATTTGGAGCATGTCTCTGGACACTTAAATAAGGAGTGGAAAGGACTAAATTGCTATAATGGTTCCTTAGCTGTCTGGTGTCGGCTTTTGAATAGCACAACTCAATTTCTTTCTGTGGGTGTCGTGTAGCGGCGACTAAGGTATAACAAAGCCGCTAGCTACCACAAGTCGTGAGGAACTTCACCACCTCTCTTCATAACAGCATTTTCCGTAAAAATAAATAAAACCACATAAGTTAGTTCATACACATGGCGGCACTTCAAGTTCATTAGACATTAAATAGATTAGAATTACAAAGTTAAAATTAAAGTCGCCGACTGGCGAGTGAGATTAGTTCTATTTTAACGCGCCAAGTTCATTACCGCCAGTCTTATTATTGTTAGTGAGGGGATGTGTTGATTAAAACCTATCGATAGTTTCACCGGTTATATCGATAGTTATTTTTTATGAATATTGCAAACATTTATTTTTTAGAACGCGGTGCAAAATAAATCTCAAATTACATTTAGAATTGATAAAAATATTGTACGGGAATTTATCATGTGACTATTTTAAAACTGTAGCAGTATTATGTAACCTATTAAAACGCATACACTTTAAAAGTAGGAATTAATTTTATTTTGTGTTTTAAGAGTAAATTTTTTAACACTAGATTCAAGTACTGCATGTGTTAATTAGCGTTCATTTATTAGGCTTTTTATTATCACTCAATCAAACATAAATTAAAACTACAACTATTTACTTACAGCCATACACAGATAATTAAACATTTAAATAAAAATGTTAATTCCCTAAATCAACGCACATTACCGGTAGCGGAAGTCAGTATGCAGGAAGAAAATGGCTGACATATAGTTTAATCAAGACATACTTAACTATGCGCGTGGTAGAAATATGAATTAAAAACTATTTGTTTGTCAATTGATTCGGTTATCAAATAAATTGTGTATTATTTTATTTAATATAATAAAATGTTTCTTTTCCTTTAAATGTTTGGCTAAATGACTCATCACAACGTGGAAAATTGTCTTTTGTTTGCAAACAAAACGCAAACAGCGCCATCAACTGCATGCATATATGTCGCTGTCATTACAAGTATTCATCTCATCGAGTGACACTTCTCGTGTCAGCGGCAGGTTGTTGAAAGTAGGCCTGCATTCAACATTGACGTTGAATAATTCAATAGGATTTACATATAATTAAGGTTTAATTTAACTACAAATTGGTTGGCTTACCCGAGTTATTACGCAGATTATGATCTTGGGTGCTTGTAAAATGGAATGAATCTTAACACAATGATTGCAAGTAAAATTATTTACAAGCGGCATGTTCCTCGTTTCACGTGTCGTTTCTTTTAGTCTACATCGAATTAAAAAAGTTACAGTGAAATAAGTAAGATGCTGGACCATCTCATGAACTAGTTGGTTGCAACCAGTCCTTTCAGTATCCACTGCTAGATATGGGCGTACGACATCCACGAGAAGAGATGGAGTGTTGCTATTCCATAGGCAACCGACACCACACTCCACTACTTGGTTATTTAAATTATATTATGAAAATTATATAGTATAATATTAAGTATTTAGTATGTGATTTGTTTCGATATTAATAGTTAGTTTGCGATGACAGAATGTGAAAGAGGCGATCCTGTATCCCCATAGCCACAGCATACTTACGATCGATTGAGTTATGCTACTGTCATAAAAGAGTGTCGTGGAATGTACTGACATACACTGAGAGAGAAAGAGAGAGAGAGAGAGAGATAGTATATAGGATTACATCATGTAATCCTCATCGCTAAACCCTCAAAGGTAGGTATTTACGAACATGTGAACTTTTGTTATTTTAGATGTGATTGTAGAATTGCTTAGGGTTTAATTGCTCTACATTGAAGCTTTATAATTATTTGTTGGTGATTGTCATTTATATTGTCTTCTTACCATCAGCTGGATGTGAATCAATATCGAACTTTAAAATAATATTTGATCTCATTTAAAGATAACCGTTACCGTATTACACATTGTAACAATGGTATATTAAAACCTGTGTTCCCTCGCAGGGCGTGGCTGACATTCTCGTGGCGCGCCACGAATGCGATGTCACAAGTTGCGTGGGACGCGCGGTCAAGTGTATTTGCGAAATGGCATAATTGAAAATAGACATCGAATGCGAATCTTGAGTGACGATTGCGTTGATGTCTGACGTAGAAAATTATGGAATTATGATCATTATCGTAACATGCACCTGGTATATTTTTCACATTTTATCAAGGTTAATTAAAAAGATCGATCCCCCACTATTTAATCTAGAGCAGCGGCACATTTGTCAACATTACATTGATCATTCAATCCCACAAGCGTGTTCGCCTACACTCAGATAACAGTATCTCATTGTTTGTATATTTCGATCGATTTAATCTACAAAAATCGTAACTGTCTGACAGTTTGTTCGGACTCATTACAGTTAATTTTGTCTAGATTTAGAAAAACCATTGTCGTTTAGTTTGGAAGTAGCAATAAGGCGGTGGCAATTTTTACAATTATTCAGAAATGTTGGGGCACAGTTGAGTTCGTAGTGTGCACTATGGTCCGGTTAGTATACGAAGAGCTCTGACAGCTGACATAAATCTCAACATAAATAATAAGATGTTGTTAAAATCATTTTACAACTCGATGGTACCTTTAGATTTTTTTGTTCTATTTTATTTTGTTATGCTATGACAGAAAGAAACGGCATTTACATAGAATGAGTTAAATACAGAACTGTCAGCGCTCTTTCTATAATAACCGGACCCTAATATCCTAATATATTCTTTGTCAAAATTGATTTGGTATTCATGAAGAAGATTTTGTAATATTTTTTATTAATAGAAATAACAAGATTTTTTTAGATATAGATTTAGATTTAGATTTTAGATTTGTTCCAGATGAAACCGGGTACGAGCAGTAGTTAGCCACAGACGTATTAATATACGTAATCTGTATCAATTGACCATGTACTCTATTTTTTGTCACCTACAAGTGCCTAGTTGCGAGATGTTAATTTCGTCACATACATTTGACGATCAATCATTTTATGAAGGGCTGTCAACGGTATTAATTCGATTGCCCGTTTGTGAACGGTCCAAGAAAATGTATGCGTACTTTCAATTTTAATACAATTTACGTACAGTCATACTATTTAATTCTTGAGCTACTGTCGTTTATTCTTAATTTGGCAGTATTATACGAAATTCGACAACATAATACGTAATACAATGATATAACGTCACAGTCGTAGATATCAAACATGACAGTATTATAATATGGCAAAATTACGAATACAGGATAGTGGCTCAACAATTATTATTTCTTGCGACTGTACTTCCAAAAAATAGGCTTGTTTTATGAAATATTGTATTATGCAAGCTAATCTTTGATTTTGAAATAAATAATAATTTATTGCTAGTTTAAAAGAGGAATAAGAAAATGTTTGTGTACTCAGCTTATTGCAACCTTTTGAGCCGGTTACTTTTAATCCAAGTTACAACACCAACTACTCTTCTTTGTTACTAAAACATCTCTATAAGAAATTTAAATATTAATCTATCTATTTATAAATTGCACTCTATTGCATAATATCGTATAAAAGGCGTGTTGTAATGCCTCAAGTCATTCTCTACCGGTCAACCTTTGGATTGATCAGAGGATCAATTGGGAGGTGCGTGAAAGACTCAAATGAGATAGATATACGGTAATATATATGACTAGTTTATAAGTTTTTTTTTATTTTAATTTCAAAATAGAATATAGCCTATATTAGACACGGATAATGTAGCTTCCTATTTGTGAAAGAATTTTCGAAATCGGTTCAGTAGTTCCAGAGATTACCCCCAACATACCTACAAACAAACACATAATTTTACCTCTTTATTATATTAGTATAGAAGTATAGATATATATTCATATAAATACATACAAACATGTACATACATATATTAAGTAAGAATAAGTACAATTAATACAAAGTATACATAAGGTAATAAATTCTTTATTCAAATGAAATATCCACATAAATTACATACTTAAGGTTGTAAAACTAGAAACTAAAAAAAATATAAGTTTACAAATTACATAGTTTTCCTATAGTAAGAATACATTCGAGCATGCAACCTTAACATTCGGTGTTAGTCAATAACTTCCCACCGAAGTGCACATGTCTCGTTTTTTAATCCCTAAGAGATTTTATACTATAATAAACTACCAATGGACATTAATCGAATTAACGGACACTATATATGCCTAATTACTATATTATAATTAACTTTTAATCATCTTTTTTTAATTAATAGAACATTTTAATTTTTAAAATGTAATTAACTTTAAATATCGATAGTTTTATAATCGATAAGCTGTATATTCGCACATCCCTATCACTCTGTTTACACAAGGGATGCGGGCGCGTCGTCGCGCACTGCACATCAGTCTTTATTGAATGAATCACCAGTATGCGTCGAGCTTTATTGCCTCTACAAATGTTCAGTGATAAATATAGGGGCTGTGTAATTTTAGATCTCGTTGATGTTTGTACATAGTCATAGATAGACATACAGTATATTTTATATATAATACATATAAGGTCCCACTAAAATAGTGTGAAATATTTTAATATGTCAACCAGTACACTAATCTACTATTAAAAATTAACACGTATTTCATGATTTTTTTTATTACATTGCAATGAATTGAAACTGGAGATCTACTCTGATTTTGCGCTTCTGAAATTTCGCTCCCGACTGAAGCTTGAACGAACCTACCTTTCTTCTTTCGGAGTTCTATATATCGTGTATCTCCGATTATTGAAAAGGTCAGATATCGTGAAATTTGACGTTTGATTCCTAAGTATCTCTTGTCAAAATCTATATTTCGATCGTTGTCTCGTGAGATCGGAGTAGTTTCAAATGTCTATTGAAATTCGTTCGGGCCTATGTATCGTAGTGAACGTTTTCATGGTAGAAAACTAACGAAATATCGGCCGAAACTTTGCTTTTCGAGTTTTCCTAGTAGACCACCAGACAATGACGGTTGCAGCCAAAGACTTTCGGGGGGTCATATTAACAGTAAAGTAAGTTGAGCAAATTAGAATTTATTGCACAAAATATTACGAGAAGTTAAATATAATATTATTAATGGAAAACCGAAATCACGAAACAAATGGAAGTCTTCTATTGTTATTGGCAAATCGGGTGATAATATTTGAGACGTGTGGGGTTATCTCTGGATGAATATTTAGAAGAGACGGATTTTAGGGGGGATTATATTCTAGATAAATAAATAAATTATAATTAAATTATATTCTTATATTATATTAATTATATAATTATAATTCTAGATAAATTATATTCTAAATATTCTAGGACGGATTTAGAATATTTAGAGACGGATGATCCCCCCCCCCCCCTGGACCACCACTGCCACCAGAGCCGTTGTAAATAGCAGAATATGAAACTTATCATTTAGTACACAATTTTGCTACGATTCAGCTTGCGTTGTCAATTTTATATGTTAGTAGAAAAAGCCTTCAGGTATCAAGAATTTCCTAAGCTATCACTTGTTTACGTTGAAAGATAGACATAAGGCCACTTTCCTGCATTAACTTGAAAAAACAAAGCCAAATCCACCATATAAGGCTGCAAATGACCACACGCAATCGCCTAGTTTTTGTTAGTTTAAATTTTTATAGCTCCCCTTTAAACGTACAGTTTACCCTATCTCCTTTTTTGTTGAGTCGTTAAATTGTAGTTAAACTCGTATTTGGTGCCGTAAAGGAAAATAAGTTTATGTGAACTAAGGTCTACTACACATGAAATTCCATAGCTTTCAACACGAGCACGGATTTGAAATCCGAGACTAGAGCCTGAAATCGGTACCAAAATACCGTTATTTTTCAGTAATTTCCATTTAGGTTTAATTGAACTACTTGCCGGTTTAATTTGAAAATCTGTTAGACGCGAAACCTAATTAAACTTTTCGAATCTCGTTTAAGAATCGTATTTCTTTGATATTTATTTTTTTTTTTTAATTATAGGTACCTGACTTTTGGTATTTGTTACGTTAGAAACCCGTATTTTATATTTACAAGTATTGAGATGTATTAGCGGTATACGTGAGTCTAATAGGTCGGTATAAGTAAGTCTCCTATGTACCGTGGGTAGAAGTTTTAGGCACTGGGAGTAGACCTAGTAGACCTCTAGCCTAAAGTAGGCTCAGTTGACTGAGCTTTCGCATGGCTACTGTCTGCGAATTTTGCGAGTGATCTTTTGATCTTAGAAGGGGCTGTACTCTATAATTATTACACAAATGAGATACTCTTATTTTTTTTTATATAATAGTGGGCGGACGAGCAAGCGGTCCCACGTGATGGTAAGTGTTATCGCCGCCCATGGACACCTGCAACACCACGGGGTAAGCGGGCGCGCCGCCGACCTTGCAAAATCCCATTCACAGCTCTCTTGAAGAACCCCATATCGTATTATTAATTATTATTATTTGTGTAAATTATTAAGATTTGTAGGCGCTAAAGGCCTGAAAAAATGAATTTATTACCTATAATTGTGAGAAGTATTATGTAAGAGTTAACTTTCAAATTTCGCTTTTGCTGACTAACAATTCCTTTTTGATTAGTCGCGTAAAAAAAAAACGACATTTCCTGTGGCTAAGCACCTAAATGAGCAACACGTATCGTTGCGCCATATCTATCGATAAATACTCGAATCGCGTGAACTAATCTTTCGTGTGTAGGAGCTCTAAAGTAAAACGGTAGTGGTACAGCTTGCTTTGTGGAAAGGAAGCTGTAAAAGTTGCAGTAGCATAGTAAAAGTCTGGCGCAGTGATATGATGCACAATGTCGGTTGATCTTTCAATACCTTTAGGTTCAATGGATCAGAATGACCGGAGTATCAAAGTGTCCAATTATTTATACATAATGATGAATATTCAAAGGTCCAGAATATCAAAGCGTCTATGTATCGAAATGTCCTAAATATCGATAAAATGATCCTTTAATGTAACCGTAATTTACCGAAACCGTAAATGTTCAGATGTTAAATGTAAATGTTAAATCTGAATTACGACATGAAATAAGACAGACGAAACACGACAATATTGTAATATTGTAATCGCTATTCGCTTTGGAGGGTCAAAAGAAAATTCCTCTGTATATCTTTACGAGTATTTTAATGGTTAATAACTTTTGTACTTCTGTTGCTATATTTTTTATGTATGTTGCGAGGAAATGTGGAAATCCATCAGCGGATGGTAAAACATACTATAAACTGTCCCAAACCGGAGATTTGGTTAAAAGACTCCGCCTTGTGTGTCCTCTTTTTGGACGCGCCCTCCGATGCAGATGCGGGCGTTAGGGTTGGCACACACCTGTCATAGAAGTTTTTATTATTATTTATTCTTTACTTAAAATTACCCTCAATTGTTCCCTTTTTTTTATAATGGCCCTGTTGGACCATGACGCGCTTGAAATGTTAAAACTAGAATCGTATTTTTATTTGAATATACATATTATTATTTGCAATTAGTTATTGTTGAAACTTTTAATGCACGGTGTGCTAAAATATATCAGATCTCCTGTACGTAGAAAGTGCATCTTCTTGAGAAATATGCGTCTTAGTTTAGTTCAAGCTGTTACCAATTTTGTTATGCAACTGTTAGAGAAACTTGAAGAAATTCGCCGGTGTTTGTTGGATGAGAAGAGCCTTGGGGGAGGCGTATATCCAGCAGTGGAGAGACTTAGGCCGATATTATGGTCTCTAACGGTTGATGATATTAATGGTGTCGGCCGGCTTCAGAATAGAATCACCCCATCCCATCCAGTGTGTGTCATACAATGCAACTAAGAGTAACAGAGATGCTACCACAAACCCCGACGAAGTACAGCACCTCTAAAAGAGTGAGTGAACCAACCCGCTTGGTCAGCGTGGAGTTTTAAGGTCATAATATATCGCACCAGGTAGCATGTATGCTGAGTATTGAACAAAATTGCGAACAAATTATTACTTTGGAAACAAAAATTGCCTTTGATTTTTTGATTTTTAATGATTTTTTAATCTGATTTTTAACAAACTGAGATTTTTTAATCTGAAAGTGCCAACCCTGCGCTGGCGTCACGTTACGCAACAAGCTGCCGGTGCAGATGGTGCGTTATTTTAGTGCAGCGTTAGATGCGCCCGCGGGGTACATGCGTGTTTACTGCACACACGTTATTCTGTAATGCATAATGGTATTAAAATGTTTGTATGTCTTTGAACGAGTTCGAAGGGAGAGACGTAAACAAACGCTCGGCAAAGGTCGATGTAAAATTAATATTTTTTTTTATCTTATTTCGCTAATAAAAATATTTTTATTTTTGTATGAAAAAAAAGTTAGACTAAAGATATATTTTATACTAGCTGAGCCGACAGACGTTGTCCTGTCCAAATTTCAACAATACAATAATTTCAATAAGTTCATACAAAAATCCCATAGAAAAAAAGCACTTTCAGTTTTTCCCGAATTTTCCAATTTTCCGGGCAACTTTTCCAATTTTTTAAATTCCCCTATTCCCTAAAAACCTTATTCGGACTATTACGAACATTTTTCAAAAAAAAAAAATAACCAAATCGGTGCAGCCGTTCTCAAGTGATGCGCTTACAAAAGTACAAAATTTATGTAACTTTTATTTATATAGATTTCACTTTGTATACGAATAACTTGTCCAATTTATACCTTACGTTAATTGTAACAATATTTTGGGACATTTTGGCGGGAACTCGAGGAGTGAAGTTGAGTTTATGTTGGATCATTGTAAAAATTGTGTATTGGGCGCGTTTTGTAGTTTAATGATGATAGTATAATAAACTTCGTGCGTAATGTTTCCGATAATCAAATAAAAGCGTGGGACTGCCTGCGTGCCTGCCACCATTGCTTTACTGAGCGACTCCTGACTCACTCCGACGGGACTGAACATTGACTGGACACGTTTTACACTTTGATATTGTTAATTAAGAAGAAAACTTGACACTGGCAGCATGTGCTAATTGCACCATTGCCATATATGAAGAACAAAAAACGATGCTTTGAAAGTGTTCTCCCATGCGCGTGCTGTAGCTTGTTCAAAACAACGTGTCCGTCAATACACTTGTTTATGTCACTGTTTCATGTCAATTTAATTGTATTTGACAGCGGGGCGTAGATGCGACTAACGACAATGAAAGGGCGGACCCTTCCGGAGTGTTCTCTCGTCCTCATATTGATCTCTGACACGTTGACACGAGGAAGCAAATTCATTTAAAAATATAGTCTGTCATCAACAAGCTGGTGATACTTTTGTGTTCGCGTTTCAAGGACTTTAGCGATTTTTTTTGGAAACATCTCTATCTCCGGGTGATCTCGTGCTAAACGTTTTTTCTGAAATTAGTAATCGCAGCAATGTAATTGGCGAAGACGAAAATCAACGCCAGAACTTCTGTCGCGAGTTATTCCTGCGTACAAAGACTTTATTTTTATTGAAAATTGCATTTGATCTGTCATTTTCTCGCAAATCAGTGGTTCAGACGGCGGCGACCCTAAGTGGGACGTAATGGGCTACTATCAAATAAAAATTGATTAAAGCGTGTCTTCAATTATCTTGGGAGGTTGACCTATGGCATGATTGGTAGGGGGAGAGTGCATACTGCATTCCTACAGCCGGTGGGCGCACTCGACTGGCCACGTTACCCCTCTCTCACAGAAGACTACCTTGAAATGTAGCATTTCCCACTTTATCGTATTTCCCCAATGTATGTACGTGTTTCGGTAGTGAGTGAGATATGCCAGAGCCCATTCTCATCCCACCCCATTATCTCAACTCTATCTCCCAATCCATTCCTTAATCTGCAAAGGTAGGCAGTGCATCCGGGGGCGTGCCAACGTTTGTCATTCTGGACTGATGTTGGCATGTATCGCGGATGTATATAGACGACAGTATCCATTTCCCATTAGATGGAATGTATGCTCTACGGCCGCCTTTTTTTCTATAAAAGAAAAAAATCTTTGTACCGAACGGACGAAGCATGGAGAGGTTCACTATTTTTTCATTTCTTACCCAAAAATAGGTTTGCAAAATTACAAAAATATTTCGAGATTTTTTTTAAAGATCTTTAAAAATGACAAAGCTATAGCCTGTCAAAGTTATATATTGGCCGAGCAGCTTCGGGATACATTTACACACAAACTTACATAGAAACGATATAATGTTCTGTAGTGACACAGCGTTGACACAGTGCACGTAGAACCGTGTTTTACGAATGTGAGCAATTTGCAGTATAGAGTCCTTAAAATAAGCGTTATTATTCTAAGATAGCGTCATTGTCCACACTGTTCTCGCCAGTCGTCTTCCGCACACCAACAAGAGTCTACTTATGCAGTGATAATTTCATATAACAGTATGCAGGACGATTACAGTTTATATTTACCCAAACCTGATAAATCTTACACTATACACCGTAAAATTATAATCTCCACACACGTTGAATAGCTTCTATGAAACTCCACAACTTTCGGTTTGTTTTGGCTAAATTCTTGTGGCCCTAATGGCCTTTGAAGAGTTACCGGATATGTATAGTTTAGGGCGAGCGCAGACGGTGCTCACTCAGTAGCAAAAAGTGTATGCATCAATGAGTGTTTTTTTGTTGCAAGTTTAAATACAAGCCGAAATATATTTGCCGTAATTCGTGTTGAATACAATACTACAGAACTGTCGTGATTTATACGGTGTCGTGCTTAGTCACGACACGACACGTGTCACGTTGTCACGTGACGTTGGGGACATGAGTGTCCATTTCACTTCTGTCAATGTAAAGATTTTACTCTGGTGTCTCTGTATACTGCGTCGCGTATTATTTTCGCTAGAGCGTTTCATAAAATAATCGGAAAATAAATTGTCCGACTGTATCTTATCAGTTTAATAGTTGTTAAATGTATTCGTGAAATGTGTCGATCGTTTCAACCTTACAATAAACGCCTTCAATTCGTTTCCTTTAATTATTATTTGTTAAAAATAACAATATTTATTTTAATACCTCTTAAGTATAAATGTAAGTGTTCGGATACCACTTTGACTTCCTGTTTTTCTGGAGTTCATCGTCCACTGCTGGACTTATGCCTTCTCCTGTATAATCTGTTGTATGTGAGAGATGCCTTAAAACGGCACGCTGGCCAAGCGGGTTGGTGAGTCCACACTTTTAGAGGTGGTGCAGTTCCTCAGGGCTTGTGGTAGCGGCCTTGTTATCCCTTAGTTGCCTTTTATGACATCGACGGCAAGAAATAAGGTGATGCTACAGCTGGTAAAGCTGGCCAACACCACATATATAACCGGTGTGGTATCGTCATATACCGATGGCGCATATACTTGGTTAATTTTATATACCTGGTTAATTTCATACATACCCGGTTAATTTTATATAATATACCTGGTTAATTTTATATACCTGGTTAATTTCATACATACCTGGTTAATTTTATATCCCCGGTTAATTTCACATACCTGGCTAATTTCATATATACCTGGTTAATTTCATATATACCTGGTTAATTTCATATATACCTGGTTAATTTCATATATACCTGGTTAATTTTATATACCTGGTTAATTTCATACATACCCGGTTAATTTCATACATACCCGGTTAATTTTATATATACCTGGTTAATTTTATATACCTGGTTAATTTCATACATACCTGGTTAATTTTATATCCCCGGTTAATTTCATATACCTGGCTAATTTCATATATACCTGGTTAATTTTATATATACCTGGTTAATTTTATATACCTGGTTAATTTCGTACATACCTGGTTAATTTTATATCCCCGGTTAATTTCATATACCTGGCTAATTTCATATATACCTGGTTAATTTCATATATACCTGGTTAATTTTATATACCCGGTTAATTTAATATATAACCGGTTAATTTAATATATACCAGGTTAAATTCATATACCTGGTTAATTTCATATTACCTGGTTAATTTCATATACCCATACCCGGTTAAATTATTGGTTAGTTGTATTTCGACGTGTAAGTTTATTAATTCTTCTTTAATAATTACACTACAGTTACATAAGTAATGGTTAATGAACACATATAGAAGACAAATTGTTGACATACGGCATAAATCAAATGTTTGCTATGCGACTGGCTCCTGAAAAACAGGTTTCCCTAGTTTGGGAGTCAGGGCATCGATGTATTTATTTATACCCCGTGTTCTTATTTTAAAACAAAAAATGTCATTAGCTCTTCGATGAAGGAAAACATCGCGAGGAAACTCGCATGCTCCAGAAATAATAAAAAAAAATGTGGATTATGTGGTCTACTAATCCGCACTGGGCCCGCGTAGTGGATTACGGCCCGAAACTCCCCAGTGTATTACTAGGGGAGGCATGTGCGCTGCAGTGGGATGTTATAGGCTGATACAAGTACAAGTTTTGTCTACAAGAATTTGACGCATCTCTCGTGTCATAACCGCTAGTTTAAACAAATAAACTGGCACTCGTCTCCAAAAGAATAATTGACCGACCTGTAATCAAATGCAGGATCTTCTGCACAGAGGACAGGGACACTACCAATTATACCAATCGGACGCCAGAGTAGTTAAGTCGTAAATATTTTAAAAAAACATTTTCTAATCATTGTGATTTATTCGTTTCAATTATGAATATTAATTGCGTTGATTTTCTCAATTGAGAATTCCAATAGGCATTTTGCATAACACAGAGTAATTAATACTACTTGTATAATTGAGGATATTAATCTAGTATACAGAATGTACCTACACATGTAGGCAATCTTTACAGAAGATTTATATGAATAGATATATATATACGTATATATGACTATGAAGCTACAGAAAAACTTCTACAGGTTTGAGACAGAAATTGTGAACACACACACACGCGTGCTATCACGCACTCATACGCACGCACGCGCGCGCGCACGCACACGATCGCGGGCGGTTTATATTACCAAAACCCTTCGTGGTTGTAGACGATAGCCTTACGCCCTGCAGTGGGACATCATAAGGCTGACATCTAATGAGTCAGATGTTCGAACGATTACAAATACCATTAAAAATATTGAAATGAACATGAAATTTCTAGTAATTTGGTCAGTAAGCGTCGCGTCGCATACTCGCGTGTGCGGACGTCTGTCACTGTCACAGATAACATAATACTAAGATTGTCTCTGTAATATTACTCTTTTACTCCTAGTTGCTCGGAAATGGCTTCATTATTTTAAAAAAAGAATATGTCAATCGGCTCTTTTCTGTAAGCACGCCAGCAATTTCCAACACGACAATAATTGAGATTTATTATTATAAAGGCTGAATGTGCATTTCTTTTCAAAAGTTTAAAAAAAGAACAAAGACCGCTCGCAGTCGAATTGGTAGGAATGAAATTTCTGTTTCTTGAATTAATTTGTTTATTGTTTTCTCGCAAATTAGAGAAAAGTGCTATACAAGTCTCGGCCAAATTAGCAATTAACGGCCTCGTTTATTTAAAAAGGACTCGGCTTCGCCTCGTCCCTTTAAAATCACTTCGTAAGGACTCGGCTTCGCCTCGTCCTTCCAATATTACTCGGCCGTCAATTGTTTTATTTCGGGCCTGGACAGTAATATACTATTAATACAGAGAAAATGGAACGTAAAAAATATTTAGTCTATGTCGTTTCCAAATAGATAGCACAATGATAATAATAGTTTATGATTAATAACATAATCTGCAATTAAAGTGAAGTGGTAATGAAAATGGTCCCCGATTCAGAATAATGTTGCGGGCCGCCAAAAGCAAACCACAACGATCATTTTCAGCCCGGGTCTAAGTTTGTGTCACGGACGCCTCAAGCGAACAATCTAAACTAAATATTTATAATTTACTAGCTGTGGCCGTGACTTCGTACGCGTGGCATTTTAGTTTTTAAACTCTAAATTGGGATATCTTTTCCTCCCGTCAGCCGATGAAACAAAGCTTATTCGTAGCGCCAAGCTAAGCTTAATTAACCTGTGGAAACCCCATGAAAATCCGTTCTCGCATCAGCGCATCGGGGGCGTGTCGACGTTTATCGTTCTGGACTGATGTTTGCATGTATCGCGGATGTCTATGGACGACAGTATCCACTTACCATCAGGTGGACTGTATACTCCTCTGTCACCTTTTACTATAAAAAAAAAACTATTGTTAGTTGTATATCATTTTCAAATTGTCTATATACTGAGCATGTTGCACAAATTTGGTGTCCATAACTTTTAACCCAAACTGATATTAAACCGTGTATATAGTTACAAAATGCAAGCGACATTTTCAATTAAGTGCATTAGTACAGTCGGTCGCAATGAGGATTTACGATATCGGCGCCGGCGCAGCTTGGCGATAAGGCTATCTACACACTTGCGACCATGCGATTAAAGAAGACCAATCGTAACGCAAGTCGGAAGGTAGCTATTTCCCCGTACATAGCTTTATGAATCCTATCCGGCAACCTTTTCTTTTAGTGATCTGGCATCAATATGTTTACGCATGTGTTATATTAGTTGAATGTCATCTTGACTAACGGAATTGCTGCCCAGCTACGGACCCGGTTTCTGCCCTGCCGGCTGGCCTTCAGCAAAGAACCTTAAAACGCTACGCTGGTCAAGCGCATTGGCGAGTCCACTCTTTTAGAGGGGGTGTGGTAGCCGGGTTTTTATCCCCTTTTTTTTTTTTTTTTTTTTTTATAGACTAGAGGGCGGACGAGCAAGCGGTCCCACGTGATGGTAAGTGTTACTGCCGCCCATGGCCACCTGCAATACCAGGGGGCATGCGGGCGCGCCGCCGACCTTGCAAAATCCTATTCACAGCTCTCTTGAAGAACCCCATATCGTAGCTTAATGGAAAGACCTCTTGAGGCAGTTCGTTCCACAGCCTACGGGTTCGCGGTATAAAATAATTTTTGGAGCGAACAGTGCGCGACACCTCCGTATCAAGGAAATGCGGATGGACCGCACTTCTGTGACGGGAGGTGCGGTTGTAGAAACCCGAGGTGGGAATTATATTAAACTTCCTCAGAGCATTCCCCATTGTACAGGCGGTAGAACACACAGAGAGACGCAACATCTCTCCGAATGCTGAGGGGTTCTAGACCGCCCGTGAGAGTGGGATCGTCGACAATACGAACAGCACGTCGTTGGATGGAGTCAAATGGGTCCAGTTGGTATTTCGGTGCGCCGGCCCAGAGATGAGAGCAATACTCCATATGGGGCCTCACTTGAGCTTTGTAAAGCATAAGGAGTTGCCCAGGGGTGAAGTACCGCTTCGCTCTGTTCAGCACACCGAGCTTTTTGGAGGCCATTTTGGCCTTATTTTCCAGATGACCCCTAAATTCGACTTTGCTGGAGATGTCGACACCAAGGATCCCGATACTCTCCGAGATCTTAAGAGGCATGCTCTGAAAGCGAGGTGCTACGACAAAGGGGTTTTGTCTTACTGTGAATGCACAGACTTGCGTCTTACTGGGGTTGAAATCCACTAGGTTCAGAGAACCCCAAATCGAGACTAGATCTAAAGAGTCTTCGATTTCAGACACAAGCCTGGCGCGACTCTCTTCCACTTCGACCAGAGGGATGTTGACGCGGCCCCTGTACAAGGCGTCTCCAGTACTGTCATCTGCATAGCAACGTATGTCACATCGTTATATCGTTAATTTTCTTTTGCTTTCAAGTTTATACTATTGTAATATTGTAGTATCTGCGCACATAATCGAAATATAATAAACTACCTTTCTGCGGAATTTATATATATATATATATATATTATATTGTTAGAGAAATAACGCAGCGATGTACATGTCGCTAGCGTTTGTGTTAGACTCTAACATTTAGAGAGGAACGACCTCTAGAAGCAGATGTCGCTAGCACGGGGTACCAACTTCACGCCGGTTGATTCCTATGAAGTGTGATCGTGTGGTGTCATGTGACAGGACTTCACTTTAGGGTTCGGCGCGCGACTGGAACGGTTGCCTAACATTTCTATTTCTTTTAAAAATGTGTGCACGACAGAATGAAAGCGTAGCACAAGTGCAGTATATTAATATGTAAATAGAATCAAGTGTACGTGATATGTACGTACTGGCATCGCACGGCTCGGGGAAGAAAGGGGGTTGTCTCACAAGGGTTGCGCAACTAGCGAGGTGAGGACGAATGAATTCTCACATTAGACTAATAAAAGCGTACGAGACAAATCCATACACCTTTCCTACGAGACTATGGGATGTTAGTACGTACATTTATATTATGTTTTTTATTGTTGTGTCCTTGTTTATAAATTGTATGTGTTTTGTATTCGCTCTCCATAAATGTATTAGGAAACTGGGTTACAGGTCAGGGTATAGGAAAAATAAAGGCTACCGCCCGCAGTGTGTTTTATTAAGCATTGAATTAAACATATAAAGTTGCGGGCTAGATGACGAAAATCCGGTATCGGCGCCACTGTCTTCCCCTTACCTTCAGTCCTCCCATTCCCCTTGCTACTCAAGGACGGCGGGAGGGAAAAAAGGGCTAAATTGCCCAGAAAAATGTAGATCTTCATACTTCGTCATCGAAAATAGCCTTGTCCTCCGCATAAGAGGAGGACAAACCCTAGGATAAGTGACTTGTAGCTCAGAAGTTATGTATGACGTTGGAGAGCGAATAGCACAATAAACTTCCCCAGGGAGCAGGGGGATCGCACGGGCAGCGAACTTGCTATAAAAGGCATAGGTTCCGACCTCTCTTTGCCAGTTCGTCCTCAGCACTTCAAGTAGTAACTTGAACTGCTAGTTTTACATTTAACACTCTAAGTAGTGACTTGATATAACAGACTCCTCATAGTGGAGATACCTAACAAGTTCATACAAGCGAGTTCGCTGCCGACTGCCGCTTCCTCCCTGCGCTCCTGTGGTTCAATGTGAATTAGAGCAGCGTTTTATTTCCGTATTTCACCCCTACACCCCCCCGTTGGAAGGCAACGTGCGGCCTGCAACATTGGCCCTGCGGTATAACATCGATCGCGAGCACCGCCTTATATATAATATATATATCGTAGCCAACATCTGGTCCTTCGAGCCGGATCTCCTGAACCATCGTCATCCAGAAGATCGCATATCGTGACCAACATCTGGTCCTTCGAGCCGGATCTCCTGAACCATCGTCATCCAGAAGATCGCCTATCGAGATACGGAGAAAATTAGAAAATGCCGACCACAAGAAGCAAAAGCGACAAGGAGACAACAGAAGCATCCTCGAGCTCGCAAACCGAAGCTACGGCCACCACGGGCGCAACAACGAGCACAGACTCGTACGCAACGACTGCCCAGACCGCAACCGCGACCGACACTACCACAAGTAAGTCCTCAAACAATAAAAAACAAGCCAAGGACAGTGTCGCTGTCGCCGTCTGCTCCAGGCCACCATCACCTGTACCTGAGTGCTCCGACCACACGATGCGCCCACACTCGAGCCACGCTCGGTCACGCCGCTCCGTACCCTCACGCAAGAGACTCCTCGCGGAGTTAGAGGCGAAAGAACGGCTCGCCGAGCTGTACCTAAAAGAGGCCGAGTGGAAAACGAAAGAAATCCAGGCCGCAGCTGAACTTGAAAAGGCAAAACTCGAACGACTGAAACTAGACTCATCGTCGAGTGAAGAGGACGAACTGGACGAACAGGATTCAGATCCTCAGCGTGTCCACCGGTGGCTATACAATCAAAAGCAGATATTAGCCATCAAAGACGCCGAGATAGAGAAAAGTCCCAAACCCAAGGAAGCAGCTGTGTCGGAAAAAGGCAGTATTAGACAATCAGCCGGGAATGAAAGAGACCCGGGTGTTGCGGGAACCCCCACGAAAGAGGTCCCGTCTTCAGACCATTCTCCACCGGCGATTGACGTGACTACATTAGCCACGGCCTTCTCACAAGCTATGCGCCAGAATAGGGACTCACCTCGGTACGTACAAGAGTTACCCGTGTACAGTGGACACGCCCATAGCTGGCTCGCCTTCCGAGCAGCGTACAACGAAACAAAGGAACGCTTCACTAAAACTGAAAATGTGGCCCGACTACGAAAATGTCTAAAGGGACCCGCCATGGAAGCCGTGAGTTGCCTACTAATAAGTGAGCCTGACCCGCCAGTCATATTACAAACGCTGGAGAGAAGATTCGGGCGGCCAGAGGCACTCATCCGCTTAGAATTGGAAAAGGTGAAGCGTTTACCTAAGGTCAGCGAAAACCCACGTGACCTTTGCATATTCGCAAGTAAATTAGCGAACATCGTGGCTGCTATAGAAGCATTAAAGAAACCACACTACCTCCACCACCCTGAGATGTTGTATAACGTGGTGGAGAAGCTCACTCCAACCCTGAGAAGTAAATGGGTAGACTACGCGGCGAGAGAGCTTTCAGAAGTATCCGACTTCAAAAAGATGTCAATATACTTGAACGAAGAAGCGGATAAGTTTGGCGCTTACGCCCTTCCAGAATACATCGCCGACGAGTCAGCAGGGAGAGAGCGACCTATGCGAAAAAAGGTCGAACGCGCTTACACAATAAAAGAAAAGCGCAAGCCACAAGAAAAGTGGCAAGAAAAATGTTGGCAGTGCAAACAATCACATCAGTTAGTGCATTGCCCACAGTTTCTCAACGCTAACATACACGAGCGTTGGGAGATGGCAAAAAAGAGCCATACTTGTTTCCGGTGCTTAAAAGGTACGCACCAAAGAAACACGTGTCGCGTCAAACCATGCGGCCGCGACGGATGTACCATGAGACACCATGTCCTACTCCACCACCAGAAAACCGATCAACCATCAGACATCCCAGAAAGAACAGAAGAGGTACTGACTTCAACAGTAGCTACCAACTCGAATACGCGACGTCGGGCGTACCTAAAAATAGCACCTGTCGTGCTATCCGGTCCCCAGAATAAAATAGAGACGTACGCGTTGTTGGACGAGGGGAGTACAGTAACCATTATCGACGCATCTCTGGCCGATATATTAGGGATAGATGGGCCCAAACAACCAATGTGGGTGCAAGGGGTGAGTGGGACAGAGATAAAACACGAACAAAGTCGGAGTGTCAACCTGGGCATTAAAGGGAAATTCAGCGGCAAAGAATTCCAAATTCAAAATGCCAGAACAGTAGAAAGGCTGAATTTCACGTCGCAATCCATAACAGAAGAAAACATGAAGGGCTGCACTCATCTACAAAACATAAGAAAAGAGCTCACGTACGACTACGCGTCCCCAAAGATACTGATCGGTCAGGACAACTGGGACCTAATAGTGTCACGTGATCTTCTGGAGGGTCGGCGCGACCAACCAGTGGCATCACTAACGAAACTGGGGTGGGTACTCCACGGATGCCACACGTCGAAAAGTAAGCCCGTAACCTTTTGTGGTCACCTATCCACAACACAGGGTGACACAATGGAAGAAACAATGAGGAAATATTTCGAACTGGAGTCATTGGGAATCGAACCCAGAAAACCCAAGAACGATCCCGAACAACGGGCGTTGGAGATACTCGAGAACACTACTCGACGACTTCCCAATGGCAGATACGAAACCGGGTTATTGTGGCGAAAAGACGAACTAAAAATACCCAACAACTACCAAAACACACTAAAGCGCCTCTACAACTTAGAAAGGAAGTTAGATCGCGACGAACAGCTGAAAGTTCAATACCAAGAACGGGTCGACAACCTCTTCAAATGCGGATACGCCGAGCGAGCCCCCGCAGCGCCAACTAGCGGCAGAATATGGTACCTCCCACACTTCGCGGTCATCAATCCCGCAAAGCCAAAGATAAGAATGGTACACGATGCGGCGGGTCAATCGCATGGACTGTGCCTCAACGACATGTTGTTGGCAGGACCTGACCTATTACAGTCCCTCCCAGGCGTTATTATGCGATTTCGACAACACCCATACGCCGTATCCGCAGATATAAAAGAAATGTTTATGCAAATCAGCATAAGAGAAGAGGACAGAGATGCCCTGCGTTTTTTATGGAGAGATCACCGGCGGGAGGGTCCGCCAGAAGAATATAGAATGACATCGGTGATATTCGGTGCGTGCTCATCACCATGCACCGCCATACACATAAAGAACAAAAACGCGAACGAGTTCGTCGACATCTATCCAGAGGCGGTGTGCGCAATAGAAAGAAACCACTACATGGACGACTACTTACAAAGCTTCCCCACACCTGAGAAGGCGATCAGAATGATCAAAGAAGTCGACTTTATACACCGACAAGCAGGGTTCGAGTTGACGGCGTGGACATCTAACAACATGAGTGTTATAAAAGATTTCAAGGAAAGAACGGAAACAAACGCAATACCAATAGGTGCGAGCGAGACAGAAAGAACGCTCGGTCTCCTATGGAGCACAAGAGATGATTGCATAAGTTTCCGCTTGAACAAAACGAGAATAGCACCTGAAATGCTTGAAAACACGCGCCCACCAACCAAGAGGGAGGCCCTAAGTGTCATAATGTCCTTGTTCGATCCATTGGGCTTACTATCGCCGATGACAACGCCCGCGAAAAGAATCATGCAGGACACCTGGCGCTACGGTACCAAATGGGACGAGCCCATTCCAGAACAGTTAAGGCAAAGATGGGACGCATGGCTGTCATTGCTAAGAAAGGTAGAAGACCTACGCATCCCTCGATGTTACGACTATGAATCGGCAACCACTTACGAACTACATACGTTTGTCGATGCCAGCGAGGAGGCCTACGCCGCAAGCGTTTACTGGCGAATCGTGCGTAACAACGGAAGTGTACACGTCACGCTGGCAGCCGCAAAGAGTCGCGTGACACCACTGAAGCCCGTCTCAATCCCCAGGTTAGAACTACAGGCCGCCCTACTAGGGGCCCGCCTAGCCGATACAGTGCTACAAGAGCACGAGTTTGAAGTCGCGCATAAAACATATTGGAGCGACTCGCGTACGGCCCTGGCGTGGATAAGATCCGAACCACGCACCTACAAAACCTTCGTAGCACACCGACTCGCAGAATTAGAGACACTCACTAAGAAAAATGAGTGGCGATGGGTGCCTACGGCAGATAACGTGGCAGACGACGCGACAAGAGCGACACCTCACGACTTCAACGTGAAACATCGATGGTTCAATGGCCCCTCCTATCTACTACTATCTAAGAATGAGTGGCCTACAGAAGTCGAGGTCAAGGTCAACAACTCTGGGGAAGAGAGAGAAAAATGTCTCGCAATAACTAACACCGAACCTTATACTACTCGGCCCGAACTGTCACATGCCGGTTCCCGGAGACTTCACCGAAGGCGACCTGAACGCGCGCCATCACTGGCGGCGCGCCCAGAGGCTCGCAGACGTATTCTGGCACCGCTGGGTACGGGAGTACATGCCCTTACTCCAGTACCGGCGGGAGCCCCACAGCACCGGTGAACCACCGAAGATCGACGACATCGTCATCGTGTGCGACTCCAACTTACCCCGGAACACCTGGCCACGAGGCCGTGTCACCAACGTCTACCCGGGTAAAGACAACGAGGTACGAGTCGTCGACATCACCATGGGCAACGGCACCGTGCTACGCAGACCTACGAAGAAGATCGTCGTGCTACCAGTCGGTTCGCAGTGTTGCGACGGCGGGAGAATGTGCACGACAGAATGAAAGCGTAGCACAAGTGCAGTATATTAATATGTAAATAGAATCAAGTGTACGTGATATGTACGTACTGGCATCGCACGGCTCGGGGAAGAAAGGGGGTTGTCTCACAAGGGTTGCGCAACTAGCGAGGTGAGGACGAATGAATTCTCACATTAGACTAATAAAAGCGTACGAGACAAATCCATACACCTTTCCTACGAGACTATGGGATGTTAGTACGTACATTTATATTATGTTTTTTATTGTTGTGTCCTTGTTTATAAATTGTATGTGTTTTGTATTCGCTCTCCATAAATGTATTAGGAAACTGGGTTACAGGTCAGGGTATAGGAAAAATAAAGGCTACCGCCCGCAGTGTGTTTTATTAAGCATTGAATTAAACATATAAAGTTGCGGGCTAGATGACGAAAATCCGGTATCGGCGCCACTGTCTTCCCCTTACCTTCAGTCCTCCCATTCCCCTTGCTACTCAAGGAAGGCGGGAGGGAAAAAAGGGCTAAATTGCCCAGAAAAATGTAGATCTTCATACTTCGTCATCGAAAATAGCCTTGTCCTCCGCATAAGAGGAGGACAAACCCTAGGATAAGTGACTTGTAGCTCAGAAGTTATGTATGACGTTGGAGAGCGAATAGCACAATAAACTTCCCCAGGGAGCAGGGGGATCGCACGGGCAGCGAACTTGCTATAAAAGGCATAGGTTCCGACCTCTCTTTGCCAGTTCGTCCTCAGCACTTCAAGTAGTAACTTGAACTGCTAGTTTTACATTTAACACTCTAAGTAGTGACTTGATATAACAGACTCCTCATAGTGGAGATACCTAACAAGTTCATACAAGCGAGTTCGCTGCCGACTGCCGCTTCCTCCCTGCGCTCCTGTGGTTCAATGTGAATTAGAGCAGCGTTTTATTTCCGTATTTCACCCCTACACCCCCCCGTTGGAAGGCAACGTGCGGCCTGCAACATTGGCCCTGCGGTATAACATCGATCGCGAGCACCGCCTTATATATAATATATATATCGTAACCAACAAAATGTATTGTACTCAATTATAAATTCAGATTGTGTAATTTGAGTTATTTTTTTTATTTGAATTAGGTGTAGTTTTCCAAAAATAAAATCTTCAAAAATGATTGATGTTTTGGATTCAGCTGGTGACCCTCAGTCGACATGTAGTCTTAACATTCCGAAATTCGAAGAAATTTTGCGCAATTCGTAACATTTACTTGAAATTTCTTCATTATTATAGAAATTTGATTTCAACTGCTGGCGGTGGAATATGGACAACGTTTGAGGGTTGAAAATGGTCGTCTGAGCGTTAAATGGGTAAATAAATCGGAATTCTTCATGTTCATTTCTTTAGCTGCTAAACGCTAGTAGTTAGTTCAGACAAGTCCTAAAGCACAATAATTAATGTCGTTACTGAATTGTTTTAGTGCGGAAACGACCTTATTTCAGAGTGCAACTGCATCGAGTCAATTCATATCAAGTGGACAGATAGACATTGAAAGGTTTATTTGTAAATAACACGGAAGAATGTTGTGAATATAATGAATATGACCAACGGTCTACTAGTAAAGAATGCCCTAAGGCATTCTCTGTACAATATCACTATATGGGAAGCGGGGGAGAGCATGCAGCAATCCAACAAATATGAAATGTACTGCATTTCCCACTTTATCATATTCCCCAATGTATGTACGTGTTTCGGTAGTGAGTGTGTTCGGTAGTCTTTCTCCAAATCCATTCTTTCATCAACAAAGGTAGGCAGCGCATCCGGGGGCGTGCCAAAGTTTGTCATTTTGGATTAATGTTGGCATGTATCGCGGATGTCTATGGGCGACAGTATCCACTTACCACCAGGTGGACTGTATGCTCGATTGCCAGCTTCTTTCTATGAAAAAAAATTTAGTTATCTTGCGCTTGGCTTGGTTTTTAATTTTAATTTAGAGATGTAAAAATAAATAAATATGACTTTCAACGTTTCAATTAGAAAATTATTAGATCTAATAGTTGTCAATAGACGTCGTTGTCTCATGTAGTTAGAAGTCGTTATGGTTTCGTTTCTTACACGTCACGGTAAGGATTTAACCACAAGGATTTAAATACTATACTAATTTTTTTTAGCAGTTCTTTATAGGTACTTTTTTTTTAAATACCAGTGGGCGGACAAGCACAGCGGTCCCACGTGATGGTAAGTGTTACCGCCGCCCGTGGGCGCCTGCAACACCAGGGGGTATGCTGACGCGCCGCCGACCTTGCAAAATCCTAGCTTTCTTGAAGAACCCTATATCGTACCGTAATGGAAATACCTCTTGAGGCAGTTCGTTCCACAGCCTACGGGTTCACGGTATAAAATGATTTTCGGACCGAACAGTGCGCGACACCTCCGTATCGAGGAAATGCGGATGGACCGCACTTCTGTGACGGGAGGTGCGGTTGTAGAAACCCGAGGTGGGAATTATATTGAACAATTCTTCAGAGCATTCCCCATTGAATCTCATGATTTTGATTAAATAACACTGAATACATTAATTATTTTGTTTGCGTGGCACGTCAACAGACAGACAGACCTTCAAATTGGTTGTTTTTTGGTTTGATTGTTTTCGGTCAGGAAAATATGTGAGTGGCAGACATTGTATTTACCTCACTCGCCGTTTCATTAAACATCGAGCATTTTACGTAAAATTTAACGATACTACACATTATTCAATCTATTTCACTGCGTAATTCTGCAAACCACATTTACAGCATTACAGTACAGTAATTAAGGTAGTAATTATTAAGCTAAATATATCTTCAAGTGACTCAGCAATCGATAATTAACCTAAATAATGTAATTTATCTGTATGTGTGGCAAAAAAGGCGGTGAAGTGAGAGTTGGATTATCACAACAAAGGTTCTATTGATTACAAAAAAGTCTTCAGACTGTCATTGGTACTTTTTTAGAATGTATGTTTAATAGTGACTACCAGTTAGCCCAGTTGGTGGAATTTCCCCCTGTTGTGTAAAAGGTCCCGAATACGATTCCCAGTCTGACATTAGTTTGTATAAAGACAATTGTTTGTTAGGGCCTAGGTGGTGTGTTCCTGGATGCACGACACAGAGAATCTTAGTGTGAGTATGCCTTTATTATTATTAATATATGTTATTGTTAACTAATATATGAGTATAAAAGGCCGATAGTACGCGTCAGTCGGAAAAGTAGTTTCTATATTGCCAGTATAAGTATTCTAAAAAATTACACGATTTCATGACGAAATGCCCAAAATAATTTGCATTTCCTCAGTGCGATTTAAACGCTTCACTGCAAAGGTTCAAAAAAGTGTTTTTTTTTTTTGTAGAAGAGAAGACAGACGAGCGCTTGCGCCACATAATGGTAAATGGTCAACGCCGCCGCCCATGTACAATACCTGCATCACTGCGCATGCCGGTGCAAGCAGAATCCTTGTCACAGTTCTCTTGAAGAGCTCCATGTCGTAGCATAGCGGAAATTGATAATCCACCTGTATACATACTGAAGTGAATCGATTAGGGTTTCATTTCGACGTTTCATACGGAACTCTAAAAACAATAATCACTACGCGCGGGCGCGTGTGGGAGCTGGGTAGACGCAAAAACGCACGTAGGACGCACGAGTTGAGTATTGACGGACTTTGATATTGGATGATATTATGCAATCTACATAGTAAGTGTTTATAGTAAGTACATAGTAATTATATCTATAGGTATATATAATAAAACTGTAGAACCAGCGTGACTACATTGAATATATTTACCAAAAACTGATTGGGGGCGATGAAGGAAGAGTATCAGAATACTAAAGACGATTTTGAAAATTTTTTGGCTGTCTGTTTGTCTGTTTGAACACGCTAATCTCCAAAACTGCTGAACGGATTTTCATGGTGTTTTCACAGATTAATTAAGCTTAGCTTGGCGCTTCGAATGAGCTTCGTTTCATCGAAATCGGCTGACGGGAAGAAAAGATATCCCAATTTTGTGTTAAAGAACGAAGTAACGAAGTCGCGGGCACAGCTAGTCTAAGATATACTTACCTATTGCCAACTTTGTTACTGCCTGCCATCTTACCATTTTACTGCCAATTAATGGCACACCGTCATCAGAACTTTCATTATTGGTTTTCAGCGGTGGTGTGGTTCCTTATTATCTCTTAGTCTCCTTTTACGACACCTATGGGAGGAGAAGTGGTTGGTTAAGAAGTTCTAACGTTGAATTTTTATTGTTTCATGATTCTGTTTAAATAGAAACGTACTTTTATATGTGATTTTTAATACTGGCCGTGTGGTGTCTCCCTTCTTTTCTTGATCTTGGTCACGTCTTTTCTTGATAACGAAGCGGTTATCACAAGCTCTGAAGTACTGGACCATCTCTAAAAGAGTAGACTTTCCAACCCGTTTGGCCAGCGTGGCGTTTTAGGGCCATTCATTCTTCATCCATAAGATATTGTGAAAGATGATGAATGGGTTGGTTGCAGTGCATTACAACAATATTGCATTAGAGGGGGAAAGTGCATGCTGTATTCCCACAGCCGCTGGGCGCACTCGACTGGCAACGGTACCCCTCTCTCACAGAAGACTACATTGAAATGTACTGCATTTCCTACTTTATCGTATTTCCCCAATGTACATATGTATTTCGGTATTCAGTAAAGTATGAGATATGCCAGAGCCCATTCCCATCCCATCCTATCCCTCCCAATTTTCCCAATCCATTCCTTAACCTGCAAAGGTAGGCAGCGCATCCGCATGTTGGCATGTATCCATAAACATCCGGACGACAGTATCCACTTACCATCACGTGGAATGTATGACCGAATGCCGCCTTTTTTCTTAAAAAAAAATACAACGATAATACAAGATTCTAATGAGCGTCTGCTTGACTGACACCTTAAAAAAAATGACCAAAATTCTTTATAATTATTTAGAAGATTCCTTAGGATGTCTGAGAGGCCATGATTTTTTTTTGATGCACTAAGTAGCAAGCTACAAATTATTTTTCTTCTTGGTTACTACCTGGATTATATCATCATCATAATTAATTTGCTATACCGTCTTATATACGCACGATGTACCCACGTGGTTGACACTTCCATGTTGGTCTTCAAATAATTATTTTATTTCAAATCCTTTTTGTTACAAAAACATGTCTGGATTTGGATGTTTTTTTACAATATATAGAAAAAGGCGGCAGACATGCGTACAGTCCACCTGATGGTAAGTGGATACTGTCGTCTATAGACATTCGCGATACATGCTAATATGCAGGAATGGATTGGGAAAATGAGGAGGGATAGGATGGGATGGTAATGGGCTCAGGCATATGTCACTCACTACTGAAACACGTATGTACATTGGGTAATTACGATAAAGTAGAAAATGCAGTACATTTCAAGATAGTCTTCTTTGAGATATGGGTAACGTGGCCAGTCGAAAGCGCCCAGCGGCTGTGGAATGCAGCATGCACTCTCCCCCTAGTGCATGCACACTCCCCTACTATGATTTAACTGAAAGTGGATTTGATTCGTAGTTTGAAAGTCACTCATAATGTTGTGAAATTGAACGCTGAACGCTAGACGGTCGAGCGTCAAGGGACTTGAGCGTGAAAGTCCAAGTATTTAACATTAGATGGTCTTAAATCCTTGAAGTTATAAGTTTGAGTCGCTTATACAACCCTACAAACCCTTTACAACCCTAGTCGCTTCTACGTTTCTTTGATGGATGGGATCGGAATTGGAGAATTTAGTGAAAGAATCAAAGTCACCGACCGACAAGTTGAAGTGGTTAGTTTACAGCGACATCTGTCGCAGAAATACCAGTACGAAACATCAGCAAAAAGTACGTAATGAAATAAGGAGTGATATGCTCGGATTGTTCATTTCATCTGCAGTTTTCGGCGATGAATGGTCAATTCGATAAACCGCCTAGACTGTTGAATGATCCTTTGTGACATCTGCAGACGGCGATGACAGTAAACAGTCACCGTCTGATAAATGATCTGTCTGTCTGTAATGTTAAACCAATTTACATATTTTGGCGTAATTACGAGGTACCCAAGTTAAAAAAAAAAACAAGAACAATGTAAACATCATGGCGTGCTTGACGAGCTGCCCACGCCGAGGCCAGGATTTTTGTCCGGTTACGTGGGCGGGGCCTCATTCTTTAAACTTTTCGCGATGTGTACGATAGGATAAAAGTCTTACATTAGGCCAAGATTCACGCACGTGGCATTGTCTAAAAAAGGGAGCTTATTGTTGGTTCTATTTACCCAGGTTCTGGCCCGCAGGTGGAAAAGACTTGTGGTGCAAACAGGAATTAACGGATAGTCATTTGAGTGAAACCTAACAAATAACAATTTCAGATACATTACAGATACATTGGTTATCGGCTAATCCGGACACACTCGAACGCGTCATCGAAGTCTATAAATTACATAATTAATTTTAATTGTTTACTTTATTACTAGATACTTTCTTGCTTAGACGTAGAAGACGCGTTCAGGTGTTTCCGGATTAGCCGATGGCCAATGTTTTCGTAATATATCTTTATTTAATTTGTTTATTTTATAAATCAGATTAAACAGATTCTTAAAATGTTCGATCAACAATACAACCGAGGCTTGAAACAACGACATTTTAAGTTAAATATTAATCATAATATTTTTTAATTTTTTTTAATTAAGCATATTCCGTATTCCGAAGTAATGAAATATTTCGATTTACGATCTTCTTATATAAACATTGATAACCGTCTTAGGTTATCAATGTTTGTTTTTTATCAAGCGATCGTAGTTTTTTTTTCTATTTAAGACATTATACCACTACATTAAAACTTAATTATTTTGTTAAAATCTAAACGATTACCTGAAAGAAAATTGCTTTTTCCATCAAAACGGGGTGGTTTTCATGGTGTAAAAATCTAAATTATTAGATAAAAATGTATGTGTATAAAGTACAATACAATAATTGTGACTATTTTGAAACGTTCGATGTTACGCTCTAATCCAAATACTCGTAACATGTCAACGGTAGGTACCCAAATATAGGTAAGGTTTGTATCGTAGGGGGCCATTATTAACGAGAGCGAAGAAACAAAGTTAGTCGCAGTTTCGATACATCCACGAGGCCCTGTTTTTGCAATAATTGACACGCGACTTCGTGCTCGTAGACGTTAGAGTATTTGTGGTTAGCTTGATTCCCGTTTGATCTTCATAATTTATTTGGATAAGAAGTACCTAGTAGGGGGGGGAGTGCACGCTGCATTCCCACAACCGCGGGCACACTCGATTGGCGACCCCTTTCTAACATAAGACTACCTTGAATTGTACTGCAGTTCTTACTTTGTAGTATTTATAGTACGTAGGTGTTTCGGTAAAGAGTGAGATATGCCAGAGCCTATTCCCATCCCATTCTATTCTATTCCTCCACACATTCCCAACCCTTTCTACAAATCCATTCTTTAAAATCTGCAAATTTACGCAGCCCATGGACTGATGTTGGCATGTATCGCGGATGTTTATGGGCGACAGTATGCACTTACCATCAGGTGGACCGTGTGCTCGTCTGCCGCCTTTTTTCTATAAAAAACCTACCCTAAACATTAACCCGACACTTTACTTATAACTATGATAAGTTTCAGACAGACATACCGTTAAACAGTAAAAAGATCTATAATTTGTTATTTTGGCGTGTGCATGGTCTGGAGTGTGTGTTTCTGAGTGTGTAATGTGCAGCACTTAGTACACTGCACTGTATTGAAACAATTAATGTACATACACGAGTTTCGTACGATTTTATTATATGTATATTGTTACGTTTTTGTTATACATAGGTCACACTGAATAGATCCGGAACTGGCCACTTACATAAACAATATTTAAAAAGTAATTACAATATTTGAAAATGGAACTCTTTGACTGGAGACTAAAGT
Source organism: Sesia bembeciformis (assembly GCA_943735995.1). Classification (NCBI taxonomy): domain Eukaryota; kingdom Metazoa; phylum Arthropoda; class Insecta; order Lepidoptera; family Sesiidae; genus Sesia; species Sesia bembeciformis. Next base: position 783,131 of record OX031045.1, on the reverse strand, counting down.
TTGTTTCATCTAACTGTCATTTGTTTTTTCGTTGGGGCGTCATTTTAAAAATTGCGCTTGTGCATTACGATGGATTTAATTCGCGAATTTCTCAGTATACAATCAATCTTACACAAACCTTTGAAGTATGTATAGATAACAAATTTACGCGGGCTTGTGGCCAACGAGAGCGAGCGATAGTGAGTGAGTGTGTAATGTGCGGTGATGGAGTCGTGTCTGAGTGTCGTAAGTGCTTGCACGATAAGTGTGTAATGTGTGTATGGAGGGGAATTCGCGAACGATTCTTCATGTGTTCAAAGTCTCTGCTTTTTGAGGAAGGATCTATGCCTAATGGTTTATGTCCTGTTAGACAATATAGGTATTGTTTTTATTGTGGCAACACAACGGTGTTGTGAGTTCTATGGATATTGAGTTACCTATTTTTATTAGTTACTAGCGACCCGCCCTCGCTTCGCTTCGGTTTATTAAATTTAAAACAATCGGAATAAGATATTTTCCTGCGGTAAAATGGAGCCTATATTTTAAGTTAGACCTCTAGCAATACATGGGTGAAAACTGCATTCAATTCCATGTAGTACTTTTTGCGTGATGCGTGTACAAACATACAGACAGACAAAATTTCTAAAAACTGTTGTTTTGGCTTCTGTTACTCTAATAAAGACCCCCCATATTAGTTTTTTTTCAATATCTATAATGTACAGACATCGGCCTGTTACAATTTTATTATATGTATAGATTATTATTAAAAAAAGACATAGAGATAAGTAAATACATTGCCCAGTATATTCTCCCTTATCAGGCGTGCAAAATTATTTCGTCAAACTCTTTCGCTATGAAATACTTGGATTATGAAATACTTGCATTATGAAGATAGTTAATGTATAAAAAAAATCCACATGTAGTTGTGTTTTGACAAAATCTACAATTCTTGGTAGCGAAGCGTTAATCTTGTCAAAGATAGACATACGCGATGACCGGTGGATTCGGTCACTGCCCTCATAATTCATAAGACGCTTATCACACGAGCAGACAGTCACTTGACTAAACTGCACTTAACCATTTACCCCAAACCCCCTAGTGAGACTTTTTGGTGGGAACTCGATAAGCGAAATCGAGTTTTGTGTTAGATTATTATAAAATTGTGTATTGTGGATTTTGTGGTTTAATTAGAGATAGTTTATTAAACTTCAAACGTGTTTTTGTGTGTAATGTTTCTGATAATAAAACAAAAGCATATCATGGGCAAGGGCGTCGCCTTTGGGGGGGAGATTCTCTAGAGATTCGAAAAAAATAGTATTTGTACCTACAATATATATTACTCCCATCCTCTCTATCATCGAAACCCCCCCCCCTGGCCCATTGGCTGGCGTCGTCCTTGTCACTGGGTTTTTTGTATTTCGGAGGTGTCCAACTCTTCTGTCCTCAGTAAACCTACTATCACGAGCGACTCCTAACTTACTTCGACGGGACTTGACATTGACGTGATGCGTTTTGACTTTAAAATTGGTAATTACGAAGAAAGCTCTATACTAGCACAGTGTGCTAATTGTGCTATTGCCATATAAGTAAAGAAAAAAAACCTATAGTGGTTTATTAGGGGAAGCCCTGCCCCGCGGTGGGACGTTAAAAGGGCTGCGAGAAAATAGTAACTGATGCATTTAACCCCCTTTCCCGGGTTTAATTCCCGGTCGGACAATCGTTTGTTTATAGAGAGGTGTTTATTTGGGTCCAAGTGTTGCTTTGCAAGTGTTGAGTTCGTCTTTTGTGTGTGTCTCTGGACCCACGACGCAGGGAGTCCTATTAGTGTAGGCCGTTGAGTGTGGCGTTATTTATTATTATTATTTAATATTGTCGCCATATAACATATAATGTCAAGTAAGCGGATTCTGTTATCGGTTTAGAAATGCGTTTTCTGCACGTGTGTGATGGACTTTATAATGATTGTAATCTTCGCACATCCATTGTGAATTCACAAATTCCAAAACTGTACATCTTTTACTAGTAATAAAATAAACACGTAGCTTTGTGTGTCGTTTATGTTTTCTAAACATTTTTTTTTGTTTTCTTCTTATATAATAAGTATCATATTGTGTTAGTATATTTACCGTGGTTATTGAGAGTGCCAGGTTACCCCTCTCTTACAGAATACTATCTCGAAATGTGCTGCATTTCCTATTATCCCATTTTCCGGGATTTCGTAAGTGTTTCCGTAGTGAGTGAGATATGCCAGAGTCCATTTCCATTACGTCGTGGTGTATTACGGCCCGAAACCCCCAGTGATTACTAGGGGAGGTCTGTGCTCTGCAGTGGGACGTTATAGGCTGATACAAGTACAATAATGTCATTACCAAAGGACTCCTATTTCTATATTGTCACTAGAGCACCTAAACCTAAGCCATCTTATAAATAGCTGTCATCGTTTCTCTACTCATTCAGTAAATCTTTGATGTACGAAGGCGGCAGTCGAGCATACAGTCCACCTGATGGTAAGTGGATACTGTCGTCCATAGACATCCGCGATACATGCCAATATTAGTTCAAAATGACAAATGTTGGCACGCCCCCGGATGCACTGCCTACCTCTGGAGATATAGGAATGGATTTGGAGAAAGGGTTGGGAAAAAGGGGAGAGATAGGATGGGAACGGGCTCTGGCACATCTCACTCACTACCGAAACATGTACGTACATTAGGGAAATAAGATAAAAGTGGGAAATGCAGTACATTTCAAGCTAGTCTTCTGTGAGAGAGGTGTAACGTGGCCAGTCGAGCGCGCCCAGCGGCTGTTGGAGTTTCCCCCTCAAGATTCTGCTATTCATTTCAATTATCTCTCCTTTTTATCCAGATCCGTTTCAAATTACCTGCGGGATTTGTCATAACTTGCCGGCTACATTTAATATCATTTAGTATGATGGTCACTGTTTTTTTTTTTCGTTCATGCCCATATAGAAACGGTCGCAAACCCTCGTAGGCGTATAGCGTCGCCATAATTGTTCACATTGTTACGTTATATAATTTTATGTGCCTGTTCACTTTTGATCCTTCTGACTGGGACAAGCTTGCGAAACAATAGAATAACAAATAGTTGGATTTAATCAGGTGTGGTGTCGTTTCAGAACAGCATTACCTCATCTCTTTCTGTAGGTGTAGGGGCTACCGGAAGCCCTGGGAAAATACATCATATCTAAAAGAGTGGACTCTCCAACCCGCTTGACCAACGTGTCGTTTTGAGAACACATCTCTGTAGCCTGGAGCTGGAGGGCCGTATCCAGCTGTGGCCAATAAAAGGGTTGGTTATGGCTATGGTAACCGTGTTGCTATACACGGTTATTACAAAGAGGAGTTTGTTTATATGGGAGTATATTTTTGTCCATATTCGATTCTCATTCAAAAGGTTCTGGCTTGTACAACTGATTTCCACTTAAGTAACAGTAACTCTAATCGGGCCTTTTTTACGCCCACTGCTGGACACGGGCTTCCCCATGCACTTCGTCTCATGCACGACGAATGTATGGCCTTAAAACCTTACGCTGGCCAAGATAACAAAGCTGCCACCACAAACCCTGACGGACGACATCACCTCTAAGAGTGGACTCGGTAATCCACTTAGCAAGTGTGACGTTTGAAAGCCATTATCATGTGCATGAAAAGGTCCATGTCCAGTAGTGAATGTAAAAGGGCTGGTGACGCTGAAATGAAACTTCGATTTTGACAAAGAGGAGATTTTATGATATAAAAATACTCGTATATTAGGTTAGGTTGCATTAGGTTAGACTTATGTTAATCACAGACACTTCTGCAAATCGCATATCCGTAAATGGAGCAAACTCACTTCCTGTTTTCTGAGACCCTTCACCAAAATTGGCGGAAGCCTTCCGAGGTCGAGGGCGGGATGATATGATCTCACCGCGCGTGCTTCAGTGACATACACCAAATATGGTTGAGCTACGAACCGAGCTGGCGCCAAAAGTCTTGTAATCACTTTATGATATCATAAACGCGAAGGCAATAAGTTTTCTTGGCCTTTGGAATCCAAGGGACAGAATAGTGGGCTTCTTCCTGCGTAGATAAATTAATAAATTACGTGATATACAATTGTCTACACTAGGGTTCCCCGTGTCGTGGCTCCAGAGACATGAAGGCGATCACACCACCCAGACTCGAATAAAAATTTGTATAGACAAATGAATGTGCGAGTGGTTGTCGAACCCAGCTTACACAGCAGGCAGGATCGTTACCAACAGGACTGAGATAATAAGATGGTGTATATTAGAGTTAGGGGGTCTATCCTCACTTTACGCTACCGAAGTTTCGGGCCGATCGAAGTTTGAATAAAAGGGATCTAGTCTCACTTTACGCTACCGAAGTTTCGGGCCCAATCAAAGTTTGGATAAACGAAGGGATCTACTCTCACTTCATGCTACCGCAGTTTCGGGCCCAATCAAAGTTTGGATAAACGAAGGGATCTACTCTCACTTTACGTTACCGAAGTTACGGGCCCGATCAAAGTTTGAATAAACTAAGTTTCCTTCTTTTCTGTATATTTTTAGCAATGAATATATTGACGTTTGATCTTGAAGTATCTCTTGTCAAAATCTATATTTGGATCGTTGCCTCGGGCGATCGGAGTAGTTTCAAATTTCAAATGAACTTCGTTTGGGCCGATATATTGTAGTGAACGTTTTCATTGCAGGAATCTATCGAAATATCGGCCGAAACTTCGTTTTTCGTGTTTTCGGAGTAGACTGAGTCATTATATCAAAGTGGTGAACTTAAAAACGATATATTAAAAAGTCACTTTTACAGGTATTTCGAAATATTTATTACAGAGGTTTGGGTTCAAATAGTGCAGTTCCAAAATTAAGATTGTATTACAAAAAACTAAACTCAAATAAAAATATCAATACGTGTTTCGGTAGTGAGATATACCAGAGACCATTCCTATCCCATCTCTAATTCCATTTCTAAATCTCCAAAGGTAGACAGCGCATACGGGGGCGAGATCACATTTGCCATTCCGGACTGTGTTGCCATGAATCGCAGGTGTTTAACGGCGACAGTATTTACTAACCATCAGGTTTTTATCTATTGAAAAAGTGGCAGATGGGCGGCACCCACAGGATGGTATGTAGTCACTGCCTCCCATAGACACTTGCAATACCAGGGATGCTTTTGAAGAGCTCGATTTCGTAACTTAAAAAACTTAAGCTGGGCAGTTTGTCCCATAACTTTCGAGTTCGCGGCATGAATTCTCTTGAAGACCACACTGCACGCAGTAACTCTTTGTCAAGGAAGTGTGGGTCAACCGTCTTTCGGGTCTTTCGATGACGAGAGGTGCGATGATGAAATTTTATAAAATCTTTGTATTTCGTCTGCCGCCTTACTTCTGTCTAAAAAGTTCACTCTGCAATGAAGTCTATGTCTCAATCGTTGGTGTACACAATAGGCTTTCCTAACCTATGTTTTCATAGGTAATAAGTGATCGTGTACACAAAAGATAGCCCAGTTTAGTCGCACGCATACCACCTACGCACCGTTTTTACATGCAACGTATTTGGCTTGTGAGTTCTTACGACAAATGTCAACCAGTGACTCAGTGTATTTGTGGGTTAAAAACAAAATCTATGTCATCTGTACTGACTGTAAAAGGTATGTATGATCGTGCTGATCTTGAGAAATGGTTGAATGAAGTTGAGGTAGTTCATGTGAGGTCTTAGTGCGTGGTAGTATTACTTAGTATTGCTAAGTTTTATTAAGTAGTGTGTGGTAAGTTATTGGCCAACCTAGATTTTATGATTGTAACAAACACTAGAACGTCAGCTCTGAGGGGTTCTTAGTATAGAACTTTAGACTACCGCAAAATGTCCTGCATTTCTCACTTTATCCTATTCGCCTTGAGGTAACTCGTTTCGGTAGTTAGCGAGATATGCCAGAGCATTCTCATCTCGGTTTATCCTGTAGCACCCCATTTTCCCAATCCTTTCTTTAAATCCATTCGTAATCCTCCAAAGATAGACATCGTATTCGGCGGACCAACATTTGTCATGACCATGACTGATGTTAGCACCTATCGCGGATATCGACAGTAGGACCACAGTATCCACTTGCCGCCAGTTGAACTATTTGCATACCTATCACTCTCCAAGGTTTGCTGGTAGAAATCTCCTATGGGGGATAAACACGCCTTTCGTATGTATTTTTCTAACTATTTTTATCATTTGTGTGTACGATGAAGTACCTATATAAATAAATAAAACATAAAAATCTAAAAACCGAAGGAAATTTCGCAATATTCCGCACGTTTTCAAAAAAAAAACTTTAAACAATATTTTTTTTATGTTCAAACATTATGTTTTTAAATGTTTTAATTTATACTTGTTGAGTATCATCTGTCCTAGCCATAGATAGATAAGTAAGACGTTTATTCAAAACTCAAAATACAAACTCATACATATTTAAATCCTAAACAGCAGAGAATTTTTATGACAGTGATGAAGAAATGAGATCTGCTGTCCATGTGTCCTATGACAGGCGCCCTTACCGTCAAAACTATCTTACTCTGGGCAACCTTTGGATGGTAGATTATATCAAATTACAGTAAAAGTTGCAATTTTTAAATAATGTCAACATATAACTAAAATGAATGAATCATTTAACTGGTTGATGTAATGTATGCGGTTGTATCGATACACTAAATGCAATTACGCGTCAAATTATCCTATGCACTCATATTGCACTGCGATGCATTAAGAGCAGTGTGTAAGGTCAGCCTGTCCACCTTGACCCGATACCGCAACACAGATAGATATTCTAGACATCCTAACTTAATATTAGTAACATTATACCTAGGTAGACCAGTTTAGGTACGAAATTAATATCACCAAATAATCCTGTATAGTTCTGTACAGTAGAAGGCCCTGCCATCGGATGAGTTTACATCCGATGCCAAGGCCTTCCTCTGATAAGGCTGCATGACTTGCGGAGCTTCCAGGGCACACACACATAACGCACACACACTCCACGCAACAAACACACAAAAGCAAACAGTTACTCATTTTTATGTTTCGAAATTTTCTATATTATTATTACTGTGAAATCTGTTGTTATTATTACTTAAACAACTGTTGTTACGAATATTAACTAAATCAAATTTATACTGCAGATAAAGCTGTAGATTTCTGTATATGTAAATAAATAAATAAGTACATACATTGCAATGTATTTAGTACATTCATTCTTCTATATTTCATTAATTGTCGAGTTAATTTTTTATTTTAGATATTTAGATATTATTTTTAAGTAAATTTAGGTCTATTTAAAACACAATTTTGTTTCTAATAATTATGGATTAATATTAAGATTGTATGTTTGCTCAATAAATAAAAAAAAAAGATTAGGAATGTCGTAGTGTCTCTGAATGTTTTGAATCTTTGCTTATTGAAGTGTTACTGTTCGAGAAAATCTCTTACGTTTTCTTAGAAATACGTATGCCGTAAGCCACTTATTCCCTTGAGCTAATAACCTTAACATTAGCAAAATTCCTGGCTAATCATCCGTGACAATGAACAGAGACCGTATAAATAAAACAGGTGATAAATTAAACAGTACCGCGTCTTAGTATCATTCATAACAGCCGCGTAATTATTAGGGTTTTATATTGTAAATAGGGTCTAAACGCGTAAAATTAAAGGCATTTCTTTACCGTTTATTTCTACTGTACGTTTCGGCACGGGCTACACCGTCCGTGGTTACGAGTCGACTGAAGACTAGAGGCGGGTTACGGCGGGTAGTTCACCGGCGAGCAGTTTAACTAACGGTCAACAAGCAAAATAAATTGTGGCTCGTTTAAATTCAAGCCAATAAATATTACTACAAAATTATTACGTTTGCCGTGACATGGACGATATCCCGTTTCCGCGGATGTGGCACCCCTAAAATTTATCAAAGTTTACGACATTTACTTCCAATTTTGTAGTTTTAAACCGCGAACCCGCAGGCTGTGGAACGAACTGCCTCAAAAGGTCTTTCCATTAAGCTACGATATGGGGTTCTTCAAGAGAGCTGTGAATAGGATTTTGCAAGGTCGGCGGCGCACCCGCATACCCTCTGGTGTTGCAGGTGTCCACGGGCGGCGGTAACACTTACCATCACGTGGGACCGCTTGCTCGTCCGCCCACTAGTATATAAAAAAAAAAAATTGTAGTTAGTAACGAGATAACATACTGTATCCCCTATACTGGACAAATTTCATGGCTTTGAGCGGGTCATGTGTCACCGGACGGCGCCGGTGCGGTCAGTCGCAATGAATGCACTTTGTGAATGAGTACTACATACCTATTTGGGAAGAGAGCAGTCTGTCTGGAGTCTGGAAGGTTCGTTGTTGTAGAGTAATGTACTCCTCTAGACATTATTTAACCAGGCCATTCGGTCTGCAAAAACCAATAATCGATGGAGTACTTGGGAAATGTACCAATGAATATGTGGGAAATGTATATTCAGTGGATTACATAGGTTAATGGTAGCCCTTGTTAATAATTCAAAGGAATGGTCTGGAGGAATGTAAGGAATTCAAGAATCTGAGAGGAATGACTTTCTCTAATCGCTACAAGCGCTTCATATCAAATAGAGTGAGTGGTCAACTCATGGAGTAACCACTGCACGAGACAGTTGAAACAAGGAATGAATAAATTCAACAACTGTTTAGAAAGAAAGAAGACCGCACAAGTGTATTGATTGATTGATTGTAGTGTATTGATGTGAGCGCATCATCAAAAGCTGCTAGCCTATGGTCTTAACCAGATGATGGCCGTATAGTATCGTGTGGCTTTAAAATACCACTATCCCTTCTTTTCCCGTGGATGTCGTAAGAAGGCGATTAAGGAATACCAAAGCCGTTATCACAAGTGCTGAGGAACTTCACCATCTTTAGAAGAGTGGAGACGCGAACCCGCTGCGTCACGATTTGAGGCCATATATCCCTCATGTACGAGACAGTGTACACGAGAAGGCCCAAGTCCTTATTCCTCTATTAAGATGCATAATTAAATCAGCCATAACAGGACAAAATCAACCCAACAGTTTAAACATGTGTTCAAATACGAAAGGGGTCAATGTTTCACTGTCAGCTATTGTGCTCTCTGCGAAGGTCTGTTTACAATGAATTTTCACCTTTATTTCGATAACAATATGATTGTGTTTACAAAGTCCTGTTTAGTACCACGTGCGTTGAACATGATGGGATCAAAGGGTCCCAGATAATAATGTAGAGTAATGTTTATGTTAAAATTGGCTGCAGTTCCATTAAGATTACGTCAATGAAAATAAAATTTATCTATGTGTATGCTTTTTTGTGTTGAATGATGGTGGCAGACGAGCAGGCAGTCCACCTGATGGTAAGTGGATACTGTCGTCCATAGATATCCGCTGTATATGTCAACATCAGTCCAGAATGACGAACGTTGGCATGCTCCCAGGTGCGCTGCCTACCTTTGGAAATTTGGTATAAATTTGAGACAGGGTTGGGAAAATAAAGAGGGATAGTATGGGTTGGGAATGGGCTTCGGCATATCTCACTCGCTACTGAAACACGTATTGGATAAACTTATATGTATTGGGGGAATAGGATTAAGTGCGAAATGCAGTATATTTCACCGTAGTGTTCTGTGAGATAGGAGTATGTTGGCCAGTCGAGTGCGCCCAGTGGCTGTGGGATTGCAGCGTATACCCTACCAAATATCTGTTGCAGGATATTAATCGACAAAGTGGACGAGTCTAAACGAACCTTTGTATTGGGAAATGATGAGTAGGATTGCATATCTAGGATACACAGTCACTAATTTTATGTTTGTTGCTGCGTTGAGATCACATTCATACGTATTTTCCCATTGTCCTTTTGAATAAAGCCCCAAAAAATTTTTTTTTTACAAAAATGTACATATCATTATATGTAAATTAGCGACCCGCCCTCGCTTCGCTTCGGTTTATAAGCTTTTTTTTAAAAATTTTTTTTACAAAATTTCAGAAACGTTTTCACCATAAGTACATTATATTCGTGTAACTCTTACGGTTTTTGCAGCGCACGCCAAAATAGCTCGCAGAAGGCAGAGTTTTTTCCGACTTACTTGACACTTATCGTTATATTTTGGCCAATTTACACAATATCTTTATAAATTATAGCTTATGTGTTATTCTGATGTATGAGCTATATTGTTGTAAAGTTTCATTAAAATCCATTGAGTAGTTTTTGCGTGAAAGAGTAACAAACATCCATACATCCATCCTCACAAACTTTCGCGTTTATAATATTAATAGGATTAATGTGGAATTCATGGTTTTAGGCTTTAGGGAAAATTTTGACTCGCCCTGTATAAACATACTAATATAAATATACTCCATACAAAATATCATATATTGCATGTACTATCTAGTGATCCGATCGTAAGTTTATAACACTCAACTCAGGGGGTCGTTGACGCCCAGATTAGATAACTACATGTGTTATGTCTGACCCATTTACGATAACAGATTGCCGAATTCATCCCGGATGCGGTCTCAAAGACCGTAACGGGATACGACGTTAAAGGGTTGTTGAAATCGCCCTAGTTTTGGAGATTTTGTCTACTGACATATTGATTGCTAATGAAATTGTACACATGTTGGTATAACGGTTGGTTGTTTTGAAATGGGGGTAAGAGGGCCAGTTGTCCAATTATGGTGTGTACTAAATGTTGAATAGTATATGGAAATAATGTGTTAGTAAATAGATAAGTAGATACCTAATAAGTACGGTCTTCCTTTTTAAATAGCCTATTTAAATAGAAACACGTACGTACATTAGGTAAATAAGATAAAGTGGGAAATGCAATATATTTCAAGGTAGTCTTCAAACGCAAGTTAAACGGTGTCAAATTTCCTATTGGAATTAATTTTACTATTCTTCTTCTCTACATTGCCAAGTTTATCCCAATACCCGGGCTAGAAAAAAAAGCAACCTTGAAACGACAACACAAGCAAAATAGCTTTAATAGTAACACAAGTAGGACTGGAATCGAACTTATGACCTTTCTTGGATGAACTGTGTTTTTGCGCATGATCACATCATCGGTTGGGTGTAGCGAACTTGTCAAACTGGCTGTCTAAATAAACAATTTGATCCTTTGTATGTTTGCGTCTACTTGTAAAGTAAATAATTTTATACTCACTATAAGTCAAAATGTGACGTCATTTTTGAAAATGTCGCAAATACGCTTTGAGGGGGAGAGTGCACGCTTTGAGGGGGAGAGTGCACGCTTTTGAGGGGGAGAGTGCACGCTGCAATCCAATAGCCGCTGGGCGCGCTCGACTGGCCACGTTACCCCTCTCACACAGAAAACTACCTTGAAATGTACTGCATTTCCCATTTTATCGTATTTCCCCAATGTACGTACGTGTTTCGGTAGTGAGTGAGATGTGCCAGATTCCAGGATTCCAATCCCTCCCCATTTTCTCAACCCTTTCTCCAAATCCATTCCTATATCTCCACAGGTAGGCAGCGCATCCGGGGACATGCCAACGTTTCTCATTTTGGACTAATGTTGGCATGTATCGCGGATGTCTATGGGCGACAGTATTCACTTACCATCAGGTGGACTGTATGCTCGTCTGCCGCCTTCGTACATAAAAAACAAAAAAAAATACAAACTGTCGCATGAGTTTCACTGCCCAATTGTGTGGGGAGTGATTAAAAGTGATAAAAAGTGACAAATCTAACTTGAAATTTAAGATTTAGGTAATTTTTATTCAGATTTATCCCACGGAAGTCATCATATACAGTACTAGCTGTGCCAGTTCCGTCCTTACCCTAGGGGCACGTGGGGCACGAGCCCAGGGCCCTCGGCCCGACGGGAACCCCGAAATGCCGAAATCCAGTGTCTATGAATTTTTTATCCAATTAATTAATAAATAAGTAAAATTATCTTTTAACAAAAAACATGTTTTTATCGTATTCTACTCGTCGAATCCTTTCATTTGATACCCAAATCGAAAGAAACCATTAACATCAAAGTAAGTACAATTTTCAAAACAGTAATCACATCATTTATATTTGATTTGTATAAAGCTAACCGTAATCTATAGATACATATAATAAAACTGTAACAGGCCGATGTCTGTACATAATAGATATTGAAAAAAAAAACTAATATGGGGGGTCTTTATTAGAGCAACAGAAGTCAAAACAACAGTTTTTAGAAATTTTGTCTGTCTGTCGGTCTGTATGCTTGTACACGCATCACGCAAAAACTACTGCATGGAATTGAATGCAGTTTTCACCGATGTGCTAGAGGTCTAACTTAAAATATAGGTTCCATTTTACCCCAGGAAAATATCTTATTCCGAGTGTTTTAAATTTAATAAACCGAAGCGAAGTGGGGGCGGGTCGCTAGTGACCAATAAAGTCACTAAACACAAGTAAATTCCGATGTTTTCATGTTTTTTTGCTTTCTAAAAGTGCCCCAAACTCTGTGTGCCCAAAGGCATGGCTTAAGACGGCCATGGCTGTGCCCGGCACGCGTTGCACGCCCGGCAATTTTTTTGCACTTAATATATAGCCTATATCCATCTGGAATAATGTACCTTTCATGTGGTGAAAGAATTTTTCAAATAGATGCACTGGTTCCGGAGATTATCCTCCACATACACACAAACTTACAAAATTCGCTCTCTCTCTCTCTCTCTTTATTATATTAGTATAGATTAGACGTCAGATAAAAACCAATCCATTATTAAGTTGTCATTTTCTCATTCATTTCATATTTTATATTCCCATATGAAATATATGAACTTTCACCATGCTTTCATTCCATTCACTCTATGCGATAGACTGGTGTGGGATTGGGTTAGGGGCCGTTCAAGTATTACGTAAGCAGAATTTTAGTCATTTTTAGCCCCCACCCCTCCCCTTTGTCAGCGAAAGTAAGCAAAGCCCTTACAATGCTCACGTAAGCATTGGTGTAATTTTTACAAAATCTGTTCAAATTTCTTGTTTAATTAGAATCTACTAAATTTTGCCCGAAAAATACGGAAAGTAAATAAATAAATATTGCTGACGTAATCGCCATTCAGACCCCCCCCGTTCCCCATGTCATCAAAAATTAGCAAAGCAATGACCCCCCACCCCCCTTTGGTGCTTACGTAATACTTGAATGGCCCCTTAGAGGTGGGATAGGATGGGGATTGAATTGAGTGCGGTGAGACTGAATCTGGTGAAACTCAATGCGCACTAACTGAATCTTAATGATATCCGAAAGAAGGGTTGGGACCGGACGGAATGGAATGGGATGGATGGTTTGGGATTGTACAGAATGAAGTGTGATGGGATAACTAAAACTAATAGTAAACTAACCACACATAAAGTCAATAAGTAATATAAAATAATATTATGCCATATCCACTTTGTGTCCTGCATAGTCCAAAGGCATTAAGTTCGCCTTTTGTAGTAATTTACAAAAAGAGTAAATAAAGGTGAAAATTGGTTTATTTGTTACCTACTAACTGAATAAAAAATCAACACGTATTAACATATACGTAGTTTTTATCCCAGTCAAATGTGGGCTAAAGCAGCGGACAACGTTTAGTCTAATATAATTATTATTATTATATTGGCGTCCACTAAAATCAGCTGATTATAATAATTTAATAAATATCTCATATTGCAGACAACACCATTAGTGTATACACTAGTGAATAATCGTGTAAGTGTTAAAAAATCATGATGTCATCCAAATAACACTACGCGAATGTACGTACCTATTTATAGACTGTTAGTAAACTTTAACGGTTTGATTACAACGTGTTGGAGATTTCCCAGAAATTAAGCTTATTGATGATAAGAATGATCATTTCTCACGTTTTAATAGTAATTTAGCATGTACGACTTCGTACCCACTTGATGATGATAGATGGCTGCAGAATCTCACTGTTCTTCACTGGTGGATATAAGCCTCTCTCAAGACTCGTCACCACAAGCGACATTCAGGTCTTCTCATCTAACTTTTCCAAGTGGCCGGTGCACTTGGTCGGAGTGCGTCCCACACTGTGCTTCTTCTGGCTACGTGGCCTCTATTCAATTCACGCACTCGTCTACACCATTGGCTGGTGGTCCTGCCGCAGATACAACATGTCCACAGCTGGGAGCCTACTAGAGACAGCCCAATTAGATTTCCTAATCCTTTTTCCAAATCCTGCAATTGATTTTAAGAAAATAAGTAAAGAAAAGTATTATAAAACTTTATCTACACTAATGTGATTCTTTATAGTTGGTTGAAATGTTGTCCTTTTTAGTTCGATAGTTTATCATCGACAGATGGCGCTGTATAAGAAGCTATAACGTATTGAGATTTCTAGCAAAATGATGAGGATGTTAGCATGAACTAAATGTTGACTTATCTCGAACTAGCAAATTATGGTTTTATAACTGTCAACGTATTGGCTGGCATCGTATCGGTCTTGTACATTGGTGTAGTTTTTTTGCAAAATAAACTCGTGTTTTTGACAAGTAAACATACAATTTGTTATTTTGGTCATTGGAGAACTGGACTGATTCTCTCGGAATCCCCGGAGTGCCTGTTTTCGCCGGTTCTCGGTAAAATTCTCATCTCCATTGATTTTGAGGTTAGGTTTGACCATTTCAAAAGTCGTTTCTAGCTGTGTTTCTTAATCATCTCTGTGTTTGCTCATATCTTTGACCGGCTAATTTAGTGGACTGAGTAGCTAAATTTAGTATTGAGTTTGGGTAAAAGAATAGCACGGATTTCGGTTTTGATTCGCGATGTCGGGGTCGAACGACTCGTCAGACGTGGAGCAAGTGCCGACCGTGCCCATGTGCGACGTTTGCCATGTTGAAATTGACCTGCAGAAACCAACAAAACATGCAACCTGCGAGAGCTGCAGTTGTCTTGTTCATTTTGATTGTGATGATATTTCTGCGACCGACCAGAGAAGCCTCGCTCTAAAATCGAATCGGAAGTTGAAATATTATTGTCGCGATTGCTCTCAAGGCCTACGTGGAGTTCCAAAAGTTCTCAAGAAGATAGCCGCCATAGAAGTCACGGTGAATAAACTTGATAAATTCGCCGACTCCTTAACGCTTTTTCGCACCGAGGTCAAAAATGATATTGTTAAAATTAACTCGAGGATCGATGATTTGGAAAAACGTCAAACTGTGGCAGGAAACAACGAGTTGACCATTTCCGGGATAGCTGAAGAGATTGCGGCGAGACAGTCGAAAGAAAAAAACCTTTTTTTCTACGAAGTGGCGGAGTCTCAGAGCAAAGACATTGATGTACGCATAAAACATGATGAGCAGCTTTTGTACTCGATATTTGATACCCTTGAAGAACCGGAGGTGAATTTTCTCAAAGCCATCAGGATTCCATCTAAATTAACTCCTCGCCCTCTAAAAGTTATTTTCGAAAACAAGGAGACTGTCATTAAACTTTTGAGGAAGAGGTCAGCCTTCAGGGACAAAGTCAAGTTCCAGGCCGATTTCACCAAATCCCAGATCGAACACTACAAAAACATCAAGCGAGAGTTACAAAAACCGGAAAACCAAGGAAAAAAGCAGATCAAGTTCTCCTACGGCGTTCCTAAACTTGTGGACACTGCTCCTAAACCCTCTGCCGGTAAGGAAGCGGGTGACCACAACAACACTCTCCAGACAAAAAACGCTGTGAAATTTTCCGCCTCTACTACCAAAACGTCAGAGGTCTTAAAACGAAGCTAAACTCTCTCCTGGACATTGAAGTTCAACCTCTCCAACCTGATGTCGTGCTGTTTACCGAGACTTTTCTTGATCCTGGGATTCAAGACCAAGAACTAAACCTGTATAACTATCACATCTTCAGGAGGGACAGGGATAAGATACAAACACATAAAGCAACCGGGGGAGGAGTACTGATAGCAGTTCATAAGCGTCATAAAAGTATCCTTTTGTCACAACAATTCTGTTCAACTGAACATATTTTTATTCGGGTTTTTGCCTATGATAAAAAGATAAACATAGGCTGTGTTTATCTGCCCCCTCACTCTCCATCAGAGAACTTTATAGAACACTGTAACACTATCGATACATTAGATATTGATTCGAATGATCTAACCTTTGTTTTCGGTGATTACAATTTGCCAAAAATATTGTGGCATAACGATACTATAGGAATTTCTGCCTTACCTTTAGATGATTGTTTGAAAGATATTTCTGATAATGCGCAAATTATTTCAAATACATGTAGTTTATATAACTTATATCAGCTAAATAATATAAAAAATGATAACCAACAAATACTTGATTTATGTCTTTCTTCTGATTTGTATGCTTCAGTTACAAAACATAAGGATCCTCTTGTAAAATGTGATAAACATCACCCAGCTCTAATGGTGTCAACTAATTTGACGTTTGAAACACAGCCAGTGAATTTTATATTTCCGAAACCAACGTTCGATTTTAAACACGCTGATTTGGAAATGATTTATAGCGACTTGTATAATACTGATTGGTCAATTTTATATACACTCTCTATAGATGCAGCTATTGAACATTTTTATTCTATTATTTACAACTTATTCGAGAAGCATATACCGAAAATTACCTATGAAATAAATAATTTAAAATCATGCTTTTTTGATAAAAAATTGACACAATTACACCGTCTAAAGAAACAAGCGCATTTCAGGTTCAAAACAACAGGGTTGATAGCTGATAGAATTGAATTCTCAAGATTACGTGCTGAATGTAAAAAACAATTGCGTAAAAATAATAACAAAAAGATCGATAATCTTGAGAAGTCAATTTATGCAGATATTAAATCTTTCTGGAGATATGTTGATAGTAAAAAATCAAGTTATGGTCTTCCGAATATAATGTCTTTGAATGACAGAACAGCTTCAAACTACTTGGATATTGTCAACTTACTTGCCGATCATTTCGAGTCATGCTATGTCACTCCTACCGTCGATATAACACCGGATGCTTACGATATTTTAGCGCGTGATGTTACTTTTGTGGTAACTGAAGATTCTGTAATGAATAAGCTCTCAAAATTAAGCGACAAATTCAACCCGGGTCCTGACGGGATTCCGGACTTCATCCTCAAAAACTGTGCTCAAATTTTAGCTGTTCCCTTATCAATTATTTTTAATCAATCTTTGTTAACTGGTACGTTCCCAAACAAATGGAAAACAAGTTTTGTTACACCGATTTTTAAAACAGGCGATCAAACAAATGTTAAAAATTATCGGCCAATAAGTATACTTTGCGGAATAAGTAAGACGTTTGAAAGTTTGATTCTCGATTATTTGCATCCACAAATTGAAACTATTATAATATCACAACAACATGGATTTTTTAGTGGCCGCTCGACATGCAGTAATCTGTCACTTTTTACCGATAGCATTATTAACTCGTTAGATAGAGGTAAACAAATAGATTCTATATACACCGACTTTTCCAAAGCCTTCGATAGAGTTGATATTAACCTGTTACTGTGTAAATTGTCAAATATCAATCTTAGTGGTATACCAATAAAATAGTTTGCTGATTACCTCCTGGGAAGATCAGAAGTTGTTAAATATAGAGAATATAAATCGCGTATTATTAACGTTCCATCAGGAGTCCCGCAAGGTTCTCACCTGGGGCCTGTTTTGTTCAATATTTTTATTAATGATATCAGCTCAGTTTTTATTAAATCGTCGTTTCTTTTGTATGCTGATGATTGTAAATTTTGGAGAATAATTGAAAACGAAAATGATAATCAATTATTACAAAATGACTTATCTGCGTTACTGGATTGGTGTACGACAAATAAACTGTTACTTAATATTGAGAAATGTAAATTAATGCGATTTAATAGAGGTCACAATGAACTTGTTTATGATTATCAGTTAATGAACTTACCAATTGATAAAATTTCGTTAATCAAGGATTTGGGTATAATCTTAGACGAAAAAATGTCTTTTACAAACCATATTGATTATATTATAAATGAAGCTATGAAAATGTTAGGTTTTGTCAAACGTCAAACGTCGCAATTTAAGTCCGAGAAAACAATTGTTATGTTGTACAACTCTTTAGTTAAATCGAAATTGATGTATTGCACGCCGATTTGGTCTCCAGAAACGCAAGCTCTAATATGTCGAATTGAAACTGTACAACACAAATTTTTCTCTTATATTGCCTTTAAATTCAAACTTCCAAGTCCTTTTTTTAGTCATGTTTATAATGAAATTGCTATATTCACAGAATTACCATCTCTTCGCTCTGTTCGAGAATTCAACGACTTGCTATATGTATACAAAATTAAATGTGTTGAATTACATTCGAAATTTATACCTTATGTTAACGAGCGAGATATGAGATTTGTATATCTATTTCGAGAATTTTTCTGTAGATCTAAATATTTATATGATTCTATGATACCAAGACTGACTAGATTAGCAAATCGTTATTTATCGATTGAAATGTTGGATCTTAATATCGGTGCAATCAAGTCCGCTTTGAGTTGTTTACTTGAATTTAAATAAGGTATCCTTTTGTATTGTAATTTCCTACTTTAACTCTACTACTATGTCAACCAATTTTCATTTATATTTTATATATTTTTTGGGCTTTTCAGCCTGTTGTATTTCCTTTTCAAATAAATAAATAAATATTTATACTTTTATGGTTTATGGTTTTAATTATGGTTTACTTGAACTAGCAACTTAGTTCGTGCTCCCTTTTTGTGAAATTTGTACCTGAAATAAAGTTTGGCCGAAAAATAGTTTGAATTATCGCTGATAAGTTCGAAGATGAGCCAAATTGATACTGTCTTAAAATCATAAATTATGGTTTATACTTTCCAAGTACTCCAAAAAAAAATGACTCGTATACACATACAAACTATATGTCATTGGATTGCCTATTATACTTCATGAGCGAAGTAAGGACAAGTCGTTATTTCGGCATAAAATCGCTTTCGATATTAGTTCAGTCATGTCGTAATGTTGAAAATGTTTGAATTTATAGACTGAGCGTAGTTCTAATAATTATCAACAGATGGCGTTCGGTATCATGGGCCAAAAGTCTCTATGGGTTCGCTTCTTTATGTTTACCTAATATGAAGACCTTTTTAAAAATAACACACGACTGAATTGAATACAATTTTCACAGGGACATAACAGGGAAGACAATCTGTCATGTGTGAGATGTAGCTCCCACAACCCCTCCCATCTATACCATTACACTCTTTCTTAATCTTTCCTTTTTACCATTTAAGAACATCATATAAGAAATTTATGTTTTTTTCCAAATTAGAGATAAAATAGTAAATAATAACGCTACACTCCACGGCCCACAGTAGGACTCCCTGTGCCATTGAGTCCAAAGACACGCACAAAGACAAAGACACACCCAGATCCGAACAAACAAAATGTCATGAATGTCCGACCGGGAATCGAACCGTTTGCACAGCAGGACAATTGCGCCGATCGGTCGTCAAACATACCGACTACATACCGCTTATGGAAGCTGATGGCCGATGGCAGCGTTTTTGAATTTTAAACAAGCACTGCTATTGCAATAGTAACCCTTTTATTTACCTTATTACTTAACTAAAACAGAGAGGGGCCATAAATAAGAATTAACTATGCTAATGGGACAATAGCGGGTAATGCTTTAAATTGTCATTACACGCAGCGGCCATTATGTCTAATTTATTGTGAAATATACAAGATTTGATCATAGAACACAAAGTGTTTATTGAATTCATAGAAAACAATGCTTCAAAGAAGCCCTGCCCTGCTTTTGTCTTTTATTGCAATCATCTATATAAACAAAAAAATGTAAACGTTCATTTGTTCAAAATCTTAAATTTCCGTAAGTTCTTCACCAATTGCTTTGAAATTTTGACACAACGTTGCATTCGAATACGCGCGAGTTATTATATACCTATCACAGGGTAAAACATGCTTTTTACCCAAAAACAGGTAAAAACAGGGTAAGCGCCATCTGTTGGGCAGCCACAGCAACGCGTGGCCGGGCACAGCTAGTAAAGAATAAATAAACACATGGTACTTACATGCGGCCATCAGCATTCGGTCATATTTTATACGACTAGCTGGCCTCTAGCTACAGAAACTGATTTTAGGTACGATTCAATTATAACCAATAAATACATAGGTATATTTATTAGATTAGCCTACGCTCCGCAGTGAGATCCGCGGATTTTCGTTTATCCCGCAGAAACATTTATTTTCCAGGGAAGAAATGTAGCCTATGTCCTTTCCATCATCTCATGAAGGTCGGTCCAAAATTTCAGATTACAAAATTCGATTCTTCCACCTATTGGTGTTTATAAGCGATTCAAACATACATACGTACATCGTTTCACTTTTATCTTTTACCTATGTATACGGCCAGAGCCGCCATTCCTCTCTGCCTTAATTGACTCATGAGCAAAAAAGGTTTGACAACCACTGGTTCAGAATAAAGTAAAGTACTATATTTATCACATTTATTTATTTATCTATTCTTTACTAGCGGTGCCAGCGACTTCGTTCGCGTGAACTTGTGATTCTCGTGGTAATCTAGATAAAAAGTACCCTAAATATTAATCCAGCACATAAGCTAAAATTATGCCAAGTTTTATTAAAATCCGTCCAGTATTTGTTGCGTGATGTTCGTTCATACAGACAGACAAAAATTCCAAAAAAGGTTGTTATCGTTTTTTCAACGATTTTTCGTTGAAATCGTTCGTTTATCAACGTTTTTTTTTCAAAAACTATTATTTGCTAATTGTCCCAAATCAAATTTCTAAATTCATGTTCTAGAATTGCTGCAAACGGTTTAGGGCGAAGTGGATATCCTTGTCGCAGACCTTTGCTGACTTTAAACTCCTCCCCTTTTCTCTTCAAATTGTATTTTTGCACTACTGAATAGACTTGTTTAATGTTTTAAATGTATTTTATTTCTATTTTTTTGTTTTAAATAAAGCTTCCCATTACTTTTTTGTTTTATATAATCAAATGCCTTATATTTAACTATAATATACGATTAATAATACCTTCCATAATTGCCCTATGTCTGAGCGACATTTGTAATTGACTTGATTGATTTGTAATAAACATTTATCTTGACATTTGCCACGCTTATGACTCTTATCAGTTTACTTTAATTAGTCATTAAAAGGTCCCATAAAAGTCCTTGACATTTCTATTTCGCGATTGCTTCCTTAATATTGGCACTTTATGTGCTGCCCACACCTCAAGAAGACATAAAAATATTCTGTGTATAATTAGACCATAATAGTCAACTACAGATTTAAGATTGAATTATTATTTATTTGGTATCGGAAGACATTTTGAGTTAAGTTGGTAATCAGATGTTTTTATCTTTCCTGTGATTGTGGGACTAACATATTAATAAAATATACTGTCTAGAATAGAATAGCACTAGCCCATCTCTTTCCGCAGGTACCACAGGAGCTGAGGAACTAAACCACCTCTAAATGAGTGGACTCGCCGATTCGCTTGGCCAGCGTGGCGTTTTAAGGCCATATATCCCTCGTGCTCAAGAATATGTGTATAAGGAGGCTCTCGTCCAGCAGTAGAGGTTAAAAGGGCTGTTTACGGTTAATACTTTATATTTTAACACAATGTTGGACGCCCTTCTAGATGGACCAACGATGATTGAAGAAGTTTGCCGCTAGTGACTGGATGAGAACAGCAAAAGACCATGTATGGCAACGGTCCTTGGCAAAGGCCTATCTATATCCAGCGGTAGTGAGACAGACCGATGGTTGTTCTATATATAATGCTCTTATTAATAGCAACATTCAACATTTTTCAAGTCTTTATTTTTTGTTTGTTTCAGGTAAATCTTAGAAATCACTAATCAACAGATTCAAAATAGAAGGTATACCTACATTACATGCGAGCATGCATGCCTACATACATATGAGCATGCATGCCTTATACATGCTTTCAAGTTAATTTAATTAATAAAAACAACAGCCGACAATAAATAAATATTTAACGCCACACTCAATGGCCGACACTAGGATTCCCTGTGTTGTGGCTCCAGAAACACACACGCACAAGGACCCAGACCCGAATAAATGTTTGTCTTTAAACAAATTAATGTCTGATCGGGAATCGAACTGGGATCTTTCGCACAGCAAGCGGGGTCACTACCAACTGCACCAATCGGTCGTCCAAAAAACTACACAGACATTAAACGCTAGAAAAACAAAAAAAAAAATGTTTATTATTATTAATTGTATGTTGTTGAAGATCCTAAACCCGGAGATTAAAAAGATGGAACATTTTTTTTTATAGAAAGAAGGTGGCGAACGAGCAACGGCACCGACTAAGCATAAAATATGTCTCTTTCTTTTTTTTTATGGATGAAGGCGGCAGACTAGCATACAGTCCACCTGGTGGTAAGTGGATACTCTCGCCCATAGACGTCCGCCATACATGCCAACATTAGTCCAAAATGACAAACTTTGGCACGCCCCCGGATGCGCTGCCTACCTGTGTTGATGAAAGAATGGATTTGAAGACAGGGTTGGGGACGTGGAAAGGGACAGGATGTGAATGGGCTCTGGCATATCTCACTCACCACCGAAACACGTACGTACATTGGGGAGAATATTATAAAGTGGGATATGCAGTACATTTCAAGGTAGTATTCTGTGAGAGAGGGGTAACGAGGCCAGTCGAGTGCGCCCAGCGGCTGTTGGATTGCAGCAATTAAGAGGGGGAGAGCCCCCTCTTAATTGCAAAAAGCTTGCAAAAAGCGAAACGAGAAATCTATTTGTAAATTCTTAATTTAAAGTTTTAGTCACTTTAAGTTTTATAGCCCATATATTAATATTCTAGACTATCGACCCGCCCTCACTTCGCTTCGGTTTATTAAATTTAAAACAATCCTAATAAGGTATTTTCCTGCGGTAAAATGGAGCCTATATTTTAAGTTAGACCTCTAGCAATACATCGGTGAAAACTGCATTCAATTCCACGCAGTAGTTTTTGCGTGATGCGTGTACAAACATACAGACAGACAGACAGACAAAATTTCTAAAAACTGTTGTTTTGGCTTCTGTTGCTCTAATAAAGACCTTAATATTAGTTTTTTTTCAATATCTATAATGTACAGACATCGGCCTGTTACAATTTTATTATAGATGAGATAATATTAAATTACGAATTATAATTAATTAATACAAGATAAACTTACAAATATTTCCTTTCATACATACAATAACGCTTTAAATTATACCCTTGGCATATGGCATATGTCACAACAATAATCTTTAAAAGAATTTATCTTTAAACCTATTAATGTCTACTAGAGTCAGTTTGAAAATCATTATATGTCATTTTTCTGACATTTTGAATACTCGACGTCACAGCCGCGTCGCGTCACTGGAGATTTACGTTGTTAAACAGTTGCCCGGACAAGCATCCTTCAAATCAGGAGACTCCTGGTCAATCCTGTATGTGGCAGCCCTAATTGGACCGGATTGTCTACATTATCTACTTATTAATTATTTTTTCATCAGTGAGAACTAGTTAATCTCCTGTCCTTTCTGTCTTCGACAATGAAACAATACTCTGGTCTATCTATAAATGTGAGTATGAGGAACTTGAGGCAGTAACATTCCTTAATTTCGTCCACTCATCACCTTCTCTGGCTACATGGTGCTTCTGTCCGGGGATCCTGCCTTCTTCGATCAACTTTGGAAACTCGTTCTGGTTTCCTCTTATAATATGCTCGAAAACGGCAACGAAGAAGGTAGGATTTGTAGATTGCGCCAGAGGACAGACGAAAATTTCACCAGGTGACCGCCAAAATTCATTTTGAAGATGACGACGAGTAACTATTAACTGCAGTTATGACTACATCCCTAGTTTATTGAAATGTAAAAGACGTAGTTGAATTTCTACGAAACTACGTATCTATACAGTATAAAATTTCTACGTAAACCGCAACCTAGACCTAATTGTTTCACAACAACATAAAGCTGGAATTAGGGCACCTTCATACATTTCTATGAAATATATGAATGCTGTTATGAATACTGGCTTAGTACTCTGAGTATCCAATAATCAGAAAAGTCAACAAAATTGACGTACAAGTGACATATTTTCCCCTACTTACCCGTGGTACTAACGGTTGTACTACTGGTATCATGGGTAAGAAGCGATATTTTCAAGGTCTTCGCAGACAAACTGTAAAAGATAGTAAACCATGTCTATGCCCGACAGTAACCACAAGATGGACTTTCTGCTCGTACCAACGTTCTATAAAAAAAGTTTGCTTTATTAATAAAACCAATTGACTAGTGAAACTAGTGTACAAAGATCCTAGATTTTAATGCAAATAATACAGCCTGCGTCTAACGGTAAAGGTAAAAGTATTAGCGGTGTGCAGTTGACTTAGTGTTGGATCGCTAATGGACATTTTTCGTACCTTCGTCAAGTGTCACTTCTGTTTTAACTAACTGTTTTAGAGGGGAATCATTGGAGTACAGTTATTATTACAAATGATGCTCTACGAGTAAATACAGACTGTCTTGAAACATTATACATTTATAAGACACCAAAAATCTTTAATATACCATGCAATCAGGCCTTGTCTTTCCACTGCTGGATGTAGTCCTATCTCAAGTACGGCAACCAGTCTTCTCAATCAGCTACTATGGGTGATTTAGAATTGAAATAAATAATTTTAAGTTAATAATGTCAACAGTGTTCCACTTCAAGGGACTCCAATTTTTTAAAATATATATATTTTTTTAAATGTATGTGTTTTGGTAGTGAGTGAGATGTGCCAGAGCCCATTCCCATCCAATCCTATTCTATCCCTCCCCATTTTCCCAACCCTTTCTCCAAATCCATTCCTTTATCTCCAAAGGTAGGCAGAGCATCCGGGGGCGTGCCAACGTTTGTGATTATGGACTGATGTTGGCATGTATCACGGATGTCTATTGGCGACGGTATGCACTTACCATCAGGTGGACTGCACGCTCGTATACCGCCTTCATCTTTAAAAAAAAATACATCTTAACAGGATTCCGACCAATGCATGCCATATATGGCTCTCAGATAATCCTTTTCGGCTATGAATACGCTCATTGCATTCTTTGTAGTCACCATAGGACCCAAGAAACCTAACCCAGCTTTATATTTGCTGTCAATTCGGTGTTTTCTGTTGCTAACTTAATTATTTCTCATTGAAATACCTCTGTCGGTATATAACCCGAGTGCACTTGAACTAGCAGCTATTTACAGAGATATGACTTCTCTCCGTCTAACTCCTTAACTGACTTATTGCATTACATAGGATTATTGGTCGTGACCGCAGACTTCTAATTTCATTCTTGGATGTGCGTAGATTTTCCGCTAATTTGGAGGGCGCAGTATACACAGTTCTAATGGAGTATTTTCCAACTTTATCCGTCACTCCAAATAATATAAAGAAATGAAGAATTATATAACTTCACTATGTCAAAAGAGAAGCTGGTCGTCACGGTGCACTCCTTTGAAAATTTCACAAAAGAAAATGTTTATCTCACGCAAGTGAAATATACTGCATTTCCCACTTTTATCTTATTTCCCTAATATATGTACGTGTTTCGGTAGTGAGTGAGATATGTCATAGCCCATTCCCATCCTATCCCTCCCCATTTTCCCAACCTTTTCTCAAAATCCATTCCTATATCTCCAAAGGTAGGCGGCGCATCCGGGGGCGTGCCAACGTTTGTCATTCTGGACTAATGTTGGCATGTATTGCGGATGTCTATGGGCGACAGTGTCCACTTACCATCAGGTGGACTGTATGCTCGTCTGCCGCCTTCGTACATAAAAAAAAGTGAAATTGTAAATATAATAAATGTCTTCATAAGTCAAGGATAAAAAAACGCTAGCAAACGCCAAAAATCCAGTGAAAGTACAATACTTAACTAATAAATTATGATAAAGGTTATAGGTCACTCTTAGCATAGTAAAAAAAGATCAGTAAGTTATGCGTGAGTCGCGGCACACGTGCGCGCGCGTGCGTGCGTTATGCGTGTTGAATCTGACTGACTGGTAACGAACAAATATTAGTACCCACTGACAATAGGTAGAATTTGATAGTGATTTAGACGTACAATGTGCATTAGCTTGCAATGCAATCAGCCAGTATAGTAGTCACCGCTGGATTTGACCTTCCTCGAGCATATTGCATGGGGGATGTACGGTCTTAAAACGCTACGCTGGCGATGCGGGTTGGCGAGTCCACTCTTTTAAGAGCTGGTGTAAACAATCAGGGCCCGTGGTAGCAGTAGTTTTTAACTTAGCACTTAATTGACTTATATACAGATACATTACGAAAACATTAGTCATCGGCTAATACGGAAACGCCCGAAAGTGTCATCCACGTCTATGCATTGAAGTAATAAAGGATGCAATTAGAGGTACGGTGATTCATAGAAGTGGATGTTTGCGGATTAGCCGATGGCCAATGTTGTCGTAATGTATCTGTAACGTAATGTATCTTGGAGAGGGAGAGTGCACGCTGCAATCCAACAGCCGCTGTGAGCACTCGACTGGCCTCGTTACCCCTCTCTTACAGAATACTACCTTGAAATGCGCTGCATTTCCCAGTTTATCATATTCCCCAATGTATGTACGTGTTTCGGCAGTGAGATATGCCAGAGCCCATTCCTATCCTATCCCTTCCCACGTCCCCAACCCTTTCTCCAAATCCATTCTTTCATCAACGAAGGTAGGCAGCGCGTCCGGGGCCGTGCCAAAGTTTGTCATTTTGGACTAATGTTGGCATGTATCGCGGATGTCTATGGGCGACAGTATCCACTTACCACCAGGTGGACTGTATGCTCGTTTGTCACCTTCTTTCTATAAAAAAAATATATATATTGAGTCATATAATTACAAGGGGTGACCATTTTAATCACAAAAACCTCTCATAGCCAAAGGACATAATGGGGATACTATACTCGTCTTCTTTTACTATGAGCATAGTTAACATATTGCGCTCAGATGGGCGCCTAATGTGACAAATAGGTCTTATAATACTTACTTTCAGTTTCTACTTTGATGAATTAATCTTTTAAAACATTGTGACATGAGTATTCTATTACGTGTAGTTGTAGAAGGTATGGTTCAATTGCCATTTTTTTTATGGACGAAGGTGGCAGACGAGCATACAGTCCACCTGATGGTAAGTGGATACTGTCGTCTATAGACATCCGTGATACATGCCAACATTAGTCCTAAATACAAACGTTGGCACGTCCCCCGGATGCACTGCCTACCTGTGGAGATATAGGAATGGATTTGGAGAAAGGGTTGGGAAAAGGGGCGGGATAGGATGGGATGTTATTGGGCTCTGGGACATCTCACTCACTACCGAAACACGTACGTACATTACGGAAATAAGATAAAGTGCAGTACATTTCAAGGTAGTTTTCTGTGAGAGACGTAACGTGTAACGTGGCCAGTCGAGCGCGCCCAGCGGCTGTTGGATTGCAGCGTGCACTCTCCCCCTCAATGCCATTGCTTTTTGGTGATGCAGACTTCAAAATCAAGGGAAAAAAAATAAAGTTGTTGAATGTCATGTTTTATGAGTTATACTATTTTACAACCAGAGAAGAAAAAAAAATATTTTAAGGATTTTTTCAAATTCATTACAGAAACATCCTAGATATGGAGATAGAAAAATATTTGAAATGGGGACGCGTGTGGAGAGCTATCAATAATGCGAAGATCTAATATCACTATAGAAGAATGACGTTGTTGTTAGAAGAATACGGTAGTTTCAGTCGTTATTCAGCAGACAGCAGACGGACGGCTTGATGTTAAGGGTTTACCGTCGCCTATGGACGCGCTGCCTACCCTGCATATATCTGTTCACAGTCTTATGGGATATTTATGATCTAGTTTGAAGTTATCATCTATTTTACATTGATTATGGATATATCGATTTTGATATATTGATAATTATAATTTGATTATGGCAATTGGCAATAGTTTCTATAGCGATTCGTAATCAAAGCTGTATACGGGTCACCAACGCCTTGTAGGTCACCCGGCGAATTAATTTCATATAGTTTGATATGTGACGACCAGTGTAACCAGACACATATGAACCAAGTTGAACGATTTCATATTCATATAGGTACCTAGTCTAGACATAAGTATTGTTACAAAGAAAACATTGCTGTACGGTATTTATGGTCAATATTATAATAATGTTTAAAATGGACCTACCTATTTGAAGAAAGATTTGACATCCGATTACATTTTCAATCCGGTTTCAGTTTAAGGAACGTTTTGTTTCAGTTTCACTTTTGCTTTTCTTTTTATAACAATACTCTTTCGAATATTGCTTTTTACCGGACTTCTTGCTTCTAAACTCTTAATGCTAATGCAAATTTACGGAAAAGTATTCAACGATCCTTCTAGTATTTTCTTTTCTAAATGTCAAACTCGCTCCAAAATTTGCACTTTGAATTTGACTCATATTGATTAGTTCTCATTGAAGTAGATGCGTTTTCAAACTCGCGTGTGTGTGGTGATATCATCATAATCAAGTTCAAAGTTCAAAAATCAAATCAAAGCATGTTCAGTGTGGGTAGGTGAATCGAAAACGAACACGACGGAGGGTAGACAGATTTGTCTGTCAATAGCAACGATACCTTCACCCGCCTCTGCAGTCTCGCCGCGACCACGGTTCATGTAACTGGACCGAAATATCGGCTATAATAAATAAAACGTGAGTAACCAGTTTCCATAACGGTTATTGACTCATTTGTTATCCTTCGTTTGATCGGTAAGGACGTGCCCTATTGCATTCCGTTAAAGCCTTCAATGTCAATACTTATTATGTGTATTTAGTGTATGTATGTATGTATGTGTATGTATTTATGTGTATTCCACTGTTAAATATTGTACTCGTATATACACTACACTTGCTACACTTGTTTGCGAATGAGACTGAACTGGTGTTATGAAGTATATTTTGGTGATTTTTGTCAAATTGGCCACATTACCCCTCTCTCATAGAAGACTGAAATGTACTGCATTTCCTACTTTATCCATGTACATACGTGTTTCCGTAGTGAGTGAGATATGCCAGAGTCCATTCCCGTTCCATCCTACCAATTTTCGCAACCTTTCTCCATTCCTATATCTTGAAAGGTAAGCAGCGCATCTGGGGGCGTGCTAACGTTTCTCATTTTGGACTAATGTTGGCATGTATCGCGGATGTCCATGGACTACAGTATCCACTTACTATCACGTGGACTGTATGCTCGTCTGCCGCCTTTTTTCTATAATATAAAAAAAATACTGACTAAACAGTGGAAGCTTGTGGAATCCTTACAGATAATCTTGAGTTATTAAATAGAATTTGATGCATTCATTTTTTTTCTAGAACTTTTTATGAGTATAATTACTCATAATTTATGACAAGCGCAAACTCAGAAAATTCAAAATGGCGTCTTGTAACAAGAAAGTTCGCATTCGGCGATTCTATGGAGATTCACATTTCACATCAACCAACAGGCATTTTCACTCTCAAAACACACACACACACATAGATATGTGTGTATAATAACAATTTCCCCGTATTTATTCCCAATTCATTTATTGTTAGAATACTAATAGAGAGATCAAACAGTAGAGTTCAATAAATTTTGGCGGCAGAAGTATCGTCTTTCACTTGCCCCCTGCCACTGTGATTTCGATCATTTGATCGATTGATTTTATTTAATTGATTATTTTAATCGCACATAATATTATTAAATTTATACGTTATCTTTTTAAGTAACTTTTTAATTTTCTACAACTCTTGTGATGGCGGCCGAAATGTTGAGTAAAATGAAATAGATAAACATACTTGTTTAATACCCGTTTTATAGATACATTTGTGGGAAATATGCATGCACATATGTATGTACATATATATGTGCATCCATATACATATGTTTACGTTTATTTATACTATGGTATTTAATGAATATACGTCACTATGTCTATGAATATATGTCTATACTATAGATAGGTACTATCTTTACTGTTATTGCACCTACCGAGGCCTTTCTGCATAGACTGAGGTTAAGCATCAAGTTCGCTTTTTGTCACTTTGTGCAATAAGAAATAAATAAATATATGAAGACCTTAACAACCATTATTCATAATCGTAACCAGCCCTTTTATCGTCCACAGCTGTATGTGGGCCTCCTCAAGCACATTGTCTTGTGCATGAGGGATGTATGGCTCTCAAACGGCACGCGCGGGTTGGCGAGTCCATTGTTATAGAGGTGGTGTAGTTTCTGAGGGCTTCTGGTAGCGACCCTGATGTTCTTTAGTCGCTTTTTACGACACTCACGGGAAGAAATGGGCTGGAGCTATCATATTATATGACGGCCAATTATACGATTAATACGGGTATTGAGGGCCGTTCAAGTAATACGTAAGCACCTACTTAGCTTTGCTTTGCTTATTTTTGATGACATGGGGGACGGGCGGGTTTGAATGGCGATTACGTCAGCAATATTTATTTATTTACTTTCGTATTTTTTTGGCAAAATTTAGTAGATTCTGATTAAATGAGAAACTCGAACAGATTTTGTAAAAATTATACCCACCAATGTATCCGTTAGCATGAAGGAGGATGGGTAAGAGCTTTGCTTACTTTCGCTGACGGGAGGGGGGGGGGGGAGGGGGGTTAAAAATGACTAAAATTCTGCTTACGTAATACTTGAACGGCCCCTAGCTTGTGATACTCCATCCTGTTGTGTTCATCTCATTTACATCCCTTGCACACACACAACGACTTATTAGTCAATAAATATTAATCTATGACAAAAAATCAATATTCATTTAAATGATTGACCACATATCGGCAACGGTAATGTTCATAAATGATGGCGATACGTCATAATACACTTTCCATTCGCTTTCTTTGTTTGAACCGTGGGACGGATAGTCAAATCAAGTATTTAAAATTATTGTTTAAAATATTTATGCATGGACCATGTTATTTTTGATGGACACTAATATCTTCTTCGTGGATCACTACACTAAATGTAACATTAGACGTCTGAACCCAACTAACCCGAAAAAAGCAAATCCACAGTCCCTCTTCGTACCATTAGTATCTGTATTTTACGAGTGTTACGTAGTGGGAATTCCCTACAATTAGAATGATCTAATTCAGTTGAATCAGTGTTCCCGTGAGTGCAATTTTCAGAAATTTCAGCGGGCACGAGTCACGACACGCCATTTGATTACACATTCACGATGGCGTTACTATTTGTATTCGATGCTTTATCTTATCATAGACACTTATCACTTTATCTTAATTGGGAGGGGGAGGGTGCGTATAGGAATTCTACAGCCGCTGGGCGCACTATACTCGAGTTATCCCTCTCTCACAGAAGACTACCGTAATATGTACTGAATTTCGGTAGTGGGTGAGATATGCTAGAGTCCATTTCCATCTCATCCTATCCTATCCCTCCTCATTTTCCCAACTTTTCTCCAAATTCATTCGTACATCTCCAAAGGTAGTATTCGTACGTAGTATTCGATGGTGTACCAACGTTTGTCATTCTGGACTGATTGCGGATGTCGCAAGGCAACTGTATACATTTACCGCCGGGTGGACTGTTTGCTCGTCTGCCATTCTTTTATCACCGACAACCGATGGTAGACTAGTCCTCAAATGCACGCAGTATGGCAGTATGGGACGCGCTCTGGCGTGGACCGACCACTTAAAGAAGTTTGTCGGTACAATTTTACTATATGTATAGATATTTTAACACTAAACCACGTAACGTGAGATGCCTTCCTTCTAGATGGAAAGACAACTGGAAGAATTTTTTTGGATGGATTGGAACAACGGAGGACCGTGTGTGGTGTCGAGCCTTGCGAGAGCCCTAAATTCAGCAGTAGAGTATTGGCTGATGGTATGGTATGCTTAATATTTTATTACACTTGCAACTTGTAACCAATCTTTTCAGTATCCACTGCTGGGCATGGTCTTCGTCATGCACATTGCAAGAAGGATGTATGGGCTTGGCGAGTCCACTCTTTTAGAGGTGGTACAGTACCTCAGGACCTGTGGTAACTCCTTTGTTATATCTGAGTTGCCTTTTACGACAACCACGGGAGGAGATGGAAGTTAATAATATAACGTAGTTATTAGCTTTAGAAAAGTTACTTAGTAATATCATGCTTCGTGGGTGGCGAGCTTAAGGCGGCGCCCAACGCTTCCGTGCGCGGCGTCGCGCCGCCCGCCCAAGCGGTTAGTCACCGCATGCCATTTGCATTGCATTCACTGTGTACTTTACAGATTCCATGCGCGTACGCAATAACAACGTTATAATTTAAGTTTTACTAATTCAAATGTCCATACTTCACCCTTAAAAGCTGTTTTTTGGAATGGCCACATTCTTGTGGCCCTAATGGCCTTTCAAGAGTCACCGGACATGTATGGTTTAGGGCGAGCGCGGAAGACGCTCAGCCAGGAGCAAAGAGCGTGTGCAGCAACGCCGCTAGACCGGCAGAGGGAATGGAGGAGCGTTGCTTTGGGAGAGTATCGCGGGATTGCGAGTCTGTGAAGAAGCAGTAAAAGCCATTAAAAGCAGGCATAGCCTTTTAAAACAATTGTAATAATGAGACAGGGGCAACCATTTTGAGGGGGAGAGTGCACGCTGCATTCCAACAGCCGCTGGCCGCGCTCGACTGGCCACGTTACCCCTCTCTCACAGAAGACTACCTTAAAAATTTACTGCATTTCCCACTTTATCTTATTTCCCTAATGTATGTACGTGTTTCGGTAGTGAGTGAGATTTTCTAGAGCCCATTCCCATCCCATCCTATTCTATCCCCCCCATTTTCCCAACCCTTTCTCCAAATCCAGTTCTATATCCAAAGGTAGGCAGCGCATACGGGGTTGTGCCAACGTTTGTCATTTTGGACTGATGTTGATATGGATCGCCGATTTCTATGGGCGACAGTATTCACTTACCATCAGGTGGACTGTATGCTCGTCTGCCGCCTTCATCCATAAAAAAAAGACGAGTAAGCTGAAAACCAGTGCTGTGGAGGCGAGTACTCACAGCATACGCTGAGATAATTAACTCTGTATAAAATTGCTGTTTGTGTAATTTACAGTATGGCGAATTTCGCCAAGAATTTATTTATTTATTTTCAATCCCCCAGGCGTTGAAAATGGACTTTTAATTTTTTCACTTTTTAGTCAACATCCAACCCTCAACGTACTCATATTTAAACTGTTTTCGATGCAAGTATTTCCAAAATGCGCATATTTCTATAAATAGAAAACGAAAGATAAAATTACTCACGACATTTTAAATAACAAAGTGACACATTGTGTTATCGATACTTATTTGATAAAATGACTTCCGCCGCTCTATGGTCAATGATCGATAGTTTAATGATCAACGCTGACATTATCTGACAGAATGGACCTCATTGTCGTTCTAGTTTCCCAGATTTTGAGACAATAGTGGAGTCTTAAAAAAATTACACGATTCGTTATAGATTTATCTTAAAAATCAGATCATGTTTATATGTAAACAAAATCTTGTAAAGACGAAATTTTTAGTTACAAAATCTCTTAATCAAAGGTAATAAGGTCACAGCCACACCAACAATAGGGTCCGTTTGCGCAGATAACATTTCAATTAGTGATAGCTTTATTAGAAATACTGTAATTTAATTATGTTGTACATTTGTAAGTGATCTGGGTAAAAAGCATCTTATATGTCAATTAACCTGGGACAATAATGCCTGACCATGTATGTCGTGACGGTCGGCTTTAGACCACCGCATCTCTTCCCGTGGATGTCATAAAAGGCGACTAAAGGATAACAAAAGCGACTGCCACAAGCCCCGAGGAACTGCATCACCTCTAAAAGAATGGACTCGCCAACCCGCTTGGCCAGCGTAACGTTTTAAGACCTCCTCGTGCTCAAGACAACGTCCATGAATGAGAAGGCCCGTGCCCACCAATTGAATGATAAAAGAGCTGGTTACGATTTACGGTTTATATGCTAAATTATTTATTAGTTTTTGTGTGATGCGCGTTCATTAAAACAAACAGATAAAAATTATAAATAAATGTTGTTTTGGGGGCTCTATCATTCTTAATGTAATCAGTAAATACATTTTTCAATAAAGCTTTTCATATATAGCCTGGGAGGGGGAGAGTGCACGCTGCAATTCAATAGCCGCTGGGCGCGCTCGACTGCCACGTTACCCCTTCCTCACAGAAGACTGCCTTGAAATGTACTGCATTTCCCACTTTATCTTATTTCCCTAATCTACGTACGTGTTTCGGTAGTGAGTCAGATGTGCCAGAGCCCATTCCAATCCTATCCCTCTTCATTTTCCCAACCCTTTCTCCAAATCCATTCCTATACCTGTATAATAAATAATAATAAAGTTATATAAATAATTCCTATATAATAAAGGTAGGCAGCGCATCCGGGGGCGTGCCAACGTTTGTGATTTTGTACTGATGTTGCCATGTATCGCGGATGTCTATGGGCGACAGTATCCACTTACCATCAGGTGGACTGTATGCTCGTCTGCCGCCTTCGTACATAAAAATAAAAACCAAACAGACTACTGCTACGATTTTATTATATTATGTAAAGGCAACACTGAAATACAACTTTATATTCTAAATCGGGTCTGAACGCGTATAATATAGGTATTTGTTTACTCGACGTTTCGGCACGGGCTACACCAGCCGTGGTCACGAGTTGACTGAAGAGGGTAGTCAGGAATGGGAGCCGCGAGCAGTTTTATCAACTACCCATATTTGATCTTCACATCCGTATTTGATCGAAAGACTGCGACACACTACACTAACAGGTAGGTAGGAATGAAAGGTAAACAAATACCTTTATTATACGCGTTCAGACACGATTTAGAATATAAAAAAGACAACACTGAAATCATAGAGAAAACCTATTTCTCAATGGACTTCTATTGACTTTCACTCATTTTCACACATTATGCATGTTTTCCAATCAACGACAATAGGTAAAAGCTGTTGTTAGTTAATACGCAATAGAATTAACAATCCTCATTGTCGTCGTGTAGGTTACGTATTTATACTATAAGATTTTTTTTAAATATATTTATATATTTCGGAAAAATCACACCACGACAAAATACACATAATATAAAATACAACGTACACAAGGATTTTTTAAGCCATTCACGAAGTAACATCGTTATAAAAGGTTCAATAGGTACATGTAAAATAATAGGATTTGAATATCATTAGCCGGAGGATGTGTGTGTGTGCGTGCGTGCGTGATATGTGTGAGCGAGCGTGTCGTGTGCGTGCACGGGTGTGTATATCTAAGTCATAAGAAAGCACCGAGACAAACGTGTATAACATGTGATTGTATGCGCGTTAAATAAAGTTATATATATATATACCTTGATAACTGATGAAAGAATGCGATTATGAGAAGTATACATGATATCAACAGAAGAAAATCTTACATTGTAACTTATAGAAGAGATGACAGACGAGCGAGCGGGCCACATGATGGTAATTGGTCACCGCCGCCTATGGAGACCTGTAACACCTCTCCGACCAGCAATATTTACGTCTGGTGCATGCCATCGCAGTTTTACATAACCGAGCGTTTTCACAATCGTAAAGGTAATCGTAATGTGTGAATGGGCTTTTCTTGTATAAAAGATGGGAACCATTGTTCTTGCCGGTAATGTGCGGGGAAAATCGATGAAGGAAATTGTTTTTATGTGTGGCAACACTGCCAACAATCCAAGATTATGTCATACATTGTGTGACATGTGTATGTGTAGTAGAAATCTTGTAAAACTTTTCATGTGTAATGGTTTTTCCCCCGACCATTCCCAATCTTTTTATTAAACCCCGACTTCTTATTGTTCAAAGGTAGGGAATGCATTTATCGTAGGCAGTGTCAAAGATCGTCAAATTTTACTGTTTCACGTAAATACTTTATATTTACTGACATTTCTGACATTTTTTCACTAAAATTGAAATTGAGAAAAGTCAAGATATGAATTTCATAACGGTAAATTAATTACAACATATTTATTAATATATGGACCTTTTCTTTATGTACGAAGGCGACAGCCGAGCATACAATCCACCTGATGGTAAGTGGATACTGTCGCCCATAGACATCCGCGATACATGCCAACATTAGTCCAAAATGACAAACGTTAGCACACCCCCGGATGCGCTGCCTACCTTTGCAGAATAAGGAATGGATTGTAAAAACGGGGAGGGATAGAATAGGATGGGATTGAGCACTGGCATATCTCACTCACTATAGAAACGCGTACGTACATTGGCAAAATACCTTTAAAGTAGTTGAAATGCAGTACATTTTAAGGTAGTATTCTGTGAGAGAGGGGTAACATGGCCAGTCGTGTCCACCCAGCGGCTGTGGGCATATGCAGCGTGCACTCTCCCCATCACATGTATTTAAATATAATATATGGTTTTGGAATGCGCAACCCGTAAATATTAAATAGTTTTAAGAGCCAAGTCAAGGATCATTATAGGACAGTAATTTCCGCATACCCTATCTCTCTTTCAGTACTCGTTTATCTACTCAGTTATTCACTTTGTTCTGTACCACTTCTCTTTGTTTAAAATCTATTTTTCTCCCTTCCATTTCCCACACTATGTATGTATGTGTGCATATATGTATTTGTGTATTGTATTCATCTGAAGTGCATATGTGTGCATATGTATAAAATATTAT
Source organism: Sesia bembeciformis (assembly GCA_943735995.1). Classification (NCBI taxonomy): domain Eukaryota; kingdom Metazoa; phylum Arthropoda; class Insecta; order Lepidoptera; family Sesiidae; genus Sesia; species Sesia bembeciformis. Next base: position 746,302 of record OX031045.1, on the reverse strand, counting down.
TATTAAGTTATATTATTTTCATTTGATATTGCTTTCTTACCACCCAAAGGTTGCCTGGAAGAGATCGCTTTGGCGATAAGGCCGTCCGTTGTACTTTTCATGTTACTTAAATTGTATTTTTGCAACATGTGTTGGTGTACAATAAAGAGTTTATCTATCTATCTGTCTGTCTAAATATAGTATGACCTGTTTTATTATTATTATTCCACGTGATAATAAAATGATACCTTCCTAAAGGTCAGTGCGTTTTATAATTCAGTATTCTAGTAATATCAAGGGCGTATTTACGGTCATCTAAAACGGACACGACCATATTAAGTCAAAATAACAAAAAGACACAATTAAGATAAATCTCGAAATTGCACCGTCAAGGTTGCCTGTCCGTGTTTCGCGCAGGGCTGACAACTTAAACAAAGTGAAAGTAAGACCGTTGTTACTATAATAGAGAAGTTCATTTTCTTATTTGTTACATAAAAAAAAAGGATTGAAAAATTACAAAAAAATCTTGTGATTTTTTTTTACGATATCTATAAAAAAAAATGAAATTGTAGCCTTTCAAAGTTTTTGTGTTAACCGAGCAACATGTGACGTCACGATTCATTTATATAAAATCTATTTACTTGTACTATTCCTGATATACCATTGGAAAGTGTTTATGAAACTACAATGCTTGTTTAAATCTCACTTTTAGCGGTTCTCACGATGACGACTTCATAATAATCATAATACAATTCTTAAAAGGCCTAAATAGCGTTTTAAGGATTGTATTTCTTTTACAAAAAAAGAGACACAATGCAAGGAAATTGAGTTTCTAGGTAGAGTTAATTTCCATATTATTGAATCATTTTAATCCATCGGGGTTTTTATAATCCGTTATGGCAGTACGGCGTGAGATGCCCGATGGCACAAAAGGGGACAAGATGAGATAAGATGGGATGTGAGCACTGAAATATATCTCGTTTTCTGGAATAGTTTTGAAATACGTCTTATATGGCGCCTATGTTACTCATACAGTTGATTGCGCCTACCAATCCAATATACGGTCACTACATTCGCGAAATCAAAATACAGAATAGTTTCTTAATTCTTGCTAATTAAGTGACAACCCTAGCCAACTAGTAAAGCGCCAGTGCGCACACGCATCCTGCGCGGTCGCCGCGCGTCGCCGCCTCAGTCTACCCGCGACGCTCGACTAACACTTACGTGTTGAGAGACGACTCCACCGATAAGCCGCCGCGATCCCGATAATAATAGTGCTGTGATTTTTTTTATCAAAAAAGGATATCGATAAGTGTTTTGTGGATATTATTTTTTTGTTTGTCGAGGTGGGTTTCGTTTGTATTTATTATTTTATTCTCGGTTTTTTAATAAGGTATGTTAGTATTATTTAATTTTTTTTAGTGTTTAGTTATTATTTCTACATGTCACACAATTAGATTCGAAATAACTAGTTATATCTTAGGTATTTATATAATAGTCAAATGATTAATAATCATTACCGAGGTTATCAAAAAAAATCGTAGAGAATTGTGTCATATGAGGTCAAATTATTATATTAGCAAAATTCACAAACATATTTTCAATTATTATTATTATTATTATTAGTGCTATTTATAATTATGTATAATTAAAACAAGTGGGTTTGCGTGTTATTTTTGGCAATTGAGTTGAAATTCTAAGATACTTTGACATTTGTCAGATAAAAATACATTTGTGGATTTAGGTTATTAGATAAAACAAACAATATAATTATTTTTTATGTAAATAATAAATAATCATAAAACCATAGGATGGAAATATCTTTGTTTAAATAGAAAATATCGTAGATACGAAATATCTTTGTTAAAATAAGAAATTAGTAGACTTCGTTAGTAAAAAATTGAAATGATAACATTAAAAAAAATCGAAATTTACTGATACGCCAATTTTGTATGTTAACTTCCCTGCATACAAAAAATGATATGGGGTTTATGTGGCTAAATTATATCTAGATAGTTTTAAAATCGCATTTGTGGTTTGAAGAGGACTTATTACAAGAATTGTTATGAAAATAAGCTAGAATTTCTTTCCGACGAATTTTGAATAAAATTAAATGCAACAAATATCGGACTCAAAGTTTTTAATACCACTGATTAAAAAGGTCAAGAATAAAATATTGAAATGTTAAACTAATGACACAATAAAAATGTTATTTTGACTGTCAGTGTAAACTTAGGGCTAGCACAATAGGGGTGACCTGAGAAGTGGAATTAATGAAAGAAAAAAGAGACGTTTCAGCTCTTAAATATTATTAGAATATGGAACGGAAATGATGATAATAGAAGATGGAGAAATTATGAAAGGACTTGAAAATAATTTAACTAACTTTAAATTTAAATAATTTAAAAGGAATGCATTGGAAAAATGGCGAGGGATAGAATGGGATGGGAATGAGCACTGGTATATCTCACTCACTATAGAAATACGTACGTACATTGGGGGAAATATGATAAAGTAGGAAATGCAGTACATGTCAAGGTAGTCTTCTGTGAGAGAGGGGTAACGTGGCGAGTCGAGTGCGCCCAGCGGCTGTGGGAATGCAGCATGCACTCTCCTCCTACAAATTACAATTCTCTTCTAGTGGAACGGGTCCAATCTTTTAGAGATCATGTAGTTCCTAAGACCTTGCGGTAGCCGTTTATAAATCCCTTTTATAATTTTAAGGCCTCACATCCCTCATGCACAAGGCAAGCAGTGCCCTACGCCCAGCGGTGGATACTGAAAGGGCTGGTTGCATGCATTGCACATTCTGTTATGTAAGTTTTTGTGATTCGGACTTTATCATAGTCATAAAGGAAACGTAGGTATTAGTTTCTTTGCCAACCCTAGACACAAGACAATGTTTAAACAATTAAATTCAATTATCGATTTTAATCTCGGCGTGACGTCAAACAAAATTATACTGTTATTTATAATAATGATTATTTGAATAATTGATTTGACGTTTTTATTTCCGATAGCCGAGGCTGATTCCTTCTTCATTTATCGATAGTTTTTAGAGTAAATTAGGATTTACTCTAAAACATTTACTCTCATTATTAGAGTAATTATGTAAGGTCTCGAAAGTACTATTATTGGATTTTGGTGTTTGGTAAGGCCTTATTATCATTTTATTATAATATATATTTAATATAGATAACTGAGACTAAGACACTATACACTGTTTCATTGTTAGGTAATTATTATGATTTGTGAATAAATGAAAAGTATAAAGAAAGAACCGAAAAATTCATTGAGGTATTGTTAGATATTTATTAAAGTAATACTTATATTATGTGATACTATCAGAGCTTATTGTCTCGTTCTAGTGTCCCATATAGTGAGACTTTAATGATATCTGCAAAAATGATATATTTTAAACGTTTCATCTTAAAAATCAGATGTGTGATAATGTTTTGTATTTGAGATGAAATTTTTAAGTTGGAAAATCTTAACCGTAGTCATCAAGTCAATATCTAAAATAAGGTCCTTTGCTCAGTTAACGTTATATTTTTTGTTATTATATCAAAGACAATCATACAAATAAAATATTTAAAGTATAAAATAACTAAAGTAGGTATTGTGTAAGTGAGCAAAATAAACAAACAGATCGTCCATCGGGACATCCGTCCATAAAACGGGACTCTAGACGATTTGATTATGACATTCTAAATAATTTTATATTACTCACTTCAGTTATTCAAAAGTGTTTTGTTCATCATGATTTGATGTTCATTTAGTATTTTTGCTACTCGATCAAATACAACTAACACAAGACAAACACATACATATTATATTCTAAATCGGGTCTAAACGCGTATAATAAAGGTATTTGTTTAACTTTTATTCTTACTGGACGTTTCGGCGCGGGTGACACGAGCCCGATTAGAATATCAAATGTGCACAAAATGCAAACGTTTAAAAAGGTACAAGCCATATACAATTTTGTAATTATGAGAAATACAATTATACTACAAGAAAGACGATAAATGTTATTTCTGAAATATATTTTTAATCAAGGAAAAAGACTATTACAACATTAAGGCAAACGACATAATTAGTATATTGTAAACTGTAACAACAAAAACATGTCTCACTTAGTCAACGTAAATGTCTCGCGGTTAAAAATAAGCGAAATTTTAACATTAGTATCATCAGAATGCCGTCGGTTCTTAAATTTAACTTGGTATTCCAAAGGAAGTATTAAGATGTCACGATGGTTATTTCTGGGTATACTGTCCCAAGTCGACGATGTCCGTAGAATATATTAGGTCGAAAAAAGTCAATATTAAACACATTGCGACTACTTAATGCGCGTGTTTTTACCACTGATAATAACGTGCTGTGGATTAATGAAAACTGGTTTGAAAAAAGTTTGAGTTATTGAGGACTAGCTGTGCATTCGTTCGAGTGGATTTTGTAATAATTCCCATCGAAACTTTGCAACGTATTCGAATGATGCGCGTTCAAGTCAAAAGGGTCCAGATCTCAGCTTCTATTTTCGGAGATATTAATATTTTACTGAAGTTGGATGATAAATTGACATTTCTTGATTAGAATTGTATATTATTAACGATCACGTACCTACAATTTCAGGTCGCGAACATCTTTATATGACTCTTCTAACTCGCATATTTTTAACAGAAATATTTAGTGAAAATATCTAGTGGTCGGGAAGACTGATTTATTATTGACTAAATTATGTTTTTATACATAATTAATATTGAACTTATGACACCAGTAGGTATATATCCGACGTATATCTCCCACTAAGTCATGGGTAAGTTTTTTCCGGCAAAGAATCTCTTCCTATCGTCACAACACACGATCTTAGACTTTTTTATAGGAAGAAGGCGGCAGACGAGCCACAGTCCATGAGTAGATACCCTCGTCGATTGACATCCGCGGTACATTCCAACTTCTCATCTCATTCATCTAATTTAATTTGCCATCTGATTTTTCTCCTCCGGCAAATTCTTCAAATGCATATTCGGCAAATTGTTGATTCACCCGACCGACGGGCAAACTACACTTTGACAAAAAGCCAGAAATTTAACAAAGGAATAAATTCAAAAATAATTCACAGACTCAGTATACTGATTGTCATCAGCATCAGCAGTGGCAATGTTCCGTCACTCTGGTAATATCTGCCACAGGATCCACAATCGATGGGTTAAACGAGTTTTTGAATGGCGACCACATACCTGGAAACGCTGCGTGGGACTCACAAACAAATATATTTTTAAAAATATTTATGATAATTATATATCGATAATGCTGCTAGCAACATAATGTTTTGCTCTTATCTCACGACACTTGAGATCAATATTACCGCTGACATTTCACTTGATATAAAATTTACATTTCATATGACAAATTTAATCGTGGCCATTTTGAATATTTTATCGATAAAATTTGCGACCCGCACTACAATCTACGACTGCGTGATTTATGCAAACTATTTTGCAGTTTATTGAATTACGGAAAGGTTCAAATTAGATTGTAGAATTTTTTTAAATGTTTCAGTAATTTGTGGTGGTGTGTGCGTTATCTTTAAGTGTTTTATATGTCGATAAGTTGATAAGAGAGTATATTGTATATGGAATAAATAATTCGCGGTTTGTAGCATATATTTTCCGGTTGAGTCTAACTATTATATAAACACTTTTTTGTATTGTCGTATTGAGGAATTATATGAATAGATGAGTTTTGATAAAAACAGTTATATTATTATAATTGTAAATACTTATGCACCATTGTTACTATCATGTAGCGACTATTGTACCTAAACATGATAATTTTAAGTATTCGCCAGAATGTTAATGCGATGACCAAACGTGCTAATAATACCTCTTCCATTCACTTTGTGCAAATAAAAATTTGAATTTAAACAATTACTTTACACAGAATATTCAAAATTAAAATAGCGTACAGAAAGAATTTGAAAAAAAATGGAATATTAACTTTCGAAATTTCATCAAAATATATGATTGTAAAAATATAATAAAGGATAATAATAAACGTAAAGTATATTAGTAACATGTACTTTCTACTGTACATTGGGGGTTGATTATTATTCATTGTAAATATTGTGGACAGAAATCGTAATAAAAGGCCATTTAACGCCTGGCGGTTGAAAGTGGACAACGTTTGGGGGTTGAAAATGGACGTTCGTGTGTCGAAATTTTGAGTGTTGAATATGGACTATATCTCGTTGACTGTAAGTAGTTGAAATTAATGTTTTATAGTTTATTTCACAACTAGATAAAAAAAACAAACAAACATTATAAATATTAACACCATTCTATTGAAAAGGTGTTAATATTTAAAGGTAGGCTTTGTCCAACATTAGTCCAAAATGATCCCATCCTATTCTATTCTATACCTCCCCATTTTCCAAAGCCTTTCTCCAAATCTATTCCAATATCTCCAAAGGTAGGCAGCGCATACGGAGGTGTGCCAACGTTTGTCATTTTGAACTGATGTTGGCATGTATCGCGGATGTCTATGGGCGACAGTATCCACTTACCATCAGGTGGACTGTACGCTCGTCTGCCGCCTTCGTCCATCTCCTTTGCCGTGGTCCAGTGAAAAAGACGGCTTAGTCCACATTCAATCTCTAAGGTTTTCAACCTCCAATGTAAAATATACTTATACATAGACGTCCGTCTTCAACCCCTGAACATTGTCCATATTCTACAGCTAGGTGTTGAAAATGAATTTCTATACAAATGTCATAGATATTGTTATTAAAATGAATTCATTTGTATATCTTGAAACAATGTTGTATCAAGTACACCAGCTATTCAGTGTTACGATAACAAATGTAGTATCAACTGATTTAAATATATTATTTTATATTACTAGGTCAGGAACACAACTGGTGTGGTCGCTGTTGTTACAATACGTTACATATATAATTGAATCTGACATAACAGTATAATGCAGAAGCATTTGTATAGACTTTGGACAAATCTAGTCTGTACCGGAAGGTGGATTTCTCTATTTTCCATACATTTTTCCTAAATTCAATATTCTCTATTATAAAAAGTTTTCTTCCAAAATCATCTAAATTTCTATTAGGCTTTATTATCTCTAGAATTAAAATAATATTTGATCATTTTCATATTTATGGGTCTATGTATAAAAACATATGATATTTATGAGGGGGAGAGTGCACGCTGCAATCCAACAGCCACGGCCACAGTACCCCTCTCTCACAGAAGACTACCTTGAAATGTACTGCATTTCCCACTTTATCGTATTTCCCTAATGTACGTACGTGTTTCGGTAGTGAGTGAGATGTGCCAGAGCCCATTCCCATCCCTCCCCATTTCCCCAACCCTTTTGCCAAATCCATTCCTATATCTCCAAAGGTAGGCAGCGCATCCGGGGGCGTGCCAACGTTTGTCATTTTGGACCAATGTTAGCATGTATCACGGATGTCTACACTAGAGTATCCACTTACCATCAGGTGGACTGTATGCTCGTCTGCCGCCTTCGTCCATAAAAAAAATATATATCCTATTTCTTATTATATGTTGTAAACTGCTTTCTTATGTTATTACCTTATTAGGTCACCAAAAAATAACACCATAGCTCTTCGGTGATTCTAAGGCTGACTGGAATAAGGTCGCTTTTGTACATATTGTAATATCTTATTGTAAAAATTCAGAGTAAGTACAATAAATAATAACAACAGCGTTTTTAACCAGTCCGGGATTCTTTAACCAAAATATCTACCTTAGTTATACTAATGGTGAGAACTTCCGTGGGAACTTCTGTAAACACACCTTAACATGAAGGTTAAGACAATGACCTTTTTGGTAAACAAACAACAGTTAGTGTGCAATATGCTTTAGGGCAGTGCACAGTTGTCACGAATTCGTTATCGGTGAAACGGTTTATCGATAATTTATCTCAAATGTCGTCCCGAGGTCGGTACTATTTCTTACTTCCGGAGAGCGAGGTCATTACTTATGGCTAATGTTTTTTGAAGTATGCACATATTATAATGTAGTAATAAAAAATACGCTTTATTACTAAGCGTAAAACTTAAATCTAGCGTAAATATTTTTTATATAAAAAAACTAGGAATGCGCTTAGACTTTATGAGTATAGACAGATAAATAAAAACTCTTGATTGCACTCCAGAACAAAACGAGACAGTAATAGACATTGTAACGCAGGAAATGCTCAAAAGGCAGTCTTATCTTACATTAGAGTATGTTTGATTAACTTGATCCCTGCGGGAGCTGTGTATTTAATTGATGTGGATGAAAAAAGAGCTAAATGCTGACCCGGCACATGAGTTACACTTATAACTTATTATAACTATGTCAAGTTGTATTAAACTCTGATCAGTGGATTTTGCTTGATGGAAACAAACATAGAATTTAAAAAAAAATTGTTTTGGTCTCTGCACTTTGTATCATCATTTGCACTTTGTATTACAACTAGCTGTGCCCGGCATGCGTTGCATGCCCGTCAATTTTTTTGCACATATTATATATACATAATATATAGCCTATGTCCACCTGGAATAATGTACCTTTCAAATGGTGAAATAATATTTGAAATATTTAGTAGTTTCGGAGATTACCTCCTACATCCAAACTTACAAACTTTACCTCTCTATAATATTAGTATACTTAGATTACAATCATTTTTTTAAAACAATATTTCATGTACAGACATGACCTCTGTTACGATTTGATTATATATATAAATATAGGTAGATAATAATCGGTATAGATTATAAAAATTGAACTTTGAACATACAAAATCACGCCTACGATTTGAGATTCTTCATTGTCGTATTGAAGTTAAATATACAGAATAAAGTGAAGTAAGCATACATGACATAAAACACGTGAAGTTTGCAGTGGGCTCAAAATAACCGCGACGCGGGTGTCACGACGCGGACGGATTAGCCCACTAACTACAAACGAGGTAGGGATAGAAAAAAAAAACGATGGCAGGCGCCAATCCGAAGGGACATTTCACTATTTTTCTTATTAGAAGCGGACTATTTTAGACAAAAGTTTAGCATTCCAAGATTCCCATCCTATCTCTACCCATTTTCCCAATCCTTTCTCTAAATCCATTCCTATATCTCCACAGGTAGGCAGCGTATCCGGGGGCGTGCCAACGTTTGTCATTTTGGACTAATGTTGACATGTATCGCGGATGTCTATGGGCGACAGTATCCACTTACCATCAGGTGGACTGTATGCTCGTCTAACGCCTTGGTCTAAAAAAAAAGTGTCATTTGTAAATTACAGAGGCGTGATTTATTATTGAAAATTAATATATTTCTCACTTTACTTGCAATAAGTTGATGTAAAAATAACTAAAAAAAAAAAACTAACGACTATAAACGATCTAAGTTTAGTAAAACCATTGATTATTACAGTTAACCATTGGTAGATAGATACATCTTTCACTAAATATACTCAAATATCTGAGTTAGAAACGCCACATACCTACAGGTGTCTCTGACATGAAATTGTAGGTGTTTTTTTTCTAGAAAAAAGACGGCAGACGAGCATACAGTCCACTTGATGGTAAGTGGATACTGTCGTCCATAGATGGATATCTATGCAATACATCAGTCCAACATCAGTCCAGATTGACAAACGTTGGCACGCCCCGGGATGCGCTGCCTACCTTTGCAGATTAAGGAACGTATTGGGAAAATGGGGTGGGAGAGGATGCGATGGGAATGGCCTCTGGCATACTTACTACCGAAACACGTACGTACATTGGGGAAATATGATAAAGTGGAAAATGCAGTACATTTCAAGATAGTCTTCTGTGAGAGAGGGGTAACATGGCCAGTCGAGTAACGGCTGTGGGAATGCAGCATGCACTTTCCCCCTACCGTGGACATATAATTCAAATAGTATACAATACAAATAAATAAATGTCATTTATTCACCCAACTTCAGAAACATATGCATATCTTGGGAATTAGAAGTCAAAATATGTCTTTCTGAGCACACCGTCCAATAAGCGAATGGTCTAACAAAGGAAATCGTTCAACAAGCAAATTCTCAAACAAAAAAATCTTGTAATCTTTTTAGTTGGACGTCCACATTTGTACATCTTGTTTGCTGACAGTACTCAGTGATAACGGAAGTCACCGAAGCGTGCTCGTTGCGCAACTGCCTTGGATACACCATTGTTTTGCCGTTGTTGACGGTACACCAGTAGTACCTAACAAGATGTGTCTACTTAGATTAGTTACTGATAAATCGACCTGACTTCGTTCAGGTGGCCTAATGATATCATCATGGTGGCATAGGATATCCTAGGGAACCAAACATGACATAAAATATAATTTGTAATACATTAGCTTTCCAAAAGTAAAAATTCAATCTAAATGGATCCAGTATTTTCTGAGTTTGCAATGAACTGTTTCAATGAAGAAAAATTACATTTGAATTTGGAATCTGTCATTTTCACTGCAAAAATAAATGCTTTTTCTCATTTTGACTCCAATTATAATTGAATATTGTACTAATATTAAAATGGAGTGGGGTGATAACGAAAACCATAGAGCTAAATGCAATTTTTAAAACTATTCGCTTGGTATTAGCCGAATGTGTATGCACCGGGCTATTGGTAGAGACGTCCTCTGTTTGTAACAGAAAAATGTCTGGCCATCTACGCACTATTCGTACTACACAGACGATTAAAGCTGTGAAGGAGAGAATCCGAAGAAATCCCGTCCGGAAGCAAAAGACTTTATCTAGAGAGATGAACATAGCACCCAGAACTATGTCACGTATTTTGAAATTTGATTTAGGACTTGCTGCTTACAAAAGACGTATCGGTTATTTCGTAACTGATAATTTAAAGAAAAGTAGTGTTGACAAATCAGAACAACTTCTATGGCCGTACGCAAAGGGAGCTCACAGACAAATATTATTTACGGACGAGAACATGCTGAGGAGAACCATTGAGGAACATTTTAACCAGCAGAATGATCGAGTTTATGCTCATAACCATAGAGAAGCTGCTCAATTGGTGAATAGTATGCAACGTGGTCATTATCCAGCTTCAGTGATGGTTTGGTGGGGTGTTAGCTATCAAGGAGTGACTGAAACATAATATTTTGAAAAGGTATTAAAACGTTTCCTCAAGTGTAACAAGATACGTTACCTGAGAAGGTCGTAAAGCCTCTTAACAACACCCTGTTCCAAAACCACGAATGGTCCTTTCAGCAAGACTCAGCACCAGATCATAAGGCGTGGCTAGAAAAGAATATTACGACTTCATCTAGTCCTTATCTGAACCCCCTCGATTATGAGTCATGGTCTATTTCAAAGAGCATGGCATGCTCTAAACGCCATGATAATATTAGTAAATAAAGTGTACGTATTTTTGGATTCACAACTCATGAATGAGCAAACCCTAGATTAGGTTATTGAATGAAGATGTTCGTAAGAAGTTGAATGAGATGTCTTTATTAATTCACCTTGTATTAAACTTGCTATTATATTAAACTATTACGCTATAGGGCCTTTGACCTTATATTCTTATTTTTTATATTAATCCCTAGCCCTATTGGGCTAAGATGCGCTTGACTGGTCAACCATTAAAGTTGATGTTCAATTTATCCGTTATATTTATTTATTTTACACTTAATGCCTTAAGGCGACCTTAATGCCTTAAGTCCTTCTCTGCCAGCCAACCTTTGTTTGGGTTGATCAATACATTTATTGATTTTAATATTGCAAAATCTGTTTACATTTATGGAAAGAATTGTTTTAAATTTTTGCATGCTTTATTTTAGTTTCGATTATTCAAAAAAGAAATGTAATTATAAAGTAGGTAATTATTTATTTCAATTAAACATTATGTAACTACACATAATCGTAAATTTATTTCCCGAAAAGCGGATTGAAACATTTTCTAAGAAACGCTGTTATAGAGAATCACAAACGTTTTATTTAACCTTGATGATCGCCTTGTACCAATTGAAAATACGCAGATTCAAAAATAATTAATTAGATCACAATTTTATGTAGTCCTTGTCCTTGAACACTGACTGACCGATTGACGCAGTTGGTAGTGACCATTCTTGCTGTGCAAAAGGTCCCGGGTTCGAGTCCCGGTCGGACATACATTTGTAAAAAAAACAAACACATTTTCGGGTCTGGGTGTGTGTTTGTCTTTGTATGTGTCTCTGGACCCACGACACCGGGAATCCTAGTGTGGGCCAATGAGTGTGGCGTTATTATTATAATATGTCGCACTTAACCGCTATTAAGACCGGTGTACATACCATACAATCAGCTATCTCTCGGCTGAATATTGACGAGGACGCCCCCCTCGCTACACCATGAACACACACCGGCCAGGTATACCAGGTAACACTTATACCAGGTATCGGTACGTGCCTGGGCGCTCCTCACCGTCTAGCGATCCCGCGGTATCCTCCCAAAGCAACGTCCTAAACCGAGGTCCGTTCCTTGCGCCGGTCTACCAGCGGGGGAGCCTTTAGGCTCATTGCTCCTGGCTGAGCGCCTTTTGCGCTCGCCCTTAACCATACATGTTCGGTGACTCTTGAAAGGCCATTGGGGCCACAAGAATTTGGCTATTTCGAAAAAAAAAAAAAAACTGTTGAATGGACCCCTCAAGTGTCGCTAGTACACATAACCTTCCGCTTTTCTCATCCAGCCATCACCAGCGAACTTCTTCAAGTTGTTAGTCCATCTGGTCGGATGGCGTACCACATTCTGTTTTCTGGTTTGTAAACTCCAACAACTGTAACATCGAGGAAGTTACGAGGGCGCAACCCTCTTGATGTGTATCCACCAACCCGCACTGGGTTTCCGACTCCAAACCTCCCACTGATTTACTTATAGGAGGGGTGTGGCCTGCAGTGGGACGTTATGGACTGTTGTTATAAAATGGCTATAATTGTAACGAAGTATTCACTCACTATTCATTCAAACAATGAAAATAAACGGAATTCTCTGACTAATGTGTCATCCAGTTACGTCTTTACTATGTTTGTAAATGGTTTCACGCTGGAATTTGTCCGCGTCATAACTGTATGTATCTGGAGTTAAAAAATTGAGGTAAAACCTACATAATACATATATGTCGCATACAATTCCCGTAACGTAAATGTAGGATACGTGATAAACTTGAGATATACTTGACATATTTTGATACGGTTCTGTGCGTTTATTCCTGTCTGCCCCACCAAGTCACCTACCATTCGCCAAGTCACCTGTCTGCCCTACCAGTAGGGCAAGAACGGAAATGCAATGAAAATTAGTTCACACTGCCCCACCGTATTTATTGGTGGAGCAGAAAGAACTTTACGATTCCTTTCCTCCCCACCGTGTTGTACCTTACCCAAATTAGACATTTTTTGATATTTTTTGTGTACTTTCATTATTTGTTCAGTAGTTTCAAAATTATGACAGTATAGATTTTTAAAAAGTGACACAAAAATTGTTCGCCAGGAATCTGACAGCGCCCTTTTAAACGACAATTACCTTTTAAACGACTTTTATACGGGCTGGCAAGACAATAAGATTGTCATTACTTAATTTTAACCACAGAATAAAGTCACAAAAAACATTGAAAGTAATGTTGTAACAATATCATATTTTCAGCATTTAATACAACAAACAAATTAGTATGTAAATGGATTTGAAAGAAAAAAAGGTAATTAAGATATATATAGAAGTGACAAGAGAAAAAAAAAGTCAAATTTCGCTTCTGTACACGCTCGAGTTCATTGCAAAACATCTCATTGATATTCATAGATATGTCAATTGACTACAGATAAACATCTGTTTGTGCATAATTACATCAAATTAGGCAACCGTATATCCTTCTAAAATTGACATAAAAAAGCCTTTACACACTATTTATAGTAAAAAAAAAAAGTTGAATTCTGGGCGACTCTTAGTTGTCTATTGAGCACGCAAGTGCTCGTGTATTTAATTGAAACACTTTAAAATATCCTCCAAATACTTTATTTTACATGGATATAATTACACAGATCGGTGCGCAGGAGACGACTGAAGGGAGCATCAGACGGTGCCACTTGACCTCTAGTGCTGAGTTAACAAAACACTGTCTAAAACGCGCGCCACGAGCGGGAAGAATTTCGGTCATTGACATGACATTATTGAACCTTGATATGAGGGGTCTAGTAAATTGGCCGGTTATCGACGATTTCGTACAAATCTAATTTCGTCCAGTCTTGGCTGACCTCATGTCAATAACCGAAATTCTTCGTGCTCGTGGCGCGCGCTTTAGCATTCGGCACAGTCTGTGTCCCTTACAAAATTGTCCAACAAAGTTAACTAACTATACAAGAATGAGAACGGCAATAACTTTGGCGCTAGTGAGATAAACTGCAGGTTGCGTTGAAATGAAAATTGTCAGAAAAATACTTTTGGTTTATTTATCGGTTAAGTTCAAAGATGAGCCAAATCGGTTCCGTAATTTTAAAACTATGACGGAGGAAACTTTTCGAAAAATTATAAAAAAAAACCCTCATCTATACACACAAACTACGACTATATTATGTCGTTGGATATGGCTCGTAATGATCTACAACTTTCGTCTGTGACTTGTTGGCGGGATCTCGAGAAGTGAAGTTGAGTTTTTGTTTGAAAATTATAAAAACTGTGTATTGTGAGTTTTGTCATTTAATAGTTAGTTTAATAGTGACACTAAAAAGTATTTTTGTGCCTAATCCCTAATCTCGTACTATATCACTGTACTGAGCGACCCCTGACTTACTTCGACGGGGCTATAGACATTGGCACGATACGTTTTTGACCTCGATTTTGACATTGTTAATCACGAAAAAAACTTAACATTGGCATAATGGAAAATTTTTGTCTAAACACTTTTTTTTTTCTAAAACATACGGAAAATAGCGAAATCAACGAGTCTTTTTTAATTAAATTTTTACTTGAAAAGGAATAATGGAAGTCAAGTGTAGTTCTATCGTGTTAACTTTGAACTGCGAAAGGCGCAATTATTGAACCGTCACGCGAGTTAGCAACAAACAAACGCGGCCGAGCGTTGAGGTGAATGGCCTGCTCCAATGGATAGGAAAATACAACGCCTCCCAGGGAAATGACATTTTACATCTAGAAATTACATAGAATACGTAGCGTGAGACGCCCTCCGGCCAGGAGGACTGACTGACTACTTGAAGAAAGTCGCCGTTAGTGGCTGGATGAGAAGAGCTGAAACTGTGTGTAGAGACAGGCTGATGGTATGATATGATACACGACGATACTGTTGAAGCAGGACGAAGACCAGCCATATGTTATATGTGACATAATCTGAGCAAACGGACCTTTTTGTCGGGGTGGGCTTATTGAATTTGCCTAAGATTATCTAACTGAAAATTTCATTGTTCCTAGATTTTATTAAATAGAAATCTGATATATGATTTTTTAATATAAACAATAAAATATGTGTTATATTTGAATAACTAAATACATTAAATTACAAAGAATTTTACGGCCAAGCCTGCGTTCGCGGGAGTCCTATATCTACTTATATTGTCATCAGACAACCCAAACATAACCGACTTTTAAATTGCTGCCATCGATTTGCTGCTAATTCAATATTTTCCGTCGCCAATTATTATAACAGATCATAACAAATGTAACAGATAATAAATCAAATAAATAAAAAAATAATATGAGTAATAAATCACTGAATAACAATTAATTGGAAAACAATAATTCATTGATAAATGTATCGTATCGTATGATTCAATAATGTAATATTATAATTTAATCAATAATATTAATAATTTAATTTAATACAATTCATAATTTGATTTATAATGTATGTATTTAAAAAAATATATATATTTGAATAGCTGCGCCCTTGCAAGATGCCCTTGCGTTATCCTTCTCTCACAGAAGACTACCTTGAAATGTACTGCATTTTCCATTTTATCGTATTTCCCCAATGTACGTACGTGTTTCGGTAGTGAGTGAGATGTGCCAGAACCCATTCCAATCTCATCCTATCCCTCCCCATTTTCTCAATCCTTTCTCCAAATCCATTCCTATATCTCCAAAGGTAGGCAGCGCATCCGGGGGCGTGCCAACGTTTCTTATTTTGGACTAATGTTGGCATGTATCGCGGATGTCTATGGGCGACAGTATTCACTTACCATCAGGTTGACTGTATGCTCGTCTGCCGCCTTCGTACATAAAAAAAAAAGATGGTGTATTTCGTTAGATGTGAGCTTAAAGGCGTGTATAGACATCACGACGCATGCGCCGCGAATGGTTCGCCACACGTGCCTCAGCCCGAGGCATACGACGTACAAAAATGCATCCGTGCGAACGGGACATGCTGAGGGTGAGCACGCAGACAACCACGCTGCTCGCATCTGAGGCA
Source organism: Sesia bembeciformis (assembly GCA_943735995.1). Classification (NCBI taxonomy): domain Eukaryota; kingdom Metazoa; phylum Arthropoda; class Insecta; order Lepidoptera; family Sesiidae; genus Sesia; species Sesia bembeciformis. The sequence continues at coordinate 729,874 of OX031045.1, read as the reverse complement.
GGACGTGAATCTGCTCGCAACGTGCGTATGCGGCGAATGATCACATTGAGCACCCACGTCCACACAGCCTGAAGCATGTGTGGCGAACCATTCGCGACGCATGCCTCGTGATGTCTATACGCGCCTTAATATTACCTAAAACATTCAACAAATCAAAAATAAATATTTCTCATCAAAAGATTGATATTATTTTTTTTAATTTTTCTGTCTTTATATCTAGAAAACTACCGTAGAGAACCGACAATGAGATCTAGAAACGTGCGACACGACCACGACAGTGTCGCCAGTACGAATTTCGCATAAAAAATTAAACACTTCATCCTTGATTACAATCAGACGTTCAAGCTCCGCAAATGAGAATAATTTGACATGTTACAGTCAATTGAACCTCGTCCGAAGTTGTCAGGATCAAATACCAGCATTGATCTTGTCAAAGAAGCTGATAGACTAATTTTAGTTAATTTAGCTTCCATTAAAGTCTAGACTTTGAATTGAAGACTGTGATTCCAGTACTTTTAGAGAATTATTCAATACCCGTGTATTGTGTAAATACAACTTACGACGACTTGTATATGGGATATTATTGACTTTTCTGTAATTCAATTTCTTTTGGCAGAAAAATTTGTATGTTTAATTTATTAAGATTAATGAATCAAACATGCAGCAGAAAATGCTGATTAGGCATCAAATTTAAATTTTAAGGTTAGGTTTAGTCGTAAGAGTTTCCTATATCTTTCTGTCTCTAAAGATGGAGGTGGTGGTGAGATGGTGAGTGATGGTGACTTGTGTTTAAGCGACCGGCGAAAAATACTAAATTAGCAATAAAATATTTTTTAATTACTAAGAAAAGTCACCATATAGTCAGCAGAGTCTTTGTGATGACATTCGTCTTTCTTTTATTGTCAGCAGAGAACCCAAACCCACCTTTAAATTTGCTGCCCTTTCAGTGTTTTCTGTGGCCTATTTAATTTATTACTCCTACGTCTAAAGAGTCTTCAAGTATCAAATCAGATCATTTATCTGCAATGTGAGTAACAGATGGTAATCAAATATAACAGCTCATACATTTGCCAGAATTGGCGTGCAAAAATAAATATGAATTAACAATTTTATTTTTTACGAGTAGAAGAGTGGCATACGATGAAGAAATTATTAGAATAATAATAAAAAAATCTGTCATTGATTTTATAGATAATAAAAATATATAAAATTAGTTACAGTTTTGAATTTGAAATAATAAGATGTCAGTTTAGTTATAAAAGCAGTAACAAAACGAAAGTGAAGCCGATTGTACTGTAAGATGACAGAAATAAATGGAAATTTCTTTGTTGCAGACCTAGTGATGTCCACATAGAATCACAGCAACACCATGGCTTGCGCTGGCGCCGTCCTCCTCGAGGCCAGGCCTTTCAGGCCTTTCAAGTCCTCGGAGGAGTACACCTATGCTATGAAGGAGGACCTGGCTGAGTGGCTGTCGGTCCTCTACCCGGAGTTGAGGATCACAGCTGATAATTTCCTCGACAGGTTGGATACAGGCGTTGCTTTGTGCAGGGTAAGTACCTATATTATTTTTTAAATTTTTTCAGGATTTAATGCCAAATCAATTGATGTAAAGATCAAATCACAAGTTTTCAGATGGTGTAGTGTAGAATAATTAAAAAGAGCGTTTCATGTCTTAAACAATTTTCTTTTATTGATTTCGAATTAGTATAGTCTGATGCATTTGCATAAAGAATGCATTGGAGTAATAGAAAAATGGTTCCTTCATTGACCATTTTGGTCAAAATAAGTCTTATATTATTATTTCATGAGAAATAATTACAGTAAATACTGAAGCTAATTTAACGGTGGGATGGGGGTTACGATCTTTGGTGACTAAAAAAAATGGTGTTGCCATTCTTATTAATTCAAAATTATTCATTTGAGTTATTCAAAAATAGTTTGTTTTGTTGATTTGTTCATTTAGTATTTGTTGCTACTCGTTTAAATACGTGCCTGTTTTCATTCCCTTGGTGGGTTCTCGTAAAGACATAATTGTTGACTTCGTTACTCGCTGGTCTGAAATTAAATTTATTTGCTTAAATTAAAAGTGAATAAAGTGTAACGGTGATTATTACCTTTATAATAATATTTTGTGTCTATTTACCGTATTTACTGAAAATGTATATATTGAAATGTTAAAATGAATCTTGAGTCACGTCAACATTTTCCTATGTTTAATTAGGTACAGACAAACTTTTATAGTTTTAGACACACTAGCTTCTACGTGTGGCTTCGCTCGCGTGGACTAAGCAGCTTTTAAAAGATTTTAACACCCGTAAATTTCACTGATAAAATCCATTTATAACAGTGCCTGCCGATTTTTTTTTTAATTTTATTTCAAACAACCCTTTTACTGTATAGATAGATATAGGTAACATAAAAAAAAAACATTTTATTCCTGTTTTATCAGTGTTAAAACATTTTAAACCATACATGCACATATATATAACTAGGTATCTTTACTAATATATCAAATATTTTTAAATTTTTTGTACTAATTTTTAATCAATATACATTAACGTAGGTACGATAGGTCTCGAATGACTCGCTCAATAATGTAAAAATTAAATAGATAAATAACGCCACACTCAATGGCCCACACTGGGATTCCCTGTGTGGTGGGTCCAGAGACACATACAAAGACAAACACAAACACACACCCAGCCCCGAACATACATTTCTTTTTTTTTTTTAAAATTGGAATTGAAAGGAATAAAGACATATTTAAATTTATTTTTAACCAATTTATTGGTTACTAGCTGTGCCCGATAATTTTTTTGCACATAATATATAGCCTATGTTCATCTGGAATAATGTACCTTTTAAATGGTGAAAGAATTTTTCAAATAGGTGCAGTTGTTCCGGAGGTTACCCTCCACATACACACAAACTCACAAAATTCGCACTCTCTCTTTATTATATTAGTATAGATTGTAGATTGAGGTAAAAATAGTCAAACATTGAATTCGCCCTTGTACCATATTATGCAAAATAATAATAATAATAATAAACCTCCTACCAAAACAATGTTTTCGAAGCACATATCTACCATATCAGGATACGTCCTAATCAATACTTATCATAGATAAAATTTCATTGGCCCCATTTGATAAATGACTGTTTTTGATGGTTCTCGTCATAAATTTAAAATTATAAGACGCATTATGCCAAATCACCAATCAAACATAGTAAATGGGTAGAAAATCATTATCAATTAAACAGCATTTTTTTTGAACAACCGTAATGAACATTTTTTAATTATGTATTTAGAATGTCAACACAAAATTGACGTTGCCCTCTTATGTTTTTATAAATCACTAGCTGTGCCCGCGACTTCGTACGCGTGGAATTTAAGTTTTTAAACTCTAAATTGGACCGTCAGCCTATTTCGATGAAACAATGCCCATTCGAAGCGCCAAGCTAAGCTTAATTAATTAACTTGTGGAGACCCCATGAAAATCCGTTGAGTAGTTTCGGAGATTACCGTGTTCGAACAGACAAACAGAACGCCTCGCGCGCCACCTATTGTAAAATGGTTGTACTAATTCAGAAACCTTCGCGGGCGTGCGCACAATAACTCGCCAAAGTTTCATCGCTGTCGGATGAATGGTATTGGAACGCATGCAGGACAAACAAAGAAACCTTAATTTATATATATATATAGACTAAAGACCCGCCCCGGCTTCGCACGGGTAACACTAATTATCTATAGCGGTAGCTTATTTTCGCAAAATGTTCATAAATTATATAACCTTCCTAGATAATCTCTCTTTCTATTAGTGAAAACCGTATAAAAATCTGTACAGTAGTTTCTGAGATTAGCCCAAACAAACACAAACTCAGAGCGGCGGGGGAGTTTAATTTATAATAAATAGTGATGACTTATTTTGCCGAAACAGGTAATCAGAATATTGTGTTTACAATAAATACATTCGTCCCGTTATGTTTTGCCTCAATAGGCGTGCAAAAGTCAAGTTTGAAGTTACAATACGTTTATACATACGTAAATTTACAAATTAATTATATTATATCACACATTTATATTTAATGTATTTTCTTTTTAATACACATAACGTTTCACCATTAATTACAAATGTCACTTTTTTTATTTTTATAATCATTTACATTGTAAAAACCAGCTGTTTAAAAGCCAGCGTGTCACTTTTGTCTTAAAAATATTATAAATTGAGATCGCCATATATAAAGAATTTTTTCTACAAATTTTTAGTGTACATTCTGGAACAAATTATTTCAAAGGAGGATATTTTACAACCGAGAACCTCCGTTTGCTTTTTATAGTAATTAGGGCGATCCTTTACAAAGATACACGCTTCTTTAGTATACATTTATTTTATTGTTACCAGAGAACCTTTAAATTGACTGCCATCTATTTGCTGCCTAAAAGTGGCTGTATTCTCTTCATTTCCCCTTAAATTAATATATAGTAAATAGAACAAGTTCAAATGCTCAAACATACTCTTAAGGCGACCTTGAGAATTAGTTAAGGCAATTTAGTGAAATAAATTAATCTTTTTAATTAACCGCGTTTCACAATTTACCACCTGAGGTGCCGTTGCAAAACTTAAATGCTTATTTCATAGTAAAATAATGATTAATTACATTAATTCAATTTAGTTGTTAATTTTCAGGAATTAGCATTAATTTAGACCATTATTAGTTATACAAATCGTAACCTTGACCAGGGCTTTTATCCAGTGCTGGACACGGGTCCTTGTGTTGCATTGTCTTGTGCATGTGGAATGTATGGTCTTAAAACGTCACGCTGGCCAAGTGTATTGGCGAGTCCACACTTTTTTCGGAGCTGGTGTAGTTCACAAAGCGATAGCGGCTTTGTTATCCCTTACTCGCCTTTCACGATGCCCCGGGAAGAGATTTTTTTAGATCTTTTTTTTAGAGATCGTTGACTATTTTTTAATAATTAGGTATATATATTTTTTTTAATTTCTGAAGTATATAATTAAATAGCTAAATCGATATATAGCTGAGCTACTAGAAATCGATTCGTGAAATGGAAATGAAAATACGTCGATAAATGACTTGAGTTGGATTTAGAAGTTGAAGTAAGAAAATGACAGTTCTACTTTTAATGTTGTCAATTAACACAGTAGTGTCATTTGATCTGCGCGTGAGTAACAGAAATAGCTATAGTGCCCCACTTCAGATATTTTCTAACTCGTATCAAGCTAATTTTCTAATGAAAAAAAAAACAAAAAAATTTCAAAGACTATTTCTAATTTAGATTTGTTTTCCGCTCTAGTAAATTTCAAAATATAGTTCATTACTGTATTGCCGACGAACCAACACTCACAGATATTGAAACTATAATCGTACGTTTACGAATAAATACGTACGTAACACCGGTCTTACGATGTATGTTTGTTTATTTAGCAAACAATTCTGCGCATCCGCAGTGAAAGTCATAACTTAAACTAATCAGTCTCGAATCACTGACTCTGAATACATGTGTCAAAATTGTCAAAAGCTGTACAGGCGTCACCCACTGTTGAGTAAGAAACTAGGTTACGTTATTTGATAAAAATTATGAGTCTAAGACAACACCATCGTATAAAGTACTATGGAACTGTTGTGGCTAGTTGTAGTCCACTTGTTCGGTATTACGACAAGTTCTGTATACGACAGATTCTGAAAACGACAGTTTCTTGTTACGACAGATTCAAGGACACAAGTACAGGAACATAAGTTTGAAAAAGGTTTATTTTTGACATAACTAATAGAAGTTTAAAATCTAATACAAATCACTCTGCACGAGCGTTCTAAACATTGTAATACTGAAATTTCGTATTTCACTGCAGCAAGGTAGGTTTCAAGGTAGGCAGCGCATCCGGGGCGTGCCAACGTTTGTCATTTTGGACTGATGTTGGCATGTATCGCGGATGTCTACGGGCGACAGTATCCATTTACAATCAGGTGCACTGTATGCTCGTCTGCCGCCTTAGTACATAAAAAAAATCCTAGTTCTAGCCGGCTAGACCCAATGAATGGCATACTTATACTATATACTTATATATACATATGCTTAAAAGATTTTTTTTATTATTAATGGAGACAGTACTAACGAGTTGAAAAAACTTGATCCGCCAGGTTGATTGATTCTTCAACCACTTTATTTCTACTCAATTAGCGATTAGCATAGATCATGTCCAAAACACAGATTACCTAGTCCAGTTTCATAACTTGACTGTGACATTTTACAAAACACTGTCAAATTAGTGTTGTGTTGTAAATGACATGTTGTTAAACGGTAGTTGGTGAATTGGTAAAGTGCTGTCTTGTGGAGTCTGCCCCATAGCAACAAAACCCAATAAAAGATACTTTTAAATAAAATGATTTTTTAGGCAAAATTTTGTTTATACAAACTATGCAATACAAACTCCGGACTATGCAGACACATATGTAAATTAAAAATTTTCGTATTTATAAAGATATAAATACCTTCCTCGAAATGTTCGCAAATCATTAAATAAAACGTGTTTTTGGACTCTCATTAAAATTTGGTTTTGATACGGGGCAACCGTTTATTTTTTGCCTTATTTAAACTGTTTTTTTCGTTTATATATTTATTTGCATACATATACATAGTGATAAATAGTATTAATCAGGTACCTGTCAGCAATTATTAAAATGTAAAAATAAAAATTAAATGCTGTTCGTTGGTAAGCGCATCACTTGAGAAAGGCTGCACTGATTTGGCTATTTTTTTAAAAAAATGTTCGTAATTGTCCGAATAAGGTTTTTAGAGAAAGAAAAATTGGAAAAGTTGCTCGGAAAATTGGAAAATTCGGGATAAACTGAGTGCTTTTTTCTATGAGATTTTTGTATGAACTTATTGAAATTATTGTATTATTGAAATTTGGACACGACAACGTTTGTCGGGTCAGCTAGTTATCACTACATACTAAAATTAAAGTCCCCCGCCGCGATGAGTTTGTGTTTGTTCGGGCTAATCTCAGAAACTACTGTACTGATTTTTATACGGTTTTCACCAATAGAAAGAGGGATTATCTAGGAAGGTTATAGGCTATAATTTATGAAGTTTTGCGAAAATAAGCTACCGGTATGATGGTATTATCCACCAGAAGTCATCCGGCTATAGATAATTAGTGCTACCCGTGCGAAGCCGGGGCGGGTCGCTAGTATATAATATTGAAAAATATACACTACTAATTTAAAAACTTATAAACCGATATAATTTTGCAAACAGCGAGATGCCGGTGTACTTTTAGGCAATTATTAAAATCTTTCGATTCTATATTTCTTTGTCGGTCATGAAGTCATTTTACAGACAGAATTATTATCATTGAATGAATAATATAACAATTGAGTCACAAAATAATAATGCGATTATTTTCCTGTTTTGTTTAATTGTCTGCTCAGCTGTGGCTCAGTGTACATACACTTGTTACTCGTGGTCACCTCGCCTGTATTCATTGCATCGTCTATAAATGGATATTATTATAATAATTGATGACGTTAATTTATTGGTGTACCAACACTTGCATATATAGGTATGTATTATTTTGAGAAACAATTAAATTGCAACAGAAAATACTGAACGCTCAAATTGATGGCTGAAAATTTAAAAGATGGTTAGGTTTAAATTCACTGATGATAGAGGGGTAACGAGGCCAGTGGAATGCGTTCAGTGGCTGATGGATTGCAGTGTGAACGCTCTCCCTCCATAAATGCCATGGTATGGTTTTAAAACGCCACGCTGGACAAGCGGGATAGCGAGTCCACTCTTCTAGAGGTGGTGCAGTTGCTCAGGGCTTGTAGCGGCTTCCACTTGCAAGTTACCAGCTCCAATTTCCAACTTAATTTCCAAGTAATAAACGAAATTAATATTTACCTCCAGTTAAAACTAATAGACGAGTATATTCTTGATACATAGTAGTAACCAAGTATTATGTAAAATGATATATCTTCAAACGACGTCCATATTGGGCTCAAACGGCCTTGCTATGTTGTAACATTTCATTAGAGACTGACCGTCACTTGCAACATACCATCCGCACGTCTGTTTGTTTATGAATTATAGGCATTTGAATAAATATGATTGTAAAATTGGTCGCAAACGACACGTAGTGAGGAGAGTTACCGTTGCCGCGTTTTAACATATGAAGGAGATTGGAAGATGTCTTCAGCTTGTAGCACAGACGTTTGTATACATTTGTATTGTATACAGTATATTTTTACGGGCCACCAAATGCACACTATCTCATGAACAAGGGATGTATGCCTCAAAACATCACGCTGGCCAAGCTTGTTGGCGAATCCACTCTTTTTTCGAGGTAGTGTAGTCAGCGCCGGCTCTAGCCCATGTAGCGCCCGAGTGCAATCAATACCTTGGCGCCCTCTAGTAGGGTCTATGGAGGCGTCACGAGCGGCACTCGGCGCTCCCTAAAACCCTGCGCCCGTGTGCATCGCACCTTGCACCATAGGTAAAGCCGGCTCTGAGTGTAGTTTAGGGCTTGTGGTAGCGGCTTTGACATTCCTTAGTCGCTTTTGACGTCACCCAAGGGAAGAAATAAGTGTTCATACCCATTATAATACCATAAACCTACATTCCTACTAGTTCAATTGATCAGTTCAATCATTGGAAAGCATTCAATCATTCAGTCTTGTAGTGTCGTGTGACACTAGAAGACTAATTTGTTTACTGCATATCTACATATTTGGAGGGAACGGACGCTTGTTGCAATGCCATAGCCGCTGGACGCTGGCGGAATTATTCCTATCGTACAGAATACTGCCTTAACATATACCACGTGATTCGTGAGTGAGCAATAAGATCACGGAACGTATTGCACAGTGTAGCACGCCTTCCAGTCACGTGGACCGACAACTTGGAAATTCGCCGTCGGGGGTTTGATGAGAAGACGCGAGGATCGTGTGTGGTGGCGAGGCGCTGGAGAGGCCTATATTCAGCAGTGGAGAGACAGGCTGATGGTATGGTAAGGTATTGCGAACTTTAAAGATTGCTCCCGTGCCACTGACTTGCTACTTAAATATCGTCTTCTTTTTGATAAACTCAATGAACTCATTAGAAAATTCTCGTGCCTAAGAATTAAAAGAATAGTGTAAACATTTGAAATATCACCCAGTCTGCAATAGGTCGTTATCGTTTGATGTGGATTTGCAAAAAAACACACAAATTGGCATACATTAGTCCTAATTAAACTTACTTATCAATCGGAACGTCCTTGCTTCATCACGTAGGCTATAAATTATGAATCATATATAGTACTCGGATTACAGTTCATTTTCAGAGAACCGCTGATTCAGACTGTAGTAAAATATGTCTTATCTTATAACACACCCTTTGTTTTATTGCGCTGACTGTACTTCCGGGTTATGAATGCGTCGTTTATCAAGTGCGCTGTATGACAAATGTGGGACAGGAGGGGATAGGGTAGGAAGGAATGGGAGAGGAAATTATTAAGTAGGAATTCAGTGGTACTGGATTAATCTTTCTAAATTCACAATATTGCCTACGTGATGAAGCAAGGACGTTCCGATTGATAAGTTTAAGTAGGTATGCTAAATTGTGTGGTTTTTTTTTTTTGCAAATCGACATCAGACGATAACGGCCTATTGCAGATTGGGAGATATTGCAAATGGCCTAGATTAGGTATTCTTTTAATTCTTAGGCAGGCGAGTTTTCCCACGAGTTCATCGAGTTTATCAAAAAAGAAGATATTTAAGTAGGAAGTCATCCGTAAATTGTTCTTTCTAGATTCCTCACAGAAGAATACCGAAAGATGTGTTACATTTTCCAGACTATTCCCCCAGCGTATGTATGTGTTTCGGTAGTGAGTGAGATTTGTCAGAGCTTTTTCATACCATCGCATCTTATCCCCTCCTATCCTTACGAAGGAACGGTATAAATATAATAAAAGTTAGTCCACATTTCATTATACTATTGACTCTCTATAATATACCATAATTTCATTATACTATAATCCCCGAGAAGGATTGGGAGGTGTAATGGAATGAGGAATCCCATGACGTTGTTCTAGTCCTTGCTCTAAATTTATTCCCAAATCTCCAAAGATTTGGGACCCAATCTCCATCCGGGGACAACGTTTGGCCATTCTAAGACTAATATTGCCTCTATCACGGGCATAGCAAAGTGACAGTATCCACGTACCATCACGCGGACTGTCTGCCGGTAAAAAAATCGTGTACACAATTATTAGGTTCGTATTTATCATAATTTTGCGCGTAGGCTTCTCTTATCTTTGTATCTAACCACTCTGTAATGAGTCTAAATTGATTTCAACGTGAAACTGACGCGATAATCGATTAGATATTTGATTGGTAATGCGATGTATCGATAGTATAGAATGTTTTATTTATAGTTTCAAGTGGATCAAGTTTTAGGGTCGTAAATAATAAATAATAAATTATAGCTAGAATATAATATATTATTATATATAATTTTATCTTATCTTTATGTTATATATATTTATATTTTTGTGTAGATATATTTGTTACATTATTTCCTTATTACAAGTTTACATACGGTTTAGTGTAAAAATGGCACGGCCTCTGCTGTGGACAGTCCGTGGTCACCGGTGCGGCTACAACTGTAATAAATCAGCGTCGCAGTTCAAACTGCGACATCTTTCTCTCACAGAAGACTACCTTAATATGTAGGTACTGCATTTCCTAAGTACGTGTTTCGGTAGTGAGTGAGATGTGCCAGAGCCCATTACCACCCTATCCCTCCCCATTTTCCCAACCCTTTCTCCAAATCCATTCCTATATCTCCAAAGGTAGGCGGGGCGCATCCGGGGGCGTGCCGACATTTGTCATTTTTGACTAATATTGGCATGTCTATGGGCGACAGTATCCACTTACCATCGGGTGGACTGTATGCTAGTCTGCCGCCTTCATCCATAAAAAAAAAGAAAGAGACATATTTTATGCTTAGTCGGTGCCGTTGGCACGACAATTATATTCTTTTTGTATCTAACTGACTTCATTTTATACTTCTTTTTGTATTTCATTTTATACTAGCGACCCGCCCTCGCTTCGCTTCGGTTTATAAGTTTTTTTTTCAATTTTTTTTTACCATTTCAAAATAAAATATAGACTAGACTATATTAGACACGAATAATGTACCTTACTATTTGTGAAAGAATTTTTGTAATCGGTTCAGTAGTTCCAGAGATTACCACCAACATACCAATAAACACACAATTTTACCTCTATATTATATTAGTAATCATTTTCTAACTATTTTTCATATGGATACTTGTAATCTTCATTTGATTTTTTTTTCCGGGCAACATTCGCCTCTGTGGTTTTACTTTCATGTAATTAAATATTATAATTTAAACATTTACCACATTCAGTTGTGATACAATTAAATAATTTAAGGTAGAAAAGTAACTGACAAAAACTAGTATTTCCATAAATGTGTATTTATTTATCCAAATTGTATACAAAATGTTGACAGGAACTTTTAATTGCCTTCCGTTGAGACTATACAGTTATATAACTGAGTTTCTCAAATTATAATAAAATATCCAATGACTTCTATTAAAAGTCATCTCTTCTCTTCTCTATATATATCATCTCTATATATATAAAATTCTCGTGTCACAATGTTCGTTCCCGTACTCCTCCGAAACGGCTTGACCGATTCTCATGAAATTTTGTGAGCATATTGAGTAGGTCTGAGAATCGGCCAACATCTATTTTTCATACCCCTTAGTGATAAGGGTTGTCCACCCTTAGCGCCATCTGTTGGGCAGCCACAGCAACGCGTGGCCGGGCACAGCTAGTTGGATATAAATATTTATAAAATTTCGGATGCAATGTGTAGAACGTAGATTGTCACTGATTTTGGTAATGTGAACCGCGTGTTAAAAGCTTCGGTCGCACGGGGATTCTTTGTGAAAGCATTGGCACATTCGTGGTTCAATGAGTGAGATGTGCCAGAGCCCATTCCCATCCTATCCCTCCCCATTTTCCCAACCCTTTTTCCAAATCAATTCCTATATCTCCAAAGGTAGGCAGGCAGCGCATCCGAGGGCGTGCCAACGTTTGTCATTTTGGACTAATGTTGCCATGTATCGCGGATGTCTATAGACGACAGTATCCACTTATCATCAGGTGGGCTGTATGTTCGAATCATGACCGATCGGCTTTCGTTCATAAAAAGAAAATGGACTATTGACAAATTGCCACTACATATTAAACGTGCTCAGTTGCTTGCTACTCATTAAAACAAATTTCTTAAAAAAAACTCATAAAAACTCTTTCTCTAATGTATTCATTTTTATATCACTTTTTCCCTCTTCTATTATCTTCATGTATTATTATATATATTTTATTATTTCTTTATTAGTATTATTTTCATTTCGAATTCTGACCCGCAAAGAAACTCCGAGCATAGCCCTCTCCATAGCTCGCTAAGTGACTTTGAACTTATGGATTAGGCCTACCGTTAGACTCACCATACGTTTCTACTAAAGCAGGATGCAGTGATTAAGGACTTCGTCTTCGAGGGTCTTTCGACGACTTCGTCTTTCATAGTCGTCGTTACAGGACCTATAATCAATAGGGTAGACGAGTCCTCGATTGGAGGCCACATGGACGCGCACTGTTGGACGCCCTCCATCCAGGTGGACCGATGGCTTAAAGAAATTCGCTGATGGTGGTTCGATGAGAAGAGCCAAGGCTCGTGTGCTGTGGAGAGCCTTAAAAGAGGTCTATATACAGCAGTTACATTAAATTACTATTGAATTATTTTTAATTACTTTATTGCGTATTCTACTTCCTTCTCTAAGTAATTTCACTACCCATTGATCGCCGAGCCGTCTATTGCTTCCGTATATCTTATGTTCAATGAAACCAGCAGTTTTGTTAAAACAGGAACACAATAAATAATTCTCATTCATTCACTCACTAAATAAATATTTCACGTCTGACTGTACCGGCGCCATTTTCCATGTGCGCAGGCGCTGGCGCCGTTCGCCCCCGCTTCCTACCAATAATACTTGTAATTATCCAGCTGCTGTGACAACTAATTATTACCTTGGGCTTTGATTTAGTAGTTACTAAACTAAACAACTTGCTGGTCGAAATTAATCAATGACATTTAGCCTAGTGTTGTAGCGAGAAAGTTTATGAATTTGTCAAATACCGGTTTCTGCTGCGTTTTTAGGCCTTATAATATTAATAATTGCTTATGTGATTTTCTTGTTTTTCATTTAAAATTTAATACACTTATCGCTGATTATTACAATAAATATATAGATGCAATATAATGCAATAAAAACACACATATAACGCAATAAAAACAGAAACAATTACATAATTTAAATCTAAGATGTTTCTATGCATGGTTGAACAACATCAAACGTTTTAGTTTTTTTCGAAATTCGAAAATCGTGTTCTCCGCAATAGTATACCATGCTATCAGCCTGTCTCTCTCCACTGCTGGATATACGCCTCTCCCAAGTACGGTCATGTACGGTAGCTGTTCTAATCCAGCCACTATCGGCGACTATCTGCAAGTCGTCAATTCACCTAGTCAGGGGGAGTCCCACGCTGCGTTTCCCGGTACGTGGTCACCATTCCAGCTCTCGTCTCCCCAATCGGTTATTGGTCCTGCCACAGAATGGCTTGCCCACTGCCACTTCAGCTTACTGATGTTGGTATGACCCACAGGTATATTTCTTCGAGTATGTTCTTAAAGGTTTATGTACACATTTCTGTATTGGGCGGAATATTCTCAAATAAATTCCCTTATAAAAGAAATAATCCATTCTAGAATACATTACGAATCAAATGTTATCGATGCATTTTTATGCATCGCATGTGTCGATAGTCCCGCTACGAGTCTTTGGTATTTATTAAAGCTCGACGTGTCCGTTGCATGCTGAACACGTGTCCTGCCTGTGTCATGTTTGTGCATGTTTACATGTGAATTTAGATTGTGACATGGAAAGGAATTCGCAGGTGTCACGTTAAAAATTCACGTTGCATTCCGATTGAAACATTGTATAAAATAAATTAAGTAATACACGTTGAATGATGAACGTTGACAAGTATGTATACTCGTACTCGACTCTCGTTAATTTGAGTTCAAATCCCAGCCATCTACACTCTCTCCTCATGTATACACTATAATTTTAGGATGAGGGTATACGCTGCAATCCCACAGCCGCTGGGCGTACTCGACTGGCCAAGTTACAATTCCCATTTTATTCCATTCTCTCAATACTCATGTACGCGTTTCGGCGTTTCGAGCGAGATATACCAGAGCCCATCCAATCCTGTCCTATCCCTCCTCATTTCTTTAACCCTTTCAGCAAATCCATTCGTAATTTTCAAAGGTAGAGGATGGAATGGGAATGGGCTCTGATGGATCTCACTCACTAACGAAATACATGTTAATAAAGGGAACAAGATAAAGTGCTAAATACAATACCACTGTGAGTGCGGGCGCCCAGCGGCTGTGCGATTGCATCATGCGCTCTCCTCTTCTCAATTGATTTATTTATTTAATTTGAAACATAAAACATTTATACTTATAACAAATACTTCAAAAATACTTAGTCCAAAAACATTAAACATCAAGTAACAGCCTTTCAGTTCGTGTTCAGATTTACGAGTGAATTTGGAAAGTTATTGTTTTCATTTTTTTATAATCCAAAACACACATATTTTTCTTATAAAATATCTCTCCCTTTCTCTCTCTTATATCGTAGTTGTACATATTTGAGATTTAAAGATTATGAATGTTTTTGCTTGTGAAGTAACCGAACTTTCATATGAAAAACTGCTATGTGCTAATAAGCTCTCTATAGCTAGCAATGAAGCTCTCTATAGCTAGCAACGAAGCTCTCTATAGCTAGCAACGAAGCTCTCTATAACTAGCAACGAAGCTCTCTATAGCTAGCAACGAAGCACTCTATAGCTAGCAATGAAGCTCTCTATAGCTAGCAACGAAGCTCTCTATAGCTAGCAATGAAGCTCTCTATAGCTAGCAACGAAGCTCTCTATAGCTAGCGACGAAGCTCTCTATAGCTAGCAACGAAGCTCTCTATAGCTAGCAACGAAGCTCTCTATAGCTAGCAACGAAGCTCTCTATAGCTAGCAACGAAGCTCTCTATAGCTAGCAATGAAGCTCTCTATAGCTAGCAATGAACATTTAATAAAATAATATATTAAAGTTTTTATAATGTTGTTCCCTACGCTGATTACTAGCGGTCCCCTCACGACAGACAAATGTGTTACATTAAAAAACGTACAAGGAAAGTTTCAACTTTTTTTTTAAAAGTTTTCCTATATTTTGTCCCTAATTGCATATTTAAAGATGTCATTAGACAACGCTAGGATAAGGTACAAAATAATTTTTTTTTTCTCGAAAGGAAACGGTACACTTGGAATAAATCTAATCGCGAATCGTGAGTCCCACCGGTATAGCAAACAGTTCAGCACAACGGTGACCACCGTATTCGGTATTCGATGCCGCGCCGTGGGAGCGATGCTATCTGTTCGCGGCAAATCATGAAACTTGCAACGCACGGTTTTGTAATGATGTTTCTAAAAATCGGTCCAATGCCACGTATACGCGTGCCTATACTGTTGTACTAACATTTGATAGATAGAAATTTTAACTCGCACACACAAGTGATCGCATACATATTAATCCAATTTCTTCCACGACTCTCTACTCACTTAAATTCCTCCCATTACCCAAGTCAAAGGCATTTTTTTATTCTGTTCTATAATAATTAGGTAATTATAATTAATTAGATATCGCACCACCAGAGGAAAAAAGGCGCAAGTAATTAAAACTACGCCAAAGACCGTTTTCTTTTCAGCATTTTCACAATTCCTTCCACGAATTTTTAAGAGCAATCAATAATTGTAATTGTCGTTGCGTAGTTTTTCTAGGGGAATATTCTTAATTTTTCGCCTATAAATATAGTTACTCCTTTCTTCCACCAAGAAGAATCATTCTCTTCTGTGGTTTCTGTGTATGTATATTCCGAAGAGATTCTGATTATTATGAGGACAAGTCCTATTTCCTTAACCTAAATATAAATAATATATATAATATAAAGAATGAACAATCACTGGCTCACCATCTACAGAAAAACCTCAAAGATTTCAGGTAGAATCTATACTACATACTTTAAGAATTTGAAAATATGTTAAATTATGTGGCTAAATAAAAAAACCTACGATACTGAGGGCGGCAAATGCACCTGCCGCTCGCTCACCGCGCAATCCCTGAGTTTCACCGCGCATGCGAGGACTCACTATATCTTGTTTGTTTGTAGATCGAAATATCGTATTGATAAAAGAAAGTTTATATTGCGCAGTTCCAATAGTTATCAACAGATAGCGCTGTCTCATGTATATGTTTTCGTATCTGTATGCTCGCCTACATAAAGCAGTATATACACATTTAATTAAATAATTATGAAAATTATTTAGTTTTTGCAGGGTCAGCTCACGTCTGTCGAGCTTCTATTTTATTTATAAGCTTTTGAAGATGTACTTTAATTGTTTTAATTATACTACTAATCTGCAAGTTAAGAAAGTCATGTAAGAATAGATGATGGGAAAAAAACAGATCATGTCTCTGAAAAAAAAAGTATGGATGTCGTTTCTAACTTGAGATGTGATATCGAATCAAAAGTATCGATTATTATTTTTTAGTAGTATCGCAATCAAAATATCGTACTCATTAAAGTATCTAAAGAAAAGTATCTATACCTCAAGGCTATACTTAGTCTGGCCATAAATACCTTTACAATAAAGAAAAACAAATAAATTTTATGATAATAATATTGAATCCCTAAAACATTCCATAAGGGCAGCAGTTGCCAATTTTCCCATGGAAAGCGTGCGTGTTTCAATCGAAAACTGGCTGCAGCGTTTGAAAGATTGTAATTGTTAAAACTGTATAAAATTGTTTTTTACCGCTAGTATAATGGGAAATGTTCTGATGCCAACTTCGGGTTTTTACCATCGCACCGCTCGTCATTGTCGTGCGGTTCACCGTACTTCCTTGACATAAGAGTCGCTGAGTCCAGTGCGATGAAAAAGACACTTATTCCTCGATTCTGTTAAGTTGTGGAATTAACTGCCAGCCG
Organism: Sesia bembeciformis; assembly: GCA_943735995.1. NCBI lineage: Eukaryota > Metazoa > Arthropoda > Insecta > Lepidoptera > Sesiidae > Sesia > Sesia bembeciformis. The sequence goes on along the minus strand of OX031045.1, from coordinate 712,667 downwards.
AGGTTTTACCATTATGCTACGATATGGGGCTATTCAAGAGAGCTGTAAACAGGATTCTTCAAGGTCGGCCCCTTGGTGTTGTAGGTGTCCATGGCCCGCTCGTCTGCCATCTATTCCATAAATAAATAAAATAAAAGCAAATGTTGGCCATTTCGAATAAACGTTATATTTTATTAAATGCTTCCCCATTTATTTCTAAAATAACACAAATTCTTCTAATAAAATTATAATGTAAAAAAAATATCAATGTTTTCTTTGTAACAATATTTATGGCTAGACCAGGTATAATCTGTGCTGAAGCTCTGATTTCTTCGCTATCGATGCTTTTCCTAAAGAATAAGTCAACAACCCTACATCACACTAGGTGCTTGTCTAGAAATACGTCATATTTGACAGCGAAAAAAACGTAGACAGCCCAAAATATATATACATTCCTATTTTTTTTTACAATATTTTCGGTACCCATGTATTATCGTAGATATTACACCAATCCAGCACTGGCCCCGTGTAATGGGTTACGACCTAAAATTCCTAGTCATTTAGGAGGCCTGTGCCCTGCAGTGGGACGTTAGAGGCTGATATCAAATAATTTCCACTTTGCCCACTGCAGTCACGTAACAAGGTTGTAGGAATGCGAACGATGCGACTTTAACCGAGAATTCGTAATTCGATGAATCGATTCCACATGCAATATTCAATCGAGTAACTCGGTGCCAAATGTTGGAGTAGACGTGAGGAGAATCCACTTTCATTTAGTGAATTGTTTTGACTGTCTAATATTTATATCGAAAGTACTCATATTTTCTATAGATAGGCGGCAGACGAGCAACAGTGTATCTGATGGTACATGGATACTGTCGTCTATAGACCTCCGCGATATGACAAGCCAGTCCAGACATCAGTCCAGAATGGCAAACGTTGCCACGCCCCCCGGATGCGCTGGCCGCCTTTGGAGATTTAGGAATTAATTTGGAGAAAGGGTTGAAAAAATGGGGAGGGATAGAGTTGGATGGGAATGGGTTCTGGCATATCTCACTCCCTAGTGAAACACGTACGTGTAGTTTACGGGAGTCTTCTGTGAGTAAAGGGTAACTCGGTCGGGCGTGTCCAGATGTCTGTCGGATTACAGCATACGTTCTTCCCGAGGCTTTAACCAGAAATTAAACAGAAGTGTTTAATACCGTAAGCAGCCTTTTTGGCATCAATGCCTGGATATGTTCCTCCTCATGTATGTTATCCTGTGTATGAAGGTTGTATGGTTGGCCAAGCCCCAAGCCAAGCGCCAACGTCGGCCAATCGGGTTGGCGAGTCCACTCTTTTATAGGAGGTGTAGGTCCACAGGGCTTGTTGTAGCGGCTTTGTTATCCCTTCACGACACCCACGGGAAGAGATGGTGTGGTGCTAGCCTAAAGCAGGCCTTTGATTACTTATAGGCTTACTTGATTTATTTAATAATTACTGTCAAATATTAACCAGAAGCGGTATCGACATTTTATTCAACATTGACACCGATTGATATTTCAACTGGAAAATTAAGAATTGTCAGCGACTTCCTGATTGAAATTTAAGTAGCTGTCAGGTCAGTGAGTAATGTGCTACTGTAGATATACAGGATGCACCGGTTCGAGAGCATCTAGCATTATCAAAATATGTTTTTTGTAATCGTACATAAAAATCTGGTCTAGCAAAGAAATATTAGTATGCGACTAAAATCTGTTTCTATAGAAAGACGATGACAGATAAGCAAACAGTCCAGCTGGTTGTATGTGGATACTGTAGCCCTGCGACATTCGCGATACATGACGACATACGTGTTTTCATAGTGAGTGAGAGCCCAGATGCTAGAGCCCATTCCAGTCCTATTCTACCTATCCCACCCCATTATCTCCACGTTTAGGAGTGAATTAGGAAAAAGGATTCGGAAAGGAGACAAGAGTCCCAGTGAAGAATACAGAGTTCAATAGTACCAGAAGGTTTCGTTATGTTAATATAAATTTGTTATTTTTATATTCTGGTAGGGGGAGTGTGCATTCTGTATTCCACAGCCACTGGGTGCACCCGACTCGCAACGTTACGCCTCTCTCACCGGATTACTACCTTTAAATGTACTGCATTTCCTACTTTATCATATTTCCCCAATGTATGTACTTGTTTCGGTAGTGAGTGAGATATGCCAGAGCCCATTCCCATCACATCTCCCTCCCTATTTTCCCAATCCATTCCTTAATCTGCAAAGGTAGGCAGCACATCCGAAAGCGTGCCACCGTTTGTCATTCTGGACTGATATTGGCATGTATTGCGGATGTCTATGGGCGACAGTATCCACTTACCATCAGGTGGACTGTATGTATGTCCGCCGTTTTTTTTCTATAAAAAAAAAATGTTTCTATTGGGAGTCTAATGAGAGTGAGAAGCACATTCCAGAGATTAATAGCTTAAGCAGTGAAGGAATCGGACGTAAAGCCAGCGAGACCAAGTCGCGAAGAAAGTCTTTCCTCCCAAATAATCTGACCACCCTCTATCTATGCTGTGATAATGGTGTTCGAGTACAGTGCATGGCATTTATGCGGTGCGTTCACGGGTGCGCCCCGTCTGTCTTTGAACTTTACGTTTTTGTACAGAAATTGTAACTGGAGTGTAGGCGCGGCGTACACTTGACTCGAGCGCTTGTTAAATTGTCCGAGGGGGGACGCGAGTGAAGGCGTGTAATGTTGATGATTCGTGTAAGGATGTGGACGATTTTATGTAATGTTAATGATCGTTGAAAGTTAATGATTATTGCTAATATTTTTAATGAACTGAATTTATTTGAACCAACTAGCAAAATGACGTTTATGGAAAATCTATAAAAAAATTACATATATATTTAGTTTAGCTATAATATTGTTACAAAAAAAAACATTGATTGTTTTTTACATTGTCATTAAGAAGAATTTGTGTTATTTTAGGAATAAATAGGTAATTAGTTTAAAAGTATATTTAATGTTTATTCGAAATGGTCACCATTTGCTTTTATACAATTCTTTGGACGTTGTGGTCAGTTTTTGATTGAAACATGCACCCTTTCCATTATTTTAGAATGTTTTAGAGATTCAATATTATCATGGCGTTTAGAGCATGCCTAGCTCTTTGAAACAGACCCTAGGTGACAATCGAGCGGATTAAGATCGGGACTAGATGACGGCCAGTCTTCAGCTCTAATGAAGTCGGATATATTCCTTCCTATCCACGGCTGTGTTGAGCGAGCCTTATTATAACCTGGTGCTGAGTCTTGCTGAAAGGACCATTCTTGGTTATGGAACAGGGTGTTGTCAAGAATCGCCTCTAACTAAAAGCGCTGTCATAGCTTCAAAGTTGTCATAACGTAGCTTTGAAGATTTAATGGCATTTGACAAGCAACAGTTTTATTTTCAAAATTGGACAAACAGTCCTCCTTGGTGGTAACATTCTCAAAATTCTTTTCTTTGTACTGTATTGTATACAGTAGCCAGTGCTAAGAGCTTTTAGTTTGTCCTATCGTAAATAGTATTATACTAAGTTTTGCTAGTTGGGTAAGTTACCAACCATCTCCGTGTCCGCTTCACCTTATTGCAAAAATATGTATCGCGCATGAAGCGCGAACGAAGTATTTTGACGTTAATACGATGATAACAGACAAGTTCGCCTGTTCTCGAACCATTTATGGCCATTATTAAACGGCGATTAACTGTAAATCTGTCACTGTCACGCGATAATGACTTTTCGGGACAATTATTTGGTGGTAAAATACAATTATTGTGGGGTAAGGACCTCGCGTGGCACTTCGCTGTCTTAAGAATCTTGGTTCACGTCGGGGTCGTAACGTTCTTAGCAAGATCGTGGTCAGAACCCAGGTAAGGAGTTGAGGAACTGTTTCTTAAATGGACAGAGTATATCAGATAGATATGAGATATATTTATTACTAGCTGACTCGACAGACGTTGTCCTGTCCAAATTTCAATAATACAATAATTTCAATAAGTTCATACAAAAATCCCATAGAAAAAAGCACTTTCAGTTTTTCCCCCAATTTTTCAATTTTCCGGGCAACTTTTCCAATTTTTCATTCTCTGAAAACCTTATTCGGAATATATCTAACATTTTTAAACAAAAATTAGTCAAATCGGTGCAGCCGTTCTCAAGTGATGCCTCACCAACGAACAGCATTTAATTTGTATTTATGTAGATTGAGAGAGACAAAACTAATACATAATATTAACTAAATGGATTAATGATTCTCTCTCCATATGTGCTAAATTTATACATAGGACAACGTTCATAATATAAGTATACTTTTATGAAAACTAACTAGGATCTAAATGAATTAGATCCTAAATTTAAAAAAGATATCAGCGAAAATAATTTAAAATATAAATTAAGAACATATTTCTTGTCCAAATTATAATTTGTTCACTGCTCACAGGTAGGTTTTTAATGTCCCGACTACTGATTCCAGCAGTACTTGTATCTTAGACAAATCTGTATGGTTTATTAGATACAATTATGTTAGCTATATACTTATTCTTTGTAAATTTGGTTAATAATAAAAAAGAAAAAGAAAAAAAGAAATGGGTAAAAGTTAATCAAAGTAATTAATAAATTGACGTAAGTCATGTTAATTTTGTTTTTAATTTTTTTTGTTAATGGCAATTTTCAAATTGCCGCCAGAAATAAAAACACATGGCAGCTTTGAAAATTTAATTGACAAGCAAAGAGTTTTATTTTCGAAATTCGACAAACAGTCCTCCTGGTGGTAAGTGCATACTGTCGTCCCTCGATATCCGTGATGCACCAACATCAGTGTTGGAATGAGCACGCCTGCTTACATTTAGAGATATAGGAATTAATTTGGTAAAAGGGTTGGGAAAACGGGGAGGGATAAGATAGGCTCTAGTATATATCACTCACTACCGAAACACGTTCCTATATTTTTGGGGGCAAAAGTAGGAAATGCAGTATATTTTTAGCTTCGCCGTAGTCGGGGAAAATAAACTGGAATAAAAATCGGGTGGGTAAAAACTTTGTATATCTATTAGTCAAATTGTCTTAAATGAAAACGAATTATTTACAGTATCAGTCGAATAAAGAAATTGGTTTCCTTGGTAAACTTTCTAATGAAACCATTCCTTAATCAGTGAAGAAAACCTTAAAAGAACATCTTGAAAAATTTCCTGAAGGCTTGGAAAATTATTTTTGCCGCTGGCACCTGCAGTACTCATATCCTTTACATTCACGCGCTGCGAGCTTTTAGCTGAAAGCTTTTTCAAAGCTGTGAGAGGCTCACGTAATTGAAGTACTATATAAAACGTATTATAACTATATTCAACCTTCAGAAACAAAATTATTCTTTATAAGATTCCTAATTATACTTTAATAGGCATATTTTGAAAGCGCCGCCCAACCTTGTCATTTATGAAAAGCAAGATCTACTGCTGTAGTCATGTTTACAACGGCATTCGACTGTTTATTATAATTATGACAAAATTAAAACGGCCATAATGAAATTAAATTGATATCGCAGCACTTGTAAGGCGCCAAACACAGTGCAAAGAGAGAGCGAAGCGAACTTAACGCTAGATGAAAATCATTTCGATTTCTGTTTAAACCATTTTTACTGATATTTTCAAATTAATCTTGGTTTTTATTTGTGCCTAAATGCTCTTATTTCTTTGAAAAAAATAAATAAAGTCCACAAATATAAATAACAAATCAACAAACATTGTTTTTTTAATCACATCTGTTAATAAACAAATTCTTAATTATTTTATAAATTCTTTATAAAATATGAAAACTTATAATGAAACAACTTGTTGATGCACTGCGTATCCGTATATGAATTTTTTTATTAAAATTTTTTAAATGAATTTTTTCATCTTGAGGCTATATTATTTTTAATAGAATAAGGCTGCAGACGCCCATACAGTCCACCTAATGGTAAATGGGTATCCATTTTTATTTTCATAGTATTATGTAGTATTTTTATAGTAACAAGGCGCAGACTGTCCACCTGGCGGTAAGTGGATACTGTCGTCCATAGACATCCGCGATACATGCCAACATCAGTCCAGAATGACAAACGTAGGCACGCCCCGGATGCGCTGCCCACTTTTGCAGATTAAGGAATGGGTTGGGAGAAAGGCTTGGGAAAATGGGGAGGGATAGGATGGGATGGGAATGGGCTCTGGCATATCACTCACTACCGAAACACGTACGTACATTGGAAAGTACGTACATATATGACCTTTTTCAATAGTTCTCTTTCTTATAAGTCGGTCTGTATGCAGTACAGACACCTAATCATATAATATGTATTATATACTGACAGTTTCATAAAATTGGGTATAATAATATTAAATAACCTCACACTCAGTGGTCCACACTAGGGTTCCCCGTGTCGTGGGTCCAGAGACACAAACAGAGATGAACACACCACCCAGACTCGAACAAACATTAAATTTGTCTTTAAACAAATTAATGTCCGACTGGGAATCGGATTAACGGCGTTAATCGGTCGTGTGTATCCTTCTAAGCGATGAAATATTACTCGCTTATCTTCCGATATACAGAAACTGGCTAACTGTATTCATTACAGATCTTTTTAATAAATCATAAAGTTATTTTTATAGAGACATAACTGTGTTCTGAATCATTATTCTTAAGGGATCACTCGACCACAATTACGAGAACTCTTTCGTCTTCAATAAAAATTTTAAAGTCCAATTAATTCCTTATATCGTAGTCATTAGGGTTTATAATTGCAATTACATTGTAATTTTTTATGTTTTTTTTTGGACGCAAGGTTAATGCTATTGTACGAGGCACAATAGTTAAAAGTATTTTTAAAAATTGTTTATGGCTGTGTTGCGTAATTGTCTTTGCCTTTTTTGGTGGTGAATGTGTGTAAAGCTGTTCTAAACTAGTGGTTTGTCGATGATTTCGCTCTCTTAGTCGGTTATCCTACCATACCATCAGCCTATGTCTGTCCAATGCTAGATATAAGCCTCTCCCAAGACTTGTTACCACATATGATCTTCGGTTCGTCTCATCCAACCACCACCAGCCAACTTTTCAAGTCGTCGATCCACCGTGGCCTTAATTTGAGAACTCGTCTACGCCAGGTGAACTGTCTGCTTGTTTTCCACATTATATCCATAAAAAAAAACTGTATTAAACCTGCGAAAATGTACAAAATTCTATCTTACAATCTTGTCATATTCAAAACTAAGCTAACCGTACCAGATTTATTATAATGTATATCTAGGTATATGCGCCAAAATAGGCACATAATCTATCCAAACCATCAATAGAAACCGTCATTCCAATATGTCTCTTACCACTAACATATGAAGGAACAAAATTTGGTGACAATTGTTAGCTACCGTGGACAATCATCCGTTTCCCTATTGGGAAATTCAGGGTAAAAAGAACCCCATGTAGGAGTTATTTGAAGGCTAATGAGGATCTTCTTATAACGGCAGGTTATGGCGCACACGCTTAACAGGATGTGCGCTTGCGACGCGGTCTGAATATATAGTCCGGTCATAGATTAAGTGTCAGATATGAAGATTATAGAGAAATGCCTCAGAGAAGCTCCTGACATATCGCGGGGCGGTTCACATGCGCGCCATTTGAAATGACTCCATATCGCGTCCGTCACGGTATTTTTTGATTATTCCAACCATTTACTTTTTTACTGCGTTCAAAATATTATAACGTTTCCTTCTTTATTCTTATCCTTCAGAGGATAATGAATCATCTGTAACACGCCAATGCTGGATATAGGCCTCAAATCCAAAATTCAAATTCTTTATTCACTAGTGTTATTAGTACGATCGTTAGTTACATTACCATTCATGGCATGCAAATCTATACTTAATATAATAAAGAAGTAAAATTGTGTGTTTGTAGGTATGTTGGTGGTAATCTCTGGAACTACTGAAGCGATTTTAAAAATTCCTTCTCAAATAGGTACCTACATTATCCGTGTCTAATATAGGCTATATTTTATTTTGAAATTTTGCAACAAATAAATAAATCGAAGCGAAGCGAGGGCGAGTAGCTAGTATTTAATATTGTCATACATATTATTAATTAAGTAACGAACAAGAGATTAGTGCCTATATTGTAATGTTCCAGCCTTATGTCAAAGGGCTTCATTTGTCCTATTCGGCGAGCTGGGCAAGGCGGGTTGTTGATTGTAATGCTGGTCTGTCGCATTTGTGACATCGTTGTCCGATACCGGTCTCTCATATTTGAGACCTAGCGACTTAGTAAGACTTAAATTAGCGACTAATATTGTGCAGTTTCGCGGAAATGTGGTAAAATTGACCCTATATGTACTTTGTGTGGATGAATGAATAAAAAAGAAATGGTTCCACTGCCATTAGTCGGTGAATAAAACTCCGTCTATCCAGCATAGTGCGTCTCCTGTAGGAGGACATAGCTTGGATTATATGATTATTGGTTTAAATGTTTGGATATGAATTTCTTCCTAATTCATTATAACATTGTGATACCTATTTCGTTCTAAATCTTTCGTTCCTAAGTCTTTCGTTCCCAAGTCTTTCGTTCCTAAGTCTTTCGTTCTTAAGTCTTTTGTCCCCAAGTCTTTCGTTCCTAAGTCTTTCGTTCCTAAGTCTTTCGTTCCCAAGTCTTTCGTTCCTAAGCCTTTCGTTTCTAAGTCTTTCGTTCCTAAGTCTTTCATTCCTGAGTCTTTCGTTCCCAAGTCTTTCGTTCCTAAGTCTTTCGTTCCTAAGGTACACTGAAAAATTAGCATCCATTCCCAGAGGTCAACATTTGAAAGTTGGCTTAAAATGGAAAATAATATTGCTTTTTTCATACTGCAACGTCGTTTTCACAATGGCCGCCTCTTTCTTTGCTCCATTTTATTTTATTCGGGGAGTTACAATAACGACCGGTTTTATCCAGTTTCTATGTTTATCAATATTATTTTTCGGTAATTCATAAACCGGTGCTAAGACCTAGTCGGTGTACTGTCTGTTCTGGCTTTACAAATACTTAATCTGTGACCACGTGACGCGCCCGCGCATCGCTCCCATGACATAATAGTGCAGGCTATATTGTTATAATATTATTGTTATTATTTATACATGTACTTACATACGTCAGTGATTTTTTGTTCGGCGGATTTATATGGTATGTTATGAATGACGTTAATCGATCAATAGGGGGTTTTCCCAATAGATAGACGAACCGTAGAGGGAAAACCACGAGTTCCAGATAATTTTTAAAGACAGGTTTCACACTTATGTAGATACTTGCGCTTGTATCAAGCTATAACGTCCTGCACAGTCACAGGTTTCCTTTAGTAATCACTCTAGTTTCGAGCCATTATCCATCACGCGGGCCCAGTGTGGATCGGTGGATATATACACTGCAGATTTTTTTTATTTCTCTAACATGAGGGTTTCCTCGCGGTGTTTTCCCTCACCGCCGAGCTACTGACAATTTTTAAAAATCCGTACCTTAGTAGGAATTCAGTGGTACGGGCCTAGGATTTGAACTCTTGGTGAGTTCAAATCCTAATTCACACTAATTTGATTCGAATATAGATACACTACTCTATCACTGTTCTATATATAGGCTATATATAGGCCACATATGGCCATTATCTGTTAAAAGAGACCCACTGAACGACTGAACGACCCACTGAACTGAACTGATAGAACGATGTCACATAAGCACTCCTCAGAAAACAAGTAAACCATTCACTCATTCATTGCTCTCGGCGAGTCGCGATCTCACGCTGCCCTCCCAAAGCAATGCCCAAAGCCCTAAACTTCAAACTTCTTTAGTCTTCTTTAGTCAAATGGGTCAAAGGGCTGTTGGATTGCAGTGTGCACTCTCTCCCTCCCAAATCCCCCCCCCCCCCCACTCCCCCCGCTTTGCTCTGTTCAACACACCGAGCTTTTAGGAGGCCTTTCTTTACCAAAAGACCCCCGAATTCAACTGCTGGAAAATCGCTTACTGAATAAATTGATAATCAGATGCAAAGAAGTATTTAGGAGTATTTGTATTTATGCGAACGTTCGGTTTGTCGATAATATAATTCCTGCGTAATATCTTAGATCTGTGCATTCTAGAAATAAGGTGTTTATAAAAAAAAAAGAAGTTCTAATGTATTGTATCACAAAATTGGATTTATAATGGAAAATAAATATTTAAATACTCAGAAGAATTTTTATTAATTCTTCTGATAGCTGAATTAAATAAATATTTAATTCAGCTATCCACAGAATTTTTTTTATTTTTTTTTTGTACGAAGGCGGCAGACGAGCATACAGTCCACCTGATGGTGGATACTGTCGCCCATAGACATCCGCGATACATGCCAACATTAGTCAAAATGACAAACGTTGGCACGCCCCCGGATGCGCTGCCTACCTTTGGAGATGTAGGAATGGATTTGGAGAAAGGGTTGGGAAAATTCGGAGGGATAGGATGGGAATTAGGGATAGGATGGAATCTCACTCACTACCGAAACACGTATGTACATTAGGGAAATAAGATAAAGTGGGAAATGCAGTACATTTCAAGGTAGTCTTCTGTGAGAGAGGGGTAACGTGGCCAGTCGAGTGCGCCCAGCGGCTGTTGGATTGCAGCGTGCACTCTCCCCCTCATATTTCAGTATTACAGTGATATCTCGATAATCAAAGCGAAATTACAAGCATTCAACTTTTAAACTGCGCCCTTGAAATACACCTATCAACTTATTCTCGCTATAAACAACTTATTTGTCAACAGCAAAAAATAGGAAAGGGAGGGTAAAGTCACCTACAGTTGACGTGTGACGCGTTCAACAGAGACACTCCAACAGGAAGCGAGTGTCGCGATCACTCCGTCGAAAACACGTCGGCTCATTATCGCGCGTTTACCTTAAATGTTTTCTTGACGCGACTAGGTTTCTGTCTTTTTTGCTCGATTGTTAATCGCCATTATAGGCGTGAAAGTTTCCGCTTTTATGTTTTATAGCCAGAAAAATAAGGCGTCGTATTATTGCTAAAAGTAGATAGATAGATAAATTATTTATTGCACCAAAATGTGTGTACAAAGGCGAACTTAATGAGTGGTAGAGAGCAGGCTAAGGGTAGTGCCGCTAAATATAATAAATAGCGTTTTGATACTATTACACTAAGTACATAAATACAACATAAATATAAATTTACACACATATATGCATATATACATACATACATAAAAATATAAATAAAATGATAATAAAACATATTAGTCATTAACACTGTTTGATTAAAAAGTATTCAGATACTTACACGCGATTTGAAGACATCAATTGACGGAGCCTCCCTAATCCCAACCGGTAAGCTATTCCAGAGTTGTGTTGCTGTACACGTAAACGAATGGGCATCCGAATAATCCGTGCGACACACGGGGGTAGTTAAAAATTTATTATAGTGCGTGCGGGGTACACATCCGACGAAGTGTTTAAATGCGAAGCGCTCACTAAAGTATTCCGGAGACCATTATTCTACCATAAGTAGAATTATTGTTTACGAAATGTTAATTTAATCTGTAGGCAAGAGTTGTTGTTAACGTTTTTTTATTATTTAAATTAGATAGCTTTTCAAAAAATGTACCTACTTACACCCATTACTCACCGCGTTCGACGTAGGTGTCCAGAAAAAAAAACTTCCAAGTCAATATTATTCCTACAAACAATACAGTTGTTTGATGGGGCTCTTGAAATTTTACAAATTGTCTGAAAACATAATTCGCTTATTCTCGTATATTTAAAAAATATATAGTTCCGTGGTATTGTATCATGTATAATGCCATGAAAAACTGGCACAGTTTATATTCATAAATGAATTATATTTGGAAATCTATATAATTAAAAATGTAAACGTTCGTTTGTTCAAAATCTTAAATCTCCGAAAGTTCTTCACCGATTGCTTTGAAATTAATTTTGACACATCGTTGCATTCGAATACGCGCGTGTTTTTATATACCTATCATAGGGTAAAAACATGTTTTTTACCCAAAAACAGGTTAAAAACAGGGTAAGCGCCATCTGTTGGGCAGCCACAGCAACGCGTGGCCGGGCACAGCTGGTATTAAATAAAAATTAAAAGCACTAGAATACCTTTCGGACTGGCGTCTGCCATCAGTGTTATTTTTCCACTTCATAAGACAGGTCTCCTTCCAATTACAAGAGCGTTATGGACACTAATCACCATACGTACCCAAAGATCGATGGGCTCATACATGTCTCAGAATTATTTTATTTCTCGACCACTGGATTTTATATAAGATGTTCTTGACCGCCGAGCTAGTCATATTTTTCCAGCATAAATGTGAAGAACACACATACATCCTAGTGCGAGTTCAGTCAACGTATTGTTGATCTCAAAAATTATTATATTATGCAGCTGTACCATAATTATTTTGCTGATACCACAAACAACATTCACGCACGCTCTTACCACACTTTTATCTTTTTAACCGTATTGTAAACAAAACACAATTGAATTGTAAATTGTGGTAAAAACTACGATTACAGTAATAACAGAAAATTTAGAAATAGCTACTAAATTCGGCAGTGGTGCCAACAAGGACGCGTTTTGTAACGAAGATCACGCGTTAGCAATAAGAAAGCGGTATATGATGCTGACGAAATATTTCCAGCTGCGTTATTGTTGGCAGAACAATGCTCTATAACCTGAGTAAGGCGCACATAAACATTACGCCGCGGGCAATGCCATATTGAAAACGATAAACTTTCTTTATTTCACTCAAGGATTTGAAAGTTTGCTGTTACTTATTTTGGAAGCATCTATTTAAACAATTTAAATGGTAAAAGGCAGAATTAACAGTGGACGTGAGTCTGTCAGAAACTCGTCAAATTACTCTAATTGGATAAAACTCAAATGTGGCATAGCATAGTGTAATGAACGTAATGCTTTATGAAGGGTTCGTTACTTATGTTTGGATATGGGTTATTGTTTGTTGGGATCAAAGCAACGTTCTATCGCCAGGATCTTGTGTCGTCTAGAGGCGTGTGTCGTCTAGAGGCGTGTGTTCTAATGGAAACGGCCCATTATGAATGTTAGTGCAGCATTTTTTATTATGCAATTTATTGCACATTATCGTACAAAAGGCGCGCTAAATGTCTTAACAGGCAAGTATGGTTGAAGTGGTTGAAGCTAGCGAGCGATGCAACTTCAATGAGAGAAAGGGGCAGTTGCACTTCTAGCTGATAATACCTATAAAAAATCGAGAAAATCGAGATTTCGTATTCCCTGTTTCCTCCTCCAAAAATGGATCGATTTTAATTTATTTTTTTCTAATTTGCATCTAAGAATAGTTTCTCTATGTTGGTATGTTTTGCCTTTTTAAATAAGAGTTGTTAAATTTGTACACTGGGCGTCCATTTTTGTAGCGTTCTAACGGGGTTACTTATTATTTTTGAATGGTTCTAGCTCCTATAAGAAATAAATAATTTTAAAAAAACTTAGAGATGCTCATGGTCATATCTGTGACATATCAAAAAAATAATCTTCTTATTGCCTGAATTCAAGAAGAAAACAGGAGAATACGTTTATATGGATATGACGCTGCTGTCGTCCCCACTTAAGCCACTCTCTACCAGCTACCAGTTGTTTAAAGAGATTCGATTGGGAGGTGCGAGACTCAAATGAGACTCACATATGTGGACGTTAAATAAAAGATAGAAAATAATTAGCTTTACCACACTTTCAAACTTAAGCATTGTGATGTAAGGTTTGCGAAGAGCTGCTCATTTTCCTAAATGCTGCTCGAGCATTTAGGAAATTTGGACGAGCTAAAGAGAAATAAAGAAAAATATTTCATTGGCATATGCATGAAAATACAGTAAAAAAGGCAATTCAAAAATAATAATAATCTTTATTGTTGTGCCAAACGGCACCAACTCGACTTAGGTCGCAGCGTGAACTGCGATGCTAATTTTCAGTTGAAGCCGCACCCCTGTCACTGCGCACTATCCACAGCAGAGATCGTGTCATTTATACATTAAACCTTGCAAAGGCCCGCAATGAAGAAAGATGTGGCAGATAAATTTACATAAGAAATAACTAAGTAATTTAGAAAAACAGTTTTTTGTGCTTCTAAAAGGATTTTGTTTAATTTGGATTTAAAAGTATGTAAGGTTTTAAGTTCTCGAATCGGAGGAGGTATGTTATTTCCGCACTCGGTGGCGGCAAATTTGAAGAAACCTCGATCGATATGCTGCATGTTTATACATGACAAGACGGAGTTTACTCCTTTGGTAGAGCGTCTATCGGCACCCTTATTGAAATTGCCTAGTTAGATGATCTGTCCAAGTTATAACTTGGAGTAGAACTCCTTTGCCTCCCATACAGAATAAGTACGATTTTTTTTTTCTTGAATCCATAAAGGCACAGATTCAACTTAATACGGCATGATAACCATTCAGCTTTGTAGGACATTAAAGTTCGTTAAACTCAGCTACTGGTGAATCGATTCGTTCTGTTGTCGCATTATTTATTCGTCTGGTGACAAAGTGGTTTTGTTTGCTAGACGATTAGCACACCTACTCAACACTTTGGTTGCTCTAAATATCAGTTTAAAGTTGCACTTACAAGTAAACTTAGTAGGAGCTGCAATAAGGGACCAAAAGTAAAAGTAGATTTAAGCTTGTATCGAACCTTAGTATCAGGTTTAATACAGTCCACCTAAAGTAAGTGGATACTGTCGCCTATAGACATCCGCGATATATGACAACATTAGTCCAAAATGACAAATGTTGGCACGCCCCCGGATGCGCTGCTTACCTTTGGAGATATAGGAATGGATTTGGGAGAAAGGGTTTGGGTAAATGGGGAGGGATAGTATGGGAATGGGCTCTGGCACATCTCACTCACTACCGAAACACATACGTACATTAGGGAATAAGATAAAGTGGGAAATGCAGTACACTTCAAGGTATATTACCATACCATATACTTTATCTCATATCGAGACATAGACTTCTTCTGAGGCTAACCATGACCATTAATTAAAATATTGCATAATTAATTATTTCTTTAAAAAAAAATATACTCTGAAACCTTGGCATGAATTGCAACCCTAAACAGACACAATTTCAAAATCAATTTGTGTCCTTTTTAAAGTGACATTTATATTTTTTATCAGCATCTCAAGGCAGCAATTAGTCTTAGCATTGTGTAATGAATGACGTTTTTTCTCAAAGATCAAATCATTTAATTGTGACTAATGGAACACATTTCTTACTTCGTCCGACCAATCTTATTAATTAGTTTGAGCGATTTCGCCATTGTTGTTTTTTGCTTAATCTTCTCACAATTTTTCTATCCCATCGTTCGTTTCCTGTGAATTCATTAAAATTTCAATTAAAGGTGCTTCATTTTATGTTTCATCAAAATTAATGATTTACTAAACTAATTCGCTATTGTTAGTTCAGCTCTCACTTACACTTTTATAGCAACGAAAATTATTTGCAAGTTTTGAAAGACATGATTTTTACAAAAGTAATTTACGTGGAAGTTACTTAAGTGAAATGGTTCCTTATTTCACTAAGTGTATCAAGAAGAACATAACAACTGTTGATAAATATGTATTTTTTATCTAAATAGCCTATAACGTCCCACTGTAAGCCAGAAGCCTTCCCTTGCGATCGCGATGATGTTTCGGGTCATAATTGCCAACTACACAAACTCATTGCCGATTAGGGAATCCGTCCGACTAAATATTTAATCACAGAGATTGCAAATAAAACACGTAAACATCAATCATCGATCATTAATGTTTTCTCAAAACCACATTAACGATCGAAACCGCCAATTACGGCAATTTGCAGCGTTCTCGGCTTGTCAACGAGCATGCGCCGCGAATGACGCGTTCCTAAAGCGTTTTGGATGCCATTTCACCGTCTGCACGCGAATCCTCGTCGGAAACACTCGTAGCGATGTGATCGGAATTCTAAACGCTCTTCCGCTAAACACTAATCGGCCTTTGTGTGACAATTATCGATGTGTTTACCCTATTTTGGAAACGTTCAACCGCTTTATTGTTGCCAGTTTCGGAATATTTTAACGGTATAGGAGATGTCCTTTACCAATTTCGGTTCCTCATGATGTGTCAATGTGGATTACAGTTAATGGAAAATGTTGTTGTTGTCGTGAAAGAATTTCCCAAATTGGTCAATTTACGAGATTACACCAAGTTTTGACACTTCAGAAATTGCCTGCAATTCACACTGATTAAACACATTATGTTGGCTTTAAGCCACGTATGTCCATTTATGGTTATGTTGAAATAATCTTAAAGAATGCTTTAAAAGCGTGAAGGATGTCTAACATTCCAGCTTTTTTTTTTTTCACAAAATGTTATTTCCATAATTACCCAAAATTCAGCGGATGCAATTTTAACCGGTAAGGTTAAACCGTTTTTGGCATTATTTCTTAATAATAAAATTGCACCAGCCTTCCGTTCGGCCTTCTTTCAAATTCTTTTCTTCAATTTTGTCCAAATTTTTAAGTATTGTTTAAAATGGACTGTCCATGCTCGATCGGCCAAGGTCGCCCAAAAATTAACGTTTACTATGCAACCGCAAAAATAACTAATGAGAATAGTTCTTACTGTAAAATTAATTCGAAATAGAGGCCAATGTAAAATCATTTTGCAATTGAAAATTTCGACCGAGAAGTAACATTCCAATAATAAACAATTCCAATAAGTATTTGAATAACATTTAGATCACACTACAATGAATGATGTTACAAATATTGCAAAGCTTCTGGTAAACAATTGAAGGGAATTGAGGACTTCACCTGACCTGCCACTAACAATATTGTAATCAATAATACTATTGTAATCAATTGATCGGAGTGGGGCCATTATTAATCTAGCATTGTGTTTTTTGCTACAGCGACCACCTTGTTGCTAAAATAAATGAGCTTCAGTAAATGCCACAAGAAAAGATAAATGTGAAGATAAATAAAGATAAAGAGAAAAGATTTTTGAATATTATTTCATTCTGTAGCCTCTCCAGGAAACCATTAAATCTGCTTTTAAATGTTATCAGTTCCAGTTTGTCACTTCAGATAACCGTATAGTCTTATATCATAAAATACACGTAAATATTCGAAAGAGAGACAGACTATTTTTTATACAGAAAAACAATGTCCATAAGTTGCCTAACGTACTCGTACCTAAGTCTGTGGCTTCATCAAGAAATTTGAAATTTATTAAATTATGATTTCGCCAAGTTTACTACGAACAACAATAAATAAGTTAAGAACTACCCAACGTCCTGGCTAGAGTAACATAAGAAACGATGTCGTCAAAGTATAAATAAAACGACAAAGCGACTTGCGACAAAATTCATCCGCCGTGTAGCTTATTGCAAAGATCACGATTTTAGTATTACTTATTGGATGTGTATAACAATATTTTTAACATTTGTTCAACGTATCAAAATAAAATTTGGAAAGAATGTGGTTCAAAACTATATTTCGGTTAAGTTCGTAGAAAAGCCAAATGGATTCATTAGTTCCAAAATTACAACGGTTTCAGAGAATTAAAAAAATATGCAAAGTTAATACTTAAAAACGATTCGTTTTTAGATAGGATTTAGAAGCTGTACAACTTTTGATTTCATATTTTTTCTTGTCTTGTCACAATAGCAAAAAACATGTCTTATTGTAGAGATAAGACAATTAGTTTTCTGTTCTACGAAGTTGTGCTTCATCTTATTGATTGATCTGTGAGGTGCTGATTGCACTTCTCTTAGATTCCAAAAGGCGTAATAGCACCTGTAAGCTATTTTAATTTATCTCAGCTCATTCTTTGACAGTCTGCGTGTCTGCGAAATTAATCGGCGTTGCTTCTGTAATTCATCTCTCAGAGTTATCTTTATCTTTAGATGGACTGTTCTCACTGGGATCTGTCAAAACAACTTTTTTGCGGTCACCGATTGTAACAAATAAAGCAATGTTATCAATCACAACTCTATTATTACATCAATCTGTGGGCAGATTTAAACAAATTGAACTGTCGGTGGTAGACACAATCAATCTTTGGCGGAATCAATCAACAGGTATTCGGCCTTGACCGAGGTCAGTGGTAGATGTTAAGAACGTACAACAATAACAATCATTATCTTTGTATATAATTTTTCATAATCAATATTTGTACATTGTAACTTAATTTCAATCTGTAGTACCAATTGTACGAGTATACAGATTATCACATATGTAGGTTTGTATGTATTGATATAGAGACATTATTTCTTTATTGCGTCTACAGATTCAAAACGCAAGTCTCCTCCTCATCACTTGCAGGAGAAGTTTTGCGTTTCTCTCCTGTATGGTTTGGTGTACAACAAATTGTATCTCTCTATCTATATAGGCGAATAATAAAATAAAAACAGATAGGTAAATGGAAGGTGGAACTGCCGAAATACTTACATCACAGCAGTGGAATAACTCGCCCAGTCGACTGCGCCCAGTTGTTATCAGATACAGCATCGTCCTCCCCCAAGGGTAGGGAGATATACGACAGCTACTGACGACTCATGTAATCTACGCATTCAAGATTGTGCCATCGGGTTTCCAAAACACCATTCTTTATTTTTATTTGACCAGCTAGTTGTCACTATAATCGTTAATCATTGAATAAATATTGCAAACACAGATATCAAATGGAATGATAAATTACTTGGCGTCTGTATTCATTGCGCTTTCCAGTCACAGGTCTCTGACATTACATTTTGTTTGTAAAATGATATTCATAATTTGGCAAGAACGCCTCTAGGTAAACCTCCCAATAGTTGACATTTAGATATATTTAATTTAATTTTCACACGCGAGTTTCGAATAATCGATGTCATAATGACAATAATTTCGTGGTGCCCCGGGTAACAACATTCATGGTCGCAGATAACGATCGCGGCTCTAACTGATAAATAATCGATTATAATGCGCCGAGACGAATCGATGCGTAGGAATCGATTCAACCTGTCGACACTTTCGCCCGGGTTGTCCGAGGTCGCCGATTACGATGAATTCGTAATTATCGAATCGATGACGTTGCGATTTGCTTTTTATTGTAATGCGTTTATGAGATGACAATAGAGAGATTTTATTTATAACTAATTACGTAAGAAAATACTTTTACCAAGTTATAAAAAAGAAAAATGAAAGTTCAAAAAGTTCTTGGTGATTCTGACATAGCTTTCGAAGAAACTACATCGGGATGAAACGAAATTTATGGGCAAAATGGGGATTGTATTTAAATGCCTTTCGAAATAAAATTTGGTTAAAAATAGTTTCCACCTATGTATATTTAGAGTAAGTTCGTAGATGGATCAAATTCATCCAGTATTTTTAAAATTACAACTGCAAATTACAGAAACAAAAAAAATCCTCTTTCAATAAACGATACTTATGCTATTGGATGGGGCTGACGACATTATAACTTTTGATCTAGTATTATTTTTTTCTAAAACATTTGATAAATAGGGAAATTTACCGGTGTCTTTCCAACTGATGCCTGTCATCGACATTTAACTAGACTGACGATTTGAAAAAATTCGTCGGTAGTGGTTGAATGAGAAGAGCTGAAGGTGTGGTGACGAGTCTTGGAAGAAACCAGCAGTGGAGAGACAATCTAATGGATGATATGGTATATTTGGGGATTTTTTTTACATTGCATTGAAAACCCGTTTATTGAAAAGAGAATGTACGAAATTATTACAATTAAAAAACACAACGTTTATTATCACGCAGTGAAAAGATGAATTTTCTTTTACGGTAATGATCAACATATACAATTCTATTATAAATGATACACACAAATTGTTAACATGATTACATCAGTTTTCCCACAAGTAAAAGCGAGCGACCTGTTTATTGTGGCACATAATACAACAGGGGTCAACTGCGGAGGCCTTTACCCTACGGGCCAGAGGCGGGACAAATCGCGCGCGCACGATGCTATTCTGATTGGTTATTAAATGTTACATATCTCGTTTACCCCGTACTTGTAAAGTACATTTTGAATATTTAGGAACTATGTGAATATTAGGAGGATAATTCACAGTCCACTAGGACTACGAACTAGGACTTCCATTATGACTACGAACTAGGACTAGGCTTTAAGGACTACGAAGTGGCATTAAGTTGCATTTTTTAATCAATTTACAAAATGAACTGTGAAAGAAAACGAACTGAAAAATTAAATAGACCGATTATATCGCCAGTCGGATCCTTAGATCTAAGCAAAAGGGGAAGATGTTCTTATATTGTGTTAACTGAAAATAGGCTCGAATGCACAACTACATCCTTTTGCTTTGATCTAAGGTCGGGTCCCATTTTTACGTACGAATTAGAAAAAGAAAAGATAAGTTTGTACTATAAGGCCCCAGCAGAATGTCAGCGCTGTGGTTCATTTTCTTTTGTTCCGCAGCTACGTATTTTTTTATCTATCTGATCACGGCGTAATTTTCCCAAATTGTGACGGTGTAAACTTTAAAAAATACCGATGTCTATAAATACAAACTAAAAAACCGCTACCAAAAGCTCTGAGGAACTACACTGCCTCTAAAAGAGTGGATTTGGCAACAGCGTGCCATTTTAAAGCCATCCTTCCATCATGCTCAAGATATCATGTCTAGCAATGGGCGGTAAAAGGGCTTGTGAGGGCGACATAGAAACTGCTTATACGTTCGTATACTGTTTACACGTAGGATCAGGTTTGGAAAGCTTTACAACGTTTGTCTTAACACATTTTTTAAAAACTTACCTTAAATATCAATAGACTTTGTGGCGGTAACTCGAGAAGTGAAGTTGAGTATTTGTTTGTAAAAATTGGGTATTTGGCGCTTTGTAGTTTAATAGTGACAGATATAAAACTTCAAAGTTTTTTTTTGTGCACAATCAAATAAAAAGTAAAGGACTGCGTTTTTCGTGTGCTTCCAAGGAGTCCTCTTCTGTCCTCAGTAAACCTACTAACGGTTTACTGAGCGATGGGACTGGATATTGACAGAATATGTTATAGGCTTTGAAATTGTTTATTACGAAGAAAACTTGACACTGGCAGAATGTGCTAATTGCACCATTGGCATTATATGAAGAAGAGGAATTCTCCCTTTCAACTGCTTCTGACATCGGTCCTTATTTTTCTATAAGAAGTTATTGATTCCATAGATCACATTGATCAATCGTCCCACTAAATACTCAAAATAATTACCACATCGACTGGGAGTCGATGTGACAGGCGCCGGCGGTAGTGGGCAGCCAACTGTAACAGTTGGGCAAGATCGCCCACGCGGAGCCACGCTGTGACCACCCGCCCACGGCGGCCTTGCTGACTTGAAACAAATTTTTCACTTCATATTTTGCGGATAAATCACGGCAATACACTCGTAGCATCGCCTAATCCTTATGACCTTATCTATACATATAATAAAAATGTAACTGATCGCTGTCTGTACATGGAAGATATATGAGAATAATATTATTGGGGGCCTTCATCAACGCAATAGAACTCAAAACAATGATTGTTAGAATTTATGTCTGTTTGTCTGTGCGTTTGTGCGCGCTAATCATAGAAACGACTTAACCGATTTGGGTGTGGTGTTCACTAATGTATTGTGGTAAGCTTCACTTAAAATATAGTGTTTGTTTTATTTCAATCAGTTCATAAATAAAAAAAATATATCAATTTAAAGAATCACTAAGCTATAAGAAATAATGTGTGTGATCGTTTTTGAAAATACCAAATACCCCTAAGAAGGTAAAGACGGTGTTTATAAACTAAAGTCCACGCGGACGAAGTCGCGGGCAGCAGCTAGTCTCTAATTAGCTGTTCCAATAAGGAATCATCATTACCGTCATCGGCCCTTTTATTATCCACCGATGGCCATGGGTATCCTCGTGCATGAAGGATGAATGGCCTTAATACGCCACGCTGGTCAAGTGGATTGGCGAATCCACTCTTTTAGAGGTGGTGCAGTTCCTCAGGGCTTGTGGTAGCGGCTTTGTTATCTCTTAGTCGCTTTTTACGATATCCGCGGGAAGAGATGGGATGGTATTATTCTAAATCCGACTGGCACCACACGCCTACCACATTAGAGAATACATAGGCATAATTACTTGAATTATAAATCACAGAAGACTACGGGTAAAATTTACTGCATTCCCTACTTTATCCCCCAACGTAAATACGTACGTGTTTCGGTAGTGAGATTTGCCAGAGCCCATTTTCCGAACCCTTTCTTCAAATCTATTCCTAAATCTCCAATGTAACGCATCCGAGGGTGTGCCAATGTATGCCATTATGGACTGATGTTGGCACGTAACGCCAGGTGGACTATCTGCACGTCTGTCGCTATCTTTCTCTAAAAGAAATTGAACAAAGTCGCCCTTCAAAATTTTATTTAATTCTTTCTTCTATATACTTCTTAGTAAACTTAGTCATCGTGATGTATTTCGTTAACATCGGTAGGTATTTATTCCATGTACATTTACGAAGGACAAACAGCCCTTGTCGAAGCTTATCTACGATAATCGAATCGACCTCTGTCTCTATTAAGGAGTTGACTGTGAATCGATATCAATTATCGAGATATCGATCGCTTGTTTACGCAGATCATGATTGTAATTGGATTCTAAGATAGTGTGCAATGACTAAAATTGTGACTAATATAGTGTTTGTGCAGTATCAAATAGTTGTCGTTTACATATTCGCAGACTTATTACCAGCGACTTCTAGCTGAAACCACAGATTATAAATAACTAGCTGCGCCGCGCATGCGCTGCAAGCCCGTCAATTTTTTTGCACATAATATATAGCCTAAGTCCATCTGGAATAATGTACCTTTCAAATGGTCAAAAAAATTCTTGAAATCGCATTAGTAGTTTCGGAGATTACCTCCTACATCCAAACTTACAAACTTTACCACTTTATAATATAGTATAGACTGTGCCATGGGGTGTAACCGGATTTAGAATAGCACCAGCCCATCCCTTCTTGTGAGTGTCGTAAAATGCGATCAAGGCATAACAAAACCACTACCGCGAGCCTTGAGGAAATACAAAAGAGTGGTCCCACCATCCCGCTTGGTCAGTGTGACGTTTTAAAGGCATACATCTCTCATGCCCAAGACAATGTGTATGAAAGAGCTACTCCAAAAATTCGATGGTGTGCCAGTCAGAAAGGACAGAAGACTACTCACAGAGAAGACTACCTTGGAATGTAGTGCATTTCCCACTTTATCTTATTTTCCTAATGTACGTACGTGTTTCGGTAGTGAGTGAGATGTGCTAGAGCCCATTCCCATCCTATCCGTTTCTTTCCCAACCCTTTCTCCAAATCTGTTCCTATATCTCCAAAGGTAGGCAGCGCATCCGGGGGCATGCCAACGTTTGTCATTTTGGACTAATGTTGGCATGTATCGCGGATATCTATGGGCGACAGTATCCACTTATCATAACGGCACCTAAGTGGACTGTGTATGCTCGTCTGCCGCCTTCGTACATAAAAAAACAACACATTTTACCTATTTTCCGTACGTTTTAGAAAAGTGTTTAATCAAATTCATAGAGTTTTACAAACCCTGTCCACCGACGTAATAATTAGATTGTTTGTATAAATGAGGAAAGTTTTTTTGAATTCGAAAACTGCACCGTCATCATTTTGAGACTAGGTAGATACTGAATTTATATGGCTAATCTTTGAACTTAACCTATATGATTGTGGCCTGAAGATCTTCAAGTTCAAATTACTTATTTGCCAAAATGTGTGTACGGTATGTTAACACATAATAAACATACACATTTTGCCGTTACCGGTGTGCAAATATTTAACTTAACATCAAATAGGTACAAGAAATATTAGACAAAATAATTATATTACAATTACTGTTAATTAATCTTAGAAGCTATATTGTATATAGATTATCTATTAATTTAAAAAAAATTACAATTTACATTCGTCACTTTAAAGTGACATCTGATTCTGTATGCAGGAATTGGATGGAAGTGGGAATAAGTTGTTTAAATATTTGTACCATTCCACTTTGTCTCCAGGTGCTCGTCAGCAAATGGGCACAAAATATATACTTCAACCATTTACGCGCGATTTGTACACATATTGGTGGGGACGAAAGATTCTATATTAATTAATTAATTTTTTGTATACTTTGTCCCCATTCTCTATTCAATTATATATATATGTATAATAATAATGTATTCTAAGTTCTAATTTCCGCTATCAGAATGTCTCTTTTGAATATTTTGTTTTGCCTCCTTTGTTTATACGGATTCAGCCAGTATTTTTGATATTATTATATTATAATGTTTTGGTTATAATATTTATAATAATTTTGCATCTTTATTTTGTTACAGGTAAGTCAACGTCTAACGATAAGTTATTAACATAAACATCTACAAGTAAGTACAACTCCGTCCAAGGTCTTTTCTTACATCATCGCAAAACTAATTTAATCGTAATCCGTGCGTTGTAAAAAACCTTTTCAATTAAAAAAGTTATGGTTATCATATCACACATCAGTTGCCGTGACAACGGGCAATTTTGGCAGAACATTACGTGGCTTTGCATCAATTATAAAAAAAAAAGAATTGTTTTCATCCTTGTCCTTTTGAAACGACATCGACATTACGTTTCCACAAATATCCATAGACAGAAAAAAAAACAGCGGAACATTATTTTTATTTTTTGGGGGGAACTTGAGAAGTAAAAGTTTCTGTTTTTATTTGATGTCCATTGTGGGATATGCGGTCTAACAATGATAGTTTAATAAACTCAAAGTGCCCTGCGTTTGTGCATAATGTTTGTGATAATCAAATAAAAGCGTTTTCGTGTGCTTCCAAGGAGTCCGCGTCTGTCCTCAATAAAACTGCTATTACTTTACTCAGCGACTCCCTGACTTACTTGGCCGGGACCAGACAAAAGATCTCGAAGTCACTTCTCGAGTTCCCGTCAAACATTCAGAGTGGAATATTTTTTTTTATGTACGAAGGCGGCAGACGAGCATACAGTCGCACCTGATGGTAAGTGGACACTGTCGCCCATAGACATCCGTGATACATGGCAACATTAGTCCAAAATGACAAATGTTGGCACGCCCCCGGATGCGCTGCCTACCTATGGAGATATAGGAATGGATTTGGAGAAAGGGTTGGGAAAATGGATAGGGATAGGATGTGATGGGAATGGGCTCTGGCACATCTCACTCACTACCGAAACACGTACGTACATTGGGGAAATACGATAAAGTGGAAAATGCAATACATTTCAAGGTAGTCTTCTGTGATAAAACGTCTTTAGTAACTATTAATAAAGAAGAAACAATACTAACCGGTGACAACGTAATTAAAACATTGTCATATTCATTGCTATGGCTATGCAAATTTTGTATTTTTAAATAGTGTAATAATGATTCAATAAAGACCTAACGTCACAATTTAGCCTTTGTTATAAGATTATTAATAAATGGAAAATATATTTATCTTTGCTTCGCTATTGCAGTATAATTTTTCATTGCGTCCCTACTGGTATCAAGATATTTTTTTTTATATATGGCAATGGTGTAATTAGCACATTCTGCCAGTGTCAAGTTCTCTTCGCAATAAACAATTTTAAAGTCAAAAACGTATTCTGTCAATGTCCAGTCCAGTCAACGTAAGTTAGGAGTCGCTCGGTAAAGTGATAGTCCTATGTTAGTATTTGAGTATCACAAACATTACGCACAAAAAGCACTTTGAAGTTTAATAAACTATCACTATTAAATCACAAAATGCATAATATACAATGTTTAGAGTAATCAAACAAAAACTCAACTGCATTTCTCGAATTCCCACCAAAAAGTGCTGTCGCCATGTTGACCGCCACCTTTTAATTTAATTACCGACAGACAGATTTAAATGATTGGATATGGCCTTTTATACTCTTTTACCGAAATGTTTTCTTAGTCAATAAATTAACGCCATCTGTGGAATTTTACAAGTACTACGATGTAAAATAAAAGAGCTGACGTTTACAATGTAGCCATCTAAAGGCGGGATATAATAATTATTAAAATGTAGAAGAATTTTGAAAGTTTTATTTATTATTTGTCTCTTTGTTTAACAAAAAAAATAAGAATTTAGTTACAATCCTTTTTTGTGCGTTTTCTTTTGTAGTTCTTGCATTTATTTACAGCACAATTTGTAATTTTATGTCACGGTCCGCTATTGTGGAGCCAATAGAATCAACTAAATCCCCAATTGAGTCAGATCGGTTTTCCCCGTCTATTTGATGGTTGTCAAATTGAAGTATCAGTAGCCATGTCCTTTACGTATAGGTATGTCTATGCCGACAGAAAAATATTTTGAATGACAGCATTTGAGCAATGGGATCTTATTGTCGGTATGAATATGACTCAATACAATTGGATTATCATTTTTTAAAATAAGATATCAATAAATTCTGAAAGTTTTGGGAAAATAGAGTCGACAATAAGGTCCTTATCCTTAGATTTTCAAATTTTGTATAGGTAAACCGAAAAAGTCACCAGTTCTTTTGACATCCACTGCTGGATTTTTCCACTTAAATAAGTTTTTACGTACAAAATATTTATTTAAATACAAAATTAACCCTTTCAATATAATCAGAACAAGTAAACAGTTTCGACAAGTAAATTGTTTCACGTAAAGAGATCGCGTGTCGACCGAAGCGCGTGCCACATTATGAGTCATGGAAACCTCGCTGCGGAGATCTCTCTGACAATCATCATGGACAATATTTGTACTTAATCGTTTAAATATACCAATGTTGCCACATATTCGCAAACCTTATAAGGTTATAATACAGGTTATTATCTACAGTTATGACTTATGAACATCGCGAGTAGAAAAACTGCAGAAGCGAACTTCATAGAGTAATGTAGAGCTCGTTATGGAGACTTACCAGAGTATGCCAAAGTATCAGCTCGTCTCTCCAGTGCTGAATATAAGCTGAATATCTGTCAAACCTAGCCATCACACACGATCTTCAGGTCTGCTCATCCAGCCACCACCAGCGAATTTCTTCAAGTCGTCGTCCCACCTGACCGGAAGGCGTCCTAGATTATAAAACAGGGGTGGCCAACTTGTATAGAAGAGTTTTCTACTTTTAAAAAATCTGACATCTTACGATTGACTTAATTAACTTTTAGTGGGATGGATAAAACAATATTAAATAGTTTTTTATATGATTTATTAATAGTTGAAATTTATATCAAATTAACAAAGTTGGGAGATGGTATAATCTGATATCGCTAACGTTATCCCTCCCCATTTTCCCAACCCTTTCTCCAAATCTATTCCAATATCTCCAAAGGTAGGCAGCGCATACGGGGGTGTACCAACGTTTGTCATTTTGCACTGATGTTGGCATGTATCGCGGATGTCTATGGGCGACAGTATCCACTTACCATCAGGTGGACTGTATGCTCGTTTGCCGCCTTCATCCATAAAAAGAAGACGTAGATAATTTCTTTACTGTCTCGATAAGCAATCGAAACAATCAACAAGGGAAACCTATCGATAAGTTATCCGAGTTCGTTAATTTCTCCATCTTTTTAGACCTTTTTCCAAATCCATTCCCAAAATCTTCAAAATGGGGCCCCGCAGTCGGAGTCGTTTCAATGTTTGTCATTCTGGACTGATGTCGGCGTGTATCGCAAATGTCCAAGGACGATAGTATCCACTTACCGGTTGAAGCGTTTGCATGTCTACCCACTATCATTTTATAAAAAAAAAATCACATTTCGGTTTTGAAATCATTCGAAAACGTCCATGAGCTAATGAGTCATCAAGACCTCATTGCGGAGTGCCAGACTGTGGTTAGTAAATATATAGCTATTGTTTTATATGCAATTAGTTGTAATTGTCCGAAGGATCTGTAAAGGTCTTTATATTATCTATATACATATAATAAAATTGTAACAGGCCGATGTCTGTACATTATAGATATTGAAAAAAAACTAATATGGGGGGGGGGGGGGTCTTTATTAGAGCAACAGAAGCCAAAACAACAGTTTTTAGAAATTTTGTCTGTCTGTCTGTATGTTTGTACACGCATCACGCAAAAACTACTGCATGGAATTGAATGCAGTTTTCACCGATGTATTGCTAGAGGTCCAACTTAAAATATAGGCTCAATTTTACCGCAGGAAAATATCTTACTCCGATTGTTTTAAATTTAATAAAGCGAAGTGGGTCGCTAGTTTTAAAATAAATCAATAACACTTCAATACGTATAGAATGATAAAGTATTTGGCGGGCAACTCGAGGCAACTCGAGGCAACTCGAGAAGTGAAGTTGAGTTTTTGTTTCATTATATTGTAAAAAAAATTGCGTATTGGGCGTTTTGTGGTTTATGATAGTTTATTAAACTTCAAAGTGATTATTGTGATAGTGACAATAAAGCGTGAGACTGCGTTTTTCGTGTGGTTCCAAGGAGTCCTCTTCTGTCCTCATTAGACTTAGGTAGTTTCAATTTAGTGAGCGATTCCTAATTTACTTCGACGGTACTGGACATCTACAGGGTGCGTTTTTGACTTTTAAATTGTTAATTATGAAGAAAAACTTGATGCTGGCAGAATGTGCTAATTGCCCCATTTCCATATATAAAAAGGAAAAAAAAGTATATCAGTCTAAATGTTCGTCTAAATTTTAATATAATTGAGTCGTATCCGTTTCTTTGAAAGGCCTCCAAAAGTTCTTTAGTTACACCAATCTTTCACGGTGGAAAATGATGGAGAAGAATCTCCGTACACATTTGCTTGATATCGGTCGAGCTAACACCTTCCTTTGTAAGGAAGTTAATCACGCAACGACATTCCAGTTTGCGACTTCCTTTTGTTCTAAGAGTCGAGGAATCAAAACTAACGAGGATTGAACTCTAAAAAAATATACACGAATTAACACGATAAATGACAATTACAATGACGTTTAATTTTTTTTTTTTAAACAACATTTGGTTTTTTTTAACCTCACTGGTAACCTATTTATAAACACACTGACACACTGATTTAGATTTCTGGTTCCAAGCGTGTGAAATCACAGTCATATACCAGTAATAAATAAACTTCAAGTCCCATTTTTTTTATTTATTCAGTTGTAATAGAAACAGTGAACGTTTCTACTACATCTGAATAAATAGAAAAAAAATGCGATAAATTTCACAAAAGTTACCAAGGTTTGTATCGGATGTTATGTCAAAGTTGTCAATACAAAGTATAAAATTATAAGACGAGTGTGCTAGCGACTACCGAAGACTAACTTAAACTTAAACTACTGCAGGGCACATTTGAAACGAAATAATAATAATAATATATTTATTTATTCAGACAACACGGATCCATACAGATGGTATTAAGTAACTTAAAAACTATGTTAGTACTCTATATGTCTAGGATGGATTTAGTCTTTTTAATTAACTGCTCCACAACAGAATAGTTCTCTGAAATCATCTTCAGGGTGCCGTTGGAGCTGCCCCTCGTTCTGCTTAATAGTGAAGCGATCTTCTTCCGCAGGATGGCCTTAAAGCCATCAATCAGTACAGTTTTCGGCTAACATCGAAGACGCGCTGCAGAGCCGAGGCAACCCCAACAGCGCCCTGAAGGCGTTATTATACTGGAACTGCAGAGCATTGTACGGCTTTTGAGTATAGCGAACCCATAGGTTGCCCGAGTAAACTGAAGTATAGGCTTTGAACAGCGTTAGTTTCACTGTTGTAGAACTGAAATTTGGCAGAAAGGTTTCTATCTCAGGTCATCTCAGGTAGCTAAATCTGTTTACCGTAATCAGAGCCCGTTTTATTTTTTTTTCGTCCACTGCTATACACGAGCCTCCTAATTGTCTCGTGCGTGAAGGATGTATGACTTTAAAACGGCACGCTGGCCAAGCGGGTTGGCGAGTCCACTTTCTTAGAGATGTTGCTAGTACCTTAGGGATTGTGGTAGCGCTTTGTTATCCCTTAATCGTCTTTTAAGACACTCACGGGAAGAGATGGAGTGGTGTTAATCTAAAGCCGGTCGACGGCAAATCTGTTTAATAGTACCAAAATTATGACGGTGTAAACATTCGTTTTCTTTTCTTCATATATGGCAATGGTGCATTCAGCACATTCTGCCAGTGTCAAGTTTTCTTCGTAATAAACAATTTAAAAGTATAAAACGTATTCTGTTAATGTTCAGTCACGTAAGTAAGTCAGGAGTCGCTCGGTAAAGCGATGGTAGGTTTACTGAGGACAGAGGAGGATTCATTGGAAGCTCAGGAAAATCGCTGTCCCACACTTTTATTTGATCATCATTATCACAAACACCACGCACGTAAAGCACTTTAATAAACTACCATTATTAAACTACAAAACGGCTAGCAATAATAAAAAAAAAAAAAATCAACGCCACTTCTCGAGTTCCCGCCAAAATGTCCGGTGTCAACTTTTCATAAAATCCTGAAAAATGTTTTATCATTATACATACCTATGTATACGAGTACATACAAATATTGTTCAAAATGGCTCGTAAAAACCTACCACTTCTTTCTAAACACTTATATATGAAACTTACAGAAAATAGCGAAATCTCCCTTTCGGATCGGATGCTGTGATCTGTATTTTTTTATATAAGAACACCTTACATAATTGATGTTACTCTGAGAACCAACAGCGTTTTGACATGTGTTATGTCCATCCGTCTCTCAAACGTCATGGCGTGATGCTTCCTGACACAACAATTACTTCCTATAAACATAACTATAACTTCCTATAACTGCCTCAAGAGGTCTTACCATTAAGCTACGATATGGGGTTTTTCAAGAGAGCTGTGAATAGGATTTTGCAAGGTCGGCGACGCGCCCGCATACCCCCTGGTGTTACAGGTGTCCATGGGCGGCGGTAACATTTACCATCACGTGGGACCGCTTGCTCGTCCGCCCACTAGTTTATAAAAAAAAACATGATTTCATAGAAACTATAAGTGGGTAGTTTAGTTATTGTTTTTATATACCCTCTTCTCTTCCTCTTCTAGGAGGAAAATCTGCAGCGCCCAGAGGCGAGGATGAGCTGAAGCAGATTTCAAAATAGCTATTCTTACAATTTGTTGCTGTCGCGGTAGTTTCTTCGTTACAAGAAAGGGACAGTTGCACTTTGAGCTCATGATACCTATAAAAATGAATCGATTTTAATTTTTTGTTCTGATATACCTTAAAGAATAGTTTCTATATGTAAGTACGTTTTGCTTTTTAATCAAGATTGGTTAAATTTTCACACTGGGCTTCTTTAATGCAGCGTTTTAACGGGGCAATTTTTGTTATTTTTGGAGGGTACCAGCTCCTATAAGAAGTAACTAATAAAAAAAAAATCAAAACGTAGGCATATGCTCATGATAGATATCTTTAACATATTAAAAATATTTGCCGTGTTGCCAGAATTCGATCGATAAAATGTAGATCGAACATTTTGTAATGATTAAAATGTTAATGTGTATTTTGGTAGTACACTCAGTTTAGTTATATATTTAAAATTTGATTTTTCGCGACGCGGTGTCGATTACCTGGCGCCCCAGGCGATCGCCCACTTTGCTCAGTCCTGGTCTTCTCCTTGACTTTTGATATTGGACACCTCCATGACTTTGGCCATGATATCTATGATATGGCCGGCAGAATTAGCGTGAAAGTGTGCCTCCAAAAATTCGCCCTTAAATTGATACGTGCCTATGATCGTGAAATATAAATAGTTTTGCAAGCAGCCCTTTCAGTACTCGCTGCCGGACATGGGTCTCCTTATGTACATTGTCTTTGTGCAGGGGGGATATATGGCCTTAAAACGCCACGCTGGCGAAGTGGGGTTGACGATTCCACTCTTTTAGAGGTGGTGTAGTTCCCGAGGATTGTGGTAGTCGCTTTGTTTTCCCTTAGTCGCCTTTTAACACGGGGAGAGATGGCGCGGTTTATAGCCGCCCGACACCGCACGTTTTATTCCCATCTAACTCTGTGTTGGTGATGAGTGTTTGTTGTCCAGGAATTTTTGAAATTGCTTCAGAAAGTACACCTTCCATATATAGGTACTGACTATTTACTTTGATCCGAACATTTTAATTCCCCCCTTTTCTGAATACGTGATTTTAACCGACTTCGGATATTTTGCTAAGTTAAAGGTTTGTTACATTTGATTACGCGTTGTAGATTAGACTTATTATAAATTTTTCCTAGAAAAATTTCATTAAATGTCGATAAAAGACGACCGGTTGAATCAAACACAATATAAACAAAACATGATTCAACCTCAATCAAATCGATTGAGTAAAACGCGTTGATTGAATTACCACAATTGCTGGAGATGCTATCTAAGGGCAGAGTGGGCGACATACAGTTAGCACACAGAGATAAACTAAATAGAGCGGCAACTACACTTAGTCATGACCACATGGGACAACTTCCGCTACCGAAAAAAGCTGTCACGCATTACCGACGTTATTATTTCACGTCTATTGGATCATGACTAATAGCATTAATTTGTTTTACTTATTCAGCTTAATTGTGGAAAAAAAATAGTATAGAAATATATCTCATCTCAAAAGAGGTATCTGATATATCTCCTCTTCCAAAAGAGGGGCGCAATATCAAAAATATCTGACAATTAGCACCCATTTTGGACTGGGGATTATTTTGACAAATTATATCTAGAAGAATTTTAGTTATCGAGTTTCTATCTACCTGACACAACTTTGCTGTTTCAGCTGGCCAAATTGTATGCTCATTTATCTAGTTTGAAGTCAGACAAAAATTTGAATCCGAAATTGGTCATTGCGAGCCCTTAACCACTCTATCTAGTTTTATCTCTGTGGTTAGTCCACTTGTTTGTCCGCGCGCCATCGCCCAAACATGGCTATGGTGACCGTGGCACCATTCTGACACATCGTACCACTTGCAGTTCCTATATCTAATGAGGAGTTCGGTATAATATGACAGATATAGCTATGAAGCTGAATTACTGGATATACCTTTTAAAATGTGGCCTGACCCATTAATTTCATTCAGTGAGCTATGGATAGGTCTAAGCTCGGAGTTTCCTTGTGGGTTAAGATCTGAAACGAAGAGATTCGCCTAACAACTAACCGACAGTTCGTAGCGTCAGTTTGCTGAAGTGCCAATGGGCAGGTCATATTTGTCGCAGGACCAACAACCGATGGGGTAGACGAGTCCTCGAATTGAGGTCACGTACCGGGAAGTGTAGTGTGCGACGCGCTTCGACCACGTGTACCTGCAACTTGAAGGAGCTAGGAGTACTGCAGCTAGGAGCAATACTAACTAATTTTATCAAACGTCAACAAACTATTAATTGTAACTTATAATGTCGTGAAGAAAAGTATATTTTTATTTAAAGTATTCGTTCTTCAATCTTGTCCCATCGAACCAGGAAACCGCGGGCTCACTGCCAACCACAGCATCGCCGCTGTCAAAATTATTAGTTTGTCAGTCAACTTCGGAGGTCAATAACCCGTAACCTCGGATTGCGAAACTATTTAAATTTAACTATTGAGATAATTAAAGAGAGAAATTAAGATAAAGAGAAATAATTAAATTAGCCAGAGAATACTGAATTGGCAACAAATTTAAAAGTGGGTTAGGTTAGGTTGCGGGGGAGATTGCACGCTGCAATCCAACAGCCGCTCTCTCACAGTCCACAGAAGACTACCTTGAAATGTACTGCATTTCCCACTTTATCTTATTTCCCTAATGTATGTACGTGTTTCGGTAGTGAGTGAGATGTGCCAGAGCCTGTTCCCATCCTATCCCTCCCTATTTTCCCAACCCTTTCTCCAAATCCATTCCTATATCTCCATAGGTAGGCAGCGCATCCGGAGGCGTGCCAACGTATGTCATTTTGGATTAATGTTGGCATGTATCGCGGATGTCTATGGGCGACAGTATCCACTTACCATCAGTTGGACTGTATGCTCGTCTGCCGCCTTAGTTCATAAAAAAAAAGGTTAGGTTAGTCTATAGGAACTACATCTTAGTTAGTCTATATATCTTAGTCTATAGGTTAGTCTATATCTTCCTATAGACTAACCTAACCTTTTCCCGCGAACCACGAGTCGGTCGACTTTGCGCTGCCATTCGTAGTAATTTGAAATTGTTTCATTCATTATTCACAACTAGTTTATTTTGTTGATCATGATTTGCAGCTAATTTAGTACCTGTTTTAGTATTTTTGCTGCCCCTATTAAATATAAGCCGTAGATAAATCGTCTATATTAAAAGTTCTAATAAGTATACTTTTACATATGAAATTTCCAACCTTTTACTTTTAATACTCGTTGATTGACACAAAATTTCACTCTCAAAATTAGTTTCAGGTTAATTTTTGAATCGTAAACGTTATAAGTTATAAATAAACAAAACGGAAATTGGTTTCGTACTTATGTTGACACGTAACCGGTTTGATTCCCGGTTTGGGACGTAAAAAAATATTGTACGTTGTGTTACAGCGATATGTTTTTAAAGACATCAAGGTCCACCGACGGAAATCGTTTGAAAATTGAGCAGCCATTAAATGATTTGTTTGTTACTGGTAGATGCAATTTTGGAATGTGAACTTGCAATGTCAGGATATACTCGTACACGTGACTACATTCCCAAACCATATAAAGGCAGGTCTATGCTCAGTTTTCAAACGATTACCGTCTGTGGAGCTTGATGTCTTTAAAGCTTTAACACAACGTACAATTAAACGTAACATATTCTGTACATATAGGTGCATATCTAAATGTACAGAATCAACATTTTTTTTGTAACTTGTGGTTTTACAAAAGAGTAAACTAGTCAGGCTCGAACTAACGACTTGAGTCTCTTAGGCCAAGTTCAAATGCCATATCATACCATCAGCCTACGTCTCTCTACTGCTGAATATAGGTCTCTCCCGTGGCTCGCCACCACATACGATCCTCGACTCCTTCTCATCCAGCCACCACCGGCGAACTTCGTTAAGTCTATCTGGCCGGAGATAGGTAGATGTCTCCGAGAAATCCCTAAAAGGAAAACCTAGTTGAAAACAAGCCATGTAACGAGACAAAAGCTATCACGTAACAACTGTGACTGTGACACAACTGTTCCGTTCGGTCACAATGCACTTCCTCCGTTTGTGCGTCTGTCACAGCCCGCGTAGTAACTGGGTCGCACTCGGTCAAGGATAGTGCGTGTTGCGGCTGACTATTTTGTGACAATGGGTTATTGGCATATGACATAATCCATAATTTGAAGATAAACTTTTGAAAGAGAGAAACTTGTTTCCCACAATGGATGCTCCTAGCACGGGTGCCAACGAACCTCTCCTATATTAATTGTAAATTCTTATTTATACATTTAAAAAAAAAATCCAAACTGAAACCCTTTGTAACTAGTTAATTTGTGTAATCTGTATGTATTGTTAAGTTGTTTAAATAAATGTTATATATGTCTTCATTTGATATTTAGTCTTTTGTAATTTAGTTATTTGCATCCATGGGTTACAAAGTATTTGAGACCATACATGGACCTTGTCCAATAGGGTATCACAAATTTATAACTACATATCAATACTAATATAATAAAGAGGAAAATTGTGTTTGTATGTTGGGGGTAATGTCTGGAACTATTGAACCGATTTCAAAAATTCTTTCACAAATAGGAAGCTACATTATGCGTGTCTAATATAAGCTATATTTTATTTTGAAATTCTGAAAAAAAAAATGAAAAATATACTTATAAACCGAAGCGAAGCGAGGGCGGGTCGCTAGTATGTTATATTAATGGAAATTAAAATTGTAGAATAGCTGTCTAATAGGTTTTTGGCCTGTATTGGCGCTTTGAATTAAATATTTCAACATAAATGTATCCAAATCGCCACATTATCTCTGTCTTCATATAATATAACGGCCCTCACGATACAGTTCTTGCCTAGTTTAGGGACTTAGGAATTAATAATTGTATCAAATATCAACCTCATGTCCCGAATTATAAAAACCGAAATCTCTCTGTTCCTTGTCAAAAGAAAATGCTTATTAATACGCACAATTAAAGTTAATTTGGCCGAAAATTAGTTTGGGTATATATTTCTTTTAACTTCGAAAAAGAGCCAATTCAGATCGGTACTTTTAAAATAATGACGGGGTAATTTTTTTAAAAAAGTCAAAAATAAATCGACGTGTATACATACAAACTATATGTTGGTGGATAGAGCTCGTATAGCTCTGCAACTATCTGAACAGTTTTTTCTAAAACGTAGGGAAAATAGCAAAACCTCCCTTTCGACTGCCGCTGACATCGATCTTTTTTGTTATAAGATGAAACATCATACTCTAATACCAGAGAATATCTAATAGATTTTTTTTTAATATGTGACAATAGTGCAATTAGCACATTCTGACAGTGTCGAGTTTTCTTTGTAATTAACGTCAAAACAATTTAAAAAAAAAACACATTTTGTCAATGTCCAGTCACGTCACGTCGAAGTGACAGTACCTAGGTTTATTGAGGGCAAAAGAGGACTCCATGGCAGCATATAAAAATGTTGCCTCATGCTTTTATTTGATTATCACATACATTAAAAACATAAAACACTTTGAAATTTAATAAACTATCACTATTAAACCACAAAACGCACAATACACAATTTTTATAAGAATCGAACAAAACTCAATTTAACTTGCTGCCGAAAAGACTAAGATATATATCACCAACAAGTAGATAAAGTAGATACATGAAATAGAACTAAACACATCCAAAGATAAACTTATAGCCAAAGCCTATCCTGAAGCATATTTCGAAACATCCATCCATTATTAATGTTGGCAACATTATTGAATTATCAGAGCCTGCAGCTAGTTTGACGTTTAAAATATTACCTATCTAGCCGCCATCTTGAATAATGGTAAATTGACGGGGCAAGACGGCGAGGCTGGTGGAAATGGTTCACAGTACAATCAAAACTTGTATATACTTTTTGTTCCTTTGTCATCTTTAAAAAAAATACAATCCAATTTTCTTTTTATTTACGAAGGCGGTATACGAGCATACTGTCCACCCGATGGTAAGTGGATACTCTAGCCCATAGACATCCGCGATACATGCCAACAACATTATTCCAAAATAACAAACGTTGGCACGCCCTCGGATGCGCTGCCTACCTTTGGAGACATAGGAATGGATTTGGAGAAAAGATTGGGAAATTGGGGAGGGATGGGAATGGTCTCTGGCACATCTCACTCAGTACCAAAACACGTACGTATAATACGGAAATAAGATAAAGTGGGAAATGCAGTACATTTCAAGGTAGTCTTCTGTGAGAGAGGGGTAACGTGGCCAGTCGAGTGCGCCCGGCGGCTGTGGGAATGCAGCGTGCACTCTCCCCCGTTCAAATTATAAACTATTGAGAAATTACAATAATTTTACCAATCGAAGTTCCACTATATCAACCTAATCTGACATTTAATAAACCAAACTGCCATATAAATCCATAATCTAGCTAAAATTTGTCATTCGTTGCCGCAACAGTCTGCCTATGTCAGCCTGGCTGTATTAATGTCTAGATTATTTAAATAACATTTAGACTTGTTTTGTAAGTTGTATTTTGTTAGTCTATATTTTTATTTTAAATGAGATAAACATGAGATAAAGCTCTATAGAAGTTCTATGATAGAAATGCATCATACTACTTTGTCAGTGACGTCAGTCCTCAGTAATACATTACAACCACAACATACCATTATGACCACATACAATTTTAGTGACAAACATTAACAGAGATAGGTCCTCACCTCAAATTATGTGACTCAAATCTTTCTTTTAATTTCTTTCCGTAATCAGTCATTTTATTGTTCACCGTTGTACACTGTTCTCCTCATACACTAGTATAAGTCCATACACATCCGCGATACATGCCAATATCAGTCCAGAATGACAAACGTTGGCACACCCTCGGATGCGCTGCCCATACACTAGTATAAGTACACTGTTATCCTCATACACTAGTATAAGTAGTATATAGTACACTCATACACTAGTATAAGTAGTATATAGTACACTCATACACTAGTATAAGTACACTGTTCTCCTCATACACTAGTATAAGTAGTATATAGTACACTCATACACTAGTATAAGTACACTGTTCTCCTCATACACTAGTATAAGTAGTATATAGTACACTTATACACTAGTATAAGTACACTGTTCTCCTCATACACTAGTATAAGTAGTATATAGTACACTCATACACTCCTGATTTAGTATAATTTTTAAATTTGATTTAATTTTATCACAATACTTACAATCTTATAATTGTATGATGATGACATTGATAACATTCAATTTTGATTTAATTTTATCATTTACAATACTTACAATCTTATAATTGTATGATGATGATGACATTCAATTTTTTGAATTATAATTAATTTAAATATAATTAATTCGTTTGAATTTTAAATGTTTTGTACTATCATAACATAGTAATAGGAATTGAATAGTAACATTCAGTAGTCATCGGGTCTATTGAGACAGAACATAATGGGAGATGTTTGTAATTTAACACCACATTGTTTGCTTATGTTCTTGCAAAATAAATGAATTGAATTGAATTTAAAAAAGGTCCTTTAGGGTTATTTCACACGACAATGTTAACAACATTATGTATTAATAAGTACCGCGAACGTATATTAGGTAATTTCGTCAGTCTTTTTCGTTATGTTATGACTCATTTTATTCTTAGCTTTAACACAAGCAAAAGTGACTTCTATTCCCTTGTTAATAAAACACATGACTCTTCATTCACCGTGAAATAATTGTGCAGAAATTTTAACGCAAACGCCACATACAAAAAATTTACTGTTTCAAAAAACAATCGACTTTGGCTTTTATTACTGACATCCTAAAGTTCTAATGACTAAAACTCGACTGTATAAAGAATTATCACCCCTATGGCGTTGTTACTAAGATATACTCGTATAGCAATCTCAGTGGACTTGGAATTACGTGTTCGAGCGTAGTGCATTCGTTTCGCCCACGCTTTTATATAAAAAGAATGAATCACGCATGTTTACTAGATTGTTTGCTTGACATGTCAATTTGTGTGTACGCAAAACTATAGCAAATGTTTGGCCTCACAGAAACTAAATTTGTGTATCGGCAGTCCATTGGAGAGGCCTATATTTTTTTTTATGGACGAAAGCGGCAGACGAGCATACAGTCCACGTGATGGATATTGTCGCCCTGCGACATACGCGATACATGCCAACATTAGTACAAAATGACAAACGTTGGCACGCCCCCGGATGCGCTGCCTACTTTTGGAGATATAGGAATTGATTTGGAGAAAGGGTTAGGAAAATAGGGAAGGATAGGATGGGAGTGGGCTCTGGCACATCTAACTCACAACTGAAACACATACGTACATTGGGGAAATACGATAAAGTGGGAAATGCAGTACATTTCAAGGTAGTCTTCTGTGAGAGAGAGGTAACGTGGCCAGTCGAGCGCGCCCAGCTGCTGTTGGATTGCAGCGTGCACTCTCCCCTCAATTGTCTTGAGTGCACATCTAAACTTACAAACTTTACCTCTTTATAATATTAGTATAGATTTGTCCACGAAGACAAATGACATCTTCGCATAAACGTTTGCAAGTTCGCGCACATATTCCCCATAACGATTGTCATAATAAGCGTCACAACAAACAAACGTGGGACCGAGGCCGGCCGGCCGCGGCCAATTACACGGGTCGGGGGTTTATCTCTATTTCGCGACACAGTGCCGTGAGTAGGGTGACCATAGGTTCCACTAATGAGTACCACTCCACACTTTCAGCTTAACTTTCTAGGTCTTACAAAAGTAGTGTCAAATATTTTAGTGCAGTAAAATTATATAATTAAAAATTAACATGTATTTCATGTTTTCTTTAATTTTTATTACTCCGAACGCTCTACAAAGCTCAGGTTAGGCCCCATATGGAGTACTACTCACATCTCTGGGCGCGCCGAAATATCAATTGGACCCGTTTGACCCCATCCAACGACGTGCTGTTCGAATTTTCGGCGATCCCACTCTCACGGGGCGGTTTAGGACCCCTGAGCGTTCGGAGAGACGTTGCGTCTCTCTGTGTTCCTCCGCCTGTACAATGCTTTGAAGAATTGTTCAATATAATTCCGATCTCGGGCTTCTACAACCGCACCTCCCGTCACAGAAGTGCGGTCCATCCGCATTTCCTTGATACGGAGGTGTCGCGTACTGTTCGGTCCGAAAATCATTTTATTCCGCGAACCCGTGGGCTGTGGAATGAACTGCTTCAAGAGGTATTTCCATTACGGTACGATATCAAGAAAGCTAGGATTTTGCAAGGTCGGCGGCGCACTCGCATACCCTCTGGTGTTGCAGGTGTCCATGGGCGGCGGTAACACTTACCATCACATGGGACCGCTTGTTCGTTCGCCTTAATTTAAAAACATTAAAAATAAATAATTTGTGATTAAGTTACTCATATGGGCATAATTTAAATAAATTTAAAAGTCCTATAAATTTGCAACCTACGGTCCCCCCACAAATCTGTGCGATCACGATCCACCGGCGGCTATCTACAAAGTAATTGCGCGACTACAAAACGTTTGAGGCGCATGCGAGTACAGACAGCAAAACAATTAATAAAATCATTAATTGAGCAAAAATAGCAAAAAATACTGAATGGGTAACAAATCGATGGCAGCAAATTTAAAGGTGGGTTGGGTTAGGTTAGTGAGAAATTAAGTTAGTGAGAACAGGTTGTTAGTTCTCTAGTGAGAATAAAGTAGGAGACGGGACTCCGGTGACTTGTTAATGACATTCTTAGTAACTTAAAATTATTTACTTGAATTATTTAAAAAATAGGTAGTTATAACTTTTTAAACTTTCTCGTTTTGTACACATTTTATATTCTAAATCGGGTCTGAACGCGTATAATAAAGGTATTTGTTTACTCGACGTTTCGGCACGGGCTACACCAGCCGTGGTCACCAGTTAACTCGATTTAGAATATAAAATAGGTTGTTAGGTTGATTATGTTATTTTTGGTCGTTTCGTATATTTTGATGCAGGTTAAATACAAGCCCATATATAACGGTATTTTTAATGGTTAATTATCTACATATAGATGTAGATAGCAAGCACTAAGTAGTGTCATTTTCTGTGTTTAAATTTAAAATTCTGAACATTGCTATCGCTCCACAATTTTGCTTCAAATATTTTTTCACAGTGCTGCCCTCTAAGTTAGTTGTGACAAATGATTCGTGGAGGCATGTTGTGAGTGTTGGGACGCGAGTGCCCTTTTCCCTCTCGCTCTGGTAATGGACATTTTCACTCTGTAATTTTGCGAATTAAGTGTTTTTCGTAAGTTGTGGAAACGAACCCAGGGCGGCCGGATCCATAATAATATTAATAATACTCGTTCAATAGTGGTCCATAAATACCCGACTTGATCACCAAGAGTTTATTAAGGTATACGTATGTATGTTCAAAATTCAAAATCAGTAGAGTTGGCCTGTGTAACTAAATTAAATACGTGAAGCTACTTTAATGTACAGACAAGATATTGAGAAAATAATGGTCTTTCCACTACTGGATATAGGTGTCTCCCGTGGACCGCCACCACACACGGTCTTCCGCTCATCTCATGCACCCACTACCGGTTATTTTCTTCAAATCGTCGGCTTTGTCACATCACTATATAGTCCGTTCCAATCAAATTTAAAGCTAAGGTTTAAAGCTAAATGTTGAGATATTTCATTGATTTGATATTGTTTCCGGCAAATTGGATTAGAACGGACTTTAGATATAATCAAGATTCCTATTTTAAAAATTAACCCGGTTTTCTGCAAACCGTACAAGCGTTGTTCGTACCTTGTTCACGACTATAAAGATTATGCTTTTCCTAATTAATTGAGATGCACTTTGTCGCAAATGCAAGTGCATTTATCTTTCGAACTTTATATGTGCGAGATTGCGTTCTTAGAATTACAGTTTTATGCTCGGACTCTTTTTGATGGAGGTTTTTAGATATTAAAGCGGTTTCCAGAAAGAGATGCAGATTGCTATATAACGCTTAAAAGTCCGATGACGTCAATCGGAAGGGATTTTCCGCTATTTTCCGTAAGTTTTAGAATAATTACATGAGGGGAAGAGTGCACGTGCAATCGAACAGCCGCTGGGCGCACTCGACTGGCCCCGTTACCCCTCTCTCACAGAAGAATAACTTGAAATGTACTGCATTTCCCACTTTATCTTATTTCCCTAATGTGCGTACGTGTTTCGTTAGTGAGTGAGATGTGCCAGAGTCCATTCCCATCCTATCCCTCCCCATTTTCTCAACCATTTCTCCAAATCCATTCCTATATCTCCAAAGGTAGGAAGCGCTTCCGGGGGCGTGCCATTGTGGACTAATGTTGGCATGTATCACGGATGTCTATGAGCTACAGTATCCACTTACCATCAGGTGGATTGTATGCTCGTCTGCCGTTTTCGACCATAAAAAAAAACTATAGAAAAATTGTGTGCCGTATGATGTCGATCGGCTGTTGAATAATAACATCATCCCATTTCTT
The DNA here is from genome assembly GCA_943735995.1 of Sesia bembeciformis. Lineage (NCBI taxonomy): Eukaryota > Metazoa > Arthropoda > Insecta > Lepidoptera > Sesiidae > Sesia > Sesia bembeciformis. The sequence goes on along the minus strand of OX031045.1, from coordinate 669,994 downwards.
CTCGTGGATATCGTAAAAGGCGACTAAGGTATAAGACAACCGCTATCACAAGCGCCTTAGAACTACACCATCTCTAAAAGAGTGGACTCGCCCGCCCGCTTGGCCAGCTTGGCGTTTTAAGGTCATTCATCCCTCAGGCACAAGAATTGTCTTAGAGTTAGGATTGTGGGCATGCCCACCGTGCCCACAGGGCTGGATCTGCGCCTGCTTCCGATATGGCTTATTTTGAATAGTACAAACGCAGATAAAAATGGTTGAAGCCGAAATTGAAAATGTCTAAACCAAATGTTTATACGAATATTTCATATGTTTATATGAAAATGCAAATTTTTATACGCATAGACGCCGAATTTTTCTTTTTCAGTTGTTAATGATTTTGGAATTATTTTATCGATTGATTAAGTGATTTACTACTAATAAGATTTTATATTAGATAAAAATAAAGGAACATATGTTTATATTATTCATAGCACCTATAATGTAATACGAAAATTAATAACACAGCAAAAAGCAATATATACTTGAGAGAAGTATAGTAATATTTGAAATATTGTTCTGTCTGCGATGGTGGTGTAATGGTCAGCATAGTTGCCTTCCAAGCAGTTGATCCGGGTTCGATTCCCGGCCATCGCACACTTTTTCTTTTCCCTTTTCAGTGTTTTTTACTATTCTTTGTTTAACTTACAAATATTTTTATTTTATATTTTTAACTGTTGTCGGATATACAATTATTACTAATACAATTAATTAAATATTATCCCCACAACCAAATTGTGTAAATCTTTTTTACAGACTCCCTTGAAATTTGTTTCGAATTTACGTTTGTGAATACCCTACCATCGTGATATTAGGGGCCTACACAAATAGGCTCGGCGTTGACAAATCAGTCAGTCAGTCAGGACATTTCATTTATATGTATAAATACAAAAGATAAAGTGTAGTGTACTTTCTGCCTTGAGCAGTCAAGAAAACACAAAAATATTTCAGCAAAATATCTCGACTCTGTAATTAAATTTCAATGAATATTCCATAGTTTATTAACAAAATATTTTGATAGCTTCTCTTATCTTTAATATCGGTCGGCCATATATTTTATTTTCGATATGAAATAATCGATCATAACTGAAGCCGCCAATTAAAATCTCGTTTTAATAATGACTACAGGTAATCGATACATGACTTTAAGAAGTACGGTTGCCCCATATTATCAAAAAAAAAATAAAAAAAATACAGGAGATCCCCTCAAACATTAAAACAGATAAGTTTTAACTTATCTGAACTTATGAATTCAAAGAAAGATTTTAATTCAAAGAATTAAAAGAAATAAATGAAAGTGAAGAGAGAAAATTACGCAAGATGGCCGTCACCTTTTGGCGGCAAAAAAGTTAAGGTCGGACGAGCTACTTATGTTAGAAAATAATTTAAAGATGTCTTTTGAATATATTGAATACGAATAGTAATGGAAAAAAAAAACAATTAAATACTTAGCAATAGACCAGAGAAATAATTTGAGAATATATTTATGTAAATAATTAGATAACAGTGTTAGTTATTCTGTGCAGTGGCGTGCACTGGTTTTGAGAGTAGGTACAAATAGTAGCGGCGGTATACAAGTACATATCCGGGTTTAAATAATACATACCTGCATCGTCTTTCTTTTGTGAAATCTAACAGCTACTGTTCTACTCCTTAAAATTCAGCGTTTTTTCACACACTGAACTCGCGCCACGTACGTACACTCGCACTGAATGGAATAGATATAGTTATTTAATTGTAGCGGTTCAATTAGCAGCTGTTTATGTATAGATGCGGCGTTGCCGTTCATAGCAGCGTATACCTAGTGAATAGCACAGAGCAACAAAGTCAGAGACTACGTTTAAAAAAAATAAGTGTTTTGAGGAATATATCACTCAAAAAAAGTTGTAGAATTAAAATTATTAGTTTTAATGATGGACAATCAGTGTTAAGCAGGTATTTTTTTATTTAACCATGTATAAATATTATTTTTATTTAAAACCTTTATAAACATTATTTTTATTTAAGCCTATACAGGCTTAAATAAAAATATACAAGCATTATTTTTTTTATTTAAATCTGTATAAACATTATTTTTATTTAATACTGTATAAACATTATTTTTATTTAAAATCTGTATAAACATTATTATTATTTAAGCCTGTGTAATCACTAATAATAACAACACTAGCGGCCCTTTTTCACGTCAGCTGCTGGAGTCCGGCCTCCCTGTGCACATTATCTTGTTCAAGAATGATGTAAGGTCTCGAAACGCCACGCCAACCCGCGGGTTGGCGAGTCCACTTTTTCACAGGTGGTGTAGTTCCTCGGGGCTTGTAACCCTTTAGTCGCCTTAGTAGGCCGGTGCAATTCTAAAGCCGGCCAATGTCATACTCACAACAAATGAAGGTAATTTAAATTTGTGATGTGCCATATACATAGCTGCATACCGTACAATTTGACACATCAATCAATGTAGACCACACGCCGGCATTACCGTGTGAATGACATCTCAATATTAACAACCAGTTTTAATTAGCAGGAAGATAAACGAAGTGATTGTTTATGGCAGGGGTGTCCAACTTACAAAGCCTCAAGGGCCAAAATTAAAACCTTGAACGTAGTTGCGGGCCATATAATAATACTTTAAATTAAATTATTATTTTATACTTTTAATTTTAAAGTATCAATAAGAACCTATGTAATTTAAAGTTATTAATAATACCAAAAGTAAATTATAAACCAGCATATTTGGTAAAAGTATGTTTATATTAAATTATAAAATCTTTTTCAAAAGGAAGGCATTTCAAAGTAATTTTCTGATTTTTTTTGTCTCTTTCGGGGGTCGCACAAAACGGTATCGGGGGGCGCATGCGGCCCGCGGGCCGCCGGTTGGTCAACCCTGGTTTATGGTAACATTAATAGATATAACTAAAAATCAAATAAGGTATATAATACTTAGGTGTGATTTATAAATTTATACTCCGTCAAATATCTATACCTATATATAAAATGTCACAACTATATATATATATAAATTTATACTATATGAGATATCGGCATCAAAAAATTATACTATTTTCACTAATTACCTATGGTTAGTTATGAAGCTTTGACCTATGGACCATTTATTGTTTGTCTGTTGTTTGTTCGGCTGCAGGAACCCTAACGCCGACGTAATGATCAAAGCAATTATGAAATAATTGATAATAAAAGTAGTTAGGGAGTTTCCTTCATTTGTGCATCAAATGAGCCCTAAGTCTTTTCTTGAAAGCACCCTCACTTTGTAGGATCCTGATGATATCGTATCGACATTTACAAAACTACGATAACTTGCATCTCAGCAAGGTCGATAAAACGCATAAACGAGCCACACGAACGGTTAATGCGATTTAGATGCAATTCACGTCTTGTACAGACGGCACACTTTTTGTAGCTCTACAAATACTTTAATAGTACCTTTACTATCTAGACGAGAATCGATTACAAAAGTGTGCCTTCATATGTTACATTAAATTACACAATTGTTCTGATTTCAAGTGCTAGGGATTTAAGTTGAATCTTTAAGTTGAAGATTGCATAAACTTGTTAGGTATATCAATGGGCGACTAATACGAGTATAAACGGTTTTGAAAATCTTTGTGATAGTCAATCAAATGTCGCATAATTTATATAGATGTATATTATGATAACTGACGTGATTTTGCAGATATTGTGGACAGTAGACTTTGCAGATTTTGGAAGGGGGTGAGTGCACCCTGCAATCCAATAGCCGTTGGGCGCCCTCGACTGGCCACGTTACTCCTCTCTCACAGAAGACTACCTTGAAATGTACTGCATTTCTCACTTTATCTTACTTCCCTAAGGTACGTACGTGTTTCGGTAGTGAGTGAGATGTGCCAGAGCCCATTCCTATCCTATCCCTTCCCATTTTCCCAATCATTTCTCCAAATCCATTCCTATATCTCCAAAGGCAGCGCATCCGGGGTCGTGCCAACGTTTGTCATTTTGGACTAATGTTGGCATGTATCGCGGATGTCTATGGGCGACAGTATCCACTTACCATCAGGTGGACTGTATGCCCATCTGCCACCCTTATTTTTTAAGATATAACAATATATTAGGTGTATATAATATTAGAAGTGAAAGCTTCCATATCCATTCCATTGACAATTATGATACTACATAGCATTTGTATCGCTACAAAATGCAGCTCGTCTGTATAACTTATACCACGTGATGTGGAAGCGCAGGCGCAACACGCGTGCCATATAAGGGCGGGCCCGCGCCGCCCCGCGTCAGTCGAGGCCGACCGGCCAACAAGGTCGCTCGCCTTCCTGCCAGGGGTGACTGACTCACGTAAAAATTTGCACTATCGCGACAGATTTATCGCCTCAAAATCCTTACGGTATAACTGTTGGATCCGTGGTATGATGGATAAGAAAACAATACATGTGCTGTTACTTCCCCTGGGTTATGATTATGAATTAAACCCCATATTTATGCGCTATAAGTTTGTAACTGCCATCCACGAACCCTAAGCACTAATTTTGCCAACAGCATTACTTCTTGGTCACTGCATACCTACATTGTAGAAGGATTTCAATTTCCGAGGTTTATCTGCCGGCGACCAATACTGACCTCCTAAAAAGAAAGGGCATTAGTAATATTATTGTGGGGGGAAAGTGCACGCTGCATTCCTACGGCCGCTGGGCGCACTCGACTGGCCTTGTTATCTCTCTCTCACCTTGAAATCCCACTTTATCATATTCTCCAATGTATGTACGTGTTTCGGTAGTGAGTGAGATATGCCAGAGCTCATTCCCATCCTATCCCTTCCCACAACCCCAACCCTTTCTCCAAATCCATTCTTTCATCAACAAAGGTAGGCAGCGCATCCGGGGTCGTGCCAAAGTTTGTCATTTTCGATGTATGTATCGCGATGTATTGGATGTATCGCGGATGTCTATGGGCGACAGTATCCACTTACCACCAGGTGGACTGTATCTCATTTGCCATCTTCTTTCTATAAATAAAAAAAATACAATAATACTAGATTCAGTGATCAATTGTTTACTTGCTCACTCAAAGGATTCTTGCTTAAGTTGATCTTAACTTGAAATTATTAGGAAATATTATTTTAGTCGCATTTATCTATTTAAATGTATATCCTTACAGATATGTAAACATTATCGTAATGTGTAAATCGGATATGATAACGTAAAACTTAAGGCATTTGTTTACCTTTTATTTTTATTTGACGTTACGGCACGGGTTACAGTGTATTACACTGTAACTGTATTGTAACCGTTACACCAACCGTGGTCACGTTACACCTTTCGTTCTTTGGCGAATATCGTCGTTGGTTTGTCCTTTAAAAAAACCAAATATTTCATCAGTAAAGCTGGCATACTATGCCACATATAACAATCGTACATACACCATACAAGGAACGTCATTGATAAGTATAACATAAACCTTGTAAGTTGACAGGAACTCAACCCGCGACCATTTATGATGCTCTCAGTTCGATGGCATTGACGAATCACAATCAAGATAGCTATGTCCATTTGTCTGTCATAACGTACGCCTTATTAGGTGATGCATTTTCTTTTGTTATTTATCTAGAAGTGGATCTATCAATATGGAGGCTGTATTCTGTAGCGATACAATCGTAGGATTACCTTTGAGCTGCATTGATGCCAAACATTATTATGGTACTCTCGATGAATAATAAGACAGATGTTTGGAAGGTTACAAAGAAATTTTAGATCACTACTTTCCAATGGGAACTGATTGAATGTGCAATTAGTTCTGGAGAGCAATGAGCAGCAGAAATACTGGATAATACCGGTGGCAGCTAATCAATGGCAGGCTCTCACGTGACAATAAAGATATCGGACTTTGACATTCTTATTAATATATATATTTCTTTTTTATTTCAGTTATTCATAAATTGAATATTTTGTTGATCATGACTCACTGTTCGTTTAAATACAAACCCTTTCCAATTTCGGAAAAAATAAGGGTCACCAGCTGAGTCCAAAACACCGATCATACATCATGAATAATACGCAGCAGCGGATCCATGAATCGAGTTGAAATTTTGCATGGACTCTTTTGGGGACCATGAAAAGGCTATAAAAACAATCACATTTGTCTCGGTGCTTTCTTATGACTTAGACATACACACTGATGCTTAATGGTGTTCAAATCCTATTATCGTGTTGTGTTATCCTATTATGGTATACATATATGAAATATACCTATTGAATGATGTTTAAAATGACGTTACTTCGTAAATGGCTTAAGAATTCATTGTATACCTATGTTGTATTTTATAGTATTTATACGAGCACGTGGACGAAGCCGCGATCAAGAGCTCAGTATATAGGATGTAAAGAATTTACGAATCGATGAAAGTGGATAGGATTAGTTGTAACGTTTCTAAAGCTTAACACGATCGAACTTGACATTTGACAGCTTGACACATTTGATTCCTTAAAAGTCGGTTGAACATGTAACTGATTAAACTATCATTAACATTATCATGATTTTGCAAGGTCGGTGCGCGGGTGCCAACACAACCTCCTGGTGTTGTGTTGGCAGCGGTGACCACTTACCATCTCGTGGGGCCCGCCCGCTCGTCCGCCATCTATTTTATATAAAAAAAATCTGAACATTAATTTATTACCGATAAGACTGAAGTTTTGAAACCTTCGCTTGTATTTTTAATGGTTAAATTCACATTTAGATTAATTCCCATGTCACCCATTATAGTTTTAAAGTAGCCATCAATCAAACGAATGCATATGAAACGCGAACAATAGGATTGAGGCCTGAATCTGGACAGCTTTATCTATAATCCGGAGTTATGATGATTTATAGTCAATTCAATAGTCCATTGACTGGCAGTTGAGACAAATGACTTGACTGCACCCAGTTCTTTGATGGCTTGTTAGTATAAAACTATTAATGTGTTCAGATTCAATTATTTCGGGGATCAATAAAAACAGAAGGTAAGCATTTAATACAAGAAATTATGCTGAGCTCAATCAAGATAGTTCAATTAATCGTGTCAGCCGGTTATAAAATAGGAACATCATGGCATGTTCACTCTTCACGTGGGTTACTTATTTATTTACCGGGTCTTCCGCACTCATGCGCGCTAAAGCGCGCGAGCGCGGGTACGAGCGTGAGGAACCCCTCGTACCCGTGCGTCGTCTCAGGGGGCAACGGCTCCCCTGGTCTTTGGTTGCCAACTAACTGTGAGTTGGCTTATATATGCTTCTTGTTTCTTTACATCGTCTCGCATTCCTGCACGCTGCCTGTCATCTAGGCTGGCGGCGGTGGTTACAGGAGCTCGCGGGGCAGTGGACGTTCATCCGGTGGCCGCGTGTGTAGGTGTGAGTGTGGTCCTTTATCGGCGCGGTTGTAAAGGCTCCGCGCCAGTTGGACCGCGATTTCTTCTATTGATCTGCACGTCGCGGGCGATGACGTGGGTGTCTTAAAAGGCGACTAAGGGGTAACAAAGCAAGCCCTTAAGGAACTACACCGCCTCTGATAGAGTGGACTTGCCAACCCGCTTGCGTTGAAGGAGGAGTTTACAGGCCATACATCTCTCATGCACAAATTAATGTACATAAGTTGGCCCATGTCCAACAGTGAATACTAAAAGGGCCTGTTGCATTGCAACTAATGTACTTACCACTATTTATCGGTACATTTAATCGAATGCAATATGCATCTCTGTCATCGACTCCGAAAAAATCTTGGTTTCCAATGTCAACGTGACTAAGCCACCGAAAATGCAATCGATAGTTTTAAAAGTATTTTTAAACTCCCAATGCGGTAATGCACTTGGCTCGGAAAGGTTCGACGACCGCTTGCGGATGCAAACCGGAAATATTGCAGAAATGTTTACTGTACAGTTCAAGGGCGTCTGAAATTTCACTTTCAACTTCGACCGATTAACCCAGTCGACTGTGCCCTTGTGTACAGTGCAGGACTCGGACCTCATTCCTGGTTTATTTAATTCAAATTTAAATATTTGCCGACTAAGTGTTTCAATAATGATCTTACGGGAATGCTAGATATCTTTATTTCATTTATTTATTTAAGCTACACTGCACTAAATTTGTACAGGATGTAATTTGTACCGGACCTTATTGCCTGGTGGCATTCTGTCAGTCAACCTTTGGTTAAACGGAAATGCAATAGGGGTAGTGTCAAGTAAAGTCTATACGAAGTGAATAATAGGATTGAATACAATGAACATAAACGAACGGATGACGTTATCTGTGCTAAGAGACCTTATTGTCGCTATTAATGTTGCTGCTGTTGCAATAAAACATTACAATATTACCGTAAGTACAAAATTGGAGTTATTCCCTAAGAGTTCTGTCCCAGTCAACCTTAAAATAACCGAGAGGAGTCATGTAATTACAAAACAGACCACTATCTTCTAATATATAAAAAACTAGCTGTACCCGGCTGGCATTGTCCTGCCTGTGTATATTTATTTACCTCTATATAAAATCACAAATTGTTCTGTTTTGTCGTGAATATGATTTTTGCGATCGATTGAACTGTATATAAGTTGATGTGTCGCAGCGCCATCTAGTGGCGAGTTACAACAAAGTCGATAGCTCGAAAATATTCTCCGTGCACAAATACCTACGTATACCAATTTTCATGGCGATCGGTTGAACGGTACAGAAGTTGATGTGCTGCAGCACCATCTAGTAGCGAGTTACAACAAAGTCGATAGCATAAAAACCTTTTTCATGAAAGGATACATATATGTGCCAACTTTTATGGTGATCGGTCAAACGGTAACTATATAAATAAAAATTAAATGCTGTTCGTTGGTAAGCGCATCATTTGAGAATGGCTGGACCGAATTGGCTAATTTTTTTTAAAAAAATGTTTGTAATAGTCCGAATAAGGTTTTTAGAAAAAGAAAAATTGGAAACGTTGCCCGGAAAATTGGAAAATTCGGGAAAAACTGAAAGTGCTTTTTTCTATGGGATTTTTGTATGAACTTATTGAAATGATTGTATTATTGAAATTTGGACACGACAACGTCTGTCAGGTCAGCTAGTAATTAAATAAAAAAAACGCCACGCAGGCCAAGCGGGTTGGCGAGTCCACTAGGTTTCAGAATGGATTCTAACGCCGGCCGACACACCACACGACATACTATTTACTCTGGGTTGGCATATCTCATTTCCTCCAAACAGCAGATGTTTTAAAAAAAAATGTTTTTTTTTGTCCTTTTCGTAAATTATTATATGTTCTAGAACATTCGAATAAGAACACCATATAAAGTCAACTAGCTTTAATAACAATGACGTCTGTCCACCATTTATGTAAGATACATGCGCATTTGTGCATAAAAGGTACCTATTTATAATGTAATTAATTAATAGTTTCCATACGACGTTATCTTCATTCGATTCGAGTTTTAATCGATTATTTCGTTTTGCAATTATAATCACGTCAGACACGGTTTGAATGTAAACAGGCGGGTAAAGGGTGCGTGTAGACTGTGGCGAAAAAGGTAGTTACTCATTAGTAGCTGCAGGAATGCCTCCGTTCACATGGATCCACAGTCAGGCACCAACGGTGGACCCATGAAATTTTTTGGTGGATTCCTCTTCGATCCCACAGGTTGGTAGTAAATAATTACATTTTTGTTGTTTTAAATAAAATGTGTAGTTATTTTATTTACTTCTAATCGTTACATTCGCCGCCTTGGCAGATGTGTGGATTGGAGTGACCCGGAAATGTATAATTATTATTTGGATCCCGAAATTAGTGGATCGTAGTGGTATAAAAAATGTTATTATATCTGAATTCCTAAATTCGTTGATCGAAGAGGAGGAAAAGAAACCGGTGGAGCCTGGTTGTGGATCCATGTGAACGAAGGAGCAGGAAGCCTTAATAGGAGAGCGTGAAAACTTAGGTCAATGTTACACACATATATAATTATTTTTGCTAATCGCGTAGCTTAAAAAAGCTTACGAAAGAGAATTGAGAAAATTTGCAGCTATATTAGGCTACTAGCGACCCGCCCTCGCTTCGCTTCGGTTTATAAATTCTTTTTTTTCAATTTTTTTTTCAAAATTTCAAAATAATACCTTCCTATATTAGACACTGATAATGTAGCTTCCTATTTGTGAAAGAATTTTTGAAATCGGTTCAGTAGTTCCAGAGATTACCCCCAACATACCTACAAACACACAATTTTACCTCTTTATTACATTAGTATAGATATAGATTATGATAAATTAATATAGGCAGAGCATCCAGGGATGAGTTATAGTTTGTCATGCTGGACTAGGCTTGTCAGCTGATATGTTTTCCCGGACACTGCTCTTTTGCAGGGCATCCGGGGATGTCCGGGAGGATTTTTCAAATCTGTTGGGGGTTTTTAAGAAGTGCGTATCGCACAAAAGATGATAGGCTGTATTAAACAATTGCAGATTGTCAACAAAACTGGTTTATATTTCCATCTTGAGTGTGCCCAGGGTTACGGACGCAATTTTCGGGGTTTACTGACCACGAATTGTATCTAGTTTCTTTAAACTTCTGATGGCAACCCTATGCTGAACTGATGTTGGCATGTATACCAAATGTCGCAGGGCGACAGTATCTTACAACCAGGCGGACGAATGCTCGTCTGCCGCGGTCTTTCCATAACAAAAACACATACAAACTGAATTCCAATAGACGATCACCCTCTCTCACTGTCACTTAACGCCATTACTGTAATATACTTATCGCACAGAAAGTATCCGCACTACATACTCGTATCGTAAAACCACCTTTAGGTACCAAAACATTATTGTGAATGTAATGATCACTTTATAGATTTCGTTAATATGAATTTATAATGCTTTTTAAATCGACTTCAGTGGTCGTAACGTGAATAAAATGTGACATTATCTTAGAAAATGGACCTTATCTTTGGCTCTACTTTACCACTTGGTAAAAAAAATATTTTAGACCGGCAGATTTTTGTTTAAGCAGAATCTTGATACAACGAAGTTTTAAGTTAGAAACTCGTAACCAAAAGCAGGTAAATCCACTATCAAAATGGATCGATGACCAAAGGCAATAAGTTAGTAAGTTATTTTGCTCAGACAATGTCTACTACCGAGAAATAAACGAGACATGAGCTTTGCGTTTGCATGAGTGCGCGCCGATAGTGCACGCTGCTAACCATTGCGACAATCTGATTGAACAATTCGGCACCCACTCACACAGGCGCAAAGCTCATATCTCGTTGAATTCACTGTATCAACCTATGTTTTTCTAGTGCTGCAAATGACTTTCTGTGTATTTCAATGTTTCTCTCAAGTGTCGCCACCACACGGTTGATACGGTTGAACTTCAAGTTACAATAGCTAATTATTGTTTTTTTGTAACTACTTAATACAATAACTTATACGCCGCCGCCAGTTCAGGGCCCACCCATGTTGAGTTTCATCTTTACACCATACATTGTACAGTCGGCACTGGAAACATCCTTTTTTATAGGTTACACTATGCATACATTTATAAAGAACGGGGAATGTAACAGGAGAAGGAAAACGGTTACACTTCACTGTGTTAATTACAATAACTGATTATATCGTAAGATTGTAATCAGCCAGTTTATCGTCCACTGACGGACGTGGGTCTCCCCTCACGTACATTCTCTTGTTCACGAGGGATGTAAGGCTGTGTGTTTACTTTCAACTAGGTGTTTCGGAGAGCCTCGCTAGCATTTAGCGCCAGCAACTTTAGATAACCATCTGTGGAAATTAATTGGCTTTAAATGTCAGTCATTTTGTTTGAATATTGTTTTAATGAATGCTTAGTTTTCCGTGTAATCATAAAAGAAAATTGAAAAAAATACCTGTCTGTTCGTCAAGCGAGCTGGTGAGTTTACTCTTTTAGAGGCAGATTCTGGAATAGCATCTCATTTCTTCCCGTGCGTGTCGTGAAACAACAAGAGAGGTGACTAAGGGATAACGGCTACGACAAGTTCTGAGGAACACCATCTCGATGAGATTAGATTCGTAAAATTGGTCAGCGTGGCGTTTTGAGGCCATACACCCCTCGTGCACAAGACAATGTACATGATGAGGTCCATGACCAGTAGTGGACGATAAAACGGCTAAGTAGGTTATGGTTATGTATATTGCGGATAAAGATTTTGTAAGTTTGTCCTTCTTTTTTTGGTTTACGTGTTGAAGTGTACATCAACCTACGGGTTCGGCGTTTGTATAAAGTCATTAATAACTGCTAAGCCGCTAATATCACGAGGATGAATCATTGGGGCGCACGCGCATCTTCCTCTACCATTTTTTCTCGGTATCAACCTATTAGCGAGCTTCTCGGACTTTATTTCTTGATATCAACCTACTAGCGAGCCTCTCTGACTTTATTTAGGTGGCATAACGATTTCCTAAGGAACCCAAACATAACCTATTTCATCTGCATAGGTAGAGCTACAGAAATTTATATTTTTTGAAATTTTGTGAATTGTTGACGTCATTAACATAGTAGTGCGGTACGAGTCTAACTCATGACTTCAAAGCGGTTTTTTTTTCAAAATATTTTAAGTTTGATTCCACGAAACGATTTGAATGGAGACCACGTATCGAGAAGCGTATTGTGGAACGGCCTCTAATCAAGGGGACCGAGGACTTGAAGAAGTTCACCATTAGTGGCTGGATGTGAAGAGCGGAAGGCCGTGTGTGATTGCGGTCCGCGTGCGAGGTATATATCCAGCAGTGGAGAGATAAAAATTGATGATATGTATGGAATCGATTTGTATTTTAAGTTATTACATTATTATTTAAAAAGAATCAAATATCCTATTGACCTCAATATATTTAGACTTGCTACAATGGATATGCTTCTGGCAAATTCTATTTCTTAATGCTAAATTATGACAAAATTCATGAATATTCATTAGTAATGTATCGGGATTCCAGTTGCGACATGCGCCGGCGCCGCGGCGCGATGAAACGATATTAATCGATTGTATTCCAATAGTCGATTGTAAGTAGTAATCGGTTTTATAGTTATACTTTTTAAGAATGTGTTTTAACGACTGAAGTTTTTTTTTAAATAGAAACAGACAGTCCACCTGGTGGTATGTGGATACTGTTTCGTTGCGACATCTGCGATACCTGCGATTATCAGTACAGAATGACAAACGTTGGCTCGCGCCCGGATGCGCGCCTGCCTTCGGAGAGTTGGGAATGGATTTGGAGAAACAGCTAAGAAAATAGGCAGGGATAGCATAGGATAGGATGAGAATGTGCTCTGGCATATCTCACTCATTACCTAAACAGATACATACATTGGGGGAATAGCATGAAGTGGGAAATGCTGTACCTACATTTTGCGGTGGCCTACTTGTGAGTCTGCTAAGCTCAATCAAACGGTTATTTAAGTTACCTATATTATTTTTTTTATTTTTTTCAGGAAGCTTATAAACTATTATGATTACATATACTAGCAAAACCTCGCACACGTTGTCCTGCCATAGAAGTTGATGTGCTGCAGCGCCATCTAGTGGCGAGTTATAACAAAGCTCGTAAATATTCTCCGTGCTCAAATACCTATTCATATCAATTTTCATGGCGATCGGTTAAATGGTATAGAAGTTGATGTGCTGCAGCGTCATCTAGTGGCGCGTTACAACAAAGTCGATAGCATAAAAACCTTCTCTATGAAAAAATACATATATGTGCCAACTTTCATGGTGATCGGTCAAACGATGTTGAAGTCTATTAACATCACATATACCAATATCCTCTTTTATATATATATATAGAAGATATGAGTGATCGATAAAGTTACTAGCTTATACAAAGTTGCCACAATTAGAAAATAAATGACAATTTGCGCAACACAATTCAGTATTATCTCCGCTAGTCCCATATTTAGCAGTAAGAGTGCGCTTAATACAATTAAAAAACAAGTCGATGCGTTCACCATCACCACACAAATCCTTGAATGCAGAACATCATTGATGTTATGTAAAATTGCAGCATTGTTATCTGTTTTCTCCTTACTATCCAAAGGTTGCCTGGAAGAGATCCCTTTGGCGATAAGGCCGCCTGTTGTGTACAATAAAGAGTTTGTCTATATATCAACCGTCTCTTAAAATAATAATAAGACATGTTTATACAATAATTTATTCAAGTTCGATTTGATTGTACAAGTTGTTATTATTTTAAATGTACAATCATTATTGTTGCTATGAAATGTCAGATAAAACATTGTTATATTTTGTTGAACAATTTGCGACAAAGAGTTCCATTGGGTCGCTATTTACGAAAATAAAATAATATACATATTTATACAAAATGTTTAAGGCTAAAGTCTGATCTAAAGTTCGCAGCTGTCTCTATTTTTTAGTTAGATACAACATTTTTGTAGGACCTTATATACAAGACCTAAGTGGAGAATCCTTTTAACATCCCCGATCTTACCAACACAAGTACTCATTTAAAACCATAATAATCAATTGAAAATCGCCTAAAATTACATGTTTACATTTAAAAAGGTCCGTGGCTCCATTAAAATTAATGTGTAAAAACTGAATTTTGCGCAGTTATGCCAATTAATGATGATTACCTTAATGATAATGGTACAGTGATGACGGAGACATTTTTTAAAAGACAAACGTTGGGCTGTGATATCGATGTTTAAATCCACTTGATGTCCGATTTCCACTTGATATCCCAAGTGGGTGGGGCATATATGACAAGGTCTCAAAATGTGGCAAAAAAGAATTTAGATTTTTTTTTTCTTTATTACAAAGGAGAATGCCCTTTCGTAGGCCCCAAATTTTACGATGGAGTATAGTTCTTCCACTACCTACTTCCAGGGACTTAGCGCCAACTTCCGACACGCAGCGACGGATAGCTTGCGTTATCTATTCCTTTATATTTGTGGGCGAGAACATTGGATGGCCGCTCGATCGCGCTACCATCCACCGTGTGTACACTTGTAAGCGACCCCAGATAACTCCATTCGTGCCATTTCGTATGCTAGATGCCTGATGTTAATTATTTCATTTTATCGAGTGGCCAAATGGTCATTTTATGGTGACATTATGGTTATTAAACCATATTACGACGCGTGAGTACTATAACACGGCTGAGACACATTATTTATAATCTAATTTTTATTCTTATCTATATATATATATATATATATATAGATAGATAAGAATGTATATCTATATATATAGATAGATAAGAATGTATATCTATATATATATAAGGATGTTGGTATATTGGAATTTTATAGACTTCGACACCGTTTGACCGATCACCATGAAAGTTGGCACATACATGTATTTTTTCATGGAGAAGGTTATTATGCTATCGACTGTTGTAACGTTGTAACGATGGCGCTGCAGCACATCAACTTCTATACCGTTCAACCGATCGCCATGAAAATTAGTATACATAGGTATTTGAGCACGGAGAATATTTTCTAGCTATCTATCTATTTTGTTGTAACTCGCCACTAGATGGCGCTGCAGCACATCAACTTCTATGGCAGGACAACGTCTGCCGGGTTTTGCTAGTTTGTAATGATTTTTCATAAAACATTGTCCTTGACTTTACTGGAAGCGATGATAGCGGAGAGGTGTGTGGTATGGATCACAAATCACAACGTCGATGGTTCAAATCCCGAGCAATGTTTGAGTATTTTATTTTAATGTTTCGTTAGTTTTTCGTACTATTATTAATTATTATACTCATCTGTTAATGTTAAGTAAATAACAACACACTTATATCGGTTTCCAAGAAAATGACGTTAGGACAAATCTATATAAATAAGATTTTTAACGTCATTTGTAATTATAATGTTCAATGCACTTTGTAAACTCTAAATGAAACATAATAAACTATCGTGTGTAGAGGTTCTAAACACTGGTTGCAGCAACTTCGACTAATAACATAAGTTAAATGTCAACTAATAACATATGCAAATCTAGTACGCAACGTGTCAACATATATTTGCATGCGGTATTTGGTATTTACCGGTACCACAGGAGACCTGTACAGTACAGTAGGAAGTCTTAGCGCTAATACGCGTAGTTGAGATTACTTTCGAACGAAACATAAGTTGTCAAACGCGTTAAATACACGCTTCGCTGATGTTTTGCGAGTCATTAAGATGCCACCACGGGCGGCGATTGCTCTGTACAATTGATCTCTGGGCGCGCTCCTTAATTATGCAAACAAATATTTATACGTTTGTACTCGTTGTCAGTCCGTGTGTTTTAAGTTTCGATACTGTCGTTTAACTATACTGTAAGCGCTTAAGCACAATGACGCTTTGCACAAGAGAAGTGGAGTGCTTTGAATACTTGGACCCGGTACGTGATCCAATTGCAAAAACATTCTGCAAAATGCAAATTAGTTTGTTGCTTTAAATTTTCCTTTGCGTTTCATAAAGCCACTCTTGCGTAAAAGGAATTTCTCTAAGTTTAAAGTAATTTAATGTTTGAAAGATCTAATATTTTTAAAACTGAATTTTTACAATCCTTTTATGAACACAGGTTTAAATTAAGATCCTAACAGTCTCGTAAAATACTAATTCATATATGAAGGTCACTAATTTCGTTCTTTCTTTTGTTTCAGCATGCAAACGCCGTTCGCGAATCAGCCAGGCTGATCCTAGACTCCCCGACTCCAGAAACAGATGAGGCCCTTGCATTGGCCAAGGTCCTTCGTTCGAGACCTCCAGTCAACATGCTGCCTGCCGCCAAAGCTGGCACCTTCTTCGCTCGAGACAACGTCTCCAATTTCATAGACTGGTGTCGCAAGGCTTTGCTCATTTTCGAATGTCTACTATTCGAAACAGACGATTTATGTCTCAGAAAGAATGAAAAGCATGTTGTATTGTGTCTTCTGGAGGTTGCAAGAAAAGGAGCAGTTCTTGGCATGCCAGCTCCGCTGTTGGTTCAAATGGAAAAGCAGATCGAAAGGGAGTTGGCAGGGGAAGAATTGAGGCCTGATGATTCGACTCTAGGGCTCGTGCCGCTGGGACCACAGCCGCAGTTGGTGACCAATGACTTAAGGAGTTTGGATGAGCGTGTCAGAGATCTGGTGGAGAGGTGCAGTTGCCCTACACAGTTCCCAATGGTGCGTGTGTCGGAGGGAAAGTACAGGATTGGCGACACTAAGATCCTGATATTTGTCAGGGTAAGTCTCATTATTACATTTAGATACTGACTTCATGTTTAGAACACGATAATCGTGAAAACCACTGAACCGATTTAGACAAAACTAACCTTTATTTCCGTAGTGTTAACAAAGATGTAAAAAAACATTTCATGGACCGTGTAGAAATCAAAACCAGCTAATGTTACGGGAATCGAAGCCTCAAGAGTTCTTTGGTAACCCTCTTAGAATAAAGCCTGGACCACCTGATACTAAATTGCTTATGTCTATGTCCAATCACGTTACCAATCACGTGTACACGTGTTCCCCGGATGTTTTTAAATTAGTAACTACACACAAGAATCAGGCGGCAACAATTCGATCCCCTGGCTTGTCGTGGCGGCTACGACAAAATGTAGAGTTTAAATAACCTCAAAAGTGATTTCGACAACTCAATGGTCAGGATATCGTTTTTGGGTCTTTAAACCCCCTCTCTCAATCAATGAGAGACCTGGTCTGCAGTGATTGATTTATTGATCCATAATCAGTTTCCGAAATACTGCTGACCTAATTATTTATTAAATTACCCAGCAACGAATCAACGCCATAATCTCCTATAGACCAGGAATTAATCCGCCAAAAGACTGGCTAATTAACACAGAAACCTGTTAAGTCATGGCTTTGATAGTCCAGGAGCTAAGCCGCTAAGGTTTGTTAAGTAACGAGTAAATCCGCAACTCAAGTGAATTAGGTTAATCCAGTAATGCAAGAGCGGATGACATTCGCTTCCTGTTCACCTCCGCACGAGCCAATTAAGTCGATCGTGCCACGTTGAAATGTAGCTGTCAAAGGCGTTTATTGAAATTGCTCACTGAAACCGGTACAATTTGACGTCAGGGACTAAATTTTTTAAGTTATTACCCACATTTTTGGCAATCTAGAACTCCTAGAAAAATTTAATGAAAATTTCTCTGATAGATAATTAGGTCTTACAAAATTATTCATATCCTTCGTGAAACGTAGCGTAGGACGCTCTTAGGCCAGCTGGACTGACTACTTGAAGAAAGTCGCCGATAGTTGCTGGATGAGAAGAGCTGAAGACCGTGTGTGGTGGCGGTCCTTGGGAGAGGCTTATATCCAGCAGTGGACGCAGGTTGATAATATGGTATATTATTATCCTGACCAAAGGGTCACAGTATCTAGTGATGAATATACGAAGCTGTACACTTCATCCGGACAGATTTCTCCTCAGTCTATCTTTTTTAAGCACTTTTTGACATCACTTTAAAATGTTTATAAATTTAAACCTCATAAAAAAAATTACAATCTCCATAAAAACGTAAAGATTAGCAACAGGTCTAGTTGCGCGTGCGCAGTGGGCGGCGGGCGTCCTCCAAGCGGCCAGTACGTCTGATCCAAGTCTGTGCGATATTGTTTGGGCAAACTTATAATAATATGATAGTGGTTTAGAGTTATGTAATGGAGAAGCCAATGTTGCCATGTGACATTTATTTATTTCGTTCACCAGATATAGTACACACATATACAAATATACTACCTACACACATACATAAAAATAAGATAGATACTCACCAATAGTATACATACTAGGGAGGTTTCGAATAGCGAATAATCAGTAATCGAGAATCGAGTACGAATAATGCGCACCACTTATTCGCGAATCCGAATACAAATAGTACCTAATCTACTGCGCACGCACTTGTATAATTAGTAAGTACGTAATTTGTATTCCTATCGAAAGTTAGTGCTATATAAATACTTTTTTAGTTCTACCTACATAACTTTAAATTAAACTATAATGAGTACATCACTTAGGTACTAATTAAACTAAAAAATCAGATACTTAACTGATTTTCAAATGAACGTTTACTTTTCATTTATTTTTCTTTCTTTTTGTAGAAAATGTATTTTATCTACCATTTACATTGAGCTTTTACTAATCGATTAGTATTCGAGTATTCGTTTAGAAAATGGCGAATGCGAATACTTGAAAATTGGCGAGTGTTCGCCAAAACGAATACGAATAATCCGAACATCACCGACACTTACATACACAATCCTCACTATCAATTTAACAAAGCCGTCACTAGTCTTACGTCCAAATATAGATTTTACCATTATTTATAACAGCATTTTATTTATAACAGCATTTTATTTATAACAAAATTTTATTTATAATAGCATTTTATTAACAGAATTTTATTTATAATAGCGTTTCATTACCAGAATTTTATTTATAATAGCATTTTATTTATAACAGCATTTTATTTATAATAGAATTTTATTTATAACAGTATTTTATTTATAATAATGTTTTATTTATAACAGCGTTTTATTTATAATAGCATTTTATTTATAACAGCATTTTATTCATAACAGCATTTTGTTTATAACAGCGCTTTATTTATAACAGCATTTTCTTTATAACAATATTTTATTTATATCAGCATTTTATTTATAACAGCATTTTGTTTATAACAGAATTTTATTTATAATAGCGTTTCATTAACATAATTTTATTTATAATAGCATTTTATTTATAACAGCATTTTATTTATAATAGAATTTTATTTATAACAGTATTTTATTTATAATAATGTTTTATTTATAACAGCGTTTTATTTATAATAGCATTTTATTTATAACAGCATTTTATTCATAACAGCATTTTGTTTATAACAGCGCTTTATTTATAACAGCATTTTATTTATAACAGCATTTTATTTATAACAGCATTTTGTTTATAACAGCGTTTTATTTATAACAGCATTTTATTTATAACGGTATTTTATTTATAACAGTATTTTATTTATAACAGCGTTCTATTTATAACAGCGTTTTATTTATAACAGCATTTTCTTTATAACAGCATATTATTTATAACAGTATTTTATTTATAACAGCATTTTATTTATAACAGCATTTTATTTATAACAGTATTTTATTTATAACAGTATTTTATTTATAACAGCATTTTATTTATAACAGTATTTTATTCATAACAGCATTTCATTTATAACAGCATTTTATTTATAACAAAATTTTAAACTACACGTACCTAACTTTCATTTTCATAGTTGTATCGTAAAAGTTGATAAAAGTATGGGCAAAAATTAGCTTTAGTGGTTATTGATTATAATAAAAACAGAAGTCTGTGAAACATAATAATAATAACAAATTATTTATTAATGATTAGGATAATAATATATTTATTTATTACATTTACAATAGAAACAGACAGCACATACAACAGCTATAGATAGAATAGGTAATTTATGTAAAAACATAGGCCAGTGAAGTTTCCTCATGTTGCAAACTTGCAGTTTACAGGTCGGGTGCGGAAAGAGAGAGTAGGTAATTAAAGTGATACTTAAATCTTTGTTTTTCTTTAGAATAACATTAGTTTTATAATGAATGTATTCTTTAATTTATTTATATATCTCTTAAAGAGATCAATATTATAAAAATCTTCATTGTATTTATGACAACTCCTATACAAGAAATACCTTTTACAATAGTTAATCTTACATATGTTATAGGAGCTAAAAACTAAATATAAAAAATATACTAAATATATATAAAAAATTCGTAAGAAAAATAACGAAAACTTAGCAGAATATTTTACAGCGTTTTTGCCGTGCTGAAAAGTTGTCACTTTCAGGTTATGGCTTTATTCCACTGAGGGTGCGAGAATGAAATTTAAAAGTGATATATGTATACAATAAAAATGATGTTCTGATGTTGTCGTGGAAAATATTTATATCGCTGGCTGTTATGCATAAGTTTTTATGTTCGAGGTTTTTTTTTGACATTCGGGCCACATTATGTATGGTAAGTGGTCACCGCCGCCCATGAACACCTGCAACACCAGGGACCTTACGGGTGCAAATACCTCAGCTGGCAACTGGAGTTCATTCCACAATTATCGTGTTCGTGGTGTAAAGTGCCTTTTTGACGGCACTGCACGCAGCGACTCTATGTCAAATATATGTTAAATGTCTATATGTTAAATTATAGATACAGGAGAAATAATTAAGTAATTTCAGTTAAAATATCTTAACCAAAGTCAATAAGTCTAAATGGACAATAATCTAACTTTTTAGACATTCGCGTTTGTCACTATGTTACAAACGGATCTAATCACTTTTGTTTTCTATTTATTTATTCAATAATCACCCTTCGCTCAGATAACTTCACATATAACGTCAAGGTTATAAAATCAATAACACAGATTATAGATATTATTATATGTAATGTCAATACCGTGGGAACATGACTATACATAGACCTTGTCAGTTTCCATCTGATACAAGCACATGCTAGCGGTTCGACCTCGTTTCGCTCGGTTTAGGCCCTAGCCTTGCAACCCTTAATATGGAGCGATAGACACCAATCTAATGTGACCTAACCCTTCAATTTGTCCAATAACCATTAAAGTTCATTTTAAACTGGCCATGGATACAATTAACCAGCATATTTCGACCTGCCTCTATGTATTAAATATTATGGGATTATGGTTCTAAACAAATTGGTCGATTATAAGGTCGAGTTCCTAACGTTTTCTCGACAATAAACTCGATTTGACCGAATAAGGGATCGAATGAATCATCGATTCGGCTTTAATGGAATTAGATCGATGGTAGAGAGACCTTAATCGATTCTAGTTTGGTTAATAGTTAAATAATTGAATGTGAATGGCTCTAAAAATAAATCATTCGTTACCGAAAATACATACCAAGAACTTCCTGCGTTTGAACCATAATTTGTCCTTAAATTATTTCGATGTCACAGCAATATTGACGTAAAATCTCTGCCACTCAGTGTACTAGCCTTGTTGGAGCCGTGGGTTGACAAAAAACAACTTCAACTTAGTTAAAAAAGATCGTCCAACACACAATTTCACAACACCGTGTCTCTCTTTTCAGATACTCCGTTCCCACGTCATGGTCCGAGTTGGAGGCGGTTGGGACACCCTGGCCCACTACTTAGACAAGCACGACCCCTGCAGGTGCAAGGCACAACACCGGACTTCACTGTCAGCCCGCCTCGCTAGACCCAAACACGATCTAGCTGGAGCAACCGTCACATACGAACGAGCTGATGCCGCACCCACATCCTTACCCTTTACCAAGCCAGACAACAAAAGTTACGAACCCATGTCACTCCAATACTCATCAAAAATGTACAGCGATGAGCCTAAAGCGTCTCATTACCAGTCAAATACCAGGTTAACTGAACCAACCAGTCTCCCATATTTGGGAGAATTGGACAGAGCATCGTCTCCCGGTAGAAAGTCTTTAGGGCCAAGGTCTAATAGCCCAGGAAGACAGTCTTCATCACCCGATAGGAGAAGCAAGATTGTAGCGTCGAATCATTTGGTTCCAACTCCACAATCAGTGAGGAACAAGAGTCCAAGACCGGTTTCTCCGACGCCGGCGGCGGAGAGTGCTTCGGATAATGGTTCGGAGGTGTCTGATGAAGGGTATAGGAGTTTAGGAGTGGTCGCCGGGTCCACTCAAGGATCACCTTCGATGAAGACAACGAACAGATACTCGCTACACAGCCAGAACTCGATCGAAGACGCAGAATATAGTGGTAAGTTTCTTTTTTTTGCTTTTCCGTCTGTTTTTCTGTCTGCCAGTCTGTCACATGTCTCTCTATTGTAAACGAAATGAGATATACATCTGAAGTTTTTAGTTTAGATGTATTAGTTAACAGTTATCATTTAGAGATAAAGGGGCTCCCGTTTAAAAGATCTTTACCATGTCTCGCGCTTGCCCAAGTTATGCAATAAACTAAAAATAACTTGCTGCAACTTTAAGCCAATCTTGAAAGACCTTCGTGGTACAATGATGATCTGGATTCTATAGATTTGAATATTTTGGATTTAGTTGAAAATCAGCGGTTTATTCCTTGCTGCAACATAATGCTGACCTAAAGACCGACTTGCTGACACCGCAATCATCATGTTCTTTTAGCTTTTTCTATGTTTCTTGTCTGTTTATATTCAGATAGACATTCTCTTTAACGATTTTATCTTAATCTTATATAAACTTCATTTAATTGGTGTTTATATTTGTAGAAATACGAGTAAATGTTTTCATTATATTTATCTGACGTCCCCATTTGATGTCATGAATATTTCCACTACATGATTGTGTAAGAATTCGCAATACAAATAATTATAGATCATCATACATTCCTCCCTCAATGGGTGGACGGTTTCATAATAGAATAGTTTTGCGAAATTTCAACCACTATATTCATCTGTTTCCACAGTAGCAATTTTATAGAAACTTGCTGAAATATGTACGATTACATATCACTTGCGTATGTGTGCAGTTTGAGTCCCGTAATTGGAGCTTGTCACGTACGTATCAAGGAATAAGCTGGCGGCGATTCTAGCACAAAAAACAAGAGCAGTCCTAATGTGGGCTAGTGAGTTTGGTGTGTATCAATAGACACATTTGATAGACAGATAAAAATCTTTGCTCAAACTAACACAAAAATAAGACACATAGAAAGGTCTTATCGCGAAATGCCATCTATTCCACACAAACTTTGGTTAGATAGGAAAATAAACATACATCGCCAAAAAATTAGTTCAAACACGATAGTCTTAGTGACAAATTTCAAGGAGTTCCCTTATCCAGTTATATGTAAAGAAATACATCTTTAACTAGTAACAACATAAATACGCATACGAACAAATGCATTCATTTTAAAATTATAATCACATTTGTACACATGAATCCTCTGTTGGAGTAAGATAACACGATCAGTCGGATGCAGCCAGTCGGGTGAGGGATACAACATCATATTAGAACAGATCACTGAACCAAGCAACTTAAAAATGGTTCCAATCGCCATCATTGTACCGCCAGATTTTAAAAAGTTTCCTTACCCACCTTCGGCTTCAGCGTCAGACGCTGACGGTTATGTATATAATAAAGGTACACCACTTTAACTATTCACTTTAGAATGACGCATAAGTACATTCGTTTAGAAGTTGTAGATAAAGCATCAATCTTTTAACTTGGTACAGCAGCACCTCGTGGTGAGTTAGAACCACAACACTCATCCTCAAACACGCTCCAAGGTACAATTAAACATTTACAAAAAACGCTTCAAAATTGGTCCAGCGGCTTCCGAGAAAAGTGGTAAAACGGGGTACACAAACATACATACATTCTCTTATCTCAAATGCATATATTTTCTTCGTTCCGTCGTAGCTAGAAATAACGATAATATCTGCCCAATAGGTCCCAAGATTAATGCCAACATACTGACTTACATACATGCCCTAAACAGATAAATATATCATAAAATTATCCAGGATCGGTTAGAATTCCGTGAGCTGTAAAGCTACAAGTATATAGTATACTGAAGGTCTATATAAAGAAACAAACTTTTTTCTATAAAAGCCAAAGAAACCAAACTACTGCTATATAATGTAAACCGTAATCGGTTTATCATAATTTTCTTACGAAGTGACGCAGAAGTGCAAGTAATCAATCCCATTTTTATCGTTATACTCTATAGATTCTACTAATTTGATTATTCATAATATAATCTTGTTACGAATTGTTTTCTTCTAAGTATATTAACATTTAATTTATGCTGTGTTCAGATTCACACGATTCGTTCTTTAATAGGGTATATATTGTAGATATAAATCAAGGTATATATTGCTTGATACGTATCAGATGCCGATTCATCCAACTATTGGTGATGATGTTAGCGTTTAAAACTTCTGCAGGGCACAGGCCCCCATTAGAAAAAGACAAGGTGGTTTCAAGAAATAATTAATCACACATTGCAGATTTTATTTTAATTCTGTAACATGCAGATTTCCGACGTAGTGATATTTTTTTAAATCCGTACATCAGTTGAAACTCAAGTGGTACTACTCACTGACTCGCGATCCCGTGGTACCATCCCAAAGTTATGCCCTAAGCCGATATCCGTTCTTTGCAACCGGCGGGGGAGCCCTTAGGCTCGTTGCTGCACACACTTTTTGCTCCTGGCTGAGCGCCTTCTGTGTTCGCCCTAAACCATACATATGCGGTGACTCATGGTATTGCAGGTGTCCATGAACGACAGTAATCACTGACCATCACGTGGACCGCATCCCTAGCCGCTTTTCAATAAACAAAACTAATTATTATTTACGGAGTCTTCAAAATTATTAAGGTTTTGTGGATATATATAATAATTCGTTGTGATGACAATCAAACATTTTTAATACAAATTTTAATCAGGTGGTTAAAATTCAGCATTTTTATTGAGAAAAACGCTATCGCTTATGCCTTGTATTTACCATCGGGCAATAGTTTTCGCAACGCATCGCGTCACACGCGGTCATCTGTTAAATTGGTTTTGTCTACAACGGTTGGTGCTGAGTATTATGTATTAGAAAATATCATGAGTTGCATACAGCTCTCAAGGATTTGTGGACTTCTGTCCAGTCAAAGACTTGATCCTGACTTGATGCCCTTCTTCTATGATACCATAACAGTAACCAGCCCTTTATTCGTCCACTGCTAGACACGGGCTTCCTTGTGCATATTATCTTATACATGATGGCTTTAAAATGGCACGCTGATCAGGAATGCGACCACTTCTTAAGAGATGTTGTATCAGGTAACCAAAACAGTTCGTGCGGTTTTTCTTATACAGATTGACATCGGTCTTCCAGAGCGTGGAATCACCTGAGGAAAATTTCTTAAAGCACTTCTGTGCTGTCCGATCACTTACAGCGTCATCTCGGAATGCGGTACATATTTACCGCGCCGCCTCGGCCGCTTTGGTGCCAAGTTTGTACTCATAGAGTAAACAACTTCGAATTAACGTTTTGTTCGTGACCATTTTAAATTATTTCACAATAGGAATTAAACAGTTGTCGCAAAATTTGTATGCATCAAATGAAAGAGGAATTCATACGAAAGTAAATGACAGTATATAACATGTGCTATCAATAAATAACTAAAAAAATATCCATTGCAAATCTGTATAAGAAAAACCGCACGAACTTTTTTGGTTACCTGATAGTTCCTCAGGGCTTGTGACGGCTTTGTTATACTTTAGTCGCCTTTTACAACACCCACGGGACGAACTGATGTTTTTTTTTAATATATACTAGTGGGCGGACGTGCAAGCGGTCCCACGTGATGGTAAGTGTTACCGCCGCCCATGGACACCTGCAACACCAGGGGGTATGCGGGCGCGCCTTGCAAATTCTTATTCACAGCTCTCTTGAAGAACCCCATGTGGTGGTATTCTAAAGATTCTTCATTATTCTATGTTAATTGTCTTAAAATTGTTCGGGTTTCTTTTTAGCTGCTTATCAATGACGTCCAAAACTCTATCATAACTATTCATTGTTCTTAACATGCGCAGAGACCGTATCTTATATGGGGTAAGTTAGTCACAGGGTTGATGTAACACCATTGTATGCCAATGTGTCACACAAGTCAAATATTGTTGACTTGTGTCGTTGACCTGAATTGCTTATCATGGAGTTTAGTACACAGATAACTCGGTTTTGTGTCTATAGTGGAACTTGGAAACGATATGAATCATGAGTTTCTTTAAAGCAAGAAAATGACATGAATTTTCCCAATATTTATAATATACTAGCTGTTGCCCGCTACTTCGTTCGCGTGGTATTCAATTTAATGTGATAATATAGAAACCTTCGCGGGCGCGCGCATAACAACTCACCAAAGTTTCATCGCAATCGGATGAATAGTATAGAAACGCATAGAGGACAAACAAACAAACAATCATTTTTATATATTAGAAAAAAAGAAGATATAGATACTATATCTATAATCAGCCCTTTTCCACTGCGGGACATGCTCCCCTTCATGCATATTGTCTTGTGCATTAGCTTTTAAACGCCATGCTGGTTATCGGGTTGGCGAAATGACTCCTTTAAACGCCATGCTGGCTAAGCGGGTTGGCGAAATGACTCCTTTAAACGCCATGCTGGCTAAGCGGGTTGGCGAAATGACTCTTATAAACGCCACGCTGGCTAAGGGGGTTGGCGAAATGACTCTTTGAAACGCCACGCTGGCTAAGCGGGTTGGCTTAATGACTCTTTGAAACGCCACGCTGGCTAAGCGGGTTGGCTTAATGACTCTTTTAAACGCCACGCTGGCTAAGCGGGTTGGCGAAATGACTCTTTTAAACGCAACGCTGGCTAAGCGGGTTGGCGAATCCACTCTTTTGGAGGTGGTGTAGTCCCTCATGGCATCTGGTAGAGACTTAGAGTCGCCTTTTACGACACCCACGCGAAGAGATAGGATAGAGCTATCTTACAGCCTACCGACTATATATATAGTCGGTAGTATATAGTCTATATATATATATATATATATATAGACTATATAGTCGACTATATAAATATATATATATATAGTCGGTAGACTATATATATATATATAGTGATTGTATTATTAGTTTAATTTGTAAGTATTTAGATATTATTTATTTTTACGACATCGCTTAATAAAAACAGAAAGATATGACAGGTCTCTAACGATTAAATATCTCACTCCTTTAGCATCAATACGAGAGTAGGCGTTAACGTGTAATTTACCAACATATAAAGCGGTGCAATCTAGTTGTCGCCTTATATGACAGAGGAATGCGGCTCGGACCTCGTCGGCTAAAATGGTATAGAATATATTAATAAGGTGCCTACACATTTGCTCGATTTTGCTCGATAGATAAAGTGGGGATGATGTGTTATAACTTGGATGTTATATATAGTCTTAGGCTCTACTCAATTTTTGATACCTTGCAACTAAATGAGTCTTGAAAACTGTACGTTTATAAGACATTTTGTAAAAATTGAGTATACTTCAAAATCTTTAACCCCAAGCAACGAACCTCAAAGCTGAAGACTCGAATCATATCAAAAGGACTCAGTGTTAGTTCTTTGATATCCTCGTGCCTAACGTCTTTCAGTATTTACATTATTTACTTCAAATAAATCGTGTACGCTTGGCGAAAAAAATTTTTTGCAGAAAATATTGTTGACTGTAACATATTGTTTTACCTGTGTTCTGGCAAATAAAAATAATTAGAATAACTTATTTTATAAATATCTGGAAACCCCAGCAGAAGATTTTATCTTGATACCCTTTTGAAAAGACTCGAGTCTTTTTACAAGACTCAAACCCCAGAACGACGATGATGACGAAAATCGTATCACGATTAGTAGATGGAAAAAGTATTAGCTAAGAAAGAATATATCAAATCAGAAAAAGGGGGAAGGTTCGGGAGGCTCGGACTTCCCCCACCCTCCCCGAGTACTGCGAATTTACAACTAATTTTATAACTTTCAAGAATTTCATGTTTCACAAGCATATTTATACATTTTTTTTATTTTATACCACGTTTCGGGCGGTTTGCACCGACCACGTTCAAAACTGACTTACGAGATCATCAACAAAGTAACAAAATTAACAATACAAGTGATACATAAATGGATACAATCATGCATAGTTATATGGACTAGTTAGTCCAAGCGCCAAATTTTAGCTTTTTTGCGTCATTCGACTCAATTTAGCGTAATTTACAAGCCTTAAATAGATTTTTGAATTTTTACTTATATTTTACACGATATTTTAGTGGTGGTTGTCTAGTACACATACAAAATCTTCTTTCCTGTGTGTTTCATTTTTGTCGCTTGGTTCACTTATGCAGAATAGTATCCAAATAAAAATCAAGTAAATATATAAGCACCCTAACTTCGTTTAGACATTTCAACGTATCATCTATGGTGTCAATTTATAGAAAGGTCAACTCATTATGGTTTATTTTTAGACTTGACTATTTTCGTTCCTAGATATTTAGACTGATTTGTTAAAACTAGACTTTAACCTAGAAACGTTGATAACATTTTAAACCTTTATTTTTTACTTGTATAGCAAAATGTAAAATGTCTTTTTTTTTACGGACGAAGGCAGCAGACGAGCATACAGTCCACTTTATGGTAAGTGGATACTGTAGCCCATAGACATCCGCGATACATGCCAATATTAGTCCAAAATGACAAACGTTGGCACGCCCCCGGGTACGCTGCCTACCTTTGGAGATATAGGAATGGATTTGAAGAAAGTGTTGGGGAAATGGGGAGGGATGGGATGGGAATGGGCTCTGGCACATCTCACTCACTACCGAAACACGTACCTACACACGTACATTCGACAAATAAGATAAAGTGGGAAATGCAGTAAATTTCAATGTAGTCTTCTGTGAGAGAGGAGTAACGTGGCCAGTCGAGTGCGCCCAGCGGCTGTTGGATTGCAGCGTGTCCTCTCCCCCTCATAAATTAGTATTTTTAGTATTAGGGCCTTACCCTATGAAATGGCTGTTTGTTCATAGTTTGTGATGAAAAGTGGATCCTGTAGGATAGTCGTAAATGTTTGTCAAAATGGTTGAACCCAGGAGACAGCCAATCAATGACCCAAACGTAAACTGAGTCCAAAGAAGCTCATGGTAACTGTATAGTGGTCCTGTACCGATATTATCCACTACAGCTTCTTGAGATCTGGAACAACAATTAATGCAGATATGTAGGTAGGTACTGTGAAAAACTGCAAACGATGATGGACAAGCTGGCTGTCAAACAACCAAGTCTGGACAATCGCTGTAGTCCATTATTTCTCCATGATAACCCTCGCCCACACTGCACGACAGTCTCAAAGTTACAAGAGCTTCGATTGGAAACTCCGTCACACATCGTACTCGCCAGACCTTGCTCCTGCTGATTTCCCCCCTTTTCGGAATTTGGATAACTTTTCACATGGGAAAAAATTCAAATCCGATGTGTCAGTGAAAAACGCCTTCAGGGAATTCATCGATTCCCGTCCCGAGGCATCAGTCAACTTCCAGTAAAATGGCAAAAGTACATTGATAATAATGGACAATACTTCGATTCATTACCTAAATATGTAATTTTCATGCAAACCAATATATTTGATTTTGTTTTTCATTTAAAACGGCAATGTCATAGCTAAGGACCTAACAGATAACAATTTCATAAGAATTTTTCTTGTTTCTAAACTTTACATTTTTTCTAATTCTAATTAGATATTCACAAACGTGACCAATTTTAACAAAACACCCTTTCTTGACTTGGCACCGTCAAACATAATTTCACATTTCGTAATTACCAATTTCAATTTCAAATTTAACGACAGTACCGTACAAGGATAGATAACTAACTGCTTCCTTTGGCATAATCACAAAATATTCTGATACTAGGCGACATATTTCCTGGTGCGCCATAAACTACACGCCTATCATTTATTACCTTTTAAGTCAATCGAGTTTTATTATCATTAAGTTCCTTTTCCGCGAGTGGACCTGACGTGGACATTGACGAGAAACAACGTGAACATACAACAAACAGTTACGTAAATGACTGGTTCCTATAATGAAATTAAAGATTTCGTTTATATAATGCTTCAAAATCATTATTTACAACTTCGGGGTTAAGGATTTTCTACATTTTCTACCCTACTTCCACCTTACACTAAGTTTAATAATAAGTATTATTAAACTATATTATGTATGCAAATATGTGTATATATGCATATGTGTAATAAAATATTATTTATTTGTATGTACTATTATTTGTAGTACCTATATATAATTAACTAAAATGCATCCGCGTTCCTATTTCTGTTTGATCTGGTGGTTGACTGACTAAGTCCGCACATTTGTACAATTACTCGTATTATTAATAATAATAACAATTAAATTATAATTAATAATAACAATTGAATTATTAATAATAATGTCATTATTATTACAAATTGAATTATTAGTGATTGAATTGAAATGTCATTAGAAAGTTTTGTGATCCCATAAATATTACTAAATTTGACATGTGGCTCTTTAACTGGGTTCTGCAGGGTCGGCGGTGCACAAATATTGAAACATGCAACAACACACGTTTCTCTAGTGTTTCAAGTGTCCATGGGCAGCGGTAACCTTCACCATCAGGTGGTCCGCTCGTCCTTTTAACATTTCTTCTAGATATACTTAGAAAAACTCATTGCGTGCATTTCACTTTTAGGAAACTATCTTCAGATGCTGTGGCAACTCCGGCTACCTTAGTTTCATCCTTAGTAAACAATGAGAGCACCTATAAAACTATTTCAAAATACGCTCAATATTTCTACCCTTTATTTTTGACGACAAAATCATGAACATAATTTTGGCTTTCGTTTAGTATCGAAAGATGTCCGACATATCTTCAATAATCCTGTATATGTTTAATATAAATGTCTATATTAAGGTAAATAGGTTTTAGAAATATGTATTCTTTATTTTTTTTTCAAAATAAGAAATTCTCTTCTTTTAATTGCAGAGCGTCTGGATCAAGACGACGGCTGTCACATGGACAGAAACGAACGAGTAGACGACTACGTCAGCTTAACCACCGGTCTGCGGAAAACCGACTTCTCAGGCACCTTCTACGGCGGCAAGAAGACCACAGAAGACAAGCAGAAGTCGAACCGGAACAGCCCGGACCGTACTATAATCAACGAGAGCAACGATTCACCGAGCAAAAGTCTAAGACCATCTAGGGAGCCAACAGAATCCCCTACAAAGACTATCAGAAGTCGGCAAGCAAGCCGTATTCCTCATTCTCCGGTTAGGAATAGGACTCCCAGTCGTGGAAACACTCCAAGCCCCAAACATACCCCCAACCCAGTTCAAACCTCACCTAAATTAACTCCAAAACTACCCCCAGCTGCTCGTAACACCTGGAGCGGCAGAACTGCTCCCAATCAGGCTAAAACTAAGTCTAGGCCAACGATCGGAGCAGACACCTTCGATAATCCCAATAAATCACCAAAAACAAGGTCAAAAGTGACACCACAGTCCGAGGCCTTCAAGAGGAACTCACCTCTAAGAGCCAGTAGCGCGACTTTGAGGTCTCCACCGAATCATAAACCTCTAAGTCCTTTACTAGAACAGATCCTAAGATCAGCAGAGTCTGCAAAAGATGACGCAACCGTATTCAAAAAAATGAAAGAAATTATTAGGAGTTACTCAAAAGGCGAGGACTCCTTATCTAGGACGAGTTCGAAAGACTCCGATTATGCCGACTTCACGTCCGCCTGGGTAATGTCTGATGGCAAATTAGAAAGGTCAACAAGTACAAGGCAATTGGCAGCACCGAGGAAGGACCCCAGGAATGGCGCGTCAAGGATACCAGCTCCAGTTTCCATTGGCTGCAGGAGGTCCACTTCTACGTCCCAATTTCAATGACAAAATTCTCAAGACAGTCAGGATACAAGTGACGAGTAGAGACTAAAGTAGAACCCAAGGATCCATTCTGGGCTCCACGCTTCAGTGATTGAGAGACTTTATGATGACGAATTTTCAACATGTTTTTGAAGACATGAACGTCATAAAAGTTGGAATGGTGAAGCAAATGATGAAATGAGTGATAATAAGTTCCGTTGGTTATAATTAGGTTTGTCTGGAGGACGTTATCGAACAGTTCGAAATATTGTTAAGATTATACTAGAAAGTATATGATTATATTACCTAAATAGGTCCATGTGTCTAAATATATCATTTTCAGTAGCTAGGCTATACTGTATTTGAAAGTATATTTGCTTTTTTTACAATTTTGACTTTAATAAAGGGCAGTTTAAGCCTCATGGAAAGGAAGAAATAGATGTCTTTTCTACTATTGTAGTAGACTTAGCAGTCTAACGTAGATTAGTACTAATTATTCTACTTAGATTAGAAAATTTGTACTAACATTTTTAGACTATAAAGTTACAATTCCTTACCCGGACAAATTGCGTAAAATTATAATATAAAAATAAACAATCCAATGTACTATAATATTGAAAAATATTAAACTAATAACTGTTAAAAGTATTAGGTCCTACAGCTGTACATCTACTTTGAATAATCTATATAAATATTTTCGTTTGTTCAAAATCTTAAATCTCCGAAAATTATTCACCGATTTCTTGTTTTTATATACAACTTGGTTACTAGGTAAAAACAAGCTTTTTACCCAAAAACAGGGTAAGCGCCATCTGTTGGTCAGCCACGGCAACGCGTGGCCGGGCACAGTTAGTTCTTAATAAAATAAAAAAAAAAAAAACAAGATTTTTAGAAAATGGGTAAAGAAAGAGTTGCATAATACATTCTACAATGTTTGTTGAAAACTTTGACTAACACTGTAATTGTAATTCTTAGATGTTTCATTTGTATTAGAAGGACGGGCGTTTGGAAGATGGTGCTAACGAAAGGTTGAAGTTATGTTTAGTCTAACATATTTAATTTACAGATAAACGATAAAGTTTGTATTTTACAATTTATTTGATTATTTTAAAGAGTCGTAGCTTTATATCAAAACAATTATTGTCCCTTAAATGAATGTCAGAGCGTTAAATTTTTTGTTGCGTAACTTAAAATGTACGACAGCAGAAGAATAAAATATGACTATAGGCCATGCTTTTACTCGGGAAAAACGCCATGACGACTTTAAAATAACAAAAAATAAATTTTACGTTATTTTACTTCGTAGGATGACAAAATTATTAGTTTTAATTTAAAAAAAAATATATAACATTGATTATATTGTATTATTAAGGTTTTTTATGGTCTGTTAATTCCATTTGGTTGAGTTAAAATGGGCTTCAGTTGGCTGGTTCCATATTTTATTACTTTGTTACAATTTTAAAAGATTCTACAAAGACAGTCTTTTCATTTTCTACAAATGTATTTGAATATGATATTATGTTATACTTTGTGTAGAAATTTTCTTGAATGGAATCAGCAGACTTTTATGTTATAGACGACGTAACATTGCCCGGTAAATTAATTAATAAAAAAATAAGCATTTAATTTTGTTTATTGCATTTATACGTCATTCCATTTAACGGCCGGGAGATTTGGCAATTTCTTTTCCGCCATCTTGTAATCTCAGTGGTTTTGGAAAGCGGGTTGTGGAGGGGTGGGCTTATAAACAGTAGTAACTAGTTTAGAACACAAATTTTAGAAAAATTTTCACTGCAATGTAACTGAAAATCAAGAACGGTAACACGCTATTAATCTCTAGTTTAATAAAACAGTGCAAATAATAGACAAGTATGTGTGTAAAGTGACCTAGGTACAGTGAAATCAACGAGACATTGATGTACAGCTTTGCGTTTGTGTGAGTGCACACCGATAGCGTACAGTGCGATCCATTTTGACAATTTGGCACCTACTCACACCGATGCAAAGCTCATGTCTAAATGTAAAATGCAATCATTGTTCTGATTTCACTGAACCTCATTTAGTATACTTACAAGTAAATTAAAAAAAAAATTTTTCGTCAACATTTTAAATAATATAGAAAATAATTTAGATTGGAATTTAGATTTCAATGAAATAAATTACGTTTCTTATTGGCTTTAATAGAATATCTATATTTTTTTGAAAAATAAATCCACACATATTCCATTTATCCAAAAGACATCATTATGATAAGTTGTTTTAATCATTGCAATGAATAATTTAATTGTAATTAAATTAATGATTTAAACAGCTCTGAAAATAGTTTGACGTTTTATATGTCAAATTGGTATATATCTCTGAATAATGTCTATGGTATCTTTAAAATTCAAGACCTTCACTTAACTTAATTCCGTTGTCTATGACTCCACTATACCTACAATCTACTTCAATTATAAGCTCTACCCAAAAATAATTGATTATCCGATATATTTTGATGCATTCATTAACACTGGCTTTGTTTATAAATAATATAAAATTAAATAGTTAAGTTCTGGTAAAACTGTATTTACATATTTCTTTGTAATAAGGTCGTGAAATAATGTAATTTGAATAATGCCAGTAAAAAAGCATGCCAGACGGATGTACGCGAAAAATCAAACAGATTGCGATCTACTGGCGTGCTATTAAATGCTTCTCATTGGCAATATACGAATACGAATGCCAGTAGTTCGCACTTGCATGGTACTGGTATGCTTTTGTGCGAGTAACACGCACGTGTATCGCGGCCCATTTGACTACAAAATGGGCTAATAGATTTTTCTTCAATTGTAAATGTAAATTGTATTTCTTCAATTGTATTTTACGGCTTTGTAAAGAAGTAGAGAAAAATACTAAATGAACAATGATTAACAAAACAATTAAATTACTTAATTACTAATTGTTATTACCAAGTCGATGGAGTAGCCTTTCTTTATTATTACCAGTGAGTTATTACCTAACAGATCTTGAAATTTGCTACCATCGATTAGCTGGTATGGGTATTTAGTATTTTTTTTCTGCTCGCTATCTCAATTACAGCTTCGCATGACGTATGTCGTGTTAGCCTACAATTAGTTAGTTCTGCTTCTTCGTCGTTATGTTACCAGTAACTATGCCATAGATATTGTTATTTTATATTACACTCAATAAATAAGACATTATCGATTTTATCAGACTATTATTAAGAATACCTATATTTAAGAACCTGTCATCTAATTTTAAAGGGGATTTTTTTATAATATAGAAAGAAAGCGGCAGACGAGCATACAGTCCACCTGGGGGTAAGTGGATACTGTCGCTCGTGGACACCCGCGGTACATGCCAACATCAGTCCAGAACGACAAACATTGGCACGTCCCCTGATGTGCTGCCTACCTTTGGAGATATAGGAATGGATTTGGGGAAAGGGTTGAGAAATTGGTTACCGATAGTACAGGTTGAGATGAGAATGGGCTCTGGCATGTCTCAGTCACCACTGAAACATGTACGTACATTGGGAGAATAGGATAAAGTGGGAAATGCAGTACACTACGGTAGTCTTCTGTGAGAGAGGTGTAACATGGCCAGTTAAGTCTGCCATCCATAGAAAAAGGGCAGAAATGCATTTTAATGAGATTCGAGAAAAATGCAAATAAAATACAATATGCATTATTACTTTTTAAACTTTCGCTTTTTGTACACATTTTATATTGAAAATCATGTCTGAACGCGTATAATAAAGGTTTACCTTTTATTCCTACTCGAGGTTTCGGCGCGGGTGACACCAGCACGAGTTGACTGTTATTATTAGCGTTCAGACTATTTAGAATATAAAATGTGCATAAAACGCGAAAATTTTTAAAAGTCAAATTATACGTCATTGAATAGGGCTCGTAAAACTCCACAAATTAAGTTTAACTGCTTTTTCTCTATAACTTACGAAAAATAGCGAGATCCCTCTCGAGTGACGCAGCCACGAGCCTTTTTAGAGCGACCTCTTTTCTACACCTAAACACCAAAAAATTACCACACTGTCAACTGTCAAATATTCCGTCGTGAACCTGTCACGCAAAATAACCGGTCTTATTCTAAAATGCATGTAAGTTCCTCGTTCCTCTACCCGAGTTAATTTATCCTGATGACGACACTTCAGTCTGTCAATGCTTATCTATGGGAGACGGCATTCTTTCTCTTGGTACTTTTTGCTACCTACATAGCCCTGAGGGAATTGTACAGATCATTGAGGTGCTAAGGTTAGTGGTTCATCTGCTTGTTGTCTCTCAGTACAACTAAATAAGAGACTAGGCTAGGTCGAATCGGTAATTCAGTTTATACCATGAACTATAGGAGACACCGTTACATTGTCTTGTGCACGAGTGATGTATGGGTGTGAAACGCCACGCTGGCCAAGCGGGATTGCGAGTTCACTCTTTTAGAAATTATGCAGTTCCTCAGGACTTGTAGTAGTGGGTTTCAGGGCATGCGGCTTTGCTATGTCTTACGTCGCCTTTTACGACACCAACGTGAA
Organism: Sesia bembeciformis; assembly: GCA_943735995.1. NCBI lineage: Eukaryota > Metazoa > Arthropoda > Insecta > Lepidoptera > Sesiidae > Sesia > Sesia bembeciformis. The sequence continues at coordinate 632,950 of OX031045.1, read as the reverse complement.
TAGGATAGTGCTATTATGGAAGCGGCCGACACTACACGCTATGCACAAAATAATGTAGAATCATTTTTTCTTGCTTTTGTAAATTGATCATTCAATGAATATTTTCTTAATCATTGATCATTTGCAGAAACGAAATAATAAGTTGTTTTAAACATTGTATGTAACTATGCAACCAGCAAGCAGCCTTTGCAGTAGCCACTGCTGGACATGGGCCTCGTCATGTAAATTGTGTTGTGTATGAAGGATGGTAACAAGAGCGTCGCCAGCCATCGCCAGCCAATGGGCCAGGGTGGGGCAAGATCAGAGAGAGGATGGGAGAAATATGAATTGTAGGTAGAAATACAATTTTTTTTGAATCTCTAGAGGGGGGCAACTGCCCTCCCCTGCCCCCCCTTGGCGATGCCCTTGAATGGTAAGGCCTTAAAACGCCACGCTGGCCAAGCGGATTGACAAGTCCACTCTTTTAGAGGTCGTGTAGTTCCTTAAGGTTTTTGGTAGCTACCAGAAATAAAGTGGCTGCTAATCAACTTTTACGACATTATAAGTTTGTCTCAAAACCTACTTTAATTTAATCATCTTAATAAAACAAATATTCCAGTTGAATTTTGCAGATGTTTTTATTTAAATACGTATCTGGAGATTACGTGTGAAACACAACATCCGACAAATGTCCTCCTCGACTCTGTTCATCCTTTTCACGAAATTTTCGACCACATTTTGACATAATTGTGGATGAACTTCGTCAATAATTCGTCGAATTTCCGTTTTGAGCTCCACAATTGTCTGTGGATTGTTTGCATACACACCTTTCCTTTCAGAAAACCCCGAAAAAAAACGTCCAATGGTGTCAGAACGTACGATGTTGGTGGCCAATTCACTTCTCTCCGGCACGAGACACCACGTCCAGGAAACCTGGTCTGCAATAATATGCAGCGTGAATATGTAGGTCTTTAATCAAAATTCGTTGCAAAGAGCTTCTAGAAAGGTTCAATTGTTGAGAATTATGACGAATCGAGGTGGATGGCGTTCGTGTATACTTTTCGTAACAGCCGCAATGTTTTCAAGCGAGCGGCCCGTGCGAGGACGGCCACCTGCTTTAACATCCTGAACTAAAGCATTAGTCTTAAATTTATTGATTAAATTCTCTACATCAGGCCGAGATGGTGCGTGGTGATAACCGAAAATATGCGGCATTTTCGAACCGTCTCTGCAAAATTCACTATTTCGATGGTGAATTTTCACAATATCAATGCGTTGCTCGACTGTAAAATGCTCGGTGACTTAACCTCAAAGCTGGTGACAACTGCGAAATATCAGCGTTCCATGTTTGACGCCACGAAAATGATTCGAAATGCGAAATGAAAGGAGGTTTTGAGACACTCATTATAAACCATTATAATTATAATTTATAATTTAATTATAATTTAACTAGTCTTAATTTTTCAGTTATGTTCCAGTCTTTGTCATTATACTTCTGCGAGATTGCAATATTTGTGGTGGTAATATTCGCTACTTACGTTTGTGTGTGTGGGTTAATACGAGGCGTCACCAGAAGGTGCTAAAGTAGGTAAGTTATTCCGCTTTATTTAGTTATATACAGGGTGTGTCGTAAATAGTGGTCCAACGTTAAGGGGTCGATACACCATATATTCAGCTATCACATACCAGAATTTGAATTATTTTTTTTTACGGGTCTCTCTTTTATTCATTATTATTATTATTTTGAAAAATGGATACCTTGAGTTACTAATTTGGTTGTTGTTTCAACAAATAAAATTATTTTTTTATTTTGTTTCTTGTTTATTATTGATAAATACATGTGCTATCACATACAATACTTTTTTTAAATGGAAACTTAAAGATATTAAAGAAAAAATGTCTTTATTTCAAAATTCAACTCTAATCTCTAGCAAATCATGTGAATTCGGGGGCGAATGGTGTAAAAAAAATGTACTACACAATCTGTGCCCATTATTTTAAAAACTTGTCCAATAAATGCAGATTCTAAAATGATATTAATAATAACCGATTCCATAATGAAAAAGAAGTTATTGCCATTTCAATTGAGAAGGAGCCGAATTTAAAAAATACACTTTTTCATTTTAATTAACTTATCGGTATTGCAAAATGTTTTGGACCCATTTAGAAGTAAATTTTAACTTAGCTATTAACAGCTGAGTGGTATTTGAGTCATGCACAAACATATCACAGGTAAACAAACGTCTCATGTAAAAAAAAGGGTACTTGGCCAGATAATACAAGACTCATTGAAACACCTCAGTATAGCGCGCATGAGTAGTGAAAAGAATCACAAGGTTTTTTTTTATTGCTATTCTCTTAAGTATGAACGAGACAGACTATGTCAAGAAGATATTCGTAATAATCTAATCAGTTAAAATGCTTCAGTGTGATCCCGTACGTCGCATGCGCTTCTAGTCTCTGTGTTTATCCCGCCGTTAATTAAACAAAAGAAGATCTGGATGACTTCGATCTGGATGTCTGTCCCAATAAAGTCGGGCTGCCGATGCCTATGCATTCGCCATGAATAAAATGCATGTCAGCATATTCACGCGGTGCGTATTCACTGTGACATCGCCTAATCTTCACTGCACTGCACGTTTGTCGAAATCGTTGAGCAAATCAAAGTCCAAATAACGTAGCCGATGTCGTAGGGATCACAAAAACCAACAAGTCCAAACAGAAGCAAATCCGAGTCCAGGAAGTAAAAGAAGCAATTCAATGGCGGAGATAAACACAGAGACTAGAAGCGCATGCGACGTACGGGATCACACTGAAGCATTTTAACTGATTAGATTATTACGAATATCTTCTTGACATAGTCTGTCTCGTTCATACTTAAGAGAATAGCAATAAAAAAAACCTTGTGATTTTTTCACTACTCATGCGCACTATACTGAGGTGTTTCAATGAGTCTTGTGTTATCTGGCCAAGTACCCTTTTTTTTACATGAGACACGTTTGTTTACCTGTGATATGTTTGTGCATGACTCAAATACCACTCAGCTGTTAATAGCTAAGTTAAAATTTACTTCTAAATGGGTCCAAAACATTTTGTAATACCGATAAGTTAATTAAAATGAAAAAGTGTATTTTTTAAATTCGGCTCCTTCTCAATTGAAATGGCAATAACTTCTTTTTCATTATGGAATCGGTTATTATTAATATCATTTTAGAATCTGCATTTATTGGACAAGTTTTTAAAATAATGGGCACAGATTGTGTAGTACATTTTTTTTACACCATTCGCCCCCGAATTCACATGATTTGCTAGAGATTAGAGTTGAATTTTGAAATAAAGACATTTTTTCTTTAATATCTTTAAGTTTCCATTTAAAAAAAGTATTGTATGTGATAGCACATGTATTTATCAATAATAAACAAGAAACAAAATAAAAAAATAATTTTATTTGTTGAAATAACAACCAAATTAGTAACTCAAGGTATCGATTTTTCATAATAATAATAATAATGAATAAAAGAGAGACCATTGAAAAAAAAAATTTCAAATTCTGGTATGTGATAGCTGAATATATGGTGTATCGACCCCTTAACGTTGGACCACTATTTACGACACACCCTGTATATACACACACAAGGCACTGATGTGCTCCTTTTTTTTTTTTTTTTTTTTTTTTTTTTTGTTAGGAGAGACAATCAGGAAAAATCCTGCATAGGACACCTGGTACCATCTAGCCTGGCTGGGCCAGCCTAGGTGGTACCAGGTAGTGTCGGACTCTTACCGACTAAAAAACCTGATTGCCTCAACATCGTGTATGTCTCGTTCTTGTGGCCATTGTGGCCTATTAAGAATCACCGGTCGCGTTGATGTAGGGCGAGCGCAGAAGGCGCTCAGCCAGGAGAAAAGTGTGCGTTGCAACAGCCTAAGGGCTCCCCCGCCGATAAACCGGCGGAAGGAACGGACCTCGGCTAAGGGCGTTGCATTGGGGGGATATCGCGGGGTCGCGAGTCGGCGAGAAGCGCCCAGGCATATGTTTACATCTTGTGAACATGTTGGCTGAGGGCCGGTGTGTGTTAACGGTGTATCGGGGGGGAGTCCACGTCTCCGCCGGCGGGGACGGTGTCTGTGTACTGTGTTTGGGTACAGAGTGAGAGCCGCATTGACAGCGGTGATCGGGTCGTCAGGTTCTTTTAAGGGAGCTCAGGCCTTGAAGAGGCCGAGGGTGCTAAGTACTTGGTCGTACTTGATGACAAGGTTTAGACGGGCTAGAGCGTCTCCGTTAGTGGACCTGAGCGCTTGGGCTAGGTTTTTGATTTCCTGGGGTTTTATGGCCCCTAGGAAACGGCTGACTAGAGCCATGTCCTCCATTAGCCCAGGACTAGCCTGGCTTTGGAAGGAGGTGGCGTTAGGGACGGGTTTGGGGGCCGGCGCAGGGGCGGCTGGAGTGATCCTCCAAGATTGCTGCGCAGGGGCCGCTGGGGTGGTTCTGCGCCAGGATTGTGGCGCAGGTTTGGGTGGGAGCGAGGGGAAGCTCGCGGGTGTGAGTACTGCGGCTGGGGTGGGTTGCGCAGAAGGCGCGAGTAATGATGCTTTTGTTTGCACCGACATAAGGGGGGCCAGGGGCGCCTGCGTAGGGAAGCGCTTGGCGGGGGGTGGGGGTCTAGCGGGGATCCACCTGGAAGGCCTCCGCGGCGCTTTGGGGCATCCGCGGTAATTCGCGGGATGCCCCAGCTGTCCGCAGAGAATACAGCCAGGAGGGTCCTCGGCACCCTTGGGACGGGAGCAGTCGCTGGTGCCGTGGTCACCCAGGCACTTGACACAGCGAGGTCGCGCGTAACAGTTGCGTGCTGCGTGGCCATAGTATTGGCAATTGTGGCATTGCCCAATACCGCCACGCTTGTGGGACTGATGTGCTCCTGTTCACTGCCTCAATATATGGCAGTCCACTCTCTTCGCCAATGTCTTCACTCTGCATCTTTCTCTAAGAGATTGGGTGAGAAATACATATAAATCATACGGACATTGTTTAGATTGAAATATTATGCTGATTATGGCTTTGAAGCCGATTAGTTAAATTGGTACACGAATTACTATAATTACCTACTCATATTGCTACCCCAGCTCTTCGCGTGGATGTCGTAAAAGGCTACTAAGGGATAAAGCGGCTAAAGCCGTTAAACTACACCGACTCTAACAGAGTGGACTCGCCAACCCGCTTGGCTAGCATGGCGTTTTACGGCTTTCCTCGTGCACAAGACGATCTGCGTGTGGCGGCCATGTCCAACAGTGGATACTGGTTGGTTGCAAGCATTGCATAATACGTCCCGTAGTTTTATAGTCAATAGTAAGTCAAATTTCTGAATGACAATTTAAACGTGGTAAAACTGGCGACCAGCCAACCTTTGGGTTGAACAAAGAGGCACTGTATTGAATGCCATTGTTACGGACTACAATTGAATGAAGAAAACTCTTTATCTTTGTATACTCCTACTCTTTATTTCTTATCCTTCCCAATACTTTTCGCAAATTCTCTCCCTAAGTCTCCGAGGTAGGCGTCGCATCCGGGGTCAAGCCAACGTTTATGAATTCTGGACTGATGGTTGGCATGTATCGCGGATGTCTACGGACGACAGTATCCACTTACCGCCAGGTGGACAGTCTGCGCCTTGTCACTATAAAAATACTATTAATATAAGGTGAAATCGTAGTATTAATAAAACAGCAAATTTTTATTTTTTATTGCAGTTGCTATGGCCATGGTAATGGAGGCCATTTTGTTGGGCATGATGGTGTACGTACTCTTAGTGGGTTTGCGTTAGTATCCAGACATTGCACTTTTTAATTTTATTTTTTAAGTCATTTGTCTCATCTACAGAAGACCACCTGCATGTCCCACTTTATCTTATTTCCCTAATGTACGTACGTGTTTCAGTGGTGAGTGAGATGTATCCCTCCCTATTTTCCCAATCCATTCCTGTATCTCCAAAGGTAGCCAGCGCATCTGGGGTCGCGCCAACATTTGTTATTCTGGACTGATGTTGGCATGTATCGCGGATGTCTATGGGCGACAGTATCCACTTACCATCAGGTGGACTGTATGCTCGTCTGCCACCTTCGTCCATAAAAAAAATTATATCAGCATATAACGTTCCACTGCAGTGCACAGTACTCCCCTACTAAATTACTGGGGTGTTTTGGGACGTTATCCACCACGCAGGCTCAATGTGGATTGGTAGATCACATATTTCAGATTTGTTTTTTTTTTATATTTGGAACATGCGGATTTTCTCACTACGTTTTCTCTCACCGCCGAGATAGCGACATTTTTTTAAAAGTCCGCAGTTAAGTCCGTAACTCAGCGGTACGGGCCAAGGATTTGAACTCTCGATCTCCCTAGGTTATCACCGCTCTTGGTAGCAGAGCGTCTAAGTTAGTTACTGCCATCTATTAATATTTAAAAATAAAATAGCTTATATTTATATGACATTTTATTTTATTTTTATTTAAATGGCAACTCACGATCAGCAAAATAAACTGTTTTTTGATTAATTAATATAAACATGTTTTAATTACTGAGAATGTCTACACAAAGTCGACGCAGATTCCAATACTTTTATTGTCACCAGAGAACTTAAACCAAATATCAATTTTCTGCCATCGATTTGTTGCCGCCTTCATTATTTCTGCTCGACTGCCCAATTGACCAATGGAATTTACATAGATAGACTTTATTTATCAATGTCAACATATACAATGACGAAGGGGTTCGCCAAAGAATAAAAATTACGGACATAATTCATAGAATCAGCATAGTAAAGTGGCACTGGGCAGGTCACCTTTGCCGCAGAACCGATGGTATAGGAGAGTTTATGAGTGGAGACCACATAAGGTAGCGTAGGACGCCTCTGGCCACGTGGATTTAAGACTTGAAGAAGTTTGCCGGTGGTGGCTGGCCGTGTGGGGCGGCGAGCTTTGGGGAGGCCAGCAGTGGAAAGACAGGTTGATCGTATGGTATATACAAAACAGCTCGTCATCCTTCCCGAAAACATTCTAACCCTTATTACACTAGCTTAAGATTACCCATGAATATAAATTTTCAGCAAGGCATAAAAAAAATTAAGTATACTGCCATCTATCGGTAATAATTTAAATTAATAATAAAACTTTTCCAGTATTGATCGTAAACGAAGCATTTTGTAAAGCGAAGTGTATGAACATGGCGCGTCGTTTTGAAAATCAAGAAGAGCCTGACGTAGAACTAAACGAAAGAATCCCTTCAAAATCTAAGAAGCCGACGACTGAATATATAAATATGGATCCACAATGTTAATGTATTATTCATGATATTCAGTTTAAATAATGTTTCATAGATGGCGCAGATGAATAGCTAAAATTTTTATATAGGAAAATTATGAAAATAAAGCACCATAATAATAATAAGTGCACATAATTCAAAACCATAATCAAAAATGTGTGTGATAATTGGTTTATCAAAAAATATTAAACGCTTATGGCAGAAGAGCAAAAAGCTGTCTGCAGACGAGTAAGTTTGCTTCAGACGTAAAAAATAACGAACATTTCCTAGATAGAAATAACAGATTCTTAACAGAACTATACTGTAAAGAAAATAGAGAGGTCAGATAATAATAATACCTGAGTAATAAACAATAAATAAATATCTAGATATCTGACTCGAGTACACGTTAATTTTACATTTATGAAAGCTTGTTTTAATACGCTCAATCAATTTTTTTTGTTAAATTCCCTGATGTTACTTTGGTTCAATGGATGCGGAATAAAGACAAAAGAAACACAAATAAAAGACAGATAACACGTAAAATGTTTATTTACTTAAATCTATAAATATTAGTCTCTAATTAAAACTGTTATTGCCTTATTATTTAATAGAAAATACAACGGGTCATTCATTACTCATATAATGAACGATTATATTGTGCGACCACGTGCCGAACGATCGAACTACGCGACCGCGGTCCGATCGTGCTGTTCGATCAATAGAACAACACGGATTTCCAAATACTTTCGGTGCGATTCCGCAGCCGAACTACGAGGACTGAAATTTCTCAAGTAGGCGTGGTTCGATTGATCGAACCACGCAGATTTCCAAATCCATTTGGTGCGATTCCGAACCACGAGGACAATGAAGATATTGACTTCGCAAAAGTTTTTGCAACATCGCCCAATTAAATGCAACAAAGATATAAAAAAAACAACAAAGGAAATAAGAGCATATCTCGATACTGATAATGTCGTAGTTGAGCTGCGACAAAAATGTCGCGTATTAATTGTATTAAAACTGGGAGAAATGCATCAACGACAAAGGTGTTTATGGTAATCATAACTGATATTATTTGGAAACCTTCAACGCGTGCATTTCAAAATTTATACCACATCTGAATCCAAGGGCGTCGCCAGCCATCGCCAGCCAATGGGCCTTGCTGGCAAGATGAGAGAGAGGATGGGAGAAATATGAATTGTGGGTACAAATGCATTTTTTTTTCGAATCTCTAGAGGGGGACAACTGTATTGGCAACGCCCTTGTCTGAATCCTTTATACTTGGAAATATATTGATCGAACTACAAGGGCTTTTAAATCTTTGTAGTTCGATCAATCGAACTACGTCAATTTGAAAAATTTTAGTCCACGTGATTGGACCATGGATTCGCACTAAACGGATTCAGAAGTCATCGTAGTTCGATCGATCGCACTACAAGTTTGTTCTAGTATGGATGAATGGTTTTTGGGCCATTGACTGTGCCGTCATTTTGTTATTTCTCGCCCTTCATTCAAATCTTGATCTCTAAATGCCCTAAACGTATTTGAGGAACGTGCCAGCGTTCTCCGTTTTCGACTGATATCGACGTATACGGATACCGCAAGTGTACATACAGTATAAAAGCCGCTTAATTCCGCTCACCTCCTACCTTTTTTCTATTGAAAAGTATTTGGGAAATACTTCAGACTAAAGTACCATTACTTCTAATAATTAAGAATATCAGTGACACTAATTACCATCTCGATAGGTGGCTACGTATCCAAGTGTCAAACTGGCTTTTTTTTTCTAATTTTTGGTTTGTACCATTTTTAACATTACCTAACTTCGTTTTTTTTTTTATTTTCTAGATTTCTAACGAAAGGAGTACGCACACATGCACAAGCGATCGCGCGTGCGTATGCGCGTGTGTAATCCTTGTAATAATTGTGTTCGTACAATGATCTATTAATTGTTAAACACAATTAGTTTTTTTATAGTTTCAAAGCTTCAATAGACTGCACTGAAAATTTTGAAATTTGAATTTAGGCCCTTCCACGTAAGAGCCATCGGATCTGTGTTCGACAATCTATTATCTAGAAAACTGAGCTATAACAAACAAACAGACAGTTGTTTGTTTCCCTAAATAAAATAATATAGAAAAAGTAGTTCGTATCTAAACTGTAATAAAAATACTTATCAATACTTGAAATACAACCTTCTCTACCAATTTAAATGTGACCTGTGACCTTTAAAATTACCTGTGACAGTAATCTGGTGGTGCTCATCAATCGTCAAGGAATATCTTATTCATTGGCACTTTATCAAATATTTTATTTGTGACATCCTGAAATACTGAGCTAAGACTTTTTTCGTAGGAATCTTTCAGTTCATTGAACACAAGCTCGGAGTTTTCGTTGAGGAATCTGTAAAAAAAAGTGAAAACAAAATGAAAAAGGCAAATACTTAAATTTAAAAAAAACGTGGTTATAGACTATAATAGCTGACAAGCTCGCATAGTGGCCCTATCACTGACGACCGTTGCTTTTCACGGCGGATAACAAACAAACTAACCTAGAAAATATTAACGAAGTCCCAAAATCCATAGATAGCGATGACCAAACAAATTGTTTAATTTTTTGGAACGAAGTTCCTTTACGCGGCTTGCGGTAGGTGTGATTCGAGAGAAAGATAAGATAAGATTTTTACCTCCTCCATACGCCTTTCTCTTTCTCGCCTTTCTCTTTCTCGCCTTTCTCTCGCTCGGACACGGTATGGTCGCTCGGACTCGGACGATTTATTTCGAATTACATTCGGAGATTAAAAGAATGGGTGAGGATCTTCGTTCCTGACGGGGGTCCCCTGACCGCACACGTTTTTTTTTTGTAGAAAGAAGATGGCAAACGAGCATACAGTCCACCTGGTGGTAAGTGAATACTGTCGCCCATAGACATCCGCGATACATGCCAATATTAGTACAAAATGACAAACTTTGGCTTAGGCCAAAATGACAAACGGGGGAGTTCCCGGATGCGCTGCCTACCTTTGTTGATGAAAGAATTTGAAGAGCTGGGGACATGGGAAGGGATAGGATAGGAATGGGCTCTGGCATATCTCATTCACTACCGAAACACGTACGTACATTGGGGAATATGATAGATAAATTGGGAAATACAGTACATATCAAGGTAGTATTCTGTAAGAGAGGGGTAACGAGGCCTATCGAGTGCGCTCAGCGGCTGTTAGATTGCAGCGTGCACTCTCCCTCTCCAAAATTATTTATTATTTTTTCTTCGCTTAGCCTCAAAAATGATACATATAATCCACACCTAAAATTCGTGAGTGCCTTCATTGGCCGTTCGCCGTGTCGTGAACAAGAATATCGGGTTTCTCTACGGCGCGGCTAACTCTCCCGTACGGTAGGAAAACCGCGTCGTTAACCTAATGTCATGTAATTTACTTAAATAATCCTCCACTTTCAACGAATCGAATATTATTCACTAATATGTAACGAGTTTAATACTACTCGCTAATAGATGGCGCTACATCTTGTGTTTAATACGTTCAGTGTGTTTAATTTAGTTGATTATAGATGGCGCTGTTTTATGTTTGTAAGTCTGCTACTTGCTAAGAGATAACGCGGTACAAGTCAAGCCTTCTAGACAAGAGATGACGCTGTTTATGCAGTTGAGTTGAATGATACTTATCAATAGATGACGCTATAAATTTCAGTTCAACGCCACTCACCAATAAATGGCATCCTAAGCTCTTTGCATTTGAGATGACTAAAGTTTTATATTGTTCACCAATAGATGGCGCAACGTATAAAATATAAAATTTATAATATTTCAGATACCTAGGTCGTCAATTATAATAGACTACCTTGTGATTAAAATTTATTATGATACTTTTAAAAGACTTACATATTCATCTGGTCACCAAGTCTCTTGTCCCCGTTGAAGAGGTTGGAAAATTGTAGCAGAACTCGTTGAGGAATGAACTTCACTCTGTAGTCGCGTATGTGCATGTAGACCTCTCCGTCTCGCTCTACCGGCTCGCCTATTATATCATGTTTTACCACAAGATTTACTGAAAAATTAAACAGTTGAGTTGAAAATTACAATAATATCTTTATCTATGGGTACTAATATAATAAAGAGGTAAAATTGTGTGTTTGTATGTTGGCGGTAATCTCTGGAACTACTGAACCGATTTCAAAAATTCATTCACAAATAGGAAGCTTCACTATCCGTATCTAATGTAGGCTATATTTAATTTTGAAATTTTGAATAAAAAACCTTATAAACCGAAGGGAAGCGAGGGCGGGTCGCTAGTTATAAATAATATGTAAACTATACCAATTATTATTCTGTGTATATTCTTAACTTATATAATTATTAATTATTAAAATAGTGTGGAATTACATGTAAGATGCAAGGTGGAACACGTGAGCTCGTGAGTTGCAAGAAAATATACTAAAGTATTAATTAGTAGTGGGATGTTTTAGGCTGAACTCGAGAAGTGAAGTTGAATTTCTCATTGGTTATTATAAAAATTATGAATTGTGATTTTTGTGGTTTTCTAATGATGGTTGACTGAACTTCAAAGTGTTTTTTGTGCGTGATAATCAAATAAAATGATATGACTGCGTTTTCCGTGTGCTTCCAAGGAGTCCTGTTCTGTGCTCAGTAAACATACTATCGCTTCACTGAGCGATTGCTAACTTGCTTCGACGGGACTGGACATTGACAGGTTACATTTTAGACTTTGAAATCGTTTGTTACGAAGAAACTTGACATAATGTACATTGCTATATATGAAAGTAAAAATAATACTATACCAACTTACCCATGGTAATGTTGGCGATTCCTTTCCCCTGGATGGGCAACACGAGGATTCTTCCCTTCATCACGTAGTCCGCGATGAACTCCATCTTGGGCGTCTGCGAGTCCGTCCTGAGTCGGTAGTGCTTGAGATCCGCTCTGAAAACAACATCATTTCACAACGATTTTATGACATAAATCTAATTTGCTTAAAAATATGTTTAAATTATCTAATACTAGCTGAGCCGACAGACGTTGTCGTGTCCAAATTTCAATAATACAATAATTTCAATAAATTCATACAAAAATCCCATAGAAAAAAGGACTTTCAGTTTGTCCCGAATTTTCCAATTTTCCCGGCAACGTTTCCAATTTTTCTTTCCCTAAAAACCTTATTCGGACTATTACGAACATTTAAAAAAAAATAGCCAAATCTGTGCAGCCGCTCTCAAGTGATGCGCTTACCAACGAACACCATTTAATTTTTATTTATATAGATATATAATATCTGTATATTAACATAATAATGTTAACATCGTAAAAGGATAACAAATCCGCTATCACAAGCGCTGAGGTACTATACATCATATAAAAGAGTGATCTTTCCAATCCGCTTGGCCAGCGTGGCGTTTCAGGGTCATACATCTCTCATGCACAAGACAAGGTAGATGGAAGTCCCGTGTCCAGAAGTGGACTATAATAGAGCCTAGTGACGGTATGTGTGCAACATAAAGTGCATTAAAAAATTGAATTAAATACATGAGATGGCCAATACAGGACTGTCTGAACCATTTAAAATTTGATTCCGGAAGACCGGAAGGCGTGCACCCTCCCCCACCTAAATACAAAAGTGACAAGTTACGATCAAGCAAGATTGTCTGTCTTTCTCCCATCAATTCGTACTTACTTGTAAGTGGTAAGAATGCTGTCAGTAAGTCCTTGCAGTTTGATGTTCCGGTAGTTCTGGGTAAGGACCACGGGACCGGCGCCGGAGTCGATGTTTATGCCGGACACGTGGACAGGTTCCAACGGCGGCACGGAGAGGGAGGCGATGCCTGGAATATAATTAGTGAATTGAAATGTACTTGTAACTAGTACTTGTAATTCTTCTAACCGTAACTAGTGCTTTCTTTAGCCCACTGCTGGACACTGGCCTAAAGGATCTTGTGCTTAAGGATGTATTGCCTTAAAACGTCACGCTGGCCAAGCGGGTTGGAAAGTCCACTCTTTAAGTGTTGGTGTAGTCAAGGACGTCGCCAGGCAATGCCAGTCAATAGGCCAAGGGGGACCAGATGAGAGAGAGGATGGAAGAAATATGAATTGTAGGTACAAATTCAATTTTTTTCGAATCTCTAGAGGGGGGCAACTGTCCTCGCCTGCCCCCCCCTTGGCGACGCCCCTGGGTGTAGTGGTGGTTGTGGTAGCGACTTGGTTATCGCTTAGACGCCCACGGAAAAAGGGCTGGTGCTAATTCTAAAGCCCCAAGACACCACACCATCACCTTAAAATACCACCACCACCAAATATAAAGGTATAATCTATTATCCTCTATTTATAAATCTCTTCTGATTTAAAAATCACTGAGTTTGCTCAAATAAAACCTTTTGTACTTATCTGAATTTACTTAAAATAATGTAGAGCACCTACTTACCATTCCTCATCTTCCTGAGAGCATCTGGAACTGCACTTTTCAGACATTCGTTCAATTTTCCGTCTTTCTGTCGACATCTTATGAAATTTTCCGCTGTGAAATATAAAATAACCACTATAAAAAACTGTAACGTTTACGTGTTTGTGACATTTAATTTAATTTAAGGAATAATTTAAAAGTTACAAAAACATGTCCTGTCTAAAATGTTCGTCTAAAATGTAATCGCCGGAACCGCTGCACCTATTTGAAAAATTCTTTCACCATTTGAAAGGTACATTATTCCAGATGGACATAGACTATATAATATGTACAAAAAAATGACGGGCATGCAACGCATGCCGGGCACAGCTATCGTTAACAAGTTTAAGGGTCCTACTGAAGCAATAGGTAATTATTATAATAATTTCTACGTGAATAATTAAGCAACTAGATAATGGTTAGTTTCATTACCTTTTCGGGCTTCATTAATTGGAACCTCGATAATTTTAATTGCGGTATTGACATCGGACGTGTGTTGACGGACGGATGAGTAGTTAGTCTATTAAAAGCTTAAGTTAGACCCCACATGGACTGTACTGCTTATTTCTTTTAGGTAACTGTAATTGTAACTGTACTTGAATCAGCCTATAACGACCTATTGTAGAGCACAGGGCCTCCCCTAGTAAATCAGTGGGGGGTGTCGGGCCGTAATCTATCACGCGGGCCCAATGCCGATTGGTAGAGCACATACTTCAGATGTTTTTAAATTTCTGGAGCATGCGGGTTATCTCACGATGTTTCCGCTCACCACCGAGCTAGTGAGATTTTTTAAAATCCCTATTTAAGTAGAAATTCAATGGCATGGACCGAGGATTTGAGCGATGATAGATAGGCTAGGCTACATATCCATCGTGACATTATGTCCCATCACTAAATTAGTCTGACGTTACCGTTACACGCATAACACATTGCTTCACTTTTCTTGCATTTTGAATTTATTTGTGGATAACAACATTGTGGTAGGTTAAATTTCTTTGATTTACTACAGTTATTAAGGATTAAATATTTTACGCCGCTGATATTTAGGATGCAGCTGAAATATTACGCTATGTAATTAGATCGCGGTAACTTTCATGAGTGAAATGGAACAGTTCGTCAAACGTCATTCGCACCATGCTACAGCGTAAATAGTTTAGGAGAGCGGTTACAACCCGGGGATATCTATACTCGACTCACATTCGTTTGTCCGTGATTTTTTACACTAATATAAAATTGACAAACATAAACTGAATCGTAGCGAATGTTTTATTTACCCTTACTCTTGCACGTACCACTTTATGCTCGGGAGAAAGTTAGATGACATTCGCACTATAATAATAAAAAAAATGTATTAGCTGTCCATTTTAACTAGCGAATGTGTCGATAATTCTCGATATCTCGATTACAGATTACCGTGAGAACAGGTTACTGTAAACAATCCTTGACCGATTCGAGACTGGTGTCGATGTATCGATACATTTCTCGGCAAGTCGATTATACAATCCACTTTCGATGTTACGCGAGCAGCTATCTCTTACGGCTTCAGTAACTTTGTTAGGCTAGGTTAGGTTTAAGTATGTACATAAATTGCCGTAACAGTTAACTGTGAAATGAGCATACGGTTAGGACCTGTTCCACACGTAACGAGACGAATCTTTTTTTTTTTAAATATATTTGATATAAAACTTCTGAAACGACTAGAAACCGAGATAATTAATATCAAAAGTTATAATTGTGACTTTGATTATCTCAATTTAGAGACGTTGTAACAGTTTTTACCTAAGGACATTTTTTTTGTTTGTTTTCATGTCTTCTATCGACTTATTAAAGTTCGGTTGGCAGCTGCAAAATCAGAGATTTTTTCAAAATGGCGGAAAGTAGGTATGCCACTTAGGTCGCATGGCCTTTAGTACTTTATCTTTAGTCTAGTCATTTTTAGAACCGTATTGACTTTTATCAACGTAGAGTATATCGCCAGTATCCTTTGAGCAACTTTCTCTTCTAGGTATATTTAATTTTAAAAACTGTTATGTATCCTGCTGCACCTAGGTACCTACTCATAAAAATTGATTTGTTATCTAATGGAAAATGTACGTTGGTCGTATTACCTGTTCATATTTTCTATTATAATAAGAATGTTTTCAAAATAAAAAGATCCCCAATTGTTATAATTCTATCTTATTATAATAATTGTTATTGATGATGTCGCGTGATATATCACAGCTAGAATAGAGTCCTCAAATGTTTTTTTTTTTAAAGAAAAAGGTGTAGAAAGTGGTACTACCTAGTGGTAACTGGATATCCGGTATCTACATGTCAAGATTAGTCAAGAATGACATATGTTGGCACGTCTCCGGATGCACTACTTACTTTTAGAGATTTAGAAGTGGATTTGAAAAAAAGGTGAGGAAGGATGGGTAATAGGAATAACGGAATGAGGAGATCTCCATATTTACAATTCACGCTGCAATTCAACAGCCGCTGGACGCACTCGATTGGCCACGTTACAACTCTCTCACAGAAGAGTACCTCGAAATGTAAGTACTGCATTTTCCACTATCTTATTTCTCTAATATACGGACGTGTTTCGGTAGTGAATGAGATATACCAGAGCTCATTCCCATCCTGTCCTATCCCTCCCCATTTGCCCAACAATTTCTCCAAATCCATTCCTATATCTCCAAAGGTAGGCAGCGCACCCGGGGGCGTGCGAACGTTTGTCATTTTGGACTAATGTTGGCATGTATCGCGGTTGTGGGAGACAGTATCCACTAATCATCAGGTGGACTGTATGCTCGTCTGCCGCCTTCGTTCATAAAAATAAAATGGGCCGTAAATGTTTTAAAGCACAAAGCTGAGATGGCGACTGTCTCCATATTTTCACAAACCGGTAGTCCGTCGGCCGCTGAAGGTTGCGCCCGCGCCGATTACACAAATGTTCGGTAAAAGTTGACTCACTGTTACACATATACATCTTAAATAATACTAGAGGACATATAATTATCCGAAGTAGAAGCGCGTAGTTTTGGACCTTTTCAATTGTCTACAATAAATAGTGAACCTTAACACAGACTTTGATTTAGTTGGATTTCTATTAGCACAACATCAAGTGCTCGATCCTTTTAAAAGGTGTTGTCATACAAATACATACGAATTATTACACGGGAAGGGGTGGGGTGGTACTATTCTGAGAACAATTCCCAATTTTACAGATTCCAAGTTTTACAGAACAACAGTGTAACGCCGGGTGCCTAGGTAAATTTTGAGATACTCAAATTTCAGAAAGAGAACTAACACATTTGAGCTGTACCGTTTTTAAAACTTCATTTATTTGAAATTCGTATTCCGAAAGCCATTTAGCCAAAACGAAAAAAATAAAAATAAAATTCCTTTGTTAAAATGGAATTAGAACGAAAACATTATCGTGCAATGATGTTATACGATTTTAAAGTTGGTTTAAATGAAAGCGAGTGTAAAGATAGATTAGTATCGGCTTTTGGTGACCTCGCACCGTCCCGTGCAATAATTTTTAGATGGTTTTCTCAATTTAAACAAAGAAAACTTTCCTTGAAAGATGATGAGAGAACTGGCCGTCCCTGGAACGAATGAAAAAACATCGAGGCGGTAAAGAAAATGTTGCACGAAAACCCAAAAACTACTTACAAACGATAGAGACTCTTAAGATTTCATCCCCGGTCATTCATAAAATTTTACACCAAGATCTTCTAGTCAAAAAACTTTATTTCCGTAGGGTTTCTCGTTTACCTACTGACTGCTGAACAAAACTGCTGACTAGGTACACAATTACCTACTTGAAATGCATACAATACATAAATTAATGTATAGGAAGGAAACAAAATAGAATTTAATCAAAGTGAGTACTTATAAAGTAAGGAACTAAGTAGGTAGAGAAACAAGTAGAGGGAGAGGGATTGAGTATCCGGAAATTACTGTCGGTTTTTTTTTTATATACGAAGGCGGCAGACGAGCATACAGTCCACCTGATGGTAAGTGGATACTGTCGCCTATAGACATCCGCGATACATGCCAACATTAGTCCAAAATGACAAATGTTGGCACGCCCCCGGATGCGCTGCCTACCTTTGAAGATATAGGAATGGTTTTGGAGGGTTAGGAAAATAGGGAGGGATAGGATGGGATGGGAATGGGCTCTGGCACATCTCACTCACTACCGAAACACGTACGTACATTGGGGAAATACGAATACGATAAAATACGATAATGGGATTACTCTTTGACAATATTTTTTTTTTCATTTAAGGCAATGCTGCAATTACCAATTATTTGCTTCGTAATTAACAATATCAAAGTCCAAAACGTACCCTGTCCAATGTCCCGTTGCGTCGAAGTCAGAAGTGGCTCAATAGAGTGACCGTAGATTTACTGAGTACAGAATAGGACACCTTGGATGCACACGAAAAACGCAGTCCTTTGCTTTTATTTGATTCTCACAAACATTGCACACAACACACAACACACATTTTTTATAATAAATCTAACATAAACTCAACTTCACTTCTCGAGTTCCGACCAAAAAAGGAAAACATTTTTAAAACTGACTGATGTTGGTGTTCTAATGTTTACTGTGCAGAATCCACACGAGGAACCTTCGCAATTTGCATGATTGCCACACCGGTTGCCAACACACGCATGGATGCGATAGTTGCAAGCGGTAACAGTCATTCACACTACTATCCGTTACAAGGTCATTGGCCTCTATTCTACGGACAGACAGACGACATAACTTTGTTTGTCACTATGCATTATAAACTGATGGCAAAAATTCCGGGTCGCTAATAAATGGCGTGATAGTTTCTTAAATACATAAGACTAATTTGCGAAACTATAGTATATTGTAGATGACTGATTACTATATAAAAAAAAATGTGTAACACGTTCTGTACACTATATAACTTTAATTAAATACTAAAAAATAAGAAAATTTCGCTTCTAACTTATGACAACAAAAATACACTTCGCAGTAAATCTTAAAAAATAAAAGTTTTTTTGTCAATTTAATATTTTGTATTTCCTCCACGAGCCCGTATCACTTCAATAAGACGATGTGGCATGCTGTAAACCAAATTTTTAATACGATTTTGGTCTATGTTTGCCCATTCTTCCACTAGCGCATTCTTCAACTCGTGTAAGGTAACGGGAGCAGGAGAGCGTTGTCTCACGCATCTCCCGAGGTCGTCCCATGCATGTTCTATGGGATTTAAGTCTGGGCTGCGAGCTGGCCACTCCATGCAGGTAATACCGACGTCTTGAATATACATATTGACCAAATGAGCAGTATGTGGTCGCGCATTATCGTGCATAAGAATGGAAATTGCACCCATATTCACTAAGAATGGACCAGCATGCTCATTTAAAATCTCTCCTACGTATCTGACAGCAGTCAGAGAACCGTTTTCTATGATCACTAACTCCGTGCGATCCTCTGAAGATATCCCAGCCCAAACCATTATTGATCCTCCACCGAATGGCACCTTTTCTTCAAAACACGCTTGATGATACCGTTCTCCTGGCCGTCTAAATACTCTTCGTCTCCCGTTGTGCGTAAATAAACAAAATCTGGACTCATTGGAAAACATAACCTTGGACCAATCTTCATCTATCCATCGGATGTGTTCTCGAGCAAACCGTAACCTGGCAACTCGATGTTCTCTGAGCAGTTTGGGGCCGTTTACTGGTCTATAAGGCTTTATATCAGCTTCACGAAGACGTCGCAGAATCGTATTAGAGCTCACATTGTTGCGGTGAATTTCTTGAAGACTGTTTCGGACCTGAACAGACGTGAGATGTCGATTTCTTAACATAGTGCTCACGATGAATCGGTCTTCTCGTGAGTTGTGCACCTTGGCCTGCCATTTCCTGGTCTCCTGATGTTCATGCCGGTCTCTTGAAATCGCTGGAGTACTCTTTGGACCGTTGATATAGATATTATATCCTTGGTGATACTCCTACTGTTCTAGCAGTGCTACGCTGACTTCTTCCTTCTTGTACCATGGTAATAATCCGTGTACATTTTTCAGGTGATAACGACATGATATTGCATTGAATACTCCTACTGTTCTAGCAGTGCTACGCTGACTTCTTCCTTCTTGTACCATGGTAATAATCCGTGTACATTCTTCAGGTGATAACGACATGATATTGCATTGAATACTCCTACTGTTCTAGCAGTGCTACGCTGACTTCTTCCTTCTTGTACCATGGTAATAATCCGTGTACATTCTTCAGGTGATAACGATATGATATTGCATTGAATACTCTGATCGATCCAAGGAACCATTTATAATGACAGCTCCGTTTGAAACATTAGCAGAAAAAATATTCTTTTCCTAATTTTAAATTTTTCAAAATGCATAATATTTTTTTTTTAAATCTGTAACTTGTACAAATGAAACCTCTTTAGAGATTTAGAACAAGCATTAGTAACCTCCTTACTACATATTATTTATTCGAGCGATCTAGGTATATAATTTATGGATATCACGGTTTTTATTAGCGACCCGGAATTTTTGCCATCCAGTGTAATACTCGAAATGCGATAAATTCGCGATAGACTCGAAAATAGAAATTAACCGCGCACGAGAGTTGAGGACGTCGAGTTTTATGTTTATTAATCTTTAGTGTTTTTTGCGTGTAATGTGAGTAATAATCAAGTAAAAGCATAGGTCTGCGTTTTCCGTGTGCTTCCAAGGAGTCCTCTTCTGTGCTCAGTAAACCTACCACCGCTTTACTGAGCGACTCCCGACTTACTTCGACTGGACTGGACATTGACACTGGCAGAATGTGCTAATTGCGACACTGCCATATATGAGAAGAAAAAAAAATGCAAATATGAATAGGTAACTGGCACGGGTGACAGGTACATCCTTCATATACCTCTACACCATAAGGAAAAATACTCATGGATTTGTAATACTTGTAATTCCGTCATACTCCTTTGTTTATTATTCAATGAATATTTCTGTTAGATACGCAGTTGTAAATTATGACAAACAACAACTTGAAAGTCCTTCATCCTTATACATGCAACTATTTCTTTCTAGTTTTTTAAGTTTTCCACACGCTAAGGGACACCGTCTCTTCGGACGCTCGGAGTGGTTGCAAACCGCCTGTGACAGTGGGTCGGCAATTCGAACAGTGCGTCGTTTTTTTTCTTTTATATATATTGACAATGGTGATAATGGCAAACTCTGCCAGTGTCACGTTTTTCTTCATAATTAACAAATTCAAAGTCTAAAACGTATCCTGTCAATGTCCAGTCCCGTTGAAATAAGTCAGGAGTCACTCAGTAAATTGATAGTATGTTTACTGAGCACAGAAGAGGACTCTTTGGAAGTACACGGAAAACGCAGACCTATGCTTTTATTTGATTATCACAAACATTACGCGCAAAAACACTTTGAAGTTTAATAAACTATCACTATTAAACCCCAAAACGTAGGTATAGTACACAATATTTACAATTATTAAAACAGAAAATCAACTTCACTCCTCGAGTTCCCGCAAAAAGTCAGCAGGTCGTTGGATGAGTCAAATGGGTCCAATTGATATTTCGTTG
Source organism: Sesia bembeciformis (assembly GCA_943735995.1). Taxonomy (NCBI): domain Eukaryota; kingdom Metazoa; phylum Arthropoda; class Insecta; order Lepidoptera; family Sesiidae; genus Sesia; species Sesia bembeciformis. The sequence continues at coordinate 611,608 of OX031045.1, read as the reverse complement.
CACCGGTTCAGTTTTTTATCCAAAGATGGCAGACGAGTAGTCCACCTAGTGGTAAAACTAGTGGCGAAGGATAGAGTAGGATGGATGGGAATGGGCTCTGGCATATCTCACTCACTACCATGACACGTACGTATATTGGGGAATTTGATAAAGTGAGAAATGCGGCACATTTCAAGTTAATCGTCTGTGAGACGCACTCGACTGGCCGCGTTGGCCAGTCGAGTGCGCCCAGCGGCTGTTGGATTGTAACGTGCACCCTCTTTTGTAGCGTCAGGCCCGCTAAACAATACTGGATGATACATTCCGCACGTGTGTAATGTTCTTTACATGCATACCTTTGGATAAATACAACGTTATATAATACATAACCAACCGAGATACAATAATTGTTTTCGCAACGCTTTCTCTCGCGGTTTGAATTGAAATATTTGCGGTACCTATGTACTCGTAAAATAGTTACATCCGAGTGATTTATTTCTGTGCTTCATATGTTATATTATCTGTGTTACTTGTATTATGTATTTCTCTGTGTTTTGGGCCTTATTTTTGTCCTCTTTTCATATATGGCAATAGCGCGATTAGCACACTATATTCTGCCAGTGTAATTAACTAAAACATCACGTCAATGTCCAGTCGAGTCAAAGAAAGTTAGGAGTCGTTCAGTAAAGTGACAGTAGGTTTACCGAGGGCAGTAGAGGAGTCTTTGGAAGACAGAGGAGTTAGACTCCTTGGAAGAACACAGAATAGTACCACCCCATCAAGAGGTAATGCTATTCTAAATCAAGCGACGACACCACAATAATCAAGAGAATCTGTACAAAAGACGACACCCGACTGGTAGACCAGGGTGTGTCGTGAAGACGAAGGAATAATAAATCCGCTAGCTTATGTTAGCTCCAACCTCTAAAAAAGTAATATCACCTCTAAAAGAGTGAACTCGCCAAGCCGCTTGGGCGGCGTGCCGTTTTACAAGACTATACATGCCTCTTGCACAATACATTGTGCATGTGGAGGCCGCCGTTTCCAGCAGTGGACGAAAAAGAGGACTTATAAGGGCTGGATAGGGCTTATAAATCTAAAACTTTCGCCTGATTTTTTTCTTTAAAATCAAAGAAAAATATCGAAATTTGTCTTTCCGACCGGCGCCTACGATCGCCAGTTTCTGTATAAAAAACCTTTCGGAAAATTTAAAATTCTAAAAGAGAGAAATTCCTTCACGATTTATCGTCTTCTATATTTAGAAAATTCATAATTTCACGATAAATCGTGAACAATCAAAATCTTATTTGGAGATTGCAAGAAAACGCTTGCCTCAGTTGGATACAATTATGCAAAACTAGTCCAAGCGCCAAATTTTCGATTTTTGGGCCATTCGACTCGATTTAGCGTAAGTCTTAAAAATATGTTTTAATTTGTACTTATATGTTACACAATATTTTAGTAGTCCAAGCGCCTTGTAAAATGATCTAGTACAAACACAAATATTATATACAAAATATTATTTCCTGTTAAATTTCATTTTTGTCACTTGGATCAATTATGCAGAATGGTATCCAGTTGTAAATTGAATTAGCACTTTTTTATTATAAATATTTGATCAGCTCAATATACAACCAGACTGGGGTCAAGCAGCCAAGGTCAGAAAGACCATAGACTCTACGATGACGAAGCTTCATGCATCCAAATACTTTGTTTAGTAACAATGAGTGCATTTGCATGCGCCTGCGCAAAGCTGACTACCTTCATAAGGACGTGGATAATTTTAACACATATATTCACAGTAAATGCATAGGGTGTTAAGGAAGACGATATTGGAAACTCCAAGGCGGTTATGGTAATTTAAACTGCCTAGAATGGCGTTTTACCATAGACTATAGCGACACGCAATTTTTATGAATTTATGGTGGGACATTTTGACGGGAAATCGAGAAGAGTTTATTTTTATAGAATGGATGGCGGACACCTGCAACAGCCTGGTGTTGCTTGGGGCTTATGAGTGCGCTGCCGACCTTGCAGAATCCTCTTCACAGCTCTTTTGAAGAGCCCCATATCGTAGCGTAACGGAAATACCTCAGCTGGCAGTTCATTCCACAACATTCGTGTTCGCGGTATAAAGTGTCTTTTCGATCGCACTGTACGCATCGACTCTGTGTCGAGGAAGTGTGAATGAACCGCACGACGAGGACGAGCGGTGCTAAAGTTGGCATCAAATTGAACAGCTCTTCAGAACATTCCCCATTATAAAGGCGGTAGAAAACGCAGAGGCATCTCTCTCTCTCTGTGTGTTGCATCCGACATCTCTTCAGATGCTGAGCGATTCTAAACCACCTAGTGATGGTTGATTTTTTGTCTGAATACTGTAACAATTGTGTATTATGGGTTTTGTTTAATAATGATTGTTTATTGTTATTGTTTATTGTTTATTAAAGTGCCCGGTATTTGTACATAGTGTTTGTTGCAAATGTTGCAAAGCATGAGACTGAACTTTTCTTGTGCTCAGTTTTCTTGAGTCCATCTCTGTCCTCAGTGAACCTACTATCACTTTACATTGACAAAATATATTTTAAATTGTCACATTGATTTTAATTACAAAGACTTGACACTGACAGAATGTGCTAATTGCACCGTAGCTTTATGTGAAGAAAAAAAAAATACGGTTTCAACGCGAGCGCTAAAAATTAAATATAACGGTCACCGTTACCAGCTCTTTTATTATCCACTACTGGACACGGGCCTCCTCATGGACAAGATAATGTATCTACTCTTTTAGAGGTGATGCTGACTTCTCAGGGCTTGTGGTAGCAGTTTTGTTAACTCTTAGTCGACTTTAACGAGACACACGAGAAGAAATGACGTTGGGGTAGCTATTGGAATATTAAATGAAATTAGTAGGTATTAAATTTTTTTTATAAACCTTTTAACGCGACTGTGTTTTTTTAATCTGTCCTCACGGACAGTTAGCAATAAGTTTATAATATACTTATCTAACTTATAACATACTTATATACATATTATATTACATATTATAATATACATACTTATAACCAAAGATACCTACTTATCTAACAAATCATAAGTACCTTTCACAAATAAAACACAAAAGAACTTACGCAAAACAATCTCTCCATAGACCAAACTCGAACACAAACCCAATAAAATTACGTGGTTTAACATTTTTATCACTTATTCAAACTCTTTTAACTGTTTTTTTTTTTTAAATTAGTTCCCGAACGAAAGTGAGCGTCCGCGCATGCGTATTGCGACTGATTCGCGCGCGGGTTTGTCGATGTTATTTATTTACTTTCAAGTGATTGCAGAATGATTTTGGTCGTATGCAAATGTGTGTTGCACTGGTGTGTCAAGATGTTGATGACACAGAATTATCTTTAAGAAATAGGTGTAAAGCTGGCGCGTGTGAAACAACGTGATTCTATGTGTTTACATATCACAATTTTTTATTCAGATATTGAAATTTGTGGAATCTTTAAAAAAATAATAACATATTTCTTATTATTTTACCAACCATAACCTGCCATTTTACTAACCATTGCTGAACTCCTCTTAATGCCTATTATCTTGTGTACGAGAGATGTATGGCCTCAAAATTACACGCGGGTTGGCGAGTTCACTTTTTTAGAGGTGACACTTTTCTTTTCCTCAGGGTTGTGATAGCGGCTTTGTTATCCCCTAGCCTAGCCGCCTAGTTTTTAGTTTTCTATTCATATATAGCAATGATGCAATTAGCACATTCTGCCAGTGTCAAGTTTTCTTCGTAATCAAATAAATAATTTCACTCTTAAACGTATCCTGTCAATGTTCAGTGCCGTCGTAGAAGTAAGTCAGGAGTCGCTCAGTAAAGTGATAGTAGGTAAAGTAGGTTTACTGAGGGCAGAAGAGGAGTCTTTGGAAGCACATGAAAAACGCAGTCCTATACTTCTATTTGACTATTACAAAAATTACACACAAAAGACACTGAAGTTTAATAAACTACGAAAAGAACAATTGTGTATAGGCCTACACAATTTTTATATAATACTAGCGACCCGCCCTCACTTCGCTTCGGTTTATTAAATTTAAAACAATCGGAATAAGATATTTTCCTGCGGTAAAATGGAGCCTATATTTTAAGTTAGACCTCTAGCAATACATCGGTGAAAACTGCATTCAATTCCATGCAGTAGTTTTTGCGTGATGCGTGTACAAACATACAGACAGACAGACAAAATTTCTAAAAACTGTAAGATTTTTTAAATGTTAAATTTTAAATTGTTAAAAACTGTCTAAATATTAGATTTTTTTAATATCTATAATGTACATACATCAGCCTGTTACAATTTTATTATATGTATAAATTAACCACACAAAGACATTTTTCATCAAATAAAAATTAGCAGTTATCAATAAAGCAAAAAATGATGTAATAACTTTTTTAAGTAGGTATACAAAATTATTTATATCGACGGGTCCAAAAAAAAAGAAATTGTACAAATTAAAAACATCTGCTAAAACATAAAATATACATAATGTATTCATCAGTTAAGTTTTGAAAAATAAGTAAAATTAAGATACACAATATACCAACTACAAAACAACCAATATTGAATATAGCTAGGTATATAACTCTTTAAATATAATAATATAACCACACAAACTCGGTACCTAATCAGCCATGAAACAATAAGTGATGTATAAATTTCTGTAGAAAAATAATCAACCAAAAGGACATTAATTTATAAAAATGAAAACTACCGTTTTAATATAGAGGTATGCTCTGAAAGCGAGGTGCTGGCATTTGCATAGCAACTTACGTTACTAATTTGCAACAGATCGTTGATATGCAGAAGGAACAGAGTTGGGGATAGCACGAGGCGTTGCGGGACGCCAGCATTAATAGACGTGGTATCGGAGCAGCTACCATCGATAACGGCTTTGATGCAATCAGAAAGCTGGCAATTCGTTCGCATAATCCCTCGGGTATCCCGAAAGATGGTAGCTTGGAAAGTAGCCAGTGCCGGCTTTACCTATGGTGCAGGGTGTGCGGCGCACATGGGCGCAGGGTCTTAAGGGGTGCCGAGCGCCGCTCGCGACGCCTTCAGAGGCGCCAGGGTATTGATTGCACCCGGGCGCTACATAGGCTAGAGCCGGCGCTGAAAGTAGCGATTTGTGCCATACCCGGTCAAAAGCTAAAGCCTCGCCTCTACTCTCAATGGCATCAGCCCAGCGGTGTGTAAAGTACGCTAAAAGGTCACCAGCCGAGGGATTACGGCGAAACAAGAATAAGAAGAATAATATATAAGAATTGTATTTATTAGGTAAGAACCGCATAAATATAAATAATATAAATAAACGTATATGGGTCCTACATATAAGGGGCCTAACTTGAATTTCTTAGGTCCGGATAAATAGACCATTCTCGATCTTAATATTAGTCACAGAGATATTTTACAGCACCTTATGCAGTCTGCATAGAGATTAGTTTCCAAACGATCTAAATCTAAGCAAAGCACGGTCTTAGAATCAACTTTTTATCCAGACAGTATGGATTGAAGTTGTCAAACGTTATAATAACTTGTATTAAATATTCAAATGAACATTTACACTTCTTTAAAGAACCCTGAATTATTTAGACAATAAAGTCTAAACCACTTTTTTATATAGCATTCCAAATAAAAATCAGAAAATTACATGCATAAAATACTCATTGGGAAAGAATGGGATAGGAAAAGGGGAATATAAGAGTAGTGACTTCTTTTATATCATTATACTCCTCATTTGATGGGATGTAAAGGGAAATCATTACATATTACATACATTCACTCCCAAAGTACTTAAATAGCAACATATCATAGTACATATCATGAAGTCAAGATCTCCAGTAGATCAAATCTGCAAGTCTACATCTGAATGTCTAAGTATTATAGCAAAAAGACTGGATATCAAAATTTCTACATCGTGAATTGACTAGATCTCCATATGACTGGGTAGCAAAATAACTGGGTTGTATATTGTTCTTGAAGGTACAGTTGGCTTGATATCATGATATCAAATGAAAATGCTTTGGAACAGATAAAATATGTATTGTAATATATTTGCTTGATTCCTAAATTGTAATTTAGGACCAAATTATAAAATTACTTCGTCCCGATGACTGATTACTCTAAATGGCATAAAAATAACATCAAAATTACATTGTCTTAGTAATAAAATAACTGAACCGATTCAGAGCATGACGTCAAAATAGAAAATAGTAAAAAAAATTGTCAAGAAATCAAATCATCAAAAAATCAATTGTTAAGAATTAATTTGTTCAATATAGGTATATTTATAATGAGCAAATTCTCTTGCTTGTAATGAAATTTTCTTATTTTTATGACTTTCCGAGTTAAATCACTTGCAATTTATTATTTTGTCATGTTTCATTCTTTATTGAACAGCTCTGTTTTCAATCAATTTATTTTGGTCTGTTTAATGCGACTGATATTTGAAGTTGCGGTGGCAAGTATTGACTGTAATATGGTTAAATGATAAATATCATTTGATATGGTTCACTGCATGTTATATCAAGAAGTAGTCAATTTGAGATTTAGACCATTTGAGATCTAGTCAAATCAAGCTCTAATGAAATTGAGATCGTCATACCGAGATTTAGTTATAATGGCTACCTAGTCATTTTGAGAAAGAGATTATGTTTGTAACCCAATAACAACATGACACTTGTGTAACCGAATTCATCTTAAAATCAATGCCGCATGTTAAAATCAGTAATAACATTTATTAAATTAATTAAAAGTTACAACTAAATAATAACAATATCACCTCTGTCACCAAAATATTCATATTCACAATTATTTTCATACTCTCTGTAACCTTTCTGATACCTTAGTGCTAATGTATCACTTGGCAAATTTTGAGTAAATACAGAAGTGCCAGTTGGAGTCAATTTTACTATTCCAAAATACAAAACATCAGTTTCTAAGGGCTTTAATTTTTTTCTCCTCTCTTTTATAATGAGGGGTTCTTTTACTGGCAACATTAGAATCATGTCTTGCGTCTCATTTGAACCTATTTTTACTTTGGCTTGAATTGTGCCATTAATATGATGTGAAAAATTTTCAGTGTCGCCATATTCTAAGGGCAGTTGACATTCGAGACATCGTATATTACCTCTATGATCAGTACTTAATGGCATTGGAAATAAACGATCGTTTAAATAGAACCTGTAAACACATTTATGGTCTTTTAAGCTGGTAGCACTGCCACGGGTTTTCACTCTATTTGTGGCAGAATGGCATTCAAAGTAATTGCTCCTTCTGAATTCTTTTATTTTATATAGATTTTCATTATCCGTGTCTTCACTTGAATCTTCTGATGAATCAAGATTTTCAAAAATCTCTGTTAATTTAATTTTTTCTGTAGTACCTTTCTCTGGTATTTCTTTGATAGGATCTAGAACAGGTATTTTTTTGAAATTGCTAATACTGTAGGACGATTCGGATATTCGGCGGAAATTTTCGTTTTTGAAATACTGCTGGACTGACTGACTTTGCTTACTATTCATATTCATCTGTAGTTTGCCATTTATACATTTCTTCATAGTCTCGCTTCGATTTTTATCTCTTATAGACAGAGAAGAAAATTTATCCGTTTCTGAGGAATTTTTGCAAACAATGTCAGGTGGTTGTAGAACGGTATCTCCACAATGTTTACAACAGTCAAACGGATCTTTACAGACATTTTTCTTATTAAAAGTCAGGTCTGATTTGGTTGTCTTCTTTGGTTTTACAACTGGTTGACTGTAATTGAGAATTGATCCGGTGGAGCAACATTTCCCGTCTTGAGAACGAACTGGGTGCACGCTTTTTGAAGAAACTACTTTCTTTGGGGTCACGACTTTTGCAACTGGTCTAGTACCTTTAGTCGAGTTCGAAATTCTGCTGCATGGTTTAGAACCATTGCAGAAATTCTTCGGGCAAACATTTTTTGTTTTTTGAGGCATGTTATATTTACAGCGTTTCTCGAGTTTACAGTACACTTGAAAATGGAATTGCAAACAAAACCGTTGTTATGGAAACGATCTTTTGACATTTCACCGTAGAGTCCTTTTCATGAAAGAAGTCCCGCGGTGATTTTTGGAACTAAATTTGACAGGTCGGCCATGTTGTCGTTCGTCGATGTTATCAAGTTCGTTTGTTGTGGTAGATTTTTGTGAGTTTGTAACTAGCTTAGTGCATTTTAAAGATTGTTTACAATGCCAAAAGTTGTAAAAAGTTCGGCTCGAGAAATGATATTGAAGGTGAAAGAGTTCTGTGAAGCGGAACAAAAGAATCAAGGTGTTTTAATACCACTAAACAATGTTCGGAAGAGAGTCGCCGCCATAACAGGTACTTTTTAGAGTTGCCATATAATAATTTTTTGCTGTATTGATGGGACTTTTAGGATATAAATTCATTTTTGCGATAAAATTGAACAAATACCAAACGTGATGAAACTAGGTAACTGAAATTAAAACATATATTACATAGTACATAAGCATTATAAACTTAAAGTTACTATTATTTTTAATTGTTCATTATTTAATTGCAGGTGTGTCAGAGAAAACTGTAACAAGAATTACAAAAGAAGGTATAACAGCGGCGAGTACTTCGAAAAAAATTGTCACCCCGGGGAAGAGTCGCCCGCATCCGAAAAAGGTCGACTTAGACGGGTTCGATTTGTGCGCTATCCGGCAAAAAATTCACAGTTTTTACGTTGTGCATAAAGAATTACCAACATTGGCTAAATTACGGGCAGCTCTGAGAGAAGACATCAATTTTCAGGGAAGCATCACAACATTGCACAGGATATTAAATAGGATTGGTTTCAAGTACAAGCGATGTCAATCCAGACGCAAACTACTTATGGAACGTCACGACATTACCGCATGGCGTGCAAAATATTTGGATAAAATACGAATAAATCGCACTGTGGAAAAACGACCCGTTGTATACTTAGATGAGACCTATATACACAATACTTATCATACAAAAAGTTGTTGGCAGAGTGAGGAGGAACCAGGAATGTTCGTCTCAGAGTCATCGGGGAGTCGCTGGATAATCGCTCATGCGGGAACAAAAGATGGATTCATAAATGGTGCATTATTAATGTTCAAATCCCAATCAAAGTCCTCAGATTACCACGATGACATGAACTCTGCAAATTTCTTAAAATGGGTGACGGAAAAACTAATACCTAATCTATCTGAAAGGTCGGTTGTGGTAATGGACAACGCTCCTTACCATTGCACTCAATTAAACAAAGCCCCTACAATGTCAAATATAAAAAGTAGTATGCAGGAATGGCTCCGGCAAAAGGGTATATATTTTGAAGACACCTGGAGAAAAGCTGTGCTGTTTGAGCTAATCAAACAAAATAAAGGTCCACCGACATTTGCATTGAATGAATTATTAACAGCTCACGGACACGAAGTATTAAGGTTGCCGCCTTACCATTGCGACCTCAACCCGATTGAGAAAATCTGGAGCCTTGTAAAAAGAAAGGTGGCGGATAAGAACGTGGCACAAGATCCAAAAGAAATTGTAAAATTAACTGAAGAGGCCTTTGAGTCTATTACGGCGGAAGATTGGACAGCTCAGTGCACGCATGTCGAACATTTAGAGGAGGAATATTTAAAAAATGACGGCCTTATGGATGAAGAGATGGACCGAATAATTATATCTACGGCTAGTGATACTGAAACAGAATTTGATTCTGATTCCATCCACTCTTCAGACAGTGATGTTCCTATGGCCGCTGATCACAATTATTCAATAAAACTCTGAATAAAAAATTGTAATGCTTTTCTTTACCCTATTTTCTCATCTTTTACATGTAAGTAGGTAGAACACCGCTTATATAAGTAAATAAAAATATACTTTTTACATAACAGAAATATAGGTAAATGGGCATTTTTATCAAAATGTCTACCAACCCACTCATGGGATGACCCATGCAATAAGTCCAAATAACTAACGTTATTATGACTTATTATTGTTTTAAGTTTCGCACCTAACAACATAGTAAAAAACGAAACTTTAGTCATTTGAAACTATTTAATAATAACACGACACTTACAGTCATAATAACGTTAGTTATTTGGACTTATTACATGGGTCATCCCATGAGTGGGTTGGTAGACATTTTGATAAAAATGCCCAAATATACTTTTGACTTATCAGAAATATACATGATTCACTAATCTGAACTATTGTTATAGTATGGGCTTGAGTAATGAAATTACAGCCCATCTAAAATGTATTTATTTCTTAATACAATTTAAGAGCTTATATTGTTTCATCGAAGTATGCAGGAAATAGTATTATTTGATAAATTACATATGCTAAATGTAAAATAGGTAAATTTTTTACTCATAAATGGCAACATTATGTCACGCGAGTACAGCGCTGCGTCTGGGGGACTTCTTTCATGAAAAGGACTCTACACGCTATTTGACAGTTAAGGTGTGGTTTTAAAAGTAGCAATCAAGTTTAGTGTAAGATTAATTATTTTGTGGTTTAATTTTTTTTTACAATTTATGTTAATAGGTACTGTATGAGTAAATAATTTATTTTAAAATTCTTTATTATTTCACTTGGAATAATTAGTGCGTGATTTTAAATATTTTTGCTCAAATTCCTCTAGCGATGAATAGCTGACATCACGACGGAACACTATTAGAGTTAATTACTGTATTGAAACACAGATGGCGCGATCTGTTTTACATTTTATAGCAACGGCAATTCAAATTTAAAAATAAAATCTCATAATTAGATAGGTACCTACAGCGAAATAATAACACATAGAAGCAACTACTAAGCCTTAAAAATTATGACACTGAAGAGTCGCCGCTCGCTTCCTTAGGTTATGCGTCAACAGTTGTCGTCTTGATAGAAATACTTGATCTGATGACTATAGATAATTGATTCACTGAATCATTTCGATTACACAAAAATTACACAAAAATTAATTTCAAATATTTACCTACTCTTAAAAAAAATGTTAAAAACTTCTCGGTTTATTGAATTAGGAGCGGGTGATAGTTGTACGATAGTAATACGGGGGGCGCGCCCCGCACCGGCTGCCACCCGTTTGAGGGTGACACCCGGAAAAAAATTAAAAATTACAAAAATCCAGTAGGTAGTGTATTGCCACAAACATAATTTACACACATACACATAGTCTACACAAATCTGGAGTCTCCATCATTAGGCTCGCGTGATAGGTTATGGCACGAAACCTTAGTGAATTGCTAGGGCCCTGCAGTGGGACGTTAAATAGTTGGAGAAAAATTGCACGTAAAACAATACTAATTATTATTATTATCGTAATAATTTATTATTGTAGGCTCGATGAATGAACAGAGGGTATAGCTAATTGATTATCCGATCACGGACTGTTGCAGTGAGGTCGTGTCCTACCGTGTTAGTACGGTGACCACGCGGCTACCGTTATAACGGATACCATACTATACACCATCTTTATACTGGGGCAGTCTATGGGTGAGTCTATGAGCAGTCTATACCCAAAAGCCAAGTAACGCTCTGCGTATCCACTACAATAATATATTCAGGGCGCCCTGTATATATTATTGTATATATATATATATTATATATATATATATATATATATATATATATATATATATATATATATATATATATTGTTGGGGTTGCTTCGGTTCTGCAGTGCATCGTCAATGTTTGCAGATAACCACACGGATGGTTCCGATGCCGTCTGGAGAAAATAGAGAGCGTCATCGTTAAGCAGTTCTTGAGACGCCAGCGTAGGGGCGATTGTCAAATCAAATCAAATATTTGCAATGTGAGTACTAATAGTGTCGCAGAGGTGTGGGAAATGGTTAAAGAGTTATCAGAGTTATGTGGTTGTCAAAGGTGGAAAGTGCACGCTGCAATCAAACAGCCGCTGGACGCGCTCAATTGGCCACGTTAACCCTCTCTCACAGAAGACTACCTTGAAATGTACCGCATTTCTCACTTTATCTTATCTCCCTAATGTAAGTTCGTGTTTCGGTGGTGAGTGAGATGTGCCGGAGCCCATTCCCATCCTATCCCTCCCCATTTTCCCAACCCTTTCTCCAAATCCATTCCTATATCTACAATGGTGGGCAGCGCATCCGGGGCGTGCCAACGTTTGTCAATTTGGACTAATGTTGGCATGAATTTCGGATGTCTATGGGCGACAGTATCCACTTACCATCAGATGGACTGTATGCGCGTCTGTCGCCTTCGTACATAAAAAAAAATGGTTACAGGGATCAGATATAATTTGAAATTTTAACATTCGCATGAAATTTGGTTTGTATATGTATAATTTGATTTTAATTTTAATTATAATTATTTATTTAGTTTTAAGGATTTTAATAACCCAAGTGGACCTTTTTGTTGTCTGTGTGTGAAATAAATAATAATAACGGCTCATTTACAACAAGAGATTTTCTCAATTTCATACTTATTTATACACACAACGCAAAATATACACACAATGCAATGCACCCCCTTGACTTGGCTTACGTGTTACGCAATCTGTGTAATACGGGCCCTGACTACAGAGTAAGGATACATGTAAAAAAAAGTACGCTGCAAAGGTCTCTGATAGCAATCTCGGAGGACTTCAAAGTATGCATACAAAAATATATTTGCGTAACAGTTTACAAAATGTTAATAATATTAAACTTACGAGCTCATGTTACATAACTGAGAAACAGTATCCATTTACCACCAAGTGGGCTGTCCGCTCATCTAACACTTGTTTGCTCATAAATGAAATCGTGATTTATTTTAATATGTGGTTACAGGACCCCTAACAAGAGTCGGACTGGCAGCGAGGACGCGCAGCCGCTGCTCGCACTCGACTGGCCTCTCGCTCAGAAGACTACCTTGAAATGTACTACATTTCCCACTTTATCCTATTTTCCCTATGTACTTACGTGTTTTGGTAGTTAGTGAGATAAGCCAGAGCCATTCCAGAGCCTTATTTTCGGAACCATTTCTGGAAATCCATTCGTTTATTTCGAAAGGTAGGGCGCGGCGCATCTGGGGCCGTGACAATGTTTGGCAATCTGGACTAATGTTGGCATGTATCGCCGATGTCTATGGACGACAGTATCTAACCAGGTAGACTGTATGCTCGTCTGACGCCTTTCTATATAAAAAAAAATAGAACCGACAATACTTCACCTAAACGTCCGAGCATATTAGTATAATATGCACACCCTACACGCATCATCTGTTTGTTCCGCCGCAACACCTCAACATTTGCGGTCAGATGTGCGTCCGGGCAACTCGCATCTTTAGGCTGTGGCGATTTAAACGCAACAACAAGAAAAAGATAGTTTTTTTAAGGAGAGTGTTTCGAAAATGAAGTGCTTTGTGCTGCTCGCTGTTGTTCTGGTAAGTTTATTTTTTTAATAAAAGAAATTACATATAGGCGGGCAGTACATGTGATGCTAAGTGGTCACCGTCGCCCATGGACACCTGTAATACCAGGAGGTATGCGGGTAGGCTGTCGACTTCACAGAATTCCATTCACAGCTCTCTCGAAGATTAGTTAATTAGAAAAACCTCAGTAAGCAATTCGTACCACAACTTTTGGGTTCGTGACAAAGTGTCTTGAAGACCACATGGTTTGGTGTAGTTTGGTTTTGTTATCATCATTTTGTTTACAGATTTATTACAGATTGAAATTATATTCTTTATGTATATTATTGAGTGGTTTTTAGCAAAATTTGTAACTAAAAAAGATTGAAAGATCCAGTCGGACGGGAGATATCGCTAGTTCACGTATGTGTTTAAAAAAAGTATTTAGATGTACTAGACATACAATGTTTGGTGTTTTGAAAATACTTCGTTATACCTTACCGATTTCCTCCAACTTCAAATTTTCATTTCAATCCGTTAAGAAATTAAATAGATATATAAAACTCGACACTGTTTGCTGTTTTGAATTCAGCTGGTATTTTTTTAAAAACACCAAAATACAACAGTACTCACACGTTTGTAAAAAAATATCTAGGTTTGTTAATACAAGGTGAGCAATATCAGTTCGGTAGTTTCAAAATTATAACGGTGTAAACTTTTTTAGACATCCCAAAAAATTCTACGTACAAATTATATGTACGTAGTTGGAATCAAATCGTACAAATCGTAAAGCTAAAGCTTTACGAGCTCGTAAGGTTAGAGTTGGAGATAACTTTTATCTAAATATTTTTATTCTAAAACGAACAGCGTTTGCCTTTCTGGACTGACGTTGGCATGTATCGCGTATGTCGCAGGGCGACAGTATCCACTTACCATCAGATGGACTGTATGCTCGTATGAGAAATAGTGAAAATTTCCGACTGGTGCTGACATCGGCGTTTGTACTCATCAATTTTCGACTGGTGCTGACATTGGCGTTTGTACTCATCAATTTCCGACTGGTGCTGACATCGGCGTTTGTACTCATCAATTTCCGACTGGTGCTGACATCGGCGTTTATATATATATTTTTTTTTTTCTATTTTTTATTGTCACTAGAGAATCTAAACCTAATGCACTTTGAAATCTGCTGCTCCCTTTTTGCTGCCACTCTCAGTGTTCTTGCTGCTCATATAGATAATTAAGAAAGAAGAAAGAAAATATATTTATTCGTTATCACAATACCACAATTATAGTGATACATTAAATAAATATATAAAATACTAGCGACCCTACTCTCGCTTCGCTTCGATTTATAAGTTTTTATTTTTTACAAAGTTGTTTTTCAAAATTTCAAAATAAAATGTAGACTATATTAGACACGGGTAATGTAGCTTCCTATTTGTGAAAGAATCTTTGAAATCGGTTCAGTAGTTCCAGAGATTACTCCCAACATACCCACAAACACACAATTTTACCTCTTTATGATATTAGTATAAGTAGATATATTGTGTGTCGCGACAACAAAATGCAACTGGCTCAGCATACGCTGCAGAGAATCTCACAGCACTGACATTCTGCCAGAACCTATATATGTTACATATATGCTCAGGTACAGCCACGCAGACACATTATTTCCCTTTTTAATACCACCGTATAATTCTTTTCCGTTTCGTCCCGCCAATAAACGTTTAATATGTGCTATTGTATTTACAAAATTGAATTAAATTAGAAAACAATAAATTAATCAAGATATTAAATGGGACGAATCAAACAAAAAACGGGGCGTACCCGGGCGGAACAGCTGCATCTAAATAAACTTGTACTGAGAACTTCCAATTAGTAATCGCCAAGTAGCGCCATTGACCGAAATGATCAGTGTTAGATAACGTTTTTTCCATACAATTATGAAAATCATGCAAATCATCACCACAGAGATTGTTGATGAGAGAGATTGATCACCACCGACTGGGAGCGACGAACTGGTATCTGGCGAACCGGGGAGGGGGGAAGTGGAGGGAGGGGTTCTGTTTTATAGGCTTTTTTTTATTATTTCATTACATTTTTTATTTTTATGGACCGACCGATTGGCGCGGTTAGTAGTGACCCTGCATTTGTTAAAAAAAGACAAATGTATGTGTACGGGTCTGGGTGTGTGTTTGTGATTGTCTTTGTATGCGTCTGCGGACCCACGATACAGGGAATCCTATTGTGGGCCTGTTGAGTGTAACGTTATTTATTTATTACTACAAAATAATTGTTATAAAGTAGGCAATGCAGTACATTTGAAGGTAGTCTTCTGTGTGAGAGTAACGTGGCCAGTCGAGTGCGCCCAGCGGCTGTGGGAATGCACGTGCACTCTCCCCCTACAATAGGGATTAATAGGGTTCAAGGATTTAGTAGCAAGAAGTTCGGTAAAGGACAATAGTCTAAAGAGTATTGTTACACTACGACACAATAAACCCCAATGTGGGTCAAACAGCATAGCGTTATTAAAAAAACTTTAACCTGATTGGCTTTGATATTACCCTCACTAAAATAATTAAAAAGACTAATTAATAAACATTGTTTTTAACAGAATTCTAAAAAGCGTCAATGAGAGGATCAGAGCGGTGATTTTTATGATCTCACTGAATTATATAAAAATGTTCTCCTAAAATAGTGGACAGACCAGTTCAGATTGAGAGCACCGAACCTTACTGAATCAGGTTTAACCTCAGGAGTTTTTATACCTACAACCTTTGGTGAAATTATTTTAAAAAAATATTAACATTTTTTTTATGGAAAGAAGTCGGCCGACGAGCATACAGTCCACCTAATGGTAAGTGGGTTTGTTAGGGGGAGAGTGCACGCTGCAATCCAACAGCCACTGAGCGCGCTCGACTGGCCACGTTACCCGTCTCTCACAGAAGACTACCTTGAAATGTACTGCATTTCCCATTTTATCGTATTTCCCCAATGTACGTACGTGTTTCGGTAGTGAGTGAGATGTGCCAGAGCCCATTCCAATCCCATCCTATCCCTCCCCATTTTCTCAACCCTTTCTCCAAATCCATTCCTATATATCCAAAGGTAGGCAGCGCATCCGGGTGCGTGCCAACGTTTCTCATTTCTCATAACGTTTCTTCTAATGTCGGCATGTATCGCAGATGTCTATGGGCGACAGTATCCACTTACCATCAGGTGGACTGTATGCTCGTCTGCCGCCTTCGTACATAAAAAAAAAACTAGCGACCCGCCCTCGCTTCGCCTCGGTTTATAAGTTTTCTGGTTTTCAATTTTTTTTTGAAAATTTCAAAATAATATATAGCCTATATTAGACAAGGATAATGTAGCTTCCTATTTGAGAAAGAATTTTTGAAATCCGTTCAGTAGTTTTAGACATATTATACAAATATACAAACACACATACCTCCAACCCCCCATACCCCCAACATACAAATATACAATTTTACCTCTTATTTATATCTGTATAGATGTGTTCATTTGTTCAAACGTTCATTTGTTCAAAATCTAAAATCTTCTTCACCGATTGCTTTGAAATTTTGACACAACGTTGCATTCGATTACGCGCATGTTTTTATATACCTATCGCAGGGTAAAAACATGCTTTTTACCCAAAAATAAGTAAAACAGGGTAAGCGCCATCTGTTGGGCAGCCACAGCAACGCGTGGCCGGGTACAGCTAGTAAGATATGTAACAGTTTTTTTACGTTTATATGTTTAGCATGACATCGTTTTTATGTTACAGTTGTTAATTTAACTAATAAATAATTTATTATCCATAAAACTAAAAAAATAAACTTTACCAGTAAATATATGAAATTAAAAAGTAACATTTCCATATGGTGTAGGTACCATGTACAGTTTACGAAATTGTACATTTTTTTACATGTACGAGCATATTTGTATGTAATGTTTATACCCGTACGTGTTATAATATTTTTTATATATAGATGAGTGTATACTACATTATTATTATTATTTTAATAGTTTTTTTATGTTTTTATATTTTGTATAACTATTAGTTTACTTTTGTTTGCTTCACTTCACACTTCTTCTTCAATTCACTTCAATCTGCAAAGTGCAAAGGTTGACGGCCAGATAATGCTGCAAAGTATTAAGTTATTAGATAATAAAATATATAACTAAAGGGTGATAATAAAACATTTAAAAAGGAAACATTATCCCATATCATCCCATCGCCATTCCGTCATTCTATCCCATCGAATAGAGAGCATAATGGAAATAAACTCTTCATCCCATTATACTTCTGTCACCCCATGTAATGGAGGTGTAATGGAACGTAGAATATTCTGCGTCATTTTTTACTTCCTATTGCATATTTAAAAACACCCTTTTCCAAATAAAAGGTAGGCAGCGCATCCGGTGACAGTATCCACTTACCACCAAGTGGACTGTATGCTCGTCTGCCGTCTTCTTTCTATAAAATGTGAGGCTACAATGTAAAGTGTTACAAAAATGAGTAAGTACATAAGTATGGAAATTAAAAATTTGCTCGTCAGTGTATATATATATGATGACGTGTATATTTAAATTCAATTTTTGCAACAATATAGATAAATATATACGGTGTTAGGTAATTACAAACGTGACCCAATATGTTGTGCCATGTTCATGTTCAATATTTTCTTGCGTGCAAAAATTAATTGTAAATATATAAACTGAATTTATTGAACACTTGCCATTATCAATTTCTAAAAAGGTCAATAATAATATGATAATAATAATAATGTTATGTAACTTGTCAAAATATAATAAAAATGTCAAAATAATAATAAAAAGTGAAATAAAATATACATGGTCAAGTGGATTTTAATAAACGTCATGGAATTAGATGAGATGACATACTACTCGATGTATGTTTGAGTTAGAACATGGTATATTGTAGAACATTGGCAAAATAAAAACGGTAACAACCATAATCTACTTTCTACGGTAAATTCCAACTATTTTCGTTAAAACTACAGTTAACTAAATAACCCTACCGGTTATGTTTAAAATGATCGTGACATAAATATGGACTAGAAACTGTTTAAGCTCGATTTAAACTCGAATAAAGTGTTTCTGTTAAAGAGATTAACCTCAGATGTTGTATATACAGGCTGATAATTAAAAAAAAAACGCCGCGTGTCGATGACAGTGCTTTTTAAGGTATAGGCAAAAGGCGGCGGACGAGTATACAGTCCACCTGATGGTAAGTGGATACTGTCGTCTATATACATTCGCGATACATGCCAACATCAGTCCAGAATGACAAACGTTGGCACGCCCCCATATGCGCTGCCTACCTTTGCAGATTAAGGAATGAATTGTGAAAATGGGGAGGGATAGGATGGCATGGGAATGGGCTCTGGAATATCTCACTCACTACCGAAACAAGTATGTACATTGGGGAAATACGATAGTAGGAAATGTAGTACATTTCAAGGTAGTCTTCTGTGAGAGAGAGGTAACGTGGCCAGTCGAGTGTGCCCAGCGGCTGTGAGAATGCAAATGCACTCTCTCCCTACAAAAACAAAAAAGTGCTATTAGGAAGAGATACATATTAAAAAACACCGCGTGTCAGTGACAGTGTTGTTAGGAAGGGATATTAAAAAATATCCATCTCTCGTCTCGAACTGCGAACAGACATTTATGCCGACATTTCTTCAAGACATTTTATGCCGCTAACCCGAAAGTTGTGAAATGAACTGCCAGCTGAGGTTTTTCCACTTCAAAAGTACAGTGAATAGGATTCTGCAAGGTCAGCAGCGCAACCGCATCTCCCCTGGTGTTGCAGGTGTACATGGGCGACGGTGACCACTTACTATCTCGTGGGCTCGTCTCCCACCACTTGTATAAAAAAAATAATCTCTATTTTCCTTAAGTTATAGAAAAATAAGTTTAGACAAAAATTTTAAGGCTTTACGAGCCCTATACAACGACATATTATTTGTATGTACTTATAAGTCGATTTTTAATCTTTGGGTGCTAATGTTAATCGATTTATACTGATTCCTTTCCTGAGCGGATGTGTTTCTGTTTTCTCGTGGTCCTACTAAGTTGTTCTAAAAGAAGGACCACGAGGGACACTTCTTTCTCATGGTCCAGGTTAGTGTTAATTGTCCAGGTATTTATTAAACCAGCCCAGTATCAGTATTTTCAGTATCCACCGGTGGACCCAGGCCTCCTGATACATATTGTCTCGTGCATGTATGGTCTCCAAACGTTACACTGGCCAAACGGGTAGGCGAGTCCACTCTTTTAGAGGTGGTGCAGTTCCTCAGGGCTTGTGGTAGCAGCTTTGCTATCTTTTAGTCGCCTTTTACGAGAACCACGGGAAGATATGGGGTGGTCTTATTCTATAGCCGGCCGACACCATATTTTTTAAATTTAATCTTCTATCTATTTATATAAAAATGGATGTTCGTATATCTGAGAATAATAGACTTCGACACCATTCGACCGATCACCATGAAAGTTGCCACGTATATGTATTTTTTCATTGAGAAGGTTTTAATGCTATTCACTTTGTTGTAACTCGCCTCTAGATGGCGCTGCAGCACATCAACTTCTTAGATAGATAGGTCGATATGATTCGCAAAAATCATATCGACGGCAAAACAGAATAATTTGTGATTTTATATACAGAGGTAAATAAATACACACAGGCAGGACAACGTCTGCCGGGTACAGCTAGTATTATATATAATACAGTCTTAAGTGATGAAGACTCAGTTATTTGCATTTTTTTTATGTTATTCTCAATATTATTGTCTCTTCGTGTCCACCGAGTAACAATAGATGATTATGAATTAATGTAAAAACATGCGACATAAATGTTAAGCCATTATGACATTCGGTGGATTAATTGGAATCGATTACGACCTTTTCATCGATTACTTATATTGTATTTAAAACAATAGCGAACAAACAGCTTGAACGTATTTTTGTAAATGGATACTGTCGCACATGGACATGCACGATAGAGGCCAACATCAGGCCAGAATGACAAACGTTGGCATTCTCTGCCCACCTTTGCAGATTTAGGTAATGATATCCTGTTGCTTTCCGTTATTTCCGTGATACGTTGTATATACCTTTCGTTATGTTAAGTAGTAAATATTACCTATAAATAATAATAATAATAGTCATATACAAACCATTATTCCATTACTGTATTTAAATATAAATAATTATTATACTTCGTGCCTCGTCCGCAATATTAGTATAAGTTTATTTACTTGTAGTAACGCATAGGTGACACCGCTCGAGCGCTCTATCAATCAACCACCAGATCAAACAAGAAAACAGGAACGCGGGTGCAGTTTTTCTTTAAATATATATATTGTATATATGTATAAACTAATAAATACAGACATACGTAAGAATATATTTCATATGTATATATATATATATATATATATACACTATTATAATAAATAATACGTAATTGAACAGAAATATTTAATTAAGTAGACAGCGAAAACAAAACTGAGAATATAGATCAAGAACTCCGATTCTTTAAACAGTGATCCCGAAGCACTCTATGTAATAAATGTAATAACGAAGCATGTATGTGTGTGTGTGTAAATTTATATTTATGTTGTATTTATGTACTTAGTGTAATAGTATCAAAACGTTATTATATTTAGCGGCACTACCCTTAGCCTGCTCTCAACCACCAAAGGTTAGCTGGAAGAAAATGTTATATAGCATTAAGTTCGCCTTTGTACACACATTTTGGTACAATAAAGAATTTATCTATCTATCTATCTTTTGAAGGTGTTTTTGTTTCAGGCTTCTCCAACGTTAGTTGTCTTCCAACGTTATATTATTTTTTCTTCTCTCTATTTTCAGTCAATGTCAATCCCTATTTAATGTTTAGCCACTTAGATCGCGTTCGCAAAAAAAAATAAAGTGAAATTATATGAAATATGTATGTTACATATCAAGTTCCATAGTCTCTAATACGAGGAGGAAATATAATCATCTGATTCATGTTAGTAAACAGTCACAACGAAAACTGGAACGAGAGCAGGGATAGAAATCGAACAGTACAGAGGTCTGTATACTGTATATATATATAGCCATACTAGCATTAAGAATTTTTATTTGGAAATCTTCATAATATCCTTTGCTGTAGCTAGATTACGAACGTTTCTTTGGACCTGTTCATCATACTCTTCAATCAAACAAGACGGAGCTCTGCGCCACTATGGCAATACCTAGATTACGAGCCGTTCTTTGAAATTGTTCACAATAATTAGGTACTTAGTTCACAATAATTATTTTTGGAGAGGGAGAGTGCACGCTGCAATCCAACAGCCGCTGGGCGCACTCGACTGGCCTCGTTACCCTTCTCTCACAGAATACTGCCTTGAAATGTACTGCATTTCCCACTTTATCATATTCCCCAATGTATGTACGTGTTTCGGTAGTGAGTGAGATATGCCAGAGCCCATTCCCATCCTATCCCTTCCCACGTCCCCAATCCTTTCTCCCATTCTTTCATCAACAAAGGTAGGCAGCGCATCCGGGGGCGTGCCAAAGTTTGTCATTTTGGACTAATGTATCTCGGATGTCTATGGGCGAGAGTATCCACTTACCACCAGGTGGACTGTATGCTCGTTTGCCACCTTCATTTTATATTTAAAAAAAAAAAAGGTACAGTTATTATATAAAGTTATTATATTTATATTTATATTTGTAATTAATATTAATCATAATTATTTGGCAATGTATGTCAGAAATAAAGCGTAAAGTCACAAAAGTATGGAAACATTATGTTAATAAGTTCATACAGTTTATCCTGTATTGATACGAGTACTAGCGACAGGACCTCTTTATTACCTCTTTATTACGAACATCTTAATTAGTTGGATAACTTGCTTGTTATATATTTTGTAAAAACTATTGTGTACAGTATATAGAGATCCTCTTGCCTAATAAAGCTCGTAACCTAGTCATGTGTTCCAAATAGCCTGGACGTGCGACGTGTGAATCCTTGGCGCCAATGTCGTCCACACAGCATGCTGGTCACGTTCCCAACACCGACAATGACATATTGTACCTTCGGTTGACGTCAGTTGCACTGATGCCACTTAGGGCAAAGAGTTAGCCTGTGGAAGATGGTAGATAGATTAGATAAACTCTTTATTGTACACCGATACATGTTGCAAAAAGACAATAGTGTGGGGTAGATTGCCAAGTCTTTTTAAATTCATTTCTGCAAATCACGGTGAAGCACAGAATAGCTGGTGCCTAATTAAGTAGGTACTTTAAGTGAGAAAGGTTTGTTACGAAATAGTAATGGCTAATTTACACAAGGAGAGTTTCTCGAACGATTCATACGATTCTCGCCCGCAACAGTTTACAATTTTAAATTACGATAAAAACTCGATGATACCAGTGTTAGCAGTGATCACTTGATCATAACGTTGTTTATAATAGTTTTTAGCCGATTTTCTCGACTGCACACATTCGACAAACTCCTTGTGTAAATGAACCTTATGTAATTTACCTTATGTAAATTACAACAGGCGGCCATAACGATCTCTTCTAGGTAACCTTTGGGTGGTAAAGAGAACCAATATCAAGTGAGGTAGACAGTGCAATTTTAAATAATGGTAGGTACCTATTTTTGTAGGTTTATTCCTGTTGTCTACCTCTTTTTAGCCGCCCTGGATTGGACATCAGGAGTGGGGAAATAAAATATTCCTCTGGGCCACTTAAAAAAGTTACGCTTCCAGAATATTTAACAAATAATTGGACATTAAATTTAAAGATCAAATCATCGATAAGGTTCTAATATATAAATTAAAAATAAATACAAATTAATAAATAAATATAAATTAAACTTAAGGTATATTGTTAACGTTGTGGAAATATAAATGCTTAAGAACCGATAACTGTATCAACTTGGAATTTGGAATTGTTTTATACCGTCTCTAAAAGAATCACATTTTTATCCTTTCAAATCAAATCAAATCAAAGTTTATTTGTGAACGTAGTCTTAAAGTCTACAAATATATCATAAACAATTATTGCCCTCCTCAGCTCTCATCGCCATGCCACAGCAGATCCGTAGACTCAGAAGCAGCAGAAGATTCGGTAGTGAGTGTTTACACCACGCAGCCGCCGACTGTTGGCACCAGCGCACCGCTCGACGTCTACCGACAGATCGCTGACAACATCGCTGAGAGGATCACATCGCCAATATACAGGTTAATTGACTAACATATATCCTTCTTCCATTCTTCTTATATATTCTCTTTTTCTGGTCTTCTCAGCGTATCCGGGGGTGTGTCCTATCGCATCAAACGGACAGTGTAATGGAAAGAAACTATTTGTTATACTTTTGTCTCCTCATCCCACCGCAAAGAGGATTGAGAGGTGTGATGGGATAAGGAAAACTCCTCGTCCTACTATACTGTCCCCATTTACTCAACCCTTTTCCAAAATTCATTCTTAAATCTCCAAAGGTAGGCAGGGCATCTAGGCGAGTGCCAGTCAACGTTTGTCGTTGTGGACCGGTGTTGGCATGAACAACAGTATCCATTTACCACCAGGTGGACTGTTTACTCGTCTGCTACCTTCTTTTTATAAATATCGCTCGCTTTATCGCTCGGTGCAGTAGTCACTATCTGCAATAGGCATTAAGCCAATTTCCATCAAATGAAATTACAATTCGATAGTCTGTGGTGATCATAGTTTTAAATTATTTAGGTCAATACAGCCTGCGATCACGTTTATCATAAGCGAGAAAGAGTAAGTACCAACAGTCCAATAACATGGTCAGAAACTCCGAGCATAGCTGTTTATATCACTCGCTCAAGAACTTGGAGCTTGTGAATCAGGCCTACCGCGAGCTCTTCAAGCGTTGTGGCATAGGCGACGACAAGACCAGATGATCTAAATTAGGCTGTCGACCTCCCGACTGAAGTTGAACTTGTCTAGCTGGATTGACTGCCCAAGACACATTCGTTACACAACAGTTATCGATCCATGGACGTTAGTTGAACATGACTTTTGTCTTGTTTAAGTTCATCTTAAGACCAACGCGCTGTGTTGTTTCATTGAAATCGTTCAACATTCTACTTCAGATCCTTAAGCAACTTAGCCACGATGACAATGTGATCTGCGAGTGGAAGGTGTGAGATATATCTGGTCGTGGAATATATATGGTATTTAATGTTGCGCAACATGACAAGTCGCGCATACTCAATAATATTTTCTGTACCGCTCTAAATGTGACTACGTCTACGCCGGTCTTGGTGTTATCATTCTAAGTTTATGGTGGATACATCTGACTTTGACGTTAAACAAAAATTAAAGACGGTCTTGACCTTTAAGGGAAGAAATATCGAATTTGTGTTATTTATGTCATCTGTATGCAACGTTCCCTCCGGATACGTTAACATATTAGGTACGCGAAGAGGTGACCAAGTAACTTTTGCCGCCAAATTTATTAAAAGAAAGCTTCTAATTTTATAATATGCTGATGCTAAATTAAAGGTTTTTGTCTATATTTTAATCATTGTAAAAAAGATTAAATTATTTTCTCACATACATATTTGATCCCGTAGTTGTATGAAATGTGACTTTGATTTTTATAGTCTGTATCTCGGGTACTATGTTAACCAATAACATATCATACTTCTCAATAAAAAGAAATATAGAGGTAATGAGATAAAATCCAATTATGTTAAAAATATGTATTCTCCTCTGTCAGACGTATGTTGGGGGTAAGTGAGAGCCCATTTCCCTTCCCATCTCATTGAGTGTGAAGTACTCGTATGAAGGGATATTTTGAAATTTATCTGTTAAAATACATAATATTATCTTTGTTCTCAATTTCTAATGTTACTAGAGTAAAAATGGGTCTAAGTGTAAATTCGTGGATTTTTTTCGTTGCGGGATCATTTGCGAGTACGTGACGGTTATTAAACAATGGAGCCGTTGTTTTTACATATTGTCAAAAAAAAAGTATTCTTCTCTTTATTGAACATTACAGT
Source organism: Sesia bembeciformis (assembly GCA_943735995.1). Lineage (NCBI taxonomy): Eukaryota > Metazoa > Arthropoda > Insecta > Lepidoptera > Sesiidae > Sesia > Sesia bembeciformis. Next base: position 586,137 of record OX031045.1, on the reverse strand, counting down.
ATTAGTACATGAAATATTATATTTATTACACAAACAACTGACGACTTGAAAATGTTAGCTGATAGTAGCTGGATGAGAAGAGCAGAACATAGTGTGTAGTGGCGAGCCTTGGGAGAGGCCTATATTCAGCAGTGGGTAAAGAGAAACATCTCTTTGAAGATACAATTTTCAATTTACTTTCCATCTTTGTTCTTAGTGAATATTATGAGGGTGACTTGTCTTTATAAGAAATCCATTCCTTATTACAGATTCCTTGGAATCGGGAATAACAAGACTACGAACGAGAACTCAACGACCAAAAGACCATGGGACAAGATCGAGCTCCTCGACGAGACGACTCCCGAAGACGTCAGCAAGACCGACCTGAAGCCTGTGGACAACGACATAGCCGAAGATCGAGATGTAGAAGAACTATCTGTGGAAGGATTGAAGAAGAGTGACAAAAAGCCAGAAAAAATAATTCTATTCTCTAGCTATTTACCAGTGAACGCTAAATTTGAATTTAATGATACAATTGACTTTAATGACGTTGATAATGAAAATATTGATGATGAACCAATTGAGCTGGATGAGGAAGAGAGACCAAGAGAAGGGTTTGTGTATTTCTTAGAGTTGATTGGTAGCTTTATTCAGCTAGCTTATGGAGCTGTAGCAGCTTTATTTAAAACGTCTAGTGGTAATGGTTCGAGTTAGGTTAACAGTAAGAGAATATAACTGTGTAGTATCGATAAAATTGTTATAAGACATATGATGTCTTGATCACATTAATACGACAAGCAATAAACTGACATTTTCCGATAGATTTAAAACAATTAATGATTGCTCTAAACTAATCGTGATTAGGAGACATTTTTTTTTAGTTTTTAGGAGATGTCAATTTAGTATTTTATATTGTAAAAATCGGGTGTGGACCTGGAAAATTACAGGTTTTGTTTACCTTTTATTTATACTCGACGGGTTATACCAGCCGTGGTCACGAGTTGACTGAAGAGGCGGGTAGTCCAACCTGGGAGCTGCGAGCAGTTTTATCAACTACCCACATTCGACCTTCCTATTCTGAAAGGCTGCGACACACTAAAAATATTCGCGGATATATTAAACAGTAAATCGCAAGTTTTCAATTTGTTATACACCGGATTTCATGTCGACGACAGTTTATATCCATCTCCACGATTTAATTTTTTTTGTTAATTTCAATCGCTTCATGTACAATCCTTATTACTTCCTTTATTTTACCGATTTAAATCATTATAAGAATGCATTTCAACAGATACTTATTAAAACTGGTGGAGATAAATGATAAATTATTATTTTACTGTTCGGAAAACAAACGAGCTTAATCATATAGTGATAAAATTAACAGTATGTATTTATTACACATAGTCGTACAATAAAAGTAAACCTTAACCATTTGTTAATTAATTATGGGGAATGACAAATTATTCATAAAGAGGAAGTAGCGGAAATTGTGTAAAGAAGACAAGGATATAAAAAAACAAGGAAAGTCTAAACCTATTATTAGAAAAATACGGAAAGGAACACGCTTTATAATTAACTTAGATAAAAAAAAAAGTTTCTAATATGATTCCGTAGTTTATACTTAATCGTTTTCAACATTTATCACGTGATCTGCGCATATACAAACTTACATAAACAAAAGAAAGAACAAAAGAAACATTAATAAAGGCGAAGTATCATTTTATGTTACAATACAAATTCAACTGACACGTAGAGGATTCCAAATATTTCGTTATCACGCGTTCCCATTGTCAAATTATATTAATTTTATTGTATTTAGTTTACATGATAATAATTTTTATAATATATTTGTACAATAATCTTAGTGCCATTAATGATAATTTTACAAATTTACACTAATATCAAATATTTCGCGAATCCGTACTTTCTCGAAGCCTCTGAAACACACGACGTAACATTGCAACAGCGCGTCGCGGCTTGAAAAAATAATAGTTTTTTTAGTTATTAAAGAATATTTAGGGTTCCAAATAATTACGTTTAGTGTAAAATTGCCTAACTCGTCATTTTCGCTTGAAATTTATTTTGAGAGCACGTATTACGTAGTGCGATGTACGCTACTTCAAAGTTCAAAGTTTATGAACTGTCTTAACGGCCGTTGACAACGGCCTAATTATAACACATGCGAATCTGCAAACACAAACACATGCTTTCAGTATTCACTGCTGGACACGGGCCTCCTCATGTCCTGTCCTGTCACATTGAGGAATGTATACCCTTAAAACGCTACTCTGGCCAAGCGAGTGGGCGAGTCCACTCTTGAGAGGTGGTGTAGTTCCTCAGCGCTTGTGGTAGCGACTTTGATACCCTTTAGTCGCCTTTTACGACACCCACGCCCACGGGAAGATGTGGGATGGTGCTCTTCTAGAGCCGGCCGACACACATCACAATTGCCTAACATATAATGTTACGTATTTTTGTAAAAATCATTTTCTTTGAGCCTGTATTAAATTGGTATGAAATTTTGTAAAATTAAAACAATATTGATTTAAAAAAAAATCGTATCTATGAATTCAGAACCATAAAATATGGTTCCAGGCTTTGGGAAACATTCGGTTACACCCTGTATTGTTATAGATACTTAATTATATAATCGACAAGAATTTAAATAGTAAGGGTGGGTGTGACTATACATCCAAACTTCTATATTTTAGGGAATTAGTATAAACAAATGTATAAACAATAAACAATACTATACTATCAACTTGTTTTTATTTTGGGAACCTAAATAGAGTAATTTAGAATTTAATACACGGCAACACATGCCTGTACATCTCTGCCAATGGACTTACATCACAAGATGTCCGCCGTTTTTATTCGTCACTTTCTTTTACAAGCTTGTTGGACTAAATCTTAGTCGACTAGCACATTTAAGTCAATAGATTCGCGGCAAGATAGGCGTAAAATATACGTCGCCCAGCTACATAGGCTGGACGCCGCGCGGCGCAAAGCGACGCGTCGCGCCGCGCGTTGCGTAGCGACAATATTAAACATTCGCTGCGTTCGCGTGTATCCTACGTGAGCGTGCAGTGTGATGCGGCGCGTGACGCGCATCTGTTTTGTTTTCAATGCGTCGCGTCGAGGATAATTTTATGTTTAACTGCAGTCTTTTGAATTATAAATATTTTAAATGACTTTTCACTAAATAATAACCTACAAATTTTATGTTTTGCCATGTCAAAATTTAAAATAGTATCTATAGGTATTGATGACGATGTGAGTGATCGCGTCCACAACTACCACGTAGTACAACTTGACCACGACGCGACGCACCGCAACACTCGACGCGTTGCATCGCAACGCGCTACTAGCAGGACAAAGCTTTACACGGTAACACACGCCTGTAGATCTGTCAATAGACTGTCATTCAAGATGGCTGGCTTTCCTATTTCCGTCACTTTTATAAGCTCGTCGGACATATTAATAAGTGACTCGAGGCAAAGCATATAGACATATAGACATCTACACACTTCAATAATAAATAATCTTCTTAAATTAAACATAAATCTTCAATGGTAGACTGTACATCCAGGGACGCTAACGTTTGTCATTCTGGACTGATGTTGGCATGTATCGCGAATGTCCATAGGCGACAGTATCCACTTACCACCAGGTGGACTGTCTGCTCGTCTTCATTCTCTAAAAACGAAAATGTACTTTAAGTCACCAAAATCACTCTTTTACGAGTTCAAAAAGTTTGCAACCATGCTAACGCTCAGTTAAGCAGTGCTGTTGTTCCGCTGTTACTGTGACCGCAGCTTTTGTGCGGTTACAGTTTTGGATTCACCATCAATCTTCGCATTTCCTTTGTCCTTCTTTGTTGAAGAATGTTCGTAAATCTAAAACGGAAAATGCAATTTGACTTTCCAAGTCTTTAAGACGTTAATCTGACTTAAAATTGAATTATAGTATAGAGATGTATAGCTGATGTATAGCCTGTACTTGTACCATTAGTTATTCTGTGTCACAAGTGGAGTGCACCGAAGGTATGGTGAAGGTATAAAAATGAAATCAATGCAATACAACCATATCTTTTAGTGCCCACTGCTAGACATGCGGTTTCTCATGCACGTTTCTTGTGTATACGTGTGTATAAGCCTTAAAACGCTACGCTGGTCAAGCGAGTTGGAGAATCCACTTTTTTAGAAATGGTGTAGTTTCCCAGCGCTTGTTTTGTTATTCCTTAGTCGCCGTTTATGACACCCACCGAATTAGATGGGGTGATGCTATTCTATAGCCTGTCGGCCGGCTATAGAATATAACCACATAGCCACAGGGCAAAAGGGAAATCATAGTAATGTAATTCCCAAGAATATTGTAATACCCTCCACTGCAGTGCGAGTTCTTCCCGAATCTCACAAGAAGGTACTTTGACAAATGACCCCGTTTCAGCTGAAATTATTATGTACCGACGCGTCAGGGCTGCAGAGTGGTGTCATTTGTCACTACCAACCTTGTCGCAATTTACGTCGCGTTTTGTACAATCTCCATTATGTTTTTGGAGGGAAAAACTTCCATTGTGGCGCACGAAACTGGATGAGGACATTTTTCGCACGTGATATTTTTAAATTCTCGAAGTTTCCTCGCGATGTTTTCTATAAAAAGACCTGTTCGCATAAGGGATATTTGCCACCGCCTGCGGTAGCGATATTCGCGTGGGTACGCGATAATTCATTCTTTCAGATATAGGCGATATTCGCTAACCACTTCGGTTAGTGTTAACTAACCAACGCCCACTGTTAACAGTGTCACTTACCCAAGCTTAGTCCAACTGGAGAATTCGCGCGTCTTGCGGTACTCGTACAAAACACCCGGTGCGATATCGCCTAGACATTATCGTTACCGCAGGCGGTAGCGAATATCGCTTATATCTGAACAGGCCTTTAGGCTTTGTATTTAAAATAACAGCAAAATATGCTCAATGAGCAGTAATTCACGATCAATAAAACAAACTATTATTGAATAACTGAAATAAATAATTTTCAATTACCTAGAATGACATCAGAAAATCGATGGAGTCTCGCTTCACGTGAGTCCGCGCAGTATTCCTCTTTAAAAATGTATGGAATGAGGACATACCAGTTCTGTAGTTTTAACACTCATTTTAATTAGAATTTACATAAGAAGAGTTTTTCGAACGGTTCGCGAGAGAATATTGTATTCGATTCTCATATGCGATGAACCTACATTACAATTCATACAACTGTTTGTGACATATGACAAAGACAGGTATTGGCCGTGCGCTAGCGAGGGCACGGGGTGGGGAGTGGAACGAAGACTCGTCTGACACTTGCCATCGAACGTCCGCCGCTACTACACGTGCGACGTTAATATAAGTCCATTGTGGATTATTATTATGGACCCAAACGGCCAATTATTATTATGGACATCTCACTGTTCATCTGATGATAACTGTGATCAGATGAAGATGACAGTTGTTTATATTAGCTTCTGACCGATGTTCGGGAAACTCTCCTTGTATAAATGAGTCCATAAGGCTCGGTCGGACCGAGTACGAGAAACGATGAACGATGAACGCACCTATCGACTACGTCTGCTTTAACGTGCTCGAATACTGATAGGTGCGTTGGCGAATTTTTGATCTTATTCCAATGTCAACGAAGTTGATTGTTGTTTGTTAATGTTAACTTACTGGTCGAACTGTATTCTCGCTCCCCTCGCTACTTGTTTACAGTTGAATTACCCGCTCATCGGTTCTTAGTCTGACCACAACCTAAACGAGCTTGATAATTTATATTATCATCAAAACTAGTACGAAACTGAAGCATATATATACTTGTACATATTAAAGTTACTTTGGTAATTTTAAAATTTAAACATTTTTCGCTTGTTATTTTGTTTCAACAACCGCACGACTTATTTTAGAAATTTGAGTTTTTTACAGTGCTATACGTTTCAAATATGTACCAAAGAGACATTCTAAGAAACTTTTACATTGAATTAATCAAATCAGCGCAAACATTTAGGAATTCGCTAATATATTTAACAGCAAACAATTTAAAGTAATTGTAACAAATTGAAATGTCTTCTTCCGATTGTTAATCCAATTACAAGGTACAATCAAAGGTCAATCGTCGAATTTATTTCAATAAAGGGATTTATTGACACGGTCCTGTTTCACATAATACAATAGGTATTTGGCAAAATATAAATGTTTTATTTCTAATTTATATTTTTACATAAATATGTTTTTATAGATATTCTTTACTAATAAAAATATAAAGTATTGAAAATATACAATATGAAAGTAATTGTTTTAACGAATCAAATATTTTTATTTCATTCCAATTAGGCACGGCACAGACTTGAAAAATTTAAATTTTTAACAAATAATAAAAACAAATACAAAAAGACCCAAAACTGAAAATTATAAAACGATAGAAAAATAATTCCTCTACACAAAATTATATTGGAAATAGATTTTTGAATTACAACTTTATTACACATGACGTATGTGGATAATAAAAAATACTTCAAGGATCAAAACTTCATTTTAAATATCAGTTAAGTACTAAATTTTAAACTAAACTAAAAATCACTTACTATTTGAACTAAAAATGTACCTACTTACTAATGTGTATTCATCGTAGATTAGGAACAGGATGGTACAGAACGAGAAGAAAAGAAGAAGCAAGAGAAGTTGGAACATTGTGAAGCACATTGGATTTTTTCACGACGGCCTTTCATCAGAGCCATTTTTATCATTAGAAGCCCTTTTCCTATTTTAATTTATATTGGATTAATTAGATGTTGGATAACATGCCGTCATTATACCTTTTACATGTGCATATTTGCCAAGTCAATAACTAAAACTTATAAACCAGCGGCTGGAGATATCTCAGTTCTGAAGAAAGCTTAGACTCGTCCTTCGCCAGCTCTGCCACCATTTCCTTAGCCCGGTTGTTGGCGTATTCATGCTCGCAGTCACGTCGGTCCACCATCTTGGATAGGGCGAATTGGAGCTGTGCTCTCGCGCCTCCGCTGGACGATTCCACTAGATTCTTCATCACGTCTGGGGAGAAGCCCTGAAAGAACGTAGATACGTATGAGTAGGCTTGTCATCCGTCCTCTTTTCCCCGGACACTGTCCACTTTTGACGCCCGTCCGGGGTCATTTCTCAAATGTGTCCGGGGTTTTTAAGAACCCACGACGACAATGGTGACAGGTTGTCGGACCAATTATTGTCGGTCGTCTGCGATATGCCTTAGAAAAATATAGGTAGGCATTTAGACTAAACTTGTAAAGCTCTAGAAGTCCTATTCATTAATATATCGTTTGCATTGGCTAAAATCTACTTTCCTAAGATTCACCTTTATTATATTAAAAATAAATTCCACGATTAAAGGTCACGTGACGTCGCATTTTGACGCTAAAATAACAAAGCTAAACCGTTTATACGTGAGAAAAAAACGCAGTTAACCGAAATTTACTGTCACGTACCACGTTACGTTGTTGGGGTTACGAGCCCTTATCATCGCTATTAAAATATTTACAGATGTGTTACTATTGGTCTCTTGTTTCGAACACGTCCAAATAATACTCGGGATGGATCGATAAAATTAAGATAATGAATTAAAATTCCTGTGTTTGTGTATATAAACATTGTATTAATTGACATTATTGAGTTAATTGACATTGTTGAGTTAATTGACATTGTTGAGTTAATTGACATTGTTGAGTTAATTGCCGTTATTAGGTTAATTGCCATTGTTGAGTTAATTGACATTGTTAAGTTAATTGCCGTTTTTGACTTAATTGCCATTGTTATTTGACATTTTTGAGTTAATTGACATTGTTAAGTTAATTGCCGTTATTGAGTTAATTGCCATTGTTGAGTTAATTGCCATTGTTATTTGACATTGTTGAGTTAATTGACATTGTTGGGTTAATTTACATTGTTGAGCTAATTGACATTGTTGAGTTAATTGACATTGTTGAGTTAATTGCCGTTATTAATTGCCATTGTTGAGTTAATTGACATTGTTGAGTTAATTTACATTGTTGAGTTAATTGCCATTGTTGAGTTAATTGCTATTGTTGAGTTAATTGCCATTGTTGAGTTAATTGCCATTGTTGAATTAATTTATCATTGTTGAGTTAATTGACATTGTTGAGTTAATTGCCGTTATTAATTGCCATTGTTGAGTTAATTGACATTGTTGAGTTAATTTACATTGTTGAGTTAATTGCCATTGTTGAGTTAATTGCCATTGTTGAATTAATTTATCATTGTTGAGTTAATTGCCATTGTTGAATTAATTTTTCTCATTGTTGAGTTAATTGCTATTGTTGAGTTAATTGACATTATTGTGTATACTTTTTTTTACTAGGAAATACTCGGGATAGATGGATAAAGTAAAAAATAAAATATCCTGTGCGCATGTGTCTGCGTGTACGTTTATACAAATGATATACCTGCACATAAATACACAATTGATATAGAGGCTGTGTATGGATCTGAGTTAATTGGCATTATTTAATTTAATCAATAATGCCAATGGCGCTGCCATCGGTTTTTTATTACTGAGAAAGTTTGATTTTACATTATGCAGAATGACTTTTTGGCGAGGAGTGAATGAAATTTTTTGTTTGATTACTATAAGAAATGTGTGTGTGCGTTTTCTTCGCTTAATGATGATAGTAGTTCAAAGTGTTCTAAGTGCGTAATGTATGTGTTAATGAAAAAAGCAAAGGACTGCTTCGTATCCTCTTCTGTCGTCAGTAAACCTACTATCACTTTACTGAGCGATATGATGCGTTTTAGACTTCGAAATTATTTTAGACATGGGCGTAGCCACGGTGGGTCAGGTTGTGGCGTTTGCCACACCATGGCATAGGCATGAATAAGTAACTTATAGCATTACATTCTATTTAAGTTATAAAAAAATGTTTGCTTGCCCCACCCTGGATAAAATGGATTGTTTTTGCCCCACCCTAGATAAAATCCTGACTTCGCACTTACCATAGTAACACTGATGTGTTAATATTGTATACGTTGCTTTACGAGTAAACTCGGCCCTTGGCGGGGAATAAAACTAGGGCTTTATGAGGTTGCTGTAAAAGTTTTATCACTTCGCCACGAAAAGGTAGAGCTGGTTTCCAGTGTCTGTTTGTTGGTTTATGGCTGGTTTATCAGTGGCGGACTAACGTAGGAGCTGGAACCTAGGGTTGCAGCCAATGGTTAGTCCGCCCCACCCTCGAATAAGGATGTTCCGAATTTGTTTTGGTGAATATTCGCCAATTTCTGAAGTATTCGTACTCGTATTCTCAATTTCCTAAACGAATACTCGTATACTAATCGAATGGTAAAAGTCCAATATGAATAGGTGAGATAAGTTTTCGTCAAAAGGAAATGCTAGTAAGATTAAACGTTAATTTGAAAATCAATGACGTAGTTGTTTTTTTAGTTTAATTACTAAATGATTTGTTAGTTCAATTAAAAGTTAGGTAGGTACCTATCTGCAGATTAAACCAAATTCATTGATCAAAAGCCAACAAAATATCTTTAAATAGGACTAAAAATTACCTATTTACAAATTTTACAATTTTTAGGTACTATTCGTATTCGCGAATAGTCAGGCAAATTATTTGTATTCGCGAATAGTGATTTTTTGCAATTGGAAAATCCCTACCCTCGAGGGGTAAGGGGGACTTTTATATACATTTTCTTTCCGTTTTGTTTTTCAATTGTGCGTTCTCAATTTCATATACACAAAAACAATATACATACATCAGCGAGCACAACCAATGCTAAGCGTAACCCGACTTCGTGAGATGAAAGAACTATCCCAATCCTAATTGGTAAATCTCGGAAAATTTTTCTTCTTTCTCTTAATCCTAACATTTACCACTATTCGTGCTTTTACAGTAACATCAATTTCAAAGATAGTGAACTACCGTTTTGTTAAAATTCATTAGAGATGTAATAAGCTTTACGTATGTTATGTAATACTCACTGAACCTTATTGTATTCCAAGGCGTTTTATCTAAGTAGGGTTGTCAATTTGGAAAATCGATTTATCGATAGCAAAGGAAAAGTCCCATATAATCCCCAGAAACTGATTTTCGGTGTGGACTGTATTGTGGGCATGAATTCTCTTTAGAAACATTGGATTTTTAACTTAAAGAAATAATTTTATATTTAAAATTTCATTTAGTATTTCTTTGCTGCTTGTTTAAAATACAAGCCGTAAACAACTAATGTGTCATCCCATTAGAGAGTACGTTTGGATAAAAGAAACCACCACCACCATTTGCTCACCAGTAAGCAAATGGGGACAACGAAAATAATAATCAAACTCTAATTTTTGTTGTCCCCACTGTTTTCAGTGGTGATAACGGTACCGATCCGCAAAAACCACATCAAAAACTTGTCCAACAGATAAAACTTTATTCCGGAATACACAGTATACATTATGATAGAATTAATTTATTTTTACTTTTCAGAAAGTTTATAATCTATTGTAAACATATATATTCTATATGAATAATCGGTAAAGTAAATAATCGGTAGAGTAATCGGTAGCTTAAACAAGGCAGCCACGAATAGAAAATAAATAACAATTTGCACAACACTATTTAGTATTATCTACGCTAGTCGCATATTTAGCAGTAAGAATGCGCTTAATTGCATTTATACCATTAAAAAACGTGGATGCGTTCATCTTCGCCGCACAAATATATTTTCAAAAGAAATAAATAAATATATTTCGAAATTAAATATATTTTCACAAAAAGCTGTTTATATGATAATTACTGTGAACAGTGGAGATGTGAAATATTTTATTGGAGCGAGAGTAATGAGAAGGAATCCTAAAAGCAAGCCTACTTAACAAATCTGGACTGCCAATGCCTAAATTAGCAATCTTCATTCGGAATATAATAACAGCTATATTTCTATGGATATAAAGTGAAAATAAATCTAGTGTAGTGAATGAATCGTATAAATGCCCTCTGAATTCTTTCAATTTTATTTATATGTTTAATTATTTTATTATTATATCGACATTTACCCATCATTACTCTACGCGCGCGTAATAAGCCCCGAGTGACTTCCTAATCAAATATTGCGTACATTATACGAATTTAGTTCTGCTTTGAAATGAAATTCGCTTTCAATATCTTCAGATGTAATTGTATTAAGATGGAGTTTGTCTAAAGGTCAATACACTTACATACATACAATAACGGTTGCATTTTGTGCGGTTACAGTTTTGGATTCACCATCAATCTTCGCATTTCCTTTGTCCTTCTTTGTTGAAGAATGTTCGTAAATCTAAAACGGAAAATGCAATTTGACTTTCCAAGTCTTTAAGACGTTAATCTGACTTAAAATTGAATTATAGTATAGAGATGTATAGCTGATGTATAGCCTGTACTTGTACCATTAGTTATTCTGTGTCACAAGTGGAGTGCACCGAAGGTATGGTGAAGGTATAAAAATGAAATCAATGCAATACAACCATATCTTTTAGTGCCCACTGCTAGACATGCGGTTTCTCATGCACGTTTCTTGTGTATACGTGTGTATAAGCCTTAAAACGCTACGCTGGTCAAGCGAGTTGGAGAATCCACTTTTTTAGAAATGGTGTAGTTTCCCAGCGCTTGTTTTGTTATTCCTTAGTCGCCGTTTATGACACCCACCGAATTAGATGGGGTGATGCTATTCTATAGCCTGTCGGCCGGCTATAGAATATAACCACATAGCCACAGGGCAAAAGGGAAATCATAGTAATGTAATTCCCAAGAATATTGTAATACCCTCCACTGCAGTGCGAGTTCTTCCCGAATCTCACAAGAAGGTACTTTGACAAATGACCCCGTTTCAGCTGAAATTATTATGTACCGACGCGTCAGGGCTGCAGAGTGGTGTCATTTGTCACTACCAACCTTGTCGCAATTTACGTCGCGTTTTGTACAATCTCCATTATGTTTTTGGAGGGAAAAACTTCCATTGTGGCGCACGAAACTGGATGAGGACATTTTTCGCACGTGATATTTTTAAATTCTCGAAGTTTCCTCGCGATGTTTTCTATAAAAAGACCTGTTCGCATAAGGGATATTTGCCACCGCCTGCGGTAGCGATATTCGCGTGGGTACGCGATAATTCATTCTTTCAGATATAGGCGATATTCGCTAACCACTTCGGTTAGTGTTAACTAACCAACGCCCACTGTTAACAGTGTCACTTACCCAAGCTTAGTCCAACTGGAGAATTCGCGCGTCTTGCGGTACTCGTACAAAACACCCGGTGCGATATCGCCTAGACATTATCGTTACCGCAGGCGGTAGCGAATATCGCTTATATCTGAACAGGCCTTTAGGCTTTGTATTTAAAATAACAGCAAAATATGCTCAATGAGCAGTAATTCACGATCAATAAAACAAACTATTATTGAATAACTGAAATAAATAATTTTCAATTACCTAGAATGACATCAGAAAATCGATGGAGTCTCGCTTCACGTGAGTCCGCGCAGTATTCCTCTTTAAAAATGTATGGAATGAGGACATACCAGTTCTGTAGTTTTAACACTCATTTTAATTAGAATTTACATAAGAAGAGTTTTTCGAACGGTTCGCGAGAGAATATTGTATTCGATTCTCATATGCGATGAACCTACATTACAATTCATACAACTGTTTGTGACATATGACAAAGACAGGTATTGGCCGTGCGCTAGCGAGGGCACGGGGTGGGGAGTGGAACGAAGACTCGTCTGACACTTGCCATCGAACGTCCGCCGCTACTACACGTGCGACGTTAATATAAGTCCATTGTGGATTATTATTATGGACCCAAACGGCCAATTATTATTATGGACATCTCACTGTTCATCTGATGATAACTGTGATCAGATGAAGATGACAGTTGTTTATATTAGCTTCTGACCGATGTTCGGGAAACTCTCCTTGTATAAATGAGTCCATAAGGCTCGGTCGGACCGAGTACGAGAAACGATGAACGATGAACGCACCTATCGACTACGTCTGCTTTAACGTGCTCGAATACTGATAGGTGCGTTGGCGAATTTTTGATCTTATTCCAATGTCAACGAAGTTGATTGTTGTTTGTTAATGTTAACTTACTGGTCGAACTGTATTCTCGCTCCCCTCGCTACTTGTTTACAGTTGAATTACCCGCTCATCGGTTCTTAGTCTGACCACAACCTAAACGAGCTTGATAATTTATATTATCATCAAAACTAGTACGAAACTGAAGCATATATATACTTGTACATATTAAAGTTACTTTGGTAATTTTAAAATTTAAACATTTTTCGCTTGTTATTTTGTTTCAACAACCGCACGACTTATTTTAGAAATTTGAGTTTTTTACAGTGCTATACGTTTCAAATATGTACCAAAGAGACATTCTAAGAAACTTTTACATTGAATTAATCAAATCAGCGCAAACATTTAGGAATTCGCTAATATATTTAACAGCAAACAATTTAAAGTAATTGTAACAAATTGAAATGTCTTCTTCCGATTGTTAATCCAATTACAAGGTACAATCAAAGGTCAATCGTCGAATTTATTTCAATAAAGGGATTTATTGACACGGTCCTGTTTCACATAATACAATAGGTATTTGGCAAAATATAAATGTTTTATTTCTAATTTATATTTTTACATAAATATGTTTTTATAGATATTCTTTACTAATAAAAATATAAAGTATTGAAAATATACAATATGAAAGTAATTGTTTTAACGAATCAAATATTTTTATTTCATTCCAATTAGGCACGGCACAGACTTGAAAAATTTAAATTTTTAACAAATAATAAAAACAAATACAAAAAGACCCAAAACTGAAAATTATAAAACGATAGAAAAATAATTCCTCTACACAAAATTATATTGGAAATAGATTTTTGAATTACAACTTTATTACACATGACGTATGTGGATAATAAAAAATACTTCAAGGATCAAAACTTCATTTTAAATATCAGTTAAGTACTAAATTTTAAACTAAACTAAAAATCACTTACTATTTGAACTAAAAATGTACCTACTTACTAATGTGTATTCATCGTAGATTAGGAACAGGATGGTACAGAACGAGAAGAAAAGAAGAAGCAAGAGAAGTTGGAACATTGTGAAGCACATTGGATTTTTTCACGACGGCCTTTCATCAGAGCCATTTTTATCATTAGAAGCCCTTTTCCTATTTTAATTTATATTGGATTAATTAGATGTTGGATAACATGCCGTCATTATACCTTTTACATGTGCATATTTGCCAAGTCAATAACTAAAACTTATAAACCAGCGGCTGGAGATATCTCAGTTCTGAAGAAAGCTTAGACTCGTCCTTCGCCAGCTCTGCCACCATTTCCTTAGCCCGGTTGTTGGCGTATTCATGCTCGCAGTCACGTCGGTCCACCATCTTGGATAGGGCGAATTGGAGCTGTGCTCTCGCGCCTCCGCTGGACGATTCCACTAGATTCTTCATCACGTCTGGGGAGAAGCCCTGAAAGAACGTAGATACGTATGAGTAGGCTTGTCATCCGTCCTCTTTTCCCCGGACACTGTCCACTTTTGACGCCCGTCCGGGGTCATTTCTCAAATGTGTCCGGGGTTTTTAAGAACCCACGACGACAATGGTGACAGGTTGTCGGACCAATTATTGTCGGTCGTCTGCGATATGCCTTAGAAAAATATAGGTAGGCATTTAGACTAAACTTGTAAAGCTCTAGAAGTCCTATTCATTAATATATCGTTTGCATTGGCTAAAATCTACTTTCCTAAGATTCACCTTTATTATATTAAAAATAAATTCCACGATTAAAGGTCACGTGACGTCGCATTTTGACGCTAAAATAACAAAGCTAAACCGTTTATACGTGAGAAAAAAACGCAGTTAACCGAAATTTACTGTCACGTACCACGTTACGTTGTTGGGGTTACGAGCCCTTATCATCGCTATTAAAATATTTACAGATGTGTTACTATTGGTCTCTTGTTTCGAACACGTCCAAATAATACTCGGGATGGATCGATAAAATTAAGATAATGAATTAAAATTCCTGTGTTTGTGTATATAAACATTGTATTAATTGACATTATTGAGTTAATTGACATTGTTGAGTTAATTGACATTGTTGAGTTAATTGACATTGTTGAGTTAATTGCCGTTATTAGGTTAATTGCCATTGTTGAGTTAATTGACATTGTTAAGTTAATTGCCGTTTTTGACTTAATTGCCATTGTTATTTGACATTTTTGAGTTAATTGACATTGTTAAGTTAATTGCCGTTATTGAGTTAATTGCCATTGTTGAGTTAATTGCCATTGTTATTTGACATTGTTGAGTTAATTGACATTGTTGGGTTAATTTACATTGTTGAGCTAATTGACATTGTTGAGTTAATTGACATTGTTGAGTTAATTGCCGTTATTAATTGCCATTGTTGAGTTAATTGACATTGTTGAGTTAATTTACATTGTTGAGTTAATTGCCATTGTTGAGTTAATTGCTATTGTTGAGTTAATTGCCATTGTTGAGTTAATTGCCATTGTTGAATTAATTTATCATTGTTGAGTTAATTGACATTGTTGAGTTAATTGCCGTTATTAATTGCCATTGTTGAGTTAATTGACATTGTTGAGTTAATTTACATTGTTGAGTTAATTGCCATTGTTGAGTTAATTGCCATTGTTGAATTAATTTATCATTGTTGAGTTAATTGCCATTGTTGAATTAATTTTTCTCATTGTTGAGTTAATTGCTATTGTTGAGTTAATTGACATTATTGTGTATACTTTTTTTTACTAGGAAATACTCGGGATAGATGGATAAAGTAAAAAATAAAATATCCTGTGCGCATGTGTCTGCGTGTACGTTTATACAAATGATATACCTGCACATAAATACACAATTGATATAGAGGCTGTGTATGGATCTGAGTTAATTGGCATTATTTAATTTAATCAATAATGCCAATGGCGCTGCCATCGGTTTTTTATTACTGAGAAAGTTTGATTTTACATTATGCAGAATGACTTTTTGGCGAGGAGTGAATGAAATTTTTTGTTTGATTACTATAAGAAATGTGTGTGTGCGTTTTCTTCGCTTAATGATGATAGTAGTTCAAAGTGTTCTAAGTGCGTAATGTATGTGTTAATGAAAAAAGCAAAGGACTGCTTCGTATCCTCTTCTGTCGTCAGTAAACCTACTATCACTTTACTGAGCGATATGATGCGTTTTAGACTTCGAAATTATTTTAGACATGGGCGTAGCCACGGTGGGTCAGGTTGTGGCGTTTGCCACACCATGGCATAGGCATGAATAAGTAACTTATAGCATTACATTCTATTTAAGTTATAAAAAAATGTTTGCTTGCCCCACCCTGGATAAAATGGATTGTTTTTGCCCCACCCTAGATAAAATCCTGACTTCGCACTTACCATAGTAACACTGATGTGTTAATATTGTATACGTTGCTTTACGAGTAAACTCGGCCCTTGGCGGGGAATAAAACTAGGGCTTTATGAGGTTGCTGTAAAAGTTTTATCACTTCGCCACGAAAAGGTAGAGCTGGTTTCCAGTGTCTGTTTGTTGGTTTATGGCTGGTTTATCAGTGGCGGACTAACGTAGGAGCTGGAACCTAGGGTTGCAGCCAATGGTTAGTCCGCCCCACCCTCGAATAAGGATGTTCCGAATTTGTTTTGGTGAATATTCGCCAATTTCTGAAGTATTCGTACTCGTATTCTCAATTTCCTAAACGAATACTCGTATACTAATCGAATGGTAAAAGTCCAATATGAATAGGTGAGATAAGTTTTCGTCAAAAGGAAATGCTAGTAAGATTAAACGTTAATTTGAAAATCAATGACGTAGTTGTTTTTTTAGTTTAATTACTAAATGATTTGTTAGTTCAATTAAAAGTTAGGTAGGTACCTATCTGCAGATTAAACCAAATTCATTGATCAAAAGCCAACAAAATATCTTTAAATAGGACTAAAAATTACCTATTTACAAATTTTACAATTTTTAGGTACTATTCGTATTCGCGAATAGTCAGGCAAATTATTTGTATTCGCGAATAGTGATTTTTTGCAATTGGAAAATCCCTACCCTCGAGGGGTAAGGGGGACTTTTATATACATTTTCTTTCCGTTTTGTTTTTCAATTGTGCGTTCTCAATTTCATATACACAAAAACAATATACATACATCAGCGAGCACAACCAATGCTAAGCGTAACCCGACTTCGTGAGATGAAAGAACTATCCCAATCCTAATTGGTAAATCTCGGAAAATTTTTCTTCTTTCTCTTAATCCTAACATTTACCACTATTCGTGCTTTTACAGTAACATCAATTTCAAAGATAGTGAACTACCGTTTTGTTAAAATTCATTAGAGATGTAATAAGCTTTACGTATGTTATGTAATACTCACTGAACCTTATTGTATTCCAAGGCGTTTTATCTAAGTAGGGTTGTCAATTTGGAAAATCGATTTATCGATAGCAAAGGAAAAGTCCCATATAATCCCCAGAAACTGATTTTCGGTGTGGACTGTATTGTGGGCATGAATTCTCTTTAGAAACATTGGATTTTTAACTTAAAGAAATAATTTTATATTTAAAATTTCATTTAGTATTTCTTTGCTGCTTGTTTAAAATACAAGCCGTAAACAACTAATGTGTCATCCCATTAGAGAGTACGTTTGGATAAAAGAAACCACCACCACCATTTGCTCACCAGTAAGCAAATGGGGACAACGAAAATAATAATCAAACTCTAATTTTTGTTGTCCCCACTGTTTTCAGTGGTGATAACGGTACCGATCCGCAAAAACCACATCAAAAACTTGTCCAACAGATAAAACTTTATTCCGGAATACACAGTATACATTATGATAGAATTAATTTATTTTTACTTTTCAGAAAGTTTATAATCTATTGTAAACATATATATTCTATATGAATAATCGGTAAAGTAAATAATCGGTAGAGTAATCGGTAGCTTAAACAAGGCAGCCACGAATAGAAAATAAATAACAATTTGCACAACACTATTTAGTATTATCTACGCTAGTCGCATATTTAGCAGTAAGAATGCGCTTAATTGCATTTATACCATTAAAAAACGTGGATGCGTTCATCTTCGCCGCACAAATATATTTTCAAAAGAAATAAATAAATATATTTCGAAATTAAATATATTTTCACAAAAAGCTGTTTATATGATAATTACTGTGAACAGTGGAGATGTGAAATATTTTATTGGAGCGAGAGTAATGAGAAGGAATCCTAAAAGCAAGCCTACTTAACAAATCTGGACTGCCAATGCCTAAATTAGCAATCTTCATTCGGAATATAATAACAGCTATATTTCTATGGATATAAAGTGAAAATAAATCTAGTGTAGTGAATGAATCGTATAAATGCCCTCTGAATTCTTTCAATTTTATTTATATGTTTAATTATTTTATTATTATATCGACATTTACCCATCATTACTCTACGCGCGCGTAATAAGCCCCGAGTGACTTCCTAATCAAATATTGCGTACATTATACGAATTTAGTTCTGCTTTGAAATGAAATTCGCTTTCAATATCTTCAGATGTAATTGTATTAAGATGGAGTTTGTCTAAAGGTCAATACACTTACATACATACAATAATAGTGTGAAATATATCATGTCTTCTCGAGTTCCCGTTATAAAGTTTTAAAAAAAATGAAGATACTTACATAATAATCTGATAGCCTTTGCCTCTTCGCTTCCCTCGTCAGCAGATCATACAATAATAACAGTCTCAAGTTTGAAGACGACAGTTTAGGTTTCGATCCAACTTCCTGACCTCCTCGAACCCCTTCCCAAACATCCACCAATCTCTCATCATCAGGGTCCCTTGCCATTTTGATCATATCCCTCACACCTTGGGAGAGATACTGAAGATTATCCAGCTCGTCTATATCGGACCTCGAAGATTTGTCTGCGTCGAAGTGTGGTGGGAGTAAAAGTGCGGCTTCTGGCGTAGGGTCCACGATGGGCTTGACTTCTTCATCTTGGATGGAAAGTAACGGCTCTTCAGTTCGCTTCTCTTCTGGTTCGATGACTGTATATTGAGCGTTATGGTCTATTGGTAGCAGAAAGTCTTGCTTAGGTAGGTTTCTGTCGCCAGGTTTAGGAGGCGCTATGGGGGCATATAGTCCTGGTTTATGGTGCGAGGTTGTTTGGTCCACCCTGAAATGCGTGATAGTGGAATATGTTACATTTAACACATTCTAAATTAACACAATTACTTTTGAAACAAATCTAGGCAGGCGAAGCCGCGGGCAAAAGTTAGTTGTGCATAAACTAAATAGATCAAAGATAGGGCGAAATAATATACATATATGTAATATGTTATTATTGGATGGCATATTGGACTTAGTAACGCATGATTCTATAACATAACCTGAAAAACATCAAAAATATTTTTTTACCAGAACAATCTAGTGTTGTGAACGACTCGAGTCTACGAGGTTTAATTTTTTTTTATGGACGACATCGGCAGTCGAGCATACAGTCCACCTGATGGTAAGTGGATACTGTCGCCCATAGACATCCGCGATACATGCCAATATTAGTCCAAAATGACAACCGACGGCAAGCCCCCGGATGCGCTGCCTACTTTTGGAGATATAGGAATAAATTAGGAGAAAGGGTTGGAAAAATGGGGAGGCATAGGATTGGGAATGGGCTCTGGCACATCTCACTCACCACGGAAACACGTACTTACATTGGGGAATAAGGTCGCCTATAGACATCCGCGATCCATGCCAACATCAGTCCAAAATGACAAATGTTGGCACGCCCCCGGATGTGCTGCTTACCTTTGGAGATATTGGAATGGATTTGGAGAAAGGTTTGGGAAAATGGGGAGGGATAGGATGGGAATGGGCTCTGGCACATCTCACTCACTAACGAAACACGTACGTACATTAGGGAAATAAGATAAAGTGGGAAATGCAGTACATTTCAAGGTAGTCTTCTGTGAGAGAGGGGTAACGTGGCCAGCCGAGCGCGCCCAGTAGCTATTAGATTGTAGTGTGCACTCTCCCCCCCAAATTTTGAAGACTCGACTCGATTATTCAGGACTCAACGTTTAAAAGAGGCTGGTTTAGCGAATCATACTGCACTCACACACATCGCTACATCCCGCACCGCATTACACGAAAAATCATCCCTACCCTCCCCTTCCCTCGACCGCAAATAAAAACTGATGTCACGTGCCGGCGCCGCTCCACAATAAAATTAAACACAAATGTAAATACCGCGATGTTGGCTAAACTTCTAATGTGGACGAATTCGAGTCGTTATAAAGAAGACTCGCGCTCGACTCGACTCAGACTACAATTTAAGCTTTAAGTCCTGAATACTCCTTAAAAAGGTAGAGCCTTAGTTTCTAAAAGCAACACAATTTATTTTGTTCCACAACAGATTATTATACAATTGATAAGTTTCTAGAAACGCACCGCATCAGAAAGTACTCAACGTAATATAGTTTCTAAAAAAACACTCAAGCCTCGGTCGTTATAAGAAAGACTCGACTCAACTGAGACTCCAATTTAAGCTTTATGTCTTGAATAATCGAGCAGATACTTCAAAATCAAAACTCGAGTCTTTTACAGCAAAGTTCTCTAGCAGGTTCTAGTTAGTGATGAGTAATCCAAACTTCTCGGAGTGTTTAACTCACTTAATCCTGCTCCGCTTGCGGATCCGACTCCTCTTAGTTACTCCTTAACTCTTTTGATGCACCTAATTATTTACCTTCCGAGAGCGTTTCATTCCCTTTCCCTAATGGTTGTTGCATAAGCAAAAAAAAGGTCATGCCATCGTTGCATCTCGATTTGAACCTCCGACAAGTGCCGATGCGCAATTACACTCACGATCATGATTGGCGCCGGAATCGCAATGAATAACAATTCGCTGGAACAATTAAGGGATTCTGCTCCGCTCGCGCATTCAACTCTTTTGATTCATTAACTCCGGAGTTACCCATCACTAGTTCTAGTGCAACAATCTCAGATTTATTTATCGCGATAAAGAAGGTTCTTTATCAAGCGAGAGATAGCTAGAGAAAGAACAGGATACACAAGAGCATAAAAAAATAGAATTAAGTACAGAGGAAAAGAAATAATATATAGAAGACCATAACCTCTGAGTAGTATAGCTCATCCACCACCCATTGCTGGTAGGTTTGTATGCCCCATGCGTCACATAAATCGGTCTACTCGTCGGTCTACTGGGTCGCACGTACGTCGTAGTCGGTCGAGTAGACGGTCGAATAGTTGGGCGACTCGTCGAACTGATGCTAGGCTCGTCTTTAACCTCGTACGCCATTTGGTCGGTGATATGAGAGATCACCTGCATCGCTACTGGAAGGTAGGAGTCGGAGACCTGAACCTGCTGCTTAGCTGTGTCCACCTGGAAAACAGAAAAATAGCTTCGTTTACTTAAGTACTTTTTTTAAGATAATTGATTGTAGATTGTAAGGATTAATAAATCCTCCTAAGGAACCTTGAGTATAGAAAAGAAAGAAAAATCTAGATTTAGTTCGATTTCTTCAAAGGAAAATGAACGGGTTCAATTCTGATTATGTATGAGTTTTGTTGAAAATCTTTGAATACACGCCATTGTTCCTTCGAACAATTTTTTCTATTTCTGTTAGACTTTTTCATACTGACCCATCTCAATAAAACACCAGGGTGTTTATATGTATAAATGACAATGTATTTAAGTTCAGTTAATTTGTTTGTCTGTTTGTCTTTCAAATTCAAATTAAATTTAAAACAGGTAACTACAGATGACATTCAAATTATTGCGTAACTTTTGTGCCCTAGCGCACAAAGTTTAATTAAAAAGAATAAGAAGGAAACTCAAATCAAGCATTACTTAGTGATAAGTATTATCTCCTTAGTGATAATAAGGAGATAATGAAATATATTATCCCCGCTACCTTAACCTATAAAAGCCACACGGATATTTTCTAAGAAAATCTTCATTAGAGTAAAAGCTCTCTCAGATTAGCCATTTACGAAGGGCACAATGAATTAGTATACGAAGGATCTAAACTTAGTTTATATGTATATATTATTGACGCCATATAAAAGCAATTTTTCCTATATAATTCTAGCCCTTTGTTTACATTATTCTCAGAACCGAACCGTTTTTGATGCGGTTTGCATTTTGTGCAGCGTGTTTATCCGGGTAATTTCTACGAAACTCGATTTCGATATTCAGTAGATAAATGTGACATTATCTAATAAAAAGGGACCTTATTGTCTGTTCCATTTTCATTAATACTAAGATTTTAATGTACATACCTAATGTTTAAAAAAAAAAGAATATCAATTTATTTTAAACATGTTAGACAATTAGATGTTAGAGCATGTTTCTATTTAAACATAATTTTAAAACAACGCAATTTTAAGTTAGAAAATCTTAGCCAAAGTCAATAAATCCATACCCAAAATAAGGTCCCTTTACTCGGATAACAATAATAAAAAAAAAACACGGTCAGGTTTACAATGTCGGGCCAATTCATTTAAAAATATTTAGTGGTTTTAGATTACAAAATTGTAATACTAATTTTCAAACGTTAATTCAGTATCGGGCCGCGTCGCGTCGCGTCGGCCGGCTTTAAAATAGCACCATCGCAATTCTTCTCGCGGGTGTCGTAAAAGACGACTAAGGGCTACCACTAGCGCTGAGGAACTACACCATCCCTGAAAGAACTCGCTAACCAGCTTGGTCAACCTGCCGTTTTAAAGCCATATATCCCTCGCGCACAAGACAATGCACCAGACTAGCAGTGGATTTAAAATGGGCTGGTTACGGTTCACGGATCACCTCGCCTTCTATGTTTTAGGATAGATGGAGCATTAGCAACTAGCAGGTAATTGTACTACACCCTCAAAGGGCACACTGTCTGATTTGCCTTCACGAGTTCCCAAGGTTGATCCTAGAAGGCAGGATCCCAGGAAAGACAGCACCAGGTCGTCAGGGGTGGGTGGGCGACATTACGGGATGGTTCGGTCCCAAATATTACGAGTTGAAGAGTGCGACGAAGGACAGATGGAAATTTCACCAGCTGATCACCAAATTTCATTATGAAGATGATGATGATATCTAATTGGAAAGTCGTCAACCGAACACCTGCTCATACTCGTACGCGTCTTACATTTGTTTGACAAACTTGAGAACAATACAAATTTTGAACAACTTTCACCAAGAACCGTGGTATACGTGTATTGAATATATTGCGCTTAAATATACTATTTGATGCAGTGTACAAATTCCACTGGTGGTCAGTAAACTGAGAATAGTGGTTTGCCAATATCAAAGTAAAACCTTGATGGCTGACAAGTGATGGGGTTATTTATACGACCCGTCGAATGGAACGCGTTCTGATCGCGCTCTAACACTTCACGCTTTGAATCGACTATTTCAAACATTCTCAAACCGATTATCCAATTTTCTAAGGAATTTGAAAAGTTCTTTGAAAGAAACAATCAATATAAGAGATTATATAAGTAGATAAATTATACAAAGATGTTTCATACCACAGTTAGCTTGGTGGCTTGAACCAGTATTCCCAGAAACAACGCGTGGCGGATCATCGTGATCGATATCTGAAATGTAAAAGAGAAGTAATTGGATTATTGTAAGAAATGAGAGTAAGTGGGAGATTCCAGAGCCTGTTTATATTCCCTCATCTCTTTCTCCATTCCATATTTTTTTATTGTTTTATGCCTACGTTTAATTAGAGTTCGGGTCTTATTTAGTAGATTTCAAATATATGGCCACGAGTCTGTTTGTAATTGTATGAAGGTTTACAAGCAGCACATCTTCAGGACTGTTATTATTTTTTGTCAGATGGTTGTGTGGCGTCCGTGTCACTTCACAATAACACCACCTCATCACTTCCCGCGGGTGTCGTAAAAGGAGACTAAGTTTTTTTTCATGGACGAAGGCGGCAGACGAGCATACAGTCCACCTGATGGTAAGTGGATACTGTCGTCCATAGACATCCGCGATACATGCCAACATTAGTCCAAAATGACAAACGTTGGCACGCCCCCGGATGCGCTACCTACCTTTGGAGATATAGGAATGGATTTAGAGAAAGGGTAGGGAAAATGGTGGGGGATAGGATGGGAATGGGCTCTCACATCTCTCTCACTACCGAAACATGTAGGTACGTACATTAGGGAAATAAGATAAAGTGGGAAATGCAGTACATTTCAAGGTACTCTTCTGTGGGAGAGGGGTAACGTGGCCAGTAGAGCGCGCCCAGCAGCGGTTGGATGTCAGCGTGCATTCTCCCCTCAAAAAGTGATAAAAAAGCCGCTGAGATTTTTTTTAATAGAATGAACAGGCGGCAGACGAACATACAGTCCACTAGATGGTAAGTTGATACTGTCGTCCATAGACATCCGCGATACATGCCAATATCAGTCCAGAACGACAAACGTTGGCACGCTCTCGGATGCGCTGCCTACCTTTGCAGATTAAGGAATGGATTGGGAAAATGGGGAGGGATAGGATAGGATGGGATATGAATGGGCTCTGGCATATCTCACTCACTACCGAAACACGTACCGGTAGAAAATGCAGTACATTTCAAGGTAGTCTTCTGTGAGAGAGAGGTAACGTGGCCAGTCGAGCGCGCCCAGCGGCTGTGGGAATGCAACATACATTCTCCCCCTAACAAACTTACGCATTATGTTTGTAAATTCCATTTGAATCCAGTCTAAATTTGGACGGGTAAAGTTGAAGTTGGAATTTATCGACTTTTCCTGTTACCGACATGACACAGACACAGAACAAAGAGCAGAAGAGGCACTAACACTATTTTAAAGATAATTGTTAATCATTCGAAAACAGGTTATCTTTTTAGTACTTCTATGATGGAGAGATGGTGGTTCTGATTGGTAATTCAATTGATGGTAATTTATAGAAATTATTTTATCCGCATATTTCTAAGAAATACAACTCTAGAGGGCTATCAAATGCTTTTTAGCATTGATTTATCTACTTAACTGCCGATATTTGGGTCCAGTTACATGAACCGTGGTCACGGCGAAACTGCGGAGGCGGGTCAACGTGTGGTTGCTATTGACAGACAAATCTGTCTACCCTCTGTCGCGATCATGGTTCATGTAATTGGACAGAAATATTGGCTACGACAAATAAATAATAGATCGTGAGTAACCCGTTTACGTAAAAAATAATCATAAATCAATAAATTTCGCTGAAGCAAGTTGGTGTAGCGAACTTGAAGTCATATTGAAATGTTTTTGAAATGAGCACGCGTATTTGCTCACGACGTTTCCCTTCAACGCCGGGCTAGTCATAATTAAAAAATCTATACTTAAGTAAGAACTCAGTGGAACGGCCTTTGAACCCATGACCTCAAAAATGTGAGTCGAGAATTGCTATCAATGGCTTCTTTTACTATCACCGGGTTTTTAATATCAGACGGCGACTTCATTCACACAATCACGTCACTCGACAGTGATATCAACCAATTAGTCTCACCAACTCGTGATCCCGCGGTATCCCCCCAATGCAACGCCTTAAGCCGAGGTCCGCGGGGGAGTCCTTAGGCTCGTTGCAGCACACATTTTGTTCCTGGCTGAGCGCCTTCTGCGCTTGCCTTAAATTAAACATGACCGGTGACTCTTGAAAGGCCACTAGGGCCGCAAGAATTTAGACATTCCGAAAAAAAAAATCTAGCTTAATATCTCGCGCCAACATTTGGGCTCATAGGACAAGTGTGAATTAAACAGATGTATGGTGTTAGTGTGTGTAACGAAAATTTTACGCTTTCTTAAAAGACGCTCTACTGCTTGTTAGTCATATTGTGTCAACTTGGGACTATCGTAAACTTAACGGTCCATAAACTCAAACAGCTTTTCCACCTTCTAGTTAAAGACACGTTAACTGCTGGCAAGCTAATTCTGTAAGGCTTTTATGGATGCTCTCTTATTATATTGCGAAGGCTTGTTAAATTACAAACATTTCTGTATCTTTTTATCTGTTATTCATTCATTTATAGATGCACCAGTTGAATGTTTATAACTTGTTACAAAAATTGGTCATGTGCAGACATTCCCAAGTAGAGGCTTATTTAAAAACAACTCTTGATCTAGTGACTAAATCTCTTAAGAGGTAGTGACGGTTCTTTGTTTGTTGTTTTTACGTAAGAGTACATCTCCCATCTTAATACACACACTGACATACACACATTCACACTCTCACGAGCACACACCCAAATCTAAATCCTCCAAGGGCATCGATAATGTAATAAATACTATGTAAATTAATGTTCAACATAAAGTCCCCTGGTATCGATGTTAAATTTTGATACATTGTTTGGCCCGGATAACAAAAATCCTTAATAGGCGGTAAGTTTAAAGTTATTTATAATGTCTTAAAAATATTAAAATGCTGTGAATTTATTAAAAAAGCAAATAATAAAGGTGCACACTGATAGGGTTGCCAGGTTGGGCTTTTTACAGTCGTGTCCGGCCAAATATTTACGTGTCCGGCCTGCCCGGCTTTTGTTAGGCTTTTTGTCAAATAAATATATTTCATAGGAAATAAAACTTTTATTTTATTGTGTTTTGTTTGTTCTTAGATTTTATCTAGTCTCCAGAAGACATTGTACTTAATAAATACTTAATTAAAATAGGTAACCGAGTTTTTTTTACTATAAAAGTTAAGTCCAGTTTTGAAAAAGATATGTCCGGCTTTTATGGCAAAATGTCCGGCCTAATATAGCGCCGAGTCCGGCATTTGTATTTTAGGGCCTGGCAACCCTATGCACACAGCACTCAAGAGCGGATCTTTAGTACTAACATCATAAACTTAAATTATTGTAAACTGTGCCCGCCTCACTCAACAGGGAGGCGGCCACCATTTCACACAAACACACACCAGTGTTATGGGGTCATTAATATGTTCGATGTTCCACTACATAACAGCTACTTTTTAATCAAGAACTGGACGGAATTAATTATTCTTAAATGAAGGAAACGTATCGATTGACTAACACAGGTTTTACTCTCCTTTAACGATGACAACTACTAGACTATTACCAGGAAGAGCTGCGAGATGTCCTTTGGTCAGATGGATCGATAATTTAAAGAAGTTCTCCGGTATTGACTGGATGTGAAGAGCGGAACATTGTGTGTGGTGACGAGCTCTGGGAGAGACTTATATCGAGCAGTGCAGATAGGTTACTGATTTGTTTTTTATTATAGACGAGTGGGCGGACGCGCAAGCGATCCCACGTGATGGTAAGTGTTACCGCCGCCCATGGACACCTGCAACACCAGAGGGTATGCGGGCGCACCGTCGACCTTGCAAAATCCTATTCACACCTCTCTTGAAGAACCCCATATCGTAGCTTAATGGAAAGACCTCTTGAGGCAGTTCGTTCCACAGCCTACGGGTGCGCGGTATAAAATGATTTACTGATAAATAATAATAATAGTGTATGATTACTTACAATTACTTGATTAGCTTTAATTTAGATTTAGGTACAGAATTAAGTATAAAAGTTCATTTACCCAAAGTTATTTTAATATATAAGTGATGATGATTTACTCGCATTCCGCAGTCTTAACATTTGATTGAAATTAATGTTATTTTGTTAACAGAAATACTGTTATCGACTTTTAATTTTAAATAAATGTATTTTTTTATTTCAAATCATAAAATTTTAAAAACCTATGCGGCGTTCCTCGGTATTGACTCCAATTCCGCAAATTTTATTGTGGGATTTAAAACAGTGCGAGATTGCAATCCCTATCCGTAGCTATTGTATTAAATATAATTTAAAAACGCGTGTATAAATTACAGGCGTGAACGCAGTGGGTGCCAGATGTACTGAGATCGTTTTTAAATAAAACTCCCGGAATGTTTAGAATACTCAGAATTCCCCGGTTTATGAGCGGGTAAAAAGCCGCACAAAAATCTGTGGCGAATGCACATGGCTTTAATGTAGGGCAAGACAGGGCTCCATGCAATTCGCTTGTATAAACTGTATTGGGTTAGTCTGACTATTGTCAGACTGTTAAATATAGGCAAAAAAGCAAAAATCCTTTATGCCGTGAACCCGTAGGCTGTGGAACGAACTGCCTGAAGAAGTCTTTCCCTTATGCTACGACATGGGGTTCTGATTCTGCAAGGCCGGGACAGCATACCCCCTGGTGTCGCAGGCGGCGGTAGCCACATACCATCATGTGGACCGCTTGCTCGTCTGCCTACATTAATCGCTATTAGCCTTTAATCTCCCACTGCAGGGCCTGTGCCCTAGTAAATCACTGGGGCGTTTTGGACTTTAATTCACCACACGGGCCTAGTGTGGATTGGTGGATACATGGATACACATACTCTAGATATTTTTCTTTTATTTCTGGAGCATGCGAGTTTCCTCACGATGTTTTTCTCACCGTAGAACTAGCGGCAATTTTAAAAAATCCGTACTACAACACTCAGTGGCACGGGCCGAGGATTTGAACTCATGATCACACGAATTTGAGTCGAGTATGGATAAGTCTAGACTTTTTGAGGGGGAGAGTGCACGATGCAATCCAACAGCCGCTGGGCGCGCTCGACTGGCCACGTTACTCCCCTCTCACAGAAGACTACCTTGAAATGTACTGCATTTCTCACTTTATCTTATTTCCCTAATGTACGTACGTGTTTCGGTAGTGAGTGAGATGTGACAGAGCCCATTCCCATCCTATCCCTCCCTATTTTTCCAACCCTTTCTCCAAATCCATTCCTATATCTCCAAAGGTAAGCAGCGCATCCGGGGGCGTGCCATTTGTCATTTTGGACTGATGTTGGCATGGATCGCGGATGTCTATGGGCGACAGTATCCGCTTACCATCAGGTGGACTGTATGCTCGTCTGCCGCCTTCGTACATAAAAAAAAGACTATCACCGTTTTTATAATTGTTACATTATGATAATTTAAGGAATAATTTTATAAGTGGAGACTACAGCCA
This sequence comes from Sesia bembeciformis, assembly GCA_943735995.1. Taxonomy (NCBI): domain Eukaryota; kingdom Metazoa; phylum Arthropoda; class Insecta; order Lepidoptera; family Sesiidae; genus Sesia; species Sesia bembeciformis. The sequence continues at coordinate 557,048 of OX031045.1, read as the reverse complement.
GGCGGTCTTATTACTGTTTAGCAATTTCTTCCAGACAACCTTAAGACCGAGGAAATAACGGGGACACAGATACAGTTTGCTGAATAATAGCCTCGTCCATTGACCTAATAAATTTTAATGTTCGATTTTGACTTATTTTATCATGGGATAGTGGCGAGTCCACTCTTTTAGAGGTGAGGCTTTGACAAAAATACATACAAATGTATTACCCAAAAATACATGTATATATACGTTATGTTTGTGTAATAACCATGTTGTCCCACAATTTGAGAAGATTATCATGAATCAAATCGCATCTATTTTTACTGCATACAAATCAATGTCCGCTTCTGTACTGTAACAGGGCAAGTTATCAACAAATACCACTATAGGACCTATATAGGACTAGTTATTGTAAGTATTTGGGTCGTAGGTTGGTGCGTAGGTTCGATTCCAGTTTTCACTACTACTGGTCTAGTAACCGTGCTAGTTTTAGTAAGATCTATTGGAGCGAACTTTCGCGAAACAAGCCTAAATAACGGTTCCGGGATTGGAATACAAATGTTACTGCATACTGCGGTGTTTGCTCGGACGGTGGAGGGGTTTATTTATCAATAAACATATTAAAATAATAGAATAAAAAACCTAATAAGGTGTTTTTTTACAAATGTATTGTTATACAGCAGAACGTCAGTAACTTGCGCAAGCGTTTTATGAGATATTCCCAAACATACTAAAGGCTTTACTGAAGTTTTAATAGGCACGTATTTACAGATCGAAAATTGGACGACAGAATAAATAAAAAAGCAATCGAATCCAAGGAGTTTGGAGCAGATTTGAATTTAAGTTTTTCATTAGCGGCCAGTAGTAACGAGAATTGTTGCATTTGAAGCAGATATTGATGTATGTTTTAAAAATAACTAGATCATAACATTGGCCTATGTTTTTCTTCCAGACAAACTTGAGGTAGAGAGATGTGACTGAGATATTATTAATTGTGACTGATTCCTCGCGTTTATCAAAATTTGTTTAGTTCAAAAACTTTTTTGCACTCGTACAAAAAGTGAGTTTAATGCCTGGCGGCATTTTCTACCAGCCATCCTTTTGGGTTGTCACGTTATAGAGAACACAGAGGTGGAAGTGCGACGAAACGTATAAATACAACTTAAACGATGATTGGTAAATACAATGTAACCAGCCCGTTCAGTATCCACTGCCGGACCTCCTCATGTACATTGTCTTGTGCATGGGGGATGCATGGGTGCATGGGCGTGTGCATGGGGGGCGAGTCCACTCTTTTAGAGGAGGTGTAGTTCCTCAGGGCTTGTGCTATGCTTTATTATTACTTAGTCGCCCTTTATGTCACCCACGTGAAGACACCACACGGTACTAACACACACGTAATATCAATAAATCAATATCAATCAATAATCAGGTAGGGGGAGAGTGCATGCTGCATTCCTACAGCCGCTACTGTGCTCTACTGGCCACGTTACCCCTCTCTCACAGAGGACTGCCTTGAAATCTACTGTACTTCCCACTTTACTTTATCGTATTTCCCCAATATACGTACGTGTTTCGGTAGTGAGTGAGATATGCCAGAGCTCATTCCCATCCCATCCTCTCCCTCCCCATTTTCCCAATCCATTCCTTAATCTGCAAAGGTAAGCAGCGCACCCGGGGGCGTGTCAATGTTTGTCATTCTGGACTGATGTTGGCATGTATCGCGGATGTCAGTATCCACTTACCATCAGGTGGACTGTATGCTGGTCTGCAGACTTTTTTCTATATAAAAAAAATCACATTATTCATTTTCACGCACAAATCTATATATATTTTTTGTTTACTCTTCGCTACCGTATCTCACGCAGTTCGAAGCACCAACTGGTAGATTTTTTGATTCGTTATTCTTACAGTGTAAAAAAATAAAGAATATAAATAAATAACACCACACTCAATGACCCCACACTAGGAATCCCTATGCCGTGGGTCCAGAGATACGTACAAAGACGAAAACAAACCACCCAGACCCGAACAAGCATTTGTCTTTAAAGAAACGAAGGTTCGACTGGAAATCAAACCCTTTTGTACCCTAAGCAGGGACACTACCCACTGAGCGAAGCGGCCGTCAAAAATAATAAATATTGGATCATGTTTTGTGACTTCAAATCTTTTTATTGTGAACCATAGGTTTATAACGTTGTCATGTTTAAAATCCAGCTAGTACAGCTATGTTCCGCCCTAAGGGCATACAATATAATTATACAAGATTAAACAACATTCTTTCAAATCAAATCAAAATAGAACTTCAGAAGTGAAGATAGGTTTGTGTTTGATTATTGTAAAAATTGTGAATTAAGCTTCAAAGTGTTTTTGTGCGTAGTGTTTGTAATAATCAAATAAAAGCAGTTTCTCGTGTGCTTCCAAGGAGTCCTCTTTTGTACTCAGTAAACCTACTATCACTTTACTGAGCGATTCCTGGCTTACTTCGACGGGTCTAAACACTGACAGGATACGTTTTACACTTTGAAATTGTTTAATACTAACTTGAAACTGGCAGAACGTGCTAATTGCATCATTGCTATATATGAAAAGAGAAAAAATTAAATCACATCAATTTATTTCCGAAGGCAGTAGTTTTGCCGCGAAGCGTACAAACTTATATATAAAGTTTTACAAAAATTAAGGCTATTAAGTCAACGATTTATATGTTTATTATTATATATGTACATGTGTTGAATAAATAATATGTTATTTATTATTTAAAATCTAAATAAATATAATATGTAGTGTGTTTATGATAGTAAAATAAAAAAATATATATGAAAAAGTATAAACAATACTTACCAATCAGACACGGTTGAAAACAAGTTGCCAATTTAAAAATATTTGAATTAAGAACGTAAATTACAACACGCCAATGGACATGCGTTCATCTGCGCGCACGCCGCGGCACTGCCTCGCAGCATCCCCCGAGGATAATGACCCGGTCTCCTTGCTTTCGGTGGTACTGTATAGAGCTGATATTACCAGCTAAGAAACCAGTTTACTTAATTGTCACGACGACGACGACGACGTGACGGTGAAAAACATCGTTTTAGGTTAATACTTATAACTTATATTTTATAAGATATTAGCATTTGCCTGTGGCTTCGCCCGAGTGGATTATGTTTCAAAAGTAATTGACTTGCCCGGGAAAAAAATGAATCAAGTGTTGACGTACGATATTGAAACATGGATTTCGGTCATTATCAATGAGTTGATCAGTCATTTATGGGGAGAATGTCGTCGAAATTCTTTGCGGGATAAAACCCAAAACAAAGTAATTAAAAAAAAAAGCGAAACTCTCGGTCGAAGCTTATATAATCAGCATGCCGAAGTGGCAGTAAGCAGATCCATTTGCCGTAGGACAGACAACCGATAGGGTAAACGAGTCCATGAATGAAGACTTCGTACCAAGAAAAGCAACTACAATTCGTGTTAACTTGAGTTGTAATATGACCACTACGATTACTTGACTTATGAGGATAAGAACATTTTAATTAAACATTAACCTCCTTTTTGATTTAAATATTTATAATTATTAGTTATAGTTATTAATAAATAATTACTATATAAATAATCAAATTGTTAACCGCGTATCGGTAATGCCAGAATTATGCATAGGTGTTTTCCTTGAGAGTAAGTTGTCATATAATTTTCATACTGAATAAATTTTGAATAGGTTTTATTCTGAGAGTCGGTAAAGAATCCAAACTCAATAGTACTATTGCAATACTATATATAATAAAATAATACACAAGCTGTGCCCGTTACTTCGTACGCGTGGAATTTTAGTTTTGTATACAGAATAATTTCTTGACGTCAGCCGATTTGGATGAAACAAAGCCTATTCGAAGCACTAAGCTAAGCTTAATTAACCCGTAGAAACCCAATTAAAATCCGTTCAATAGTTTTGGAGATTAGCGTGTTCTAACAGACAAACAGAAAGACAGACAAATTTTTTAAAAATCATCTTTTTGTATTCTGATACTCTTCCTTCATCGCCCCCAATCAGTTTTTGGTAAATATATTCAATGTACAGTCACGCTGGTTCTACAGTTTTATCCACATTAGTACCCACATCTTACGTCAATACAATATGAATATTGCAGATGTTTAATTTATTTAAATATTTTGACGCGATTACACCGCCATCGTCGTTTCACAAAATGACAAGAAGACAAGACGTGAAGAGACAAAGTAATTCTAACTATAGGCATTATTTTTTAAAAGATGACGTTAATTCTATTCCTAAACACTTCAAACAGTCGTGATGACTACTGATATTTTTTTAATAAATCATATTTCTGTGGGCAATTAACAGCTCTATAGAGTTCTCAAAGCAGGACAAACATTAGGTAAGTTCGTCGACCATGCAGAGGTGAGGATTAGCATACAGGTAAAATTTTGTTGTCTTCCAGTTTTTAGCGCATACCTTTAACTTTAAACCTGGCCCGTTGTCCTCGAACTCAGTATTATGTTATTATAGTATATATATATAAATAATATAACCATGTATTTATATATAATATAAATATAATATATATATAAATAAATATATATATATATATATATATATATATATTATATAATATATATATATATATATATATATATATATATACAGGTGTGTCGTAAATAGTGGTCCAACGTTAAAGGGTCGATACACCATATATTCAGCTATCACATACCAGAATTTGAATTTTTTTTTTTCCACGGGTCTGTTTTATTCATTATTATTATTATTTTGAAAAATCGATACCTTGCGTTACTAATTTGGCTGTTATTTCAACAAATAACATTATTTTTTTATTTTGTTTCTTGTTTATTATTGATAAATACATGTGCTATCACATGCAATCATTTTTTTAATGGAAACTTAAAAGATATTAAAGAAAAAATGTGTTTATTTCAAATTTTAACTCTAATCTGTCGCAAATCATGTGAATTCGGAGGCGAATGGTGTAAAAAAAATGTACTACACTATCTGTGCCCATTATTTTAAAAACTTGTCCAATAAATGCAGATTCTAAAATGGTATTAATAATAACCGATTTCGTAATGAAAAAAAAGTTATTGCCATTTCACCGGAGAAGGAGCCGAATTCAAAAAATATACTTTTTCATTTTAATTAACTCACCGGTATTGCAAAATGTTTTGAACCCAATTAGAAGTAAATTTTAACTTAACTATTAACAGCTGAGTGTTATTTGAGTCAAGCACAAACATATCACCGGTAAAGAAATATGTCCTAGGTAATAAAAGGGTAGGTACTTGGCCAGATAACAAAAGATTCATTGAAACGTTTCGGTGTAGCGCGCTACTCTACTCATGTAGTGAAAAAAATGACTAGGTTTTTTTTTATTGCTATTCTCTTAAGTATAAATGAGTAAGACTATGCCAAGTAGAAATTCGTAATGATCTTATCAGTTAAAATGCTTCAGTGTGATCCCGTATGTCACATGCGCTTCTAGTTTCTGTGTGTATCTACTCCGTTGAATTGCTTGTTTTATTCCAGGACGCTGATTTGCTTCTGTTTGGACTTGTAGGTTTTTGTAATCCCTACGACATCGGCTACGTTATCTGGACTTTGATTTGCTCAACGATTTCGACAAACGTGCAGTGAAGTGAAGATTAGGCGATGTCTCAGTACACACCGCGTGAATATGCTGACATGCATTTTATTTATGGCGAATGCAGAGGCATCGGTAGAAAACGGTTTGAACCCAATTAGAAGTATTTTTTACACTTTTTAAGATAAGTATTTGAGTGAGGTTATGTAAAAAAAAACATTCTCCATAAATCAACTATTATTTATTAAATTATTCACATCATCGTTACATTAAATGTTCAAAATGACCACCATTAGCGGCTATGCACGCTCTGCACCGTCTGATAAATGAACATTTTATTCGTCGAGTAAATCCGCTTATACTAATTTCTTCAGCTGCTGACCGAATTCTTTCTCTTAGTTGGTGCACAGAAGTGATGTCTTCTTTATAAACTTTTTCTTTTAAACACCCCCAGTAAAAGAAATCCAGGGGATTGAGGTCCGGTGAGCGAGGTGGCCACAATATTGGACCTAGTCGCCCTATCCATCTTTGTGGATATGTTGCATTTAGGTGCTCCCGCACCTCAACTGCATAGTGAGCGGGGCAGCCGTCATTCTGCAGCCACATTTCATCTCGTACTTCTGGAGTGACGTCTCTTAGCAACTGGGGCAGGTCGTTTTGTAAAAAATGCAAGTATCTTTGTCCATTAAGACTTTCCGGTAGCTCAAACGGGCCAACTATTTGCCCGTTAATGATCCCCGTCCACATATTGATTTTAAATTGGTATTGGGAATAAATAAAAAAAAAACCTAGTCATTTTTTTCACTACATGAGTAGAGTAGCTACACCGAAACGTTTCAATAAATCTTTTGTTATCTGGCCAAGTACCTACCCTTTTATTACCTAGGACACATTTCTTTACCGGTGATATGTTTGTGCATGACTCAAATAACACTCAGCTGTTAATAGTTAAGTTAAAATTTACTTCTAATTGGGTTCAAAACATTTTGCAATACCGGTGAGTTAATTAAAATGAAAAAGTATATTTTTTGAATTCGGCTCCTTCTCCGTTGAAATGGCAATAACTTTTTTTTCATTACGAAATCGGTTATAATTAATACCATTTTAGAATCTGCATTTATTGGACAAGTTTTTAAAATAATGGGCACAGATAGTGTAGTACATTTTTTTTACACCATTCGCCTCCGAATTCACATGATTTGCGACAGATTAGAGTTAAAATTTGAAATAAACACATTTTTTCTTTAATATCTTTTAAGTTTCCATTAAAAAAATGATTGCATGTGATAGCACATGTATTTATCAATAATAAACAAGAAACAAAATAAAAAAATAATGTTATTTGTTGAAATAGCAGCCAAATTAGTAACGCAAGGTATCGATTTTTCAAAATAATAATAATAATGAATAAAACAGAGACCCGTGGAAAAAAAAAATTCAAATTCTGGTATGTGATAGCTGAATATATGGTGTATCGACCCTTTAACGTTGGACCACTATTTACGACACACCCTGTATATATATATATATATATATATATATGTGTATGTATGTATATATTAGAAAAAAAGTGGCATACAACTGGACAATCTATCTGGTGGTAAGTGGAGACCCGCGATACATGACAACAACAGTCCAGAATGACAAACGTTCGCGTACCCCCGGATGCACTGCCTACCCTTGGATATTTAGACAGCATATATCATACTAATATTATAAAGAGGAAATATTTGTATTTTTGTATGTTTGTAACGAATAAACTCAAAAACTACTGGAGCTATTTCAATGATTCTTTCACCATTAGAATGCTATATTATCCCTGAGTAACATAGGCTATATTTATTATTGAAATTTTGAAAAAAAAAATCTTATTCACCGAAGCGAAGCGAGGGCGGGTCGCTAGTATTTTATAATTAAATGTAATATAACTTTTAAAAAAATTGTATTGAATTTGTATATAACATACGAAGAAACTTTTTCCCCGACCTTATATAATATAAACGAAAAAAGTTAAAGTTAGCATTATAAAAGGTTTTAGATAGAACAACAAACATGTTTGTAACTTGATTTGGTCCTTACAGAAATAGTTTTATTTTTCGCAAGAATTATTTATTGTATTTATTTTTAGTTGACATATGTCAAGTGTTGGCTTATTTCGGTGACACGTTATAGATGTATATCATCGCATACTATATGTGTAAAGAAAATCTATTTCTTCGATTTTAATTTGCCGCTCATTCCTGGCGCCATCTATATAGTTACAAGGTTATCGATCTTGTATATCGATGTAGAGCGATCTGTAATTTATAATCTATGATGGTCTGTAATGTATGGTATAGGTAGATGAAGATGGCGTTGTTGATTTGGATAGTTTAATCAGGGCCGTCTTTACCAGGGGGTGCAAGGGGTGCGGTGCACCCGGGGGCGCCTGTCGAGCGCTGAATTTTTGGATATTTCATTGAACTTAACGCCATTGCACAGTTTTATATATACTTGTTACTTACGACAAATATGTATGGGCAAGCAAAAAAAAAATAGTCATTAACAATAATATTTTTTTTACTTTTATTACGCTTTCGGCGCTTGTCATACCGCATTACTACACTACACAAATAACAATTTTATTTAATACTACACGCGCGCGGCAAAATCTCTAATCCAAAGACAGTGTATGTATGTACGTTTGACACGTTGCCGCCCGGTAGCAAAATGATCTCTAAGTCAATAGAGTGTAAGTTTATTTGAAATGGGCGCGTGGGCACTTATGGTATTTACTTATGGTGCAGGGTGTGCGGCGCACAGGGGCGCAGGGTGTTAGCGGGTGCCGAGCGCCGCTCGCGACGCCTCCAAAGAGTCTACTAGAGGGCGCCAGGGTATTGATTGCACCCGGGCGCTACATGGGCTAGAGCCGGCGCTGAGTTTAATATTGTGAATTTGTGTGTTGTCTGAAGCGAAAGGGATTGACATTTGAAGAATAGACTTTAATGTCGTTTTTTTTTGTTACAGGTAGGATTTTTACTATATAATACTGTGCTAAACCCACCATTATGGTAAATAATTATATATGAAAGAAACAATAAACGGTTCTTTTGTTACAGAGAAACTCAATATTGTTTATTTTATAGTGTCAATTCCTGCTGGGCCAGCCTAGGTGGTACCAGGTAGTGTCAGACTCCTACCGACTAAATAACCTGATGGGTAAGAGCTGTCTTAAATCTAACCCTTCCCCGGTGGGAGCAAATACAGCTGTTGGTGTCAATTCCCTGAAACACTATAATGTACGTGTGTACAATGCCTGACCACAAACTTGAACTGTAAGGGGCAAGGCTTTATATAAATTGTGAGTATAACATAAGTGTTGCTTTATCAAACGATAAAATAATTAAAATTAAATAGGTAATTAGTAATTAAGCTTATAATTGCAAGGTTTTATGATTATCTAGATAATGTATTGTGTAAGTGTGAGAAGTAATGTTTTACACATATAATTATGACATTACAGCTACCACATCAAACCACACCATCAGCTCGTGTTTCCATAAAGTCAGCCAGTACCATATGTGTTTTTTTTATAGAAAAAAGGCGGCAGATGAGCGTATAATCCATCTGGTGGTAAGTGGATACAATAGTTGACGGCAATCACAAATACAAACTTGTAAATCAAACCTGTACTTTTAGAACTCTTGTACTTGTATCAGCCTACAACGTCCCACTGCGGGGGCACTGGCCTCCCCTTCTAAATCACTGGGGGTTCCGGATTGTAATCCACCGTGCGGGCCCACTCCGGATTGATGGATCACCCACTCTAGATTTTTCTTTTTTATTTCCGAAGCATGCGGATTTCCTCACGACATGTTCAATCACCGCCTAACAATTTTAGAAAATCTGTAGTTAAGTAGAATCTCAGTGGTACGGGCTGAGGATTTGAACTCACGATCACTTGAATTTGAATCGCGTATAGTTATCCCTGGGCTTTTAGAACAGTGCTATAGGATCATAAAAATACTTTAAATATTTTATTCATAAAAAGGTTTTTTTCATTGCCGTCTTGTTTAAGGAAAATGTTGACGAAAATCCGTCCCCAAGTATATTCGTAATCGCTCATAAAGAGATCGTTTTATTTCACATTAACCTTAATTGAAGCTAATCTACTATAAATAACCCGATTCAAAAATGGGTACAAAGGAAATATTCAAACGGTAGGTGTACTTACGTAGTCTAGACAATTCAAATGATTACTTATAACCGTAATCGTAACCAGCCCCTTTATCATCCATTCCTGGAATGGGCCTTGTCTTGTGCAGGAGGGATGTATGGCCTTAAAACGCCACGCTCTGGCCAGATAGGTTGGCGAGTCAACTCTTTTTGAGGTGATGTAATTTTTCAGTTTGTGGTAGCGAGGTTATCTCTTAGTCACCATTTCCGACACACAGATAGAGATCAGGTGGCCTCATTCTACAGACGACACCACGCGGCCAAATAAATGATTATAATAAACACAATCAATCACTTAAAATAGCAGTCAATTTAGTCTAGAAAATTCTGGTCGCGCAAAGACATCTCGATAAGTCAATCGGTTACACAGGGAAGATTACAAGATGTCAAGTGAATTGGAAAACAATATACAGGGCATACGGGGTATCTCGGGTACATGGATTCAGGTTTGGAGAAACGGACACGACCTTTATACAGAAAAAATAATTAAATTTGTAGTAGGCTTAAATCTTAAAGCTTAAACTACTCACCACCTGCATATCAACATTGAGAGATTCTGTAGGTGACTATTTTTTTTTTACCATAGAAATAAATAAATATAAAATAAGCCATTGTTCTTTTGTCATTAACATATTTTTATTTTGTTACGACGTCTTATTGGACTAGGAATCGATAACATATAAGCACAATTATACCATAACACTTTTAAATTATGGGTTTTACATATAGTTGATTTTTTTGAATAATTTCTTAAAAGTTTTTGTTCTTTTCACAACCAAATGGGAAATAAATATTTTTAAAAACAGACAGGGCCTAACCCTAAGCCTCTGGGGGTTTCAATGTCCATAATTTGTTTACAAATTTAACGAAGCGCCTGGTCGACACTCCATGGTCGAGAATTAGCTCTCTCAGCGCATAAACAGGACTATTCCCAGAATTACTACCAATTATTCCTACCGGTAAGAAATTTCTTTTTTTTTTTAAGTTTTATTACCCGTAATTAATGGGATGTTTTATTTCTAATTTAACTACCAGTAAGAATATCTTATCTATATATGGTATAATCATTCAGTTATGTACAATTTCTAATTCTATTTACTTGCATTAACGAGTAATTGTTGTAATTGCATCTCTCTGGTAATAAATCTAAAAAAAAAACACCCGAATACTTTTACTAGTAGAAATGTATTATAGAAACGATTTGGTCCCAGTATTCTTAATCTATATCTATACTAATATAATAAAGAGGTAAAATTGTGTGTTTGCAGGTATGTTGGGGGCAATCTCTGGAACTATTTCCCAAAATTATTTCACAAACAGGAAGCTACATTATCCGTGTCTAATATAGGCTTGATTTTTATTTGGAGAAAAAAAAATTGAAAAAAAAAAACTTATAAACCGAAGCGATGCGAGGGCGCTAGTGGCAGATAAACCAGAAAAAAAACGTTCCAATATTCTTACTAGCAGGGGACCGTTCAAGTATTACGTAAGTATTTTAGTCATTTTAACCCCCTCCCCCCTGTCAGCGAAAGTAAACAAAGCTCTTACCCCACCCCCTCGCCCCGTGCTAACGTAAGCATTGGTATAATTTTTACAAAATCTGTTCAAGTTTCTCATTTAATCAGAATCTACTAAATTTTGCCAAAAAAATACGAAAGTAAATAAATAAATATTGCCGACGTAATCGCCATTCAGATCCCCCTCCGCCCCCGTGTCATCAAAAATAAGCAAAGCAAAGCCCATTTTAGTGCTTACGTAATACTTGAACGGCCCCTAGTAATTCTGGGAGTATATATCCCGATAATCATAGTCGTTCAACGGGGCAATGCCGTAAGCACGCTGGGTATCTTGCTGGAAGATTCCAATTTTTGTGTTACAATTATCAAGTACCAAGTATAATTTAGTAAAACTCAAAAATATTATGCTTCTTGCAAAAGAAAGGTTCGGAATGAAAGATTCAGTTACACTCTACATTAATATTGTATAAATATTACTTTATTTAGTATAAAATCAATAAAGATTTTTAATACTAGTATTTGAATAATATATTTTTATTGTTGTTATCAAACGAATTGAATAAAATAAATCTTATTACATCATTAAAAACAAAGTAGAAATATTGCTGTTAAAAAAACATGACTCCAATCACGTCTTAACACTATACATACACTTCGACAAATGTTCACCTAGTTAATCCAGGAGAAGGAGAATGGCGTAACTTCTAAATTAAAGCTTTTTTTAAATCAACGATTACAAGTTAATTATCATCGAAATGCTCAAAGACAGCTTTATGCACCTTGTCCGCCACATCAGAAGTTTTTTGCCTTAGTTTATTTAAAAATAAAACGGGTTTCGCTAATAGATTTGGCACGTTGAACCCGCTGTTAACATCACTATACACGTTCTTATTAACATTATTTATACCACTTTTTATACCTTCTTTTATATCATTTATATATTTAGATATACTGAAACTAAATCCTGGAAGTGTTGCCACACTTTCACTTTTGGTAATGCTTAATTCGTTTCTTTTAACTATATTATTTTCTGCGCCATTGCTTCCTGTTTCGGTAATCTCTCTGTTATTTGTATTATTAAATCGAGTTGTATTGTTAACTACAGCTATGTTAAGAGGTCTAACAATAGTGAAATTGGTGTTAATAGGCTGTGGACTGGCATTGTTGGGTATGTCTATAACGTTTTCTGTCACTTCGTATGTCGTTATAGGTCTTTCGGTTTTGACTGCAGTTTGTTTTGCTTGTCTGTCAGTTTTAATTTCTGAGGGTCTTGCTTGCGGCTTGCTGGATGATTCGTCACTGTATTCTTCGGAACTGTAATCTTCGGCAGTGGAATTTAAGTCGTCATAGTAATGTTCTAGGCGTTTGAAGAAATTGTCGAGATCCCGATCGTGATCGTAGTGATGATGGTACGTTTTGGCTTTGATTGTACTGATGAGAAGTACCTGGAAGGGATTGATGATTTGTGTTAAAAAATACATGTATATTTTGATTTATGATACACACACAAATACTAGAAATGTTTATTTGTACACTGTAGGTATACCTATTTATGTACATGTACATGTATGTACGTATTTAGTACTATGGTATCGCGCTATTTCTCTCCAATTCTGGATATAGTCTTTTCCCAAGACTCGCCTCTTCATGCGATCTTCGGCTCTTCTGCTCCAGCTACCACCAGCGAGCATGTTCCACGCAGCACTTCCTGGTACGTGGACTCTATTCGAGGACTCGTCTGCTCCATCGGTTATCAGTACTGCGATATATATATCTATATATTGTATGACCTGCTCATTGCCATTTGAGCATGCTGATTTTATAAATATATAATATTTGTAATGATAATAAATAATAGTAATTTAGAATCATGCCATACCACCACCCGGTGTCTCTCCACCGTTGGATACAGGCCTCTCCTAAGGACCGTGCCATATTACTTTTTGTTTCTTAATAAAATTAAATGTATAATTTCTCTGTTAATATTTGCACTATCTATGTATATTATTATCTCCGTCGCAACGCCCTTTCGCAAGGTTGTCTGGTAAAGATTGCTGAAAAGCGATATCACCGCCTGGTTGTATTCTATTCTTTAAACATTGTTTTACTTATTTGTACATTTTTGTACAATAAAGAATAGGCACGAGTTTATTATTAATAAACTTAAAATAATTAGTTAATTTAATAAAGTTTAATTTGCGAACGAAAAAAGATGGATTATATTTCGTGTCAATTTTTGCTAGTGCCTGGTTTTGAGTTAGACAATTTAAAGCCAAGGCAATAACTTATTACAGTAATACATACGTAAATCAATAAATCATTGTCATTTTTCAGGAGTTTTTCCACTGAAGCTATGAATCAATCACAAACAGACATGGACTGGGATATAATTAAATCTACTGACATATCTATCACTATTTTTTTTTTTAAATTAATGCGTTATTAATTAATTTTTTATTCTTTTTTTATAGAAAGAAGGTGACATACGGCCAGACAGTCGCCCTGCAATATATACCTACGTGATACATTACGACATCAATCGAGAAGGATAAAAGATGGCGCGCCCCTATATGCGCTGCCTACCTTTGGACATTTAAGAATTAATTTGGAGTAAAAGTTGAGAAAATGGGGAGGAATAAGATAGAATAGGATAGGAATGCGCTGCGGCAAAAGGCAGAAGTTCCATTTTACGGTACCTATTCTTCTGTATTTTTAATTAAACAATATGTTTTCTTGCAATTAAGGTTTAAGCCGAATTTAATTTAATATTGTCAGGACCAATTTTTAATAAGTTTTTTCATAGACTTTCGTATTTGGTACACATTTTACGAGTATGTATGTGTAACCAGGTTGATTGGAATAGTAAACAAAACCCTAACCAGCCCTTGTTTCGTCCACTGCTTGGACCCTGCCTAGTCAAGTGGGTTGGCGAGTCCACTCTTTTAGAGGTGGTGTAGTTCCTCAGGGTTCGTGGTAGCGACTTTATTATCGCTTAGTCGACACCCACGGGAAGAGACCCACGGCCGACACCACACGCTCGAATAGAAGTTGTGTTAAAACAAGAAATCAATAAAGAGTTTTCGTATCATTAATTCACAACTAATAAAGAAGATTTATGTACATTAGAAGGTTTTGAGTACCTACATTAGCGCGCTGCAGATTGTACACATCCTACAATTACCATTCATTTACATTCATTAAGTTAACAGCAAAAGTATGTTGGCTCAAGGAGACATCTGCGCTGAGATCTTTAATTTTTTTACAATAAATCCGATGAAAACACGACAATGGCAGAATGTGCTAATTGCACCTTTGCCATATATGTAGAAAAATTGAAAAACTCTTTTGTCATTATATTTTGTTACAAAGTAAAACAAGATTACATAAATTACATATATATATATATATATATATATATATATATAAAGATTACATATATATATATATATATATATATATATATATATATATAAAGATTACATATATATATATATATATATATATATATATATATATATATATATAAAGATTACATATATATATATAAATCAATACATCATAAATGACACTATCTGAGAATATAGTTAGTTATTGCTACCTATTTGAAATCAGATAATCAGACATTAGAGCAGGTTTCTATTTAAACAGATTCTTAAAACAAAGAAATTTTAAGTTTATACTCTTAACCAAAGCTTTGATATATCTCATTTAACCAACGGTTTACTAGTAGATAATGTCTTGAGGCCTTAAGTCCGCCTCTCTATAATATATTGTAAAAAGAGTAAATATATAAGTCAATCCCCTTACTCAAATAATCACACATATTTAAAACTAAGTCTAAATATATATGTACTTTTACACAAAACTGCACTCCGATCCAAATATAACTCACCAAAAAAATAAACCGCACTTCGTACATTTTTAACCAGTTAAACTAAACGTTCACTTTTAACCGAGTCTCGCATTTAACTGACCGTTATCCGTAATTCTCTAAATGCGGGCAATTTTTTTTTATCTAAAACCTTATAAATTAAATGGTTTCACTTTTGAAGTGTGAATGTTACAATTGGTTTTTTGTATCCCTTTTTATAAGTTTAAATGAGTCACGTGTATCCTGATTTCAATGACGTGTACTGTTTAGGCTTTATGTATGTGCGGTAGAGGCTATTTTGGCGGTTACAAGGATGTGCAATGAAGTTATGTAGAACTGTACTGAGTAATGCGTAGGTAAAAAGTTTGGTTAGTATGCCTTTGTTCTGAGGTTAACAATCTTTACATGAAATAAATGACACAACCTATGTGTTTAAACCAGTGCGCTACCATACCATCAGCTTATGTTTCTCCACTGAGCTTATGTATCCTATGCCTCCCCAGTCCCCATTTCCACAAACCTTTCTCTAATTCCATTCCTAAACTCCAAAAGTAAGCAGCGCCATGTCATTCGGGACTGATGGCGGCATCACGTATGTCTATGGGCGACAGTTTCCACCTACAATCATGTGGACTGACTCCTCGCCTGCGATCTTCTTTCTGTAAACTAAACTCATTTCCTTTGCTATATAACGATAAAATTAACTACACAACTATAGAATTTATACTTAATACACTACGGTATATTAAAATGTAACAACCAATCTACGATCAATATTTGTAATTTTTTTTTTATGTACGAAGGCGGCAGACGAGCATATAGTCCACCTGATGGTAAGTGGATACAGTCGCCCATAGACATCCGCGATACATGTCAACATTAGTCCAAAATGACAAACATTGGCACGCCCCCGGATGCGCTGCCTACCTTTGGAGATATAGGAATGGATTTGGAGAAAGGGTTGGGAAAATGGGGGGATAGGATGGGAATGAGCTCTGGCACATCTCACTCACTACTGACACACGTACGTACATTAGGAAAATAAGATAAAGTGGGAAATGCAGTACATTTCAAGGTAGTTATTCTATGAAAGAGGGGTAACGTGGCCAGTCCAGCGCACAGTCTAGGGCCCATACAGTACATACAGTTCAAACTACTGCATTTGTTACATACAGTAGTTATATTGCATTGTATTTGCTTTAATACGATTAAACATGGGAATATTTATTCTGGCGTACAAGAAACAAATATTCATTATACGGCCAGTTAAAAATAAAAGCAATCTAGTACCCTTTACTCGATGAGCAAACAGACGTGACTTCTGGTCGAAGGCTCTTCGTTTACCAATACAATAAAAGCAAAGCCTCTGTACCACAGAGCTAGCTATACTAAATAGAATGGCCGCAATAACTGATTTATGACACCATTTTTAAGACGAGTTAGATATTTGAATTATTTTTTATTTGACATTTCCAATTATAATTTGTCATAAAATTAAATAACTATATCTTGGTGCTTCACAAGTAAGTTTGACAATTTGTTCAGCTGATTTATGTTAAGCCATGTTTCTAGTCTAGATATAAGTATGCTTTTAATATATTCTTGCTACGTAATTAGCGGTAAGAGAATCAATTGGTCGTGTAGACTTTATAACGCCACCACTTCCCGTGGACGTTGTGTCGTGGCCACTAAGGGACAACAAAGCAGCGGCTAGCTACCACAAGCGCTGAGGAACTGCATTATCTCTAAAAGAGTGGACTCGCCAATCCGCTTGACCAGCGTGACGTTTTAAGGTTATACATGACCAGCAGTAGGTGATAAAAGGGCTGGTTATTGTGACAGACTTAACTAATTGGATTGTTATGAATATGCAATAACCCTTTGTTTCCAAAGAAACTGAATACCTATTAAAAACGGTTTAGTGTAAAAATTGTTTATTTTTTATTTTGAGTAAGAAGGCGGCAGGCGAGCATACAGTCCACCTGATGGTAAGTGGTCCTTTGACATCCGCGATACATGCCAACATAAGTCCAGAATAACAAACGCTGGCGCGCCCCCCGATGCGCTGCCTACGTTTAGAGATGTAGGAATTGATTTGTAGAAAGGGTTGGGAAAATTGGGAGGGATAGAATAGGATAGGAATGGGCTCTGGCATACCTCACTTACTACCAAAACACGTGCGTACATTGTCGAATAGGATATATACAGTACAATTCAAGATAGTGTCGGTATATTTGAAATCGGCTTCAAGCTAATTATATTAAAATAATTTGAATGTAGGTATTATTATAATAATTGAATGTAGCCAACTAATAAAAGTTTCATTAGAATCCCTAAGATATTCTACAATGAAATATTAAATGGCTCCAAATATTTCAATATTTGGTCGCGATGAAAAGTTTTCAAGGTCTTCACGTTTCTACTCGTACTTCGTTGAAATGGAAATAAAAAATGTAGATGGCGCGAGGCAACCGAGAAGGTACATTCTATTTGTCGAATGTTTTAAATAAAATATTTACACAAAAGTTGTAGTTTAATGAAGTCTATTCAACAATAATATATGAATATCTATGTATCTCCACTGCTGCACACTGGCCTCGTCTTGTTTGTTTGCTCACAAAACAATTATACATACCAAATTCTACATACATAATATACAAATCAATTACATTCATATAAATCCACATACACACATAAAGTAGGTACGTACATAATACATGCGGGCAATGAGAGAAAGATATGTATAAAAAAAAACAGTAAAATTAATTTGATTATTCAAGTAGTCTGGTCAAAATCCGCAACGAACAAATTTGAGTAATAACTAAAGTCGCCGACAAAGCTCATTGAATCAACAAGCTGAAGTGGTCAAGTGGAAGCGATATCTATCTGAAGACCGATAACCAATGGGGGTGACGAGTCCTCGTATGGAAACAACGCACCGAGAAACGTCGCGTGTGACGCCCTCCGGCCAATTGGATTGACGACTTGAAGAACATCGCCGATAGCGGCTGGATACGAAATACCAGAAAACCGTGGGCGGTTACAGTTCTCGGGAGAGGTGGAGAGACACGGGCTGATGGTATGTTATGACATGACAGTGACCATATATATCTGTTTAACATTGATGACCCGATTATATAATTAATTATCCTCGTGACCTTTGATAACAAAATAACGTACAAAATCCATTACATGTCAGGAAGTGCGTGTATATGGATGATCAAATTAATAGTAAATGGCAGGATCGCGTTGACATTGGCAATAAAAGTTACAGATATCAGTCACATACCAAAATTATAGTCACATAGCATTGTTTTATCTATATCTTATTACATAATATTACTAGAATAAAGAGAGCACATTATACATTTTTTTGTTTATACCTACATAATACTAATAATTTTAATGTGGAACGTATATTACAATACATTTTATATATACTAGTAAGAAATGACTTATAAACTAGGGTTATTATTTGCCGACGTGTAGCTGGATCCACCGGGCCAACATTGGCGAGTCCCACCTTGCCGCAAGCGTACTCAGGATGCTGTTGGTGCTGCCGCAGAGATTCTTCATCCCTCAACATGGGAGGCACATCGCTTCCGCATGACGCCTTCGAAACCGTTAGTGTGGGCTTCAGCGAACATATTGAACGCCTTTGTCCTTGTATGCCCCGCATGTAATATCCACCCATAGACTGCAGGTGTAAAGTGATGTGCAGTAAGTCTTGAATAAAGTAATTTTCACTTGTTTAGTGCACCTAGCGAACCTATGGGCTATGAGATTACACCAGACAACCAACGACCTGTCCACATTGTCATTGAAATCCTCCGTGACCGTACTTCAACCGCACGACTTTATTAAGAGGATTTCCACAGAGTTTTACAGTATAGCGCAGTGATTCCCAAAGTTATATGAACCGCGACCCACTTAATAAAAATGAGAAAGTTTGGGACCCACCCTACGCTACGCCTTACATGAAAAAAGAATTGTGTCGCTGCTGCAGCATGTTCTCGTTTACGTAGTGTAGTTATGTGAAGGGTTGTACAATTAAGAAAATAAGAAAAAATCCAGTATCCAGTGATGATCGAAATTTTTAACAAGTAAAAATAAGATAAATCAGAACGCTATACTCAATATTCGCTCGCGACCCACCAGTGGGTCGCGACCCTTACTTTGGGAAACAGTAGTATTCAGGAATATGCGTCACCCTTCTATCGTCGTCAAGGCCAAATTGACCTCTAATAAGCTCGGTGTGCTGAAAAGAGTACAACGGTACTTCACGTCGAGGCATCGTCTAATCGTTGAGCACCATATGGAATACTGCTCACATCTCTGGGCCGGCGCACCGAAATATCAATTGGACCCATTTGACTCCATCCAACGATATGCTGTTCGAACTGTCGACGATCCTACTCACACCCGATTTAGAACCCCTCCGAAACGATGTTGCGTTCCAATGCGTGTTCTACTGGCTGTATAATTGAGAATGTTCTGAAGAACTGTTCAATTTGATGCAAACTTCGGATTTTTACCATTGCAGCTCCCGCCATCGTCGTGCTTTATTGGCAAAGAAGTTCACGACATAATACGACTTACGGCTTTGTTAAATTGAGGATGCGATTTGGTCTGTGGTATGTGAGAGTTAAACAGAATCTACGAGACCAATATTAAAACTTTAATCGCTTTTAGCAAGCTAATCCAGCTATAAAATAAGCTACATTTACAGTTAGAACATTGTTATGCCGCTTAAGTTAAATTAAACTTAGAGTTAAAACAACGAATCATCGTTGTGATTTTGCGAACGTTGTATTGGGGAACGGTCTACAGATGTCGCTATGTAAAAGTCACCTAAAACTACAGAATAGAGTTTTTGGCGGTAATTCGCGAAGTGATGGTTGGGTTTTTGTTTAATTAATTTAAAAATTATATAGTATGACTTTTGTAGTTTAATACTGATAGTCTATTAAACTTCCAAATGCCTAGTGTTTGTGATAATCAAATAAAAGCATGAGACTGCGTTTTTCGTGTGCATCCAAGGAGTAGGTACATCTCTAGCCTCAGTAAACCAACTATCATTTAACTGATTTTACTCCTGACTTGCTTCAACGTGACAGGCCATTGACAAATTGTGTTTTAAATTGTTTTAACTTTAAATAAGAAGAAAACTTGACACTGGCAGAATGTGCTGATTGCACCATTGCCATATAGGAAAAGAAAAAAAAACTACACATATATATTGCGCCCAAATAAACGACAAATGCTGGCGTTCTAAGCCTAAGCGTATACGGAGGCGCAGGCCGCGCAGCCAACACAGTTCAGCACAGCGTAGTTTTTTGTATATAATGCATTATCGTTTAGGAGCGTATACAGCAACACAGCCGCGTGCGACGCAAACACGTGGCTGCGCAGACCTGCGCCGCGTTGTAGTCGAGACACAGTTTCCTGCGCGCAGCTAACACGTGCGCATCACTTTGTGGTTATTTTTGTTGTTAAATTTACTTAATTATGGAGGAACTCATTGAAAAAGTACGAGAACAGCCAGTATTCTATAATACAAGCCATCCCGAGTATATGAAGGAATCTTTAAAGGACTCCCTATGGCAAAAAATATCGGAGGAATTAAACTACAAGGATGGTAAATATATTTTATTTTATTGAGTTATTGACATAATTATTGAAATATAATATGAACCCTAATATAGAAGTAATTAGGATATGTTCAGGTATAATAATATGGGCCCTGTATTATGTAAACTGCCCCACTGCTGGGCATGGGCCTCCTATAGAGAGGGGTTAGTACTGGCCTCTCTGAACACTCTGTGTTTGCCATGGTACTGCCCCAAGTTTACTGTTGAAATATTGTTTAAAACTATTTCTCACATGAAATGCAAAATTGGTCGATCTGTTTCGTGTTTGTTGCAAGTTAATTAATTGATGTGTTGGTTTAATAACCTCATTAAGATCTTGCTCTGGTTGACAACACCGTTCCCTCAAATAATTATGAAGTACACATGCAGCTTTTACCACATAATCTACAGTGTTCACATTAATATCGAAAGGTTTTCTAAAAACTCTAAATCGATTTGCCATTATGCCAAAGGTACATTCAACAGTTTGTCTTGCTCGAGACAATCTGTAATTAAAAATTTTGTTTTCCATATTGTTAGTTACTTGAAGTTTAGGAAATGGACGCATTAAATTTTCCATTAACGGAAAAGCCTCGTCCCCAACAAAAATATAAGGCAAGGTTTCATTTTGACCAATTATTGTATCAGGTGTGGGTAAGTCAATAGTTTTGTTGCGTATTTTCTTTGCCAAGTTGCAATTGGCAAATACATTTCCATCACTAAATCTGCCCATTGATCCAACATCGATTGTTGTAAATTTATAATTTGCATCAACTGTTGCCATCAGAACTATTGAAAAAGTTCTTTTGTAGTTACGGAATGAAGAGCCACTTTTCGCGGGTTTTATTATGACCACATGCTTGCCATCGATAGCTCCAACACAATGCGGAAAATGCCACTTTCTTTCATAGCCGACGGCAATGTTTTTCCATGTTTCTTTAGTAGGTTCCGCAAGGAAAAGTGGTTGCATAACTTTATATATTGCACGTGATACCTCTTTCACTATAGATGAAACTGTTCTATCATTCATTCTACAACTATATGCTAAGCTTTTGTAACTATTGCCACTTGCCAGATATCTGAAAATAACAAAATAATTATTTTAATTTACAGGAGTACAAGTAAAATCGTTATGGTTAAAGTTACGTAACTGTCATAGGGATGCTCTAAGAAGAAAAGAGACTATAAATAAAAGCGGTTCGGCTGCAACAACGTACAAACCCTGGAAATATGAACGTCAAATGGAATTTTTAATGTAATATATGGCTAATAGAACGACAACAGGAAATGTTCAAGATTCAAACGATATAGAGGAAAATGCAATTAAACAAACAGAAGAACTGGAAGTAATTGAATCTGATTGTGAGAATAGTGCTTTACGAGACACCCAAGACATCGCTATGGATAATTCATTTATATATATTGAAAACGAGAATGACAATTTCAAGAGAGCACCAATGCAAGAAATTATTAGAAGCAAGAAACAGAAGAAAACTAACAGTAATATTAATGATATACTAGCTGAGACATTAAAACAGCATGAAGAACGAGCGAAAGAGAGGGCACTAAGACGCCAGAACGCCCCTACAAAAGAAGATGATGAACTATATAATTTCTATATGTCAATGTACAGTATTACAAAAAAATTACCACTTAGCCGTCAAATAAAAATAAAAAGACAGATATTCAACTGTTACCAGGGAACAAGAACAAGAATTGTGTAGTCCAGCTACGACGCCAATGCCATCGGAACATTCTTTTGGGATACAAGATGATGATTTAAATTATCTAAACTTGTGATTTAAAAAATATATTATGATTGTCTAGTACCTATTAAAAAGCTTACCTTAAAAACATTGCTAGTTTTTCTTCAGTACCTATGGCTTTTCTACAACGGATACCTTCCTTATAAATTTCACTTTGGATCAAATCGTGTACCTCTTTATATTGAATTCTGTCCAATCTAAAATAGTTTTTAAATTGTGTATCTGAAAGTTCTCTCATCTCATCACATATACGAATTCACCATGTGTAGTTCTTTTTTTCATGTATTCACTTTGCCATATAGTTCTTCTTCTATTTTTATTAATACTATACAATAAGAATATACTTTCCATTTCGAAATCTGATTCAGAGGATGAACTCATGTTGCTTCGTCGGCGACCTGCTCTGGAATGAAAACGAAACACGCGTGCGGGTTATGCGAGATTTCGCAGTTCAAACATTTGTTGTGTCACACAGTTCAAACTGTGCTGCCCTACTCTGCGCTGTGCTGCGCGGCCTTCGCCTCCGTATACGCTTAGGCTAACTCCCAATTGGCTCAAAGTACTTGTAATAAGGTACAATATTGCGTGGACGGTTTCATCCATTATAGTAAATAATCCAATTGGCAGACTATTTATTCATAACACAGTATATGTAATCAACCAGAAGTCAATGTTCTATAATAATAGACTATTACATTCCAACTGTAGCGTAAATTCCTCTTGTTTTTTTTTTTATATATACTAGTGGGCGGACGAGCAGGCGGTCTCACGTGATGGTAAGTGTTGCCGCCGCCCATGGACACCTGCAACACCAGGGGGTATGCGGGTGCGCCGCCGACCTTGCAAAATCCTATTCACAGCTCTCTTGAAGAACCCCATATCGTAGCTTAATGGAAAGACCTCTTGAGGCAGTTCGTTCCACAGCCTACGGGTTCACGGTATAAAATAATTTTTGGAGCGAACAGTGCGCGACACCTCCGTATCGTGGAAATGCGAATGGACCGCACTTCTGTGACGGGAGGTGCGGTTGTAGAATCCCGAGGTGGGAATTATATTGAACAATTCTTCAGAGCGTTCCCCATTGTACAGGCGGTAGAACACGCAGAGAGACGCAACGTCTCAACGTCGCAACGCAAAATATATATATATATATAATATATATTATAACCTATCTTGTTGGAAAATAAGCCCAATGCATTGTTTCTATTTAAAGGATATTTTTTTTATTTATTACCAAATTTAAAAACATGATTGTATCTATTAAACCATACGGGTTTGTAAATATTGTTAACACATCTTTTTTTTTTTATCTAATATGATCCTGAACATGATTTCAGAAAAAAAATCTTCTCAATTTCTATTTGTTCTGAATACAAAGATGACCGATTGGCATTATTTAATTAGAAGTACCGTATATGATATATTCTGCCGTCCTCAAGTAAAGTGCAGTAACTACCTTAAGGCTGGTGATAAAATGTAAACAAATTTTTGTTTATATCTCCCAAAGTATAGAAGCTAGCTTATTAGGTATAACTTACGTTTCCTGAAAGAGTAGAAAGGAAAGTTTACATATTTAAATGCAGCTAAGATTAAATTGTGCAGTTTATTTTGCTGATTACGTATATGTATCTATGTATATAATTCGATTTTGACAAAAACACTAGTTACTGCATTTTTAGTTATGACGGCAATATTGATCTCTTGACTTCCAAATTAAAGGATTATACAGGTGTATTAAGTGTGTTTACCCATTCGATTGATGGGATAGGAAGTCGTTACTTCCCATACTACCTACTCCTTACTTAATCCTTATTAAGCGTATAACATTTCGATTTCACTCTGGTTTCATGGTATACTGTGTGGGCAAGCTCACATTTATTGTTACGCTTTATCATTACTCATTGGTGACCCTGACACACGGACAGACAGTTCGACGAATAAATATGACTAAAGTAAACAAAAACAATAGCAAAAGTTATTGTATAGACACCGTTGTCAATTTCTTTGAATACAACAAACATTTCATATTTCTAGAAATTTAAAATAAACGTCATCAAATTGGCGACATTTGAAGAAATTAATTTGAAGGTTACAATCATAGAAAATTAATTATCTCTGATTGTAACACATACATACATATTAAAAATAAAATAAATATACAAATTCTAATCCTTTATAGTATACTCGTATACTAGTATACTCCATACTGGCCAAAAAGCGAATAGTCTAGGCAAGAAAAAACAGACGTCCAAAAACAGACGTCATTAAATTCGCCATCCAAAAAAAGTTATCCAAAACGCAATTAGTCATCCTGTACAACTGAACCGACAGTGTATTTGTAACTGCCTTACCTAATTATCTTTCCTGTTTTAATTTCATAAGTAAGTATATGTAATAAAATTAGGCTTGTAATTTAAACGAGTGTTTCAGTGTTGTATTTTAGGCCTGTATTTAAACGAGTGTTTCAGTATTGTATTTTAGGCCTGTATTTAAACGAGTATTTCAGTATTGTATTTTAGGCCTGTATTTAAACGAGTATATCAGTATTGTATTTTAGGCCTGTATTTAAACGAGTATTTCAGTATTGTATTTTAGGCCTGTATTTAAACGAGTATTTCAGTATTGTATTTTATGTCTGTATTTGTAATAAAACAAACCATTTTTGAATAACCGAAATAAACAATTTTTAATTATTATTAAGAATGTCAACACAAAGTCAACGAAGACACGCTTCGAGGGACTCCTATGTCTTCATTGTCAACAGAGAACCTAAACTTGTACAGCGTTTTCGTTATGTAGACATTTTTAAGCTACATACTGAAAATTTCGTATATTTTGTTTTATTTTTAGCGTTAAATTTTATTCTTGTATTTTATTTATAATTTGAATATTTAAGTATTATTGTTACACATACTAATTACATTGTAGAAATACACATATTAATTACGTTATAGAAATACACGTACTAATTACATTATAGAAATACATATACTAATTACATCATAGAAATACATATACTAATTACATCATAGAAATACATATACTAATTACAATATAGACATACATATACTAATTATATTATAGAAATACACATACTAGTTACATTATAGAAATACATATACTAATTACATTATAGAAATACATATACTAATTACATTATAGAAATACATATACTAATTACATTATAGAAATACATATACTAATTACATTATAGAAATACATATACTAATTTCATTATAGAAATACATATACTAATTACATCATAGAAATACACATACTAGTTACATTATAGAAATACATATACTAATTACATCATAGAAATACACATACTAATTACATTATAGAAATACATATACTAATTATATTATAGAAATACACATACTAATTATAGAAATACATATACTAATTACATTATAGAAATACATATACTAATTACATTATAGAAATACATATACTAATTACATTATAGAAATACATATACTAATTACATCATAGAAATACACATACTAGTTACATTATAGAAATACATATACTAATTACATTATAGAAATACATATACTAATTACATCATAGAAATACACATACTAGTTACATTATAGAAATACATATACTAATTACATCATAGAAATACACATATTAATTACGTTATAGAAATACACATACTAATTACATTATAGAAATACATATACTAATTACATCATAGAAATACATATACTAATTACATCATAGAAATACATATACTAATTACATCATAGAAATACACATACTAGTTACGTTATAGAAATACACATACTAATTACATTATAGAAATACATATACTAATTACATCATAGAAATACATATACTAATTACATCATAGAAATACATATACTAATTACATCATAGAAATACACATACTAGTTACGTTATAGAAATACACATACTAGTTACGTTATAGAAATACACATACTAATTATATTATAGAAATACACATACTAATTATAGAAATACACATACTAATTACATTATAGAAATACATATACTAATTATATTATAGAAATACACATACTAATTATAGAAATACATATACTAATTACATTATAGAAATACATATACTAATTACATTATAGAAATACATATACTAATTACATTATAGAAATACATATACTAATTACATCATAGAAATACACATACTAGTTACATTATAGAAATACATATACTAATTACATTATAGAAATACATATACTAATTACATTATAGAAATACATATACTAATTACATCATAGAAATACACATACTAGTTACGTTATAGAAATACACATACTAATTACATTATAGAAATACATATACTAATTACATCATAGAAATACATATACTAATTACATCATAGAAATACATATACTAATTACAATATAGACATACATATACTAATTATATTATAGAAATACACATACTAGTTACATTATAGAAATACATATACTAATTACATTATAGAAATACATATACTAATTACATTATAGAAATACATATACTAATTACATTATAGAAATACATATACTAATTACATTATAGAAATACATATACTAATTACATTATAGAAATACATATACTAATTACATTATAGAAATACATATACTAATTACATTATAGAAATACATATACTAATTACATTATAGAAATACATATACTAATTACATTATAGAAATACATATACTAATTACATTATAGAAATACATATACTAATTACATTATAGAAATACATATACTAATTACATTATAGAAATACATATACTAATTATATTATAGAAATACACATACTAATTATAGAAATACATATACTAATTACATTATAGAAATACATATACTAATTACATTATAGAAATACATATACTAATTACATTATAGAAATACATATACTAATTACATTATAGAAATACATATACTAATTACATTATAGAAATACATATACTAATTACATTATAGAAATACATATACTAATTATATTATAGAAATACACATACTAATTATAGAAATACATATACTACATTATAGAAATACATATACTAATTACATTATAGAAATACATATACTAATTACATTATAGAAATACATATACTAATTACATTATAGAAATACACATACTAGTTACATTATAGAAATACATATACTAATTACATTATAGAAATACATATACTAATTATATTATAGAAATACACATACTAGTTACATTATAGAAATACATATACTAATTACATTATAGAAATACATATACTAATTACATTATAGACATTCGATTACTACAATGTTCATGGATATGTTCGATTTTGTGTCCCGCAAAATCTTGTTGGATAAAATATACGAGTACATGCATGGTTTAGGAGAACCCGCCCATAAAGTAACAAAGTGATTACTTTAAAATCTACCATAAATAACATACACATAACATACTCGTGTATAAAGCTAACCCACCGTCAACTTAGCCGCCATCGATTTGCTGCCAATTTCAGTATTTTTCTCGCTCATTCAATTATTTAACATAAAATTAAAGGTGGTTTAATCTCGACAATTTAATATTTTCGTCTATTTTTTACGTCTAAAACACGAATGTCAAAATAATTAATGTTCTGCGAATAATCTCCAGTATTTTTTTCCTTTGTACGAAAAAGAAATATGTTATAATATCAGTTAAATTAAAATGTGACATTATATGACAAAAATGACCTTATTGTCGGTTTGTAGTTTTCTATTATAGATATTGATACTTTGGTAAAATTAGGCAGTTTTCTTAATGATTAGATGTTAGAGCTTGCTTTTTTATTTCAAATTTTAATTTCACAACCAGTGACAGTTAATTTTAACAGTTTTGTCTTTGATTTAGTGATTTTTTCTGTAAAATTAGATTTATCAATGTCAAACATAATTTGTTTGACAACCTTGTGAAACTTGTGATGAAAACTTTGAAAACCTTGTGATTGTGTAAAAATTTTGCTAGTTTGATAATAAATATATTGTATATTTTTCGAGGGGGAGAGTGCACGCTGCAATCCAACAGCCACTGGGCTCGCTCGACTGGCCACGTTACCCCTTTCTCACAGAAGACTACCTTGAAATGTACTGCATTTCCCATTTTATCGTATTTCCCCAATGTACGTACATGTTTCGGTAGTGAGTGAGATGTGCCAGAGCCCATTCCAATACCATCCTATCCCTCCCCATTTTCTCAACCCTTTCTCCAAATCCATTCCTATATCTCCAAAGGTAGGCAGCGCATCCGGGGGCGTGCCAACGTTTGTCATTTTGGACTAATGTTGACATGTATCGCGGATGTCTATGGGCGACAGTATCCACTTACCATCAGGTGGACTTCTCGTCTGCCGCCTTCGTACATAAAAAAATAAATAAATAACATTTCTCTACCGTTCTAGCCGTAAGTAAAACATCTTGTAAACACAAGTTGGTGCTGACTGGAGAATTTTGTGAATATTGATTCTTACGAACTACGCAGTAGATGTTATCGTTACCATTGTGCCGCTTCATCGCACTGTAACAGCCAGCCGTCTAGATACATAATTTTACAGGACATCCAGCCCTTTTTAATGTTCACTGCTGGATACAGATCTCTTCATTATCTTGTGAGGAATGTATAGCATTAAAACGGCAAGCAGGATTTTGCAGAATCCTGTTTACAACTCTGTTTACAAAGAACACCGTGTCGTAGCGAAGCGGAAATACCTCAGCTGGCTGTTGATTTCCCAACTTCCGGGTTCGCGGTATTAAGTGTCGTGAAGACCGTACTGTACACAGCGACACTTGGTCAAGGAAGTGCCGGATGCACCGCACCACGATGACGGGAGGTGCGATGGTAATAACCCGAAGTTTTTCAGAACATTCCCCACTATACAGGCAGAGAGACGCAATATGTCGTCTGAATCTGAGCGATTTTAAATCGTCTGAGATATGGATGAAGAGTTTCTGTTACTCCATTACACTTTACACTCGACTAGCTGCGTGTATGGCCGTCAATTTTTTTGCGCATAATATATATATAGCCTATGTCCATCTGGAATAATGTACCTTTCAAATGGTGAAAGAATTTTTGAAATCGGATTAGTAGTTTCGGAGATTACCTCCTACATCCAAACTTACAAACTTTAGGTACCTCTTTATAATATTAGTATAGATGGAGTTGAATGAGATGGGATGGGCTGATTTCTTAAATCTTTCCTGAAGCATGTTAGTATGTTTTACGGCAATCTTCTGTGAGAGTAACAACGCAAACGCTAGTCAAACGCTGCGGGATACAATATGCCTTCGTAAAAGTGGCATCATTTTGTAAGGTTCCCTTCGAAGGCTTTCAGGTACCATAGCACGAGCCTGTGACTCTCCACTCCTGGATCTTAGGCTCTTCTCATCAAGCCACTACCGGCAAACTCCTTCAAGTCGCCAGTCCCCTTGGCTGGCCGGAGGGCGTACGCCTAAAAAAATATGTCAAGAAAACTCCTAAGTTAGTCGGTCAATTACTTAAGGGCTAACGGTACAGTCCGAACAGCGTAAATATTTACGTTCAACAGAAAAACATCAGTGACGTCATCCTGTCAACGAGTGATCTAACATGTATACAGTCAACATCATGTGTTTTAACAATACTGTTTCTAGTATTGTCCTTTTCCAAATTTCTTGATACTAAATTATAACAACTGGCCGCAAATGAAAAACCTAAATTCAAATTTACTTTAAACTCTTTGGCTCGATTGCTTTTTGATTCATTCTGCTGTGTAATTTTCGATGTGTAAAAACGTGTCTATTGCACTTCGGTAAAGCCTTGTACATCTATATGTTTCTATATGTATATATTTGTAACGAAAACACCTTATTAGGATAAGTAGATTTAAATGATCCGTTTTTACACATACAGTTTACTTTTATTAAATCAGTTTCGTGCCTTTCATTTGTTTCAGTGTATTTTTTTAATTATTTTTATACTTTTACTGATAGATCAATTGCTGGAATGAAGACTGGGTGTCATTTATTTCCTGAGAACCCCTCTACTGTCTGAGCAAACGTCGCAGTGTATTGAAAAATGAGCGTTGAACGCTTGAGCACTAAGTCAGCTCAAATGAACCTTAAGAACCTTACCGTTTTAGACTCGACCTTTTAATCGCAAGGGTTTAAGACCATCAAATGATAAAACTTGGACTATAACGTTCATGAGCGTTTAATGCTCGCATCTTAGGTTAATTATCGCTTACACAACACTCGAGCGCTCGGGGTTCTTTTTTGCGACCTAATTGTAGGTATATATTCTGTGACTGGTATTTCATCAAAAATAGCACCAACCCACCTCTTACCGCGGTTATCGTAAAAGGTTGTGATAAGGGATGAGAAAGCGCTACCACAAGCTCCGAGGAACTACACCACCTCTAAAAGAGTGGACTCGCCATCCTGCTTGGCCATCGTGCCGTTTTAAGGCCGTACATCCCTCATGCATAGAAAGCCCACGTACAGCAGTGGACGATAAAAGGGCTGTTTTTTTTATTGTACATTATGGTACAAAAGGCGAGCTTAATGCCTAAGTATTTTACATAGTGCTCGCCACCAAAGAAGTCCTGCGGAATTTAAGGGAACTAAATATGACAGGTCGTCCGTTCTGCAAAATAAATAGTACGTCTATAATTTACTTCCTAATCTAGACACATCTTTATTGGTAGGTGTAAATAAAAATACATAATTTTCTAGAGTAAATTGAAACCAATAAGCTGTGGAAGTCTTACATCGACATGATACATTTTAGACTTAGGAAGGAAACGTGACACTGGCAGAATGTGCTAATTGCACCATTGCCATATATGAAAAAAAAATACATAGAAAACATTTAGCTGACTATACAGAAATACGACTAATTTTTATATTTTCTGTTTTGGACGTGTCTGTAGCGGATTTGTACAAACAATGCCGTGAAATATGGGGTAGAGTGTACTTGTCTTTTTTCTAATGTTTTTTTGCTGTGAACAGTGTAAGCTTTAAGCTTTCTTTTTGTTTTACGTTTTGGGAAAAGCTTATGTCAGTGGAGAAACACGGGCTGATGTTATACATATCATATTTATTCATATGTATCATATATCTATCATATTGAAATAAACATTTGTAAGGTCCTGATGTATGTTACATCGCTATATCTATATATATTTATACCTAATCTATAAGCTATACCAGACTACTCAGAAAGTTTTTCGAACAAAGAGTTTTTATCTATAGAACGCTGGCTGGTTTTGATGTCAATTAAAACTATGACTATCTATATAATATATGATAACAAAATTTGAAGCGGGGTCATCTCAGCGCGTTTATGACATTGTCACAGGTGAAGAATCTTGGCTCTACCAGTGTGATCCAGAAACTAAGCGTTAATCTGCCGTTTGACTGTTTCAAATTGAACCAACGCCTGCCAAAGTGAAAAGAGCAAGAAACGCGGGAAAAAATTTAATCGCAAGTTTTTTCACTTTAACTGTCTACGTGAATTACGAACTAAAGCAACGTGCCTGCCAAACGTTTTACGGCAGTGAGAAACAACTGTCCAAACACTGGTCTCCGCGGACTGCTGCTGCACCACTACAACGCGGGACGCTCACCCAGCGCTTAAAACAAGGGACTTTTTGGACTGTACGTACCCCGATTAAAGTTTTAGGCCACCTTCCTTATCGTCCCTATTTGGCACGTTGTTACTTTTTTGATTTCCCAGCCTAAAAGGGAAGCAGTTTTCGTCGCCGGAAGATGTGCTGGCTACGTGCGAAGAGGCTATGAAAGAGGTACCTACCTGACGAAGAGTGGAAAAAATGATTTCGAAATTGATGCAAGTGAAAAGTACTTCGAAAAAATATAAAAAAATTAGAACATTTTTTTCTTTTTCTCAAAACTTTCCGAGCTGAAAACAGTATCAAGAGTAGAATCGATTGTACCAGTTTTTAGAAATGGTTTTGTTTCATAGCTATATTGTTCATTCTAGTATACCATAGATTCTACACGCGGCACCCTATACTGAGTAATGAGCGCTACGAACGTTTTAGATAGAACAAAAAACACAAGTTTGTAACTTTTTAGAATGGGTTTTTTCTTTCATATTTTAGTTATATTTTACACGTAAGCGCGTCGCGTCACCAAGGCGACCAGCCCCGGTCATTACCATGTTACATGGAGGAGTAATGAACGCTACGAATATTTTAGATAGAACAATAATTTCCGTGTTCCGGATTCTGCGTTATTTCAGTGACACGTTTTAGACTAATTAAAATTTCAAAGGGTCGATTAAGGCCCATCCGTTAAAACTAAAACCACTCATAATTACGAAAATTCGACATGACCTTCAACTGAAAAACCAATAACCTTTTCATGAGTTTATCATCAAAGCAAAACACGATGCGAGTTCAAAAGCTGACTTAACTCCAAAAACTGACATTTAAAAGACCCTTAAATTCTCATTTTCCTAATGGCATCCATTTTGAACTGTCAGAAGCATTTATGAAACGAAATGATAACAGTAGTCTCGTCATTATCTAATATTCCTTGGTACTTCTTGGTACGAGGGTACTTTTTCCATTATTTTTATTACCTACCCACTTGGCGTGACTGCAAACCAGATTTCTGTATTTGAAATGCTGTATTTTTTTTTTATTAAGCAAAAATATAAGTAACAAATATAGTGTTAATTATAAACATGGCATGTTAATTATAACATGTTAATTGTAAATGTATAAACTGTATTAACTAACACATGTTATGTAACTTGTAAAAATATTTAAAAAAATGACAAAATAATAATAAAAAGGGAAATAAAATATTGATGTTTTAAGTTAATCTTATTAATTGTCATTGCTCTAAGATAACTATTATTCAATTTATTATGGATAGAAGTCGATAGACGAGCATACAGTCCACCAGGTGGTAATTGGATACTGTCGCCCGTGGACACCCGCGGTACATGCCAGTATCAGTTCAGAATGACAAACATTAGCACGCTCCCGTACCTACTTACTTTTGGAGATTTAAGAATGTACTTGGAGAAAGGAGTGGGAAAAAGGGAAAGGATACCATAGAATGGGAGGGAAATGGACTCTGGTATCACTCACTACAGAAACACGGACATACATTGGGGAAATAGAATAAAGGGGGTAACGTGGCCAGTCAAGTGCGCTCAGCGGCTGTGAGATTGCAGCGTGTACCTACACCCTCAAAATTATATACAGGTTATTAGTATTGTAATTATTATACAGGATTATAACACATCCATTCCCGAAGCTTGAAACCATTAATTCCATTGCCTTTTTTAAGTCCGGTCCCTAACTAACAACCTTTATTTAACAGGTTTGTTGGAATGGCAGCCACGTGGACTCAATTCGAGACCTCGTATATCCTATCGGTTGTGTCCTTGTCCAAATATGACTTGTTCATTGCCACTTCATCGTGCCGATTCTATGCGTTATGTTGGTGACCTTAGCGAATTTCTTCATTTCGGATCTTATTTCCAGATCTTATACCAAAATGCTTGAAGATGAAAATCTTCAAGATCGTTCGTTGAGTACACTGCAACGTTATTTTTTTTTCTAAAATATTTTAATGTACAGAGACGGCTGGTTACGATTTTGTTATACGTATGCCGACAAAAATGCATTCATTTTAGGCCAAGCGACAAAAAGAGAAACAGAAGCCAGGTGTAATGCTGGAGGGTAGAATTATGAGTGGACTGTAATTTGTTTTTTTTTATTTATTTATTGTTATTTTCGATTAATTGCCGTAGCCGTACAATAATAAAGCTTCACTGACCGGCCTTTGGTTCTCCTGCGTTGGCACTCTAAGACACTACCCCACGCACAATAAGGAAGTTGGCGTAAAAATAGAAGAATTTAGCGTTGCGGGAAATTATATTTTTGTAACTTTCCGGTGGGAAGTTTTGCGTATGTTGTACGCGTCGCCGTTCACAACGACATCTTTTATATTTTACCACTTCATTGAGACTCGCTAATAAATCAATGAAGCTGGTTCTTGACAAGCGGCGGCAATCAATAGCTCGTCCAAATGCTGTAGAAGCTTAAAAGGGCCAAAGCCTGTATAATTTCAGCCAGTCCTGATTGATTGATTGACATTTATAATATCTCGGATATTATTGAGTAGAGAAACTTTTTGAAAACGCTGCAGATGCGTTGAGTAAATACTCAAGGGGACTTATGGAACTTTTTAGGTCAACAGAGTAGGTACCCACTTCCTGTTTACTTGCCCCACTGTGATATTTACTGTCTGCTCCCCAATTTCGTAAAATAAAATTGTTCCTCTCCAGGTGTTTCCTAAACACAACCTCTTTTCCCGCCTAATTTAACAGCTGGTGGTTTTTATACACGAACGTGTTGACATTCCTATATTAGTCTATTTCCGAATTTATTTTATCACCTCCTCATCGTTGTCATGGAGACTGAACGGCGCGCGCAACCAGTCTCCATCAAACTTTGGAGTGGACTGCTCGCGTCGCGCGTCACGTTCCAATTTCAAAAATTAATGTAAACAAATGCGGCCCGCCGATTGGCCTATTTATTTTTTTAAACGACATTGTTTTATTAGGCTGTTTATAGTGCGTGTTTTCAATTAGTGAATTTATTGTGTTATGGTAGTGACAGGTGCATGGGATCGCTGTTCATGGCTGAGGACGTCAAGTGCGGAGGGGGCACGGTAAGTTACTTTTTTTTTATCAGATAACAATTGAAGCAAAGGTTCGCAAATTCATTAATCCTCTCTATGAAGTTTGACAAACGCTGGAATTGTAAACGAGTGACCTTTTTTGACGAAGTTTCAACAGAGCTTGTTTTGTTTACGTTAGTTGATGAGTTTCGCTGAATTGATGTCGAGTAATTACCGTGCGTATAGAAACTTACTTATAAGCTGCTGATTCTCTATTAGCCTTTTCAGAGAACCTTCTAAAACTTAGGGTTAGGGAGTACTTCAGACAATAGCATACCACACCATCAGCCTATATCGCTCCTATGCTGGATATAGGCCTCCCCCAAAGCTCGCCACCACACACGATCCTCGGCTCTTCTCATTCAACCACCAGCGACTTAAACCATAAACCTCCATTAAACCTCCTATGCTTCAGACAGTTGTCAACAGATTTTTACCCATAGTAATGATGTCAGCCTTTTTAACGTCCCACTGCAGGGCATAGGCCTCCCCTAGAAATTTATTAGAGGGTTTCGGGCCATAATGCACCACACGGGGCTAGTGCGAGTTGATGAATACATATGTTGGGATTTGTTTAATTTTCGACCATTTTTACCGTTGAGATACTGATAACTTTAAAAATCCGTACATAAGGAAGATACTCAGTAGTACGGACAGACGACTTGAACTCATGACCTCACAAATAGTTTTTACAATAGGTTTTTTCATACCTTATTGTTAATTCCTAGTACCTATATAAATATTTTATTCTACGTCCAATTGCATTCTACGCGAGTCGCCCGCGTACCGAATAATGAGCACTACGAACGTTTTAGGTAGAACAACGAACTTTAAATGTTTGTAACTTTTGATTTATTAACTAAAATAAATTTATTTTTCGTTCAAATGGTTTTATATATTTTAAGTTAGTTGACGTGCTTCGGGTTTTGCATTTTTTCGTGTTGTTGCGTTTCGTATTGAGCTGATCACCTTAGAC
The DNA here is from genome assembly GCA_943735995.1 of Sesia bembeciformis. Lineage (NCBI taxonomy): Eukaryota > Metazoa > Arthropoda > Insecta > Lepidoptera > Sesiidae > Sesia > Sesia bembeciformis. Next base: position 520,777 of record OX031045.1, on the reverse strand, counting down.
CGAGGCCGCACTGATAAGGCAATGACAATGCGTCGGCAAACGCGAATAAATGTCTGTCCAAACTGCAATGCAACTTGAAACTTTTGAGCGTAGGAGAGTGCACGCTGCAATCCAACAGCCGCTGGGCGCGCTCGACTGCCCACGTTACCCCTCTCTCACAGAAGACTACCTTGAAATGTGCTGCATTTTCCACTTTATCTTATTTCCATAATGTACGTACGTGTTTCGGTAGTGAGTGAGATGTGCCAGAGCCCATTCCCATCCGATCCTATTTTATCCCTCCCCATTTGTCCAACCCTTTCTTCAAATCCATTCCTTTATCTCCAAAGGCATGCTCGTCTGCCGCCTTCATCCTTAAAAAATGCAATGCAACCAGCCCTTTCATTATCCACTGTTGGACATGGGCCTCCTCAAGAACATTGGTCTAGTGCATGAGGTATATATGGCCGTAAAACGCCATGCTGGCCAAGCGGAGTGGCGATTTCTCAGGGCTTGTACAGGGCTTGCCATTACTCGCCTTATACGACAGCCATGGGGCGAGATGGAATGGTGCTATTCTATAGCCAGCCGACATCACATGGCCGGTTTATCAATAGTGGCGAATCGCCACTGCATCGCGTAATGGCTGGTCGCATCCATAATGCCGCGGCCCCACATTGGTTATATTTGCACCAAGATATAGTCTTGGAGTCAATACACCCATGTATGTATCGGTCTTGGACAGACCATGGACATAAACGTGACCTAACGTCCAGTAGCCAACGTGAACCCGCGCCGTGTCGGTATTTGTGACACGATTAAAGGCTAGGGGAATGAAGGGGTGTGCGCGCGGGCAACTTGGTTCCAACGTCGCTTCCTGCTCTACACATTGGGTCGCGTCCTTGGTGGTTGCACTGCATGTTGAATATTTAATAAATAATAAGTATATGCGCTCCTTGCATAGGCGTGAGTCGCGTGATCTTTTTGTTTTTGCTTATGCAACAACCATTAGGGAAAGGGAATGAAACGATCTGGGAAGGTGATTAACGTAAGTAGGTGAATCAAAAGAGTTAAGGAGTAACTAAGAGGAGTCGGATCCGCAAGCGGAGCAGGATTAAGTGAGTTGAAACACTCCGAGAAGTCTTGATTACTCACCACTACTATAAACCACAATACACAATTTTTATACTCAAAAACCTATTTTTTACAATATCAAAACTTCACAAGCACCATAAGAAAGTATAAGGCAAAAAGTATATACATTTATGCAAATTCAGCTTTAAAAGAATCACCTCCCATTTTGTGTAGAGAAGAATTGATAAAATCAAGTCAATTAGCCAATTGTATAAATTAAAAAATATATCATTATATAATGTAAATAGTTTACCGATCTAGAAAATCGTTTATACTTGGAAACAATTACTGTCTCTAGATCAAGGCTGTTGTCAAGTTATCAATAGAAAATCAAAGATTTAAAAAGGAGAATCAAAAGAGACAACCAATTTGAAAGTTGTCTGTCTGTTGTCGAGCCACGCAAAGATAATAATTAATGTAATAATAACTTAATAAGTAAGCAAGTATTAAATACTTACAGATGGGAGATCAATGTAAAACAAACAGTATCTCTAGCTATAGAGAACTGTTAACAAAAAATAGTATTCTTATCTAAATAATTATGATTGTTGATAGTTATCAAATCCTTAGCGCGACATACACGAAGGAACGAAACCATAGTGACTTCTAGCAACATGAGACAACGGCATCTATTGACAACTATTAGAACTAATAATTTTCTAGAGGAAACGTTTGTTGATTCTATAGATTTGAAACTTGGCTATAGCCAAGTTACAGCGACAGTCACCAAGTCTTATATATATTTATTTTTACATCTTTAAATGTACGTCTTTAATATTGTGTAGATATATAATATTATATCTAGCTGAGGATGTATATTTCAGCTATGGAGTTTATTATGTCGCAAATAGGTCAGCCCGAGCTGTGGTTTGCTGGTTCCATCGCTCCGTTGAATTAAATGTTGTGGTTTCACAGATTCTTATTATTAGGAGCTAAACACACTAAAATAATTTATTTCAGTTATAGTATTTTGACATTATGTAAAATTTCACCTTTATTTGACAATAGCGACTCGCCCTCGCTTCGTTTCGGTTTATAAGTTAATTTTTTTTTCAAAATAAAATATCGCCTATATTATAATAGACACGGATAATGTAGCTTCCTATTAGTGAAAGAATTTTTGAAATCGGTTCAGTAATTCCAGAGATTACCCCCAACATACAAACAAACACAATTTTACCTATTTATAATATTAATATAGATTATTATCTGTTTCCTCTTTCACCATCCAAAGGTTGCCTGGAAGAGATGGCTTTGGCGATAAGACCGGCTGTTGTACTTTTCGTGTTACTTGCCTAAATTGTCGATTTGTAACATCGAATTTGTAAATTCGAAATTGTAAATTCCAATGGAATTTCGAAGATTTATTAATTATACACTCTATTGCACATTATTGTACAAAAGGCCAGCTTTAAGGCTTTCTCATCCAGTCAATACTTGGGTTAGTGAGAGGTTCAATTGGGAGGTGCGAGATAGAATCAATGAGATGGTTTTGAAAACTACACGCCACCACACGGCCAACGATATAAACACTATACAGCAATTTCTGATTTATACAAGGCCATGGCACCAATGTTGATAAGCCTAAAGCCCACGAATAATCGCGAAAGTTTTGTTGACAGGGAAGTTCTCTAACAAAGTCGAGTTCAGAGAGAGGGCAAACAATCCTAGTTTGTGGACAGAAAACAGAGTTGTTTCTTTATACATGTTAAGTCTGATTTTATATCTAATCGAGTTACAGGCAGAGGCGGGAGCGGATAGCAATGATTTTTTTATTAAAGAGGTTGCAAACATTAAATGATGATGATGTGCTGGTGAGCTTTGGGAGAGGCCTGTATCCCGCTGTGGAGAGACAGACTGATGTGTTCTTCGTCCTAAACTAAACAATACTAAACATTTGGAGGGGGTGCACGTTAAATTCCACAGCCGCTGGCGCACTCGACTGGCCACGTTACCCCTCTCTCACAGAAGACTACCATGAAATGTACTGCATTTCTTACTTTAACCTATTCCCCAATGTACGTACGTGTTTCGATAGCCAGAGTCCATCCCTATTCCTTCCTAACCCATCCCCCCAATTCTGTCTCCAAATCCACTCCTACACTCCAAAGGTAGGCTGCGCTATCCGAGGCTAACGTTTGTCATTCTGGACTGATGTTGGCATGTATCGCGGGTGTCTATGGACCACAGTATCCACTTATCATCAGGTGGACTGTATGTTTGTCCGCAACTTTCTTTCTATAAAAAAACACCGTAATCTACAGGCCTTGGTTTTAAATATTTTTGTATTTTTAATTATATTTTACAATATTTTAGTAAAATAATCTGGTACAAACACCAATACAAAATAATCATTCTTGCAAAAATTTCATTTTTGTCGCATGCAGAATTGGACCACCCAATTGGACATCCAATTGGACACCCAATTGGACACCCAATTTACTTCAAAATGTAGACCTTGTAGGTATCCACATATGAAATTTTAATGTTGAAAGTAAAGTCTATTATGACCTTAAATGCATACTATATAAAAAGATAAGGGGAATATATAAGAGATAGGAATATATATGTCATACATATTATATGACATTATATTTCACACAAGTTGTTTTATCTTCCGTCTATAAACTCTATAGGATAAGACACATATTCGCAAAAAGCATCGGGAAAAAATAGGATAAAACTCACAAAGGGCCTAAACACGTCCCTTTATTTCGGAAGCGAAATGTTGTAACCATATTACAGAAGAAAGAACAAAACATAATGAGATATGAGAAGAAAACGCAGATGACATGCGTCAGTCAGACAGGGATTTTCACTGCTTCGTCAACTGTTTTTGAAAAAAAAAATGGACCGTTGGTGCGTCAGTCGGAATGGATATTTCCCTATTTCCATATACATCACCATATTATGTTATATCTCGCCGGAGCCCATTCCCATTCCATCCTAAAAAAAGACCTAAAAGGAAAGCTAAAAGGAGAACCTAATTCTGTTCAATGTTCTGCTGTAGACTAGAAATGTTCTAGGCAAAATAAAAATATAGCGCGTTAACCGTCTCCCCGGTTAGTGTTCATTGTTGAACTTACATACAGACATAAAATTTCTTTAGCATTGTGAAGTTTTTACGGCTTTCACTGTATTGCATTAAAAATGTTTTCACATAAACAGAACTCTTAAAACAGGGATCGTAGGACTCCAAGCGTTACATAAAAATATCGTAACATTTATTTTACAACTTTTCCTTAGCCCCTTCTAAACGTAAAGATAGCTCGCAGAGATAAAAACATTAGATAGGTCAAGCGTATGATTTTCGCATCGCGTGTCTAGATTAGACTATGAGTTTATGACTTACTTTCATATTTTTTTATAGCGTTGGAGGAAATTACGTTTCGACATATTTTGACTATAATTTTCATATAGCCAAAGTCAACAAATAATTTATTTTTACTAAGTAGGGAAGCGCAGCGTAGGACACCGTACTCACCTGGAATACGCGCGACGACGAGAAGTTCGGCAGTACTGGCTGGATGAGAAGAGCCGGGAGATCGTGTGTGGTGTCAAGCGCTGGAAGAAGCCTATATTCAGCAGTGCAGAAATACAATCTTCTAATTTGGTTAGGAGAATCATGACAAGCCTCAAGTAAACCTATCGTTAAAGTCATTCTACTCTTTTTATTTCTGTGACACAATCTAAGTTACTAGAATAACATGCGAAGTGGGTCAGAACTTCCCTCCGAGGCCGCAATTAAAATCTCTTACAAATTGTTTCATCAATAGCTCTCAGATAAAACAGCGATAAGTATTTAAAACAGCTAGTAAGGAATCTGCATACAAACGCTTAAAATGCGACAAATCTGTGATATCATAACATGTTAATGTGATAATAACGTTATAAACACAGTAACGTGATCGTTACTTTTAAGCAAGTTGGAATAGGTCTGATTTATAAGTTTAAAGTCGCTCTGCGAGCTATCGTAACAGCTATGTTCGAAGTTTATTTGCGGCATAAAATCCCAAATGAAGAGATTCGTCATAGATTTAAAGTAACCGACATTAGCCCAATGTTATTTTTAAAGATATTTTTATTTCACGGTTCTGTTTTAGTACCCTAAAGGAATTTAATTAAGTATAACTTACGGTATTGGCGTTCAAGATATAGATTTTTAATCTAGTTTGAGAGTCAGGGCTAACTCAAAATCTGGTTGGTACTTATGTAAAAATTTAGAGAAATAAAGACAATTTCCATTATATAATTATCGAAAGCGAGTGAAATGCTCTTACTCGCGTTGTGTAATGTTTAACGCCAAGATTCCACACTGTATTTTTAGTACACTGTGGTGTCCGTGGTACAGTTGTACCTGTAAGTTCATGCCTGGAGGTAACTTCTAATAATCTTGTTAATTGTTAGTTTCAGACCGATTTAACTGTTGTTTAATTTACATATTTTTTGTGACAACTTTTAGACATCCTTTTGACCTTTTGATGAAATAACTTCTCACATAATCGATCTTTCAAGCCTCAGATTGATTAACATTCGTCGTAGAAAATTTCGTCTATTTTTTTTTTAAAGAATAGATGGCAGAGGAGCTACTCGGTGGTAAGTAAATTATACATCGTCCATGGGAGATTATTATATACATGTAAAGAAAATCTATTTCTTCGATTTTAATTTGCCGCCCATTCCGGGCGCCATCGATATACAAGGTATATCGATCTTGTATATCGATGTACGGTAATCTATGATTTATAATTTATGATGGTCTGTAATGTGTGGGTAGATGAAGATGGCGTTGTTGATTTGGATAGTTTAATATTGTGAATTTGTCCGTTGTCTGAAACGAAAGGGATTGACATTTGAAGAATAGACTTTAATGTCGTTTCTTTTGTTACAGGTAGGATTTTTACTATAGAATACTGTGCTAAACCCACCATTATGATAAATAATTATATGTGAAAGAAACAATAAACGGTTCTTTTGTTACAGAGAAACTCAATATTGTTTATTTTATAGTGTCAATTCCCTGAAACACTATTATATACATTACAATATACTCGTAAATAAAAGTCAGTTTCGGTAACCCACGCTAAATTTTTTCTTTTTTACCCTCTCCAAATTTTTTTTTTAATAAGTACGATCTGTGCGCTCGCGCAAAAATAACTCTTAATATGGTGTTGTTTTTTAGAACAGCTCAATAACTGTTGTTCATGTTCACAAAATAAGTACATTAAAGTAAATCAGAAAAAAATAAGAAATTATGATAATTTTATAATTAAAATTTGGCTTTATCATTTTTGTTGTCTATCAAATGGCATTTACGTTGATAACACTTCAACTTGCAGTTTCTCAAACCCATACCTGGAATACGACGAACTAAAATGGTTGTCATTCAGAGGGGGTTGGTTTATGGTCCACATGGGAGGGTATATTTATTGATAAAATTGAGTGTACTACCTGCCTTTACAATTTATACATAATATAACCAAACACTGTATACTAGTATAAATAAAATAATAATATACTTTAACCAATATATTCCAAATACATTGAATGCATTACCTTTAACTGTAAAGCGCGTTTAATCTCTGGCTAGTTTTAAGACTCGTGAAAAAACACTACCTCGCAGATAAGTTCTCTTACGCCCAAATTCTTTTCATTTATCTTTCTGTATGTATATTATTGGATGTATATATTAATGTATATACAGACATAATTTCCATATTGCACCATCTACCTCTATTTCGTCTACTGACTTCTCTTCACCTCCCAAAGGTTGCCTGGAAGAAATTGCTTTAGCGATAAGGTCGCCCGTTGTATTTCTAATAATTTGTGCTTTGTATTACTCTGTATGTTTTTGGTGTACAATAAAGAGTATATATCTATCTTTATTTGTCCGGACTTACAAAGAACTGTCGAGTGGACGTGACATAAACACATATAAGCGAAAGGGTGTGTCGCGATCCATTAATCCACGTGATTGATGGAAACACTCGAAGAAGGAACATTTCTAATCAAGCCTTTGTCAGCCTGGGTTTAATCGGCTCGATATGCCCTTGAATATCTTTATCTAGGTAGTCGGGCATTGCAGGAAAATAGAAATATTAAAGCAGGGACTTTAAAAACCTTGGGCTGATAACATTTATTATATTTGAAACAAAATTTATTTTATTTAGTATGAAGCTAACATGGTACATACGTACAGTGGACTTAAAAAAAAAATAGCAACCGTGAAAGGAGAATGCGCCATATTTTTACAACGTAATTTTAAATTTTAATGTAACCTATAATATACTAGCAAAACCCCGCAGACGTTGTCCTGCCATAGAAGTTGATGTGCTTCAACGCCATCTAGTGGCGAGTTACAACAAAGTCGAGAGCTCTAAAATATTATCCGTGCTCAAATACCTATGTATACCAATTTTCATGGCGATCGGTTGAACGGTATAGAAGTTGAAATGCTGCAGCGCCATCTGGTGGCGAGATACAACAAAGTTCTCCATGAAAAGATACATATATGGGCCAACTTTCATGTTGATCAGTAAAACGGTGTCTATTAAGATCAGATATACCAACATCCTCTTTTATATATTTATATAGATTAGGTCGGGGAGAAAGTTTCTTCGTATTTTCTATAGAAATTCAAGACATGTTTTTTAAAAGTTTAATAAAATTTACTTATAATAAATATGTGCCGTTTTGATTGATAACTTGTCGCCATCTTGTAGATAGTGTCATGGTCCCATTGCTGTAGAAATTCTGGGATTTTTAACCAAAAAATTGCGACAAGTAGTTTTGCCTGTCCTCTCTTGACGTCAACCTTACCCTACGTGAAGAGTTCTGAAGTGACTGAAACAGGTGGAAATCTGAGGAGCAAGGTCTGAGGGGTAATTGGGCTATACGGTGAATGCATCAACACTTCCCAGCCAAGATTTTTCATTTTTTGCTGAGTGGCTAAAGATGTGTGTGGTCTGGCGTTATCATGGTGAAAGATCACACCCTTTCACAGTTCGTGGACATTCTCCTTCAATACAAAAATTACGCGTACTTTTTTTTTTCTAATTTACTACAAATTCGAGATTTTTAACTTAGTTACGCTAGATCAATAGCTTTTGAGTAAACCTAGATATTTTAAATATCTTTTCTACTTACTCTCAGGAGGAACACGTTACCTTATCACTACGCATAGGTTATAATATGTTTAACGAAGATTGGCACTAAAGTAACTGGCATTTAACCAATAACTAACAAAATCATAATTTTATCATTATTTTTTATTTTAATATGTTGTACAAAGTCACACAACACTATACATAAATATTTCCTATTTTTCTTATCTCGACTAAGGCTTTATTCTGCCGGCAGCGATGCGTCGCGTCGCGGACACGTTGTTACGTGGACGCGCAACTGCCATCACTACTATTCGAACGTTAATATGACAATACATAAAATTTGTCGCTTATTACTCACTGAAAACATTTACTTAAAGTATTTATATTTTTTTTATAGAAAAGACGATAGACGAGCGGGCGGTCCACATGATAGTAAGTGGTCACCGCCGCCCACGGACACCTGCAATAACAGGGGACATGCTACCGACCTTGCAGAAACCTGCTCACAGCTGTCTTAAAGAGCCCCATGTCGTAGCTTGACGGAAATACCTCAGCTGGCAGTTAATTCCACAACTTTCGGGATCGCGGTATATAAGTGTCTTTTTGAAATTTAAAACGTAAAATAAATCGTAAAAGGACGTCGCGTCGGACGCGCGTCACGCGCCCCAACGCGTCGCACTTCTCACGTAGGACACATGCATGTGCAGTGAACGTTTGATATTTTGCCGCCCAGCAGGACATAAGGTAAACCAATAATATTATGTCGACGCGTTTCTACTTTTAGCGCGACTTATTCTCAAAACAAACTAGAACACTACTAGAATACCAGTCGAAAGTGTGGTATTCTCCAATCAGCTAAATATACTCCAACAGGAATCAGGAAAAATACATTTCCTTAACTTATTCATGTCTAAAACTTACACTGAACATTTGGAAACTAAACTTTATATACGTATTGCATAAGTTCTATAAAGTCACGACACCATCTAAGACGGAAAAATGTCTTTTCATTCCCCCGTAGCGTATTTATAGAGAAGTCTGTCAAAGATTGGACGTCATTTGCCGTCGATAGATTTTATCAATAAAATGCTATCTCAACCGTGAGGCAAATATTTGGCGGGGAATCATCTCGCCTTACCCACAGTATACAAAAGATAAAATATATAATCTTTATTCAATTACATGTAATGAGACGCACGCACACATATGCGTGGTAAAGCATAGGGGTACAGAGAGTACACAGATTGGACTCGGAGCGCTTAAATATTGTTATTAAGACGACCATAAAATATACTGCATTTCCTGCTTTGGCTAATTCTCCTAATATACATACGTGCTTCAGTAGTGAGTGAGATATACCAGAGACTATTTCAATCCCATACTATTCTATCCCTCCCCATTTTCCCAATCCTTTCTCCAAATCCTGATCTTATTAAACTCCAGTCCATTTAACGGTGGGCAGTGCGTTTTCAAAAGTAGGAGCGTGCCATCGTTTGTCATCGTTCATTTACTTATTGGATTTTCCTATAGATTAATGCGTGCCTGCGCTTACTGTGCTTAATTACTGCGTGGAGCGAGTGGGATGTTACACCCCGCCCATGTATATTTTCCAACTAGCAGTAAAAAGTAAAAGCCAAAGCTGAATGTAGCAGGGCGTCACCAGGTGGACTTTCAGCTCGTCTGTCACCTTCTTTATATATAAAAGGCGACTAAGGGATAACAAAGCCGCTACCACAAACCCTGAGAAATTACACCACCTTTAAAAGAGTGGACTCCCCAACCGAATAGACCAGCGTGGCGTTTAAAGGTCATACATTCCTCATGTATTAGACCAGGGATGGCGAACCTTTATTGATCTACGTGCCATTTTTTCTAAAGAAATCTATAATGAGGCCATGACGTGCCGTCAAACAATCTTGACTTAGTGATTAATGTCGAAAAAATATAAAATAAAATACTATCAACTTAAAACTCTTTATTTGCGACCAGAAATATACATTTTGTACAGCAACAGTAACATCAACAGTTTTATGTTTATTTAAATGAAAGAGAAAATTAGTGCGACTTGTGCTGTTGCCGTCTCGGCACCGGTAGCCCCGTTCACAATGAACTTTGTTACTATGACCCCAAAAGTAGACGAAAAAATTAATTGTTTCTATTAGGTACCTAAATTCCTTAATTAGTGCCGTGCCCAAATTATTTTGTCACGTGCCATCGATGGCACGCGTGCCATTGGTTCCCCATCCCTGCACTAGACAATGTACATGAAGAGGCCCGTGTCGAGAAGTGAATACTAGAGCTGGTTGCGTTGCATCGCAGATGATTTTTAGCAAACGTGTCAAGATCACTTACTTTCCCTTTCTGTTCTGTGCTTAATACGTTTATCCCAATATAACTTTATTTTCATCTGATTATTTCGGTTTGTTAGACAATTGAACGGTTGACAGCCGACAATTTATATAATCGATTCTTTTACTGTTTCATCAATTTCTTATGTTTCAATATATATTTATCGTGCATATTTTATTCTGTGTAAGAGTTTTCTGCTTTACCGACGTATCAGAGGGCAAAGAAACACAAAAATCAAAAATATTCATACGAAAAAAATAAGACATCCGGTCGGTTTGTGATGTTGTTTATCAGTTTGTTTGTTCTCATTTCCCCGTTTTACTAAGTAAACACTTTGTTTTTTATGTTTTACCAAGTCTGTATGTAAACACTTTGTTTTTTATGTTCCTTTATACGAGAAATAAATTGTCACGGAGATGGATAGCCTAGTGGTAAGTGGATACTGTCGCCAATGGACATCCGCAATACATTCCAAATTCAATTCGGAATGTCAAACGTTCGCATGCCTCCGTATGAGCTGCCTATCTTTGGAGATTTAAGAATTGATTTAGAGAAAGGATTAGAAAAATTGAAAGAGATGGATATGTTGGGATAGAAATAAGCTCTTGTCTCACTTACTACCGAAACACGTACATTGTGTAAATAGGATAAAGTGGGAAATGCAGTAGTCACGGTGGTCTTCTGTCGAAGAAATTCCTCAGCGCTTGCGGTAGCCGAATTGTTATCACTTACTTTCACGACACTCACAGGAAGAGGTACAGCGGGCTAAATAACAAAATGATAAATTAAATTACACTCTCTAAACAATACACATAAACACAAAGCCTACTCCATTATCAATTGCATCAAAAAGTTCCATATCATCGTGCCTCGCCTCGAGTTAATATTAGACTCTGAATAATTCAGTGACCTACTCCGCTCTTATACCCCAGACAGGCATACCTGTAAGTAGCTACGTACATAACGCTTAGTTTTTGGTTTTAGTCAGCGATCCACCAAAATACATAGATGGATAATTCCTTTTCCTTGTTACAAAACTGTGTACATGACATCAGTCATGCACCAACCAGTGGTTTTTAGATACGTGCAAAATGTTACTATTGAGATAAACGAGTAAAAAAAGTAAAGTAAAGTAAAAACGAGTAAAGAGATTGTATAATATTAAAGACCGACTGAAGTTTCGATTTCGGTTTCGGCCAAAAATTGAGCGAAACGTCGGCTCGGCCGAAACTAGCGTTCGTGAGCTGTCGGATGTAGTCGGGTCATGTTCGGAACGGGTTCACTCATTCACTCGCCTATACCGCTTAACCTCAGTCAGTTCGCCGGCCCGTGTTTAATTGTTAGTTGTGTCTGTTCTCGCGCATACTTAATGATTTACTAATAAATTGAAGCGGCTGGGCGCGCTCTACTGGCCACGTTACCCCTCTCTCACAGAAGACTACCTTGAAATGTACTGCATTTCCTACTTTATCGTATTTCTCAATGTATTTACGTGTTTCGGTAGTGAGTGAGATATGCCAGAGCCCATTCCCATCCTATCCCTTCCCACGTCCCCAATCCTTTCTCCAAATTCATTCTTTCATCAACAAAGGCATCCGCAGCGCATCCGGGGGCGTGCCAAAGTTTGTCATTTTGGACTAATGTTGGCATGTATCGCGGATGTCTATGGGCGACAGTATCTACTTACCACCCGGTGAGCTGTATGCTCGTTGCCACCTTCTTTCTATAAAAAAAAAGTTACAACAACATAGAACAAATATTATACCATTCCATTATACAACATGCCATCGTAATAACCCAAAATCTGGTATCAACCGATTCAAAATATATAAAACAGTTCTGGAGGAAAATAAAAATATTCTAAGGAATAACTCAAAAGTTACAAACAAGATTTTGGTGTCCTGTCTAAAACGATCGTGGCGCTCATTACTCGGACCGGGCGCGAGTGCGCGGCACGCGTTCGCGCCTCGGGTGACGCGCGTAGAATAAATGATATATTAGAATTGTATTATAAATCACGGAAAAATAACAATTATAAAAACTGATAGAAACGGTTCTAGTCTTGACAATGGCCAATATATTTTCTGCTCTTCAGTTATGTTAGTGACACGTTATATATAGCTTCCATTATGTTCTATTTCAATAGGCGTTCTAAATCAATTTAAAATTTAAATACTAGATATTTTGTAAAAAGGAAAGTGGCAGACGACAGCAGACAATTCACTTGGCGGTAAGGAGAAACTGTCACATCTGCGATATATGCCAATATCAGTCCAAAATGACAAACGTTACCGTACATGGGAACATGGGGAGGGATAGGATAGGATGGGCACTGACATGGGCATGAGCACTGACATACCCCACTCACTACTGAAACTAATACGTACATTGGGGAATAGGATAAAATTTGATAATTTAAAATGACAGAATAAATGATTATTAGAACTCGCAGAATTGCGTTTTTATAATAAATTCAGAGAATTCCTTAATTTTGAAGTCAGAAAGTGAGATAATACAATTGTACTCATAAAATTATTGAGATGCTACATTCTAATGTTATTATTGTTGACAATGTTAATTAATTACTTTATTAATGATTAATGTTATCTACGATTTATAATTATTATTTTATGATTTTAATTACAAAATATGTCTTATTATTGTATATTATAAATATGTATACAAAAATTATTTTATACCGCGAATCCGTAGGCTGTGGAACGAACTGCCTCAAGAGGTCTTTCCATTAAGCTACGACATGGGGTTCTTCAAGAAAGCTGCGAATAGGAATTTGTAAGGTCGGCGGCGCACCCGCATACTCCCTAGTGTTGCAGGTGTCCACGGGCGGCGGTAACACTTACCATCACGTGGGACCGCTTGCTCGTCCGCCCACTTTTCTATATAAAAAAAAATTTACTCCTTATCAGGAAGTCTATAGAAGATTTTTTTTTTTTTCTGTTAACCCCTTATTGTACTGTACTGTACTGTACATATAATAGTCGTATAATAAATTATTTTATTTGTATAACCACGACCGGTGACTTTTAAAAGGCCACTAGGGCCACAAGAATTTGTCATTTCAAAAAAATAATAATAGATAAATAATGTTATGAAATCAACTCCACCAGTCTGTACGCGATATAACCTCCTACAAGCCGTTCAACTTGAAAATCTTTTCTAAACCTCGCGATCCGGCCGAATGGAGCAAAAAATCTCAGATCGCTTTTATTGGGGCTCGTTAAACCGGGAAACTTGGCCGGATTGAATCTGTTGGGCCTTACACACTGACAAACTTAACTTTGCGTGTGGCAAAATGTGGAACTAATAATTCAGGGAGATTTTCCATATTTTCGCAGTCCATTTTATATAAACACTGCTAATCTTTAAAGGTAGGTGCTTCCGGGGATGTGCCCGCGTTTGTCACTCTTGATTGATGTTGGCATGTGTCGTGGATGTCCATGGGAGAGAGTACCAGGTCTACTTACTACCAGGTCAGTAGCATCCATATCATATAAATAGACAAGCAAAGTTTATCATTTAACGTCTACTTTTCTAGGCTTTATCTACAATAAAGTGGGCGAACCGCTAACCACCACTAGAGTGGTTATTGCTGATTTTCTAACCGATTAAAATCGATCTTTATATAAGTACACACATAAAATTGGGAATATACACCAATTACTCTGAATGCAATGTTCTCCGAAGAATATTTTAAATCACTTTTTTTGTCGGGGTTCTTCCATAAATTAACTGTTTCAGCAGCGAAGAAGCGAATCTTTATGAGAAATAATTAAATTCGGAGAATATACTGACAATAAATGTTTATAAGTATACTTACTAAAATATAATGTAGGTGTAACCACAATAGAAAAAAAACGTGTACGGTCAGGAACGAAGATCCTCACGCATTTTTCCTCAGATCCTCAAAATCAGTAATGGATTTTGTGGAAGGGTTAGGAAATAGGGTGGGCGGGGATAGGATGGGATGGGAATGGGCTCCATATCTCAGTCACTACTGAAACACATGCGTACATTGGGGAAATGCGATAAAGTAGGAAATTCAGTACATTTCAAGGTAGTCTTCTGTAAGAGAGGTAACGTGGCCAGTCGAGTACGCACTACAGCTGTAGGAATGTAGCATGCACTTTCATGCTACAAAAATATAATGATGATATCGAATCTCAACTTGTCCTGGACTTCATGCCGAAGAGTTGTACCTTCGGTTGAAGAGTGGATTTGTAGCGAAGTTTTGCTTTCCTTGAGAATTTCAATCTAGAGCTTGTGATGCCATCCTAAGACCACCGCAAGGTGTGGCCAATCCAAGACCACTTTCGAAGTTTGATTTGCTTCTTCATAACACAATCTCCAAAGGTCCGCGTTGATAATCGTTTCAATATAAAATAGCCAAAAATTTAATATTTAATAGATAATAACGAAAGATTTAATGATTTTTTTTATTTTTAATTGAATGTTTTTTTTTTACAGCATAAGAAATTTGATATTTGTAGCGCCACCAGGTAACTGCACAGTTAAGTTTGTCGAAGTGTACAACCCGCACGGGACCGATAAAAAAGGGTATACATATAATAAAAGGTATATATCTTGGCAACGGTGAATATGTTGGGAAATTCGATCGTATTGAAGAGGGATAATGAAGGTGTAAGGGAATTAGACCGGGTATTTGCTTTGAAAATAACTGGATATATCGTTGAAATCAATATTGGAATTAAATTTTAACTGGTCTGATTGATATTACAAAGTTTGAGTTACCAAGTATTATTTATAATCACATGTTTGAGTTTTTTATTTATACTTTAGTGTACTATATACAGGCTGTAAGTGAACCTTTCAACGTGTAATTACGATTTTAAGAACACCAGGCGTGAGACGAGCATATAGTCCACCTGATGGTAAATGGATACTGTCATTGATTTGGTTTTAAAATCTAAGAATTTTTTTTTTTGACGAAAAGTCATTTTTTGGAGTGTTTATCAAAGGCGTAATTTATTACTTATTTAATATGTAATGTTTAAAAAAAATGTAGTCGCGTTCCATTGTGTGTTGATCTGATAGTTGATTGATTGTCGCTTTTAGTACATGTTTTTGAGCAAAGGTCTAAAAGTGTACTTATGTAATTGTGTAAGCACCACCCCATCTCCTTCCGTGGGTGTCGCTACCACAAGCGCTTTGCCTTGTCTGGCTTGTCTGGTTTCAAGAGCCAGTTTGACCTTTAAGAGTTTGACCTTAAAGACCTTAAACCTGGCGATGAACGCCAGCGCGTTCATCGCCAACCCGTTTGACCAGCGTGGCGTTTTAAGGTCTTACATCCCTTGTCATGTGTATGAGAAGACCCATGGTCCAGCAGTGCATACTGAAAGGGTTAGTTGCGAATGTAATTCACATTATGTATACCTATGTAATTCACATTTACGAATAGCAAAAAATACTCATTAGTACTCATTACAAAACACTATCACCAGCTCTGAACCACTGCCGGCCTCATCATGCACATGGTCTCGTCCATGAGGGATGAATGGTCTTATAACGCCACGCTGGCCCAGCGGACTGGCAAGTCTACGTTTTCACAGTAAGTGTAGTTCCTCAGAGCTCGTGGTAACGGCTTTGTTATCCCTTTCTAAAACCTGCTATTGTGTTGCTATCCTAAAACCAGCCGACACAACAAGGTCAGAACAGTAGATAAGAAAATATAAACTTAATAAATAATAGTTCTTAAAACATTTTACTTTTAATGAGCAATCGTACTTAAACACATAATCCTATTAATGATAAAGCGGATTGTGAAAAGTAGTCATTATCGCGATATAGGCGAATGAGCAGCGTTGGAACTTCGTAGAAATAACTGAAATTCGCTTTACGCACACAAACACATTGTTTACAACACTGTCGCGTGGAATCGTGCGTTAAATACTCAATAGAATTTGACGTTGCCGCCGTTTTTTCACATTAGTTTTATATATTTTCAATATGATTGAAAATTCAATTCTATTCAAGTAGAAAATTGTAATGAGAGGTTCTCCATCTCTCGCCTTCTTCTTCTTCACCTCCCACTTTATCTATCTATATAAATAAAAATGAACCCCTATTTCTGTTGGTCACGCCATAACTTGAGAACGACTTTACCGATTTCATTCATCTTTTCTTTTTTAATTTTCTAATACTTTGTAGAAGGTTCTTACGGAAAGAAAAATTAAGAAAACTGCGAAGAAATTTTTTAAAAAAATCAGAAAACTTAACGACTATTTAAACTTCGCGCGTTTGACAGTTCGCGCATTTGACAGTTCGCGCGTTTGACAGTTCGCACGTTTGACAGTTTGCGCGCCGCAAATGTCGTTTAACAGCTGCATCGGTCGATCAAAAAATTCATTTTATTCATTTCTTAGTGCACAGTCCATTCGATCGGAATGTTTATCCAGTTTTCAGTTTGTTCAGTGAGTTTTTTGAGAAGTGCTGTTTTGTCGTCGTTTTGTCAATTTTTTATTTTTAGTTGAATTTTGGTTCTTCAAAATGCCACCAATTAGATGTACCGTACCAACTTAGGTCGCAGAACTCGCAATGCTGCAAGTCAAAGATATATACGAGCAAATCAAACTGACGAGCAACGCGAAGCGCAATGAAGTTGAACGGAATCGATGGAATAGAAATCAACAACGTAGAAATGTTGCGTTTAATCCCCACCGAGCTGCATTAAATTATAACGTGGAAATCGATTACAGTTCACAGCAAATCGTTGCTATTGGACCAATGAACGTTGTGTGTCCACATTGCAAGGCATTTAAGTTTAAAAATGAAGCCCCTGGATTGTGTTGCGCCAGTGGCCAAGTCAAATTGAAGCCATTGGTACCGCCACCAGAGCCACTACATTCGTTGGTTTCCGGAAATGGGCCAGATTCTAAACATTTTTTGACTCATATCCAGCAATATAATAATTGCTTTCAAATGACGTCATTTGGCGCAACAAAAGTTATTCGAGATAATTTTATGCCTACTTGCAAGGTAAGTATAATGGGAAACAATAAACTTTTACCACTATGTGGCTGGTGCAAAATACGTTGGCAGCTTTCAATTGACATGGTGTAAAGTACGTTGGTAGCTCTGAATTGCCAAAAGCTACCAGAAGTGAGTGTGTTTACAGAAGTTGATGGGGGAATGGCAGTGCTGCCAACGTATTTTGCCAGCCACATGGCGGTACAAACACTTCGCTATACAATTGCCTATATTACATCTATTTACCCTTGCAGATTCAGGGTCAAATATATCATCGAACAGGTTCCTTATTGCCAACGCCGGATAGTGACTACAAATTTTTGAAAATTTATTTTATGGGCGATTCAGCAAGACAAGTCGATCAGCGTTATGCACACAACAATTCGGTGAAAAGACCAATTGTGGAACAACTCCAAACATTATTCCATCAACACAACGAATTGGTTGCATTATTCAAGACCGCATTAGACCGCATGCCATCTGATAATCACAAAATTGTCATCAGAGCCGATAAGACGCCTGCAGGACAATACGCAAGAAGTTTTAATGCGCCAACAATTGATGAAGTCGCTATTGTCATCGTGGGTGAAAATTTAGAAAACGATATATTGTTTTACATCGGCGGAACGATCAACTGCAGCGTGTGTACGAAACACATCGATCATATGATGCGTTACAATATCCTATCTTATTTTGGCAAGGTGAAGATGGGTATAATTTTTCAATCAAGATGATAAATCCAGTTACAGATATATAATCAATCTACCTTTACTACCTTAATCACAACGTTACTTTATCTTATTAACACAAACATTTATTTACAGGCGCCGAAACTAACAAAAGAGTTAGTTCAATGAATTATTATTCATACAGACTGATGGTTCGGGAAAATGAGGACAATCACATCTTAAAATGTCGCCGTCTATTTCACCAATATGCTGTGGATATGTACGTCAAAGTTGAAACTGAGCGATTGACATTTATCAGGTTGAACCAGGCAAAACTCCGTTCCGAGGAATACATTCATCTTCGGGATGCCATCAATGCTGACGGAAATGCACAGAATGTCGGCAGAATGACTATTCTCCCAACAACATACGTCGGAAGTCCGCGACATATGCATGAATACGCACAAGATGCTATGTCGTATGTACGTCATTATGGCACACCAGATTTGTTTATCATGTTCACGTGCAATTCACAGTGGACAGAAATTCGACAAGAATTATTTCCTGGCCAATCACCTATTGATCGCCATGACATCACCGCAAGGGTGTTCAAAAAAAATTAAAATCACTCATGGATTTTATTGTTAAGCATCGTGTGTTCGGCGAGACGCGCTGTTGGATGTATTCAGTCGAGTGGCAAAAACGCGGATTGCCACATGCACATATCCTCATTTGGTTGGTTGAGAGGATAAGACCGAATGAAATCGATGATGTGATATCAGCTGAAATTCCCGATAATGAAGAAGATCCACTGTTACATGAGGTTGTTACAAAAAATATGATTCATGGTCCCTGTGGAATATTAAATCCCAATTCTCCGTGTATGGTTGACGGAAAATGTTCAAAACGCTATCCAAGACAATTAGTAGCAGAATCTATTACTGGAAATGATGGTTATCCACTTTATCGCCGCCGATCCACTGATGACAATGGAAGGTCAACAATAGTCAAAGTGAATCAACAGGACATTGAAGTTGATAATCGTTGGGTTGTTCCGTTTTCGCCGTTACTCTCCAAGACATTTAAAGCACACATAAATGTCGAATTTTGCCATTCCGTGAAATCTATTAAATACATTTGCAAGTACGTGAACAAAGGTAGTGACATGGCTGTGTTCGGAGTTGCTGCCGAAAATTCCAACTATGAAATCACTCAATTTCAAATGGGCCGCTATGTTAGCAGTAACGAAGCGATGTGGCGTATTTTTTCATTCGCTATACATGAAAGACACCCCACTGTTTTTCACTTGGCCGTACATTTGGAAAATGGTCAAAGAGTGTATTTTACAGCGGAGAACGTATTACAACGAGCTGACAGGCCGCCATCGACAACATTGACCAGCTTCTTTGAAATGTGCCAGAATGATGACTTTGCCCGAACGCTGCTTTACTCCGAAATGCCAAGATATTATACCTGGAATCAATTGTCAAAGAAATTTCAACGGCGGAAAAACGGACAGCCAGTTCCAGGTTACCCACAAGTAATTTCCACCGATGCAGTAGGACGTCTTTACACAGTCCATCCCAGCCAAGACGAGTATTTTTATTTGCGTTTACTGTTAGTCAATGTTCGTGGCCGAACATCATTCCAACATCTGCGAACTGTTAATGGTGTATTGTGCGGCACATACAGATATGCCTGTCAACGGTTGGGATTGCTAGAGAATGACACTCATTGGGACCACACTCTCGAAGATGCTGTGATTTCGTCAAATGCTAAACAAATACGAACATTGTTTTCTATAATTTTGTCTACATGCTTCCCATCAACACCGATTGATTTATGGAACAAATATAAACATCATATGGCCGAAGATATATTGCATCAGATGCGTCTTAGTACATCGAATGCAGATTTGCAAATGAACGAAGAAATTCACAATGAAGCATTAATTTTAATTGAGGACATGTGCTTGATGCTTACCAACAAAATATTAATACAATTAGGAATGACAACGCCCAATCGCCCAATGCACAACGCATTTAATCAAGAGTTGAGACGCGAAACCCAATACGATTCCGAAGCATTGAAAGAAACCTTCAAAGAAACGTTCCCCTTTTAAATCAGCAACAAAAATATTCCTACGATACGCTCATGAAAGTAGTGAACGATGGAACTGGCGGATTTTTTTTCCTAGATGCTCCCGGTGGAACTGGAAAAACGTTTTTAATATCATTGATTTTGGCAACGATTCGATCGCAAAATGGAATTGCACTTGCACTTGCTTCATCGGGTATTGCAGCTACGTTGTTGGAAGGCCGTCGAACAGCTCATTCAGCACTCAAGTTGCCGTTGAACATGCAAACTAATGAAACTCCAACTTGCAACCTTTCGAGGAATTCTGCGATGGCCAAAGTGTTGCAGCAAAGCAAATTGATCGTTTGGGATGAATGCACGATGGCACACAAAAAATCTTTGGAGGCATTAGACCGCACGATGCAAGATTTACGAAACAACCAAAATCGGTTTGGTGGTGCGATGATTCTACTGGCAGGTGATTTTCGACAAACATTGCCAGTGATTCCATTTATTTAAATAAATAAATGAATATAATATAACTCTTAAATTTAATTATTCTCTCGATATATTCGAAGCAGTTTATCGTACCAGAAGACCGATTTTACCACTAGAAAGAGCTGAAAAAACTGCATCTTTTAGTATAATTAACTCATTTTTGGTAAATTGTCGGATTATTTATCAATATTGTACCTAAATACCAAAATACCAATAAATCACATAACAAGTCAATCTCATACAGATTATATAAACATTATGGACGGTGATTATTTCGAAAACCAATTATTTTCTTTCATTACCGTCTCAAAAATTTTCATACAGAAAATATAGACGTAATTAAGTGCCTCGTTATTAAATATACCAAATACCAAACAATTTGGAATATATTTCGTATGTTTACATAACAATATTTTTAAAACAATTGAAATTTTGTATATTTTATTTAACGAATAAAACTTCGTTGAAATCCTCTACTACGTATTTATTTCTATTGTGCGAGCGCACAGGAAAAATTAGACGAGCGGGTGGAAAATTAAAAGTACTAAAGAGGTACGGTCGCATTGAAAACGGAGGCGTGTAGAAAATGCTCATTTTTTCGATAAATAAATCTTAATGACGTGCTCTAGTTGGAACATCGATGTGGGAATAGACTTGATGACACATCATACGTTCTTATTAAATAAACCTGGTTGGCAGCTTCTAGAGGAGTGAAGCAGATGAGGAGGACTTCATTAAAAAGTCAAATTTGAAACTTATGTACTACGTAATAAGAATGTTCCACTTTCAAAACACATGAATTAAAGAATTAGAGAGCTACTGAACACTTAAACTCTAAGGTGCCGGCCTTAGAATGCTTGAATAACGTAATTATCTAGTTTGTATTCTCAAATAGATGAATTTGAGCAATGGAACCTTTCGTACATTTAAAAAGTATTACATAGTCTGCTGTCTAATGAAACGTGTCAATTCAAAACCGCGACAAAAAAAATCTTATTGCACACTGAAAATACTCTGAAATATCATTTTGATATTTTCATTATTTTTCATTATGAATATTTCATTTTCATGATATACGAAATATACATACACACGAAATATCTACATTGCCAGTAGATATTTTCGTTGTGACACCGTTTGTTGATCCTTGCCATGATTTTTTCATCTTGTAGTTTTGGTGCACATATGTTTCATCAAGGTATGTATATTATTTGTTTTCCTTCTTGTCGTTTTTCATTGATCATTCGTAGATATTTATGTTTCCAAGCGGATATCTCATAATTTTCTAGCACTAATATCAAAACTGTCCAAGTTTGACACATTCAATGGGTGTGGTCGTTCTAATGTTGCCATACTAAAATTTTTAAAAATGCCGATTGACACCTTTCATTAGACTCTATCAAACGATTTTTGACCGAATAAGGCTAGTGAATAATGAAAGGTGAGAATGAAACAACTTATCTTTGAATCATATTGCTAGATGAGCTGAATAAGAGTTCTCAAGTTATTTATACATTATACATATATAAATAACTTGATTATTCACAAATTCCTTTATTTGATGAAAACGGTCAAATTTCCTAATTGTGAGACGTGTGGGAAGATATGTCTATCCTCAGATCTTCACGTTTTGACGCGATAGGAACAGGCGTAAAATAATGTTGATACTAACTAAATTTAGTACCTATCATCAATAATTTCCCTATAGGCATTTTTCAATCATCTTAGCCAAACCATCTTCAGGTGAATCTAGGTTGTTATATGATTAATATTACAAATGGCCCCCTTATTCGACTCGGGGACCATCTGTTATTATCGTTGTAAATCATCCGATCCCAATGATCGACAAATGAATGTAGAATCACTCGGACCGAATGACTCACAACAACAATTTTGTTGGTGGGGATGACTTGAAAACACACGAACGGCCCCTTCGAACCGTCCGTATGCCTTCTTGTCTCCAGTCCCTTCAACGGCGCCTTCTTCGTGGTTTGTGATCACCCCAGGGCGCGGCTGAACGGGACGTTGTGCTCGTGGTAGGTGTGGTTCTGATTCACCGGACTCGTAGAATGGCGGCGCAGGAACCAACGTCTATGGAGGTCTTGAAATGAAAGTCTTGATATTTCTTCAAAATAGCTTGAGGGCTTGCGGTGGTGTTTTGAGGAGCGAGACGGCGGTATTTTTCTTCTTCTTCTTGTGGTTGACGTTTGAGGATCACGTAAATTTACGCGTCTTGCTTCATGCTTATTAGGCCCGCGGCAGTACCATAAGGAGAGCCGCGCGACCTCATTTACCGCTACACCCGTCTCCTCACCACCCCTCCCCCTCAATCGTCTTTATTCATATTTACATATTTACCCATTTATATTTACATTTTTATTCACATATATATTTACTTTTAAAAGATCTGCCATTCCACATAGTACAAGGGTTTTCACAATAACCCCTCGCCTATTCCTTCTCGGAAGATAGGCGATATGCTTATTAAAAGCATTGGCAGAGCTTTATCTCTAAAGATACCTGTAGCAAGCACACATCTATACTAATTTTCCTAAACGATTTATCTACTTTTAAAAGATCTGCCCTAATCTACATGGGTTTTATTCTATTAACCCTATTCGCTATTTCTCACTGAAAATAGACGAATGTGCGTGCTTAAATTTCATCCCTTAGGGAAAATAAAAGACAGGCGGGGGCAAAGCTTTATTTTTCTAAATGTATAGATGTGTGCCCGTTTGTACATTCGGACTTTTGCTACAGGTTTTTTCTTTTGCAGACATATTTTTCCCCATTGTTCTGTTTTCTTATACAAATGAATCTATTCATAATCAATTTTGTAAATTATAACAATCGACAGAACAATGGGTACTCATTTTTCTTATTAACTACTTAAAGTTAATATTTTCAATATTCTGTTTATTTACAATAATAATATTAGTACAACTAGCATTTTTATAATACAATACATTAACAGACGACATTCACTTCAAGACATTTATTGGCTAATAAGCTCACTCAATATGCTCGGCAAAAAACTGTCTAGTTGCACAACTCAAAATTCTACCTTATCGTGTATTTTACAAGCAAGGTTTAGGGGGCGTGGCTTCGTACTTATGAAATGGTTATATTGGGTGTGCATTGTTAACAATTAAGTTTTAGCATAATTATATGTGTGGGAATGTAATTAGCATACGATACGATGGAACTGACATGTCTACCCAATGGGAATAAAAGTCCCCGTTAAAAATATATATAAATAAAAATTAAATGCTGTTCGTTGGTAAGCGCATCACCTGTGAACGGCTGGACCAATTTGGCTATTTTTTTTAAATGTTCGTAATAGTCCGATTAAGTTTCTTAGGGAAAGAAAAATTGGAAAAGTTGCCCGGAAAATTGGAAAATTCGGGAAAAACTGAAAGTGTTTTTTTCTATGAGATTTTTGTATGAACTTATTGAAATTATTGAAATGTGGACAGGACAACGTCTGTCGGGTCAGCTAGTTGAAATTAAAAACAAATTATCTATTTTAGATCTAGTCGGTTCTCACCGACTCGCGATCCCGCGGTACCCTCCCAAAGCAGCGACCTAAGCTGAGGTCCGTTCCTTCCGCCGGTCTCCTACACCTGCTCCTAAGGGCACCTGAGGCTCCTAAGGCTCCTGGCTGAGCGCCTTCCTCGCTCGTCGTAACTTATACATGTTCGCTGACTCTTGAAAGGCCATTAGGGCAACAACAATTTAGTCAATCAGAAAAATAAAAATAGATCTAGTGAGCAAAGCCAGCCTAGCCTACAAACTTATCTAATTTTCTGTGCTGTGATACCTGCTCAAAGTGACAGACGTCCCACTGGCATATTAAAAAAAGTATTCCGCTTGCAACCTGATTTTATTCCCGCTCACACTGAAACCATACTCCAAGACAAGAAACGTCGTAATCCCATGAATTTTTAATGAACCTTCTTTTTCACTTGCAATACTTAATGTTGTACTACCACTTAATGAAGGTCGCTACAGGAGGTTTCATTATTCTTCACGTTGCAAAAAATATAAAACCTTTTTGTTGCCATTAAAATCTTGCTATTTGTTTTTATTTTCATATACGGCAATGATCATATACGGCAATTAGCGCATTCTGCCAGTGTCAAGTTTTCTTCGTAATCAAATAAATAATTTCAGTCTTAAGCATATCCTGTCCATGTCCAGTCCCGTCGAAGTAAGTCAGGAGTCGCTCAGTAAAATGAAAGTAGTGATGAGGACAGAAGAAGACTCCTTGGAAAATGCAGTCTTCCGCGCGTGAGTGTACGTACACCTGATGTACTGTACTCTAATAGAATATACTGACCAACCTGCTTGACTAGCCAACTAGCGTGGCTTTTTAAAGCACAAATCAAATTATATGTGGAGGCCTATTTCCAGCAGTTTGCTATCAAAAGGCTGGTTACATTTTTACGTATGGTTTTATGTTTTTATAAGCCGTAGGGGAATCTATAGTGGTGCTCAAATTATGCGCTCCCGAGTTGTCTCCGGTGCTTAAGCGACTCTTTAGACTTTCATACTCCACAAAAAACTTCCCGGCAGCATGGAAGGTAGCTCATGTTCACCCTTTACCTAAAAAGGGTGACCGCACAGACCCGGCCAACTACAGGCCAATAGCGATCACCTCCTCCTCTCCAAGGTGATGGAGCGTGTCATAAACACACAGCTCCTTGGGTACCTAGAGGATCACCAACTGATTAGCGACCGTCAATATGGATTTCGCCATAATCGCTCGGCTGGTGATCTTTTAGCGTATTTAACACACCGCTGGGCTCACGCCATTGAGAATAGAGGCGAGGCTCTGGCTGTAGGCCTAGACATTGCGAAAGCTTTTGACCGGGTATGGCACAAATCTCTGCTTTCCAAGTTACCATCTTTCGGGATACCCGCGGGATTATGCGAATGGGTTGCCAGTTTCCTGACTGGACGGAGCATCAGAGTCGTTATCGATGGTAGCTGCTCCGACACCATGTCTATTAACGCTGGCGTCCCGCAAGGCTCCGTGCTGTCCCCAACTCTGTTCCTCCTGCATATCAACGACCTGTTGCAAATTGGTGACATACGTTGCTATGCGGATGACAGTACTGGTGACGCCTTGTACAGGGGCCGCGCCAACATCCCTCGGGTCAAAGTGGAAGAGAGTCGCGCCAGGCTTGTGTCTGAAATCGAAGACTCTTTAGATCTAGTCTCGATTTGGGGTTCTCTGAACCTAGTGGATTTCAACCCCAGTAAGACGCAAGTCTGTGCATTCACCGCTAAAAAAGCCCCCTTTGTCGTAGCACCTCGCTTTCAGAGCATACCTCTTAAGATCTCGGAGAGTATTGGGATCCTTGGTGTCGACATCTCCAGCAAAGTCGAATTTAGGGGTCATCTGGAAAATAAGGCCAAAATGGCCTCCAAAAAGCTCGGTGTGCTGAACAGAGCGAAGCGGTACTTCACCTCCGGGCAACTCCTAATGCTTTACAAAGCTCAAGTGAGGCCCCATATGGAGTATTGCTCTCATCTCTGGGCCGGTGCACCGAAATACCAATATAATTCCCACCTCGGGTTTCTATAACCGCACCTCCCGTCACAGAAGTGCGGTCCATCCGCATTTCCTCGATACGGAGGTGTCGCGCACTGTTCGGTCCAAAAATTACTTTATACCGCGAACCCGTAGGTTGTGGAACGAACTGCCTCAAGAGGTCTTTCCATTAAGCTACGATATGGGGTTCTTCAAGAGAGCTGTGAATAGGACTTTGCAAGGTCGGCGGCGCGCCCGCATACCCCCTGGTGTTGCAGGTGTCCATGGGCGGCGGTAACACTTACCATCACGTGGGACCGCCTGCTCGTCCGCCCACTAGTCTATAAAAAAAAAAAAAAAAATCTCCCCAAATGTTTTAGGTGTCCACAGCGGTAACCACTTACCATCTCGTGTTTGGCATTGCCGTCTGTCTCCCTTCTTATTTAAAAGAAAAACAAATTCAAATTTCATTTCCAACCTCGTTATAGTGGTGTAATAAACAAAGCCTTTGTACATGATTTCTTTGTATATTATACGTCATAGGAGTTATTGAAGTGTCTAGTGAATGGCAGTGTACCCGGGAGATAAACATGGGGATAGTGATGGGGTATCTCCTCATGAGGTACATAATTTCTGGTGAGTTATTGAGGTGTCGTGATGATGTCTTGAGATGTAAGCTCGTACATTTTTGTATCCCTGAAATAGAGTTGATTTTGAGATTTCTTTGATATAAAACAGGGTACTGGTCTGTTATTAAAATTGAACAGAATAAAATATGTTAATTTAGTCCAAATGAATAGTCGGTAGGTAATTATACAACTTGTTACTTAAATTATACAAAAGCTAAAAATGGGTTGTTTAGTCTCGAGAGTAAAATCGATTCTACCAGTTTTTACAAAAGGTTTTTTTCATAATTGACAGTACAATTCCTGTATATCTTTAATTCTACGCGCGTCATTCCGACTAGGCGACCAGTCTGAATAATGTGCGCTACAAACGTTTTAGATATCAAAACTTTACATATTTGCAACTTTAAATTAATTTCTTAAAATAATCATTATTTTTCGCTACAACGATTTTGTACAATATTTCTAATTAGGCGCTATATTTCAGATTTCGCGATATTTCGGTGATAACTATGTATGATGCATATGTATATGTATATTTACAACTTAGCTGCTTCCTGCATACAAAATTTGAAACACAAATTGCGATATTCTACTAAACTAACGATTCTCGGAAAATTAAATTATTTTGTTTCCTGTTGGCGAATTTTATTAGACGCTCACTAGGAATCTATACATACATATAATAAAATTGTAACAGGCCGATGTCTGTACATTATAGATATTGAAAAAAAACTAATATGGGGGGTCTTTATTAGAGCAACAGAAGCCAAAACAGTTTTTAGAAATTTTGTCTCCCTGTCTGTCTGTCTGTATGTTTGTACAAGCATCACGCAAAAACTACTGCACGAAATTGAATGCAGTTTTCACCGATGTATTGCCACAGGAAAATATCTTATTCCGATTGTTTTAAATTTAATAAACCGAAGCGAAATGAGCCCTCATTTCGCTTCGGTTTATTAAATTTAGGGTCGCTAGTTCGTTAATAAAATTAATAAAGTTTCGTTTTAAAAATTCTTACTGACGACTAGAAATGAAACAAAATCACATTCGTATTATAAAGAATTTTCCAAATTCAATACAAAATTACCTGGCTTCAAGCTTTGAGAATACTGAGGGTAGGACGCTATTGCTATCTCTGTCACTTATGAGGAGACGATGAGCGGAAGTGGGATGTCGCTTGTCAATACAAACGTATTCCCCTGTTTCTCCCTGGATTATTTTTTAATATGTTACAGATATTAGGTATACTAAATTATCGTGGACAGTTCTCGACGCTTAACAAAACCTTCTGTTGCGCCCATTTTATATTTATAAAGTTATATACCATTTTATAAATAGAAACCATTATTTAATGCAATTGAGAAGAAAGATGATTAAAGATTCCATTTCTGGAGGAGGTTCCAGGGGAATACGAAACCACGATTTTATCGAATTTTTATAGGTATTATTAGCTCAAAAGTTCAACTGTCCTTTTCTCCCAAAGAAATGGCACCGCTCGCTGCTCACACAACAATACACAAATTGTAAAAATACCTATTTTGAAATGCGCTTCCGCTCGTCCTCCCCCTCTTAATCCTAGTTGTAACGGCGCTGAAAGAGTGACTTCCGACTTCTTGGTCACGACTCATCAGATGTGATGCGTTCCTCATTTTAAAAAAATAGCTCCACACTATTCGGACGCTAGTGCTCTGCACGTGTGAATGGAAGCGGGAGATACCATACATACTGACAGGATTTATAATCCATTTGATGAAGTGGAAGCATGTTTTGTTGTGGTGAGTAGCTATGTACATAGGGTGTAGTAAAATTACCTCGTATTATTCTAAAGCGGCTACCACAAGCCCTGAGGTACTACACCAACTCTAAAATAGTGGACTCGCCAACCCGTTTGGCCAGCGTGGCGTTTTAAAGCCATTTATTCCTCACGCACAAGACAATATACTTGTGGAGGCCCGTCTAGAATTCCGTCTAGTCCTAAAGGGCTGGTTGCATTCAAAGGGGCTACTGTACTGCCATCTTTAGAAAACAGGCATCCTTGACATTCGAGAGGAATGCAAAAAAATGGTACAATATTCTTTTATTGGAAATAAAGCTAGTAACTTGGATTTTGGATAAAACAAAAAGAATAACCATTATCCATTCCCTTTGTACCTACTTGTGTCTTAATTAAAAATGTTACTAATGCTTTTTCTACTTAGGAGGGCAATTTAGGTCACAGACCAATTAGGTTAAAGACTAGAATAAAATCAAACAAATCGCGAGACGCTCGAGGGCATAGGGTATATCAAGGGGGTTATTTTTAACGCTTGACCTGATCGCGCTGAGGGGCGCGTGTCGAGGGGCTTCACTGGTGCCGCTTACGCTGCTTGCATACTGCGAGGGCGGCACGAAGAATCTCGGAGGCTACATTACGGCCCAGCGGATCGACCAACCCGTGTTGGCGGACAGAGGAGACGCCACCTGCATCCACTCCACCCTCGTGAGGGTGTGAGAAGACCCACGGGCTTACCGATGAAAACTAATGCCCGTATTTATTGTTATTATAGCATCAACTGCTTTTCTCACGCAAAAACTACGTATCAATAGATCACATAAATAATTAGATCACATAATTAAACAATAATTATAAAATAGTTTGGTACACATAAATTATACAATAGTTTGGTACACATAAATTCGTAACAAAATCGTATCTCTACTTGAAATATTTTTGAAAAAGTCCAAAACAATATTCTTTGGATTTTTTTGTACGTCTGTCTGTCTCTCTGTCTGTCGGAACGCGCATAACGCAAAAATCACTGAACTAATCTTAATTTAGGACACATTTTATTGAGAACAATTACAAAATTCCGACGAGAATCAAGCTAACCACATATACTTTAACTAAGGGCACTATTAGTCTATCTATATCAATTTCAAAGCGTATAATGTTCATCAGACCTCACGTATTGGCAGATTAACCACCCATTATAAATTCCAGCTGTAATCCAATTCGGTTGGCTGGACAGATCTTGCGGCTTAGAACCACTAATACCCACTTCGGTTCTGATCCGATCGTTACTAATCCTAGTGTAAAGTCAAAATACCCTCAATTCTTGTTTGCTACACAGTATCGTTATAGTAAGAACATGAACGTGTGTGGAGGCGAGTCGCGGGAGAGACCTGTATCCAGCAATGGAGAACTCTATAATCGATCTGGATAAAAATTATCATAAATGATTACCCGACACATAAGCTAAAACTAGTCCGTCGTGAAGTTTTCGCGTGATACGCGATCAGACAGACAACACAAATTCTGAAAATTATTGTTCTGGGCTTTATATCATTTGTACTTTTGTTTTTCTTGGTCGAAAGCGGCAGACGAGCATACAGTGCACCTGATGGTAAGTAGACTTGGAGGGATAGGATGGGAATGGGCTCTAGCACATCTCACTCACTACCGAAACACATACTTACATTAGGAACATAAGATAAAGTGGAAATTTCAAGGAAAATTCTTGTGTGAGAGAGGTTTAACGTGGCCAGTCGACCGCGCCCAATGGCTGTTGGATTGCAGCGTGCACTCTCTCCCTCCTATAAAACTTACTATTGCAATCACTTTTTGAAAATAATTCATGTACATACATTATTTATAGTAAATAGCAGAATATAAGAAAAAAACATCGACTTTATTGCGATTGTATTTTATACTAGCGACCCGCCCTCACTTCGCTTCGGGTTATTAAATTTAAAACAATCGGAATAAGATAGTTTCCTGCGGTAAAATGGAGCCTATAGCTTAAGTTAGACCTCTACCAATACATCGGTGAAAACTGCACTCGATTCCATGCAGTAGCTTTTGCGTGATGCGTGTACAAACATACGGACAGACAAAATTTCTAAAAACTGTTGTTTTGGCTTCTGTTGCTCTAATAAAGACCTCCATATTAGTTTTTTTTTCAATATCTATAATGTACAGACATCGGCCTGTTACAATTTTATTATATATATAGATATAATAAAAATAATGTACACGTTATTTTTTATAAACTGTAATGTACTTTATGTTGCGTTTAAATGAATCAAGGTTCCTGTATATAAAATTTTCTAGCTCTCGCTCGAATATCATTCTAGTTGATTGAACTTCGTACCTAGTAATACTCTAATATAAAATTATAACGAAATATCTTTTGTGAACATACTATTACGCTTCCTTTGACATTGTATCCAAAGACTTTCGTTTAAGATTCTTTTATTATCGGAATATCTGATTAAAATTGGCACGTTACCGGGGTCTTATCACAAATTTCGAGATACTACTTTTATTTCGCAGCGTTGTCAGTTGGGACTATTTGAGCGGGAGCTCAAGAGATGAAATTGAGTTTTTGATTGATTTTTTTATAAAAATTGTGTATTGTGACGTTTTGTGCGCGCGCAACTTTTGTACTCATCTATACATATAATAAAATGTAACTGATCGCTGTCTGTACATGGAAGATTGGGGGCCTTTATCAACGCAATAGAACCCAAAACAATGATTGTTAGAATGTTTGTCTGTTTATCTGTTTGTCTGTGCGTTTGTGCGCGCTAATCTTAGAAACGACTTAACCGATTTGGGTGAGGTTTTCACTAATGTATTGTGGTAAGCTTCACTTAAAATTTAGTGATTGTTTTATTTCAATCAGTTCATAAATAAAAAAGTTATATCAATTTAAAGAATCACGTCGAACATTTGTTCGATAAAAAATAAGCAATAAGAAATAATGTGTGTGATCGTTTTTGAATATATGTACCAAATACCCCTAAGAGGGTAAAGACGGTGTTTATAAACTAAAGACCACGCGGAACAAGTCGCGGGCAACAGCTAGTAATCAAATAAAAGCAAACGACTGCGTTTTTCGTATGCTTCCACGGAGTCCTCTTCTGTCCTCAGTAAACTTACTAACTTACTAACTGACTTACTCCGACGGAACGGACATTGACAGGATGCGTTTTAGTCTTTGAAATTGTTTATCACGAAGAAAACTTGACACTGGCAGAATGTGCTAATTGCACAATTGCCACCAATGAAATGAAAAAACATCTTTCTTCAATCTTATCATCGCTTGTATACCCAATTTTGTTTTAGTGTGCAATAGAGAGTTTTATCTATCTATTTATACATACGGATATACGAGTAGAGTGCGCGCCACCAAAGAGTCCCGCGGAATTTTATATTGGATATACTTCATAATTTAGACACATCTTTATTGGTGGGTGTAAATAAAAATGCATAATTTGATAGGGCAAATTGAAACCAATAAGCTGGCAACAATGGAACTTCGTATGTGGCGCCTAAATAACATGTACTTAAAACTGCTAAAATCATAACCATTTCTTTTAAACTTCATCGTTAGATAAAAGAACAAAAGTCTAACTTTCAAAAGCTTTGAAGCTTTTGAAAGATCGTCTCAAAGCAGCATCAGTTGATTGAGTTCAATTCATTGATTCAAACATATCACAAAGAACTTTCCAACCGAATAGAGCTTTAGTAACGACTTTGAAAGTTTCACTTGAAAATGGGAACGTACATTTTATCTCTATATGTGAAACTAGTTCTTCGAAAAATCTCAAAAAATTCGTGAAGAATGAGTACTTCCCATTCCATTCTATCCTATCTCTCCCATTGATCCGCGGCGTGCCAACGTTTGTCAATCTGATCTGTTCTTGGCATGTATCGCGGATGTCTTTGGGCGATAACATCCATTTACCATCAGGTGGATTGTCTGCTCGTATGTCATGTTACTTCTATAAACAAAAACTTGCATTACTGTTTTACAAATATGCGCTGAGCGCTTGATCGATTGAGTAACCTTGTAAGCGATCAAGCGCTAAGACAAATGAACCAACCTTAACCGTTATAGACTCGAGCTTTTAACCTCTAGCATTTAAGACCCTGAAAATTCTTGATGCTACCCTCTAGTGCGCAATACGTTGTGGCGAACACACTGCTTTTTGTTCTGTGCTGTGCGCCGCGCCACACATCGGCGCGATTGTACTTCCTACTGTACTGCGGCACTTATTCTGTGGGTATTCCTATCTTGTTTTCACTTTATTATTGACTTTACAAATTATTGTGTGTTGTGTTGACCAGAATAAAGTGTTTTCTATTGTCTAAATGTTAAGAACTTGGACGACAACGCTTACGAGCATTTAACGCTCGAATCTTAAGGGCTAATAAGCGCCCGGCGCTCAACGATAATTTTTACATCGTTAAAATAAAAGGTTAGGTACTGATAATTAAATATTAGAATGTTCACTACGTTTTTTTTAATATTTTTTAAAGTAGTTTTGTCACTGGCATAAGGGTTTAATTAATTGTCCACTACCCCCCTCTGAAAAGGTCGAATTCCCAGTAACCCTGTACTATTACCCATATTTATTTTGATGATACTATTTCAAAGGGCGATGGTGGCTACATAAACATCAAAGCGAGGCAAGTCGACACTCGTGTATACATGGATAAGTGTTTGGATACTTGCCAGGTTCAAACGGAGGGGAGGGTTGAGTTTTTTGAATAAGAATTGTAGTAACGTTAGCGGTAGTATACGCTGCGTAGTAGAATTTGTCATTGGAAAAGTTCATACTCGTAGGAGGTTAGACGAAGAAACACTGGAAAATTATCATACATACGAGTACGAGACATAAGGCATACTGCAAAGCAAAACGATTAAAAGTAAGTTTTGAAGCAAACAGAATACTCGGCATTCGCACTAATACAGATTTAGGTTCCGTTGTCTTTATTAGTCGCATAGCGCGAGACTCATAATAATATTTAAACTGATAACACTTTATTAGTCGCATAGCGCGACACTCATAACAATATTTAAACTGATAACACTTTATTAGTCGCATAGCGCGAGACTCATCACAATATTTAAACTGATAACACTTTATTAGTCGCATAGCGCGAGACTCATAACAATATTTAAACTGATAACACTTTATTAGTCGCATAGCGCGAGACTCATCACAATATTTAAACTGATAACACTTTATTAGTCGCATAGCGCGAGACTCATAACAATATTTAAACTGATAACACTTTATTAGTCGCATAGCTCGAGACTCATCACAATATTTAAACTGATAACACTTTATTAGTCGCATAGCGAGAGACTCATCACAATATTTAAACTGATAACACTTTATTAGTCGCATAGCGCGAGACTCATAACAATATTTAAACTGATAACACTTTATTAGTCGCATAGCGCGAGACTCATCACAATATTTAAACTGATAACACTTTATTAGTCGCATAGCGCGAGACTCATAACAATATTTAAACTGATAACACTTTATTAGTCGCATAGCTCGAGACTCATCACAATATTTAAACTGATAACACTTTATTAGTCGCATAGCGCGAGACTCATCACAATATTTAAACTGATAACACTTTATTAGTTGCATAGCGCGAGACTCATAACAATATTTAAACTGATAACACTTTATTAGTCGCATAGCGCGAGACTCATAACAATATTTAAACTGATAACACTTTATTAGTCGCATAGCGCGAGACTCATCACAATATTTAAACTGATAACACTTTATTAGTCGCATAGCGCGAGACTCATAACAATATTTAAACTGATAACACTTTATTAGTCGCATAGCTCGAGACTCATCACAATATTTAAACTGATAACACTTTATTGGTCGCATAGCGCGAGACTCATCACAATATTTAAACTGATAACACTTTATTAGTCGCATAGCGCGAGACTCATAACAATATTTAAACTGATAACACTTTATTAGTCGCATAGCTCGAGACTCATCACAATATTTAAACTGATAACACTTTATTAGTCGCATAGCGTGAGACTCATAACAATATTTAAACTGATAACACTTTATTAGTCGCATAGCGCGAGACTCATCACAATATTTAAACTGATAACACTTTATTAGTTGCATAGCGCGAGACTCATCGCAATATTTAAACTTATAACACTTTATTAGTCGCATAGCGCGAGACTCATCACAATATTTAAACTGATAACACTTTATTAGTCGCATAGCACGAGACTCATAACAATATTTAAACTTATAACACTTTATTAGTCGCATAGCGCGAGACTCATAACAATATTTAAACTGATAACACTTTATTAGTTGCATAGCGCCAGACTCATAACAATATTTAAACTTATAACACTTTATTAGTCGCATAGCGCGAGACTCATAACAATATTTAAACTGATAACACTTTATTAGTTGCATAGCGCGAGACTCATAATAATATTTAAACTGATAACACTTTATTAGTCGCATAGCGCGAGACTCATAACAATATTTAAACTGATAACACTTTATTAGTCGCATAGCGCGAGACTCATAACAATATTTAAACTGATAACACTTTATTAGTCGCATAGCGCGAGACTCATAACAATATTTAAACTGATAACACTTTATTAGTCGCATAGCTCGAGACTCATAACAATATTTAAACTGATAACACTTTATTAGTCGCATAGCGCGAGACTCATCACAATATTTAAACTGATAACACTTTATTAGTCGCATAGCGCGAGACTCATCGCAATATTTAAAATGACAACATTTCATATACCTAAGTGACACATGACACATTAAGTGCTTAATATAGTTTTTCAATAACCATCTCTTCCCGTGGGTGTCGTAAAAAGCGGCTAAGAGATAACAAAGCCGCTACCACAATTAGGGACTACACCATCTTTATAAAAGTGGACTCGCCAACCCGCTCTTCCAGCGTGCCCTATTAAGGCCATACATCTCTCATGCACATGGTATGTGCACGAGAAGGACCATGTTCAGCAGTGGACGATTACGGTAACCATCTGTCTGTTTACCGTTATATACGTCAATATATGCATATGACAATTAATAAATACCTATTTTTGCTTTATTTCTTTCAAAATAATGATCAAAATCGGACAGCCGTCTCACGTTAAAAATTTAAAATACGTCTCACTGCGGTAAAATGCCGCCCTCCCAAGTATTTGGGAAATTCAAGATGGTATTGTAGTTAATTTATATCGTTCGCAAGGAAAAGGAATTCAATAAAAATTTCATTACCATTGTGGACTCAGTCGGAGCTATACAAACGAAGCAAGAACCAAATTAATTAAACATACAGACACGTTCCCGTGAAGGTGTGATTGCGTTGTAAGCTGAAAACGACAGACTACAGGTAAGTCTCCAGTTTCCGGTGTAACTCAGAAAGAGCCACTGCCAACTGTGGCTATTCGGCCGTCAATGTACTGATCAGACGCACACTGTACGTCATCAATAGTCATTTTTATTAATGACTAGCGATCCGCCCTCACCTCGCTTCGGTTTATTAAATTTGAAACAATCGGAATAAGATATTTTCCTGCGGTAAAATGGAGCCTATATTTTAAGTTAGACCTCTAGCAATACATCGGTGAAAACTGCATTCAATTCCATGCAGTAGCTTTTGCATGATGCGTGTACAAACATACAGACAGACAGACAGACAAAATTTCTAAAAACTGTTGTTTTGGCTTCTGTTGCTCTAATAAAGACCCCCCATATTAGTTTTTTTTCAATATCTATAATGTACAGACATCGGCCTGTTACAATTTTATTATTATATGTATAGATTTGACAACACTTAGCTCTTAATTTTTTTGTTTACAGATAAGTGTTTATTTTAACGCCAACTACAAGGCGGAATATGTATATGTCGGAATATGGCCATCATGACGTGGACGCTGCAAACGTAAGCGACGCAGGAGCGACGCTTTGACAGATTCTCGATGAGGTGGTCCATGAGAAATAGAGCACAGTTGAAGTTGAGAGGGAACCAGCGGTGCGCGCGCTGGTTCCCGTTTTATAGCACTCGTATTATACTTTATCTCGATATAGCGTTATTTGTTTAAAGTGATGAGTTAATATAATTTTAGAAATTAATTGCGACTATGTAGTGTTAATAATTATTGTGTAGGCCAATTAAAATATAATTTAGTGACAGTGTGCCTGATTTTATTTTTAAAATTACAATATTAAAATTGAAATATACATACACACACACACACACACATATATATATATATATATATATATATATATATATATATATATATATATATATATATATATATATGTGTATAAGTGTAATGTAACCTAACCTGCGTTCTGCAAATAAAAGTAATAATATTGTGTTCACGATCCCAACTCCGTCTAATAGCACTTCAATCTCCCGAACTCCCTCCCGACTCCCGAAAGTCCCTCCCGAAACTCCCTGAAAGTCTTCAATGAAGGCAATTCTTTTAAATCCTTTATGTAAATACATGTTTTAGGCGGTTTTCGTTCTGCATCTGTGCGCATGTTCTTATTACTAGCACACACTTTAAATAATTAGTCCGGTAGTGAACAATATCATAAAGGAACCAAGAAATTTAAAAAACTGTCTATTAAACAATCCACAGTAGGACCACATCGTGGATTACGGTCCTTTGTGACTATTAAGAGCGGTCTGTGGCCTGCAGTGTGAGGTTAGGTATAGTCTAATATTGGACATACTAGACTTGTGTAGTCCTGTTTAATCTAATTCAGCCTATTCAGTCTCACGAGAAAAGAATCGTCTCATTTGTTGTTCATAGTCAGTTCATTGTCATTTTTTAGTTCATTTGTCTAAGTTCTTAATTAGATTTCAAAGAATCGTTTAGTTCATTTATTTTAGTGCTTCAGAATTCTGAATCTGAAACAAGCTATTGTTTCTTTAGAACACTTATTTTGCTGATGCCATTAGTAGGTCGTGTGATTTAAAAGTACACAATTTAAACATCATTGTAATGGCGAAATAACTCTAGGAACATACTTAGGTTCTCTTTTCTTCAATGTTTTTATAAACGATATAAGCTACTGCTTCCAGCACACTAACTATTTGCCGATGACATAAAAATATTTAGAAGTATCCAATCACCTCGTGATAGTGACTTTCTACAGGTCGATCTCAACGATCTAACTGCTTGGTGTCATCGTAATAGCATGGGGCTTAACGTTGACAAGTGCTACCACATACAGTTTTCCATAAAAAAAAGTGTAAGAGCCTACTTCTTATTATATAGAAAACTCACCACTCAATAAAGTAGCCGCGTCCGTGATCTGGGAGTACTTCTAGACTCAAAACTTAGTTCACATCGACAATGTAGTTCAAAAAGCTTTTAAATGTCTAGGCTTTCTTCTAAGAATTACTAAAAATTTGAAGGAGCCTGGTACTTAAATAATTGTATACAATGCTATTGTTCGCTCCGGTTTGGAGTATTGTTCGGTGGTATGGAACCCTCACTACGGTATCTATATTAAACACATTGGATCAGTACAGAAGCGGTTTCTATGGCATTTATCTTATGGTTATACCCTGCGATGTTACTAACGGACGTTAATTCGAGAGTTGTTCGCTGTGCGACGAGTGAGGAATTGAATGTCAACAGCTAACGGACTTAATTAAAGTTCGTTTATATCTACAGACATTGAACGTGCCAGACACGTACCGTCACAGACGAAATAATATTCTTTAATACATTGTCTATTAACGTATTTATATCTATCGTAACGTAGGCGCGCAGACACCGACAGACACGTGCCGTGTGCGGCCAGCATTCGTGGAAAGAATATTTTGTCTGCGCGGTGCATGTCTGTAGTTATCTGACGACATTTATCGGTCAGTATGTAAGGAGCATCGGAACCGTACAGACATTGCTTTTGTTTTCGCGCGCAATAGACTGACGCCATGAATAACGAGAAACTCATAGAGATTGTTAGGGAATATGAATTCCGTTACGATCTAGTGATACCATTTTTAACAAAAATATGAATCAAAATTGTACTCATTCTACTAAAGCTATTTAGTGGATGCCGGTCGGTGCTGTGGCTAAACACGCGTCTGGTACGACCGGCGTCTGTCGTTGTCTGTAGCGGAACGTGTCTGGCACGTTAGATATGAACAAACGGAGTCTATCGTTGTCTGTGACGGTACGTGTCTGGCACGTTCAATGTCTGTAGATATAAACGAGCCTTTATGCTCATAATAGGCCTGCAGTTTTGCAGTACGACGCTCTGCGGTTGTAATGTTCGCAAGCCTAGAGTCCCTCAGAGTTTTTGATAGCGGCTTTGTTATCCCTTAGTAGTCTTTTACACACCCACGGGAAGAAATAGTGTGTTGCCACTCTAAAGCTGGCTTATTGTATAATTTAAAATAAATGATTTAAAAACATACATAATGTAATTTCGAAAGAAGTAGTTTTAAGCACTAAAGAGTAAGTTGCAGTTTTTGATCGGAATCGCTGCGTAGTCCGCCATACGCTCCGCTTCCACTACTACTGCAACTTTACAATTTTAATCGTATGTATGAATTCAGGGAAAGCCGGCGAGCGTATTGTATTATTTACAAGCTTAAATCAACTTTAAATAAATAACGTTTTACTAAATAAAATATTAATAATTTTAGTTAAATGAACCATTGAAATAATAACTGAATAAGCACTCTGTTGTGTTATGTTCTAAGTATTGTATAATAAATACCTTTTCTCTAAAGAAAGGTGGCATACATACAGTCCACCTAGGGATATGTGGATACTATCGCCCTGCGCGATGCGCGATACATAAGTCTCTTTTCAAATGAAGTATTTCATTTTGTTACTCTGGACCATTCTCTACATGCCACTATGAACGCACAGTGCATTCAGATACAGCTACTAAACGAGCCGCTACCATTAGATACCTACGTTTATATAAATCTGTGCTTGTGTGTACGCAGTGCAATTGAGTGGTGTGTGTGAAAAAGTATTGAATTTTAAAACTACGAATCACGAAATAATATAGCATATTCACAGAAATTACTATAAAAAGTTCCAATTGTTATAAACAGATGGCGCTGTGTTACGTAGCTAGAAGTCTTCTATGCGATACCATATATATTTACTAAAACATAGTTGCATAAATAAATAAATCGATAAATCACTCTTACCTAAATAATGGTTTCTAAGGGTTTTAAGGGTAATTAGAATGATTGCATTATAATAACGTATTTGATAATGACGTTACATAGGTATAGTATTTATTTAACCCATTCATTTAATTTTAAAATTATTTATTCCATTTTAAAATTATGAAAATACTTCACCGAAAAGTAAAAAGTCGCAAATTTTAACTGAAGATGTCTCCGTCTCCCCGAAGACCTCGTTACGGACAGTTCCATAAAACTTGGACAAGTTTTCGAATAAAATCTGAATTTTACGGTATTGTACAGTTTGCAGCAATATTTATTGATTTATTTATCCAGATCTAGAGCTTTTAATTTGTATTTTTTTTTATGTACGACGGCGGTAGACGAGCATACAGTCCACCTGATGGTAAGTGGATACTGTCGCCCATAGACATCCGCGATACATGCCAAAGTCGAAAATAAATAAGAATGGATTTGGTGAAAGGGTTAGGCAAAATGGGGAGGGACGGAAACATGTACGTACATTAGGGAAATAGGAAAAAGTGGGAAATGCAGTACATTTTAAGGTAGTCTTCTGTGAGAGAGGGGTAACGTGGCCAGTCGAGCGCGCCCAAAAATTCCAAAAATTAATGCCCTGTAATCAGTGTAATCACATGTACTTTACACTGCAATGGCTTTGTTGCCAATTTCTTATATGTACAGATAAATAGTTTCCGATTGTGCCTGACATAGGCCTTTGTTTAAACGTTTATATTAAAAAAATTCTTCAGCAACGCCAACAATGCAAGAAAAATATAAATTATTTGTGTTTGTTTGTTTACGTTAAAAAAAAAATAATAATTCATGTTTATTTCTGACGTAAAATTTGCAACCACGACACAAGTTACCTTCTATGAATGTGTCAGCCATACAGTCGTATATTGAATACAGTATAACTGTTGCTGCTGACTGTACTATTGCATAATATATGTTTGAATCAAGACCCCGAGGACTTAAGTCGCAAACAGATGACACTTTGTGTAGGAATCCAACTTTATTTGCTTGTTTGTGACGATGGACTGTGACTTGTAAAAGAATTTGTTTTCGTTCGGAAATAGTCGGTTTCGTCGGAGAATAAATAACACAATGATTACCTAACTTCATGTAGTCCCTTTTATTATTTTGACATTGCATTTGTATCAGCCTTTAATAATCCACTGCGGGGCACAGGCCTCCCCTAGTAAATCACTGGGGGAGTTCCGATTGGTGGATACATATACTTCACATTTTTTTTTAATTATTTCTGTAGCATGCGGGTTTCCTCACGGTGTTTTTATTCACCGTCGAGCTAGTGACCATTTCTAAAAATCCGTACCTAAGTAGAGAGTCAGTGATACCGGCCGAGGATTTGAACTCACGATCACACGAATGTGATCGAGTTATTGCTCCTCGACCGGATTGTATTCTTGTATTAATTGTACTTCTTGTATTGCATTGGATTTGATTGCCTTCACATTGTTTAATTAACGGTAAAAAATGAAATTATATTTTTCATATAGTCAGTACAGTACATCTAGGGTTGCTTGGTGTCCGGCTTTAGCCGGACATGTTTGGCTTTTTACAGTCGTGTCCGGCCAAATATTTACGTGTCCGGCTTTTGTTAGGCTTTTTGTCAAATATATTTCATAGGATACATATAGGATACATTTTTTTGTTTAATAAAAACTGATTTTATTATTGTATTTTGTTTGTTCTCCGATTTTATCTAGTCTCCAGAAGAGCTTTATGTCTTAAAGTTATGTCCAGCTTTGAAAAACATATGTCCGGCTTTTAGGGCAAAATGTCCGGCCTAATATAGCTCAGAGTCCGGCTTTTGTATTTTAGGGCCTGGCAACCCTAAGTACATGATATCTACTCAATTTGAATTACCTACAAAATATATCAGGCCAATAAAAAAAATTGTAACCAGTATTTTATCTATGTAACACATTTTTGAAAAACTGTAAACATATACATTGTGTCGTTAAAATAACGCGAAAGTAGAAAATAGGTTGATCAATATGGAGACTAGAATCGATACTACGAGATTTTACAATACGCTTATTTTTCATGAATTGTTGCCAATTTCTAGTATATTGAGCCCTTATCTATGAAAATGCGGTTTTATATAGAAAAATTCAAATATTTTTTTGTATGAAAATTATATATTTAATTAAACGAAGTATTGTCCATTATTATCAATGCATTTTTGCCATTTTAATGGAAGTCGATGCTATAGAACTCCTGGGGACGGGAATCAATTAATTCTCTGAAGGCGGAGGAGAGTGCACGCTGGGCAACATCCAACAGCCGCTGGGCGCACTCGACTGGCCTCGTTACCCCTCTCACAGAATACTGCCTTGAAATGTACTGCATTTCCCACATTATCATATTCCCCAATGTATGTACGTTTCCCATCCTATCCCTTCCCACGTCTCCAACCCTTTCTCCAAATCCATTCTTTCATCAACAAAGGTAGGCAGCGCATTCGGGGAGACAGTACCCACTTACCACCACTGTATGGTAGACTGTATGCTCGTTTGCCATCTTCTTTCTATAAAAAAATCACTCATCGCAGTTGAATTTTTTCCCCTGTAAAAAGTTATCCGAATCCAGAAAAAATGGAAATCAGTAAGTGCATGGTCTGGCGAGTACGGTGGGTAACGGTGAGTTTCCAGTCACAGTTCCTTTAACTTTGAGACTGTCTGTCGTGCAGTGCGTGGGCGAGCGTTATCATGGAGAAGCGATGGACTAGTGACTGGAGCGATTGACAAGGTACGTTTGCAGTGCACTTCACAGTACAC
The DNA here is from genome assembly GCA_943735995.1 of Sesia bembeciformis. Taxonomy (NCBI): domain Eukaryota; kingdom Metazoa; phylum Arthropoda; class Insecta; order Lepidoptera; family Sesiidae; genus Sesia; species Sesia bembeciformis. Next base: position 477,990 of record OX031045.1, on the reverse strand, counting down.
ATCTGCATTAATTGTTGTGCCAGATCTCAAGAAACTGTAGTGGATAATACAGTCACCGTGACATTCTTTTGACTCAGTTTACGTTTGGGTCATTGATTGACTATGTCTCCTGGGTTCAACCATTGTGACGAAAATTTACGATTATCATATAGGTTCCACTTCTCGTCACAAGTGACTACGATTCGCAATCCCTTGATTTTTGTGCCAGTTCAGCAAAGTACGGCAAGCTTCAACGCGTGTTAGCAGCTAACTTTTATTAAGCTCATACTGTACCCACTATCTGAGCTTCTTCGCTTTCGGTAACAGTCCTCCAAAAATATACCTTCATAGCTTCGCTACGATGAATTACCTCTACCTGTGAGACAAAGGGTTTGCCCTGAACTTTATTATTAAAGCGGCCTTCAGGAAGGCCCTTGACCGCCCATTAAGAGCCGTCGGCGGTTGACGGACGGACAAATTAATTGTTTTGTCCTTCATGAGGTTGTGTTTTTAGTGTATTTCCCTAAACAAATGGGCACTTGAAAATTGAAGCCAATACAATAGAAATTAGTTCATGTTTACATAAAACAAACTGTTGGGTCTTCAGCTGCCGCGTGGTGTGGACCAGCTATAGAATACCACCACCCCAATCTCCACCCGTGGGTGTCGCTAAAGGCGACTATGGGATACCCGTGGTACTACCGGTAGTACTACCGGTAGTATCATTACTCTACCTTTAAAACTGTAGCCTCATCAACCAGGTTTACCAGCGTGGTATTTTAATACATCCCCATGCACAAGACAAAGAACACAAAACCCACGTCCAACAGTGGACGATAAAAGGATCGGTTGCGGTTAAAGATATAAAGTTACCAACATAAACGGTGGAAATATGTTACCACTTCAAGTAGCTCCACTTCAAGTTATTGCACAGCCAAAGGCGTATCGAACAATAATTAATGCCGTCTTATAAGCTGGTCCAGGTCCAGTACTGAAAATAAACACAGGCTGATTACTGGCATGTGGCCACTACAGTTTATCAAGATTCAAAAACCAATGCACGCCACTGTAACCCAACCGACACTTAACGAACTATCCCATTATCACGGGCGGTCTGGAACTCCTCAGCGTTCGGAGAGACGTTGCGTCTCTCTGCGTGTTGTACCGCCTGTAAAATGGGGAATGCTCTGAAAAATTATTCAACAAAATTCCCATCTACGCACCTCCCGTCACAGAAGTGCACTGCATCAGCATTTCCTCGATATGGAGGTGCCGCGTACTGTTCCGTCAAAAAGCCATTTTATATCGTGAACCCGAAGGTTCTGGATCGAACTACCTGAAGTGGTCTTTCCATTACGCTACGTCGGCGGCGTACCCGCATACCTCCTGGTGTTGCAGGTGTCCATGGACGGCAGTAACACTTACCATCACGTGGGACTGCTTGCTCGTCCACCTACTTCCCTATAAAAAAATGGAAAAAATTGACCTTTATTATGTCGTCAACACGACTGACAGTGTCACTGGACTGAATTAAGTGCTATGGCAACATTGTTTGCCACCCTCATTGATGACCTTCGATCAGTCGAAGGTTATGCCCAGCAAGGTCATGGACGTTGTTGTTTTGCCTCCAACGAGCAGGGGGAAAACTAGAAAGCAGTATGGTAACTGAAGATGATGACCATTAAAACAAAAACAGATGCCTCGGGATCATTATTTGATACAGGGTTTGTGGTTTAGTTTCTCAGTTCATATTCTCTACACTTGCACATAATGTATTCTATTCTACTGTTGCATTTTGGTGTATGTATCATGTTATGTATATATTTATGCATATATGTGTGTATATATATGTATATTTATTCATATCTTTATATAGTACGTTACTTTTTTGTGCTATTTATCTGTGAACCTTTTTCTGTATAATCTTGTGATTGACTGGTAGAGAATTTCTTATGACTCGAGTCACCATTGGCGACTCTAGTTCGCGCCGTAATTTACAAGTTGACGTAATTAACCAGTCTGACAAAAAACCCTTAAATTAAAATAAATAAATAAAAACTGATATTACGTGTTAAATATTTCATCTTACAAAAAAGGCGACCATTAATTCAATTCTTGTAACTCTCAATTCGGTGGTAATACTTAAGTACCCTCATAGTCTCCTGTAGCGCCTGTAAATTTCTGCGTGTGTTTGCGTGTGTGTGATTTTAACATTTGAATAAAGTTCTCTTACCGTTATAAGTTATCCTACTGTGATAACGAGCTACGTACCCACAGGTCAAGCTTGCGCTAGCGCGTTAAGCTCATATTAATAGAGGCTAAAATCGAATGGCTATGTGTAGGAACATCTTGACCTTTCTGATTAGATATAGAAAACCACAATACGAGTTGATTGTATCAAGAGTTAGTCTACTATCAAAACAATCTAGAATTATGGGTAAGGGCGAAATATTAGGGCTGTTTTATAACTAACTACATAGCCTACGAATAGCCTACGCGTCATTGATATTAATTATAAGTTTAATATCTCATCTATCCAGGGATTCGATACCTTCAGATACATAGATAAACTCTTTATTGTACACCGACACAATGTTGCAAAAAGATAATTTAGGCAAGTAATATCGCCAAAGCGATCTCTTCCAGACAATCTTTGGGTGGTATGCAGAAAACATAACAATATCAAAAATAGGTAAATATATTTAATTATTAAATGAAACTTATCTGTAAGAGACGTTTAATAGTAATTATACAAGCTGGTTCTTCCGAAAGATTATAATATATTTCTTCTTTAAAAATTGCTTAATAATCCACACAAAGCAAAAGCACTTGATTCGATTTCGTTCAACAAACTCGTCTGTAACTCAGTTAAGTGAATTCAAGCACAAGTAGACGTACAACAAGAAAGTGTTAACTTACTCGAAATTGTCGCGTAACTTATTTCAAAACTTGTACGCGAGCTGCAAGGCAAGGGTGTTGAACTCTTGGTAAGTATTTAGTTAGTGAATTATAATTTTACTACTTGCCAGGGATGCCCCGTATATTCGTATTCGTTTTGGCGAATACTCGTCAATTTTCAAGTATTCGTATTTACACTCGTATTCGCCGTTTTATAAACGAATACTCAAATATTAATCGAATAGTAAGATCCCCAATCAATGTAAATCTATATATACATATATAAAAGAGATTAATTAATAATTGGTATATTGGAGATTAATAGACTTCGACACCGTTTGACCGATCACCATGAAAGTCGGCACGTATATGTATCTTTTCATGGAGAAAGTTTCTATGCTATCGAATTTGTTGTAACTCGCCACTAGATGGCGCTGCAGCACATCAACTTCTATGGCAGGATAACGTCTGCGGGGATTTGCTAGTTGTTGATAAATTATGTTTTAAAAGAAATTCTTTTAATAGTAAACTTTCGTTTGAACATCCGTTACGTATCTGATTTTTTACTTCAATTAGTAAGTGATTGTATAGTTTAATTTAGAATTAGATAGGTACCCACATAACTTTAGATTAAACCAAAAAGGTACTTACTGATTGAACTAAAGAAAATTATTTACAGCACTTTAAATTGAACTACAAATTACATACTTACAATTTACATACTCACATACTTACAAATTACATACTTACAGACTACATACTTACAAACTACATACTTACAAACTACATACTTACAAATTACATACTTACAAACTACATACTAACAAATTACATACTTACAAACTACATACTAACAAATTACATACTTACAAACTACATACTAACAAATTACATACTTACAAACTACATACTTACAAACTACATACTTACAAATTACATACTTACAAACTACATACTAACAAATTACATACTTACAAACTACATACTAACAAATTACATACTTACAAACTACATACTTACAAATTTTACAAGTGCGTGCACTTTAAGGCCTTACTTTCCTCATACACGAGACACTGTATGACGAGGCTCATATCCAGCAATGGATACTGAGGGCTGGTTGCACTGCATTGCATTGTGCGTAGTAGGTTAGATACTATTCGTAATCGTATTCGCGAATAGTGGGGCACATTATTCGTATTTGTATGTATTCGTGAATAGTGATTCTTTGCTATTGGAAACATCCCTTACTTCCCACATAGAATTAAGAGTTTGTAAGACGTCAGAAGAATAAAAATAAATAACCTCGAACATCTCAATTTCGAAGACATCGTAAAAAGGTGCGGGCCATACGTGAGGTCGTAAGTTCAAATCCTCGGCCCGTACCACGGAGTTTCTTTTTTATTTTATTTTTTATAGAAACAAGGCGGCAGATGGGCATACAGTCCACCTGGTGGTGAGTGGATACTGTCGCCCATGGACTCCTGTGGTACATGGCAATATCAGTCCAGAATGACAAACAAAAAGATTTAGAGAAAGGGTTGGGAAAATGAAGGGGGATAGGATAGGATGGGAATAAGCTCTGATCTCACTCACCACCAGAACACGTACGTACATTGGGGGAATAGGACAATGCAGTACATTTCACGGCAGTCATCAATGAGAGAGGTATCGTGGCTAGCGCCCAGCGGCTGTGGGATTGCAGGGTGCACCCACATCTTCCCAAATGTGACACACATATCTGACACATTCGATACGAGATCTGTCTTTTAGGTCGAGTGTTGAACTGTTTCCTTCTCAAGTATTTATATAAACCAAAGCCCGAATCCATGTTATAAGTTACAATTCCTTCAGACACCATCCTCAGATAAATAATAAAATAACCTGCCAGTTCGGTTAGTTTTTGCGAAACACTCAGCGATTGTGACATGGCAACTCATAATAATAAAATAAGGGACTTAAGTGTCACTTTGACGAGGGTTTATGGCGTTTCACACGGAGACAGTAAAGCTTAGTACACACCAGGACACGCAACACAATTCGCGATAAAAGTCGAGCGATTTTTATTTAGGCAAATGTTAGCTATAGAGTAATTTTGAAGAGATATTGCTGAAACGATAACTTTCGAATTTTGGAAAAAATGGGAAATACCTCAACTGAGGTTGACCAGCCGAATCCCAAAAAAAAAGATCAAAAGAAGGATTTTATGTCATACTAGCGGTGCCAGCGACTTCGTTCCCGTGAACTTTAGACTGATTCTCGCGAAAACTCTGTTACGAATCCGGATAAAATGTACCCTAAATGTTAATAATAATACTAATAATAATAATAATAAAGAGGTAAAATTGTGTGTTGGGGGTAATCTCTGGAACTACGGAACCGATTTCAAAAATTCTTTCACAAATAGGAAGCTACATTATTAACATTAACATATACCTAGGCTATAGTTTATTTTGATATTTTGAAAAGAAAAACTTATAAACCGAAGCGAAGCGAGGGCGGGTCGCTAGTAAGTCATAAGTATGCTAAATTTCATAAAATTCTGTTCAGTGGTTTTTGCGTGATGCGCGACAAACAGACTAAAATTTAAAAATTATTGTATTGGGTTCTATATCGTTCATAAAGTACTCTACAACATTTTTTTTTTTAATATTTCATGTAAGTAGATATGTATAGATGTATGTATACAAAGTGTCATTGAAATAACGCAGTAAATGAAAATAGACTGTTCGGTGTCGATAGTAGAATCGATTCAACCAGATTTTTCGATGTATCGAATAAAAAAATATCTCTATGAACGATATCTGTATCGCAAAACAAACATTCTGTAATCTATGAGCGTCAACCAAGTTATGAGCGCGCATCGTCTCGGCGGAGCCCGGACTGAATAATGAGCACTACGAACGTTTTAGACAGGACAACGAAAGCTTACATGTTTATAATTCTTTATTTATTCCGTAAAGTAATTCTATTTTTCACTAAAAAGGTTTTATACATTTTAAATTGGATGGCATGTATGAGGTTTCGCGTTATTTCTATGACACGACCATTATTACCATTTATATTTGCATATTTTTATTTATTGCATATTAGTACACTTGCACCTACCATGCAACCAGCCCTTTCAGTATCCTCTACTGGATGGACATGGGTCTTCTAATACACATTGGCTTGTGCTTGAGGGAAATATGGCCTTAACATGCCACGTTGGTCAAGCGGATTTGAGTGTCCACCCTTTTAGAGATAATGTTTAGAAGAGAACTCAGAATTCTTTTAGAGGAACTCAGCGCTTGTGACAGCGGCTTTGCTATCCCTTAATCGCCTTTAACGACACTCGCAGGAAGAGAGGAGAAAGGATGGCTGCGAGGAAATGCTTTATAATAGCATTAAGTCTACCTTTAACTATAAAATGTAAATAAATAAAAATAAATATATGTCTAGTGTGTAGCGGGCACGAGTAGCTTTTACAGTTGAACACAACTTTGATGTGAAGGAGATTTCCTGTTTTGTTTACAAAATTTTGTAGAAACAAAAGTTTTTATTGTTTATTACGGGGATCCTTGGGATTTTGAACTTAGCGAAAGGGATAGAGAGAATAAAGTTCGATAGAGGGGAAGGGAACGAACATTTTTTTATAATAAATACTTTGTTTATATACTTTTTATAATCCTTTTTTTATATAATATTTTGTTGAGGGGGAGAGTGCACGCTGCAATCCATCCAGTTGCTGGGCGCGCTCGACTGGCCACGTTACCCACTGGCCACTTTATCTTATTTCCCTAATGTACGTACGTGTTTCGGTAGTGAGTGAGATGTGCCAGAGCCCATTCCCATCCTATCCCTCACCATTTTCCCAAGCCTTTCTCCAAATCCTTTGCTATATCTGCACTGGTAGGCGGCGCATCCGGGGGCGTGCCAACGTTTGTCATTTTGGACTAATGTTGGCATGTATCGCGGATGTCTATGGGCGACAGTATCCACTTACCATCAGGTGGACTGTATGCTCGTCTACCGCCTTCGTCCATAAAAAAAAATACAACACATATTGGAATTTGCTATTTATATTTATAGACAGGCGTTATTCATATATATATATATATATATTAATAGCTATAAATACAATAAAAATATAATGTTTGTCAATAAAATATACATTAGACGCAATAGTTATAGAATTTATGAGTAAGGCTGGTTCAATTGAATGAACTATTTTGTTTTTTTTTTTATGTACGAAGGCGGCAGACGAGCATACAGTCCACCTGATGGTAAGTGGATACTGTCGCCCATAGACATCCGCGATACATGACAACATTAGTCCAAAATGACAAACGTTGGCACGCCCCCGGATGCGCCGCCTACCTGTGGAGATATAGGAATGGATTTGGAGAAAGGGTTGGGAAAATGGGGAGGGATAGGATATACTTTTGTTTAGGTACTAATGTTATATAAACATTGATTTATTTTTTAAATGTATTGCAAATATTTCTGATAAATGGTTTCTTTTTAATTTCTTCTCGAGGACAACTTTTGACATATTTTGAATTCTTAAATCTAATGGTAAATTATTTTCAAATTTAGGACTATATTACATATTTTCGTGTACTTTTGCCATAATAATTGTAAACTCTGGTCACATCCAATTCTTGTTTCGCTCATTGTTCTGCTCTTAAGAAGATGATTGTCAATGTTTTTAAACTCATTGGAGCCAAATTGTTACAATACAATACATTTTTACAATAAAATCAAACAAGAAATTCTATAGTTTCCGCCAAAAGTCCACATTTATTCGTATTTATATATTATTATTATTAGTATTTATTATTTTAAAAGTAATGATGCAATCACCATTTAGACATCCTACCTCAGCTGTTTATGGGGAGGCAGGTGTGCTATCTGTGCGCAAGCTTCATATTTTGCAGAGCCTAAGGAAATATCATCGTATTATTGTTCCCGCACTGCCCAAATCCAATAAAAGAGTTTCCAGGTGTCCAGTGCCGAAGACTACGAGTAGTTTGGCTTAGGGACATTTCAATTGTGTGACTTTTTTTTCAAAACTTTGTAACAATTAAACACGTGCTTAATTATCTATACCGGTCATTCATTTTTACACACTAATTAATTGATTATTTGAGTCTTCTATTAGACATTTGACATATTTAATTATTGTATTGACTAATTTGTCAATTTGAATAAGTATTATATTGTTTATGCAGTTTAGTATATGTTAACATAATGTTATATTTGTATGCCAGAAATGGCTAGACTGACATGTCTTATAGACTGTAAACTCACATTAAACAAATAAATAATTGATTGATAAAATACAATCAATTTTAGGCCTCCGTTCACTTGGATCCACAATCAGGCTCCACCGGTGGATCCTTCGATAATTTTTCCTCCTCTTCGATCAATCAAGTTACGAATTTAAATATATAACATGTTTTTATGCCAATTCGATTCACCGATTTCTGAATCCAGATGTAATTATATATTTCTAGGCCACTTCAATCCACACATTCGCACACTAACAACTTCAATTGAGCTGTGGATTGAAGAGGAAAAAGAATTATCTATAAATCCGCCTGTGGATCCAAGGGGAAGAAAAATTATCCATGGATCCACTGGTGGAGCCTGATTGTGGATCCATGTGAAGGGAGGCAATTTTAGTGCCGTGTGGGCCATCTCTTCCCGTGGATGTTTTGTAAAAGGCGACTAAGGGATGTATAAGCCATTATATATTGGACTCGCCAACCCGTTTGACCAGCGTGGCGTTTTAAGACCATACTTCCCTCAGGGCCATATCCAGTAGTGAATACTGAAAAAGTAGGTTGCAATCAATTTTACTCACATCTTGCTGAAATATACCGTTAAATAAAAGCCCAAAGATTAACCTTCACCCCGAACTTGCAACAACAGGTTACATAACGTCACTTCCGTGATGTGACTTTGATGTGAGCCGCCGCCCTCGACCTTGACACTTCCGGTTCCGGCGCGATAATAAAATGTCCGGTGGGCTCGGTTTAGATTTACATGATGGGATAATTTTGTTGGTTTTTGATAAAAGTTAAAAAAAAATACTTGCATAATACTGTCCTTGTGCTGTCGGCGGACTTTAGAACACCACCACCCCATCTGTTGCCGTGGACCGTGGATGTCGTAAAAGGCTGGGTGTTACCACGAACCCCGAGGAACTACACCACATATAAAGGAGTGAACTCGCCAACCCGCTTGGCCAGCCTGCTGTTTTAAGGCCATACTTCCCCCATGTGCTTGAGACCCATGTTCAGCAATGGACGATGATATGGCTGGTTACGGTTATGTGTGTACAAGAAACAAAGATCTAAAACCTAAATAGGCATATTTAGCTACTTTGAAACAAAGGAACAGAGAAAACCGTTTATTTCCCGTTTACAGTGCTGAATCCCGTGGGAAATAGAATACTTAAATTCAAAGTGGATTCGGTATTTAGACTAACTCCGTAATTTATAAATGTGTATCATTGTAAAAAGGTTATTGTTATGACTTATTTCTACGGTAAGCAGGCGGCAAACGGTTTACCTGATGGTAAGTGGATACTGCCGTCCTAGATAGGGTGGTGGTAAGATATTAGGATTAAAACTATATACTGAAATAATTATTAAAAAAATATAATCTGACTTGAGAAGCTGAAAAAATCTTTTGATTAAAATTTTCAACTTCACTAAAAATATTATGTGAAATATGTCAATGTTTCGTCCATTTCTAATATTTGATCGCCATAAATGGTAAATCATAGACATTTACTTATTTTTTTTTAGATCGTTCCTGACTTCACTATGATCGGCAAATAAATTTCGTATCATTTAATCAACCCCAATAACCAATACCTATTCATATCATAACTGCGGATAAAAGACGTTAATTTCTTTACAAAGTTCATTCCCAAGTTCGCCAAATTTCTCCCCTCTCCCAGGGGGGGAGTTAGCACGGTCCTCTTTGGGAAACTTTGCGATCCGGTACAGGTGTGTGGGATTCGAGTTGTGAAAGTCAGTTGTAGTTTTGTGGGTCATAAATATAAGATTGGCTGAGTTATCTCTGATTCTAATCTGTGGATTTTCTGAAATTAGAAATTAACTTGTCTTGGAACTAGTATTTGCCTGCGGGTTCGCCTCACGGATTTTTATTTATTCTCGAGCATACTGATGTCCTCACAATGTTTTCCTTCACCGCCAATTTTAAAGAGTACTTAAGTAGAAGCTCAGTGGTATGAGCTGAGGATTTGATCTCATATATTCACGATTGTATGTCGAGAATAGATAGCACTAGGCTATCATATACTATTATATAATACAATATAATAAATACAAGTGCGCCCAGCGGCTGTTGGATTGCAGCGTGCACCCTCTCCTTGCAAATCAAATTTGTCAAGGTGAACATTGTTTTCAGGCGACCATATTCAACACAGCTGAGAACAAGCGATAGAAAAAGGATTATCGGAAGCGATTTTTTCAAATAAGCAAATTTCAAATTTTTAAATAATAAAAAAGCAAAGTTCCCATACCCATTCCCACGGAATCAAATTAACCATACATACTACTCAAATGTCAACGGAAACGAAGTCGGTGGCATTGGTAGTCTTAAAACTAAATAGGCACTTACATACACGAGGAAAACCTTGACCTACTTAGAAAGTATTAAAAGAGTATTATGTAAATAAAAATTCTTTATAAAATTAAAGTTTGGAGAACGTGACGGGATACTTTGAGGAGTCGCTTCTAATTTTTCCTAATTGTAATAAGAAGATTAACTAGGTGTATTTTGGAGGTAATTATATTTTGAATTGGCGCAGCTGGTAGTGCGTTTGCAGACATTCATTTCTTTAAAAAAATAGATGTTTGTTCGCGTACTAGCGTATTTATTACTAGCTGTTGCCCGCGACTTCGTTCGCGTGATCTTCAAGTAATTCAGAAACCTTCACGGGCGTGCGCACAACGACTCGCCAAAGTTTCATCGCAATCGGATGAATGATATAGGAAAGCATACGGGACAAACAAACAAACATTATTTTTTATATATACCTATGTAAAAAAAATCTATTTGTTCGATTTTAATTTGCCGCTCATTCCGGGCGCCATCGATATACAGCGTTATCGATCTTGTATATCGATGTAGGGTAATCTATGGTTTATAATCTACTAGCAAAACCCCGCAGACGTTGTCCTTCCATAGAAGTTGAAGTGCTGCATCGCCATCTAGTGGCGAGTTACAACAAAGTCAATAGCTCGAAAATATTCTCCGTGCTCAAATACATATCTATGTATATCAATTTTCATGGCGATCGGTTGAATGGTATAGAAGTTGATGTGCTGCAGCGTCATCTAGTGGCGAGTTACAACAAAGCCGATAGCATAGAAACCTTCTCCATGAAAAGATGCATATATTTGCCAACTTTCATGGTGATCGGTCAAACTGTGTCGAAGTCTATTAACATCATATATACCAACATCCTCTTTTATATATATAGATGATGGTCTGTAATGTGTGGGTAGATGACGATGGCGTTGTTGATTTGGATAGTTTAGTATTGTGAATTTGTCTGTTGTCTGAAACGAAAGGGATTGACATTTGAAGAATAGACTTTAATGTCGTTTCTTTTGTTACAGGTAGGATTTTTACTATAGAATACTGTGCTAGACCCACCATTATGATAAATAATTATATGTGAAGGAAACAATAAACGGTTCTTTTGTTACAGAGAAACTCAATATTGTTTATTTAATAGTGTCAATTCCCTGAAACACCATTATATATACCTATATAGATTAATTTCCTTACTTTTCACACAAAATTGACATTTTGATTATTGTGTACAGAGTAATCTTTAATAATGTTTAGTTTAGTAATAAGTAATGTGGACAGTCATTACTAATATACTTAAAATCATTAAATTGTAGATAATACTAGAGTTTTATGGTACCGATTGGTATAGGCTGTTCTGTTGCTGACTGTACATTATAATTACATAACATTACTGTACATTTGTGTGTACAATGAAATTTAAAAAAAGAATATCAATAAAATTCATGACTCATAAACCGTAACGACCCACATTAATATGGCCCTAGCCTGTCAACAGTTACACATTACACGTGTAATATCCAATTACGTATTAACATAGCCGCATTTTGTTAACTGCGAGCATATTAATTAATTAGTTTAGGTAACATTTCTGCACGCAACTTGTTGCTACAAGTTGTAAATAATTATTTTTTATTACTTTATTTATTCTTCTGGGTCAGATATAGATTGTCTGATAACAGTTAGTTAAGTCGGCTTGGCAATAACATTCTTAGTATAGTCCTTAAATCTCCCGAAGGCGGGTTACGCTTATTAGTAGTTGTGCACGTACATGTACATCGTTTTAGTGTGCGTAAATTTGATAACGCTCACTGCTCAGTTGGGTTCCTGACTCCGCCGCGGCCGCCCGCCGTGATTGTATCGCGAGCCTTCGTGAGATGAAATAACTTGAAAATAAAATTATTTACTTTAGTTATTTAGAAATATATTGTTTTGTTGATCATGATTTGCTGGTGATTTAGTATTTTTCTGCTGATCCTTACAAGCCAAGTTTTATTATGATACTTAGTCATACAAAAGATCTTTTTTTTTCTATTAAGCCATTGTAATGATAATACGTCCTTTGGCTATTATTGTCACATACCTGCACTATGTGACAACATTTCTTTCTTTCTATTTTATATTTATTATTATTTCCAAAAAATCTTTTAACGAGTCTCAGTCAAGACCACAATATCTAACAATTATTAAACATTTAAGTACCGAGCGCCCTTTAATTTAACTGGAGGCTAATGCGATGTTAACGTCGGCTTAATGACAAACAGTTTGTGGCTGACGAGGCTCTTTTAATTCGTACCGACATAAAAACATAAATAAAAAATAATTGCAGTTACTTGTACGATGTTTTTCTCCTTGATAGTACGATGTTATAAATGAAAATAATCTAATTCGAGGTCTGACCAATGAGCAATGAGCCTTATACTATCCACTGCTAGATATGGGACTACTACTCAATCACATTGTCTTGTGCATGAACAGGGGCGGATTCAAAGGGGGGGGGGGGGGTTCACGGGGGCCAGACGGTCGACAGATGTTCAGGTCCCAGTATAAAGTTTTAAAAATGCAAAATTCCACACAGTGGACGTCTTGTCTGTTTGTGGGACTATCTTCGGCAGGCAGATGCGATATAGATGGCCGCGCGGGTCATGTAGCATGAGGAATATGGTGTAGGTTCTCAGCCGACAGTATACGGCCGTCTATTTGCTACGCAGATTAATTGAATTGAGTGTTTAGTGTTGGATAAATGTAAAAAAATACCGTTAAACATCCTTAAAAATGGTTCGTACCTATGGAACTTGCATTAAAGATTCATATTAAACTTTTTTTCATGGAGTCATCAGGGTTCCAAGCCCCTACGCCATTGCATTCCAAGACATTAAATAAAAAAGTCACCGACAAAAGCTAAGACGAAAAAATAAAATAATTCACGAATTCGCCCCTCTACCTGGTGGTTACATAGTAACAAACATACATACATACACTCACGTAATAAAAGTGGAGAACATGTACGTGTGACCTTGGTATCTACGAATTCTTAACGTTCTTGGGGTATGGTCACTATAGACGCGGAGCAGAGCGAAATAATCAGTTGAATCCGCAGCGACTTGGTAAAGTTCTATTGTATAGAAAACCCCTTGTATTTTCCTCATGCAACCGTAAACTGTTATCAGCGCTGTTATCGTCCACTGTTGGATGTCGGCCTTCTCATGCACGTTTTCTTCTGCATGAGGGATGTATGACCAAGCGGGTTGGCGAGTCTACTTCTTTAGAGGTGGTGTGGTTCCTCTGAGCTGGTAGCTTATTATCTCTAAGAAGGATAAGAAGTATTACTTCTATAGAAGCAACCTTGACAGTATAACATGCATATGTCTCTTCTATAATCAGATATGGCACTGTCTTGTCGAATGCAGTGAGTGTATTCATAGCACAAACGATTACCTGAGAGCCGTATACAGCATGCATTGGTAGGAATCCTGTAAAGACGTATTCAAAACGCATAAATTACTAACCGTAGATACTCCCTATGTATATTTTTGAAGTAGCGAAGTGCGTTAAACAAAATAGAATTTACAAAAACTGACAACTCAAGCAAGCATCGCGTAACACATTTACCATTAGAAATGCCAGCTTTGGAACTAGAATAATAATAGGAAAAATTGCTTATATATGGCGTCATTAATATATACTCGTAATTGTATTTCCAAAACTTTATCAGATCTTGTCATTTGTCATTGTCAACGTTTGTCATTTTGGACTAATGTTGGCATGTGTCGCGGATGTCTATGGGCGACAGTATCCACTTACCATCAGGTGGACTGTATGCTCGTCTGCCGCCTTCGTACATAAAAAAAAAGCTATAAATGACTTCCCATTATTAAACATATTGGGTTTTTATTAAATATCTATGGGTCAACTAACAAAAAAACAAAGTTATAGAGAAAATCCCCAGTTTCCGCTTCTGCTACCCGCCCCGCGCACGCTTCGACCACAGCCTTACATCAATATTGCACGAATGCGTGTAATGTTGTTAGGTGCGAGTGGGCGCGAACAGATGTTACTCATCATATTTGGTGCCATTTCCAACATAGGATAATAAAAAGGGTACTGTAATAAACCGCAAAATATTCACATTTTTGTCTGATCAACTTGTAAAAATAGCTAACAAAGACAAGTTGAAATGGCAATGGGCAGGTTATGTTTGTCGCTGGACGGACAATCAGTGGCGGATTAAGAGGCCCTAAGCATAGAGGCCGTGTAGGCCCTCTGTTGCTTGGATTTGGAAGGTAGAAACAATGTGGTAGACGAGTTCTTGAATGGAGACCATGTACTGGGAGCACTGTGTGAGACGCCCTTCCGCCACGTGGACTAACGACTTGGAGAAAGTTGCCGGTAGTGGCTGGATGAGAAAGCTGAAAACTGTATGTGGTGATGAGTTTTGGAAGCCTATATGCAGTAATGGAGATACACAGACTGGTGGTTTAGCAAAAGTTTTGCAACCAAATCTCGCGGTCAATTTTCTAAGCAGTCGCGTTTCTCTATTAAGTCGATTTGTTTGGGTTTTTTATACTTAAAAGGAGATCTTGACCACGTGTATAAAAAATAATAATAAAAAAATTAAATTTTGAATTTTGTTTCTTCTAGGTGGGTGTGCTTCCGATCAGCGGCTCTGTGCGGCGGACGCGGGCGCCGCGCCTTGCGGACATACCCAGGTACATTTTTATTCGCTGCATATTTGTTCAAGTGTTACATCACAGCATACTATACCTGTCACCCGGATAGTACTAAATGAACAATAACATAAATGTATGGTTCCACTGACGGCGGCAGCAACAGGCAACACCGACAGCCAATAATAATTCAATACTAATTATATGAGACATTATTATTTGTCTATTTCCCAATACGTCGACAGGTTAAGCACTACACCCGTCGACATACGTGTCGCCGAGGCGACCAGCGAATTTAGAGAAAAAATATTTTTACCAAAAATAACGTGATTATTTAAACACTCTTTAGTTACTTGCTCTTTTTAAGAGAATGATATGTATATACCATCAATATAGAAATAGACGAGATGACACATTATGCGCTCTTGTCAAGGAAACCTGGTTGACAACTTGTAACTTGATAACTGGTGAGGAGGGGTTAATTAAAAAGTCAAATTTAAAACTTAAGTACCACGTAATAAGAATTTTCTATTTTCAAAACACGTATGAATTAAAGCATAGAACACTATTAGACTTTAACGTGCCTGCCCTAGAATGATTGTATAACGTTGTATCTAGTATGTAACCTCAAATCGACGGTATATGTCAATAAAATATCATCATCTCTTTCTCTCACTAATAACTCAGACTGTAAAAGATGCAAATCATCTGTGTCTAGAAAATAGTCAGACATTTTTCTGTCTATGAAGCTTACAACCGCATACTGACTGCTGCTCAAGTGTCGCGTCTGTCGGTGTCGCTTGTCGCTGACAGCCTGACCCTCTGTCTTGACAGGCCGTCTGGGTGACGTGATGTAAGGGTGACGCCTAAATAACCCCTAAATGGACGACATTTTAAATTCTTTGAACCCCCTTCTCGATCATAAGCTGGGGCACGTACCCTACAGTGGAACTTTACATGTTGATATCAAGGTAGTTATTATTTAAATGCGTGAATCAATAAAACGGAACTTTATAACAGTTTTATCAAATGTAACCAATAGATACTGGTACCTACATACGAGTATTAACCCCAGACACTGGGAAGAAACAATAAATAGGGAAACTAAAAGAGCGTTAGAATCGTGTACCGCGAAAAATGGAGTCTGCATATTCCTGACCCCATTCAATCCGCAGTCGGTAACCTTAAGATCAGTAGTCTCACGAAAAAGTTTCACTAAATAAGTACGAAAAATACCGAAATTTGTAACTACAAATTCGGGCTATTCGGGCAGCTACTAACTAGCAGTTGCAGAAATCATTCACTCCAAATAAAACTGTAAATGTGATTTTCCACCGTTTAGTATATTATTTACGAGTACAAAAATTGTAATTCAGGCTCTAAAAATACTCTGTATTTAGTCGCGGTCTATCGTCGCAAATTTCCAGGTGTACGCGTGATTACGCATAATAATTTGCTCTCCTCGTAAAATCATAATTTACATACATATAATAATATTTCTTACGCTTTCGTCAAATATGTTACTCAACGCATTTTCTTTTTAAAAGTGTATTTATAGTGTAAACACACTCACGTGTAACACATGACATGTAAATTGATTAATTACAGTCTTTATTCTCACCTTAAAGGTATTTCTTTAGTGAACCATTGTAGTTCCGTCGTGTCAGCTGAGAGAGCGAAACAAGAGAGAGAGCCCGTTTCGTTACTACAATAACAGAACTGCGTTTCGTTACTACAGCATGTATGAAGAGCTGTATCCTGTTCTTCTACCCTCCAAAGGCGGACACATGTGCCGCAGCGGGGTGCATTGTGTGGGCTCTGTTTAACAAACACGCCACGTCCGCGACTGATTATGCCGTGGAATTGAACGAGATAACATTCTTTGCAGGAACACGGGCGTTTCGCAAGAAAAATCTGAGCTTAAGCTAAGATGGATTTCTTTCTTTAAAAGAACTTTTACCGTACAAAAGTGTACGCCTCTAATATTAATATAAGACCCTCAAATAGGTACATAGTTCATACATAGTTACTGTTTTAATTAAAAGTGCCTCTAACTTTCAACTGAAGTGCTTTAATGATGGAAGGTGAATAATTAATTGAATAATGAATAACGAATCTTTGTTTATTCGAAACATAAGCGGAATACTGTAGTACTACTTTAATAACATTGTTGATTATACGTATAGCGGTTGCCATGGCGATAATCCACGAATTACGGTTTGACCTGCTTGAGCACCCTCCTCACTCACCAGGTCTAGTCCTAAGCGACTTTTTTTTGTTCCCTAAGCTAAAAGTTGCGCTCGGAGGACAGAGACAGACCTTCGTAATCAATTATTTTGCAGACAAAGACGCCGAGTACTATTTGGACGGCTTAAAGAGATGGGAGCATCGCTTGGGAGAAGTTTGTAGACGTACAAGGAGACTTATGTAGAAAAATAAAAATAAATTTGAAGAAAAAATGTCTTGGTATCTTTATTAGGTCGGAAACTTTTCAGACCACCCACGTATTTTAATAAAACCGTTCTAGAACTATTGAATCCAATAATTTGAAACGTCCACTAATTATAAACGAAAAGAGAAATCTTTCTATCGAACTTCTGGAAACTTATCTGGAACGTCTGTTGTCTTCCTGAAACTTACAAACTCATCTTTAATTTTCAAATGACCTACAACCAACGAATCAATGAGTCGGACAATCCTGTTAAAACATCTCGAAGTAAACAAGAGACTATTTGCAGGATAAGAAATGATTTTCGAAACTTTATCTACAAAGGCTTCAAGCTTTTTGAAATATAATACTTTCTTTGATGTCAAGCCCATTAGAAAGTAATTATTCTCGCTTGTTGGACACGAGAAACAAATTTAAAAGTACTTAAATATTTTATCTATAGATATAATAAAATCGTAACAGTACATTTTATAATTATATATATATATATATTTTTTATAGAAAAAAGGCGGCAGACGAGCATACAGTCCACCTAATGGTAAGTGGATACTGTCGTCCATAGACATCCGCGATACATGCCAACATCAGTCCAGAATGACAAACGTTGGCCCTCCCCCTGATGCGCTGCAGATTAAGGAATGGATTGGAAAAATGGGGAGGGAGAGGATAGGATGGGAATGGGCTCTGGCACATCTCACTCACTACCGAAATACGTACGTACATTGGGGAAATACGATAAAGTGGGAAATGCAGTAACATACATCTCAAGGTAGTCTTCTGTGAGAGGGGGGTAACGTGGCCTTTCGAGTGCGCCCAGCGGCTGTGGGAATGCAGCATGCACTTTCCCCCTACCAAATCATAACAGTCGTTTGATACGACTTTATTTCCTTTATTGCCAGTTACAGGTGGATAAGCTACGATATGGGGTTCTTCAAGAGAGCTGTGAATAGGATTTTGCAAGGTCGGCGGCGCGCCCGCACGCCCCGTGGTGTTGCAGGTGTCCACGGGCGGCGGTATAATGTCATCTAGTATAATAAAATTGAGTCAGTAATATTTTTTTATAGTTCTATTATAAATTGTCCACAAGTCAGTTCCTTTACGGAGTCACGTGATTTATTAAATGATTTAGGAGCTAATACAAATACGGTTTTTTTCATAAAATATCATAATAGGATGCTGCTGTGGATTTTATTCCTCCATCACCTGGGTTCTTCTTGATGGGATGTTCTTTTACAAATACACAAGCTTCATAGATATAGGTAGGGATAATATTTTCAGTTTTTTAAAAACATAAAACGCAGCTATCTCTTTGATTTGATAATTGGTCTCAATAAAAAGTACACTAAATGTTGACCCGGCACTTAAGCTCTAATCGTGCCGAGTTTCATTAAAATCCGTCCAGTGGTCTTTGCGTGATGCGCGTTCAAACAGACAGACAGACGAGCAGACAAAAAATCCAAAAATTGTTGCTTTGGTATCTGCAACGAGTTTGAAGAAATATTTTATGTACAGACACGACTTTGTAGTCAGATACAGCGAAAACCTCATTTTGCGTTGCGAACGAATATTAACGAAGATGTGAGAAGTCGTCAAAAACAGAAGTTTGCACAAAAGTGCAGTTAATTAAGTTCAAATTCGCTTATCAGTATTCTCTGCCCGCGGGAACAAGGCAATGCATGCTAAACAGAACATAACCACAGACTCCTGACACTTGGAAACTTAATCAAGGAAGAATGTTTAGTTCGAAAATTGTATACTTACTTTATAAATATGAAAATTACGTGGAAAAATATCCCATGCTTCAAACATGGAAGGAGCTCAAAATTTCCTATTATCCAGAATTTTAAGGTGAACTTTTGTTGCTATTAACAGTTCTTTTTTTTTCATATATGGCAATGGTGCATTCTGCCATTGTCAAGTTTTTATTCGTAATAAACAATTCAAAGTCTTACGAATCCTGTCAACGTCCACTCCCGTCGAAGTCAGGAGTCATTCAATAAAGTGATAGTAGGTTTACTGACGACAGAAGAGGGCTCCTTGGGAGCACACGTAAAACGCAGTCCCATGCATTTATTTGGGTTTTTTTTATAGAATAGATGGCAGACGTGCGGGCGGGTCATATGATGGTAAGTGGTCACCGCCGCCCATGGACACTTGCAACACCGGGTGGCTTGCGGATGCGCTGCCGACATTGAAGAATACTGGTCACAGCTCCCTCGAAGAGCTCCATGTCGTAGCGTAATGGAAACACCTTGGCTGGCAATTCATTCCACATCTTTGGGGTTCGCGGTATAAAGTGTATTTTTGAGGGCACTATACGCAGTGACTATATCGAGAAAGTATCAAGAAAGCTGAATCGCACGACGATGAGCATTTCTAGCAAAGAATTTACACTGAGACCTTGCGGTCTTCGGGTCAACCTCCACATCACCCCTTGTTGGCCGGGCCGTTCCTCCTCAAGTCAAAAGATGTTAACAGTTAGTAACAACCAAGAAGCTCAGTCGTAAGTATAATCTTTATCAAAGTAACATTACATGGGACACTGAAGATCGATAATTTCAATTTCAATGTATTTTTAATTTTGAATCGCTGTGCCCTTCTAGGGTCTTGTACACCATTAGATAATGTACCTAATTTTAATGTAATGTAAATAAATAACTCATCGTAGTCAGTCATAGATACACAGAGTACACTTCTATCAATACTAATAATGGTATGATGTTAACTTGACGGCAATCCGTTCGTAAAGACACTGTCTCCTTCCTACCTTCGGCTTTTATAGTCTATTTCGCGCCACTCTACTTCAGCGCCCTCTATTGGAATGAGTGTTTACTAATTATTTTAACTTTAATTACTAGTGACCTTTTAATTATGATATTACAAGATAGTAAAGTAATTGACAGCTATTGATATCATCAGTTTCCCTTCGACAAATATAAGGAATAAAAACATAATTAGGCACAAAAACACTTTGAAATTTAATAATCTATCACTATTAAACCACAAAACGTAAATTACACAATTTTTATAACAATCAAATAAAAATTGTATTTCACTTCTCGTGTTCCCGCCAAAAAAGTCCCGACAGTATTATTTGTCCATTTGTAACACAACTAAAGAAAGTAATTTTTAATTCTACAAATGTTTTTTTTGCCATTTTTATTCTGCCAGATGAATCTGGTTTACCATACCATAATATCGGCTGGATATTATTATGTTTCTCCAGGCTGGATACACGCTCCACCTCATGCAGCCACTACGTGGTATCTAACGGTGGGCCTGGTTCATAAGTTCAAAGTCGCTCAGCGAGCTACGGAGAGCTATTCTCACGGTTTCTTTGCGGGATAAGATCCGAAACGAAGAGATCCGCCAAAGAACTAAAGTCACCGATCACAGAATCAGTCAGCTGAGTGGCAATGGGCAGGCCATATTTGCCGCAGGACCGACAACCGATGGGGTAGACAAGTCCTTGATTGAAAGCCACATATCAGGAAGTGCAGCGTGGGACGCCCCATGGACAGGTGGACCCACGACTTGAAGAAGTTTTCACAGTATTTATTATGTCATCGATTACATTATAATTACGAGTGCATACCATTTTTTATGTTCAACCAGATCTTTTTAAAAATTTCAAGTTGCTTATTCCTTGAAGAAAATATCGACTTTCCCTCAGAAACTTTCTGCCAGCCCTTTAACAGTAAAAGCATCTCTTATATAACAAAAACCATTCGACTGTAGCTCCTATTACAAGTATATTAAGTCGCCCTTAAGTATAAGTTGGTATGGTGCCCCTGTATAAGTAATCTTATCTCGGATACAGGGCGGCAGGTACCTTGATTTATGTCTGGTCCATTGAAACGCACAGTACCGCCAAGGAAAATAGCCAATTATGTTAATAATATTATTAGGTATCTGCGAGATTTATGTTTACGTTAAATTCCTTAACAAGATTTAGTATGATACAGTAAATCACTTTGGTTTACTTTAATGTGCTCTCGGGAGGGGTGTAAGTTGAATATTATCCAGTTTAATGTACAATCCAGTAGAGTGCGTAGTATTTGTATAAAAATTACACAGTACACACTCACACATTCACGGACTGACAACGTGGCATTTTTTTGCTTATTATACTTCTGTTTATTGTCGTCAAATTTACGTCCCCCAGTTTGAACTAGTGCATGTCAAATATAATTATTTCAGAGATTTGTCATTGTTAATTTACTAGCTATTTCCCGCGACTTCGTTCACGTGGTCTTCGAGTAGTAATTCAGAAATCTTGGCGGGCGCGCGCACAACAACTCGCCAAAGTTTCATCGCAATCAGATGAATGGTATAGGAGCGCATACGGGACAAACAAAGGAACATTCATATTTATATATGTATATATATATATATATATATAGATTTCACATGAAACAACAGCTTATTTTGTTTAAGCTGTAATTGTAAATAATCTCTAAACACTGTTAATTTATCTCTAAATAGTTATCTATTAATTTTTCAACAAATAATGAGTTATTGCTTATACCTACATATTTTTTTTATGGACGAACGCAGCAAACGAGCATACAGTCCAACTGATGGTAAGTGGATGCTGTTGCCCATAGATATCCGCGATACATGCCAACAGCAGTCCAAAATGACAAACGGTGGCACGACCTTGGATGCGCTTCCTACCTTTGGAGATATAGGAATGGATTTGGAGAAAGGGTTGGGAAAATGGGGAGGGATTGGATGGGAATGGGCTCTGGCACATCTCACTCCCCACCGAAACACGTACGTGCATTAAGGAAATAAGATAAAGTGGGAAATGCAGTACATTTCTGTGAGAGAGGTAACGTGGCGAGTCGAGCGCGCCCAGCGGCTGTTGGATTGCAGGGTGCACTCCCCCCTGCCAAATACTGTATAAAACTATCTGTAAAATTTGGTTCTATATTTACAGAGATATATTATTTATTTAATATTAAAAATGTCAAAAAACATGTTTAATCTAATATCAACGTCACTTTAATCATAAAGTTTTAACATGTGGCTATCCAGTCGAGATATTATACCATCAGCCAATGTCTCCATTGCTTCTCAACTCGCTCAACTCGCTCTTCAACTTCTTCAAGTCACCGCGTTCGGTTCCCGTGTCAAGGAGGGCGACCCACAGTGCGCTTCTCGGTTCGTGGCTTTCATAAATAGCATTTAATGTGAAACAAAACATTTTTCTTAAACAGACTAATAGTTATTATATTACTAGCGACCCGCCCCCACTTCGCTTCGGTTTATTAAATTTAAAACAATCGGAATAAGATATTTTCCTGCGGTAAAATGGAGCCTATATTTTAAGTTAGACCTCTAGCAATACATCGGTGAAAACTGCATTCAATTCCATGCAGTAGTTTTTGCGTGATGCGTGTACAAACATACAGATAGACAAATAAAATTTCTAAAAACTGTTGTTTTGGCTTCTGTTGCTCTAATAAAGAGTTTTTTTTCAATTTCTATAATGTACAGACATCGGCCTGTTACAATTTTATTATATGTATATGTATGTAGATTAGTAATGGTGATTTAAAGGCTGATTGCCATTTTATGTTCAGCGTAAGACCCTCGAGGATACTTTTTCCCTAAATGTATAGATAGACTTAAATTGTGTTAAAATTTTCCGATAGGATTCCTCCGAGAACGAACAGCAGCGGTTTAATTCTTTTATGGATACAAAAATTAGATTTTGTAGCGGTCCATTGAATTTGTTACGATTTTGTTAAAACCATTCTATAAAAAAAATGTCTATCTTTTTATAAATTGAACTTAAAATGAAAACGGTTTTACTTTGTACTTTTATGTGATCGGTTTTTATACAGAATTGTAAATAGGTTTGAAATGGCTCCAGGTTATAATGGCATTATCCATTGTGAGATGTTTTCGAAAGAATTGTAGGAAAATTGAGAGTACAACAATACTGCTCTCATTAGAAAAAAAGGCACAGTTGCATTTTAAATGACATCCGAAAAATGCAAAAAAAAAAAGACAATACTTTAATTAATTTAAAACAAGCGAGAAACTGGGAGTTACAATGAAATTTAAAAAAAAATAACCATTGTTTACTTTCTTTGTATACTTTTAATTTCCGAATATAAAGTTACTTATGTTTTAGTTAATAATGTTACTACAACCTTTTTTTTTGGATGAAGGCGGCAGAGGAGCATACAGTCCATCTGGTGGTAAGCGGTTACTGTCGTCCATCCGTGATACATGCCAACATCAGTCCAGAATGACAAACGATGGCACGCCCCATTATGCGCTTCTCTTTTCGGGTTAAAGAAAGGATTGGGAAAATAGGGGAGGGATAGCATAGAAGGGGTTGGGAATGGGCTCTGGCATATCTCACTCCCTACCGAAACACGTACATACATTGTGGAAATACAATAAAGTAGGAAATCCAGTACATTTCAAAATAATCTTCTGTGAGAGAGGGGTAACGTGGACAGTCGAGTGCGCCCAGTGGCAGTGGGAATGCAGCGTGCAATCTCCCATTACACAAAAAAAAAAATAAGGTAGAATATTTCTAAGGTAATTTATAGGAGCCTCGTTAAATTATTTTTGCAACTAATTAATTAAATTTTCGGGCGTCTCAAGCTGGGAGTTATTTATTACAACCATGCATTCATTGCTGGCACGAACCTAATTACTTTCGTTAAACTTTGTGAAGTTATAGCAAGTTTAGTTTACGGAATCATCAATGTTCAAGACTTGGAACCAGGGCTTGTAACACTGCTAATCTTATATAGCACTGTAAATATCTAGTGATTGTACCAGTATCTTGTAATTTTACCAATCAAGGAAGGGAGAATGAACGGAAGCGGATTTCAAAAACAGGTATTTTACCCACGTCTGAACGGAGATGGTGTATGAATTTGGCGTAAGAGAATGTAATATGTATGTATGTTTGTATACCCTTTTGTTACCACTGTTCTCTGAAACGGCTGGGCCGATTCTGAAGCGGTTTTTTCTAAGCGTTTAATTGTACGATTGTGGTGACCAGCGACGTGCTTATCAAATACATTTCGCAAATAACAATAATAAAGGATCTTTATGCAATTTATATCCTTGAATGACTGACTAGCACGTTTGATAAAACCCAGTTGTTTGTACTTTAATAAAGGATGTAACATAAAAGTACCTTTTTTTTTTATATATACTATTGGGCGGACGTGTAAGCGGTCCCACGTGATGGTAAGTGTTACCGCCGCCCATGGTCACATGCAACACCAGGACCCCCTGCACAACACCAGGCGTGCGCGCCGCCGAACTTGCAAATTCCTATTCACAGCTCTCTTGAAGAACCCCACATCGTAGCTTAATGGAAAGACCTCTTGAGGCAGTTCGTTCCACAGCCTACAGGTTCGCAAAAAAACACTACACTACAAAAACGTTATTTCTCGTCTTTTATCTTAGCAATAAAAACGAGCACGGCTACTCTTAAAGCAAATCTATACACGAACGAAATAATGTGTTTACCATTTATTAACGCCTGATAAATTGTAACTACGTACTTATTCGCGTTACCAACACTATATTTTGCTCGGCGTGATAGTTTGTGTGCGAGTTTATAAAAAAACACAAGACAGTGAAACAAAGTAACTGGATTTTTATCACTGAATTTGCAATGCAGTTTCGAACGGCTTCACCCCATCTCTTCCCGTTTCCCATAAAAGGCGATTAAGGGTTAACAACGCCGCTACCACAAGCCCTGAGGAACTGCACCATCTTAAATGAGTGGACTCGCCAACTTGGAGACCATACATCCCTCGAGCACAAGACAATGTGTATGAGTGATGTATACGAGTATATACACTATTATTATTTAGGTCTATACGTACATACAAACCTACACACATACATAAGTATATAAGAATAAGTCTACTATATAACATACAATGTATAAATATACGTCTATGATTCTTCTAGCTGATTCTATGAGCTATGTGATTTTAGTTCTTTATATTTATTATGTTTCGTTTAACGTAGGTAGATACATATCTTTCTATACTAATATAATAAAGAGGTAAAATTGTGTGTTTGTTTGTGGGTATGTTCGGGGTAATATTGTAACTACTGAATCGACTTCAAAAATTCTTTCACAAATAGGAAGCTACATTATTCGTGTCTAATATAGGCTATATTTTATTTTGAAATTTTGAAAACAAAAAAAAACTTATAAACCGAAGCGAAGCGAGGGCGGGTCGCTGGTCCCATTAATATTATAAACGCGAAAGTATGTGAGGATGGATGTATGGATGTTTGTTACTCTTTCACGCAAAAACTGCTCAATGGATTTTAACGAAACTTTACAATTATTTATTTGAAACAATATAGCTCATACATCAGAATAACACATAGGCTATAATTTATAAAGATATTGTGTAAATTGGCCAAAATATAACGATAAGTGTCAAGTAAGTCGGAAGAAACTCTGCCATCTGCGAGCTATTTTGGCGTGCGCTGCAATAACCGTAAGAGTTACACGAATATAATGTATGGCGGAAATGTTTCTAAAATTTTGAAACAAAAAATAAAAAAAAAAAACTTATAATCCGAAGGGAAGCGAGGGCGGGTCGCTAGTATTAAATAAAGATACGTACGTACATGAAACTAATTGAGAATTGTCTGAGTGCGAGAATGTATTAATTTATATGTGTGTAAACATTGTGGCCGCTGATGTCATCGCGTATAATACAATCTTTATTAATTAACCGTGTTTTGGTTGCGACAGCGGTAAAGGTCCCCACCCACCGCAACGGACCGTTAGAAATAACGTTATAAAACTCAAACTAAAAGCATTTATTTTTATAGCTGTTAGTTTTTTTCCTTCTGAAAGCATTCAAATCATTATCACGCCCATTTCTCGAGCCTTCTCCCTTAAGACGTGGCCATTCTGAGGGTCGTGACCACGTCCACGGATTACTTTTTCTCGGACGATATTACGCCATCTGTTTCTATCCTTGGCTGTTATTCATGGCATCGTGATAACGTCCCAAAGGAGTCAGAGGGAGATTAAAATGCAATACAGATTTCTATACAACCAAAGGGTATTTGGATTACATTTATTTGTAAAAAATTAAGGATTTTTGTTATCTGAAACATGTCAATACTTTATACTAATATAATAAAGAGGTAAATTTGTGTGTTTGTATGTATGTTGGGGGTAATCTCTGGAACTACTGAACCGATTTCAAAAATTCTTTCACAAATAGGAAGCTACATTATCCGTGTCTAATATAGGCTAAATTTTATTTTGAAATTCTGAAAAAAAAAACTTATAAACCGAAGCGAAGCGAGGGCGGGTCGCTAGTATTAAATAAATAAAAAGCCTCCGAGATATTTCGACTTTATTGTGTCGTCAATAACAAGTCTATGTTAGACTGTATAAATCGAGTTTGCGAATTGTCACATATATGAGTTACACAATATATCCGTATCGGTCCACTTGTATTATTCGATTTCTTTGCAGGACTAAAGGATTCTGTTACAAAAAGGTTTCATGTGCCGGCACATGTTAACATGTTAACCGGCACATGTTAACACTCCTCCACAATGACTATTCGGATGAAAAGGATTAATTTGATAAGAAGTCTCATCTGGTATAATAGATCCGAAGGGTTCGTTTAAACATTTATATATATTTTTATTAAAAAGAGAGACATTTTATTTTTTTCGTTGATTTAGACTATAGACTACACGGCAATAGTAGTAGGCAATAAGAAAAACTAAAGAAAATCACAAACACAAGAATTAACATAAAATATATCTATATAAAATTGCTGTTCGTTGGTGAGCGCATCACTTGAGAACGGCTGGAACGATTTTGCTATTTTTTTTTTTAAATGTTCGTAATAGTCCGAATAATATTTTTAGGGCAAGAAAAATTGGAAAAGTTGAGGGGAAAATTGGAAAATCTGAAAGTGCTTTTTTCTATGGGATTTTTGTATGAACTTATTGAAATTATTGTATTATTCAAATTTGGACAGGACAACGTCTGTCGGGTCAGCTAGTTAATAATAAAAATGACACGTTGCTATCTCATGGATGTGTGTGTTGTGATGCCGCCATTTAAACTATTACTCTCCAAATTACTTCATAATAGAAATTTCTACTATTTTTAAAATATAAAATTGATCCAAATAATATTATAGGTTTGGATCTTAGTTGCTTAATCGCATCGAAACAGTTCGTTTCGTTGAACACATAGGCTACTTAATTCATGTAGACCACACCAACTAAACTAGACCACTCACAGGCAAAAGCTGGTTGACTAATCAAGGTCGTTTTAATTCATTAATTTTTAGAACACATTAAAATTAAACACAGTTTTGCCCGTTTGTTCTCATTCATTTTATGAGAATTATATTATTAACTAGCGACCCGCTCTCACTTCGCTTCGGTTTATTAAATTTAAAACAATCGGAATAAGATATTTTCCTGGGGTAAAATGGAGCTTATATTTTAAGTTAGACCTCTAGCAATACATCGGTGAAAACTGCATTCAATTCCATGCAGTAGTTTTTGCGTGATGCGTGTACAAACATACACACAGACAGACAGACAAAATTTCTAAAAAATGTTGTTTTGGCTTCTGTTGCACTAATAAAGACCCCCCATATTAGTTTTTTTTTCAATATCTATAATGTACAGACATCGGCCTGTTACAATTTTATTATATGTATCGTTACGTTAACCAGCCCTTCTATCGTTCACAACTGGATACTTATGCACATTGAATCGCTCATGAGGGATGTGCATCGTGCATCAATGACATATTTAATCATAATGTAACATTTTAATCTGTCAATTTTAATGACAGATTTGTAATTATAATTATATCAGACATTCCTACAATTCATAAGTTGTTCTGTTGTTCTAATAAAGACCCCTCTAATATTAGTTTTTTTTTCAATATCTATAATGTACAGACGTCGGTCTGTTACAATTTTATTATATGTATATATAGATGTATAGATAGATAGATGAGAAATATTATTATTAATAAAATAATGTAGGAACACCGTGTTCACACAGTGCACACGATTCGTGCAGTGATTTGCTCTGTACCCATCAGTCGTCTCTTGCGCGCCTAATTGTCTTGTGTACTTTTGATGGTGTCGCCAGAACTGTCGCCAATCGGTAACTCATGTTACCGATTGATAACATTTACATATTACATATTTACATTTACATATTTGTTTAATTTATGTAAATAAGATGGCAGACGAGCTGACAGTCCACCTGATGGTAAGTGGATACCTGTCGCCCATGAACATCCGCGATACATATCAACGTCAGTCCAGACTGACAAACATTGGCACGCCACCGGATGCGCTGCCTACCTTTGCAGATTAAGGAATGGAAGGAAAGCGGCTGTGGGATGCATCGTGCACCCTCTCCCTCCAAAAGGGATTACGTATACTACAGATGTGGTATGCGAATCCTCGAATAGAGACCACGTACCGGGAAGTGCAGTGTGGGACGAAGTCGAAGAAGTTCGCCTGTGATGGTTGGATGAGAAAAGTTGAAGATCGTGTCCATCACACACGAACCATATAGGTATTCGGGTTTGACATGGGTTGTGAAAAGAAACATCTTATGTCCGGTTATCGTGATTTTGTTGACATATTGATACATTGATAGATTTGTTTAAGTTTGAGCAAATTATGCTACGATATGGGATTCTTCAAGAATGCTGTGAATACGATTTCGTCGGATCGGCGGCGTACCAGCATACCTCCTGGTGTTGCAGGTGTCGATGGGTGGCGGTAACACTTACTTACCATCACGTGGGACCTCTTGCTGGTGCGCTTAAATTCCAATAATAAAAAGAAATTGCATGCCTACCAAGGCAACCTGTGTACTAAACTTGTTTTACCCGTGTTCTATCAAATAAATAATTGCATTTGCTAATGCTAATGATTTATACATGAATAATGAATCACGCGCAGTCGCCTTGCATGCGCCTCGGGAACTGATCCATTTATAGATGGATTGACGAAAAATGATTATGGTATGCTGATAGTATTGGGAGAGCACAAATAAAACCGAGCTTCTAAATTCTATCATAGATTTAAAAAAAACAGTTAGAAACAGAGGCAACATTCCCGTGCTGTTGACGTCATTCCATCCGTTTATTGAACCCTCGTGCACTGAACATGTGATGTGGTCTTTCAGATCGAGTATTATGTTTTACATGCATCTGTGTTCTTTTTATCCGGTCTTTTTAATAATAAGATTTTTATAACAATAGGTTTTTTGAATATTTTACATACGCAACCAGCGACATTGGACATTGGACATTGGAATGCATTATATTACAAAAAAGTGATTTCATAGGTGTTTATATTACAGAAGATGTCAAAGGAGCAGACAATCGATTTGGTGATAAGTTTATTTGTCATCTATCTACATATATATAAAAGAGGATGTTGGTATATCTGATGTTAATAGATTTCGACACCGTTTGACCGATCACCATGAAAGTTGGCACATATGTGTACTTTTTCATGGAGAATATTTTCGAGCTATTGACTTTGTTGTATGGGTTTTGTTAGTATGTTAAAAAGCAACACACAAAACTTTTAAACATTTGGATTGAAGTAACAAAAATAAAAAAAATACTCGCCTACAAGCTAAAATTTTCATGCACTTACAAAGAGTATTAAAACAGGAGGCTATCCCTTATGGATATTCACTATATATGGCAATATCAGTCCAGAGTGACAACTTACCTTTAAAAATTTAAGGAATGTATTTGGAGGAAGGGCTGTGAATATGGGAAGGGATAGGATAGGATAGAAATGGGCTCTGGCATATCTCACTCATCGAAACACGTATGTTCATTGGAGAATAGGATAAAATGGCAATGGGATTAGGATAAGTGGGATAAGATAGTCTTCTACGAGATAGGGGTAACTTGGCCAGTGGGTCCAGCGGCTGTGAGATCGCACCGTGCAGCCACAACATCCAAAAATATCTTAGCATCCGACCGCCGCGAGCTTTTGTAGATTTTTTATTAATGAAAGCCTTACAGCTCCCCACCCACTGACACATTAAGCGTAACTGTTTCCACGAACTCTCTTCAACATTGTAACATTGTGTAGCAATTAAAGGCCAAATTTTCTTATAAAGCTTTCGTCAAACTGTGGGCGGATAATTCTCTACAAATACTTAAGTGCCTTACTTTAAAGTTAGCTAATAAAGAAAGCTACTAAAATCTGCTTTAGTAAGCATATTTTACAGTTAATGATCTAACAATATTTTTAACAAAGTTTGAAACAATAATATTTACTTAATACAAATGTTAAGAATTATAATACGTGATATTTAATCTGATCTTTCAGGGAGCTTTTCAAGGAATTTGCTTTTGGAAAAATTTCGCTACATCTTGGCTAAGGGTCAGCTGACCCTTTCAGTTTTAACGTTTATATGTATGTGTATATTATAATAATAACCTACTGGAAACGAGCCGTCTTATGCACATGAAGGATGTGTGAACTTAAAACGGTACACCGCATTGGTGTGTCCATTTTAGAGGTGGTGTAATTCCTGAACGCCTGTGGTTTATAATTTGAAATTAAAATTAAACATGATAATTATGTGAAAGCTCAAATGTCAAATATAAGTTTAAATTTGTCAGGGGGAGAGTGCACGCTGCCGCTGCGCGCACTCGCCTGGCCACGTTACCCCTCTATCACAGAAGACTACCTTGAAATGTATTGCATTTCCCACTTTATCGTATTTCCCCAATGTACTCGTATGTACGCATTTCGGGTGCGTGCCAACTTTTGTCGTTATCGCGGATGTCTATGGGTGACAGTATCCACTTACCATCAGGTGGACTGTATGCTCGTCTGCCGCCGACGTACATAAAAAAAATATTTATTACAAATTTACCACGTAAGTACCTTATAAATTTTATAATAGAAACTAAATAATGGTCTACACTGTATACTGCACATATACTGTATACTGTATACTGCACACGAGGGCAGTGTTATTTTATTACAAGCTTTTATATAATTTCACAGGCTTTTTTTAAGTCAAATCTTGCAAATCTAGTTTTTCCCACTTTCACTTGTACTACTGCTTTGAAATTGTACACATGTATATAAAACCGATGACACTACAATAATTTCATGACATTGACCTGATGCTGCAGCCAATAAGGTCAGCACACTATGGAACTTCTGTTGAGAAGTTCACCGTTGGGTGAAGGGTAGACATGTCGTGTTTGGGCTCGTTTGGCTAGTAGTTTTAATGACAACCTTAGTAATCTTAACCTGCTACTTCGGTCAAGAAGATCAGCACACCGTGGAACACTTCAACGGCAAACAGTAGACACGTCGTGTTTGGACTCGTTTTGTTGGGTACGCGATTTTGATGAGAAAAAATTTGTGAGCTTGACCGTCGGCGAGATAGGCGTTGTTAGCATTGGTCGGTAACCTTTCCAGGAGAAGGAATGCTCCAAAATCAAAAGATACGTTACTGGAAATGCATAGGTTGAGAAGTTTGTGCAACTTAGATCACTAAAAAGGAATAAATATACAATATTAAACGTAAAAAAAACTTAAAATGAAGAAAATAAACATAAGTCATTACTATTATTTGGTGTAATTAAACCGTGATATAATATTTTCGTACCAATTTAATTAATTAGAAATAAAATAATTTCAAATTGAAAATCCCGTGACAAGCTTAATTACATTAAACAATAAGTAATGACTTCTATGTTTATTTTCTTAATTTTAGTACATTTTTTAATAAAATCTTGTATTATTTTATTTAATTGTAATTATTTTATTTTATGTAGAAAATAAAAATAAAATTTTTATTTTCTGTCAAGTCTACTACATACAGTGTAGACCGCTGTTTCTCAAACTTTTTAACTTCTCGGCGAAATTAACAATATTTTTAGTCGTCAGTCGGTTTTAATATAGTACCACCCCATAACTTAGCGTGGGTGTCGTAAAACGCGACAAAGGGATAACAAAGCCACTACCACAAGCCCAGAGGAACTACATCACCTTTAAACTTGAAACAAGCCCTTTAAACAAGCCCAGAGGACTTGTCAAACTTGGACAGCTTTTAAGGAAATACATCCTTCGTGTAGGCAAAAATGTGCGTCATGAAGCCCTTGTCTAGCTGTGGTCTATAAAGGGGCTGGTTATGGTTTGTACCAGTTCCGCTAGATGTCGCGTCTTATGACATTGAATTGAAAATGGAAACAAAATTATTGAAATTGTGTAATATTTCGCGCGGGCCGCGATACACACTTTGGGAACCACTGGTCTAGAGATTTAGATGTTATTTTAAATGATATCTATGAATTGTGTCATACATAGGGCTGCTACCACTCCGGGTTTGACGCGGAGTCTTCGTTGAAAGATGTTTGTCCGGACAAAGGTACCAGCGACGCTTCAAAGGTACCTATAATTGTGATTCAAAGCAAAGGTATAATACTTGCATTAGAATCCCAACAAATAACATTTTTTTGGGGATTTTTGAATGCTAGACGTCACAGTCGTGTCGCGACGCGACTGTGACGTCTGTGACGCGACGCGGGATTCTACTGCAAGGATTATACCTTTGCTTTGAATCACAATTATAGATACCTTTGAAGCGTCACTGTGTGGCTGTGTATACCAAAGACCGTATAAGTTTATGTTGCGTGAATCATTATTAAATAATTTAATATCTCGTCGAGAATATTAATATGTTAGAGACTATAACTAATTAAAAACGTACTGCTGAATTTGCTACTCACTTTCCTATTTAGTATTTTGTCATTTTTTTTTAATCTCCAGATTTACGGTATTTCCAAGGTGGCAGCCCTGCTAGTTATACATAATATTCTATAGAATTCATTTCAAATGTCAGACATATTTTCAACACATTTGCATAGGTTTTAAATATTATTTTTATTGTCAAACTGACATGTTAATTCTGACTAAAGTCCAAACTACGAAATCTAAATAAGTAAATATTTGATGAAATAATGTTGTTTTTGTAACATTTATACGAAAGGTTGCATGGGAATGTTTTATATAGAAAGAAGATGACAGACGAGCATAGAGTACACTCGGTGGTAAGTGGATACTGTCGCCCGTGGACACCCGCGGTACATGCCAACATCAGTCCAGAATGTCAAGCGTTGGCACGCTTCCTCGTCGACCTACTGTTTGGAGATTTAGTAATGTTTTTTGAGTATGGGGAATAAGAAATATGACGAAACGAGTGCTTTTCCTCATCTTGTTATACATCCCATTTTTTCTTGGGGAGATGAAATTGAAGGGAATCAGCTAATATATAATGATCATATATAATTGTAACATGTTTTGCACGCCTATGAATAAAGGCAGAACATAATGGGATAATAATGTACCCTAAGACCGTTTTTTATAACCTGTGTACTTGCAAAATAATTAATTATTTATTTATTAATAATGAATTAACTAATTATCTTAATTCGATGGGATAGAAGGGGATAGGATGGGGTGAGATGAGAATGTGACCTGACATGTCTCACTCGCTAGTGAAACACTAAGTATTTAACCTCTTATAAAATGCCGGATACAAAAATATAAAAAAAAATACAATAGTGAATCGTGAATATCAAGTTAGATACAAGGATTTTAAAAGATGTGCTATTGGAACAAATGTTATAAGATCGGCCAAATCGGTTCACAAGTTTTAAAAATACGACTGTAATAAATTTCAAAA
Source organism: Sesia bembeciformis (assembly GCA_943735995.1). Classification (NCBI taxonomy): domain Eukaryota; kingdom Metazoa; phylum Arthropoda; class Insecta; order Lepidoptera; family Sesiidae; genus Sesia; species Sesia bembeciformis. Next base: position 443,625 of record OX031045.1, on the reverse strand, counting down.
ATTGACGGAAATAAGTTTCGACGTCTATACATACAAACTATGTGGTTGGATAGGGCTCGTAAAGTTCTACAACAATAGTCCAAACACTTTTTTCTAAAATATGGCCGTGTGGTGTCGGCCATGTTTAGAAAAACTCTTCCCATTGGTATCGTAAAAAGTAACTTAGACATAACCAAGCGGTTACTATAAGCCCTGAAAAACTAAAGCAACTTTAAAAGAGTGGATTCGCCAACCCGCTTTTCCAGCGTGGCGTTATAAGAGACCATACATCTCTCATGCATAAGACAATGTAAGGAGGCACGTGTCCAACAGTGGATACTATAAGGCTGGTTACAATACCAAAAATAACTAAATTGTACCTTTCTGACGGGCACGTATTATCGTCTTTTGTTCAAAATAATCCTAGTTGAAAACCTTCAATTCCATTTACAATCACACGTACTGTCTCCTACTGCTCATATAAGAACTTGGCCTCTCGTTCCCATCCTAACCGTTAAATGAGCAACAAGTGTTGTAAACAAACAATCCAGTGAGCGGTGCCCTTTACCTAGTGTTATGTTTGCGCGCGCACCACGCACCCAAGCCGAGCAACTGGTTTTGGTCATAGAGCAACACGGTTATTACGTAGAGGTGAGAGCAGGCATGAAATGGAAAAATGAGATGACGTGGTTTTTGAGATGCTGGCTGTTATTAATGTTAAATAGCTAATAAATAGAGGCTCTTATTGCGTAGATTACAATCTATAAAAGGCAGAAGTCTTGTATAAAAGCGAAGTAGTATAATTTGTAAAAGTTATTATTTGAGAATAAGGCGTTTAAAATCTGTTACACTAATATAATTTGATGTAGACCGTATCCTCTGAGTTTTAGTTTGGAAATCCATTTCGTATTTATTTGCACTAGAACGAATTTTCTCAAATTTTTCATGTCAGTATAGGGCGGTACCAGTTAGAAAGATATAATAACTGTCAAAGTCCATAAAATTTTCGATGTAATTGAGTTTGAGTTTACCTAAAAAAATGTTTGTTATTGTGACAACAACGCAAACAGCTTTATACTATAAGGGTGTTATTCCCGAATAAGAAAATACTTAGGTCTTTTATAAAGGAAGCAGTTGTTTTCTTTTTGTTGTCTGTACAAACTTGATCTAACAGTAGTAGCCTATGTTTCTCCATTGCTAGATTTAGACCCTCCCACGCCTTCTAAGTGTATTTTTCTTTATCTCACGTCGCAGTGTCGCCCTCTGGTGAGTATGAATATGGTAGCGTTTATTTCCTTATAATTCAATCAATACAGGCACTCTAATGTATTGTTACAATTTTGTTCCAACCAAAATGAAACACTAATGCACCTGCTTTGCGAATGTGGCCTTTTGATATGCAAAAGTTACACGTATGTGGGCGCTCACCCACTAAAACCGGAAGACTTTAACAACTCGCTACTAAAACTATCCTGCGGACTTTTTGACGGGAACCAGAGAAGTAAAGTTGAGTTTTTGTCTGACTATTGTAAAAATTGTGTACTAGGCGTTTTGTGGTTTAATAGTGATAGTTTATTAAACTTCAAAGTGTTTTTCGTGCATGGTGTTTGTGATAATCAGATAAAAGCGTGGACTGCGTTTTTCGTATACTTCCAAGGAGTCTTCTTCTGTCCTAAGTAAACCTACTACTGAGCAATTCCTAGCATAATACGACATTGACAGGATGAAATTTTGAAATTGTTTATTAGTTATTACGAAGAAGAATGTGCTAATTGCACCTTTGCCATAAATGAAAAAAAACTGTCCTACAATATCTTCTGATCGTAGACATTGGCAGCGAACTATATGTATTACTGGTTGCAATGATTGAAACTTTATTGACTCACTGAGCCCTTTATCCTTAATAATTATAATAATACCTATGTACTTGAATGAACCAAGTGATTACTAGGAGAGGCCTGTTCCCTGCAGTGTAACGTTATAGGCTGACACAAGTACAAGTACTTGAACTAAAGAATGATTACAGTTTGTCGTATCTACAGAGATGAATCTATGTCCGATTGGTCGCGGTACCCGATCTCAACACAGCACCGACAACAGAAACTCATGGCGTCCTAACGGAGCGGACGCTTTTTACTTCATTTACTTTTCGGTTTCTTTTCGTCTTCGTAAAAATAGGTCACACTTGAAATGTGACCGTAGACAATCTTGTTTTTATTTTTATTTTTTTGTTGAAAGGAATAAACACCATTCAGCTAAAACGTTGTAGTTTTAAAACATTTTACACAAAGTTTTCAAGGTGCTTTTCTGCCTTTAAGTGTTTGAAAGTATTTGTTAGTAGTGATTTTTATGTGGTATTACTATAGTGTTATGTTATTTAAGTTTGTGAAAAACTTTTGAAACATGAACGGTGTTGTTGTAGAGTCTGAACGCACGACGGAAAACGCGGCAAAAGTTGACAGGTGAGTTTTCTATAGGACCAACTATTTTTATTTGAAATTGGCATAATGCCCAAGCAGGTGCTCTTACCATAAAAAAAAATTATCTTAAATCATTTTTAGAGCGTTTAAAGAATATAAATATTTATAAATATTAAAAGTATAGACAATTATTTAAATTTTAAATAATAACTATTATTATGTCATTGTATTTTAACAACAATATACTTAATTCTTATTACATTATTTACACTTTTTTTTTTGACACAACTAGGAAGTTGAATATTAAATTAAAGACAATTACTTAGTCATTTTATTATAATACATAATAGTCAGACTAATGATTAAAGTTAATAAAAAAATAAGTAATAATAAATTAAATCGTTATCATTTTAGTTATTAGTTTTTACTCATTGATATAACTATTTAGTTTAACTTTTTATTTTTTTTTTAATCTTAAGATCATTTATTTACTTTCAAATAAAATGTATTTATTTTCATAAGTGTGGGTGAGAAGATTTTGCAAAAGTAGGTTGTGCCAACACATTTACCATCACCGGTTGTACAAGTTTGGAAAACATGTATATATTAGGTAATTATAAAATAAAAATAATATCGTAGGTAATTAGAATGTCATAATTAATAATTACTACAGAATGTAATTTTGGTTAGGTCAAAGGTTGGTTAATATAAGATACAATTATGGTCACAATACCCACTAGTTACACATGCTTAATATTGAAGTATTCTTAAATTGAATAAAAACATTAGTCAACTGACCACTTGCAATAATTGTATATAAATTAAATAATAGGGAAGGTTTTAATTATTTCTGGTAAATTATTAAAATCTATAACTGACATACAATAACTGTGTCTGCGTTAAACATCTGTTTTTATATTTGGTAGTCTTCATTTAGTTTGATATGTAGTCTCAATGTTATTAGAGCTGGGTGTCATAAAAAGTCATTAAAAGGAATTTGAAATTAATTACGATCATTTGTCGCTGCAATGACCTACTGAACCAGGTCGCTTTTTGAAGATCTTTTATTTAAAAAAGGATTAGTTCAGTCAACTAATATATTATTTAACACTGATTTTATGTAGTATTTATATATTATAAAATAAGCAAATAATAATAAATAAAATATATTAGCTTATAATATTATAATAAAATAATAATTGATTTTATTTATTATAAGCTGTTTAATTTCCACAGCACCTGCTTCGATTTATCTCATGTTTAAACAAACGGTCGACTGTTACACGACTACTAGAGAAAGCTTTAATAAGACAACGCATTGTCCTACCCTATCTGTAGCGTAGCTACTACGAGTATACCTATACATAAACCAAAATAAATGCAATCAAAAATTAATGCGAAATCGTCTGCTTTATTAATCAAAAAAGTTCACACGCTACACTCCCATGACCCACACTAGGATCACCTGTGCCGTGAATACATTTTTTATTTAATATGGGGAAGTAGACGGACGAGCAACCGGTCCCACGTGATGGTACCGCCTGCCCAAGGACATCTGCAACACCAGGAAGTCTGTGGGTACGTCGCCGACCTTGCAAAATCCTATTCACACCGCCTCAGTTGACGCACTGAAGAAGCTTTTGTATATACGCGTCTCGCGAGGGCGCTGGCCGTGCTCCACAGGGGCGGGGGGGGGGGGGGGGCGAACTCCGGAGTGTCTCAATATTGCATAAAATTTGCAATTACTGTTTGATCCGATATTTCACTGATAGAAAATGTTATATGGCATTGAGTCCGCCATTTGTACAATTCTTTGTGCAGTTTAAATAAGTTGACGAACGTCAGATGTAGTTTGAAGTTTATTATACAGGTATGTCCCAAAAGTCAACGTCATCCCTTGGAGGGTTGATAGACCAGCTGATATTGATATTTTAAAATAACTTGCCAGGTTAGCACGGTACATTTTTTTTTTTCAGTATGAAGAGTCGAAGTTAGCTAATACAAAACAATAACTCTTGAATCGAGGAAAAATGTTTTTTTTTTTTACAAAGGTATTAGCACTATTAGTTTTATTTTGGACTGTGATCAATAGCGGCGTTATTCAGGGCTGCGTAACATAAATTATAATCTTTGAATACCCAATTTTGTAGCTGTGGCATACAAGAAACTACATTAGTTTCTTGTATGCTACAGCTGTCGATTTTCTCAAAATTCATATAAGTTCCATTATCTCGAAAACTAATGATTTTTTTACGAAGTCATATTTTGTTATTTAGGTCAGTTATGAGTTGGTTTATCAACCTTCCAATGGATGACGTTGACTTTTGGACATTTTGTATATTCATTTTTGTTAAAATTTACACATAAGCACATTTAATATTTACAAATTACAAATTTTAAAAAATTAGTATGCACATTAAATCACAGATAAGTATGAATGCAAAACGTGAATAATAGAAAAGGAAGTGATAATTGGAAAACAGAAATTACACAACCAAACTCATAAAAGCAAAGGGAAATTCTAATTCTTAGAAAAAGACTAGAGATATATAAATTTATATAGCGTTTATGAATAAGGCGGGTGTGTAATTTTAAATTAGTGTATTAAATCTTGTTACGCCTACACTAATTCTGTCTATTTGAGATTCCGAACAAACCAACACTCTGATATTAACCATTTAGTTCAGATGGAAGTTTCAATTCAGTTAGTTTCTTGTTAGTTGTTTGACTTTAATTATAATATTATCATAATTTTAATATTAGCATGATGAATGGTCTTAGAACGGCACGCTGGCCGAACGGGTTGGCGAGTCCATTCTTTTCCCTCCCCCTTTTTCCCGACCCTTTTTCAAATCCATTCCTATATCTCCAAATGTAGGCAGCGCATCCGAGGGCGTGCCAACGTTTGTCATTTTGGACCAATGTTGGCATGTATCGCGGATGTTTATGGGCGTCCAAAGTCCAAAGGATAGTGAACTGAAGTGGCATTGGTTCAGGCGTTATTTTGACAGATGAAGAATATGTTTTCAATTTGTTTTTAAACGTTCCTAATTGTTTGAAATCTAAGTATTTCAATTGGTTTAAACATACTTGTTATTGTTATTGCATCTTGTTATTGCAAAAAATATGGTTTTTATAAGACCGTTTTAACAACATGTATTTCAAGGCTTCAATATCTAATGCAGGGACGTGCATGTTTTTTTTTTTAATTTGACGTGTTATTCTGCGTTCTAGTACCTCCTGCGGTCAGGTCTTCACAAAATTTAAAACATCTCAATTTGTTTATAAGCCTTGAATCACATGTTATTTAAACGGCCTTATAAAAACCATAACTTTTGCAATATCAAAATTATATTAGCATAATATGAAAGTTACGTACTTTCATATTTCATATTCATATATTACGTAGCCATAAATACCGTTACAATAAAGAAAAAAACATATTTTTTTATAGGCGATAGACGAGAATACAGTTCACCTGATGGTAAGTGGATACTGTCGTCCATAGACATCTGCGATACATGCCAACATCAGTCCATAATGACAAACGTTGGCACGCCCCAGGATGCGCTGCCTACCTATTCAGAATAAGGAATGTATTGGGAAATGAGGACGGATAGGATGGGATGGGAATGGGATCTGGCATATTTCACTCACTACCGAAACACGTACCTACGTACATTGGGGAAATACGATAAAGTAGCACTGCACTGCATTACATTTCAAGGTAGTCTTCTGTGAGAGAAGGGTAACATGTCCAGTCGAGGGCCCCTAGCTTCTGTGGGAATGCCGCATGCACTCACATGAAAAATAAATGTTTTTCTTCTTCTAATTTCGGTGTCAATCATTATTAAATATTGTATTAATATTAAAATGGAGTGGAGTGATAACGAAAACCGTATTGCTTGCTGTAATTGCTTTACACAATGTAGGCATGGAGACAAATGCAATTTGTAAAAGTATCCATCCGCTTGGTAATAACCGAATATGTGTATACCAGGCTATTGGTATTGGTATATAATTGGTATTGGGCTATTGGTATTCCTCAATGTACAAAGGAGAGAATCCGAAGTAATCCGAAGAAACAAAAGATTTTATCCAGAGAGATGAATATAGCACCCAAACCATGTCACGTATTTTAAAAGATGGTATATGACTTGCTGTTTACAAAAGACGTTCTGGTCATTTCTCAACCGATAATTTAAAGAAAAATACGGTTGATAAAACAATTTCTTCGGCGGTACCCAAAGGGAACTCACAGACAAATCTAATTTACGGACGGAAAATGTTTACCATGGAGGAACACTGTAACAAGCAGAATGATCGAGTTTATGCTCATAACTCTAGAGTACTTGCTCAATTTGTCATTAGGGTGCAATGTGGCCATTATCCGGCTTCAGTGATAGTTTGGTGGGGTGTTATCTATCAAGGAGTTATTGAACCATATTTTTGTGAAAAGCTATTAAAACGTCGGCTCAAGTGTATCAAGATGTCATTCTTGCGAAGATCTTAAAGCCTCTTAACAATACACTGTTCCATAACCAAGAACGGTCTTGTCAGCAACACTCAGCTCCAGGTCATAAAGCTCGCTCAACACAGGCGTGGCTAGAAAGGAATATTCCCGACTTCTTTTTTGTTACTAATGGGCGGACGAGCAAGCGATCCCACGTGATGGTAAGTGTTACCGCCGCCCACGGACACCTGCAACACCAGGGGGTATGCGGGCGCAAAATTCTATTCACAGCTTTCTTGAAGAACCCCATATCGTAGCTTAATGGAAAGACCTCTTGAGGGACTTCATTAGAGCTGAAGACTGGCCGTCATCTAGTCCCGATCTTAATCCGCTCGATTATGATTTATGGTCTGTTTTAGAGAGCATGGCATACTCTAAACGTCGTGAGAATATTGAATCCCTAAAACATTCCATGAGGGTAGCAGTTGCCAATTCTCCCATGGAAAGGCTGCGTGTTTCAATCGAAAATTTGAAACAGAGTTTATAAGATTGTATAAAAGCAAAAATGGTGACCATTTCGAATAAAAATTATATTTATAAAATTCTTACTGATTTATTTCTATAAATAACAAGTTTTTCAATAAAATGATAATGTAAAAAAAATAACAAAATTTTTCCTTGCAACATATTTATGACTAGACTTGGCAAATTTTCGATCTGAAGGCGAAATTGCTAATTAATTGTTTGTTTTCCAAATATAGGACCTTGTCGGTGGCAAGACGTAGAAAAAATTATGGAAATTTATAAGCAAATATCAATAGCTCTGAAAGATCCACAGCGTCGGGTTCTCGCTTCGGGTTCGGTTTTAATGACACAAAACGTAAGTTATTTACAGACTTACACGCTATTTCCTCAATATTTTTGTTTATTTATAAAAATAGCATTTGTTACGTTATTTTTTAATAAGGCATGTGTCATTTAGTAGAAATTTTGAAGATAAATAAAAAACCCATAAGATATTGTTGGGTCAGGCAACCCACGAAACGAGATATTTTGAAAAAAAAACTCAATTTCCAAATGTTTATTGCAAAAATAAATATTGTTCCCATAATGCGCAAGTCTGCGCATAGTGATATCTTTAATTGACATATTATTAACATTTATTTCTAAACATTTGTCCATTCTGAAGCCTTTTCGGCCGTCCGTCGACTGGATTACCAAACGAGTTTCAACAAACCTCATAAACTCTAAACGATTAAACACTGAGGAATCCAAGAAATGGCATAATATACCTACATATAATTGATCGTCTAGGGGGCCTCTTATTGACTTTTGAAACTAAATAAAAATTGAGCAAGTGACAATTAATTAATGTCAATTTGGTCATAAATTTTATGGTAGCAGATTCGACCCACAGTTACCAAGTAGGTACTTTACTAGTTGCCAGTAGTGAGTAAAAATAACAACAGAACAACATTCAAACGTACAACATTCATCTTTCAAACAAAACTATTTCGATGTCCGACCTCATAAACTCGGCTATAACCCTGGCAAATGCAAAACACGCTTATTTTGCGCCACTTTCAACAACAGAGGGTATTTTTAACTTAATGCCATTGGATCGATAACCTACCGATAAACCGTACGCGATAAATCTTTATTTTTGAAGCGACGACCGCTTTGTTTGTCATAGAATTTATCTAGTTGTTTGGTTCGAGTATTGTATGTGTGATGCCAACAACATAGCGCTTTTGGTGGTAAATCTTATGCTTTTTTGGCTCTGTTAGCGCCCAATAAACTTAATTAACGCCTGACGCCTATTCTAGCGCTTCTTTTAATAATGTTCCTCTTCATTTAAATGAGGGAGTTCTATCTACGTGTAACGAAATGTAATTGTTTTAATTAAACATAGACTGGCTCTAAAAGGACAAGAAACCAGAACAGTAAAACCAATCTAAAAAAATCTTACCTCTCTGACACGTCCGTCAAAATAGTTTATTTTCATATAAGTACTGATAATTTTTTATTAAAAATTGATTATATGAAAATTTCCTTTCATTTTTCTCTAAAACAAACCATTTCTTTGATCTAACGCGTTTTTGCGAAATCTGGCGCTTTTTAACGCCAATTCAACGTGCTTTCGTTAGATAGCCTTGGCAACACTGGACGTTCGTTCTTTGTCTGTATGTTCGTATTATTATTATTATATTTATTTATGTTAAATGAAAACAAAAAAGAACATTCCAAACATATTGGAAAATTATGTGGATATCATATTGAGGATATACGGCAAACCTAACTGAATAAACTAACCCTCGCTGTGTTTGTAAACATGTTTTTTTTATCAGTACCCATTTTTGTAACCTGTATCAATACCACAGCCGATTTGCGTAGCTCAAACCCAATGTTTACGTAATACAATACGCAGATGTAAATGAAATACAATAATTCATGCAAATTTATAAAAATAACAAATAACAAGTCCTCGTGATTATATCGTGCAGCCTTTGTTTTATTATCGAATCTACACAGAAATGTGTACACGCTCGTTACGAGGCTTGACGCGTCTGTGTACTTTATTAATTTAGTACAATTTAATGTACACTTTGTAATTGAGACTGTTTCTGTACGTTTTCCTTATTTGGTTAACTGTTATTTGCCCGCGACCTCGCCCGGTTTGGACTTGACTTCCAAATAAGTTTAAAAATCCAAATAAGCCTTGACTTCGAAGACGAGCCAAATCGGTGCAGCCGCTCTCAAGTGATGGATGCGCTTACCAACGAACAGCATTTAATTTTTAATCACATACTAGGTGTTGCCCGCGACTTGGTCCGAGTGGACTTTAGTTTATAAACACCGTCTTTACCTTCTTAGGGTATTTGGGTATTTACAAAAACGATCACACACATTATTTCTTATAGCTTATTTTTTATCGAACAAATGTTCGACGTGATTGTTTAAATTGATATCTTTTTTATTTATGAACTGATTGAAATAAAAGAAACACTAAAGTGAAGTGAAGTTTAAGTGAAGCTTACCACAATACATTAGTGAAAACCTCACCCAAATCGGTTAAGTCGTTTCTAAGATTGGCGCGCACAAACACACAGACAAACAGATAAACAGACAAAAATTCCAACAATCATTGTTTTGGGTTCTATTGCGTTGATAAAGGCCCCCAATAATATTTTTCTCATATATCTTCCATGTACAGACAGCGATCAGTTACATTTTTATTATATGTATAGATATAGATACTATATATTATACAAATTACATTGATAATACATAACACGGAACTGAGGAGAAATATTTAATTTAGAAAACGTAACAGCGGATATAGAATGATAAAATTTTAAGATGATATATTATTAAGCACGATATATTTATTAACTTGCATTATATGTAATACTAGCGACCCGCCCTCGCTTCGCTTTATAAGATTTTTTTTTTTTTTTTAAATATGTTTTTTTTTTATCAAAATTTAAAAATAAAGTATAGCCTCCATATTAGACTCGGATAATGTAGCTTCCCATTTGTGAAAGAATTTTTGAAATCGGTTCAGTAGTTCCAGAGATTACCCCCAACATACAAACACACAATTTTACCTCTTTATTATATTAGTATAGATATAGACCAGCTGTGCCGCGCATGCGCTGCACGCCCGTCAATCTTTAATGTAGCCGTTAATATATATAAATAATATGTAGCCTATGTCCATCTGGAATAATGTACCTTTCAAATGGTGAAAGAATTTAGTAGTTTCGGAGATTACCTCCTACATCCAAACTTACAAACTTTGCCTCTTTATAACATTATTATTATTATTATTAGTACGGATTAGGTGCTTACCTATGACCGATTTGTGTTAGAAACTGAAAAAAAATAATTATTTTACAAAAAATATAGTCGAAATATGAACCCATATTATCTTCACACTTTCGCCACCTCACGGGCAGTTGATTGATGCCACTCCTGTAAAAACCTCGTGGACAGGACAATGAATTCTTCAAAAGCCCTAATCGCAGCTATTTCAGAATCAAATTCTTTTCCTTGCAAAAAGTTGTTCAAATTTCGAAAGAAATGGAGAACTGTCGGAGCAAGGTCCAGTGAGTATGGTGGGTGAGAGAGAGTCTCCAGATCCAGCTCTTGAAGTTGTAAAACTGTCGTATGAGAATTGTGGGCGCGGGCATTGTCATGAAGAAGTGGAGATGAATTGACCAAACTTGGTTGCCAGCTTTACCATCATCGTCGGCAGCTCCTTACAGTACACATCTGCATCAACCGTTTGACCGGCTCGCAAGAAACTGTAGTGGCCAATACCGGCACAGGACCACCAAACCGATACCAGTAGCTTTTTCATAGTTATTTTGCGTTTTGGACATTGTTGGACAGCAACTCCTGGATCCAGCCACTGATACGAATGTTTGCGGTTAACGTACAGGATCCATTTCTCATCACAAGTCACTATGCGATTCAAAATTGCTTCGATTTTGTGACGGTTCAATAACACAGTCCACACTTCGACGCGTTGTTGTCGCTGACGTTCGTTCAGTTCACACGGTACCCACTTGGAGCTTCTTTATTTTGCCGATATGACGCAGATGAACCAAATTTTTTTTTATCGCAAACATCAAACCCTGCTGCTAACTCAGCTGTACATTGAGATGAATCTGGTTTCACTATAGCCTTTAATTCATCGTTATTCACCTTGATCGTAGGTCGTCCGTCGTGCTCATCCTTAAGATCGAAGCGTTCAAATCATCGACGCACGGTGCGATCGTTTGTTGTGTTTGGCCCATACACACTATTGATATTGTAAGCTATCATCTGACTTGCGTAGATGCCGCGACGAAACTCATATTCAAAAATAGCACGAATTTTCAATTTATCCATTTGATTTTCAAGAAAATCACAAATTTAGGTACAGAAAAAGAAATGAAATACTGATTTTGAAATAAGAACATCGTATCTATTGGATGTAAATGTTTTATTTTGAAAATCGAATTAGGACAGATGATATTGAAACTCAAAATGGCCAGTAATAAAATCGGTCATTTCATAGGTAAGTACCTGATCAAATACAATAAAAATCAAATTTTGATTGTAACTTTATGCTTGAACTGCTGTTTGAAAGTTTTCGGTTCTCCAGTAAAATACGTTAAAAAAATTACTAGGTTTTAATATGGAGCAGTCATACTCAACCCATGAATACCTTTATTTTAAATTTGTTGTAATTTGTGCATTCAGGGGAAGAGTGCACGTTGCAATCCAACAACCGCTGGGCGCGGTCGACTGGCCACATTACCCCTCTCTCACAGAAGACTACCTCGAAATGTACTGCAGTTCCCGCTTTATCGTATTTCCCCAATGTACGCACGTGTTTCGGTAGTGAGTGAGATGTGCCAGAGCCCATTCCCATCCCATCCTATCCCTCCCCATTTTCCCAACCCTTTCTCCAAAACCATTCCTATGTCTCCACAGGTAGGCAGCGCATCCGGGAGCGTGCTAACGTTTGTCATTTTGGACTAATGTTGGCATGTATCGCGGATGTCTATGGGCGACAGAATCCACTTACCATCAGGTGGACTGTATGCTCGTCTGCCGCCTTCGTACATAAAAAAAATACACCACCGTGACATGTACAGCGTGGAACATTGAAACAAATTGAAATTGCACAATGGTACATGTATTATTTATAGTAGATGACCTAGTAACTGGAGTGATTCGTAAAGTGATTTTTAACTGTCTTCATGAGTGAGTGGAGTTATTAGAATAACTCCATCCCAGCTCTTCCCGTGGATGTTGTAAAAGGCGTCCAATGAATGGCACAGTGGCTACCACAAGCCTTGAGGAACTACACAACCTCCAAAAGAGTGCACTCGCCAACCCGCTTGGCCAGTGTGGCATTTCATTCCATACGTCCCCGTGTCCAGGACTCGACGATAAAAGGACTAGTGACGGTATTTACTTAAGTAGTACAAGCCGACGATCGATCTTATGACCTCACGTATGTGATCGGAGGACAGGCTACAGGTTATCAATTGCCAAAGACACTAAATTTTATCAAAAAACTATTAAAGACTTTGGGAGAGAACTGAGTGTTGTTGACCTCATAGTTAATTTATAATTTGATAATTCGTAAATATTTGTTGAATTATTCAATAAATAAATGAGACAGTTTATTTTATTTTTTCAAGAATCTTTTAGCTATTGTGATTACATATATTTATATTCTATATTAGCTGTGCTCGCGACTTCGTACGCGTGGAATTTTAGTTTTTAAACTCTAATTGGGATATCTTTTCTTCCCGTTAGCCGATTTCGATGAAACAAAGCCGATTCGAAGCGCCAAGCTAAGCTTAATTAACCTGTGGAAACTCCATAGAAATGTGTTCAGCAGTTTTGGAGATTAGCTTGTTCGAACAGACAAACCATCAAAATCGTCTTTTTGTATTCTCTGCCTTCATCACCCCCAATCAGTTTTTGATAAAAATATAATACTCAATATACAGACACGCTGGTTCTACAATTTTATTATATGTACAGATAAGTGATCGATAAAGTTAATAGCTTAAACAAAACAGCAACAATTAGAAAATAAATAACAATTTGCGCAACGTTGCGAGATCACAACTTAGTTTTATCTCTGCCAGTCGCATATTTATCAGTTAAAGTGCGCTTAATTGCATTTATACCATTAAAAACAAGTCGATGCGTTCATCTTCGCCACACAAATTATTGAATGCAGTTAACAAGAAGCTATTTTTACGATAGTTAAAAATGTTTTAAAAACTACGTTGAACGCTCGACGCTCAAACGCTGAGTGAGAGCTTTAATACCTGGAGTCTTAAAGCTAGTGAGAGTTATAATCAATTTTTTTGTTTGATGGTCTTAAACCCTTATAGTTAAAAGCTCGAGTCGGGAGCTCTAATGAACCGTAGTGAACGTTTTCGTGGTAGAAATCTACTGAAATATCGACCGAAATTTTGTTTTTCTTGTGTGTTCAGAGTAGACCCCCTGAAACGATTAAAGTTCAATATCACTAACTTAGCGCGCCCACGTTTGAGCTTTCGAGTGTTCAGCGCTCGTTTGAACAACTCAATCCCACAGAAGACTGAACACGTGGGCGAAGCCGCGGTCAAAAACTAGTAAGAATACTATATATTTTCTCTAAATATACGGAAATATCAATCAGAGTATGTATTTAAATATATATATCAACTAGCGACCCGCCCTCGCTTCGCTTCGGTTTATAAGTTATATATTGCAATTTTTTTTTATCAAAATTTCAAACTAAAATATAGCCTATATTAGACACGGATAATATAGCTTTCTATTTGTGAAAGAATTTTTGAAATCGGTTCAGTAGTTCCAGAGATAACCCCCAAGATACAAACAAACACACAATTTTACCTCTTTATTATATTACCTAGTATAGATTAGGAAATACAAATTAGTTATACCCCTGGATCGTATAAGGTGCCAATTACACGAGCGAATCTCTCGCGGCGATAATCTCGCTCGTACCACTAATTTCAATAGTGCCACTAATCGCGGCCGCAAGTAATACACATCGGCCTTTAGAAAGAGACCATATTTCGTAGAGCGTCGCATCTGTCGTGTGCTGTTACAACAGAGACGGCGCTCTACAAAACCCAAGCTGGCCGATCATAGTCGATGTGTATTACTTTCGGCCGAGATGTTTAACTACGTGTATATTTACCGTGTGCAGATGAGCTCGGCGGTAACCGCGAATATCGTCGCGAGAGACCCGCTCGTGTAGTTGACGCCTTAGAGTGCGCTTGTAATACTTTTTAATACTCTCTAAAAAATGTTTCCAATGCTACCTACGCTCATTAGTAATTATGTTTAATATTTAATACGGAAATTGTCATTGTAACAGAAATATTAATACTTGGACCGGTTGCCTTTCGGTGTGTGGTTCGACCTTGCCACGAGTGTTCGGCGACGCCCTAGGGTTGGCACGTGAAAAATTTGACACATTAATGTTTAACCCATGGTCCAACCTTTAAAGGTTGGGGCAACCTTCAGCGGCAAAAGCGATTATTCCAAACTGTCCGATATTTCAGATTATTTCCAAGAACTGTCAAATCGAGTTTTCTCACATTAATTAAAAAAAAACTCGATTTGAAAGTTTTCAAATGTTGGATAAGTAACGCCGGTTACTTGTATTTGTGTGATACTCTGGTGCGTGTTTTGGTGTACAATAAAGTATGTATATATCGTGCTTATAATTGAAATATAAATAGAGCTTAAATCGGTTTTTTCTCTCGGTGTCTCCGAATGAACCGTTGCGAATATCTCCAAAACATTTCATCTTACCAGTGAAATGATTTTAGAAGTGAATCCTAAATACCTGAATATTTGGTATTATTAATTTTTGGTAAAATTTTCAGATAATCGGTCAGATAGTCTTATTTACCTATTCTTTTTGATAGAATTTATCGAATATGTTTTAATTTTAATTAAACTCTAAATTAAAAACATTGTAATTACCTATTGAGTGTGCCAACTTTAGCTAGCGAAAGATAATGCAAAGTAATACATTTTTTAACACTTTTCTGTATTACAATCTCTCACTATTGTACATTCAGTAATAATGTTGACTAATCAGTTGGAGTCTTGTGCAGTATGCAACCATAGTTGCATCCAACATTTTTTCTCTCTATTTTATTAAAGCTACATTACCATAGCCGCGATTATTAAAGCTACATTACCATAGCCGCGATTATTAAAGCTACATTACCATAACCGCGATTATTAAAGCTACATTACCATAGCCGCGATTATTAAAGCTACATTACCATAGCCGCGATTATTAAAGCTACATTACCATAGCCGCGATTATTAAAGCTACATTACCATAGCCGCGATTATTAAAGCTACATTACCATAGCCGCGATTATTAAAGCTACATTACCATAGCCGCGATTATTAAAGCTACATTACCATAGCCGCGATTATTAAAGCTACATTACCATAGCCGCGATTATTAAAGCTACGATTATTATAATACCATAGCCGCGATTATTTTAATACATCTGTGACCGAAATTGAGTATTTGCTATAATATAACAATTGATAAATAATTAGCTATAATAATTGAGAAGTAGGACTATATGGAAAAAATCATCCAAATGGATTAACTGATTGAAGAAAAAGTTGAACATATTGGAAGAGATAGCTGGAACTGCTGGTAACCCTAACGGCGCCCTTGCCCGGCTTCACTGTCCTTGCACTGAACACCGATGTCACTACATTGGATATCATACCCTTATACATTCTAGTTTTGAAGTATGTGGACAGTTGTCATGAATAAAAGAAAATTGTGACAGTAGCTCGTCGTCACAGATATTATTCAACGTTTTCACAAAAACAATTTTCACAATTTTTCATATGAGGGGGAGAGTGCACGCTGCAATCCAACAGCTGCTGGGGGCGCTCGACTGGCCACGTTACCCCTTTCTCACAGAAGACTTGAAATGTACTGCATTTCTCACTTTATCTTATTTCCCTACTGTACGTATATGTTTCGGTAGTGAGTGAGATGTGCCAGATCCCATCCCCATCCTATCCCTCCTCATTTTCCCAACCCTTTCTCAAAATCCATTCCTATATCTCCAAAGGTACGCAGCGCATCCGGGGGCGTGCCAACGTTAGTCATTTTGGACTAATGTTGGCATGTATCGCGGATGTCTATGGGCGACTGTATTCACTTACCATCAGGTAGACTATATACTCGTCTGACGCTTTCGTCCATTAAAAAAAATGTTATACTGATGATTCGGGAACATCTCGCGCCCCCTTAGTCCCCTTAGCCCCTTAGGAAAATACAGTACCGGGATTTGATCTCCTTCTGTGATTGCGCCTCTGTCCGCCAATACGGACAGGTCCCTGGAGTGGCCCTTTTGGGCCGTGGCACCGCCTCAGAATTCTTCACACCGCGCGGTGCTAGCCCAACGGGGGGATTCCCACAAGGCTTTCCTGTGAGCGACCAGCGTAGGATGCGACTTAGGAAGCCTCATCGGTAGACGCGCTCTCGGACGCGATCAGGTCTCACGGAATGTTATAATAATACAATTCTAGTAGGTAATTTATAAGTCTAGTATAGGTCTAGTAGACCTATACTAGACCTATACCTATATAGCTGAATAAGTCTAGTAGTAGGTAAGTACTGGTAATTTTTTTTCACCGACTCGTTAACCCGCGGTACCCTCTCAAAGCAACACCCTAAGCCGAGGTCCGTTCCTTCCGCCGGTCTACCGGCGAGGGAGCCCTTAGGTTCGTTGCTGCACACACCCTTTGCTCCTGGCTGAGCGCCTTCTGCTCTCACCCTAAACCATACATGTCCGGTGACTCTTGAAAGGCCATTAGGGCCACAAGAATTTAGCCACTCCGAAAAAAAATCTCGTAAATACTTATATCATTTATTGTACGCGCGTCGATCGAGCCGCGGTGCGTGACCCTCTTAGGTGCCCGGCCTGAGTAATAACACTACGAACGTTTTAGACAGGGCAACAAAACCTGAAATGTTTGTAAATGTTGATTTATTCGGTAAAATAGTTTTATTTTTAAATTGGTTGACTTGTACCTATATGTGTACCTAAAATAGTATGTGTGTATTAATTTTGTGTACTTAGTGTGTATGTTTTTTTTTTATAGAAAAAAATGCGGCGGACGAGCATACAGTCCACCCGATGGTAAGTGGGTACTGTCGTCCATAGACATCCGCGATACATGCCAACATCAGTCCAGCATGACAAACGTTGGCACGCCCACGCTGCCTACCTTTGCAGATTAAGGAATGGATTGGGAAAATGGGGAGGGAGAGGATGGGATAGGAATGGGCTCTGGCAATCTCACTCACTACCTACGTACGTACATTGGGGAAATGCGATAAAGTGGGAAATGCAGTACATTTCAAGGTAGTCTTCTGTGAGAGAGAGGTACCGTGGCCGGTCGAGTGCGCCCAGCGGCTGTGGGAATGCAGCATGCGCTCTCCCCCTAATGGTATGCCTATTAGGCACACCACTGGTATACCTATTTTATAAATAAAGAATATATACTTCTTAATTAACAAATTATACATACATTTTAGAGAATTGTATCGAATACATTAACCTATGTTCGAACAGAAAGAATATTTATGCTTTGCCTCTAGCAGCTTAATTTTCACAGAAGCCTTTAACTCCTTACACGTTGTAACAAGCATACTACCCAAATCTGTTTGACACGTATTGTTGTATAACAACAATAGAACATAACAATTGCACAAAGGGCCCTTCAGATGTTAATTAATGTTGATCCCGGTTTAACATAAATGTTATGAAAATGACAAGAGCTTTGCTTCACATCTCTCGTAACAACAGTGTTTATATTGTAAATATTTAAACTGTTGACAATTTTAAACATTTGAAACAATGGTATTTTCATATATCGATTTGTCATAACAATTTTCAAACCATTTGTTTCTCTTTAGAGGCCTCAATTATA
The DNA here is from genome assembly GCA_943735995.1 of Sesia bembeciformis. Taxonomy (NCBI): domain Eukaryota; kingdom Metazoa; phylum Arthropoda; class Insecta; order Lepidoptera; family Sesiidae; genus Sesia; species Sesia bembeciformis. The sequence continues at coordinate 425,256 of OX031045.1, read as the reverse complement.
TTGCGCAATTTTACTGATTAAGCAGTGTTTTTGACCGTCTATGGAGTGTATTGAAACTAATTTTTTTCAGAAAGGGATCTAAGGGGCCTCCTTGGACGCCTCCTATACCTATAACAATTAAATATTGTACAGCCTTTATTCCGGTATGCACGTTGCATTCCCTGGCCGCGTTAGTGTTTCGGTACTGAGTAAGATATGTCAGGATTAACCCATCCCATCCTATCCTATCCCTCACAATTCTCCCAACCCTTTCTCCGAATCCATTCCTATATCTCCAAAGGTAGGCAGCGCATCCGAGGTCGTGCCAACGTTTGTCATTCTGTACTGACGACAGTATCCACTTACCATCAAGTGCTGTATGTTCGACTGCATATCCGAATACTTAGCGTGTCCGAACATACTTAGCGTATTACAAACATATATCTATACTAATATAATAAAGAGGTAAAATTGTGTGTTTGTTTGTATGTTGGGGCTAATCTCTGGAACTACAGAACCGATTTCAAAAATTCTTTCACAAGTAGGAAGCTACATTATCCGTGTTTAATATAAGCTATATTTTATTTTGATATTTTGAAAAAATAAATATAATAAAAACTCTTATAAACCGAAGCGAAGCAAGGGCTGATCGCTAGTAGCATATAAAGGATCTTTAAATAAAATTAAGTTGAGGTTTCCCTCTCACCCTTATTATCTGGCCCTACAATTACTAAGGGTCATGTAACTCACGTATCTCAACTCATTAAAAAAATACGCCGTAGAAGGAAAAGGGTTTAACAAAAATTACAATGTTACTTGAGCCCAATCCAATAAACATGTATATGTTACGATTAATGTGAAATTTGTGGATAAAGTTAGCATTGTCCAGATAAAAGCTTTGGATAAAGTCTGAAATCCAACAAAAATCTCCCTAACCACAAATCTTTCCTACCCCAGAATTAGATATCTTCAAATTCATACTTTATTTGGACTTTATCCAAAGATTTTAAAGTATCGGCCTAACGAGCGTTCGCACAATTATAAACTTTTTTGGGTTCGTAAACGTCTTATTGGGGTGATTTTAAAGTTCATCTAAGTTTCTCTAATTGAATGAATATGTTTGTTCTACAACGTTATATTTGCGGTAGGCGCTACCTAACCGCTTAATAAATATTTTGACGAGCTGCAAGGAGTTTGTATTTGTGTGAATGCTCGATTGCTCGATACTGCCGATGATGCTAGGTTTATCCACACACCTAACCATAACATACATCTTATATTATATATATATAAAAGAGGATGTTGGTATATCTGATGTTAATAGACTTCGAGACCGTTTGACCGATCACCATGAAAGTTGGCACATGCATATATGTATTTTTTCATGGAGAAGGTTTTTAAGCTATTGACTTTGTTGTAACTCGCCACTAGATGGCGGTACAGCACATCAACTTCTATGCCAGGACAACGTCTGCGGGGTTTCGCTAGTACAATACATACATATTTGTAGAAACATATACAGATACCAAACAATGCCGAATCCTGTGGGATTCTGCTCATAATTCTGAGTTAATTTACATGAAATGTTACATTCATTTATGTATTGTTTTAGGCACGTCAACCTTATACATACAAAATATGATTAAGGGTATAAAATTAAGATATTCTAAAGTCCGGTATGTATTCCAATTAATGTGCACAGCATGGATAGAAACTTGTTTAGGCTAAATTTTGACTTTATTACAGTGTCGTTGCGTACAGTGCGATAAAAAATACACTTTATACCGCGAACCCGAAACTTCTGGAAGAACTGCCAATTGAGGTTTTCCCATTACGCTACAATATGGGGCTCTTAAAGAGCTTTGGACGGTGTCAGCTCCGCGCCGGCAAGCGGTGTTGCAGGGCGGCGGTGACCACTTACCACCATGTGGCCAACCCGCTCGTCTGCCATCTATTATATATATAAATAAAAAAACTTTATGACAAAAACAAGGAACTATGAAATTTAAAGCCAATTAGAAATTATTAAAAAGGCCAAAAGAAAATACAACCTTACATCAGTTTATATTTATAGATGTTTAATAAAAACTGATGTGGTTCTTTTTTTGTTAAAATACGTGTACAAAACGCGAAATGGTTAAAAATTGAATTAATCCAAACCGCACTGAATGCGATCTAAACCATGCACAATGGTTTAATAAATACAAACAATACCGTGAAACATCGATATTTTACGAGCTACGGCGGCGTATCGCGAGCGTAGCGTGACGATACGCAATTAAAATGTCTAATGTTAATGTTTCAACATAGATCAACATAGTAACATGGTAAATGTACACTTTAAGTTAAATTCAATTCATTTTTACTAATAATTTATTTATTTATTATACTAAATGGGTTGGGTTACAAAGGGGATTGGCCGTGTGGTGTAGGTCGGCTTAAGAATACCACTATCCCATCTATTCCCGCGGGTGTCGTAAAAGGCGACTAAGGGATAACAAAGCCGCTACCACAAGTCCAGCACCACGTCTAACAACTAGGAACTACACCACCTCTAAAAGAGTGAACTCTGTAACCTAATTGGCCAGTGTGGCGTTTATAGACCATACATCTCTCATGCATAAAATAATCAACAAAGAGTCAGCTGTCGAATAACACACGTTTTTAAAGACTGTGAGGTCCAAAGTTTATAGAACTTTCGCACGCGGCCCGCACGCAAGCATGCCTTAGTCAGACAATTTATTGAGTCAATTTGATTATTATTTTTATAGGAAGAAGGTGGCAGACGAGCATACAGTCCACCTGACGGTAAGTCGCCCGTGGACATCCGCGGTACATGCCAACGTCAGTCCAAAATGACAAACATTGATCTGGAAGAACGGTTAGGAAAATTGGGAGGGATAGGATAGGAAGAAATGTGCTCTGGCATGTGCCTCAATACAGAAACATGTACGTTAACTATTACCTACTTATTTTTATTTTTTATAAATGTGCCGACCCGCGTAATGTAGTCTTGATATGTTTGTGATCCGCCGAAAAAAAGGTTGAGCATGGCTGTGCTATATCTACGTATATATATATTATATTATGTATATATCTTATTAGGGGTGAACATTTTTCGGAATTCCTAATTCCGCTTTGTTATCCCATAGTCGCCGTCCCTTACCTGGCTATGTGGTGTTGACCAGCTTTAGAAATGCACCATCCCATCTTTTCCGCAGTCGCTTATGGTAAATGGTTTGAATTTTCCACCGCACGTTGTTATTCTTTGCGGTCAGAAAATATTCCACATCTGTGGTAAATTTATTGATAAGGCAATGTTTGTTAGATATATTTAGAAATGCACCGGCAAAAATCGAGTCAATCAAACCACAAAATATACTCGTACTGCCATTAATATCGCTTATTGTCAACCGTATAAGAATCATAATCGTTTGAATGTGTGTTCTGAATTAATAGTTTTTTAAACTGGTTCAATCGGAATGTTTTGCGCGAGTCAAGGCCTTTTAATCCGTGAGCCGGTTTTATACTCTTGCAATCAAAAACCTAAAATTAGTGATCAGTAATTTAGAAAAAAAAGTAAAGATGGAAACACACTAATCTGACGACTGACGTAATCTAACTGGCAGATTGCGGAGATATCGTCTAGGGATTAAGCTCGCCGTTTGTGCGATATTATGAGCAATAAATAAAATTATAAATAAAATTAAATAAATAAATTAAATAATAAAAAAAAATGCAAGAACAATATGGGAAGAATAATCCAATTAAAGGTATTTTTATTGGTTAATAAAATTCAGTTGAAGAACTACTCATCTGCTGTCGAAGCATTATAATCGACTTCTTCTCGAGTTATTTTTCTTATCCTCTTCATATGGCAGTGATGCAATTAGCACATTCTGCCAGTGTCAAGTTTTCTTCGTAATAAACAATTTCAATGTCTAAAACGTATCCTGTCAATATCACTGGATATTGACACCCGTAGAGAAGTAAGTCACGAGTCATTCAATAAAGCGATAGTAGGTTTACTGAGGACAGAAGAGGACTCCTTGGAAGCACACGAGAAACGCACTCCCACGCTTTTATTCGATTATCTCAACCACCACGCACGAAGAACAGTTTGAAGTTTAATAAACTATCACAATTAAACCACAAAATGCCTAATAGACAAGTTTTACAATGATCAAACAAAAATTGAACTTCATTTCTCGAGTTCCCGCGACAAAGTCCCCGAGTAATGTTGCGATGTACTCGGTAATAAGTTTCCCTAGAGTCTGAATTAGCGCTCTAAGAAAAACACTAAGCGGGCTGTCAGGGATAATAATTGATTTCCGACAAGTGGGTGTGCCGTTGATCGGTTAAAGTGTCAACAGAGTAAGAAATATTTCTAGTAAGAAACAGTACAACTCTTGACCGCACCGGATATTACCGGTCAATATATCGCATCTGTGGTATATACAGATGCGATATATTGACCGGTAATATCGCAACGCGGTAATGCAATAAGGGGCCATCCATAAATTATGTCACACGAATTTCATGATTTTTGGAGTCCCCCCCCCGTCCTTGTCACAGGTGGTCACATTTTTTGTGTGAGACGTCCCCCCTCGCCCCTGGTGTGACGTCACATATTTTACAATTTTAAATTTAGAAATTATTAAATTAAAACAACCTTTTATTAATATTGATAGAGTTGGTAAGATAAATACCGACCGGTATATCGCGTCTGTTTGGGAGATTCTTAATTCTGATTCCGTAATAGCAAAATTTGACACCGTGTCAATTTTCAAAATTTCAAAATAAAATGTAGCCTATATTAGACACGGATAATGTAGCTTCCTATTTGTGAAGGAATTTTTGATATCGGTTCATTAGTGCCAGAGATTACTCCCAACATACCTACAAGCACACAACTTTAGCTCTTTATTATATTATAATAGTATATATACATATAATAAAATTGTAACAGGCCGATGTCTGTACATTATAGATATTGAAAACAAACTAATATGTCTTTATTAGAGCAACAGAAGCCAAAACAACAGTTTTTAGAAATGTTGTCTGTCTGTCTGTCTGTATGTTTGTACACGCATCAACTACTGCATGGAATCGAGTGCAGTTTTCACCGATGTATTGCTAGTGGTCTAACTTAAAATATAGGCTCCATTTTACCGCAGGAAAATATCTTATTCCGATTGTTTTAAATTTAATAAACCGAAGCGAAGTAAATTTACATTTCTAGTAAATATTACATCCAATCAAAGAAACAATTTTTTTCATGTGATTAATTAAGTTTAACGAGTAGTATAGCACTCTTTTTTTGTCATCAACATTTTTTTTACTATTATACTAAAGGTTCGAAAAAAATAAAAAACGAACTAATAGGTTCGAACCGTAATCCACTGAGCTAGTGAACGAGGCTATTTATTTCGGTTATTTTGAAAATAGTCTGTTATGTTGATCATTAATAAATATAACCTCTTCTTTATTTATGGTAGAAGGCGGCAGACGAGCATACAGTCCACCTGATGGTAAATTGATACTGTCGCCCATAGACCCATAGACATCCGCGATACATGTCAACATTAGTCCAAAATGACAAACGTTGGCACGCCCCCGGATGCGCTGCTCTGGCACATCTCACTCACTACCGAAACACCGTTCATTAGGAATATAAGATAAGGTGGGAAATGCAGTAAATTTCAAGGTAGTCTTCTGTGAGAGAGGGGTAACGTGGCCATTCGAGTGCGCCCAGCGGCTCTCTCCCCCTCAAAAAAAGTATACATCTGCCTACTTAGAATCGATACATCCGCAATTCAAAGAAGTGTAACGCTTTGTATAAAAGTGTAGCCTTGTTAAAATTTTTATTGTCAGACACATTAAAAGGAAAATGTCAAAGGAAAAACTTTTACTAAGTTCTAAGTAAATTGTTATGTACCTCGAGAACCTTTCATTCTTCATTCAAGTTAGTTTTCTATACTTTCTTAACCGATTTTTTTCATTTAATTTTTTTAGAAATCAGACCTTACTTTGTGAATGTCAGTCATTCTGTAATTCAATGACGTGTATTGATTTATTTAAACGATATCATTCAGTTTTCATCCAGATTCATTATATAGTTCCCACAGGAATCAAGCTCTAACATCCACTTGTTCCACTGCAGCGCACAGGCCTCCCCTAGTAAATCACTAGGGGGTTTCGGGCCATAATTTACCACGCGGGCCCAGTGTGAACTCGTGGATACACATACTCCAGATTTTTATATCTTGAGCATGCGGGTTTCTTCACGATTTCCTATCACCGCCTAGTTAGTGACAATTTATCGAAATCCGTTATTAACTAAAACTGCGGTTCGGGCCGAGGATTTGAACTCACGTTCACACGAATTTGAGTCGAGTGTAGATACAGGTTGTCACTGAAGATTATTACTCACTTTAAATATTCCTGAAACCCATTATGAAAACTGAATCCTCAAAATCTGAAATCCTTAATAGATTTTGAAATTTTAATGCCTTAAATTTGAAATATGGCGCCGTCGAGAGGGTAAAATGGATAGAAAGGGGGGATCAAATTACGTTGTTTTGAAGGAAGGTTTAATTAATATTTATTGTGTCATCCATCACTCTGTTAGCGACCAATTAGGGCTCGACTTATTACTCATTTGTTACGAGAATGTCCAGACGACGGACATGGATTTTCAACGTTGTCCGAAACATATAAAATTGATTGTCATTGAAATTCTAGTCCTCAAAGGACAGGCTTTAATTAAATCTAATGTAATCTAATCTAATTAAATTACTTTATACCGCGAACCCGTAGGCTGTGGAACGAACTGCCTTAAGAGGTCTTTCCATTAAGCTACGATATGGGGTTCTTCAAGAGAGGATTTTGCAAGGTCGGCGGCGCGCCCGCATACCCCCTGGTGTTGCAGGTGTCCATGGGCGGCGGTAACACTTACCATCACGTGGGACCGCTTACTCGTCCGCTCACTAGTACATAAAAAAAAAGAAGAAAGCGTTTTACAGGTACGTTCGTTAGCCATGTCTGACGCGTTCGGTTGTTGCCGGATTAGCCGATGGCCAATATTTTCGTAATATATCTGTAGTTGTATTTAGATTAGTGAAAAAGGACTTAATTTTGCCCATTTTATTTGTTTTGTTTCTTGTGCTGGTAACTGTCCAAAAATGACAAACGTTGGTATCAAGATTGTCAAAATCTTTATACGAAAGATGACCCCCAGTATGGCTTCATACGTCTGTCTATTTTATATTAGTCGTATGAATCCCCTGATCGCCACTTTTTGAGTCTTCATCACATTTCTAAATTACTGTATTTACCCAGGGATGTTAGACGGCCACTTAGAAATCCTTGTACCGAGCTGGCTGAAAGCTGGTATGGGAGACGGGAAACTAGTACGCCTGTGCTCCGCTCTAGCGCTGCCAATACTGAGAGACAAACTGTGTCGGAAATCGCATCCCAGTAAAAAAAAAATATATTATAATTTCGTATACCGTTAATAGAGGGCAGTAATTATTGAACACACGGAAGAAATATCACTTTTAACATTTCTTTTTGATATTATATTGCATTTCGGATATAATATGTAAAATATATTGAAAAAAATAAATAAATGATTTATAACGAAGATTTTTATCGAAAACGACGGTTCGCTTGAGCAAACAATGGAAAATAACTGCGACGTAAACAAATCCTGAGAATCTAACATCCTGAGAATACGACGGTGGAAAATAGTAACTGCTCATCGAGACTGCTTGTTGTAATAAAGTTTTATAACATTAGGGAAATCTGATTGGAATGTTTTTTTTTATGCATCTCTGAAATTTGTCGGTTATTCTATGTTGTCAGTGTATTTTTGTCGGTCAACGGCCAATCTTGGTATTTTTGCGTACAAGGACCGAGTAGTCTTGGTACATGGTACGTGACACTAAAAACTAGTATCTTTACCAAGAAGTTGGTACGTCTGACATCATTGTATTTACCTAATGTAAATATATTTAACATTTTTATCCCCCATTTCTTACAACAAAGAGCCCCTCTTCTGCGGCAATCTTTTAACAGCCCTTGTTTATAGCGAAATATTTATGACTGATATATTTTTTCTTATTCATAATTGGCAATAGCGCAATCAACACATTGTGCCAGTGTCTAGTTTACTTCGTAATTAACAATTTTGAAATCAAAATTCAAAACACATCTCGTCGATGTCCTGTCCCATCGAAGCAAGTCAGTCACTTGCTTTGACGACAGAGGAGTTGAACCCCTTGCAAGCACACCGATAAATGTAATCTTAATTATTTGATTATCACACACATTGTGAATAAACACCACGCGCTTAATAAACTATTAATAGTAAACCACAAAACCCGAAATACAACATTTTTACAATAATTTTGAGGGGGAGAGTGCACGCTGCAATCTCTCACGCTGCAATGCGTTACCCCTCTCTCACAGAAGACTATCTTGAAATGTACTGCATTTCCCACTTTATCTTATTTCCCCAATGTACGTACGTGTTTCGGTAGTGAGTGAGATGTGCCAGAGCCCATTCCCATCCTATCCCTCCCCATTTTCCTAAATGGGGAATTTCTTTTCCAAATCCTTTCTCCAAAGCCATTCCTATGTCTCCAAAGGTAGGCAGCGTATCCGGGGGCATGCCAACGTTTGTCATTTTGGACTAATGTTGGCATGTATCGCGGATGTCTATGGGCGACAGTATCCACTTACCATCAGGTGGACTGTATGCTCGACTGCCGCCTTCGTACATTAAAAAAAAATCTAAGACTCAATCTTTATTTCTCAAGTATCCGCCGAAAAGTCGAATTATAAATTAACGTATATTTGTAAATCGACATAACTGCTTATTAATTAAGCTGTTATTTTTTCCGAATTTTAGCTCCGACGATTTGTAATAACGAGATAAACAAGTTAATCTGTTGTTGTTTTTCTCGTTTTTATTTGGTTGTGAATTAATGAATAAACAGTCTCAAATCAAAAGGCATTTGTTTCAAATATTACCCGGGAAAGAAATTCCGAGTATAGTTCCCTCCATAGCTCGTTGAACGACTTTTTAACTCTCACAGTCTCTGATTGTGCGCTTCGGTGCCACGTTTCGGCACTGGACGTCATCTCATAACCAGAGGTCGGAATTAGGTAGTGTGGTTTATGTACTTGCAACGAAATGTTGATATTAACATGGACATTCCTGGGATTTTCTGAACAATAATCCCGGGAACCGTAATTTATTGCCAGTAGCATATATATTTACTATTTTAGGGTACCGTGATGGTTTTTAGGGTTGTATCGATATCTCAGAGATAAGATAAATAAAATAAAATTATTCAATAGTAATATTAATGACTAGCGACCCGCCCTCGCTTCGCTTCGGTTTATAAGTATTTTGTCATTTTTTTTCCAAAATTTCAAAATAAAATATAGATTATATTAGACACGGATAATGTAGCTTCCTATTTGTAAAAAAAAATTGAAATCGGTTCCAGAGATTACCCCCAACATACCTACAAACACACAATTTTACCTCTTTATTATATTATTATATAGATAGATTTAAACAGGTCTCAACGCGTATGTTTATTTTACTCGAGGGTTAATTAGGGTTAGTTTACTCTTAGTTTCTGTAGGGTTGCATCAACCATGGTCTCGAGATGACTAAAGAGGCGGGTAGTCCACGTTGCGTGTAGTTTCATCAACTACCCGCATTTGGTCTTCATAGTCCGGAAAGTTGCGGCACACAACACTCACAATATCTGAAGTAGCGTAAGACGAAAAATCGCGAGGTTTAATTTTAATAAATTTACCAATCACTGGAATCCTGAATTAGATAAATAAAAATGTGTGTTACAATTTACGATTTTACTTATTGTGAAAAAACTTTTTAAATATTGTTATGTGAATACTTTAAGTTGAAAATAAATTACTGTATAAGAATAAGTTTCAAGTTACATTAAATCCGTTTATCATATTATTTTTATATTTTTCGAACTCTATTCAAGTCGAGCTCAAGGAACAAATTTTTAACGTTGCCACTCTGGAACCTTACCAGCGGGCTCATTCTTAAAGACGGCCCTGGGTTTAGGCGACAAGAAGCCCGGACACATTTTCCCAAGCTGCGGAGCTGCACAGCCGAGCTGAATACTTCTATCGACCTCTTTATTGCAATCTGAGTGCCATTTGATCCCTCACTTTCAATTGCTCAGGGAGGCCATTTGAAAAAGAATTTCCATGTTTTCAAACTACGTTTGGACGCTGCATTCAATATTCGACTGGCCTCGTTACCCCCCTCACAGTCCTATCACTACCCAATTCCTTATCATTTTTCCAAATTCATTCCTTAATTTGCCAAGCTACATACAACTTCTAAGATTCATCTATCTATACTAATATAATAAAGAGGTAAAATTGTGTGTTTGTATGTTGGGGGTAATCTCTGGAACTACTCAACCGATTTCAAAAAATCTTTCACAAATAGGAAAAAAAATTAACGAGTCGCTAGTTAATTGTAATTTAGATATTTGTTTCATGTATGTTGTACTTAATTCATGTTAATTTAAATATTTGTACGCCGATGTGTAGCTTATACTTTACCATCTATACTATACACACATTTTGACAAATAAATAATTTAAAGTTGAATTTCATCTCCAGCGGGCAACACATCCGAGGGCGTGTAAACGTTTGTCATTGACTGATATTGGCATGTACCGCGGATGTCCACGGGCAACAGTATCTATCCATATACCATCAGATGAACTATATGCCCACCTGCCGCCTGTTTCCTATAAAAAACGTTTCAACAAAGACAACAAACATGCCCAAAGAAGGAAATAAACTTACATTAGGCGCGGATGAGTGTTCCCGGGGAACGAGTGAGCACGGGTTCGATTTCCGGGACGAAAGTGTTTACTGCAGTAAAAGGGATGGATATACTAGACGTGTAAGCTTACAGTTACTAATGGAGCTGCTACATTACTACAACATGATAGGGAAACCAGTGGCAGCGTCGGAAGGGAGTTTCCCTATTTCCCGTACGTTTTACGACGTTTAGTTTAATCAGTTTACGTTCAGTTTTACGTTTTAGTGTTTAGACAATAGTTGTAGAGCCCTATAGTTTGTTGCACGACCGGTGACTCTTGAAAGGCCACTAGGACCACAACAAGTTAGCCATTCCGAATAGTTTGTTGCTCTTTATTGTACAATAAGACAAATACAAATGAGTTACAAATAATTTAATGTACAATATGAGTTGTTACAATAAGACCATACAGTTTTACCATAAGTACGAAGGGACACTTATTCCTTCCTAGAAGGAAATTCTTCCAGTCAACCTTACAATAACCGACAGGAGTTATGTTATTAAAAATCAGGCTTCAATATATAACGAAAAACAGCAAATATACCTATATTTGTACATATATTGTTGTAAAATTTACTCCGTCATAATTTGGGAGCTACTGAGTGTGACGTTATTTTAAAAAAAGAGTGTCCACGGGAATCACTCTAAACTTCACGCGAACGAAGTTGAGGGCACCGCTAGTATATGAATAATAATGTAAATAGATGGAAGTAGGAAATCAAATATACTTCTGTATTCCAAATTTCTGCTGCAAAATAATCATTTCTTTACTATAAAGAGGGACAGGAACTTTCTTTTTGTTTTATGTTAGATCTAAACTCAAAAACTACTGAACCGATATTGAAAATTATTTCCCATTTAGGAAACAAAACTATTGCAGATAATATACTCGTAGGACAGATATTGGCATATGCAGATATAGGCTATGTTCGCTAGGAAATCGTGATGGCAACTGCGTAAAGGGCGGGTTGCTATAATGTACAATAAACAATACAAAATCCTTACTGAGCTGACAACATAATCCCATTTAATCTACGTTCCAGGCGAACGCCTGGTTCATGCTCTCGCGAGGTGAAACGAGTGCTCCTCTTCTTTATTTAAAGCCGAGAGCAATACAAGACTCATGCATATTCATGTCATGCCGCCATGTTGTGAAACAAAGGAATTTACGTCACATAAGGGCGGATTCAAACAATGTCTTCGTCATCAAATTTTTTTATACACAGAAAGCGGCAGACAGTCTACCTGGTAGTACTGGTTGGTAATTGGATACTGCTGCCCGTGGACACGCGATATAACAGAATGACAAACCTTGGCGTGCCCCCGGATGTATATCCTGCCTTTGATTTAAATAAAAATAGAACAGGATCAGAATAGACTCTTGCATATCTTACTCACTACTGAAACACGAAGGTACGTAAATAGTATAATGCAATAGAAAGCTGCAAAGCTTTCTAGCAAGCAAAGCAATCTACATCTCCTCTAAAAGGAGTGCTCGCCAAATCCTTTTCTGACCAACGCTAGTTAAAGGATAGCTGGCGACTAAGAGATAACAAAGCGCTAGCACAACCCCTGTGGAGCTACACAACATCTAATAGAGTGGACTGGCGAACCAGCTTGGCCAGCGTGGCGTTTTAAAACCATACATCCCTCATACAAGCGGGTTGGCGTTATTGGGTTGCTTGAAGTTAATGTCCAACAGTAGATACTCAAAGATATACAATACATTTTACGGTAGTGTTCTGTGAGAGAGGGGTAACTAGCCAGTCGAATGCACCCAGCGGCTGTATTATTTATTTGGCCAGCGCGGCGTTTCAAGGCACATTCACACATCAAATTCAAATTATTTTTTTTTGCCAGAACCCAGGTATAACTAGATGTTAGAGTTAATACATTGCCCAACATGTTCTGAACTAATAGGCGTGCAAAAGTTTGTCGTCAAACTTGAACAAAACTATTCCGTGAAACTTATGAATTGTAGGAATGTTTGATATAATTATAATTACAAATCTGTCATTAAAATTAACAGATTAAAATGTTACATTATGATTAAATATGTCATTGATGCACGATGCACATCCCTCATGCGCGATTCAATGTGCATAAGTATCCAGTTGTGAACGATAGAAGGGCTGGTTAAAGTAACGATACATATAATAAAATTGTAACAGGCCGATGTCTGTACATTATAGATATTGAAAAAAAACTAATATGGGGGGTCTTTATTAGTGCAACAGAAGCCAAAACAACAGTTTTTAGAAATTTTGTCTGTCTGTCTGTGTGTATGTTTGTACACGCATCACGCAAAAACTACTGCATGGAATTGAGTGCAGTTTTCACCGATGTATTGCTAGAGGTCTAACTTAAAATATAGGCTCCATTTTACCGCAGGAAAATATCTTATTCCGATTGTTTTAAAGTTAACAAACCGAAGCGAAGTGAGGGCGGGTCGCTAGTAGTAAATAAATTTGACATTTCTTAAACTCTATCCCTTAAATATAAAAACATTGTCACCCCAACTACATAAGATGTTTATTTTTAAAAGTTTTAAAAGTGCATTTGTTTTTATGATAAATATGTATGCACATACATATATGTTTCTTCCTTTTCCAATATTAAATCTCGACTAAATATGCGCTTAGTTATTTCATATTCGTGTAATGGTGCATGTTTTCATATATAGACATGCGGGGATCTTCGTAGTGATGTCCAAAATAATTATCGATATTTTAATGTACTAAAATAGACTAAAATTAAATTTTATACAATTTTAACGATAAATCGTGACCAGCCCCTTTTCATCCTTTACATTGCCATTGTCGTGTACATGGGGCATGTATGTACTCGTACATGATGGTACAGCAATAGTTAGGTATAACTAAAAACTAGTTTATAGTGACGGATATTAAGTAAATCTATACATATACAATAATAAAATCTTAAAACAGCCGTAACATGAAATATTTTTCGAAAAAAAGTGATTTTAGTGTATTTTTTTTTTAAATTTTTGTGTGTCTGTCTGTCTGCCTGAGCGCGCATTACGCGAATCTATTGGAGAGATTTTAATCAAACTACGCATAGTTATAGCTTATGTGCCGGGTTAACATGGATAACCATTATTGAGTTCCCACCGGGAATCACGAGTTCATGCGAACGAAGTCACCTGGTACCATAATATAAATAAACATATTAATACATACATATATACATACATACATAATTACATACATACAAATTTAACTACAAATTAATTTCCTAAAAATTATGACTGTTTTAATTAATTGACCACGATCAAAGCAAGTGAAACGTTAAACAAAATAGAATAGGTAAATATTATGATTTTGTTATATAAAATATTATTAAAATATATGTGCAAAGCGCAAAATTCTAACTATCGATAAATCGACTTTATCGATAATCAAATTTAAATCAACATCGTCCACCACTATCCCCAATGAGGCATTTTGCATATTTTGCGTGCAAGGACGCCCTTAGCCTGGGAATTACATTGTTTTACATAAAAACACACCTCCCTCACCCGGGGGTGTGTTCTCTACCTTATTATTACCACCTATCATTTATGTAGGAGTTCAGAGTTCCTATCTTTGAATTTTTAACGAAAAAGTGCTACATAGCGCATTTGTTATATACCACTTATTTTCTTAAAAAATCGCGGTATTCTAATGCCATTTAATAATTTTACGAAAGTAATTTTTCATGAAACAAATTCTTTAACCTTGTATACGAGTACATATATGTAGGTAAAATAAATATCTCATATGTTTATTACATACTAGCGACCCGCCCTCGCTTCGCTTCGGTTTATAAGTCTTTTTTTCAAAATTTCAAAATAAAATATAGCCTATATTAGACACGGATAACGTAGCTTCCTATTTATGAAAGAATTTTTGAAATCGCTTCAGTAGTTCCAGAGATTACCCCCAACATACCTACAAACAAATTTACCTCTTTATTATATTAGTATAGATGTACAAAACTGAATGGATTGACATCTAAGATTCAGTTATTACGCTCATCTCTATTCGGAACACAGATAACACATAAAACTCATAAAACACGCATAAATCAAAATTAGAAATTCAAAGGACGTCTTACAAAGTTCAGATGAAAAAACTTTAACAATATCTACCGTCACTAGCCATACATTATGCCCGTAATTTGTGATATTCTAACAGTTCTCTTCGTCCTGAATGTTCCATTTTTATACATACCGTACCAACAGCCTATATCTCTGCACTGCTGGATATATGGCTACCACACGCGGTATTCGGCTCTTCTCATCCCAGCTACCACCGGCGAACTGCTTCAAGTCGTCAGTCTGCGTGGCCGGAGCGCGTCTCACACTGCACTTCGAGGACTCGTCTACTCCATCGGCTGTCGGTCCTGCCACAAATACGACCTGCCTATTGCCACTTCAACATGCTAATTCGTTTATTTCTAAATTATCACTTACCTTTGCAACTCAACCGGCCTCATTAATACACTAATTTCCGTCTTACCTTTGCATACATTTGCGTTTGACTCCTCCAATTAATTATCTATTAACATCCAGTATAATTAATCTCCAAGTTGTGCCCACAGTACATACCATGATACAGAAGCTAATCTTCATACTAACGCTCGGAAATTGCATTTGGAGTCTCATTGCATTCATCATTATAGTTAGCTTTTATTCAGCCCATTTTCACGCCGTTTGCCTCCGTCTTGTGCTAGTTGCATCCAAGTCTCGTATGCAACTTTGTTTATGTCATCCAGCTTTAGGCCACCACTCAATTAGGGTTGTGCTCCATCTGCTATCATCAAACATGGTGCTACATGTTCCGCTCAGAAACCCCAAAATTTTCACAGCTAAGGGATAGTGGCTCTGCCAGAAAAATGATGAATGATAGTCTAATTAAATGCATAATATTCCGTTCAATAAATATTTATGTGATACAAAAAAGTTTGTACTATTTTCACTATAAAAAGGCCGCGAACTTATCCGACTACCTAATAATTATTAATTTTGTAGAACAGGCAACAAGTATAACTAAGTGTTGTCATTGTCTTGTGCCTGAGGAGGCCTTTATCAACAGTGTATAATAAAAGGGCTGATAACTGTTTTCCGTGGGCTGTGGAACGAACTGCCTCACGAGGTCTTTCCATTAAGCTACGACATGGGGTTCTTCAAGAGAGCTGTGAATAGGATTTTGCAAGGTCGGCGGCGCGCCCGCATACCCCCTGGTGTTGCAGGTGTCCATGGGCAGCGGTAACACTTGCCATCACGTGGGACCGCTTGCTCATCCGCCCACTAGTATATAAAAAAAAAATACCGCAAAGATATTTTCACTCTGCCTTTTCATGTTGCTAAAATATCATTTGGACCTTTGTCTGTCTGTCACAGGGCTAAAATGTAGCCAATAATAATAAATTCTTGATTTGAATGACTTGGACGCACGAAAGTGTCTGGTGGAAATGTCAATAAACGTGGAGTTATTAGTCAACATCACGGATCGGTTCTACTTTTTGATACGATAGAATTCTCCATTCCAATTAATGTAAATGTAATCCATTTCCCAATCCATTCCTTAATCTGCAAAGGTAGGCAGCGCATCCGGGGGCGTGCCAACGTTTGTCATTCTGGACTGGTGTTGTATGTATTTTATATATGGTGTTGGTGTTGTATGTGTGTTGTATGTTGTATGTGTTGGTTGGCATGTATTGCGGATGTCTATGGACGACAGTATCCACTTACCATCAGGTGGACTGTATACTCGTCGCCCGACTTTGTTCTATAAAAAAAAAATATAGTCAGCCATGAAATGGACATATGAACATTAAAATAGTCTCATTCGAGAGGTAAAAGCATAAAAGCATCGATTCATTAAACAATTTATTTCAAAATAATGAAACCACAGACCAAAAAAAGAATAAACCATAAAATTTAACACAAAAACTACGCATATTTAATGTTTTTCTAACTTGCTGCAAAAACAAGAAAGACCCTTAACTTACATTTTTTTTGTCCTGGTCTTTGAATAAACCTATAAAATGACATCAAATTTTTAACTCTATACTAGTTATTTACTTTTAGTGCTAATCGCCTTTATACATCGTTAAAGGAGTCACGTCACAGAAGCGGGATAATAAACCCGCTGCCAAATCCAACTCCTGATTCCGTAGTATTAAACAGTTGAAATAGCGCAGAGCCTGCGCGAGAATTGCATGTCCCGCCGACAACGTCCTACACCCTAGCATATGAAACAGTGCGTACTGTGTTAATGTCAATTGATACAACAATCGTTATTATTCTCTTTTAATCTAACCTACATCACCGTCAAACGGAAGTGACATCATCATGACGAAGATGTCAGATTTAAATTATACATCGGCATCTCTCAGGCATAATTAGGGTTGGCAACTTTAAATTTTTTATTTCATAAATTAAGTACAGATACATTACGAAAACATTGGCCATCGGCTAATCCGGAAACACCCGAACGCGTCATCCGCGTCTATGCAATACAGTATTAAGGTGTCTCGTAATGAAGTATGCAATCAGAGGTACGGTAATTCATAGACGTGGATGACGCATTCAGGTGTTTCCGAATTAGCCCATGGCCAATGTTTTCGTAATGTATCTGTACGTATGTCACCATCACCAGTCCTTTTATCCACTGCTGGACATAGACTTGATCGTGCTCAAGGGATTGTCTTGTCTTGTGAATAAGGGATATTGTATAGGCCTAAAACCGCATTGGCCAAGCAGATTGGCGAGTCCACAGTTTTAGAGGTGGTGTAGTTCCTCAGGGTTTGTGGTAGCAGCTTTGTTATCACTTAGTCACCTTTTACAACACACACCTTTTATTCCCCCAATGTATGTACGTGTTTAGGTAGTAAGTGAGATATGCTAGAGCCCATTAAATCCTATCTCTTCTCATTTTCTCAACCCTTTGTCATATCCATTCCTAAATCTTCAAAAGTACGCAGTGCATTCGGGGACGTACCAACGTTTGTCCTTCTGGACTGATGTTGGCCTGTATCGCGGGTCCATGGATAACAGTATCCACTTACCACCAAGTGGATCGTCTGCTCATCTGCCGCCCTTTTAGAATATAAAAAAATCCATGTAGGAAAGCAAAATTTCTTTGCGTCCGGTTTTTTCCAGTCCTATCCCTCATTCGAATTGTCTGTTTCCTGCAAATCAGTGTCAACCCTAACCTATAGCACTTAACGACGCTAATTTACGATCTGTGTTGTGTCCTTATGCATTCACAAGTATACATGAAATTAAAGAAACTCCTTATTTAATTATCCTCTTGAGGACTGGAAGGTGTAAGGGAAAGAGTAAAACTCCCGTTGTACTTCCTGCTCTCCATTTACCGACCCTTCCTCCAAATCCATTCCTTTATCTCTAAGGCGTATCCGAGAGCCAACGGGTGGCATTCTGAAATGATTTCGCCATGTATCGCGGATGTCGCAGGGTATCCACTTGCGACAAGTTGGACTCTCTGTTATGAAAAACAAAAAACTATCGTAATTCAAGTGCAGATACAGAAGAGCACACTAAAGTCTTAAATTGAAAAGTTAAAAAACAATATTTTATTTGTATTTTGATAATTGTTCTTATTTATTAACATATAATGCCTTCTAACAATTCTTTTTCAGTCATATATAATCATATATTCAGTCATATACATATAAAATTCAGTCGCTGTGTAAAATGTCATAAAATAATTAATATAAAATACCCGGCAGACGTTGTCCTGCCATAAAAATTTATGTACTGCAGCGCCATCTAGTGGCGAGTTACAATAAAGTCGATAGCTCGAAAATATTCTCCGTGCTGAAATACCTATGTACCTGTACCAATTTTCATGGCGATCGGTTGAACGGTATAGAAGTTGATGTGCTGCAGCGCCATCTAGTGGCGGGTTACAACAAATTCGATAGCATGAAAACCTCCTCCATGAAAAGATACATATATGGGCCAACTCTCATGGTGATCGGTCAAACGGTGTCAAAGTCTATTAATCACCAATATACCAACATCCTCTTTTTTATATATAGATAGATAGATAGAAGATAACTTTAAAGTTCGCTGACATATATGCGCACGAAATCACAGCCACAGATAGTGGCACATATAATCATACGCAGAATACATGAATATGCATTACATTACACTGTAATTGAGCTCCTTCGCTGCCTTAAGTGATATTACTGTGTGTCAAAGCAGTAATTTAGTTAATAATGGCTTTGCATATAATCATCTTTAATATAGCTTATACTTGCATTCGGGTCGAGGTCTAAGTAAACTTTAATAAAAGGTCTTGTTTTCTTCAATACGCCCTAGGGACCTTCATACGTATGTTGTTGATGACCTGTAACTACGCGCAAAGCAGTCTGTATTTTCACATCTAGTTTAAGATTTTAAACTTGTGTTGTTTCATTAAACTTTATGTGAAGTTAATCTATAAGTTATTAAGTCATCGCTCACGCTTTAAGATACCCCCTAAACGATCGATGTTTTTGATCGTTTGGGGAATATATTGAAAATCTCGCAATGATTAAAAGTTTTTGAGCTAGTTTCAAATTAATTGCGCAATATTTTTCATTGACAGTGTGTGGGACAGCTATTGCGTAATATTGTAATTTTAAAATATCCATTCGCGAAAGTTTTCGTGCGTATACATCGTCCTGTCTTTATACCAATTAGGGATTGCAATCCCGCAAAGCCTCACGGATCCCGCAAATACCCCGAATTGTTGCCTTCGAATTCTAACGAAATACCTACCTAACATTATAAAGCTGACTGTGAAAAAATCGTTAGTCATCTACGATCCATTTCATGGAACGCTGAACTATCCCCTTGTAACACGGTCGATGAAATGGTCGCTAAAATATGCCTTTATTCCTGAGGCTTTAAAAATTAGTTCCCATTACTGAGCTAAAATCTCGTAAATTCCCCGTTGACTAATAGATAGATTTTGTTTGGTAACTTTTAAGGAAAAACCATTAACTTTTATTCGATTATCACAAACGATACACACGAAAAACACTTTGAAGTTGAATAAACTATCACTATTATCAACATAAAGGTGAGAGTGCACGCTGCAATCCAACAGCCGCCGGGCGCACTCGACTGGCCACGTTACCCCTCTCTCACAGAAGACTACCTTGAAATGTACTGCATTTCCCACTTTATCTTATTTCCCTAATGTAGGTACATACGTGTTTCGACAGTGAGTGAGATGTGCCAGAGCCCATTCCCATCCTATCCCTCCCCATTTTCCCAAACCTTTCATCAAATCCATTTCTATATCTCCAAAGGTAGGCAGCGAGCGCATCCGGGGGCGTGTCAACGTTTCTCATTTTGGACTAATGTTGGCATGTATCCCGGATGTCTACCAACAGGTAGACATCCGCTTATCGGCGCTTATAGAGGTATCCGCTTACCAACAGGTGGACTGTATGCTCGTCTGCCGCCTTCGTCCATTAATAAGAAAACAAAAAAAGCTATTAAACCACAAAACGCCTAATAAACAATTGTTTATTAGGCAATTATACGTGAAAAATTCAAACACCGAATCAAATATCGCGAGTTCGGCAACCCCTTGAGACCACTTATCATTTAAAATTTTAAAAAAGATATGCAACGATCTTTCAAAATCACGATATAATCGTTACATTTCCCAAATTTAAGATTCCATATTGAATCCGAAACTGTTCTGGTCGTTTTTGAAAAATAAAAAAATCAATATCAATTATTATAATCATGCATCTGAACATCAGAACGACCATGCATCTGAACGACAAAACTGCTACCTACGGTATTGATAACAGCAACCTATAAATCTATATATATAAAAGAGGGTGTTGGTATATCGGATTGGAGGGTAGAATTTTAAGTGGACTGTAATTTGGGGTTTTTATTTATTCTTTTTCGATTAATTGCCGTAGCCGTACAATAATAAAGCTTCACTGACCTGAAAGCTGTCTGCTGCATTGAAGTCTTCTGCCGGCGCCGGCCCTTAGTCTCCTGTGTTGGCACTTAAAGACACTTGTATACACGCACAATAAGGATTTTGGCGTAAAAATAGAAGAATGAATATAGCGAAGCGGGAAATTATATTTTAATTATATTAGCGGTAATTTATGTAACTTTCCTGTAGGAAGTTTTGCGTATGTGGTGCTACCGAACGTCACTTCCGCGATACTTCCGCGATGCAACTCTCGCGTCGCCGTTCACAGCGACATCTGACTATATTTTACCACTTCATTGAGACTTGCTAATAAATCAATAAAGTTGGTTCTTGACAAGCGGCGGCAATCAATCTTATTGTCCACTGATGTTAATAGACTTCGACACCGTTTTACCGATCACCATAAAAGTTGGCACATACCTATTTTTTCATGAAGAAGGTTTGTATGCTATCCACTCTATTGTAACTCGCCACTAGATGGCGTTGCGGCACATCAACTTCTATACCGTTCAAACGATCGCTATGAAAATTGGTATACGTAGGTATTTGAGCACGGAGAATATTTTCGAGCTGTCAACTTTGTTGTAACTCGCCACTAGATGGCGCTGCAGCAGATTAACTTTTATGGCGGGACAACGTCTGCGGGGTTTTGCTAGTATAATATATGAAATGTAGTAAGTCTCCACCAATTAAAGACGCAGTGTCAAAGATATAAAAATGAATGAGAATATGAAATCACAAAAAAAATGTAAAAAATATTTCACAAAAATCCATTCTGTGGTTTTTGCGTGATGTGCGTTCAGACAGACATACAGACATAAAAGTCCTGTGTAGTGGGTTCTGTATTACTTTAATTAGAAAGTACTTCTTTTTCAAAAAATATTTAATGTCCGGCTCTTTTACTATTTCATTATATGTATAGATTATTTCATTATTATTATTATATTATAACAAAAGTATTATTTCATTAGTAAGATAATTGACACAATTATTGCGGGTAGTACCGGTTTCAATATTAGCTCGTCTCTGTACTAAAACCTCAAAGATGTCGAGAACACTTGGGAAACGTGTGTACAGTGAAATGCGAACACACGGAGAAATCTTTTCTGGCAACCGTCGACTCATTGAAGAAGGTGGGGGCCTCTGTGAACGCGGAATGAATAGCGAGTATTGGAAGAACATAATTATAATTTTAATCTTCAAACGCGTACATCCGTGGATGTGCGACAGTATCCACTTATCACCAGTGAACTTAGGTGGACTGTCTAATATAACGTCTGTCACCTTCTTCCTATAAAAACACTGATATTGTTAAATTGGTTTGTTTGCTTATAAAAATATTTGGAAAGATAATTTTGATACTTGAATTCAAGGCTAGGCTAATGAATTTTAGTATCAAATTTATTTTTCCAACTATTATTAACGATAACGTATTACTCGAATTTAAGTTAATTTGCCGTGCTTTCCGAGTCTTGACTGTCATTTGCCAGACTAGTCATTCCTTATAGCAATTCATGACTATAATTGAATTTATAAATTTAATTGTTACAATGACATTAAGCAATAAACATAAGCAAACAAACCAATTTTAAAACATTAGTGTTATTTTTTTATTTAAATTGCTGCGCTTTTCCCGTCTCCACTTTCATTTGCCAGACCAGTTCACTATTTAAAAATGCTTGTTTATTTTTTTAATTAATGAAATATATGTACTTAATAGAAATTTAACACTGATTGACTGACAGACAACGCACAGCCTATGCTGGAGGGTCTAGATTCTAGAAGCATGAAATTTTGCACAGGAGTTCCTTATGTAACGTAGGTGAGCATTAAGAAAGGATTTTTGAAAATTCATCCCCTAAGGGTGTATAATAAGAGGCGAAAATTTGCACGGGAGAAAAGATGGTTCCTGAGATGTTGCCGATGAGAAATCTCATCGGGTACACGGCTAGTTAACAGCTAAATTAATAAAAAAACTTATGCCAAGAGTGTTTCCATTATCAAACTTCAATCACAATTCGTCACAGTTTACGAACTATGGTATAGATTAATTAATGCTCGCTCTAACTGGGACCACACCCACAGTCACACTCGGCATACCCGACGTTTTCTCACAGAATTACAGCTGCTTGAGAACATCTGTGTGGAGGAATGTTGCGTCACGGAAGACATATAGGTACTCCATTTAGAAAATAATCTTTTTTAGTTTAAAAGGTCTATGAATTTGATACAACGTAAATATTGTTCCTTCAGTGTTCTGTAATGAGGTTTCTATTTAGATAGTACCTACCTTGATGAGACGCTTCGCAAATATTTTCATTTATTTAATTAAACATAACAAGTTGTTCAATGAACTGCCAGCTGAAGTACTTCCGTTACGCTACGACATGGGGCTCATCAAGAGAGCTGTGAACCGGATTCTGCAAGGTCGGCGGGCACCCGCATGTCCCCTGGTGTTGCCGGTGTTCATGGGCGGCGGCGACCACTTACCATCATGTGGCACGCCCCCTCGTCGGCCATATATTCTAAAACAAAATAACAGAAGGTACATACAGTTTATAAAAACCAATGCGTACATTCTTTATAACGATTTCTGTAAGAATTCCACATTTTTGTGTAAATATAACGGGGTAAAAAAATAAAGTTTCATGAAATATCAGCTGTTTTATATTATTGGGATTTTGAAAAAAAAAATATTGATTTTTTTTATGTATTTTAAAACCTTATTATGAATAATATTAATATTTAATGAGAAAAACTAAAAAAAAATTGTTTTCAATTAATTATAAACAATTAAAAAATTGATCAAATTTAAAAAAAAATCACGTGACTATGAACGCGCCACGATTGGTCACCATAGTTGTGACGTCATAATGTTAAAGCTATTTTAGAACAGTACAGCGTTTACGGTTATTACACGTGACTTGACAAAAATATTGAAAATTTACTGCTAAAAAACGATTTGTTAGTTAATTCCGATTAGCTATGTGTGATAAAGGATTTATAAAGGCAAAGTCTGATAATATTCCTGATGTTGATATATTTATGATAACCAATTTTTTTTAAAATGACGTTCGGTTCAATTCTGCTGAAGTTCGAGGTGCCAAGGCATCAAGGTAAGTCTGTTAAAAAATAATATTATAAATGAAAATATTTAAGTATTTATTCTCCATTATATTAAATATAATTATTTATCGCATTAATTGTAGAGCATCACGTGAGAGTTACGGCGACAAAGCTATAGGTTATGTTCAACTTAGTCGTAAGAATGGTATTTGTATCGTAAAAGGACGGGTATGTCCAGAACATCGAGTTCGGAGTACTTAAAGCTTATTCAGTTACTTTAACTATTAATGAAAAGTCAAGAAAAATTCAGGATGTTCAATGCCATGACTGCGCTTCAGCAGGTAATTTATACTTCTATTAAACTCAAGTTGATTGATGTTATATTGTGTGTACAGGTGGTTGCAAACATGCATTAGCATTACTTATGTGGACCCATCGCAGAAGTGAAGATCCGTTATAAAATTATAAAAATATCAAATTGAATCCCAATCATTAGATAAAGATACATGAATTTATTATTTAAGCACTTTAAATTATCAATAGGAAATTTTTTAATGCTATGATTTTAAAGGTTATGATTTGGAGTCCAGTTAAAAAAATTTATTGACTGAACTCTATTTATTTGATTTGTAGACTTAGATAAATAATAATTAATAACAATGGTGTTATGAAATACTTACATCGAAATGATCTTCACAACAAAAAAAAAACTATTTTGTTTCGGGATTATCTCGGTGCACTGCTTGAAACCATTTGTTTCGACGTTTTTCATCTTGCGGAACATTTAAAAACATTTTGTCAGGAGTTGTTTTTGTAGTATTCTTACATAATGGTACAAAACAAGAACGATAACTTTTGAGGTTCGACATTTTCAATATATATTTGAGTATTTAACAACGACAACAGAATCAAATAGATCAAAACACTGTACTTAATATCTCTGTAAACTGCAATGAGTGAAAACTAACATTATGACGTCACGCGCGCTCGGGTTTGTTCGGGAGCGGTCGGCGGGTCTTCGGTACTGGATTAAAAAATTAATTTTTATTTTGATATCTTTTGAATTATTGCAAAAAAAAAAAAATAGTTTTGTTATAAAACATATGATCTTTCCATTTATAACAAAAAAAAAAATTCATAAAACCCAATTCAACTTGAAATACTCGTATTATCATCGAGTTCGATAGAATAATACTTATATTACTACAGTATATTCTATAGAATATACCACAAATTAAACGAAAATGTCTAACGAATAAGATTGCACTAGTCCATAGGTCCGGTCCTACATAATCTATCTATAATAGATAGATAGGATCTATTGCAAATCTTTGAGTACGTTCACGTACATATATCCTTTCCTTCAACACTAGAATTCGTAGTGCTGTGAGTCCAGAGACGTAACCAGCCCTTTCATTATCCACTGTTAGACACGGCTAAATTACCTTGTGCCTGAGGGATATATGACCTTAAAACCCCACGCTAGAGCCAAATGGGTCGGCGAGTCCACTCTTCTATAAAACGACATATAAAATAAGCACACATTATTTACCTTGATATCAAACATATATATAACTATTCTGGCCATAAATACCGTTACAATAAAGGAAAACATATAAATTACATTTGAATTTGGAATCTGTCATTCTCAGGTGAAAAATAAATGGTTTTTCCCATGTTGGCGCCAATCATTATTAAATATATATTTTTCTAATATTAAAACAGGGTGGGGTGTGACGAAAACCGTATTGTTGTAATTGCATTACTGCCTAACAAAACTCCCATCCCCTTGGTATTGGCCGAATGTTTGTGTACCGGGCTATTGGTATGTACATGGAAACGTCCTCTGTTTGTGACAGAAAAAGGTCTGGCCATCCACGCACTATTCGTACTAAACAGATGATTAAAGGCTGTCAAGGAAAGAATCTGCAGAAATTCCGCTCGGAACGTTTAAAAGATTGTATAAAAGCCAATGGTGAACATTTCGAATAAACGTTATGTTTTTAAAATTCGTACCTATTTATTGCTAAAATAACATATATTCTTCTAATAAAATGATAATGAAAAAAAGAATTATCAATGTTATCTTTGTAACAATACTTATGGCTAGATTAGGTATTTTTAAACAAAATTAACAAATGTCCAATTCAGCGTCATTTGCACTGCCGACAGCAACACTAACAGTCGATATTATCAATATCGTTTTAGGCTTATTTACCTTAATAACATTTATAACATAAATTGTATAGTCCACTTCTGGACATGGGGCTCCTCCTGTATGGCCTAAAAACACCAGGCTGACCTAGCGGGTTGACGAGTCTACTCCTATAGAGGTGATGTAGTTCCTCGGAGCTGTCTTAGTCGCCTTTTACGACACCCACGGGAAGTGATGGGCTGATGCTATCATAAAACCGACACCACACGGCATTTAACATAAAGCATATGAGTAAATTGTATGAGATACAATCTCGTAGCATTCGCAATAGTTAACGTAGTCATATTTTGGTCCTTCGACCAGTTAAATCTCTGAAAAGCTTTCAAGTGCAAAAGACAAAGCCTCAAAGCGAAGTTTGTATAAACTTGTAAATACTCTTTAAAAGGGCACTTGAAGACCTCTCCAACTACCCGAGTTTCGTCCCTGCTAGTCCACTGGGACGAAATTGATTCACCAACTCGACGATGAACAGTTCAATGGAAACTTTAAAGTGACATTAAAAGATTTCTTCAATTTAACAACAGAAGTACAAGTGCGTCCTGCCATTATGACGTACGGTGCCGAAACGTAGCCTCTGGCTACTGTCAGTCATGACCTATCGGCCTAATCCATAAGTTCGAAGTCTTCGGAGTTTTTGTTTCTAAGCTAAAATCAGGGCATCAAAAAAAGTTTGAGAACCTTACCAGTTCTTACCATAGTTTTTTTTTTAATATATTGATGGAGGCAGACCGGCAAGCGGCCCACGTGATGGTTAGTGGCTACCGCCGTCCATGGACACCTGCAACACTTGGAGGTATGCGTGTGCGCTGTCCACCTTGCAGAATCTTATTCACAGCTATTCAAATCTAAATAATGGTACGAAATGGTATCTACCACCTATATCACCGGGAACCATAGAAATTCCCTTATTATTTAGGTTTCTATGGTTCTTATATATCGTTTTATTTTCTGTATCCACACATTTTATGTACACAAGCTACTAATTTATTAAACGCTCAAATACGTACATAAAACTGTTTACAACATCAAACAGGTAAAAAGACCTTCCGAGAGCTATAAAAATGTAATAAAAAGCAAATTAAAATACCCTTTGTACGATACAATTTGGTTTTTGAAATGTCAAGACTCATTTTGAAACGACTAAATTGTTTGTGGCAAAATTATGTGTAAAATGTAATATTTGTTGACGTATTTCATGGAACAGTAGAATACCTTTCTAAGGATATTATTAAGAGGGGACGACTGCTGCTTTCTCATACAAACGTATTAATCCCCGAATTCTGGCAACAGGGTAATTATTTTTTAATATATTACAAATATCTACAATGTGCATGTCCCTACGTTTTGATTTTTTTGATTATCTGTTTGTTATAAGAGCTAGGTGCCTCCAAAAGAGAACCCCGTTAAAACGCTGCATAAAAGCAGCCCAGTGTTTAACAACCCTTATTTAAAAAAGCAAAACGTATCGACACAGAGAATCTATTCTTTAATGAAAATCAGAAAAAAACAAAATTAATCCATTTTTGGCGGAGAAAACAGGGGAATAAGAAACCTCGATTTTTTTTAAAATTATTATTGTATTGTCAGCTCGAAATGCAACTGTCACTTTCTCTCAAAGAAGTTGCATCGCTCGCTGCCGAGACACCAACAAAAATTAAGCCATACGAAGCAGCAGATGAGCATTACAGTCCACCTGATGGTAAGTGGATACTGTCGCCCATAGTCATCCGCGATACATACCAACATTAGTCTAAAATGAGAAACGTTGGCACGCCCCCCGCATGTCTATCTTTAGAGATATATGAATGGATTTGGAGAAAGGGTTGGGATAGGATGGGAATGGGCTCTGGCACATCTCACTCACTACCGAAACACGTACGTATATTAGGGAAATAAAATAAAGTGGGAAATGCAGTACCTACATTTCAAGGTAGTCTTCTGTGAGAGAGGGGTAACGTGGCCAGTCGAGCGCGCCCAGCGGCTGTTGGATTGCAGCGTGCACTCTGGGTGCCGCACTGCTTCTGCTCCTATTATTTACTATTTAATGAAAGGCTATGTCCAGAAAACTCGTTTAATCAAACTATTGTTCAACCTTATATCTAAGTTACACTTACCATCACGTGGGACCGCGTGCTCGTCCGCCCACTAGTCTATAAAAAAAAATTGTAGAAACATATCGATATCATGTTCATTGTCGTATTGGTATCTATCTTCGTATCTATTTAACCACACTCTCCCCCCCCCCCCCCCCCCCAATGAATACGTATAGGTAATCTGTTGCGAATCGTTAATTGAGTACTCTTACATACGTATATCCGCCTTCATTACATTATAACCAGCTATTACCGTCTATTACGGTATCGATCGTCACGTACGGCTCGCAAAATCGTTACGAGATGCAAATAATTAATTACTTGTTCTATGTTTTTATGATTTTATTGATTTATACTGGTTATAAACCCGTATATTTATCTTTTTAAACATATATTAAACTGTTATAAACCCGTATATTTATCTTTTTAAACATTTATTAAACTGGTTATAAACGCGTATATTTATCTTTTTAAACATTTATTAAACTGGTTATAAACGCGTATATTTATCTTTTTATTTATGCTTGGCCTTCCCTGGTAAATCACTGGGGGTTTTCGGGCCGTGGATTACATACTTCCGAGTTTTTTTTTATGTGCATGCGGGTTTCCTCACGATGTATTTATTGCCTCACCGCCGATTCAGAAATCCGTATCGTGGTACCGGCCGACGATTTGAACTCACAATCACACGAATGGTGGGTTAGTCGAGTAAAAATACCGCTAGGAATCCGCCTGACCCTGGATTGGGACGTTATAGGCTGATACTTGTACATTTCCACTTTAATTATTGAAGTTTCAGCTGAGTTATTCCAACCATGATCACAAGGTGTCTGAAGACGGGTCGAAAGCTGCGAGACCACGAATGCTGGTTTTTCAACTACCCGCATTCGTAGTTTATTTTATTTTTTTATGGAAAAAGGTGGTGTTTGGGCTAGGAAAGCGATCTTTTCGTATTTAAAACCTTTAATTTTATTTTTTCTGTGTTCACATTATGGAGTCTTTATGCGAAATGGGACGTGACCAGTGTAGCCAATTGGAATATTAAATAATAATATAGATCTTCCTGACAGATGCCAGAGGAGCAGACAGTCCACCCGATGGTAAGTGGATACTGTTGCACATGGACATCCGCGGTACATGACAACATCAGTCCAGAATGACAAACATTGGCATGCCCCGGATGTTCTGCCTACCTGTCTACATTTAGGATTGGCTTGGAGAAAGGATTGGGAAAATAAGGAAAGATAGGATGAGATGGGAATGGACTCTACTAGCGTATTTCATTCTCTACCAAAATACGTACCGGTATATAGGATTAAGTGGGAAATGCATTTTATGATAGTCATCTGTGTATCATCGCCCAGCTGTGGGATGGCTGCGTGCACCCCCCTCCTCCCGTAATCAGATTGTTGCATAACTTGGTTGCTTGTTTATGTTTATGTAGTTGAATCTTTATGTGTTTCTGGACCCACAATATAGATAAGTGTAGTCCACACTTCTCTATATTGTGACTCCACACAATTGTGGAGTCACAGAACTTTATTCTTCAGAACATTTATTAATTGATTTGTCTTGGAAACGAATACATCAAATTCGATGGCTGACTGTGGGATAGCAAGAAAAGTACATAATTTAAAAGTAAATAAAAAGTACGGTAAATAATAAATTTCAAGAAATATTGTGTTACACTAACTGTAGGTACCCCATAGGTACTGAAGAGACGAAGGGTCGATAAAGTATGTGTATATCAAACAGCCTCAGGACACTGAGTAATTAGGTCAATATACAAAAGGTAAGGGATCGTTTGAGTGCACGTGGAAAGGATAGAACATCTTTTATACTAATTAATTATTTAAAAAACCCGCCTGCGTCCAACTCTTATGTGAACACGAATGTTGAAATATACTAAAATTCAAAAACAAGTAAATTTTACATATTTTATTGCATTTGAGATTTTCGCGTTTTTCACACATACCTATTTATCTATTTAAACGGGTCTTAAACCGAATGAGCTGACAGTTAGCTCGTGACCACGGTAGCTACAACCCAATCGGAAAGTCGAGTAAAATAAATAAGGTAAACATTCGCGTTGAGACCCGTTTAGATAGATAAATAAGGTTTGCATAAATATGCAGTCAGTCAGTCCATCACAAACGAACCAGTCAGCGTGTGCAGTAAATACAGCACACGCTGACTGGTTTGTTTGTTTTGTTTTATGAACATACACGTACGTACATTAGGGAAATAAGATAAAGTGGGAAATGCAGTACATTTCAAGGTACTCGTAGTCTTCTGTGAGAGAGGGGTAACGTAGCCAGTTGAGCGCTCCCAGCAGCTGTTTGATTGCAGCATGCACTCTCCCCCTCAATGAAATTCATTGAAGGAATAAATCACAAAATATTATTTAACTACAACATCGAAACGGTACCTCAACTGTCCCATAATTGGAGGAGGAATCGAAGGCCAATCTAAATCTGTACAGAGATGGGATCGATGTAATCCTCATATGACATTGTTTCGCTCACGTAGGCCTCGGGGTGGATGAGTGAAAATAGCATATAACTGGAAACATGCCGCAATGTCTTTAAACCTATCCTATTTTACCTAAACTTTTTCCTAAATCCATCTATACTGTGTCGCGCACTGTTCGATCCAAAAATTACTTTATATCGCGAACCCGTAGGCTGTGATACGAACTGCCCCAAGAGTTAAGCTCTTCCCATTAAGCTACGACATGGGGTTCTTCAAGAAAGCTGTAAATAGGATTTTGCAAGGTCGGCGGCGCATCCGCATACCCTCTGGTGTTGCAGGTGTCCATGGGCGGCGGTAACACTTACCATCACGTGGGGACCGCTTGCTCGTCCGCCCTCTTGTCTTTAAGAAAAAAACTTAAATATCCAAACGGCGGCTCATTCAAGGGCGTGCGAAAGTTCGCCATGTTTAACTAATGTTGGCAGGTATTGTATAAGTCTTACGGCGACAGTATTACCACCAGATGGACTATCATCTATAAAAAGTGAATTTCGTAAACAAAAGTGATATCGGTTGTAATGACATTCCTAACGCAAGTTCGAAAGATATACATCTTCTGGCCTAGAGACACGAGAATGTCTAAAGACTGAAATACTTCTAGCTGAAGATCGTAGATTTTCAACGTTTAGGAGACTGATTCCCGAGGAACACTATAGGTCAATAGGCTGATATGGTCGAGTCCACAACGCGAGTGAAATGCGAATTGCGACCCAGTTATTTTTTTTTAATTCTTCGGCGAGTGGTTATTCGTGATTTTTTGTTTACCGACGATCTAAAGATAATTAAAACAGGGACGGGGTTGACAGAGTTTAAAGTTGACAAATCAGCATACATGACATTTGTCATTTGGTAGCGAAGATGGCAAAAATATCACAGACTTTCCATAGGCGACAGTTCCGTTTACGCCTGATCGTAAACTTAATCGTATGTTTCATAAAAATAAAAGATTTTATTTTTGATCTAAACTTAATTCGCGTTTGGAATGCAATGGGTTATTTTTCAAGATAGTAGACACCACATTTTTGACCAATAGTAGTCTTCCATAAAATTCACAGGTATTTTTCAGTATTGATCAAAAAAAGGTGACGGCTACTATCTTGAGGGTTGATTCAGTCTGGTTGAAAATTTAATACGAACGGAGTTTACTTGGCTATCAAATCGTACGTCTAATTATAATGACGAGGACAATGATGATTTCTTATTCTTGTTGCAGACACACGGCGGTGGACGTTGCCGGTGACTCAAACCGTGACCACGAGAGCAGGTGGCAGCCGGACGAGGACAGGTATTGTACTTTACTATATTAAGTTTAGTTTTACATTTTATTAGTATTAATAACTAGCAAAAAGCAGTGAGCGTTGATGACAAAAAATTACAAACACTGACAAAAAATGACAAATGCCAAAATGACAAGAATGACGAAAAGTCAAAAATGAGACAAAATGACAAAAAAATGTCAAAAAATTAGAATAAGACAAAAGTTGACAAAAATGCTAAGCTCGGGGTCTCTTTGCTGGAGAAAATCCATTACGAAGAAATCCGACGATGATCTATAGTTGCCGGCATACCTCAATGCCTCTGCAAGTTAAAGTGGCAGACCATAAATGCCGCAGGACCGATAACCGATGGGAAAGACGAATCCTCAAATGGAGACCATGCATCGGGGAACGTAGCGTGGGACACCCTCTGGTCAGGTGGAACTTGAAGAAAGTTTCCGGTAGTGGGTGGACAAGAAGAGCAGAAGA
This sequence comes from Sesia bembeciformis, assembly GCA_943735995.1. Taxonomy (NCBI): domain Eukaryota; kingdom Metazoa; phylum Arthropoda; class Insecta; order Lepidoptera; family Sesiidae; genus Sesia; species Sesia bembeciformis. Next base: position 392,749 of record OX031045.1, on the reverse strand, counting down.
CCGTGTCTGGTGGCGGACCTTAGGAGAAGCCTATGCCCATATCCAGCAGCGGAGAGACATAGACTGATGGTATGGTATGCATACACACATGTAGACGCAACCACACACACACGCACACACGGACCGACACACACCACAAACACATTTGTTGAATTTATTTTTTTGTATTTTTAACTAAATAGTCATGTCATGATCATCAAATATTTTAACAAATTTAAGAGCAGGGTCTCCTGGCATAGATATTTCTTATACTTATAAGTAGAACCCCACAAAGTGTATAAAATTGTATGATATTGCTAACGTAATAAAAAAAATTGAATTCATGAAACCATCGATGGAATAAGTTATTACTTTAAGTGCCTCTTGTAACTCTAGCAATTAAATCGCTACTCCCGTATACCCAGATGACATTGTTGTTCCAACAATATCTTGTCTAGGAAATTATGCAAATTCTCCCACTCGGATAGTAATTACGGAAGTTTGGCAACAACTCGTAAAGATCCATCTCGGCTTAACTCGATAACGATCTACTTTGGAAGAAAATCACGCTCCCACAATACTTGTAATAACATTGGATCCTGTTAAAAATTAGACATTTTATTTTAGATATCGAGTTGAGCATTACGGAAACTCTTTCACCCCGAAAATGTTCTTTATTTATATTTTGAGGACGAGTTAGTACCTAAATATCAATCATGATATTGTAACAATATTCTTTCGAGTGTTGTCCTTAACTTCTTGTTACTAAGTCATCCTTCATGCATAAGGTGCATGAAGAGATCTAAGTCCGACAGTGAACCATAAAAAGTCTGGTTGTAGTGTTATATGAACCATATAACACTAGTAATAAAATATATATAAGATGCAATACAAAACAACCGGCCCTTCAGTATCTGTACCTAAATACGGGAGCATGTGGTGTCGGCCGGCTATACAATGGCAACTAGTGAAGGGCAAAATTAAATTGTTGGACAATTAACAATTAATAAATTGTTAATCACGGCTATTACAATTGAAAATTAATTAATCGCAATTGTAAAAACTCGCTGTTAACAATTAATTAATTGTTAATCGTGAGTTTTCACAATTAACGATTAATCAATTGCCAATCTTTTTAATTTTTAAAGTTTTAATTGTTAGTTTTTAATCAAATACATTAAAAAGATTGACAATTGATTATCGTAAATTGCGGAAACTCACGACTAACAATTAATTAGTTGTTAATTGTGAGTTTTCACAATTGCAATTAAGTAATTTTTAATTGCAATAGGCGTGATTAACAATTGATTAATTGTTAATTGTCCAACAATTTAATTTTGCCCAACACTGGACACTAACCCATCTCTCGCCGTGGGCCGCGTAAAAGGTGCAAGCAAGTCGGCAGCCACAAGCCCTGAGGAAGTACACCACCTCTAAAAATATATAATATATATACATACATTTGGACCGCCTCTTCGCCAACACTAAAAATACATTTTGTTTAAATTAATTATAGCTAATATAATTTATAATGTAATACCGTCTTCAAGGGAATATGACGTTTCAAATTACAAAGCGCCCGTAGGCGGAGCTACCCACTGAAGAGCTTATTTGTATTTTGTTTCTAATTTGAGTCTAATTAAAATTACAACATTTTTTGTATTTTTTTCCTTTACTTACATAGGGTATTTGACTGTGAAAAATACATTTATCAGTCAAGCGTGGCTTGAAGCACCGAGCCACTAATACAAAAAAGAATTATTGGTGTGTATTGGTGATTAATAGACTTCGACACCGTTTGACCGATCACAATGAAAGTTGGCCCATATACGTATCTTTTAATGGAGAAGGTTTTCATGCTATCCACTTTGTTGTAACTCGCCACTAGATGGCGGTGCAGCACATCAACTTCTATATCGTTCAACGGATCGCCATGAAAATTGGTATACATAGGTATTTATTTGGGCACGGAGAATATTTTCGATCTATTGACTTTGATGTAACTCGCCACTAGATGGCGCTGCAGTACATCAACTTTTGTGGCAGAATAACGTCTGCCGGGTTTTGCTAGTATATTATATAGGTCATACCATCAGCCTATGTCTCTTCACACACACTTCTACAAACTATGTCGGTGACACTTTGGCGAATCTGTTTGTTTCTGATCGTATCCCGGAAAGAAACTCCGAACATAGTTCTCTCCATAGCTCTCAAACCGACTCGCGATCCCGCGGTATCCCCCCAATGCAACGTCCTAAACCGAGGTCCGTTCCTTCCGCCGGTTTACCGGCGGGGGAGCCCTTAGGCTCGTTGCAACACACATTTTGTTCCTGGCTGAGCGCCTTCTGCGCTCGCCCTAAATTAAACATGACCGGTGACTCTTGAAAGGCCACTAGGGCCACAAGAATTTAGACATTCCGAAAAAAAAGAACTCCATAGCTCGCTGGGTGACATATGGAACATGGATCGGGGATAACCGTTAGAGGCCACATTTCGGCATCATACGTCATTAAAATATGTAAATAGTTTTTGAAGTACAAGCAGTGCCCGCGACTTCGTGCGTATAAACCTTAGAATATGTGTAGTTAGCTTAGTTCCAACTTGAACTTCAGTACTGATCTGATAAAATATACCGTAAATATTAACCCGGCACTATTTCTCCCCATTTTCCCAATCTTTTCATAAAATTCATATCTAAATCTGCAAAAGTAAGCAGCGCATCCATGGGCGTGCCAACATTTGGTCATCTGGACTTGTATCGCGGATATTGCAGGGCGACTATCCATTCACCACCAAATGAACTGTATGCTCATCTGGTGCCTTCTTTCCGTAAAAAAGCCTTTGATCAAACTGACATTAATAGGGGATATAAAGAGGGTAATAAAAAGGGAAATGCTCCGGCAATTGGCCACGTCTCTCGCCTCATTTGTGGCGACAGTAAATCGTTTGTGTCCGACTTTATAGTACAGTTTAACAGCGCGTGTACGAAGATGTCGTAAATAACCTATAAAATTGATTTTTTTATCGAATAGGTGGCAGACGAGCGGGCGGGGCGCATGATGGTAAGTGGTCAGCGCCGTCCATGGACACCTGCAACACCAGGAGGCTTGCAGATGCGCTGCCGACCTTGCAGAATCCTGTTCACAGCTCTCTTGAACAGCCCCATATCGTAGCGTAACGGAAATACTTCAGCTGGCAGTTCATTCGACAACTTTCAGATTCGCTGTATAAAGTGTCTCTGTGCGCAGCGACTCTATGTCGTTCCACGACGATTAATTGTATAATTAATTAATCTCATTAATTATTTCATTTATAAGTCATTCATTAAATCGAAACCGTTCTTGACTTTTCGAAGAAATTCAAGCTAGTCAATGGCTGCTCAAATGCACTCCCGGGTAATCGAAGGTTCAATTTTATTAAATTTATTAATCACTGGATTTCATGTCGCTGACAGTTAATATCCAACTTCTCAACTGAAATTTTTATCGCTTCAATCATGAAGCACCTAATAGTGGCAATCAGCGTAGATGATTTTTCAACTATAGATAATGTATTCTGATTACCTAATGTATTTTTTTTTCAATATGTCAAAAGCGTAATTAACTCATTGGGTAAATGTCAAATTTTCTTCGTATTTAACAATTTCAAAGTTTAAAACGTACGCTGTCAATGCCCTCGCTGTCGCTGTCGAGGTAACTTTGCTGTTTGGAGTCGCTCATTAAAGTGTTAATAGAGGTTTACTGAGGACAGAAGAGAATTCCTTGGGGTTCACGAAAAACACAGTCCTGTATTATTTAAAACACCTTTTATTTAAGTATCGTTGACATTAAATGAAAATTTGAAAAAATGACATTAATTTGAAAAACATTAATGTTTAATAATTATCACTATTAAACCACATAATACACAATTTTTATAATAATCAAACTATAATTCAACTTCACTTCTCGAGTTCCCGCCAAGAAGTTTGATTAATGTACCCTGTTATCAGGTTATCTACATACCCCGCCACCGACCGCTCAACCCTCCTGCGCTCTCACGCGGCCAAGTCGGCGGAATGCGGGCAGAGTCCGCCGCGTCGACGCGCGCCGCGAGAGTCACGTCGCGTGTCGCTCGCGCAGGCGCACGGCTACGTGCAGCTCAACCAGTACCGCCTGCTCGAGCCCATTGGACAGGTAATACTAGGCTGTCACATTCAAATCTCCTTAAGGCACATTTACACAAGGAGTTTCTCAAACACGTACAGAAGATAAAATCATATTTGTCAGACTGACAGAAGTATCAGACTGAAAACAGTTGGGACCAAGGACGTCGCTAGCCAACGCTAGCCAATGGGCCGAGGGGGGGGGGGGGGGGTCAAAATGAGAGAGAGGATGGAAGAAATATGAATTGTAGGTATAAATACATTTTTTTCGAATCTACCCCCCTTGGCGACGCCCTTGGTTGGGGCCATTGTAATTCTTTCCTATTGTCAGTGGGAAGAACATTCCAGAAAGCTACTGCTTAAACAACGAAGGAATCAAATCTGAACGCGGTACGGCGAGGGGGAGGGGGGGAGGACCTACAGAGAAACATCGTTGACAGAGCAAAAATGACGATCATGAATAACATTCTGAAACTGAAATTCACATTACATACTAACTTCCATATCTTACTACCACTTAATTTAAGATAGAAAGAAACATTTACCTGATGTGTCTCTAAAATGTGTTAGAAATGCCGTTTTGTCAATTGTTATCATTCTTTAATTTTATTTTTCTGCAGGGTTCGTACGGTATCGTAAAACTAGCCTACAACGAAGAAGATGACACACATTATGTGAGTAATTACCAGATTCAGGTTGACTAAGTTTTATTAATTTAATGTTTCGTTGCATTTTGGACATGGTCACGAGTGGACTGAAGAGGCGGGCAGTCCACGATGGGAGCTGCGAGCAGTTTTATCAAATAGTGACATTTGATCTTTACATTCGAAACGGCTGCATCAAACCACAGAAACCATGTCCGCGGACTTACTTATTAGACTATCAATCGCAAAGTTTAAATTTGTTAATCACTGGATTCCACGTAAACGACAGTTTATAAAATATCCATCTTTAGTTTTACGCTTACGATAGCCTTTAATTTTACGCGTTTAGCGTTAAAATCTATATACATGTAATAAAATTGTAACAGTCCGATGTCTGTACATTATAGATATTGAAAAAAAACTAATACGGAAGGTCTTTATTAGAGCAACAGAAGCCAAAACAACAGTTTTTAGAAATTTTGTCTGTCTGTCTGTCTGTATGTTTGTACACGCATCACGCAAAAACTACTGCATGGAATTGAATGCAGTTTTCACCGATGTATTGCTAGAGGTCTAACTTAAAATATAGGTTCCATTTTTACCGCAGGAAAATATCTTATTCCGATTGTTTTAAATTTAATAAACCGAAGCGAAGTGAGGGCGGGGCGCTAGTTACAAATAAAATAAGTAATTCTTGCTCTCAGCAATTCTACGGGCGTTTGATACGACAAGCTGTTATTATGTGAGGAAGTGTGAAATTGACTGTCGTTCAAATCGTTATCTATCACACGTTTTATCGAATCAATCATTTATTTCAATTTCCTTTTTAATAGCGCATTTTGTAAATGTGACAGAAATAGGGCTGTCACCTTCGGAATACCCTAAACCCGGAGATTTCAAAAATTGGGACAAACAAAACAGGACATTTATGAAATACGAGCAAATACTACAAAATTTGTCTCTCTCTTTTGGATCTACAGTCCGGGGTGGGTCTTGGTCTGATTCAGCAAGTTTTTCCCCATCGTTCTGTTCATGGCCTTCGTCCTCCAATCTGAAATTCTAACCACTATTTCCTATTTTTTGGCACTATTTCCTCATCCATGCGCTGCACGTGTCCAACCCATCGCATCCGACACACTTTAATATGTCTTACTACGTCCAGTTCTGGATACTTGTCATGGAGCTCAGAGTTGTAAAGGATGCGCCATTGGTTCCCGTATTTCACTGCTCCATATATTTTTCGGAGAATCTTCCGTTCGAAGACCCGGAGATTGTTTTCATCTTTTTTAGTCGGGACCCAGCATTCCGAGCCATATGTCAGCACAGGTCTTAATAAAGCTTTATACAGCAATAGCTTTAGGTTGCTAGACAACGTTTTTGACGTTAAGTATTTGAGAAGTCCGAAATGGCACTTACCAGCGGCAAGTAATCGTCGCTGTATTACTGCACTAACATTATTATCATTACTTCTCAGGTCCACAGACTCATAAGCTGTATCCTATCGCAACTTGCTCTTGTTGTTGGTTTCGCACGCTTTTTGCAACTGCCCTGACTTTTTGCTGGTTGACTGTTAGTCCTGCACTTCGTGAGCTTCGCTCTATGTTCATGTACGTTTCCTTGATAGCCGAGAAGGTCCTTTCTACAAGGTCGAAGTCATCTGCGTATCCAAACATCTGGATCGATTTATTGAATATTGTGCCTGTAGTTTCAACTTCGGAATCACGGATGCCTCTCCAAAGTAATGTCCATGACTCCAAAGTAAGGATCCATGAAAAAGTAGATATCCATGTATGCTGCATAAGGTCTCATATATGAGTCGAATGACCTCAAAGTACGTATTGTTACAAAAAAAGATATAATTAACATTTTTAATTAACAAGAAGATCAATTCGTACAAACAGCAACAATAATCTTTAAAAGGTTATTATTATTATATTATATTATATTATATCATTATTATACTAGTATTAATGTTTACTAATTATTAGTATTAAGTTTCATATATATTTATAATCATTCATCTCATTTTTCTGTGATTTGGAATCTTTGACGTTATAGCGCGTCGTCCGGGGATTTACGATGCTAACCAGTAGCCTGGACGAGCATCCTTCAAACCCGAAGACCCCGGCTCAAACCCGAAGGGCTGGCAGCCCTAGACAGAAATCGTAGAACTTAACGTTGAATATGATTTCAATAAAGATAAGAAGAAATTGAGTGCGGTTCAGGGAAAAACTAAATCATGTATTTGAAGCAAAAACATCGGGCAAAATATATATTTCCAGTTATGAATTGAGATTGATTATTTTTTTTATAGACAAGTGGGCGGACGAGCAAGCGGTTCCACGTGGTGGTAAGTGTTACCGCCGTCCATGGACACCTGCAACACCAGGGGGTATGCGGGTGCGCCGCCGAACTTGCAAAATCCTATTCACAGCTTTCTTGAAGAACCCCATATCGTAGCTCAATGGAAAGACCGCTTGAGGCAGTTCGTTCCACAGCCTGCGGGTTCGCGGTATAAAATGATTTTTGGACCGAACAGTGCGCGACACCTCGGATAATGCGGATGGACCGCACTTCTGTGACGGGAGGTGCGGTTGTAGAAACCCGAGATGGGAATTATTATATATTGAACAATTCTTCAGGGCATAATAATATATTGTATTAAAGATAAGGTCCTACAAAAATAGTGTAATATATTTCAATATGTCAATATTATTTAAACAATTTTATTTTTATACGCGGTGTTGCCATGCGAAAAATTAATTGTTATAAATTTATTTTTATTATTTAATTGTTAAACTGAACAGTCATGTTTCAAACTAACTCTTTCTTCCAGGCCATGAAGATCCTCTCAAAGCGCAAGCTGATGCGGAGAGCCGGGCTCTTCGGACGGACGCCCCCTCGGAGGCCTGGCCCCGGCCCTCCGCCTGACCCGCTGCAGAGGGTGTACAGGGAGATAGCGGTGCTCAAGAAGTTGGACCATCCTAATGTTGTTAAACTTGTTGAGGTAACCAGAAATTATAACAATAATACTCCTTTTATCGCAATGTGCGACGCCCTCCGGCCAGGTGGACTAAAGGTGTATTAAAGGAGGCAGACGGGCAACCCGCCGACTTGATGGTTAGTGGCTACCGCCACCCTTGGACAACTGCAACACCAGGCCTTACAGCAGATTCACAGCTTTGAATTCGCCGGTGGTGGTTCGATGAGAAAAGCCGAAGAACGTGTGTAGAGGCGAGGCTTCGGATAGGACCTATATCCACATAGACTACACACATAGGAGAGACATAGACTGTTGGTATGGTAATTTCCTCTTAATTTCTTGCCTCTCAGCAAAAGAATTAAGTGAAAATAGATAATCTGAGCTCGAAACTAAATTTCCCACGTGAGCGAACTTCAATGTGTTCTCTCTGTCTCAAAATATGAAGTGTGCGGACAGTACGGAGCAGCCCGTACTGCTTCGTACTGCTGCGTTTTTTTCTAAAAACGTCTTAGAAAAAAAGGTACAAGTGCATTTTCATGACATTCTACAAAAATGCAAAAAAATTGGTGTAATTTTCATTAATTTACAATCAATCTATAAACTTGTGAGTTTTGGATGAAACAAAAAAAATAACCATTGTATGTATATTCTCTTTTTTATTTTTTATTTCCGAATATAATGCTACTTATGCCTTTTCTTCTTATTACGGCAGTGTAAGTGCCGGGAAAACGAGGAAAGCAAGTTTAAGCGATAGAACATGATGGTAGCCACACACCGATAATTCGTTATGAAATAACTGCGTCGACCGGACTGCACTGTTTTATCGAACGTGTGTATGACAAATCGTTGCAGTTCTTTTAATCGCACAAAGGTTCAATTTTTATTCTATAAATCGTTGTCGCTGGCATCTATACAGTTACATAAATCGTGGCGTGTGTGGGACTGCGTCCGCCAGTGCACACACACACGCCAATGCACACACACACGCCAGTGCACAGCTGCTCAGTGCGATAGTCCTCGTACTCGCCCGGCCGTTATCTAAGTACGATAAATCAGTCTGAAAATGAGTTCCAGTAGGTTGTTTAGCTTGTTGAACTCAAATCCATCGTCATTCAATATAAAAATTGCAGTAGATCATTGTAGCAACTGTTTATTGATGTCATTCTTTTATCTATGTTAGGTCTTAGACGACCCAGCAGAAGACCAGTTATACCTAGTGTTCCAGTTGTTAGAAGGCGGACCTGTGATAGACATACCGACGGACAGTCCTCTCGGCGAGGAGCTCGCCAGGAAATACTTCAGGGACGCACTTTTAGGAGTTGAATATCGTAAGTGACCTTAATTTCTCAATTGTCTATCTTTGTCATAAAACTATCTGTAATAATCTAGTTTCTCTAAATTATGCTCTTCTTTAGCATATATCTATCTACTACTAGACATAGATCTCTCCCACAAATATAGAGGGATAGATAACGCAAGCTGTTCATTGCTGTGTGCCTGAAGTTGGCGCTATGCTCCTAATTCTCGCGCTGCTCATTCAGCCTGTTCCGCCCTGTATCGTTAGTTAGTCGTTATAAAACACAAGTGGATACTGTCGCCCATGGACATCCGCAATACATGCCAACATCAGCCCAGAATGACAAACATTGGCATGCCCCGGGATGCGCTGCTTATCTTTGGAGATATAGAGATTGTATTTAGAGAAAGGGTTTGGGAAATTGGGAGGGATAGGATAGGAATGGACTCTGGCATATCTCACTCCTGTAGTGAGTGCGAAAATAGGTTAAATGTATAATAGTACATTTCAAGTTAGTCATCTGTGAGATAGTGATAACTTGGCCAGTCAAGTACGCCCAGCGGCTGTGGGATTGGAGCGTGCGCCCTCCCCCTCCAAAAATATGCTCTTCCTATAAAAGATTAAATAATTAAAGATCAAAAGATTTATTTATATAATTAGATTAATAAGTAAATTAACTGTTTATAATATGTATATATTTTTTCTCTCAAAGTATCATATTGTCCGATTGTGTTGGATTCAGGGTCCCTCCTCTGGCATAAGTCTATATATACCATGTGAAGGATGTCAGCACATAGATTTTAGGTGAATACGTACAGATATGTCACTATGATGTTGTAACACAATATTTCCGTATGTACTCCAGCTGGTAGCCTAATTTAAATCAAATAAAAAAAAAAATAAAGAAGAAATATGTCCGGTTGAACAGTGCACTTCCAGCGCATCGCGCACCGGGACATCAAGCCTGCTAACCTGCTGCTGGGTGACAGCCTCGTGCAGGTGGCGGACCTGGGCGCGTGCGGGGAACTAGCCGCCGCCGGCCGCCTCAGCGGGCTCGCCGGCACGCCCGCCTTCCGCGCTCCAGAGGCGCAGCACCAGCACAGATATGATGGAGAGGTAACCACATAACCGTAACCGTATCATACAATAACCATTATAGAAAGGGTTCAAAAAGCATGTAGCCTAGGCGTTACTCTAGACAGTTTCAGGTTTGAAAACAATGTCCTCGAATTAGTGCGAGCTTGCTTCTACGGGCTTAGTATTTTGTACAGAATTAGGGAGTTTCTTAGTATTGAAACAAGAAAAAGATTTGCGACTCACTTGTTCTTTCGAAGCTCAATCACGCGGATACAGTGTATGGCTCGCGTCTGTTAGCACGTACAGCTAAACTCATTCTATGAGTACAAAATGCCTGCGCACGTTTTTGTTTCAACGTACCGACGCGTTCTCATGTCACGCCCTTCATAAACGCAAGGGAGCCTTCCGAATGCAGGGTCGCAAAGGAAATTCCGGTAACCATTTCATCTTTACAAGAAGTTTAGTTGGTTTCGTGATAGTAACACGCTTATGAGTACAACGGCGTCCAACACGCTCTTAACAGTTCCCCGTCGTCACCGCTCGGTCGCCTTTTCTGGTAGTTTCGGAGCAGCTACAAAATGTTGGAGTAACTCACCTCCTCCATTCCGTAACCTGAGTTCGGTGGGTACATTGAAGAATAAGTTCAAAGGGACTGAACTTGCAGAAAGGGCTGCAAGCGTATCTGAAAGTAACAAGTTAGCAACCTGTGAATATAGAGAAAAAATCTGTAGGTACATCTTGGAAAATGTTGTCACTTCAACCGTGATCACTGGAAACCAGCGTCGTAGCCTTCTGCTGCCGCATAAATGCTGAGTGGAGCTACCTTCTGACGTCACACTGCAGCGCTGATGCTTTCATTTTACTGCAATTTATATGTACTTATATTTAATATTCTAAATTCTATTCTATTTAATAAATAATGTATACCGTGTATGTTTACCTTATTTACTTTACCTTACGTTGAAATTAGATACATATGTGTGAACAACGCAAAAATTAAAATGTTATAATTAGTACAAGTAAACAACATTGATGTTTTGATCGTCCATTGTTGGAGATGGACGTCTCCATGCGCCACTTCCGTCCTATCTTCTTATTTTCCCATTACACAAACAAAAGTATGTTTGTAATATATTCATAAGATGAACCTGTAAAAATGTCAAAGGGAAAGATTGATAATTGCCCGAGATATGGCGAGTCCAATATAAAAAAGTATCGAATTTTACCTGACGTTTTTTTTAGAATTAAACTTTTAAATTTGACTTAAAGACTTAAATAATGTTGTCATACTTTTAAGTAAACAATAACTTCAGATTAGTATTTAGCGATCTGGAAAACACAAGTAGCCACTACAACGGAAGTGGTTAGTATTTTCGGTTTCTAAGCGAGTTTTCAGGCCTGTACCGTGCCGTTCACCTGTCTTAAAATCCATATGACCTTAAAACGCCATGTCAAGCGGGTTGGCGAGGCTACTCTTTTAAATGTGGTATATTTATTCAAGGCTAATTGTTATCCCTTAGTCGCCGTTTACCACCGTAAGAGATGGGGAGAGTTGGCGTGCCAATTATAAAAACAGTAACTTGTATCAATTTGTCCAGCCAGCAGACCTGTGGTCGCTCGGCGTCACACTATTCGGGATGGTGACGGGCCGCGTGCCCTGGTACGGGGACTCCACCACGGAGCTGCAGAGGAAGATCCTCTCGGATCCCCTCGTCTTTCCATCCCGACCTGTGTTCTCCCGAAGCCTGAGGCATCTGCTCACAAGAATGCTGGATAAAGACCCTCGGACGAGGGCTACTATGCAGGAAATTAAGGTATGTTTAATACGATCATAGATTTTATTTATTAATTAATTATTTATTACAATTTTAATTATTAATTAATTTTAAAGGCTAGTCAAGTCTATCTCCCAGTCCACCTTTGGCCTATGCAGGCATGGCGCGATAGGTATAATGATAGGTAAGAAGTAAAACTATAGTTAATAATGACGCATATTAATTAAATACCATAAAATAAATAAAAATATACATATGCATATACATAAATACATACTATCATACATACATACCATAGAAACAACATAATTATCATTAATCATGTATTTTACACAGGTAACAAAAATGGTGATCGTTATAAACTTGACCCATTATTTTACATACGTAACAAATATGGTGCTCGTTATAAACATGACCCATTATTTTACATACGTAACAAATATGGTGTTCGTTATAAACATGACCCATTATTTTACATAGGTAACAAATATGGTGTGCGTTATAAACATGATCCATTATTTTACATAGGTAACAAATATGGTGTGCGTTATAAACATGATCCATTATTTTACATAGGTAACAAATATGGTGTGCGTTATAAACATGATCCATTATGTTATTGCCAATGAGCAATAGGCGTGCAAAAATTCATTGTAAATGTATATACTTAATTCAAACCCCCATTTCGTAGCTTAATGGAAATGAATTAATGGAGCTTCTTCAAGAAAGCTGTGAATAGAATTTTGCAAGGTCGGCGGCGCGCCCGCATACCCCCTGGTGTTGCAGGTGTCCATGGGCGGCGGTAACACTTATAATCACGTGGGACCGTTTGTTAACCGCTCTTAATATTACCTTGTATTATCTTAAATGTGTTCTTGCAAATAAATTTGAATTTCAACAACAATCATTTACAATATCGTCGTTTTCAGAAACAATAACAATTCAGTTTAAGATCTCCAGCAATTGAAACAGTTCGTTTCAAAGTGTTAATTAAATTTACTTCTGTCGGAAGCTCCTAAAACGGCTCTAAAACATCCACGCGATAAAACTTGCAGTAAAAGTGGATGGTGTTATACACCTCGGCGCTAATTGGAAAACTTAATGAGTGCTCCCACTGTCGAAACGCGGTATAACCACAAACCGTGACGTCAAAGGTTTTAACTACCTCGTCATGAAGTAATTATTAAGTTCACTTGTAAAGAAGTTGTGCTAATGGTTTATGTTACGGTAATGTTCAACATTTGGTTGTGTGAAATCCCGCACTTTGTTCACGGACTAAAGCCTCATTTACACAAGGAGAGTTTCCCGAACGATTCGGCCGAAAATATTGTATATATCGACTAATCCACATTACGTTTTTAATTGTTTATTTATTTAACAATTTACTGTACACACATAACATGAAACAAATAAAAAGGAAGAAAAAGAAAAGATGTAGAAAAGGCGAGCATACATCGGAGATTTCTTCCAGCAGATCTGGGAAACTAAAATATAGGTCAAGAGAGAAAGTCAGGCGTGGTGCGTGCGGAGAATTTGTATAATAATTTTATATGTACTTATATTTACTGTGTGTGTACATTTACTTATATGTACATTACTGTCTAGGCCCGAAATAAACCAATTGACGGCCGAGTAATATTGAAAGGACGTGGCGAAGCCGAGTCCCTACGAAGTGATTTTAAAAGGACTCTTCCATGTTTTTGGAGTCCTTTTTAAATAAACGAGGCCGTTAATTGCTATTTCGGCCAAGACTTGTATAGTACTTTTCTCTAATTTGCGAGGAAACAATAAACAAATTAATTCAAGAAACAGAAGTTTCATTCTTGCCAATTCGACTGCGCGCGGTCTTTGTACTTTTTTTAAACTTTTGAAAAGAAATGCACATTCAGCCTTTATAATAATAAATATCGTGTACCTAAAAAAACCTAATTTATGTTAGTGTGCACTAAAAATAACCTCGCTACTGTCCAGCAATCTCTATTACTGTCGTGTTGGAAATTGCTGGCGTGCGTACAGAAAAGAGCCGGTTGACGTATTCTTTTTTTTAAAATAATGAAGTCATTTCCGAGCAAGTTGGAGAAATAGTACATTAATATTAACAAAATACACAAATACATACAATTTTAATGTATTTATATACAATACATATATTATAAACACATACTTATACCTACATATTATAATAAATACTGTTTACCTTACGGGGGAGAGCATTCCGTATGCGTACAGCTTGAACCGAAAAAGAATCGCCACAGTTACGAGAATTGTGAGAAGGGATCTTTAACAGGGAGAATGTTTGGGTTCTAAGGAGTCTAGATCTTGGAAAAATATACGAGAAACGGTCACATAGGTAGGTAGGAGAAGAAGGTTTGTTAAGAATATTATAGAGGAGTGTAAGAATGTGACAATTATGGCGAGAACGAAGTTCAGTGGTTATCTAAACCACTGAAGCTTCATCCTAAACTCAGAAATATGGTCAAACTTGCGTAAACCAAAAAATAAATCGAATACTCAAGTTTTGGAGACGCTCAAGTCTATTCAATTGTTTAATTACTCATGCTAATATATTGAATAAAAATAAATTTGAGCAGATATGACTAATTTATTATAATTCTTAAACAATTCTAGTCTGTTCTCAGTTACAGATAAATTATATCAGTTTATTTTAGAACAAAAATTATTACAGACGTAATTATAAAATATTACATTTTGGTACATTTTACATAATAATAATTACATTGAAACAAATCATATTTATAAGAGAGTGCTATGAAGCGCTTTTAGTTTTTTAGTCCAGAACGGCCGCTAGATGACACCGCTAGCGGAAAATGGTCCTAAATCGCCGCAAATCTCATAAATAAGGCGCTCCCTTATGTACGATTCTCGTCAGCGACCAAACTACATATACAATTCTCGTCTTCAACTGTTCACATGATGACAAAAACTCGATTGTAAGAGGGATAACACTTGTTTATACTAGTTGTTGAGCGAATGTTCTTGAAACTCACGTACGAGAAACTCTCCTTGTGTAAAGCTAGACCCCAGAATAACTAATAGTACAACTAGACTCTAATTAACCAGCTGAAGTGCAGTAAATTGTTGTTATACATTCAGTGAATCAGTTAACGTTATACGTTGTGAGCAAGGAAAGTTGTCTGCAAACTTATCTATTTTGTTATGTGTATATACCTCTATACCAATTTAAAAAAACCTGCGTGGTAAGTTCTAGCAACTCAAACAACTTCAGGGAATTACGTAAAATTTTTCGACGGAGTTTTTAATAAAAGTTAAAAAAAGTTGGCATCGCATTGCGCTCTGCTAAATTAATTAATTACTGTATTTAGGTATACTTTACTGTACGCACACATAGTACATACAAAATGGATTAATACAATGGTGTACAACAGGCGAACTTAGGGATGAGCGATATTGTTAAAATATCGATATTGATATCGATAGCTTAATATCGATATTCCGATATTATCGACCGCAAAATATCGATATTTTCTAATATCGACGATTTTTAACACTTTAATTTAAGTGCATACTAAATACTTATAGGAGACCATGATCAACTGTAACCTAAGTAAGTGTTAATTATACAAGAAAATAATATTCATTATATTTTTTCCTAATAATTATTAATTATATTAAAAAGTACAAAAAACAAATTAAGGAAAAAAATTAATTGATGTCAGAAGTTATGACAGGAAACAATGGAATGTCTTTTAACTAGTTTTTTTTTTATATAAAAATTTGGGCGGACGAGCAAGCGGTCCCACGTGGTGGTAAGTGTTACCGCTGCCCATGGACACCTGCAACACCAGGGGGCATGCGGGCGCGCCGCCGACCTATCAAACTTAGTTACTTAAGTCCTATCAACATTTGAGTTACGTTTGAAGTAATGAATCTTATCATTTTAAAATTATTTAGTTTTAGTAGAATAAATTGCACTTCAACTTCGTACTTACGTTTTTATGGATCGTGTTCGAAGTTTCATCTTAGACTGCACTCAATCATTAAAAAATACTGCACTTTAATGAGTATTTCAATTGTAGAAAACAATACAGAGTTACAAATCACACAAACTTTAATTTCAACTTTCAACAAGGTTGCTTGTAAGTTGTATTATCTGACTTTAGATTGAGAATGAATAATTCAGTGTTGCCAACTCCAAAAGTTCAGATTACCGAATTTCTACGGAAAAAAAAAAAGGATTTTGGCACAATCTGTTTTTTTTACACATTGTTTATTCTAAGATATTATATTGAATATTTTGTTAACTCCGTTATTTGTAAAATACATTGTAAATGAAATAATAACGATATTACGATATCTTGTTAAAAATATCGATATCACGATATCTTGTTAAAAATATCGATATTTCGATATTTAAAAGTTGTCATTATCGATATTTAAATATCGATATTTTGCACATTAATATGGATATTTCACCAATATCGATATATATCGCTCATCCCTAGGCGAGCTTATCTCCTAAGGACATTTAGGCAACCAGCCCTTTCACCATCCACTGCTGTACATGGGCCACTCCATGCTCAGTGTCTTGTGTATGTGGGATGTATGGCTTTAAAACGTCACGCTCACGCTGGCTAAGCGGGTTGATGAGTCCGCTCTTCCAGAGCGATCCGTTGGTCGCCTTATACGACACCCACGGGAGGAGATGTACCGTGTGGTGTCGGACGGCTATACAATAGCATCACGCCAAATACATACATGAATTATTATATATTTATAAATACATATATATACCAATACAATAAAATTGAGAAAGACATTGAACCGTTTTATAAACATAGGAAGTGTTTAATACAGGCCAAAAATTTAAACCAAAAATTTTAATACAGGATCATGAATGGGTAACGGCAAATGGCAAGGATCCATTACCGTCGGAGCAAGAGAACTGCCGCCTGGTGGAGGTGACGGACGAGGACATGGAGCGGGTGGTCACCTCCATACCGAACCTGTCCACCCTTATACTCATCAAGACCATGCTCAAGAAACACAGTTTTCAGGTAACCTGCAACTAAATACCATTATTATTTATTCATTTTGATAATTACAGGTGAAGTGATGATATATAGATAGATAAAACTCTTTATTACCCACCTATAACAAAAATACTAACATGATTAAATACATAATGCGGTCTTATCGCTAATATCGATCTCCACCAGACAACTTTTAAGTAGGGAGGAAATAAATATTTTGATCACAGGATGATGTGCAGTGTAACATAATTTTCTAGATATAGGTACACAAAGACAAATTTGTTTAAAGCCAAGTATATTTAATGAAAGAATCACAAAAGAAATACTTGTACAGTGGACGAGATCAACAATTATCCTTTTACATAAAAAAAGACCAATGGGAAATGCTCTGAAGAATTGTTTAATATAATTCCCACCTCGGGTTTCTACAAGCGCACGTCCCGTCACAGAAGTGCGGACCATCCGCATTTCCTCGATACGGAGGTGTCGCGTACTGTTCGGTCCAAAAATTATTTTATACCGCGAACTCGCAGGCTGTGGAACGAACTGCCTCAAGAGGTCTTTCCATTAAGCTACGATATGGAGTTCTTCAAGAGAGCTGTGAATAGGATTTTGCAAGGTCGGCGGCGCACCCGCATGCCCCCTGGTGTTGCAGGTGTCCACGGGCGGCCGTAACACTTACCATCACGTGGGAGCCCTTGCTCGCCCGCCCACTTGTCTATAAAAAAAAATGATAATAATAGAACAATAAGTCTATGTCTAATATTTATCAAGTATTCTGCAAGATGATCCTGAGCCATATTGGTGGTGTTTTAGATGAGAATGACCCAAGGGAACTAGGCTGGACTTTGAAGTAATTATTCAACTATAGACCATATTCATACCATAAAGCAAATAATTGAAAAATGTAATGAATATATCAAGTCATGTTACATAGATTTTGTAGATTATAAAGATGCATTTGTCTGTCTAAAACATGATCAGATCTGGAAAGCACTAAAAGTCCAAGGCGTTCACGAGAAATATATAACGATATATAGAAATATATATTTTCTAGAATGTACAAAAACGCCACTGCTAAAGTACAAATGAAGAGGCTTGCAGAACAATTTAGAATTAAGTAAGGTAAGTTACTTGTAAGGTCTAAGACATGGAGACCCGCTCTCGCCTAAATTAGTCAATGCCTGTCTGGAAAAAGTATTTCAGAAGTCTAGACTGGGACAAGTATGGGTTACAAGTAAAGGATGTTTAACTCAATCACCTACGATTTGTAGGTGATTTAAATTTGTTATGTGACATATGATATATGTGGGTACATAGCCTACAAAAATGCCAGAACAACTTTCTAAAGAAAGCAGGAAAATGGGATTGATCATGAATGCTGATAAAACATAATTAATGACAAACAGATGCAAACAAACAATTACTGTATATTTTATTAATAAAAAAATAATCGAATATGTTGATGAGTACATACTTGTACTCATCAATTTATTCAATTATTTATAATTATTCCATTATAACTCGGACAAATAATATCTCCGAAAGACCAAACAAGAAAAGAAATAGATAACCGGGTATGCAGTTCTTGGAAGAGATATTGGTTCCTTAAAGAAATATTTAAAAATAGCCAAATTCCCCTCAAAGAAAAATTTAAAATCTTTAGCTCTTGCATATTACGTATGCATAACTTATCAAACATGGGTCCTCACGAATAAGAACATGAAAAGTCTTGAGGTGTGCCAGCACGATATGGAAAGAAGTATACAAAATATCAAGCAGATAAGGATTACAGATATAAAATTACAAGGGGAAAGAACAAATTGAACAAAGGTGTAGTTGGGTGGTACCCCAGGGACGGTAAAAGAGAGAGGAGAAGGCAATACCGATGATGAGAGGATGATCTAAAGGCAGTAGGGCGATATGGAGGAGAACGGCTCACGACAAGAGTCTGTGGAGGACTCTGGAGGAGGCCTTTGCCGAGAGACAAACTGTTCAAGACAGCGACACTGATGTCTGATGGAACCATATTGTGCATGCATGAGTAATACAGATCAGTAAAGAAAGGCTTATAATAAATAATAATAAATAAATCGAAAGAAAGAAACGGTGGAAGTCAGTCATATACTGAATATATAACTTACCCAAATATACCAAAATATTTAAATAATATTATCTGTTTTTTTTGTTTATACAGTCTCAAAAAATAAATGAATATACATTGTGTCGACACTGATGTCCCTACACTATCCTTCACAGAATCCATTTCTCCGTAGTCGCGAGGGTAGTACGGCGAACAGACGCGCGGCGGACACGTCCAGTACAGAGACGCGCGATGCGGACGGGGACGCGGACGCGACGCGAAGCAGACGCGGACTCGCGCGCGCCGGACGCTCGCTCTCCGCACCTGGAAATTATCTCAATGATGGGTGAGAAGCGGACTTGTTAAATATACATTAAATATATCTGGTTTTCGCAATAATCTTAATTTACATGTAAATAAGTTCATATTCCTGTGTTGCTCTGGATTTTTGTTCAAAAAAAAGGCTATGCTCTTTTCTTTAGAAACGTCAACAATTAATTATAAAAAAATATTTATAGGTAAATTATTTGTGCGTGCGAGTGTGTATGTGTGTCACGTGAACTCAATTTTAGAAACATCATTATAACATTTGAAACATTTTATTTATCCGAAAGTGTTTGTCTGTTTGTTTGTCTAAACTAATCAACCGATTTCAATAAAATTTAGCAGAGATACAGCTTAAAATTTGAGGACAAAGATGTGACACTCCTTATCTCGGAATATTGATTAGTTATCGCTAACTCATAATTTGTAGATTGGTTAGAATTAGTACACACATACACACAAATAATTTTATATATTTTTTGTAATTAACTGTTGACAATATATAATATGTTATATAACATTTCATATGTGATGTAAATCTAAAAATGCTTATTTTGGACATTATCAAAAACTATTTATATATTTTGTAAAGAAAAAGCTGTAGCAGGGTGTTGCAGGGGGTACTATAAGGGCTGGTTACATAAGGGCTGGTTACATCTTTTTTTTTATTAAATAAATAACCATACTTTTCAGACGACAAACATCATTCGACATCGCACTAGAGTCCGTGCAAGAATCACGCGATTCCGACTCAACACGACAAGATGCGACTGACACATTGGAACAAGACGCGTGTCCAAACAAAGACCAAGTACATAACTCGAAAAGGCGTGAAGAATCGCGCACGGCAATGAACGTAGAAAAGACTGAAGAATCCTCAAGCAAGCAAGAAAAAATGGACTTGCAAACGTGTCCTCAAAGCGACCAAAAAACATGCTCAAATAAAACAGAAAAGGATACAACCACGCGTCTACGGAACGATAGAAAAATGGAGCATCCAAGACAACTCAGTCATCAGTTGAAAATCGCGCCGCAAAAAAACGCACCGCGTCATACCGTCGGAGAACCGCGTCCAATCGCGCGGTGATACGCGGCGGACTGCGTTCAGCAGCTTCAAGTACCAAATATACATGTCTTGTACTAGATGATTTGTACCCCAATTATAAAGAAATCCTGATAAAGCTTTAGGCAACATTAGAACTCGGTTTTAAAAAGTCAAGGTCGGTTTAGACTGGATTAGATCATGTTACAGTAACAAAGACAATTAAAAAAAAATAATGAGACATTTCTTGATAGTTTTACGATCATTAGGTATGACTGGCGATCGATGATTAATGATTAAGGATCGATCATCAAACATATTTATTGTTTTTAACAGAAAACATGTTTTTTCTCCTTTTTCTTCGGATCTTATATCCATAATAATCCAGCCAGAACCATCGACAGATTTCAAACCGATAAACAATTCAAACTGTAACACTTCCAGGAAAACCAGTCAAAACCAATTGTTAAATGGTACGCGTTAGTTTGAGAGGGAATCCTTTTCTATCATACATACCATTATGCCGATATTTTTCTACGACAATTTGCATGTTGTGCCATGTGCCGAACTGTCTGCTTAATTAGCAATTTCAAAATCAAAGCACAACTCATCAATGTCCAGCCCCGTTGAAGTCAGTCAGGAATCGCTCAGTAGTAGGTTTACTGAAGGCAGAAAAGGAATTCTTTGGGTAAACACGAAAAACGCACTCTTACGTTTTTATTTAGTTATTGGTGCCGCGCTTAATTTCACATTTTCAATCTTGTCTTTTTTAACGAAATTTTAAATTAGAAAATTTTAACTACAATCAATAGGTACATACAACAAACTCTTAACAGAGCCACGTCTGTTCTGAGCGCGCATCACGCAAAAACTACTAGACAGAATTTAATGAAACTTTGCACAGTTACAGCTCATGCGCTAGGTTAAAATTTAGGATGTAGAGTTCCCGCAGGGATCACAAGTTCACGCGAACGAATTCGCTGGCACCGCTAGTATCTACATATATATATTAATGGATGGTGGTATATCTGAAATTAATATTCACACGATTTCGACACCGTTTGACCGATCAACATGAAAGTTGGCACATATATGTATTTTGTCATGGAGAAGATTTTTATGCTATCCACTTTGTTGTAACTCGCCAATAAATGGCGCTGCAGCACATCAACTTCTCAACCGATCGCCGTGAAAATTAGTATACATAGGTATTCGAGCACGGAGAATATTTTCGAGCTATCGACTTTGTTGTAAGTCGCCACTAGATGGCGCTGCAGAACATCAACTTCTATACCATTCAATCGATCGCAAAAATACGACTGCAAAACAGAATAATTTGTGATTTTATATTCAGAGGTAAATAAATATACACCGGCAGGAGAACGGCTGCCGGGTGCACCTAGTAATGTATAATTTTGCTTATATAAATAAGTTTTCATTTAATTTTGGTGTTTACATACATTTTTTTAACTGAAATGTGTGAGTGACTGCTCTAGGAGTGGTAACATTATGATATATTCCACTTGTACTGTTTTCTAAGGGACTTAAATATTTTCACTAAATTTGACATAAAGTGAGGTTTTAGCAATTATTAGGGACTGCGTGAACGCACTGAATTACTTATATTTTTATATATAAATAGAGGTAATAGTTTATTATATATTGTAAGATAATCTATATTTTCATTCCTCGAGTGTTTTATATTAATGTAAATACAATTTTAAGATAAAAATCCACCCTTCCGCTTAAATTAAAAGATGCACATTATTTTTGGAATACTTTTATCTGATTTCTGACCACCCCAAAGCACCAATAATATTTAATATATTAAAAAGATCATCAATTATCATAAATATAAAGAAATCATAGCAAAGTAATACGGATTATTAATTTAAAAAAATGCTATTTGTATAAAATAATTTACACAGCTGTAAACGTGGTAAAAGGAAAACCGCAGGTACTGGATTGTACTTAGTTTTTTTACATAACAGGTAAGTAATTATATCTATACTAATATAATAAAGAGGTAAAATAGTGTTTATAGGTATGTTGGGGGTAATCTCCGGAACTACTAAAGCGATTTCAAAAATTCTTTCACAAATAGGAAGCTATATTTATCCGTGTCTAATATAGGCTATATTTTATTTTGAAATTTTGAAAATAAAACTTATAAACCGAAGCGAAGCGAGGGCGGATCGCTAGTACTTAATAAATACCTATTCTATCACTAAGAATCGGTGTAACCTGTTACTTTTTGAAATTCT
Organism: Sesia bembeciformis; assembly: GCA_943735995.1. Lineage (NCBI taxonomy): Eukaryota > Metazoa > Arthropoda > Insecta > Lepidoptera > Sesiidae > Sesia > Sesia bembeciformis. The sequence continues at coordinate 370,125 of OX031045.1, read as the reverse complement.
CGAAGATTGTTTAAATTTCACTTTATTTTTATTTGTTTTTTAAATGTATTTACGATGCATTAGTATTTTGAGTGCCTTGTTTCATTTAATCCCAATGTATAGCAAATAATCTTTTGTCATTTCTAGGAATTTTGTAATAAATATGTAAATATTAACTAATTTTAGTGTAATTCATAATTATATACATTTAAATAAAATTTGCTCAATACACGTTTATTAATCGGCAACAATTTTAAAGGGGGTGTTTATTTAAAAAGATCGTTTACACACCCGCAGGGTGCAATGGAAATCCTTACGTGAACTGAAATCATGGATTCCGTTCAAAATTTTCAATTTGGTCTACATATTACAAAGCACAAAAAATATTTATTTTTTACAAAAATAATATTCAATGTCAGTTAGTCAGTTAGTTCACAAATCATATACAGAATTTACAGTCTCAATCTTTGGAAATATAACGGTCACTCTTTGATTATGAAACAAAATTTTGACTTAAACAAATACATATTTATATTATTGTAAGGTCCTACAAAAATAATGTATAATATTCTAGTATGTCATGCCCAAATCTGGAAAAAACATCCGGCTAAAATTATCTTATAAATTTTAGTTCAAAGCATACAGCATAACACATCCACGCGCGCAACGCTCCGAGGCCCGAATCGAAGCAAGTAGGTGATAAGTACCAAAGCGAACGAGTGTAGTGTTATTATTCACATACGAGTAAAATAATTATCAATTATTTATTTTTAACGTAATTAAAAAACATGAAATATGTGTTAATTTCTAGTGTATTGATTGACATATTAAATAGACTATTTTTGTAGGAAATTGGGGAAAAAGAATGTCATCTTACATTAATCTTAGTTGAAAATATACCATTATAATAATGTACTTACTAAAACTACATAGTGTATCTAACCTCAGAGCATTCCAATCCAATTTCTTTTGAACTAACTTTCCCATATCTCGTGACCCATAAAATTTTCTACAATCGCTTGTTTGAATCCGTATATCCATATCCATAACTGACGAGATATATCCATATCTCGTATCCATATCTGTAGAGAGATATATCCATAACTGACGTCCGTTCATTGGATACACAGCCCTCTAGTTTCGTTACAAAGGAAAATGGAATAGTGTATTTAAAATTTAATTAAATAATAACTTTTCGATGAATAATTGACATTTGCTTTTGTCTGTGGCCTTGATAATGATTCCGACTGGATCTGCCATTAATATTTCATATACAGGCTGTTCGATATTTTCTCAAGACGGAAACCATGAATTTCGTACACAATTTTGAGTTCATTGACATGGAAAATCTACAAAACTAAAATGTGTAGCGAGTGATTGAGTGAAGTAGCGTGTTCAAATACAGATCCGACTATGTAAAAATAATCAAATTTTAATCACATAATCAAATGGGAAATAATTAATCTAACTTAATCTGTTGTGTATTCTCATTACGACCCGATGGTTGTCTGGAAGAGATCGCTTTGGCGATAAGGCCGCCTGTTGTATTCGTATTGGTGTACAATAAAGGTTTATATATCTATCAAGATATTATATATATGCTAAAATTAGCTTAGCATTTGCTACGATTGAATTCCACTTAATAAATTTTCGATCTATTATTATTATTTCCATTTTACATTCTCACTTTCATTTGCCATACTCTAACGTGTTCTTATTACTTTGTATTCGGATGACATTGATTAAAATACGAACTGCCTAAATTAATTTAATTGAAATATATAAAATACACTCATGTTGTGTGTTTTTTGATAAAAAATTCTAAGATGCGTCCTGTACAGTACTCATAAGAGCCTTAGCGTAGGAATGTTAGGGCTCGTTTACAAAAGGAGAGTTACTCGAATGCGATTTTTTTTTTATATAGAAATGATGGCAAACGAGCATACAGTCCACCTGATGGTAAGTGGGTACTGTCGCCCATAGGCCAGTTGCCAGAGGCCAGTCGAGCGCGCCCAGCAGCTGTTGGATTGAGGCGTACACTCTCCCCACCCTCGATTTCTCGAACATCGGTCAAAAGCTACTTTAAACAACTGTTATCATCAACTGATCACTGTAATCTTCGAGTTTTTATTATCATGTGAACCTCGTTCGTTCGAATACGAGGATCGTGTACAATATTCTCGCCCGAAACTTTCGAGAAACTCTCCCTGTGTAAATGTGCCTTGAGTCAGTCTATGTTCTCCTTTGCAAGTGGATGGTCCAAGATTATTATATTGCCTTTGAATGTTGTGATAGACCATTAGGATATGATATGCTTTTAATAATTATTAAGTAATATATTAATATGAATGTGTATCCGAGTGTACATTTTTAACAAATAGTTTATTAGAGCACCTACAGACTACCTTTTAGTCGTTTCTTTCTATTTTAGTTAAGAACCGTCGAGCCTATGTTTAATTGCAAATTATTGTATAATAATTGTACGTGCATATTTTTAATTATTTTTTAAAATAGATTTGATGATTATTTTTAATCCAGATGCATTTTAACAGTCAGAATTGTTATTTTGTTTAGTTTAAATTTTTAATTAAATTGTAAGTTACTTTTAGGACTTGATTTGTGGTAAAAGTTTGATGGTGCTTGCTTTCTTGTGTAACAACAATATACATCCATAAACATTCTTAAAATTCTGCTCACGCGCCACGCGAGGGGAATACGCACTTGTAACATTTTTAACAGAAAAATATGTAAACATTATATTTGGAAATTAAAAATAAACAATGACTATTCCTTATCAAAAACCCGCAAGTTTCTAGATTGATTTTAAATTGATGTAAAATTGAACCAAAAATTTTGTTTATTCCATCTAGTCCTACTAGTAGTTCGATGATTGGACTGTTTGGACATAAATATTCCAATTTATTATACCGGCTAGTCGTACATATTGGACACGCAGTTTTTGTTCCAGATAGAACTACAGGTAGTTAAATGCAGTGAAAACAATAATTCTAAATATTTACCTATACCCAGAAATTATTTATTTGTATTATTTAATAAGTGACCACAGTTCAATCTATTGGAGGTGGCAGTCGCTTTAAAATTTTATCTCAATATTTCCAAACAATGCCCCACAGAGATTTCACCATTTATCAACATCATCAGAAGAACATTTTGAACGTGCCGATCTCTGAGAGTGCTCTCTGTGGCTCTTGTTTTAAATGTAGGATTGTTTTAATATATGATAGTAGGACTAGATGGAACGAAAAAAAATTTTATTTTCTCGAATTTCATCGAAATGTAGCTGTGCCTGTTTTGTGGGATGTTAAAATTGCCTTAACTTACGATATCAGGGCTGCCCAATACTTCTATTCACATTTTAACATAATAATCAAAGGTTAAATTAGTGGCGTGTCGCTGCAAGCACCACGCCAGCAGACTCCCCGTGGGTGTCTTACAAGGTGATAACAAAGCAGCTACCAGAAACCTTGAGGAACTACACCAACCAGTTCTAAAAGAGTGGACTGGCTAACCCAGTCCAGCGTGGCATTTTAAAGCTATACGTCTCTCATGCACGAGTAAATATACGTGAGGCGCCCCTTGTACACCGGTGGATACTGTAAGGGTTGTTGCACTGAAATTAACCAAAATTGCAAGTTTGAAAGCACCATAAATGTTTTATAATAATTGTGTTCAAGTGTACTTTATTTTTTACAAACAGGTACAGTCAACTATATAATAAAGTGTTCTAGTCTTAAAAAAATCCTATAAATAAATTTTACTATATCCACTCCTTTGCCTCCAAATGTGCAAGCCCGCGTGTCAACGTTTGTCATTCTTGACTGATTTTGGCATGTATCACGGATGTCTCAGAGCGACAGTATCCACTTACCACCACGTGGACTATCCGCGCATCCGCACCTTATTTCTATAATACAAAAAATGTGCTACTCTTGTAAATAGATAGTAGACTGTACCAAATCGAGGGCCGAATAATTAGACATTCTCGATCTTAGAATTGTACTTACTCTGTTCAAGTTAAGAAACCTATTCACCAATTATGAGGGAGCGTTCGTCTGTTGGCGAATAATAAACGTAAAGTTAATGACGTCACTGTACTCTTAATATGAATAGAGTATTAATAGGTCGAGTCGAGTGTTAAGGACCTTATATGGTCAGCATAAAGATTGATTTCAAATCACATGATCTAAAATATGGAACGGATTTTAGAATCGTCCATACATCTGGGGCTCGTGTTCCGCACAATCCAGTAGCAGCTATTTTAAACAGGTGCTGTGCGATTTGTTTTTTGTAATATATTATACTTAATAGTGTTATATTAATTTTAAAATAAAAAAAAATAATAAAATCATTTTGTCTTTATGCTTGTTTTTTTATTTACATTTTCCTATAATAGTTTTCATTATTTGTACACGATTAAATTTTAAGCCAGATTCTATTTATTTATATTGGGCATCGTGTCAGTGAAATAATTCAAAAGCTGACAGTTCGTTCAGTGTACAGAGTTTTTAAAATACGTTTTTTTTTTATTTCTAGTGTATGCAAACAAAACAAAACATTTGCAAAACATCTTGGGCTCTGGCGATATCACGTTACAAACCTGCAGTAGCTTATTTTTAGGTCCGTCTGGTGGTACAGCCAGGAATGCAACGGAGGGGGTATTTACAATACAATATGCTCGCAGTTCGAGCGAGACGCAACAATAACTTCCTACTCGCACACTCGCCTTATTGAGTGTTGTTTGAAATTGTGGGAGGCACATGCGCAGACTGTTCACACCCATTCAAGGTCAAAGCCCAAGAAGTTTTGCGAGGGCTATAGGTGTCTTTTATTGTACGCTTCGCCCGTGCCGCGCCCGCCTAGGCGCTCAGTCAGTACACTCATTAGCCACATTATCCTGTGCTAAGTAATGACTACGAACATTTTCGACAGAACAACAAAACTTTAAATGTATTTACCTTTTGATTTATAGCACTAAAATAATTTTATATTCGCTAGAACGTTTCTATATATTTTAAATTAGATGACGTGTTACTTGCGGTTGTTAATATTTAAATGACTCTTTGCATAAAGCACATTGTGGAAATAAGATAAAATGGGAAATGCAGTACGTTTCAAAGTAGTCTTCTATGAGAGAGATGTAACGTGGCCAGTTGAGCGCGCTCAACGGCTGCGGGAATGCAGCGTGCACCCTCTCCCAGTTCCACTAGTTCTGATGTCTGGCGACTAATTTCGACTAATTAGCGACTAATTCTGGGAGCAATCAGATCTTGGCTACGTAAATTAATTCTCGCGATACAGAGATGGCACCAAGACACCCTAATATATTTTAAACCGTGAACTGACTGCGTCTGCGTTTATTATGCGACTTATTATCAACTTTTCGGCCGTCTAGTCAGAATTTCAAATTTATGATTAGGTCCCTGCCAGGAATAAGGACGCTGGCTCCTCAAAGAAAAATATTAGCTAATATTTTTTTTTTTATGTACTAAGGCTTTTCCCATTCCTAAGGCTAATAATTCCATTCCTACAAAAATAACTTCCGCATAAGTTGCCCCAGGGCCGGACTCAAAGCGTTCCCTTTTTATTATTTATGACACATTTTCACAACACTCTTTCGTATTCAGTAGGTATACGAGTATATTGCTTTATGAAGGCTACAAAGGGTCGTACCTATAATACAAATACTTAAACGAGCTAATGTACTCGACAGCAACCAGTCCCCACCTCGAGGGAATCTCAAAAAATATTTTACTTAATATTGGGAAAAGGATATAACCCGGGGGAAAAGCGTCCTAACTAAAGAAATGCGAAATTTACATATTTATAGAATAATCTAACAGATATGCCCTCTGAAAATAATATATCAACACTCCTTTCAGCCCTCTTGGACATTTGGAAGTAATTTAGTAGGTATAAATGTCTAAAATGTTCTAATGTTATTAGATTCGGCAACAAATATAGCAAATCATTATTATTATAATCGGTTCGAGTTAAGAATACAATCGGTCATCCATCGCTCAAGACAGTAGACGTCGCCTTTTTTACCAATAGAGAAATATTGGTGACCAATAGTGTCAATATTGGTCAAAAAGGTGACGCCGATGACTCACTGCATTGTTAAAGCGAACAGAGTTTAGTCTAATAGGACTAATTAAGCTTACTCGAAAGGCAGGTTAACCCGTCACTTTTGGCGTCTGGCCTACTCTGATATTACGCTTCCGAAGTTTCGGGCCTGACCGAGAAGTCCGAACGAACGAAATTCTTTAACACTGTCCTACGTTCGGAGCTCTACATATTGGGTATCTTCGATTATTTATAAAGGTTTTGTTATCGTGAAATTTGACGTTTGTTCCCCGAATATCTCTTGTCAAAATCAATTATATTTCTATCGTTGTCTCGTGCGTTCAGAGTAGTTTCAAATCTCAAATGATCTTATAAATTCTTGCCGATAGATCGTAGTGAACGTTTTCGTGATAGGAATCTACCGAAATATCAGCGGAAACTTCATTTTACTTGTTTTCGGAGTATACACGCTGACTCGCAACAGCTTTAGCGTCTAATGCATTTCGAATACCTATAGAAGAGAAATGTAAGGAATGTTCAAAATGAACTTGTTCTCGGGATACGCGGACATTATTCTAGTGTACCAATATCCGGGGGCGTCGTATCATGTTCAGCGTAGGTACCTCTGGGGGCCGTCGCGGCGCGCTTTGATTTCCCCGGACGCGCTCGCTCCAGTTACCGAGTTCAAATGTATGGATCGCCGGGGATTTTTTATTAATAGTCTTTGCATTCGTTTACAGTGATATTAATAAAATTAATAAATAATAAAAACTTTGAATATTTCTCCACAGAGCAGCGGTATCAAATTTTATGTTTTGAATGTCGTCTACCTTTCTCTAAGAATTTGACGTTATCTGAACGAAATGACTGTTGGTATCACAAATATAGGGATGAATATCGCAAGCTGTCTGTCGCTGCGTGCCCGAAGTTGGCACTAAGCTCCTACTTTTCGCGTTGTTCATGCAGTCTATTCCAACCAATGTCACTAAAAAGTGTTTTTTTTTATGGAAGATAGCGAAAGACGAATATACAGTCCACCTGATAGTAAGTGGATACTGTGGCCCGTGGACATCCGCGATACATGCCAACAGTAGTCGCCTACCTTCGGAGATATAGGGATATCTTTGGAATAAGGGTTGGGAAAATGGGGAGCAATAGGATAGGATGGGATGGAGGTGGGCTCTGTCACCCACTACCAAAACACCTACGTCATTCTGGAAAAATGATGAAGTGGACAATACTGTAAATTTCAAGGTAGTCTTCTGTGAGAGACGGGTAACGTGGCCAGCCGTGCGCGCCCAGCGACTGTTGGATTGCAGCGTGCACTCTCCCCTCAAACAAGTATTATTATCTTATTTCCCTAATGTACGTACGTGTTTCGGTAGTGAGTGAGATGTGCCAGAGCCCATTCCCATCCTATTCCTCCCCATTTTCCAACCCGTTTCTTTAAATCCATGCCTATTTCCTATCCATTCCTATTCCATATATTTTCCTATTTTTAAATCCATCTGTGGGCGTGCCAACGTTTGTCATTTTGGACTAATGTTGGCATGTATCGCAGATGTCTATGGGCGACAGTATCCACTTACCATCAGGTGGACTGTATGCTCGTCTGCCGCCTATATATATACCTAACATATATGTACCGATACACCATTTTTGTAACCTTTAGTTTTTTTACATAATAAATGATTATGATTACGATACACACATACATATATGACACGACAAATAATATACAATCTAATACTAATAAATTTCTTCCTTTTTTCTTTCTAAATTACATCAAGTGATGACGACCTGTACAGCAAAATACTGTTAACTAAAATGATCATTTACATGCATCCAAACGTAGCTACTTCAGAAAATAGATGTGTCGCAATCGCCAGCTAACTGTACCGCCTGCACCGGATATCTCCATTAGCGTCCACGTCATCACTACCAACTACAGCACTTCCGGTAACCGATCCGTTAATACACGACCCGTGTACAGATAAGTAGTTACATAGGGCTACAAGGCCAATATATAGGTATAAGAAACAATGTCGCCTAGTGATGTAGGCCGGCTTGAGAATAGCAACACCCTAACTCTTCCCGCGATATTTTTTTGGCAGACGAGCGGGCGGGGCACATGATGGTAAGTGGTCACCGCAGCCCGTGGACATCTGCAGCACCAGGGGTTTTGCGAGAGCGCGCCACCCTTGTAGAATCTTGTTCACAGCTCTCTCGAAGAGCCCCAGTTGTAGCTTTACAAAAATACCCCAGCTGGCAGTTCATTCTAAGGGGTTTTCCAATAGGGACTTGACAACTTTGAATTCAATTTGTGAACGCACCCTTTCACTAATCATCGAACTGTCACTGTCAGTTTATTCAGTAAACTTAACATTTTCATCATGGTAAAGTACACGAACGAACAACGTCTGCAAATTATAAAAATTTACTACAGAAATTCGGAGTCGGTGACCGCTACTTTAAGAGCGTTAACTCCGATTTTCGGTCGTAATTCTCGCCCTAGTAGACAGGCAGTAACAAGTTTAGTGCAAAAATTTGAGTCTACATATTCGTTGTGTGATGTTGCCGTGCCAGTGAGACAACGGGTTGGTCGAAGTGTCGAAAATATCGCTGCCGTTGAATCGTCCGTAGCAAATGATCCAAAGCAGTCAATTCCACGGCGTTCTCAAGAGTTGGACATCGCCCAGACCACTTTATGGCGAATTTTGCGTAAGGATCTTGGTTTACACCCATACAAGATCAAGCTGACTCAGGAATTGAAGCCGATGGACCATTTGAAGCGACGTACGTTCTCCGATTGGGCTCTGGAAAAGGTTTTTTTTCTGGATTTTTTCGTCGACGATAATGATCGTCACGTTACTGTGAATGGTAATCGTTATCGCGCCATGATTACCGATTATTTTTGGCCCGAATTAGAAGATATGGACTTGGACAACATGTGGTTTCAACAGGACGGTGCCACAAGCCACACAGCACACGTTACAATCGATTTATTGAAGAGTAAGTTTGATGAGCGTGTTATCTCAAGAAATGGACCAGTCGATTGGCCGCCTCGTTCGTGCGATTTAACGCCTCTAGACTTTTTTCTTTGGGGCTACGTCAAGTCATTGGTCTATGCCAACAAGCCGACGACGTTGGAAGAGCTCAGAGCCAACATTGAACACGAAATAGCAGCCGTTTCGGCCGAAATGTGTGGCCGAGTCATCGAAAATTGGGTCCAACGAATCGACCGCTGCAAACGTGCCCGCGGTGGCCATATGAACGAAGTCGAGTTCCATTCATAAATGTTTTGATTGTACTTCAACCCGATAATAAACGATGACGAGCGGTGCGATGGTAAAAACCAGAAGTTGGCATCAAATTGAACTGCTCTTCAGAACATTCCCCAGGCGGTAGAAAACGCTGAGAAACGTAATATATCTACGGGTGCTGAGTGATTCTAAACCACCTGTGAGAGTGGGATTGTCGACTATTCGGATATCGTTGGGAGTCAAAAGGGTCCAGCTCGTACTTCGGTGCACGGGCCTAGAAGTCTGAACCATGCGGGGTCTAACTTGAGCGTTATAAACCGACAAGCATTGCCCTGAAGAAAAGTACTGCTTCGCTCTATTCAGTACACCATACTAACTAAAGGATACAGCAGTTACCTCAAGCTCTAAGCAAATACACCACCTCTAAAAAAATTAACTCGCCCACCCGTTTGGGCAGGTGTGATGTTTTAAGGCTATACATCCCTCATGCACGCCAACATCCAGCAATGAACGATAAATGGGCTGATTACGTTTCTAAAACACTGAATTATTTTATGTAAGAGTATTTCTGGGTGCTGTGGATTATGTAATAACTAGCTTTTGCCTGCGACTTCTTTGGCGTGGTCTACATGAAAAGTAGCGTTCAACGAAATCGGTTCAGCCATTTCGACATGATTAAGTTACAAACATACAAACTTTCCTATATAATATTAGTGGGATAAAGGCAAAAAATACAGTTTGTCTTTAAATACAGATAACGATGTATTGTCTCCGGATATTGTGCATCTTTTAAGCAGTAGCAGGCAAAGGTGACGCAGCAAGAGCACCCATCAAAGGCGTTATCAGTCTCATCAGCAGCCGATTCTCTATTCTCTGCACCAGGGCCCTGATGGCCGCCATTCTCCTACTCGGCTGAGTTGTTTGGTTCTGGTCGGATAGAAGACGGGATATGAACCTTTTCTGGATAACACGTGAGTCTTCAGACTGTCGTGGAGTTACTTGGGCGAAGGTACATGCCAGCATTGTTAAGAAGAGTGAACTCTGAAAAATAAGTAATTTAATTATAATACAATTTTTAGTTCAATGGTAATTAATTTTAGTTTAACGTTTTTTAGTTTAATTTAGTACAGGTAGTTCCTTTTTTAAATAGAAGTGGACGGGCGAGCAAGCGGTGCCACGTGACGGTAAGTGTTATCGCCGCCCATGGACACCCGCAACACCACGTTGCAAAATCCTATTCACAGCTTTCTTGAAGAACCCCATATCGTAGCATAATGGAAAGACCTCTTGGGGCAGTTCGTTCCACAGCCTACGGGTTCGCGGTATAAAATAATTTTTGGACCGAACAGTGCGCGGCACCTCCGTATCGAGGAAATGCGGATGGACCGCACTTCTGTGAGAGAGGTGCGGTTGTAGAAACCCGAGGGGGGAATTATATTACACAATTATTCAGAGCATTCCCCATACGATAAAATAGGTAAGTAATATTAGGTATATCCGGAACATCAAACTTTAACCTTCGATTTTCTCGAAAGTACTTTAAAGTCAGTGACGTGGAATTTCTCAAAACATATGGTAACCTCAGTCACAAGGGATCGCGTTCCATTTAACAAATTGAAAATAAAAAAATTGTACTCACCAAAAGTAACAGCTTCATCTTAATAGCCTTCTAGGGCAGATTTTATGGACAAAGACACGTGAAGCAGGTCACCGTGTAACGTTTTATAAGAGTATAACGCTAATTTAAACTAATACGCTCATGATCTTCGCTAGCATGCGATTGAACGAGATCGAGTTATACAAGGTGTAAAAATGTATTTAATAAGTGTTAAAATCTATGAAATAAGATGTTAGTCTGTGATAGTCTACCACGCAATACAACAAGGTTTCTATAATAGGTTTAGTAAAATTCAGTGTTTTTTGTGCATAGATAATGTTTGTGATAATCAAATAAAGCATAGGACTGCGTTTTTCGTGCGCATCCAGAGTCCTCAGTAAACCTACTACCGCTTTACTGAGCGACTCCTAACATACTTCGGCAGGACTGGATGTTGACAGTATACGTTTGAGACTTTGAAATTGTTAATTATGAAGAAAATTTGACACTGGCAAAATGTGCTAATTGCACTATTGCCATATATGAAAAGAAAAAAAGTGAACTATTAAGTTTAACTTATTGGCGGGAACTCGAGAATTGACGTTGTGTTTTGGTTTGACTGTTCTAAAAATTGTGTATTGTGGGATTTGTGGTTTAATAGTGATAGTTTTTTAAGTTTCGAAGGTGGACCAAGGTCACCAAGGACGCCTCCTTGGTGCTTCCAAGGAGTCGTCTTTTGTCCTGAATAAATAAACCTACTATCACTTTACTGAGCGATTCCTAACTTATTTCGACGGGACTGGACATGGCAGAATACGTTTTAGTCTTTGAAATTGTTTATTACGAAGAAAACTTAACCTTGGCAGAATGTGCTAATTTGCACTATTGCCATATAAGAAAAGAAAAAAAAATGAAATTCCTACTTACCTACCACCAGGTAGGTCCTCTTACCATCTGCCATCTCGTCTATAAAAAAAAGCCCTGTATATAATTCCATATAAGATAACAAATTGCACGTAAAACCTTGACCTGCAGTGGCATCTTGGCCTTACAAAGCGTTTCGTGCACGAAACAGACGAATGTAAATAAACTACATACCTATTACCTAACAATGATTTTCAGTAAAACAGATATATTAAATTGTGAATAACTTAGTCGATTTCATAATTAGTACAATAATTAAGCAATATTCAAGATGTAAGAAGCGTAGATTTATTTTTTTAATTAATATTATTATTATTTTTTTGTTTAATCAATAAGTAGTTGTGTTGTGGGGGACAAAAAAGTAAATCTATTATGAAATTTTAAAATACGTGTACACAAATTGGTGGTGTCCTGGCGAAGAATTTGCGGAAGAATTCCCGACGGCATAACTAGCTGTGTTGACCAGTTGGTCGCCCATGTTTGTAAATCAATAATCGTAATTATTCAAAAACCAAAAACACTGGTCCGACTAAACGAGCGCTTGAACACTGCAGCGCTCGAGCGCTGGCGCGCTATGTTAGTGTTATTCAATCTTAACCTTTACAGTTTACAGTATTAGACTCGAGCATTTAAGCAGGGGGTCTACTCCGAAAACACGAAAAACGAAGTTTAGGCCGATAATTCGGTACATTCTTTCTACGAAAACGATCAATACGATATATCGGCCAGTAAGAAGTTCATTGAAAATTTAAAACTACTCCGACCCCAAGTTATCCGACGTTATCTCATACAAGTTGTTTCGATCGTTGTTTGACGATTTTGAAAAGAGAAGTTTTGAAGAGAAATTTGGGGATCATACGTCAAATTTTACGATAACAATATCTCAACGTTTAAATAATCTGAGATACCCGATATATAGAGCTCCGAACGAAGGAAAGTGAGAGTAGGGTTATTGCACTTCGCTCGTTCGAACTTCGGTCTGGCCCGAAAGCGTAAAATCAGAGTAGACCCTCCTGTGCCGGTTTTAGGGGTGTGCGAGCCGTGCGACCACAGGGCGCGAAGGGCCGAGAATGCCTTGTTACACAGCCAGACGGGCGCAGATACAAAAAGGCCCCCCTCAAAAAAATATTTTGGGGTTACGTCTTTTTTTTTTCACAATTGAATAAATATCAGGAGGATACGTTTTCTTGGTAGGAAAGATATTAGCTCGTGTACGGTTTTTTTCGCTGTCAAGAAATGTTTACGAAAGAAAAAGATGTACCGTATCGTATCGATTTCCGATACGATACGGCTCGGGGCGAAGAAAAGCCCGGAGGGCGTCGGACCCACAGAGGAGGCGCCGAGAAGCTCGGAGGGCGCCGGACCCACAGATTGGGCGCCGGCACGCATAGGGTGCCTAGAATTGGAGGGAGGCTCTATACAGAAAACAGGCGAAGACACAAGTATATCTCGCACAGGGCGGCGATATCGCTAAAGCCGTGCCCTGCGTCTAACTACAGGGATTTAAAACCATCAAACATTAAAATCTAAACTATAACGATGCTTTAACGCTAGTCTTAAAAGTACATTAGCGCTCACTCGGCGCTCGACGCTCATTTTTACAACACTAGACTCGAATTATTTCGCCTGAGCAAAGCCAGGAGGAGGGCGCTAGGAAAAGGATTTATTTTAGTTTTTATAACAAAAAAAAGACACAAATTGGTGGAAAGGCTAGATTTATTCAGTCTTATAAATTATACAAGTATTTACAATATATACAGAGTTACAATTAAATACAAAAAGAAACCCGTCTGCTAAAACTAATTATAACTAAATTATTATATAATACAATCAGGTCCATTATACATTTGCCAGTGTCGTAGTAATAGGGTAATGAAGTAAGGAGTTTTATAGAGCTGACAAGATGGCGTCATTGAAATGATTTATTTTATTGATATGCATGTCTGTTTGACATTGTGTGTATTGTTCTTTGCTTCTGTTCGTGTTTTCTTATATATGTTTATTCATCATAAAAATTAAAATAATAGAAACGTTTTAGGCTATTAAAAATAATCATTTAAATATAGTTTTCTTCGGCAGTTTTATGGTAAATTGAAATGTAGTGAGATTGATGTCTCATCGGTACCTTTTTTTCGACATGAACCAAAAAGTTAACAAAGCCACGATATAAAATGCAAGTTAAGACTTTTCAAAATTGTTAAATTCTAGCGTTTTGGTTACGAAATATTATTTAAGTACTAAATATAAATGTTATAAATGTCATTTTTATAAATGTTATTCATTATTGCGTCTGTTATAAAAAAAACGAAATTTATTGTGTATATTATGACAATGTTTTTTTCTTTCTACATATATGGCCATGGTGCGATTAGTACATTCGACCAGTCAAGTTTTCTTCGTAATAAACAATTTCAGTCTAAAACGTATCCTATCAATGTCCAGTCCCATCGAAGTAACTCTGGAGTCGCTCAGTAAAACGATAGTAGATTTACTGAGGACATAAGAGGACTCCTTGGAAGTACACGGAAAATGCAGTCCTATACTTTTATTTGATTACCACAAACACCACGCACGAAAAACACAGTGAAATTTAATAAACCAACAATATTAAACCACAAAACGCCAAACAAAAACTCTACTTCATTTCTCGGGTTTTCGCCAAAATGTCAATATCGTATCCACCTGAATTTCTGTCAAATCGTAATAAAATCTAATTGTTCTAGAAATTTTTAAATAAACTCAACAATGTTTATTTTGATATTAACTTTACATCTGTCATTATAGTGTTAATAATTATCTCAATATCCTGTAAAGTGTAAACATTCTGATATTGACCTCAGCTGTAGTTGAAAAGCTTTAAATGTGACACGAAAATATCTACTTACTACGTTATTAGTCACGTTATTATTATTAGTTATTAGTCACAATTGTAAGTTAATTTTCATTAATATTAATGTTGATAAGAATATTATTTCTGTATTTGAGATATTGTTAAATAATATTAAAAACCCAAATAAAAAACTCTAAAGGTATATAAATACCAAAAATAAGTTATTTCAGAATAGAATACGGGGTTACATCAGAACATATAACATAACATCAGATATAACATGTACTATATGTATGTGTGTATACAATGAAGACAAAGAACTGGAAACACTGGTGGCAATTAAAAATCTCAATTTTTAAAGTACTGTTTTCGGTAAAAAGGGTTTAAAAATTAAAAAAAAGATTAAAGGTTTTAAAATAAAAGGTTTAAAAGTTTAAAAAAATGAATCAACCTCGCAAATATCTCAATCAATATGTTGACGAATGATTGACATATTTATGACTAATTAAGACAGTTTGTACATACTTTTTGACATGATATTAATGGAGATTCATTTAAATGTTACGTCCGTGCCTAATACGTGCATGCCAGAAATGATAAATATGTTAACAAAAATTGTTAACATTCTGTCATAATATGATATAAGATGACATAGCAAATAAATAAATAATAATAATAAATCCTCTTTATTGCATACATATAGTTATTACATGTGCACAAATAATAATGACAAATAAGAATACAATAGGCGACCTTATCGCTAAGGCGATCTCTTCCGGGCAACCTTTGGATAGAGAAAAATAAAAGGGATATATGTAGTGCAAACAGATCGAAATCCACACATGGATCATGTTCAATATATACTTATCGACAATATCGATAATAAATATAGTATAATAAATACATGTAATAAATACAAATAATTACAAACATCAACATACTATCCTGAATCTATCCTCTAAATTATGACAATTTGTGAGATGTCTACTCAATTTTTGACATGATATTATTGGGATAAATTTAAAAGTTGAGATTGCCATCAATTTAAAAGATCATTTTTTTATTTGTTTTAACCACAAAGAAAATGTACAGAGTTATTGTGTAAAGTAATACCATTAAACGATTTAGAGTTCATATAGACACATGAATAATTTCTATCAATTTACTATACAAATTTGTTGGCAGTTTATCTAAATTTCTTAACACTGTGATATGTACATCATACATTTACAAATAATTGATTTATTTATGTGCAAGTAATTGATTCATGGCTCAAATCCATACTATCCCCAATCTGTCCCCTACTTCATAAGTCGCTAAGGAATGACTAGTCTGTAAGTCGTTAGATGGTTGAATCTATAAGACATTAAGGTGAGATTAGAGCATGACCTCATTCTTACCCTGACAACTTGTGCAGCATTATCCCTGACTATGTCCCGATCTGTGCAATTTCCAGTCCCATTTCATAAGTCGTTTAATTTTAAGTCGTTTAAGGACGATTAATTAAGCTACAAGTTATTAAGAGATGATACGAGGGTATAACCCCCTAACAATTTATTCCCTTAATCATCCCCTAACAACGTATCCCCAATTTATGCCCCATGCATTCTCTAACGATTTAACCCCAGTCTGTTTTGATATTTATTTTAAATATAAATGATGTTTACACGCTGTTTTACAGTAGAACGTGTATAAATTGTCATCTATGTTATACTCACATGTCCCCTACCTATGCCCTAACCATTCCTTAACGACCCACCCCCACTGTGCCCCAGTGGTCCCCTACTTACCTCCGTTGTCCCCTGGTGCGTGTTTGGTTAGTATACTTGATAGTGCAGTTCCTAACTGCCATGTTGGGTTGCAGAAAGTCGCTGAGTGTCGCCACACCGGACCTAGCCGGCCGGTCGAAGGGATAGCCCATGGCGCGGCGGTCCGGGTAGCGGCGGTCGCGGATGCCGCAGTATGAGGCCGCGTCGTTGCATGAGCCCACTAGGTCTTGCTCGATCTGGTGGGGATGGGTAGTATAGTGATAACAGTCTATTAAGATATGTGTAGTTAGGCACAAGTATAAGGGCAAGTATTCTTTATCAAAAAGTCAATACTAGCTAGATTTACTTGGCAGATAATTTATCTATCAGATTGTTAACAGTTACTTTATCAGGAGATAAAGTATCAGGAGGTGGTGAGAAAGGCCCTAAGTGTTGCGACACCCGACCTAACCAGCCGGTCGAAAGAAGTAGATAGAAGAAATATATTTAAAAAAATGTAAATCTATACTTCTATACTAATAAAATAAAGAGGTAAAATTGTGTGTTTGTAGGTATGTTGGGGGTAATCTCTGAAACAACTGTACAGATTTCAAAAATTCTTTCACAAATAGGAAGCTACATTATCCGTGTCTAATATAGGCTATATTTTATTTAGAAATTTTGAAAAAATAATTTGGAAAAAAAAAAACTTACTTATAAAATGCGAATAATATTGAGCCCAAAAAAAGATTTTTTGGAATTTTTGTCTGTGTTAACGCACATCAGGCAAAAACTACTGCACGAATTTTAATAAAACTTGACATAGTTATAGCTTGTGTACCGGGATAACGTTGAAAATAATTTTCATCCATAACCATTATACATAGTTTGTTTCCGTGAAATATTATAGTGATTCCCTTGGTTCTAGATAAGTCGCAGGCGCCGCTCAATTGAGTTTACTACAATGTTTATCATGTAATATATATGTAAGTGTTATGTTACGTAAACAAACTATCTATATATATATATATATCTATATAATAAAATAGTAACAAAGCCGTGTTTGTACAATTAATATTTTTTGAAAAAAAAATCTGAGTAAATTATGAGCGATTCAGAGCCCATAACAAGTTTAGGGTACATTTTATCCCGATCCGTGGAGTTCCCACGGGAATCACTCTAATGTTCACGGGAATGAAGTAACTGGCACCGCTAGTACAAATAAATAAGTAAATAATGTTGAACATTTACTATATTTTCAATACGTATTTCGGATCAATACACCTATATATATATGTCAAATACTTACAATATCATCCTTGCCATTGGACACCATACAGAACAACACCATGGGGTATCCCTGCTCAGTCCCCCTGGGGATGAGCATGTGGTGAGGCCATCCACATCCGCAGAAGTCGAACTCGGCGGCCTCGTTAGAGCCCGGGTCTCCGGGGCGCTGCGACTGGTTGCGGAATGTGCGCTCGTATGGGATGGTGACGGAAGAGTCCAAACTGCGTTTGCGGATTGTGTTGTTACCGGAACGTACTGGAGATGACAGAGAACTTTAATAATAATTGAGAATAAAGGATCGTGGATCAACAATTATTTCTTGCCGTTTCACGTTCTTGCTAACAGCGATAAGACCGCCTTTTGTGCATTTCACGTGTTACAATGTCTGTCACCGTTTTGTTTTGTCGTGCAATCAAGAGTTTTATCTATCTTAATAGGGGGAGACTGCATGCTGCATTCCCACAGCCGACTGGTCACGTTACCCCTCTCTTACAGAAGACTACCTTGAAGTGTACTTCATTTCCTAATTTATCGTATTTACCCAATGTACGTACGTGTTTCGGTAGTGAGTGAGATGTGCCAGAGCCCATTCCCATCCTATACCTCCCCATTTTCCCAAACCCTTTCTCCAAATCCATTCCTATATCTCCAAAGGTAGGTCGCTGCCTACCTTTGGAGATATAGGAATGGATTTGAAATGGATGGATAATAATGCATCCGGGGGCGTGCCAACGTTTGTCATTCTGGACTGATGTTGGTATGTATCGCCAAGGCATGTAGACATCCCTATGGACGACAGTATCCACTTACTATCAGGTGGACTGTATGCTCGTCTGCCGCCTTTACTCCATAAAAAAAATATGGTCAAGGTAGAGAATCTGTTATACACTGGACAACTGGTTTCATGTTTTTAAATATCTGTACATTACATGTAATGTACAGATGACTGATGATACGTTTAGATGTCATATGTAATGTATACCGGAACCAGATCTTTTAGTACCCGCTGCCTTAACGCGCCATGCTGGCCAAGTGGGTTGATGACTGCCAAATCTAGCTGATACTGACTTTCTGCCAATTAAATCTAGCTGATACTGACTTTCTGCCAATTAAATCTAGCTGATACTGACTTTCTGTCAATTAAATCTAGCTGATACTGACTTTCTACCAATTAAATCTAGCTGATACTGACTTTCTGCCAATTAAATCTAGCTGATACTGACTTTCTGTCAATTAAATCTAGCTGATACTGACTTTCTGTCAATTAAATCTAGCTGATACTGACTTTCTACCAATTAAATCTAGCTGATACTGACTTTCTGCCAATTAAATCTAGCTGATACTGACTTTCTGCCAATTAAATCTAGCTGATACTGACTTTCTGTCAATTAAATCTAGCTGATACTGACTTTCTACCAATTAAATCTAGCTGATACTGACTTTCTGCCAATTAAATCTAGCTGATACTGACTTTCTGATAGCTCCTAATACCTTATCAGAAGGTAGTGAGACAGCGCCTTAGTATTGTATAAATGTAAACTTGACTTTTGCACGCCTATTGAGGCAGAACATAATAGGGTACATATTACATTAATTGTAACCCATAGTTTGTTTACCTATGTTTAATTCATAGTTTGTTTATCTATGTTATTTCATAGTTTGTTTACCTATGTTATTTCATAGTTTGTTTACCTATGTTATTTCATAGTTTGTTTACCTATGTTATTTCATAGTTTGTTTACCTATGTTATTTCATAGTTTGTTTACCTATGTTAATTCGTAGTTTGTTTACCTTGTAAATATACTGCACGCTGTGTTTATTAGTAACGAACATACATATGTAGTGTATATGTTGCATGGCTTCCATTATTTTCATTTGATTTTATATGTTCCATTTGTAAACTTTTGAAATAAATATGTTGCGACAAAATGAATGATTTGATTTGAAAACATATAATACTAACAGCCCTGCGTGAACTTGTCGAGCTCGATCATGAGCCGGCGCTGCTCGTCGAAGGGCAGGGGCTGGCCCTTCTCGTCCACCGTCGGCGCCATGAATATGCGGAACGTGCCCATCACCGATCCCCCAGAGGTGTTGTTCACTTCGATTCTGGAAATAATAATTTGATGTTATCACAACAAAGCTACGTTGAAATGAAATTTATTTGCTATCATTGATAAATAAGTAACGATCTTTAAAAAAAAAAATAGAAAGTCTCTATGATCTACCATTTTTGGCGTACAGATATTTTTGTGTAATGTCTCTCCCCGTGGATGTCGTAAAAAGTGACTAAGGGATACCAAAGTCGCTACCAGAAGCGCTGAGGAACTATACCACGTCTAAAAAAGTGGACTTGCCAATCCGCTTAGGCAGCGCTTGGCTTGATCAGGTACATGAGGAGGCTCGTATCCAGCAGCGGATATTTCCAATCATGACCGAACGCTGATGAGAGACTATATAGAGTGCTCACAATGGTTATAAGAGCGATTATTCATGTAGTATATTTACTGAATTGGAATTAAAAATATATCGCACCGCTTTCGAACATTTAGGCGGCATCGAGCCTACAGTCCACTTGGTGGTATGTGGATACTGTCGTCCATATACATCCGCGATACATGCCAACATCAGTTCAGAATGACAAACGTTGGCTCCCCGATAATTAATAATGCCTAGAATAGCAAACGGCCTACCTTTGGAGATTTAGGAATGAATTTAGTAGGAGGGTTGGAAAATGGGAATGGATACGACGGAACGGGCTCTGGCATAATATTCCACTCACTACCGAAACATGTACGTCGTACGCACATTTGGGGGAATAGGATGTTGTGGTAAATGCAGAGGTCTCGATCACCATCGTAAGGCACCAAAGCCATGTCCTCCCGCAAGTGGTGTCACTTGCAGGGTGTGTACCCTGCTGAATAACGGACGAAGCTCTGACGACCGGCCAATGGAAGTTAAACAATTCGATTTGCTAGATCTCAAATACCAGACACCGGTGACGGGCAGCAGCATCAGCGGTGCGAGTCTAAACCACGGATTCCACACGTCGGAAACCACAAATAGCGTTGACGAGATGGCCGACAACTTGGCCAAAGTAGTGCTAACAGGATTGAAGTCACTATCCGTGAGCTGTCGAAAACCCCTTTCCCATTTCCCCAATTGCGATATTAGTTTCATCATCATGCGAACCATCTGCTCGTCAGTCGTTATCTTCTATGAAAAGAAAGATGGCAAGACTCATTTGGTAGTAGAATATTGTTTAGCACAGATATATAATCTCGCTTTTACCGTTTATTAAAATTGCGACATGGCAGTAAGTGTCACGTTAGCGGCGCTGCAAATAGCTAGTAAGTAAGGAAATTAACACTTACACGTAGTTGAACTCGTCGTGCTGCAGATGGGTAAAGGTGGCGAGTACACTGCCCCTCGGGGTGAAGTCCAGCCCCTTCCCCAGCTCCACGGTGGACTGCTCCCACTGGGTATTGAGCCGGTTTGCCCCCGCTGTCCCCTCTACTGTAATCGACGACACGCGGATATCGGGGAAGTCCAGCTAGAACAACACATTTTTTATATGTAGGATGGAAGAGGCTGGCGAGCTACACCACCTGGTCATATCATAAAATGTACTGCGTTTCCCACTTTATCCAATTCCCCAATGTGAGTACGTGTTTCGGTAGTGAGTGATATTCCAGAGTTCATTCTCATCCCATCCTATCCCTCCCCATTTTCCCAGCCATTTTTCCAAAACCATTTCTACATCTTCAAAGGTAGGCAGCGAATCCCGGAGCCAACGTTTGTCGTTTTAGACTGATGTTGGTATGTATCACGGATGTCTATGGGCGTCAGTATCCGCTTACCATCAGATGGACTGTATGCTCGTCTGCCGTCTTCCTTCCATAAATAAAAAAGTTAAGGTCACATATATCTAGATTTATTTGACAACTAGACAAGAAAATAGAAACAATTTGTCATATTTATTAGCACTAAATATTGTTTAAAAGGGAATTAGAGATTATTTATTACAGAAATAAATAAAATGCAATGACGTTTTAAAGTATTGTTGAATGTGCATGTGCACTCATGTGTGACTGTAACAACAATAGTGTGTTAGTGACGTCACAGTACCTTATCAGCGGCGTACGCGGGCAGCTTGCTCTTGTACAGGTTAAAGATGTCGTCGATGTACGAGTGCCAGCGGTAGAACACCGGGTCGCGCATCGCAGTTGCAGAATCGCCCATCACGCCGAATTGTTCCTGAAAATGTTACAAGGTAATAAGGACCATACAAACCAGTTACATACGACTTACACGAGAAGTCGAAGTCGTAACTTATCAGGGGGCACCGTAGTGCCCCCGCCAAGACTCGCCGCACTACCAAACACTGAACCTTCTCTCAAAGCAACTCAGTACTTTTGACCCCCTCGTACTATTACACTGGAGAAACATAGACGGCTCAAACTGATACCCCGACGAGAAGTTTACAAGCTAAATTATACTGTTAAATTTCAAGTTTCTGCGCTTCTTCATTTAAGGAAATCGTTATATTATCTACGGAAGATGTCCACGAATGGAAATGGCCAAGCCACAAGAAGTAACATTCCATTAAACAAGTCTTGGCGCCTTTTAGATCCCACTACTTTTATCGGCCAAACAGTAGCGAGGTTTGGCAACATTTTTACAAAACCTAGTGGAATTCCGTCCGTATATTACGTGAGGATCAGCTAAAGGCTTATTTTTACAGAAAAACTAGCGCACAGCCTTAAGCGTCGCGCAGGTGACATGACGATTTCCCGGAGAACCTAAACATAGCCTATAATATCTGCGTTAGTTTAGCTTAATAAAAGTGAAATAATTTTGAAAATCGACCCATTTTACGGCAAGTTACCATCTTACTTAAAGCAAGAGAAAGTGTCATTCTTCCTGGCAACACCACACTTTCAAAATCGTATGACAGAAAGTGTAATATACAGACGTTTTTACGGTTTCATTATAACCGTAAAAACGTTGTCTGTATATTGGCTTGATTTTAAAAGAAATGGTGGGTCTCTTTAGAAGCTACAGAACCAAAAACAGTAGTTTGTAATTTTTTTGTCTGTATGTTTGTTTGTTTGAACATCGCGTAAAAACTACTGAACGGGTATTGAACGGGTTTTCACTAATGTATAGCAATGTATTCAGAAGAGAAACTGGTATATATGTCATATATACCAAGGAAACAAGGAACAAGTGGACACAAGGAAGTTGAGTTATAAAGGAAAATTAAAAAAATCAAAAACTACTGGATGGATCCATGGATTACGTGAAATACATCATGTTGCTGCTTGTACAGATGTTAAAGATCTTTTAGCGCTGTTTGGTCCACGCGAACGAAGCCGCTGGTAGAAGCTAGTGGCAGCCGATGGCAGCGCCAGTCAAACGGGTAGGTACATTTTGCCATTTTCTGTACGTTTTAGAAAAGAAATGTAGACTTTTGTAGAGAATTGAACTGAGATATAGAACCAAATTATTTATGTGCCGAGTTTTAATTCAATCACCTTGCAGCCTGTCTCCAAATTCCGTTACATCCCTTATACATATCGATACCTATTTGGTGTTTTGAACTTCGCTGGAGGCCCTTACTCGACATATGGTGTCATTTTCGTAATAGGCAGTCAGCAGAAAGATAATGTATACGCATCGGTACCTTAGTGCGCTTGTAATAAGGACTAGAATCGAACGATTTTGGGTTTGTGAAATTTACCTAAATAATTCTTAAAACTAAACAAATATTAGTTCGATTCTCACCAGATGCCTGTGGTCGGGGTCGTGCGAGTAGGATATGAACACGTGTCCCATGTTGTGCAAGTCGCCGTAGTAGGCGCGGTTGGGGCTGATGATGGACGACTCCATCATGTTGCCCAACATGTCGATGCCGGTGCCCTCCTCCAGGGGTACTTCGCGACCATTGGGCTACACACCGTACACAAGATATCATTTACTAAATACTACTAACTTTTACAGCTTCACCCGTTCAATTACTACAATTCAATAAAGAAAATACACAATCAAATGTAGTAAAGAATTTACTACAATTAAACTTCACAAAGAATTAAATCAATGGAATCTTGTAAAACGTAGACCTACAATGTCTGCTCAGTACTCACCAAGCGCACGGTGCCGCTGTTGATGGCCTGCATGAAGCGCTCGCGCCACGTCTCCAGTTGTGACACGTCGATCCGGATCTGGTCCACGGGGCGATCCAGGTCGCGGATCACGGTTCCCGAGAACCTAACAAAACGGAACACGTTCACCCTTTAGGTGCATGATGTCCACTTCCCAAAATGACTATTATCGAGTAGTCCATATATGGAAATGTCTATTTGCTAAAACGACCAGATTCTAAAGCGACGGTATCTTAAATTAACCATTTTCTAAAACGTCCGTTTCTTAAAATGACCACACCCGAAATTGACAACTTTATTAATTGTCCCCCGCTCATTCAACTACTGTTTAAAATGAACATTTTTGCTGGTACTTAACATGTTTAGGAAATAAAAAACTATTTCACTAAATATTTTATTAAACACTAGCGACCCGCCCCCACTTCGTTTCGGTTTATTAAATTTAAAAAAATCGGAATAAGATATTTTCCTGCGGTAAAATGGAGCCTATATTTAAAGTTAGACCTCTAGCAATACATCGGTGAAAACTGCATTCAATTCTACGCAGTAGTTTTTGCGTGACGCGTGTACAAACATACAGACAGACAGACAGACAAACAAACAAAATTTCTAAAAACTGTTCTTTGGCTAATAAAGACCCCCCATATTAGTTTTTTTTTCAATATCTATAATGTACAGACATCGGCCTGTTACAACTTTATTATATGTACCTATAGATAATTTACAAATATAGAAAAAAGTTAAATATACAAGAAATGGTCATGTTTTAATACGGACATTCTGGGAACTAGACATTTCAAAAAGCGAGATCTTGGTGTAGTTGGAAATTGACATTTTGAAAGTGATCATTTTGGGAAAAGTACATTATCACAACCAAAGTTAAACGTGGTCATTTTGGGAAGTGGACGTTGTCATGGGATACGTAGATGGATTTTACAAAATTGTGTATATACGTAATATCAGTGGTATCATATAAATACAATTTAATCGAATTTTTAATAGTTACAATATATATTTTTATAGGAAGAAGGTGGCAAACGAGCATACAGTCTACCTGGTAGTAAGTGGATACAGTCGCCCATAGACATCCGCGATACATGCCAACATTAGTCCAAAATGACAAGCTTTGGCCGATTTGGAGGAAGGGTTGGAGAAATGGGAAGGGATAGGATAGGAATGGGCTCTGGCATATCTCACTCACTGCCGAAATATGATAAAGTGGGAACTGCAGTACATTTAAAGGTAGTATTCTGTGAGAGAGGGGTAACGAGACCAGTCGAGTGCGCCCAGCGGCTGTTGGATTGCAGCGTGCACTCTCCCCGTTCAAAGTATACCAATATACCTCCAATATATCAAAATCTGGTGTGATCCGTTTAACAAATAATTATAGCAAAAATAGATTAACGATATTTAAATTATCGATCCAGGATGCTGGTAATTTTCACTATTTATACGATAACTTAATTATAGCCCGACCGAGGAAAGAAGAAACCTCGCCACCATGTGTAAAACTAATAGAACTAATATCTTCTACTGACAATACTAACTAGCTATGAAAAAAGCAAATGTGGCGCCCCCACAGCAATAGATTATAGATTATACAATAGATTATACCCATAGCTGTCTAGCTATGGTTGTCTGTCTAGTAGACAGCAAAGACGCCACGCAGCTGTAGGCTAATAACTCAAGGGTGCGCGCGGGGGGAGGGGGGGGGGTATTTATTGTTATGTCTGTGCTCTGCAGTGGGACGTAATAGGCTGCACACACTGTTGCTACGGTTTTGTACATGTGTGTGTTGTGTGTCCTCCTGTGTATGTCTCTGGTTGTCAGTTTGTGTGTCTCTTTCTATGCGTGTGTGTGTCTGTTTGTTCGCTCGTTACCTGGGCGGCCAGGCGCGGCTGGCGACCTGCGAGTCGAGCTTGGGGAAGTATCCCTCCTCGATTGGCGCGCGGAAGTCGTTGTAGCGGTTCACGCGGTTCAAACCGTTGCACAAACGTTCCGCGTTGTACCTGAAAATGTATAGTCACAATAATTAATTGTTGCCTTTATTATTAAAATGTCAGTGTTCATTCGTTCCTTGTTTTGTAGCCACCGTGCACCGGTGGACAACTAAACAAAATCTATACATGTTATACAGCGCCGGCTCTAGCGCATGTAGCGCCCGGGTGCAGGGCGCCCTCTAGTAGGCGTTTTGAACTCTTTGGAGGTGTCGCGAGCGGCGCTCGGCGCCCCCTAAGACCCTGCGCCCGTGTGCACCGCACCCCCTGCACCATAGGTAAAGCCGGCACTGAATTCAGCGCTCGACAGGCGCCCCCGGGCGCGGGGCGCCCGGGGTGCACCGCACCCCTTGCACCCCCTGGTAAAGACGGCCCTGATGTTATATTATAATATCTTAACTAAGCAATGCTATACCATGAATACAACAATATGCTATACCATGAATACAACAAAATGCTATACCATGAATACAACAATATGCTATACCATGAATACAACAATATGCTATACCATGAATACAACAAAATGCTATACCATGAATACAACAATATGCTATACCATGAATACAACAATATGCTATACCATGAATACAACAATATGCTATACCATGAATACAACAATATGCTATACCATGAATACAACAAAATGCTATACCATGAATACAACAATATGCTATACCATGAATACAACAATATGCTATACCATGAATACAACAAAATGCTATACCATGAATACAACAATATGCTATACCATGAATACAACAATATGCTATACCATGAATACAACAATATGCTATACCATGAATACAACAATATGCTATACCATGAATACAACAATATGCTATACCATGAATACAACAATATGCTATACCATGAATACAACAATATGCTATACCATGAATACAACAATATGCTATACCATGAATACAACAATATGCTATACCATGAATACAACAATATGCTATACCATGAATACAACAATATGCTATACCATGAATACAACAAAATGCTATACCATGAATACAACAAAATGCTATACCATGAATACAACAATATGCTATACCATGAATACAACAATATGCTATACCATGAATACAACAAAATGCTATACCATGAATACAACAAAATGCTATACCATGAATACAACAAAATGCTATACCATGAATACAACAATATGCTATACCATGAATACAACAAAATAATAAAACTGACCTGGCAATGATCTGTTGGTGCATATAATAAAACAGCTCTCCTCTCCTGTCCTTGTTGACAATGTTGCGGTCGGTGGCCTCGAATGGATACACCAAATGCCAATGCCAGTGGTGCAAGTTCATGCCGATGTCCTCGCGGAAGTATGCCAGCCGTTGCTCCGGCTCCGATTCTGATGCCGTGTAGTTGGACGGCAGGACGATTGGCATCTGGGAATGTCATGAGAGAGACATTTTTAGAAATAAGGTGGCAGAGAAGCAGACAGTGCTAAGAAAGTTGTAGGGGGAGAGTGCATGCTGCATTCCCACAGCCGCTGGGCGCACTCAACTGGCCACGTTACTTTATCTTATTTCCTTATTATAAGTACGTGTTTCGGTAGTAAGTGAGATGTGCCAGAGCCCATTCCCATTCTATCCCTCCCCATTTTCCCAACCCTTTCTCCAAATCCATTCCTATATCTCCAAAGGTAGGCAGCACATCCGGGGGCGTGCCAACGTTTGTCATTCTGCACTGATGTTGGCATGTATCGCGGATGTCTATGGACGACAGTGTCCACTTACCATCAGGTGGACTGTATGCTCGTCTGCCGTCTTTTTCTATAAAGAAAAAAAACTATCGAATTAATTATAAAATTCGTTATAATTAATAATAAAGTAGTCAACTACAATGGAATGTGCCAATGAGACCCTTCAATGAGAGAAACATTATGATTACACTAACGATATGAGAAACTTTGTTTGTTATTTAATAACTCTAGCACAAGCATGTATCATCACACCAGGAGGTCCTGGTGCACTTTGCACTTTCTTGCACTTTGTGCAAGGAATGTGCTAGTCGAATAAGATGAATCGAATAAAGTCTGCCATCCCTTTCATCCCATCCAATCCCATTTCGCCCCAAAGGATAAGGAGTATAATGTGATGAGGAAAAGCTCTGTAAACGGGTCAAAACTCTCCCCATATACAGCCGTGGGAAATGTAATGAGATGTCACTCTGATAGGACAGGAGCACTAGCGTACTCTTGTACTAACGACACATACGTACAGTTAGTTAATATAATATGCTTACCCTGGATCCAGCAGGGACAACGGAGCTGGTCTCGCGAGCCTTGCGGAATACCTTCGGATCCACGAACTTATCAGGGAACACTTCTGCGAACGTTGGGATGTTCAAACCCTTCGTGTCCGGTCTGTAAGAGATCGGTAAGAACAGGATCAAAGAAAGTATCTCCATTTCCAGCTACAATTACTAGTTGGTGCAGTAAACACATACAGTGGTGCAATTATAAATTTATCAATTTTAATTTAAAGGTTCGATATTGTCCAAACTATCCCTGTTTTATATCGTAGATCGGGTATGAACGCGTAAAATTAAACCCGTAACCGGTGCCGAAATAACGAGTAGAAATAGAAGGTTAACAAAAATGTATTCAGACCCGATTTACAATATAAAATGTGTACAAAACGCGAAAGTTTAAAAAGTTCTAATTAATCATGTTGGTAACTATCGTGGTAATTATCCTTAACTATCGGATGAATAGGTATCAACCGATCTTTACTCGGATGAGCATTTCTATCAACTTCCACGCTAGAGTAGGCTCATGCTAGTGTTTGATTGTTTGTAAGCGGTAATTCTAGAAACTACCCAACTGATTTTAAAAATTCACTATTGGATATCTATAATCTTACTAAGATAGACTATATTTTAATGTACCGGCAAAGTCAAGTTATCGAGAGAACACTGCGGCCAGCGACGCGGGAGTTCAGCAAGTTTATGACACATTCAAAAATTTCGTTTTAATGCGTCCAATGTGAATGAGAGATTGGCGTGTGACGAATGATATATTTTACACTTAAATGCTACAAAAAGTATACCTGTGCAGTATGGCGACGGACAGGCAGTAGTTGAACATGTAAGGGTTGATGCGCAGCTGACAGTACGCGCACACAGACTGCAGATCGTCCACGTCGCGCATGTCTGTAATATTCACTCATGACAGGTGATTGTTACACGACAACGGCTAAGGTAAAAAGGACATGTTGTGATCTTTTTAGCCTATGATATGTATTGTTAAACTGGGAATAGAGTGAAATCTAACAATATGTAAGAGTATATGTCTATTTTGTAAGAAAAACACGGCCGCCGTCACACGCGCAGCGTCACAGTCAAGAGAAAGAGAAAGCACTATAACGGGCACACTTTTCGCGCGGCTTGTGCTACGCTGTAGCACAGCTGTGCCACACGTAGCGGTCATTGCTGACGTCACTAAGCGTAGCAGTGCTACGCGTATTTTTTGATGTATGTATGGACGTACCACTCCTACACTACTGGACTGATCTCATCAAACAAGATGTCAATCTATTCGTCTATTTATTCTATTTTTCTTTGGAATAAATCCATAATGCCAACAGTAATTTTCCGAGTATAAATTCCGTTCTAATCCAATTTGTAAAAATGTAAACAAACATGGCGACATGAGGTAACTGACACAGCCTTCAATCAAATAATGAGGTGGTAATTGATTACATATCCATAATTTGATTAATCGAGAGTGTAAATACATATGTTTAAATATTTAGATTAAAAGCTAAATGTTGAGATATTTCTTTAATTTACGGCCGTAACAGTTGCCTCGGGCCGCTATGTTTTTTTTATATCCTGGACAAATTGGATTGGAAAGGAATATATATCTTAGACTAAAAGTAATAAAAGAACCTCAATAGAAAGTTTTATAAAAGTGATCATAGAAAACAATTTTAGGATTTAAATTTCCGGCTCTCGGGAAAATATTGGGGATATATTTCTTTTTCTGCTCATTTTGGGTATTATCCCAACATATCAGTAGGGGGACACAAGCTGATAGCCTGCCATGGTGTTAATTGAATCTATCTTACTCATGAAGACGTCAATAAGGTTTCCAGCCATCTGCCGGTGTTTAGGCACGAACAGTGAGAAATGGTCATAGTACGGCAACTGTTGAGGCACTGAGAGGTCTGGCAACGCGATGTTCCTGATGGGGATGGAACGGGCAGCGTCGTTACCGAAGCGACTCGTTAGAGTACTGCTCACCCTCTGGTATTTGTCCGGCTGAAACATTTTTTTTTAATAAATCTAACACAATAATTAAACAAAATCTATTTAGATTTTGTTTAAGCAAATTTGCTTATTTAAGGAATAAATCACAAAGAAAACAACCTATTTCTGGGAGCTAACGACGAGGTTAACTGGAACAAAATGCTATGTAGCATTAAGTTCGCCTTTGTACACACATTTTGGTGCAATAAAGAATTTATCTATCAATCTATTTCTGAAAACCTGAGGTAAACAATTTTAAATTACCAAAAATGTTATTACCAAGTCTACGTTTGCAGGATTCATTTTTCTTTAGTGTCATCAGAGAAACTAACCCACCTTCTTTGCTACCTTCGATTTGCTACATCATTTAATTATTTCTTAATAGGTAGTATTTTTTTATAGGGTAGTGGGCGGACAAGCAGGTGTTACCGGCGCCCACGGACACCTGCAACACCTCGAATGTTATCAAAACCACCTTATGTAGCCTTTTTTTCTAAGGAGGAGTAAATCAGTATTGTAAACGTCACTTTCTTTTAGTTCGCCGCCAATGTCTACAGCCTGCAAATATCACAGGATAGCTTTAGCAGCGAGTTGGCCTCTTCCGATTTTAATATTAATTCAAAAATAACACGAATTTTCTATTTATCCATTTTATTTTCAAGACTAACACATGAACAAAATTTAGGTGCAGAAAAAGAAATTAAATACTAATTTTGAAATAAGAACATCGTAGCTATTAGATGTATTTAGTTTTATTTTGAAATTCGAGTTAGGACGGACGATATCGAAACTCAAAGTGTAAGCCAGTAATAAAATCGACCATTTCACAAGTAAGCACCTGATACAATAACAATCATATTTTTACTGTAAATGTCTGTGTTTTGACTTAGCTGGTTTGAATGTTTTCGGTTCTCTTGTAAAATTCGTTAAAAAAATTACTAGGTTTTAATATGGAGCAGTCATACTCAACCCTGGAATACCATGATTTTCAATTTGTTGTAATTTTTACACCACCATGACATTTCTGTTTCATTGCATACCTAATCTCTCAGTTAATTTATAAAACTTATAACAGATATCGAAACTCAAAGTGGCCAGTAATAAAATCGGTCATTTCATAGATAAGCACCTAATAGATGAACCACGTATATCAGACGTGTCTCTTGTACATCGAAGGGCCACACAATACGGTAGCTATTTAACAGAAATGTGTAGGTAGGTATATGTGAATAGAACTAGATGTATACATACATAGTAATGTTCAGGTATCTCGAACACAGCCCTTTCTTCGCCCTTCTGCATGAAGCATGGCTCCGCAGGGCGGTCGAAGAACAGGAGCAAGTTGTTTCTGGTGCTCATCTTGTATTTGCTGAAACATGTTAATTTGGTTAAGTAAATCACCCTAAATTTGCCCTGTATTATTTTTGGGAGTAATTAAAATACATAACATTTTTCCTGATAAATAATACCGGTCACGTTATATAAAGGAATAAGACACTTCTCTTAAAACATATTTCCCATAAAACTGCCGGATTTTATAGAAAGAAAGAAATAAACGAGCAGACAATCCATCTGGTAGTAAGTGGATACTGTCGTCCACGGACATCCGCGATGGATGACGACATCAAACCAACGTTGATGGAATTTGGAAATGGATTTAAAGAAAGGGTTGGAAAAATGGAAAGGGATGGGTATGGGCTCTGGTATACCTCATTCACTACCGAAACGCGTGCGTACATTGAGGAAATAGGATAAACTGGGAAGTACGGTATGCTAGTGTTCTGTAAGAGATCATATGGCCAACAGAGTGCGCCCAGCGGTTGTGGGATGACAGCGTGCACACTCCACATCCAATGGATCATATGAGCCATAATGATACGTTTCACAGTAGTCTTATGACAGAGTAGCATAACCCGTAATTAGTAATTTTACTCCGTATAGACACTCGACTCTTATAAAAGCATGACTAAATGACTTCACATTAAAAGAAATAGAGAAAATTAAAATGTAACACTTACCACAAGAATTTTCTGCCTGCTATAAACACACACGAACTGGAAACTTAAAATTGGTATTTAATGTGGACTTTTTGATGTTGTTTTAGTAAGCCGTGAGACCCACGGCTCGACTGTGAACAACCAGGGCCCATAAACCAGTATTTATATGGTAACAACACAAACCGTGTGCATCCCATGAGTCTACAGGACGTGTGCACAGTGGGACAACCGATAAGAATATTTGGGAAACAAATCTGTGGTTTGATTATCAAATTGTGGTGAAAAACATTGAAATATCGTTTCCCCTGCCGTTACTGTAGGTCGACTAAAAAACTTCGCAGCTAGTGTCTGTGAATAAGATTTTGCAAGATCGGCGGCATATCCGCGTACACCTCTTCAATCCACAGGTGGATTCGTGGGTAATTCTTTTTCCTCTTGGATCCACGGGTGAATCGATGAAATACTTAGTTGTTGTTTTAAATAAAATATGCGGTTATTTGTATTAGGTAATCAATACTTTCGCCGCCTTGACAAATGTGTGGATTGTAGTGGCCTAGAAATATATTTACATTTGGATCCCGAAATTGGTGAATCGAAGAGGAGGATAAATTATCCATAGATCCACCGGTGGAGCCTGATTGTAGATCCGTGTGAACGGAGAGGCTCGTCCGCCTACTTTCCTTTAAAAAATATGGAGCCCGATGGTACGAGTTGGTATATTAGAAAGATTAGGTAAACATATTTGACATAGCTGTTGCCCGCGACTTCGTCCGCGTGGACTTTAGTTTATAAATACCGTCTTTACCTTCTTAGGGGTATTTGGTATTTTCAAAAACGATCACACACATTATTTCTTATAGCTTATTTTTTATCGAACAAATGTTCGACGTGATTCTTTAAATTGATATAACTTTTTTTATTTATGAACTGATTGAAATAAAACAAACACTAAATTTTAAGTGAAGCTTACCACAATACATTGGTGAAAACCGCACCCAAATCGGTTAAGCCGTTTTTAAGATTGGCGCGCACAAACGCACAGACAAACAGACAAATAGACAAAAATTCTAACAATCATTGTTTTGGGTTCTATTGCGTTGATAAAGGCCCCCAATAATATTTTTCTCATATATCTTCCATGTACAGACAGCGATCAGTTACATTTTTATTATATGTATAGATAACCTAGTCATCGTTTCATGTCCACAGTCTCAAAACGCTGTTGCAGTACAAATTCTCGTTTTTAAATGTACCTACTAAATACCGATTAATAAAAAAAATACGAGCAATGATTTACAAATCATATGTTCTTGGATAGGACTCGCAAAGCTTTAGAAATGACCAAAATTTTTTTTTCTAAAATGCAAGAAAAATGGCGAAATCTCACTGCCGCTTGGCACCCGTTATCGGCTTTTTATAACTTGTATGTAATATTGTTAATAACAAATATCCTATCGTATTTTATAATTAGCTGCATTAATCGTAACCAGCCCTTTCATCGTCCATTGGACACGGGCCTCTTATGCACATGGTACGCTGGTGAAGCAGGTTGGCGAATCCGCTCTTCTATACGTTCATGCTCAGGGTTTGTGGTAGCGACTTTGTTATACCTTAATCGCCTTTTACGACATCCATGGGAAGAGATTCTAAAGCCGTCAACACCACTCGACATAATTCACACGTAACTTATAGTTACGTGTGAAACTGAAATTAGGTAGCGCCCAAAATTAGGCGAGCGATTTGATGAATTTGACCTTCAGATTCACTGAAAATGAAACATGCTAGCTACGTTATTTTGTGCCATTAGTATCCACTTAGCTGAAAGTCTCGAAATTAGTTTTAATTACTTTTTGTAATAGATAAACATGTTAACTTAACATGTTTAGGAAATAAAACACTTCATAGTGAATCAAATATAGGAAAGAGTTAATTAAATATTCAAAAAATGATTATTCTGGGAACCAGTCATTGCGTGGTCATTTTGGGAAATGGACATTTCCACTACAAAAACTAACATAAAAAAACTATTAGTACCTACCTACCTAAAAGTATTATTCACTGAAAGTAACACTGTTTGTTTCACATAACGCTACACATCTATTATTGGATTAGGTATATAGTGTTAGTTCGTAATTGGTTTATGAATTGTCAAATGTTATACATACATATATATATATACCTACATCTATATATATATATATATAAATGTTTCTTTGTTTGTCCCGTATGGGTTTCTATAGGTACCATTCATCCGATTGTGATGAAACTTTGGTGAGTTGTTGTGCGCACGTCCGTCAAGGCTTCTGAATTAGAAGAAGTCAAGCCAAGTCGCGGGCAACAGCTAGTAATTTATATAATAAGCTGTGAGCTGTTTGTAAATAAATAAATAATATTATCAAAGTGTTACGCACGCCTAATGTAGGAAGATCGCTGCGTATGCACCGACCTCATTTGGTCGCACCATTGCAACACCAGGCACGAGGCGCTGACACTGCATCAACGTGCTGATTGACGTCATAGCCGAGGTGATGTCGCCGCCACCGTTTCAAGTTGAAGTTCTCTTTGGGCCTAACATCGGCGGAAGCAGCACGTTCTTAGATATAGTCATAGATTGTAATTTATTGTATTAATTATTAAATTAAAGTAAATTTTCTATTAAATAAATTTATATTTTTTGCATCCTACGCTGTGACCACGCTTAACTGGCGCAGTCGGTAGGATAGCCAAGGAAACTAGCATTGTTCCGCGGCTATACGTAGAATCTACAAAGTGGTTCCAGCGAGGAGAATCCGAACATCGATTCAAGCAAGAAAGATACCAGATGTATTGGTAAGTACTTGACACATCTCTCAAGTGCTTCCTAAACCCTAGCCGTACCTAATTATCTTAACCTTTCACATTCCTGTTATATGTGTATATTTTTTTTTCTTTTTCCCATTTAATTTGTGCATTTAGTTAAAATATAGTCCTTCAAAATTTTCCATCCGAGGAATTTTAAGAAGAGTAGGTTAGATAGTACTAGGTTAGATAATAGATTCAGTAATATAGACGAAAATAGGCAGTTAATAGAACCGGTAACACCCCAGGTAGTTCGACAAGCATCCCAAATCATGGCTCACGATGAGGTTGATACTATCTACAAATCACTCAGGCTCCTGCCTGAATTCGACGGAAACCCCCACGTACTTACTCGGTTCATTAGTCTATGCGATCAGTTAGTATTAGCTCACCTTAATGCTAACCCTGGACACGAATTAGCGAATTTGTCGCTAATCAACGGAATCCTCAACAAAATCACGGGCCCCGCAGCTAGGTTAATAAATTCAAATGGAATAGCCGATAACTGGGGTGGCATACGGAGTGCACTTATAAATAATTTTGCAGATCATAGGGACGAGACAGCTCTATATAACGATTTGTCCTTACAGACACAGGGATCAAGCACCCCCCAGGAATTTTTCGAGAAATGTCAAACTATTTTCAGCACTATAATGACATATATAAGTTTACATGAAACAGTGCCTACCACCATCGAGGCCAAACGCGCGTTGTACAAAAAGCTTACCCTCCAATCTTATTTGCGTGGACTCAAAGACCCTCTTGGTTCACGAATCAGGTGTATGAGGCCTGAATCCATGGAGCAAGCATTACAGTTTGTACAAGAGGAGCTCAATACCCTTTATCTTCAGCAGAGAAACGAAGGCGGGTCAAATAGGCAGCCACAGTCCCAACACCCCTTGAACTACAACCTACCCCTTAATACCTTCCAGAGGTCTCTTCCGAACCATGCACTAAACATTCCAGGTCCCTCTAGACAACAACCTTTCCACATGCTTTCGCCCATGCGTCAGCCGCCCATGCAGTCACATCCTTCACAAGGCTGGAAGCCTAATATACACCCACAACAGTTCCGTGGACCCACACGGACACAACAGATATTCCGAGCCCCACCTCCAAACTACAATCCCCAGAGCAACGTTTTTAAATCGCCCAATAGGCCCCAAGCGCAACAAGGTTTCAATTTCAACACCCCACGTCCTATGACCGGTGTAAGTCATTATGTGTCCAAACCTCTGCCACCTTCCGGCCATGATTGGCGTAAATTTGGCAATCCTGGCCCAAGTAACTACTTCAAATCTCGGGAGGTAAACCTAAACGAAGTCGACTACGACTATAACAACTATTACGACAACGACTATGACTACAATGACCATTACCAGGATTACTATAACTACGAACAGTACCCGGACTATGAATACGACTCTTATTCATACGATAATGACTGTGCACGAGTGACGGAGCTCGCTACTCCACCAAGCGATACAGAAACTAGCGACCGTACTGACCGACCTCCAAATTCACAGGATTTTCCGACGCGCTCGAAGTCAGGAAAACTAAAATAGAGCTTAACCTACAGACCCAACGACAGCTACCGTACATACAGATAGACAGACCGCCTTTGAAATTACTTATAGACACAGGAGCAAACCAATCTTTCCTCAGTCCCGAAGCAGTTGATAGGTATTTTCCGAATTTTCCCCTTGACTATGACCCTTTCGAAGTAACTAACGTACACGCGACGACTCGAAATGACTACTCTATAACTATCCCGTGCTTCCCGGAATTTGAAGACGGTGAACCTATAAAATTTTTCGTTTACAAATTCCACAATTACTTTGACGGTTTAATTGGCTCCGACTTATTAGAGAAATGGGGATGTAGCATTGACTTTAAAAACAAAATGCTCGTTACCCGAACCACCAGTAATCCAATTATTATGTACGATTCACGAAACGTTAACTTGTATGAGGAAATTCTTCCCGCGCATTCATCAAAATTAGTACGGTTACCTATTAACGTGATAGACGGAGATGCGATAGTTGCAAGCCAAACCATATGTAATTGCCATATTTCAGATTGCTTAACCAAAGTGGAGAATAACCGCGGTTGGGTAGAAATTACTAACACCTCATCTTACGACATCATTTTCTCTATGGATCGTGCAGTAACAGCTGAAGTGTTCAATGTCGAGTGCGAGCGTATTGAATATTTATCAGATCGCGCTAAAGAGGTTTTATCGCGTCTCCGCACTGAACATTTAAATCCAGAAGAGCTTGCTAATTTGGAGTCTTTGTGTGCACGATATGCAGATGTGTTTTATCTTGAGGGAGAACCCCTAACATTCACCAACAAGATCAAACACAAGATTAAAACAACCGATGAAATTCCTGTATATACCAAGTCTTATAGATATCCATATATTCATAGACAAGAAGTCAGAGATCAAATAAGTAAGATGCTTGAACAAAACATAATACAACCATCTGACTCTGCCTGGAGCTCTCCTATTTGGATTGTACCAAAAAAAGCGGATGCTTCTGGCAAAACCAAATGGCGTCTTGTTGTAGATTTCCGGAAAGTGAACGAGAAAACGATTGACGATAAGTATCCTATTCCTAACATCTCTGATGTACTGGACAAGCTTGGTAGATGCCAATATTTTACCACCCTTGATTTAGCGAGTGGATTTTACCAAGTAGAAATGGACCCTGTAGATATTCATAAAACCGCGTTTAATGTAGAGAACGGACATTATGAATTCTTGAGAATGCCGATGGGATTAAAAAATTCTCCATCAACTTTTCAAAGGGTGATGGACAATGTTCTTAAAGATCTTCAAAACACAGTATGTTTAGTATATCTCGATGATATCATAGTCTTCAGCACCTCCCTTCAGGAGCACATGGTCAACCTGGAAAAAGTTTTCAACAGATTAAGAGAATCTAACTTTAAAATCCAGATGGATAAGTCTGAATTTTTGAAGTTGGAGACTGAGTTCTTGGGTCACGTTATTTGTAAAGACGGTGTAAAACCAAACCCTAATAAAATTAAAGCGATAGAAAAATATCCATTACCTAAAACCACCACAGAAATCAAACGTTTTCTCGGACTGCTAGGATACTACAGGAAATTCATACCAGATTTTGCACGCATTACGAAATCACTAACCCAATGCTTGAAGAAAGGCTCTAAAATAGTAATTGATAAAAATTATACAAACTGTTTCGAACATTGCAAAACTCTTTTAGTAAACGATCCGATTTTACAGTATCCTGATTTTTCAAAAGAATTCTTGTTAACGACTGATGCTTCTAATGTTGCCGTAGGCGCCGTGTTATCTCAAGGCCCCGTTGGTTCAGATAAGCCTATTGCATATGCCTCTAGGACTCTGAATTCCAGTGAATTAAATTACAGCACGACAGACAAAGAACTTTTAGCCATCGTTTGGGCAACTCAGTATTTCAGACCGTATCTATTTGGCCGTAAATTCAAAATTATGACAGATCACAAGCCTTTGCAATGGTTAATGAACTTAAAGGAGCTCAATTCGCGACTTACAAGATGGAAGTTAAAATTAAGCGAATACGACTTCACTGTAATTTATAAAGAAGGCAAGTCCAACACGAACGCGGACGCATTATCGCGAATAGAAATTAACATCGATGAATTAAGTTCTATTGTAGTAAATCCTTCAGAAATGGCACCATCTCTAGATGATTCTAGAACCATAACAGCTTCGGAATCCGCCGATGATTCTAGAACCATTACAGTCCATACAGATGCTGAAAAGCCCATCTTGGAAGTCCCGATTACTGACGAACCTTTAAACAAATTCACTAAGCAAATAATTTTAACCGTAGTTGGCGATATCAAAGGAAAACCAGTAGTAACAAAACCTTTTGATACTCATACAAGAACGGCTATTCAGTTGTCCGAATCCAACCTCGAAGAAGATGTCATTAACGCGATCAGAGAATACGTCCATCCCAAAATTAAATCAGGCTTACTTATCAATCCACCTTTAGCAATGTATTCCATTGTTCCTATCATACAAAGTACATTTAAAAATTCATCCATGAATCTTATGCTATCTAAGGTAGAGCTAGAAAATGTTAAAGAATATCTGCGTCAGCAAGATATCATAAAGAAATATCACGATGGTAAAACTAACCATCGCGGAATTAACGAATGCTATCTAGCTTTGTCTCACAAGTATTACTGGCCAAAAATGAGAGAGCATATTACTAAATTTATAAATGAGTGCACAGTTTGTGGTCAAGCAAAGTACGATCGCAGGCCTATAAAGCAACAGTTTCGTGTAGTTCCACCAGCCAGCAAACCCTTCGAATTAGTTCACTTAGATTTGCTCACGCTTCAAAGCGAAAAGTTTTTAACCTTAGTCGATGCTTTTTCTAAGTACTCACAGGCGTACTATTTGAGAGACGGAACTGCAGTTAGTGTCGTTCAAGCTTTGCTCAAGTTTTGTACTCATCATGGTATACCTATCACTATAGTCACGGATAACGGCCCCGAATTCACTAATCAACTTTTAGCGGAATTCGTGAGATTACATAAGATTCAGCACCATAGAGTCGCACCCCACACTCCTAATGAGAACGGAATCGTCGAAAGGTTTCACTCAACCATATTAGAACATCTACGCATTTTAAAGCTTAATCAGAAAAGCGAATCTGTTATAAACTTAATGCCTTATGCCCTTCTGGCCTATAATAGTTCGATACATAGTTTTACAAAATGCAAACCGATAGAATTAATAACGGGCCATTTTGACCCACGCGACCCCTTTGACGTAGACCTATCTGCCCATTTATTACAGCAGTACATGACAGATCATAAAAATAGAATGAGTAGAGCCTATCACCTAGTTCACGAGACGACCACTGATCACCGTAAAGACTTAACCGAGATCCGAAACAAAACCCGAGAACCCGAGGTTGAATATTCTCCCGAGCAACAAGTATTTGTACGGAATCCGATTGCCTCTCGACAAAAGTTAGCCCCTCGTTACACTCATGATACCATAATGGCGGACCTCCCTATCCACATTTACACCAAGAAAAAGCACGGACCCATCGCAAAGTCTCGTTTAAAACGAATCCCTAAAAGTGCCCAATTGTTGCAGGACACTGCTGATACTTCATCTCCTCCTGCAACCCGTTCTAATGCAGGAGATAAAACTTGAAAGCCTTGACGATGGACCCGGTATATTACCATTCAAGCTGGGCCCTACGAGAATCATTTCTCACTATCACTCCTTCCTACAATATATTAATCTTCAGGACCTACAAAATAAAATAAACTCAGTTAAAGATCAATTAAATAATATCAGTCCCGAACTCCACACTAAAACTTCATCTTTATATGAACCTCATATCGAGTATTTAAGAAATAAACTTAGTAGCGTATCCGAGCAATTGCAAACTTTCAAGGTAAATCGTGTAAAGAGAGGTCTCGTAGATGGTCTTGGTTCCATAGTAAAAAGCGTAACCGGTAACCTCGATTATACCGATGCACTACGTTATAACTATGCCATAAAGGTTATTCAGGAAAATGAAAATAAAGCAGTATCAGAATTAAACAATCAAATCAGTCTAACTAAAGAATGGTCTACACGATATACTAAAATTATAGATAGCATTGTAGATAATCAGAATAAGATAGAAGTTTTATTAAATAAAATACGAGAAGGTGAAGCTACTAGAGACTATGATTTAGTTAAGTATGCCCATTTGGCACAGGTTTTTCTTATTTTAGGTGATAATGTAGATTGTATATCGCAAGAACTAGTTAAGTTACAAAATGTATTGGCGTTTATTCGAGCTTCTAGCACTCACCATTCTGTCCTAAGCCTAAATTCACTTCAGAATTTAGTTAACAAGGCACACGAATTGTATGGTAAGGATAGCGTCGTTGACTTAGATATTAGAGAATATTACGATATAATAAAGTTAGGTTTTTATTATGTAGGAAACGAAATAGTTATGGTATATAAGTTCCCTATAACATTGCCCCAAGTATATGATATGTACAAACTATCTATCGTACCCAATAAAAACCACGAAATCCTCATACCTCCATCTCCATTCCTGGCTATTCACGAGAGAGAGTTCAAGTACATAGCGGCTGAATGCCCGAAGACGAGCAAGTGGTATCTATGCAAGGAGAAGCGGAATCTACAAAGTCGAACGCCACAAGAATGCATCCAGCAGCTCATCATCACGCAACAAAGAACCCCTATATGCGATCCCGTCACAATCTCACTGGAAAGGTCAGCCCTTGAGGAACTCGACGACAAACATTACACCATCAGCTTTCCGAACCCCACGAAGATACATCTATCCTGTGGACAAGATCTATACCGCGAACTTCAAGGCAGCTATCTCGCCATCCTCCCCCACAAATGCTACATAGATACGCCGGACTTCACAATTGCGAACACTAACGATCGTCTAAAGGGTCAAGCGCTGAAAATAATGGATTTACCCAAGGAAGTCCTCGCCAACGCGTCTTCAGTCCCAATCTTCAAACTAAACTCCATCAATTTGGACCACCTACACGCAACTAATACGAAGATATCTCTACAATCTCCCGCACAGCTCAAGACGAACGCAGATTACAGCATCTATCATACTACGATCCCGATGTATATCGTGATATGCAGTACATGTGCACTCGTCATAGCACTTGTATACCGCAAACATCGCTCAAGTCAGGCGAAGAAAACGATAGAGAACGCATACGAAGGCCAACATGAACCCCGAGTTGTCTACGCGGTCCCACACAGAGTAAGGGTTGATCCTAATCAACCCCCAGCGCAATTTACGACCAAGGTCTCCAATATTCGCTGTTCTACGGGTGGAGGTGTAATTCATAGATTGTAATTTATTGTATTAATTATTAAATTAAAGTAAATTTTCTATTAAATAAATTTATATTTTTTGCATCCTACGCTGTGACCACGCTTAACTAAAGAGCGATTACCGTATGTTGTGAAACTCAATTGTAAATAAACAATGCATTAGGACATCAACTGAAGTGATGATCCATGATGGATCGATCATCATATGAACGAAGATAAAAATGGCGTGACCACGAGTCCGAAGTGATAATGCCGTCGCCATACGACTAATTGATAAACTTTATATTAAGGTATCTCCTACTGAACTGGCTAAATCCAGAAACTATTTTGTCGCAGTTTTACAATAAAAGATAATCTTTGAGTTAGACCGATACTTATGCAAATATGATATGTTACGGTTACCGTACAAAGCCTTTAACAAACCGTAACTTCCACTGCTGGATGCGGGCCCCATCACGCATGTTTTCATGCACGATAGAGGTGTTGCCTTAAAACGACACGCTGGTCAAACGGATTGGCGAGTCCACTTTTTTAGAGGTGGTGTAGATCCTAAGAGCTTGTGGTGGCTCTGTTATCTCTTTTACCCCCTTTTACCCGCACGGGAAGAAATGGGGTGATGCTATGCTAACCAGGCGACAGCATACGGATTAGTTTATAAATATTAACTAAAAATTACATTTTTAATGCGCGCGAAGCCGTAGGTAAGATATAGTAAATATAAACCAACGACTCATATTTTGACAAATTTTATACGGCTTTCTCCTCATTTTTTATTCATGTGGCCTTGCGACGTTGCGGCAAAATTACAGCCACCATACGAACTGGATATACATGCATCCACCATCGATTTTAGTTTACACATGTTTGGATGTAGTGGTGGTCGCTCGTTTGTACACAATAAAAGGTAATTCTTCATTTGCAATCAACCCTTTATCCACTGCTGGACTCATGCATATTGTATCGTGCACGACGGCTTTATGGCCTTCAAATCGCCACGCCTGGCCGGGCGGGTTGGCGAGTCCACTCTTTTAAAGGTGGTGTGTTCCATCAAAGCTATCACAACCGTAATTCTTCATAGCGGTTCATAAATCCTTGACTATTGATTTATACAAGCTCAGTAAAGAAAATATAAATCTATGTAGCCTATATAAGCGAACTAAGTAGGTACGTGAAGCGTGTACTAATGTTATAAATGCAAAAGTTTGTATGTTTGTTACTCAATCATGTCGAAATGGCTGAACGGATTTCGTTGAAATTTGACAAATAAGTTGATTTTAATCCGGATTAACACTTAAGCTACTTTTCATGTAGACCACGCGAACAAAGTCGCTGGCAAAAGCTAGTGAGAGAATATCGTGGTAATGAAGCTTTTTGATACAAATTCATAAAACGCTTGTCATTACCAGTTACATGACTTTGACTAACATAGTTGTGGAGAAACAACCAAAAATTGGAATCTCTTCACTCACTCACAAGTACATACAAATGAGACTCCGCCTGTGTAATCTACATTTCATCATGCTATCGGTGCATGCTAATATCGACCATGCGCTTGTCCTTCAGAGCCTTCATACACTGTATGCAATTTTACTTTTTGTACGGCCGCCAGGGCAAAACAGCTGTACAATAATTTGAATGTAATCTGTAGTTATCTATAGTTAGCATAATGAATAAGATAGCTAGAATTGAGGGTTTTATTTGTTCAAAAATCAATGCCGAAATATAAATTTATACATGTATTCCTCATAGTCGCTCAACAAGCTATGTGTAGAGCTGATGCTCGAGGTTTCTTCGCAGAATAAGATCGGAAACGAAACGCCAAAGAACGAGTAACAGACATAGCTATGTTTGCACATATTAGAAAGTGGTCCAATCTAGATATGGTCTTTCTCAGAAGTGGTCTTTACAAAAAGTAGACATTTTAAGAAGTGGTCACTGACCGCCGAATCGCTTGCAATCTATATTCACTAGTGGAGAGACTACTGGATGATCTATACTAATATAATAAAGAAGTACAAATTGTGTTTGTAGGTATGTTGGGGGTAATCTCTGGAACTACTGAATCGATTTCAAAAATTCTTTCACAAATAGGAAGCTACATTATCCGTGTCTAATATAGAGGCTATATTTTATTTTAAAATTTTGAAAAAAAAGTGAAAAAAAAAAACTTGTAAACCGTAGCGAAGCGAGGGCGGGTCGCTAGTATGGTATAAAATAGAATTGGCCGTTAGTGTACGCATAAGGAAAAGGCAACTTACGCGTCATGTATGTAGTTAGGTACTTAATTAGATATTTGAATTCGGTGGTTATTCCTCACGGGAAATTAGGTATGTTTTGTCACGCCTAGAAAATTTACTAATTTTGAAGAATCAAGGTACATTTAATAACTCTTTGCTTACATGAAACCTCTTCCTTAGGTATACATACGACAATTCATATGTGCGTGACGAATAACTACCGAATTCGTGTATTTAAAGGTATTAAGGAGTATATAAGGTCACGTTTACGTGTACGGACATTCCTACAAGTAAAGGCCTCCGATCACATGGATCTACAACCAGGCTCCACCGGTAGATCCATGGATAATTATTCCTCCTCTTCGATCCATCAAATTAGGAATTCAAATATAATAACACGTTTTTATGCCACTTCGATCCACAAATTTCTGAATACAAATATAATTAATAATTATGTATTTCTAGGCCACTTCAATCCACACATTTGTGGAAGCGGCGAAAGTACAATAACTACGCATTTTATGTAAAACAATAGAAATTAAATACATTAACTAACAACTTCGATTCAGCTGCGGATTGAAGAGGAAAAAGAATTATCTATAAATCCGCCCGTGGATCCAAGGGGAAGAAAAATTATCCATGGATACACCTGTGGAGCCTGATAGTGGATCCATGTGAACGGAGGCAAGTAAAACAGACGTTGGTGAGTACAAAAATTACATCTACTTATAATAAACGTTGAAGACTGAAGCCGATTAGTAAATGCTCATTGGAACGCGTGAAGCGCAAACGCGCTAATATTACACGATTATGCGTTATGTATTGTCAGGTCCGTGGATTACGAGCGATCAATGTTTCAAGTTATTGAT
Source organism: Sesia bembeciformis (assembly GCA_943735995.1). Classification (NCBI taxonomy): domain Eukaryota; kingdom Metazoa; phylum Arthropoda; class Insecta; order Lepidoptera; family Sesiidae; genus Sesia; species Sesia bembeciformis. The sequence continues at coordinate 325,140 of OX031045.1, read as the reverse complement.
CACAAGCTTCGGCGTGACTTTGAAATAATATTTGCTAGTCATCGCTAGCAATTAGGGCCCATTCTTTGTATTCTGGGACATTGGGTCCACATATTTTATGAAATATAGCACGTCCTTCCTCACAAATGAATAGGGATATTGTGTACCGTAAACCAGCCCAATTAGTATCCATTGCTGGACATGGACCTCCGCCGCAGTCTTGTGTGCACCTCTGTACACATTGTGCAAGCAGTGGATATATTAGGAAGTCATCAAATCCAGAAATGGTTTTAGCAACAAGTGGTCAACTCCGGTTATAGGCTGGTGGAACAATTCTATAATATTATTGCGAGGAAGCGCTACTTGTTTATAACTACGGCGAATAAATAAAACGGTAAATAAAAATACGGTGATTTTTTTAGATTGCTAAATGTGTCAGGTTCAATTTGTCAGAAAGACCACTGTATATTGCTGGTAACGAGAAATGAATAAAACAATGTTTTACGTTTATAAGAAAGTTTAATAATAAGAAGTATTGAAAATATCTCCAGTGAATGTATTAACAAAACAAAGAAATACAATTAATTTAGTTAGGTACTAGTATATGACTTTTACGCTAAGCTAGGTAATAAGTCTAATATTAACTAAAAATTTATATAAATACACTAGAAGTGAATGTTTACAAGTCAATACTGAACCTTAAAAATAATAGCTAACACAGTACGGACATACATCGAAGTGCGTCGGATTCTAAGTGGTGAAAATCGACGCGGGAACCGAACAGGCGACCAAATGCAACAACCTCGCACGCAACACACCCACTCCCGCATGCGCAACGCCCCGCGGGCCCTGAGCGGACACAAAGTACCGGGACTAACAAGAGTCACTTCGGGGGTAACTGGACATGCAATCATTACCACTCCGAGAATACGAAACCGTAATCAATGAATGTCCAAACACGCACTTTTTTCTAATTATATTTCTGAAAGGGGGTTAACACCCCCCCCCCCCCCGTGTTTTAGGAATGTTAAGCAGGCGACCCGAGGGGCGATGCGACCCATAAACCTGTAAATACTGCGGCCTAACGACAAAGAATTTGGAGAGACAGTGCGTAGACGCACTTAACCGCTCTTGAATAAGAGAATGGCTACCTGACCTAGGTAGAAGTAAATAAAATGACGCGTCTCGTGCGTCACGTACGAGCCAAAGTTACGGCCGACGATGCAGTGCCACGTGGGGTTGTATTTCTTGTCGAACTCCTTCTTGATAAATGCCGCGATATCCTGAAAACGATGACTTACTTAATAATGTACCATTGGATACTCGGAAAAAGAGAAAATGGAGACAGACTTGAGCTAGAATCCTGCGCTGCAATATGGAGCCTATGGATTTATGGATTTATCACGTTGTTGAAAGTCTGCTGTCTCTTTTTACAAGTATGCAAGTGAAAGAAAATACACGATAATGGGCATATTACACTTCACCTTATTAAGGAATCCCTAAATCAGTGAGTAAATTCAAGATAGTGTCAAATCTGCGATTACACCATCCTGAATTTAGTCACTGTGTGATTTAGGGTTGCTGACTAACGTGAAGTGTAACATGTCCTTAACCATCGCCTCGCATAATGTTTAACATACTGCAAACCGCGAAAATATTAAATTACTCAAAATATTCAATACGCATAATGTACAATACGCATAATGTTCAATACGTACAGTTGAACATTTAACGTAATTGAACATATTTAATTAGGACCTTAAGTCCTAATTAAATATGTCCTAATTAATTAGGACCTTTCGACTTGTAATATAGTCACATGCTAGAAGGTCTGGCATATATGAAATACTGTCTCCATTTCTTTATTTCATCCGACATTGGATAAGTTTAGCGTGCGTTTTCATTAGCTGACGAACAAGATAAAGATCTGGATTTTGTATCGTTAAAGCTGGTTCTAAATGGAAACAAGAGTTACAGTATTCAGTGTCAGCTAATAAAAACGCACATTAAAATTAGATACAAAATAAATAGCCAGTCGAGTTGTACATAAAATCTTACAACTGCACATTTTTTTCAACTGCCAAAGGCAACGAAATATTAACATTTTTATTAACAGTCAAAAGCCATATTTATCATAGATTTTACGTAAAATTATTGAATTTCATATCTAAAAAAAAAACACCAAACGGGTGAGTTAAAGGGATAGATATAATTAGAGTAAGACAGATGATCGTTTATTGACTATAAAATGCGATTTCATTTGTAGCCAGTTATGAATCAATAAAAATATAATTATGACAGTAGGATCCTAATTTTGAATACAGTTAAATTTGAAACACCGATCGTTTCTTCAGAATCCAAGAAACTCGAGGGTCATTTACACAAGGAGAGTTCCTCGAACGGTACGGACGAGTAATGGCCTTTCACGTGTCACTGGACATGTATGGTTCAGGGCGAGCACAGAAGGCGCTCAGCCAGGAAATTAATGACACAATGTGGCTGAAACTCTGTATATACATTATACACCTAGTAATTATAAGTCACTCGACTAGTTCTGTGGAAACGAGCTCCTTACCTCTTTCCATCCCCTCCTCTCCGTGAACTTTTTGACCGCCAACAGGTACATAACCAAAAAATTTAGTCAACTTCAGAACTTTGTATTCTGGGGTCTATACACACTGTTCCAATTAGATAAAAACTTTGGAGGATCATTAATTTATCATTGTTTTACATGTTTTCTAAGAAAATAGCTCTTTATCTTAACATTAGTCAAACAAGCATCCACACAATTACCATGTTCTTTGTATTCATAAATGTTATGATGACTAACATTCATTTGTTCTAGAATGTATTGTTCTATGGTCTAGGATGGAATGGTTGATAGTATAATGTAAGTTCAAAAGGCTTCAGGAGCGAGGCCAGACTCTTTATGCCCCCGTGTGCCTGTATTGGAGTAATTAGTTGCTAATTCAAAAACAACCACTTTCCAAGAGTACAGTTTAAAGTTAAATATTTGGTTTTCATGTTTTTGATATTGAGACATCACATTAATTTTGAAATCCATTTCTCTTAAAGTAAAGAGAATAGAATGAAAGATTTTATTTATTTATCACTTTATAAATACAAAATGAAGCAGCATGTTCTCATTTGACAAAATCCTTTTTTCGAGTTATCTAATTATTCCTACCATGCGCGGATAAAGTGATAGATTGATAGATAGATAAAAAATTTTATTGCACCAAAATGTGTGTACAGAGGCGAACTTAATGCTATATAGCATTTTCTTCCAGCTAACCTTTGAGTGCTTGAGAGCAGGCTAAGGGTAGTGCCGCTAAATATAATATGCGCTAAATAGTGGGTACCAAGTAAATTAAGTGTACAGTATTAGAATGCTCAATTTATATTGGTCAGTATATTAAGAGTATTTTTTTTATAAAGAATGGAATAATGAAGATATTTTAAAATATCTTCAACTTTCACCAACTGGCTTTTATTGTAACAGCCACAATAATTCCGCCACGACCATGTGGTTGACAGAACACGACCACGTGGTTGACGGAACACGGTGGGGTAAGCTAATTTCAGCTTATAAAGGGTGTTTTTTTTAGAGGTATAGAACTTTAAGTTGGCAAAACCATCAACTTTATTCGATCCCGAGGGCTTAACCATCGTCAGTTCAAGGCGTTTTTGGATGAAATATCAGCTGAATATAACGACGTAACATATTATTGTGAAGTCAGATGGCTGAGCAAAAGAAAAATGTTGAAACGGTTTTAAGAGCTTGGAAATGAGATAGCAGACTTTATGAAAATAAAAGATAAACCACTATCTGAATTAAGTGACCCAAAATGGATATGTGACTTAGCATTTCTGGTCGATCTTACAGGCTATTTGAATGATTTAAATTTGAAACTTCAAAAACAAGGACAGTTAGTAAATGATTGCCATTTGAAAGCGTTTCAGATCAAACTACGCTTGTGGGAGTCACAGATGCTGTCTGGTAATAGTTACCATTTCAACACGCTCTCTGCGTATGAAAATATTGCTTATGCTCAATATGCTGAAGAACTCAAGTTACTGTCGGAACAATTTTCGAACAGATTTAGCGACTTCAAAAACATGGAAGACTGTTTCAGTTTATTTGCTACTCCTACAAAATATAATGTACAAAAATGCTCCAATACACTTACAAATGGAGTTGATAGAGATTCAAGAAAACTCACTCCTAAAATCCAAATTTGAAGACGTAGTTGTGCGATTTCTACAAAAAATACCTAGAAAAAGACAATTTTCCGCAGCTTAGAAAATTCGCAAGAAGATTGATTTGTGCGTTTGGCAGTACTTATAAATGCGAACAGTTCTTTTCATTGATGAAAGTTAATAAATCAAAACATCGTACAAAACTGACTGACGATAATTTGGAAAATTCTTTACGCCTTTGTATCAGTGGAATTAATCCTAATATCGATGGATTAGTTTCCCAAATTCAAGCTCAAGTGTCTCATTGATTTCGGTGTATTTAACTTTCGTAGTTTGTAACAATTGCAAATTTAACGATTTAATTATAATGTACCATTTTTTTAAATTTCATTTTGTTATTTTAATAAATTGTACTATAATAACATTGTCGTATTATTTCATGTCTAATATCTATCGCAAAAAATATTATCACTACTTTAAAATGCACTAAGTACTTTTAAACGCGGCCCGCGAACGTATTTGCAGGCTAAAGTTTGGCCCTCAACATGTCAAAGGTTGCCCATACCTGCTCTAAATGATAATACGCATCTACAGAGACGTCGTACAGTGCCTACAGAAGAAGCCATTGCTGCTGTAGAGCGTAGCATAGAGGAAGACCGGAATCAGTCTATCCGCCATCGTGCACAGGAATTGGATATGTGTCCATCCACTTTATGGAAGAATTTGCGGAAAGATCTTGGTTTGCGTGCTTACAAAATCCAACTCGTGCAAGAATTGAAGCCACGCGATCACCTAGCAAGGCGTAGATTCGGTGAATGGGCCCAAAACAAGATTGCCGTTGATCCCGATTTTCATAAGATAATTTTGTTTAGCGATGAAGCTCACTTTTGGTTGAATGGCTACGTCAATAAACAAAACTGCCGTATTTGGAGTGAAGATAATTCTCAAGTGTATGTTGAGACACCGTTACATCCAGAAAAACTGACTGTTTGGTGTGCTTTATGGGCTGGTGGAATCATTGGTCCGTACTTCTTTAAAAACGATGCTGGCCAGAATGTTACAGTCAATAGTGACCGCTATAGAGCCATGATTACTGACTTTTTCGTTCCTCAATTGAACAACCATGATGTGCAGGAGCTGTGGTTTCAACAAGACGGCGCAAAATGTCACACAGCTCGTGCCACAATTGATTTACTGAAGGAAACGTTTGGTAACCGCATAATTTCACGTTCCGGACCCGTGAATTGGCCTCCAAGATCGTGCGATTTAACGGCGCTAGACTATTTTCTGTGGGGATATGTGAAGTCGCTAGTCTACGCCGATAAGCCCGAAACGATCGACCACTTGGAGGACAACATTTGCCGCGTTATTGCCGATATACGGCCACAAACGTTGAAAAAAGTTATTGAAAATAGGACCTCCAGATTGGATTACGTCCGAGACAGCCGTGGCGGTCATATGCCAGAAATCATATTTAAATTATAATGCCAAAAGGTTATCTTTTGAATAAAGTCAATTTCGTGTCAATTTTAAAAATTCATCCTTGTTTTATTCCATTTCAAAGTTCTATACCTCTAAAAAAAACAACCTTTATATAATTTTGTATCTTTATACCCTTTTTTCCTCCTCTTGGATGGTTAATCATGAAAAACCAAAGTAATTTAACTTCAGCTTAGGAAGCACCCTAGATCCTAGACAATTATATTGTGTAATTTTATAATTGAGGACAATGTTTTTGATTGTCGTTTTCAGGAAGTGTATTGAAATTTGTTGGGCTAAAAAGTTTGATTCAATAATATTGTAGCAACTACTTTTATTTTACAATTCTGTATGTAGATTAGAAAACATTGCACGTTGGTATTTTACCTTTTCTATGTTGAATTTCTCGAGAGCCTGCGTTGCGCAGTCAACAGCATCTTGCTGCATCTCCTCGCTCATGTCAGCATTCTTGATCACCGCTTTGCGGTCACACATCTTGTCGGATTTGTTTCTATAAACAAAAATATGAAAAGTAGATTTACATAGATGATACTTGAATACTATTGCACAACCAACAAAAAACTGAAATTGTAAACTTGTAAAATGTTCAAAAGTTGGGTGATTTCTTACAGACAACCTTTGGATAGAAATAAATATTTTAATCACATGACATGGATTAATATAACCTGTGGGATGCCCCAGGTCATCAACAACATCAAGGTTCAGTGGTGGTGGTTGGATGAGAAGAGCTGAGAATTGTGTATGTATGGTAATAAGCTGTGGGAGATACCTATGCCTATCGATCAGTGAAGTGATATAATCTAATGGTATAGTGGGTATATATGGTAACATGGATTTATAGGATATGTACATTTACCAACCACAACTTTGTGAGATGTACCATAGGAATGAGGTTACAATCATGTAGTAAGACAAGCTATTGGGTATATCTACATTTAAATCTCAATCTCATAACCATTTCACATATGCTATGATCAAAATAGGGATATGTTTAAAAGGGTGCAACTCAAATGCTTAACTCTGTGAAGGAAATAAATATACCTAGATATCCCATGTGCTATTTTCAAGGCTAGACCAATAAATGACTGTAGTATCTAGAAATGTTATTATCAGCCCTCAGCCTGCCTCTTCAAAGGTTATCTGGCGTATCAATATTGTCAATAACATTTCATTAGATTTTCCACAGCACGCATACAGGAGACATTGATTGTTTATATTTAATAACAGGGTAGCTATTTATATCTTAAGTAAAGGTCAAAGCGCGAATCTGGGATTCAGTGCGCACCCTCTATAGGGAGTTATGATTAAATTTCCTAAAGGAATGATTGTGATATTAACACAATAGAACTGTAAACGTGAAGTCAATGTTGAAGCCATACCTGACGTTTTCCTCGATTTTCAAAGGTTTTCTCGTGGTAATTCTAACGGAAGCGGTAGCGGTAAAGCCCGTCATCAAAAGTATATAAAAATATGACGCGCGCAAATTTTAACAAATAGTCGCAGAAAGATAATATAATCCTTTTCTAGATTATCGCCATGGGAACGTGAAAATTAAATCAATAAAGCAATTTTCAGCAGACTACAATAGAAAACCAAGAGAAAACCTTAAAAAACTGCGATGAAGCGGCCTTCATATTTTTCTAACACCATTTCGTAAATGATGTGGAAAACATTAAAATTTATTGTTAGATATATTTGACAAAGTACTACGATAAATAAAAAATTGTAAAACTATTTATTACTCACATTTGGTTTGGAAATTGAACAAATTCTCACGTATAGATTTTGATACCGGAGATTCTATGCCTACTTTCTAGAGGATTCTTTCAGAGGCTTCTATCGGTTCAGATGTATAGGTATTGCGCTAGAGGGCGTTCCAAATTCAAATATTGTAAGAAAATTAGAAGGAATGGAAATGTTATTTTATTTGTGGCTAGGAATTAAATTAAGAATAATTTACTTGATTATTAAAAATAAGCGCAGAAGAATATAAATAGACTTCAGTAATGTAATTTAGAATATAAAAAATATGTTTTAAATTGTTTTTGCGATTTGGCGAAATTTAACCACTTTACAAATGTTAAAATATTAACATTTGCTTCCAGAAATCAATTATATAAAAAATATTTTGTTTCCTGTTCGTCTGTAAAACCATGAGTAACGGGAAATGATTTCTAGATTAGGTACATAACAATAATTTGAAAAACTTGAAAAATTTTGTGAGATGCAAAATGATGGCTTTCCGGTTTTAACAATCCTTTGCATAACGCTTCTCAAAGATAACTAACAATGTCTATGACTCAATGTTGTCAAAATAAAGATTTTTCTTTAAAATAGGAAATTTTAAATTATTTGAAATGGTAAATAAATTTACAAATGACAATCAAGAACTTAAAAATATATGAACTTCTCATGTTAATTTTACATTGTCCTAGGTATTACCAGTATAACTATGAAAGGCATTCGAATTTTTTTTTTTGAGCTTAGTCAAAATATGAAATCGTGGAACCATTTATTCATACACAGTTAATTTGCTTCAATGTGGTTTTCAATTTTATAATATATTTTGCTTTATTCACAAACTATATTCCACTAATAAAAATATTTCCACTGTATTTCACTTCCTTCCCACTTTCCCAATACATTTCATAATCTGCAAAGGTAGGCAGCGCATCCGGGATCGTGCCAACGTTTGTCATTCTGAACTGATATTGGCATGAATCGCGGATGTCTATGGACGACAGCATCCACTTCCCATCAGGACCTGATGCATCAGGTGGACTGTATGCTCGTTTGCCGGCTTTTTTCTATAATGATGAAATAAAAACAGTTTATTAAATAGTCTACTAAAATTTAAGCATAATTTATTAATATTTGTATGTTGTTTTTTATAGATGAATTAGGCAGACTTTTAATTTAATGACCAACGTATAATATCCTATTCAAAGGCAAATAAAGATATATAATCATTATTATATTATAAACTCGTCACATTAAGCATTAACTATATATTTTTTGGCTGAATTTCCCAAGGAATGAGGAATTTTGAATAATTTACCTAGTAACCCTAGAAATTTCCTTGATGGCATAGAGTATAGACAATTAATAGTCTGTTTTTCCGTTTCCTAGCGTAAAACGTAATTATTCTCGCCATCTTTGATTTATCAATTCCAAATTAAAAACGCCGAATTGTGATTGATTGTATTTGAGACTGAAGTAAAGCATTTAAGTTTCATATATTTTGATTTGAATTATTCTTGTAAACTTTAATCCTGAATAAAATGTCTGGCGGAAGTGGCGGCAACAGAAATGAGTGCAGGATATACGTCGGTAATCTGCCCCCAGACATAAGGACAAAGGACATCCAAGATCTCTTCTATAAATTCGGCAAAGTGACTTTCGTTGACTTGAAAAACAGAAAAGGGCCTCCTTTTGCCTTCGTGGAGTTTGAAGATCCAAGGTAAGTGGTATTATACTCGGAAATCTATAAGTAATTAAAATTATATCTATAATTCATTTTTTGTGACGAAATTCATCAGGTTAATTTGACGATATAACACGTACTTATTTACCACTATTCTGCAAACCATTGTTAAAAATTGTAATTTACAATGCTTCGTATAGTAGGTTTGACCTTAGCAAGGATATACGTTATCGCATCCAATCCAACCAATTTTTGTTTTAAATATTCAGTTGTAATTTGCAAATAAACAACAGAATATCTCATTATTTGTGCAAACTTACCACATGCAACAAAGCATTGTTTTATTTGTATTGTTTTTTAAGGCATTTTTTAACATCATAGTTATCATTCCACTATTACACTCCCGTACACCTAAATCGAGCCACACTGCATTTTCAGTTTTATTGGCCTGAAGCATAAAAAAATGTTTGATCGATCAAAAAGTTTTACATGGTTTTGAATCTGCCATTAACCATCATTTCAGTATGCCATTATTCTAAATTTGAATTCAGAGTACACAGAAAGAACCGAGTTTAAGTGTAACAAGTCATATGTCCACCTTTCTCATGGGGAAGACTTGTATGTGATTTTTGAAGAAAACAATGGTTTACCTAAGAAAAGCGTTTATTTAGTAACTTGTATTGCCTCCAAGAGCATTTATGATGACCGACATACGGTTTGGCATGGAATCAATCAATATCACTATGACCTTGTGGAATGTTCTTCCATTCTTCCTCAATGGCAGTTTTCAGCTTCTGCAGAGCTGGATGGTGGGCTTAAACATGCCTCTAGCCCCTTTAGGTCATCCCATAAATGCTCTATGGGATTCATACCTGGGCTTCTTGCTGCTCATTCCATAACTTATGCCGACCTTATGAATGTATTCCCTGATGATTCCTCCAGTGTGCGCTCTTGCATCATGACCCACTCCATCACTTACTTTCTCTTCAATACAGCACTGAACAAAAAAAACGCTCCCCCAGTCTTCGGTACACCTTCCTCCTTCCCTTATTACCATACAGCATAATCTTTTATTCATCATTGAAGAGTACCTGGCTCCATTGACCTTCAGTCCAATGCAAATGTTTGCATGCAAACTGTAGGCGTGCCATTCGGTGAACTCTTGTCAGTTTGGCCTCATTATCTGGCTTATGTGGTTTTAGAATAACCTTTGAGTCTCCTTCTAACCATTTGAGCACTAACAGCCACTCCATGAAAATCTCGAAGCTGTTCTTGGATCTGTACCGAGGTTAGGTGAAGATTTCATAAGCTGGTCATAGATAAACCAATATTGCTGTGCCAAAATTGGATAATTCTACTGGCAAAGGCCAGCCGCAGGCTGTTCAGAATGCAATCTGATTGGAATTGTCATATATGTTAATGTGGGTAGTTTAGTACACTTTTCTGTTTTGATAATAATGGATTAAGGGGTAGATTCATAAAATGATGACAGGTGTGTGATTTTGCAATGGCGACCAAGCTGAATATAAGATCTCGACTTACAATGTGTTTTAGTTAACTACTGGACATAATAGGAATCTTGAAGACACAAGTGCAAATTCTCTTTTGTGATATTACAGCTTTGAATACAGCTCTTATCGTGCCTATGTGCTCCCAGAGCAAAAACTTGACATGGAATTGTTTATTTTTGCTTGTCGCCATTGCATTTACAAAACTGAAGAGTGTATTTGAAGTAAAGATACGCTTGTTGTTAAGTGACCACAGGCCCTGATCAGCGCCGGCTCTAGCCCATGTAGTGCCCGGGTGCAATTAATACCCTGGCGCCCTCTAGTAGGCTCTTTGTAGGCGTCACGAGCGCCGCGCGGCGCCCCTTAAGGCCCTGCGCTCGTGTGCGCCGCACACTCTGCACATAGGTAATGCTGGCACTGGCCCTGATATTCCGCTCTTTAAAAACTTCAAAGAAAATTTCCAACCGTCAATTTGGACAAGATACAGTGCTATAGGGAAAACGTGGAAACACCTTAATGCTTTGAAAATTAAAGGCTGCTTAAATTCTATAGGAGCTAAAATAGAGACTAAAATTAAAATAACAAAAAAAATAGAGTTGATGGAGATACAGAACAATAATTCAAAATTAGGCCTGCAGGTGCCATGTACCAAGCTCCCATGGATGATGAGAGTGATTTATTCCCTGAAAATATCTACCAGTAAGGACAAGGCAGCTCTGTTAGAAGTCTGCTTGTTTTTTGTGACAATGTCAAGCCATGGTGTCAATGCAATTTGGCAGTAATTGATACAATGACATGAAATAGATAACTCTTCCCTTGTTCTGCTGTAAGTAGCCGCTTTGTTGTCCTTTTACATCAGCTACGGGATGAGATAAGCTAGTAATATTCTAAATAATGTCACAAATTTGTCCATTGTTCCAAAAATCTTATCTTGAAACTATGTAACTATTGCGCTACATCAGTACGGTTATCTGTATGTTATGTGACAGGTCATTGATAAGTGATAACTGAGGAATACTTTAATACTGTTTATTTAAAAACCTACACAAATGCCTTTATTTATTTTTTTAAATAAACTACATATTCTGTTGTTACTTTGCAAAAGTACAAAATGCATTACTTTTTTATTTTTAACATAATTGTCAATTAATAAGCTTGAAATTGTGGGAAAAGAAAGAGAAACTGATTATTAAATAATAATCAATTAATGATTATTTAAATTCTAAAGTAACTGATAAGTCTTCAAATCTGTTTTTAAGTTAATACAAACAATACGCCTTTATCAAAAATAATATAAGAAACAAATTAGAATTGTAATGATGTTGTAATATTTACCATCTTTCCTCTAAAAATACTATATTAAAAAATAATTGGTAACCCTATTCCAAACGCAACATCTCCACATCAACCTGTCCAATTCATATTTTAGAGACGCAGACGACGCGGTGCGCGCTCGGGACGGCTACGACTATGACGGGTACCGGCTCCGCGTCGAATTCCCCCGCGGAGGTGGCGGCGGGGGCGGCAGGGGGTCTCGCGGGGGCGGAGGGGGCGAACGCTTTGGAGCGCGCGCCGCCGGTAGGGGCCCTCCCGCGAGGAGGTCAGAGTACCGCGTACTCGTTACTGGACTACCACCGTCTGGCTCTTGGCAAGTAAGTAACCTTCGATTATGATGGGTACCGGCCACATGTGAAATTCTCCCGCAGACCGGTGGAGGGGACGAACGCTTCGGAGCACGCGTCGCCGGCAGGCAGGTCGAATACTGCCGTGCTCATTACTGGTCTACTATCATCTATCTCTTGGCAAGTAAATATATATAAAACTATTGCTGTTATGTCCTGTGGTGTGATGTTACAGACTGATGTTGATTATATGCTCGCTGGTTATCCAATTTAATGAATAACTAAATAAGTAATGAATATCATGTAGTAATATGTATGGATTCGTGAGATTTTTGGCAATCAAGAAATAAAATCATTTTATTAATATAACACAATAAATATTTCTGGCGGCTCCCCCACACCAGCCAGAAACTGATGTGCCTATATCTTGTGCTGATGTATGCATTGACTTTGCTCCGGTCGTCTTGATTTGAACATCCCCATTGTTGAGGAACCCACCACTGTCGTAGTTTTACGTTTAAAAAATATTTATTTATTCATTATACTTACATATGTATATGTTTACAAATTGTTTTATATAAGAAACAAAATCAAAATCTCGATAGTGCCTGGTGTCAAAACAATTACTAGTTTGTGTTCTCTATATGTTTCTAATCTCACAACTCTGAAATTTTGTTAACCATTGAATATGATTTTATTTATTTACCCCTTACTATTTTTATCCCCAGGACCTAAAAGACCATATGCGCGAAGCGGGCGATGTATGTTTCGCGGACACGTTCAAGGACGGTACCGGAGTCGTGGAGTTTCTCCGCCATGAGGATATGAAGTATGCCGTGAAGAAACTCGACGATTCAAGATTCAGGAGTCACGAGGTGAGTTGAAGCAGGGCCAAATCAAGCGTGCCTAGAGCTCTGCGCTGTAAATCTCCAGCGTCCCTTTAACCTAACCTTGGTGTTTAATGACTGACGTTTGGCGTTTTAATGTGTATTTTGGAAGCATACTCAGTTTATTTACGTATATAAAACATGTTACTGGAATAATGCAAAAGCTGAAATTAGGTTTACTATAACATTTTTTGCAATAGGTTTTTTTTCACTATTTATAGTACAATTCTAATATATCTTTTATTGTACGCGCGCCGCTCGCCGCTCGCCGCCAGCGCCCGGTCTGAACGAACACAGGACAACAAAACTTACATGTTTTAAATAATAAAATCAGAGATACACGATATACAAGGTGTCACTGAAATAACGCAAAGCATGTCGACCAATTTAATATATATAAAACTGTTCTAGTCGAGAAACCCCCTGTGATTTGCTATGGGATGCCTGTGCCCTGCAGTGGGACAATAATAAAGAATGATACATGTTGTATAGAGCTCTGAGCGAAATCAGAGGGGTTATAGCACTTCGTTCGTTGGAATTTTAGTTGGGTCTAAAACTTCGTAATTGTAAAATCGGAGTAGACCCCCTGGTTATTTGGATATTATTACCTAGACGGAGGCAAGGTATTTTAGTGCCGGTACGTAACAATACCGGTATTCGAAGCACTTAATGTAAAGCAGTGCACGTTTGGTCGCAGGGCGAGGTGTCTTACATCCGCGTGAAGGAGGACTACGGCGGAGGCGCCGACAGGTACAGCGGCGACCGAGACAGGTGACACGTTACACGATACACATATTACACACAATCTGTGCAATACGCTTCCCACCAACATTAGTAAAGCCTCGAAACAAAAACACTTAAAAGTTAAACTCACTATTTAAAGACTTCCTGATCTATATTCTGTTTGGTTTTTGTTGCCTTCTTAATTAAATACTTTTGCACAGTTATGTATTGAGTATGTATTATTTATTATAATATGTAGTGTGTATGTATATCTACATATAAGATTCTTATTTATATGTCTGCATTTACAAGTTTATATATATATATATATTTATTTTACATGAAACCGGCATAAACACAGTATAAAGATTATATTGTAAATATCATCCAAATCTCGTCTTTCGTCCTGCAGACATTGTCACATCCAAAACTAGTTTTTATTTATATTGCATTTTGTAAACAACTAAAAAAACAAAATGACAACAATATACACTAATTTTACTCCCGACAGTTGACCGAACACCACTCAGTGTTACCAGCCGCCTACCTTAATTTACTTACTTTAAAGAACTTCTCGTCGTCTACTGTCCCGGAACGAGTTGAATGCGTGCGGAAGGGATGTGACCATTTTTTGTCACTTGTTTTTAGTGTTGTACTACAATGATCTTACTGAAAGATCGATATTGGTTTTAGTCGATATTTTTAATTTAAATGTCACGGTCAAAAGTAAAAAACAAATAATTATAAAAAACGACTTATTTTTTACCATTTTTATTTACTTTCATTATTTATTATTTATCACACATTAGATAATATAGTAAGTAGGTATACATAATTTTTAGTTTTAAACAGATTTAATGTTTAGTTTTGAGAAATAGAGTTACTAAAAAAAAAACAGAAAAAAATACAAAAATTACTAATTGAGAGAAATATAAAAAATCGAATCACCGATCGTTTTTTTAAGTAAGCTTGGTCACTCATTTTAACAAGTAAGTATGTATAGTAAAAACGTGTTATATCGATGACAAAAGAGAAACAAGCAAGCGCATCACTTAAGGGGCTACCATATGCCAATGGCCTTGAGCATTCCGTCATTCTGACACCCCCCACCTACCTTCCTCACCTCTACATTATTACGTATAATATATGCGCCATCTATAACGACATCTTACGGATACCCGTCGTACTTCAAGAAAGTATAAATTTTATAGTTCAAGAGCCCACATACTTTATTCGATGGTCATAATATATTAGAATGGGGTTTCTATTTTTTTTTATTGATGAACTAATAATCAATTCCAAATATCAATAAGTAAAAGAGGAATAAGTATATAGTAGAGATTATACACCATGCACTTTTAAAGCGTAAGCGAAAAGTATGGGTATTTATACCGTGAAACTTGACAACTTTCCCAAGGAATATATAATACAAAATTCAAACCCCTTATACTAAATTCAAAGTAAAAACTTCGCTCTATGTACTTCAAAAGTCATATCACGGTGTATTACAGTATAAGCAATAGGCAAGGCCAAATTTTTTAGACATGTGCTTTTTATATATTTTTTGATAGTCCAGTTTCCAAGGATCAACGGACCACCAAATTAATTTTTAGCTCGTTTAGTTTTAATATATGACATTTTTAAATTTCTCATTGACATTTTTGTCGTTATGAGGATTGAATGGCGTATTCCTTTGCCGCCGATAATTTAAAAAAGACACACGGCCATATTGGTAGCTTTATCATTTTTGACAAGTTCTTTCAACTTTGACAAGTCTAATGTCAAACTTGACTGAGCCATCACAATCACTGTCTCAATAAAATGAGAATGATGATATTGATCTCTCAATTTTCTTTAGAAAATTTCTTGGTTTTTAAGAAATAAATAAAAAGATTATAATGTTATTTGTGTGACCATAATGTTGATTCTCAAATGTATGAAAGAATTTATAATTTACAAAAATAAATAAGTACGACTGTTTCTTTAATAATAGTGTTCTTATTTATACTTTTAAGTATTCTTCATGAAGAAAATCATAAATAGCTTCGCATGTTTCTGGTATAACACGTCCAAGAAGTTATGGGGACATTTTGCAACTGAATATTAAATCTTCATAATCTGTCGGTTAATAAAAAACGTAAAGTAGCAATTAAACAATGCTCTGCTGGTATACTGTCACGCATTAGCGTATTCTGTTTGGATATTAATGGAGGTACTTTGTTTAAGAAGAGGGTAAATGTTGAATCATTCATTCTTAGATAGTTTTTGTAATCATCTTCATCAATGTTGTTTAACATGGTGGCGTCACAATAATTTACACGTTTTAGTAATAGCTTTTTAACCCAACTAGACTTCCGTTGTTTTTGTGACATCAACCAAAGTAAATAAAGGATAGTCAATTTCTTTCTTTTTGTTCTTTTTCTTATGCGCGTTGATGGTGTCATTTTTCACGCAAAGCACTACTGCACGTTGGAACAGCTTAACACATTGTGTGATCGGATGCTATGCAGGACCATATATGGACTAACTTCTCCAACATGGAGGCCGGCGCGGCGTCCTGCATGCAGGACTCTGAATGGCTGGCTTTAGTGACAAGTGTCATCGAATCTATTAACCAGTGTTGGTAGACGTCCCGCTTTTTGAAACGTAAAATACAATGCCGCGCGGGACGCTGAAAGTCACGCTCTTTTGAATTCGATCTATTTTATCGACCTAGTGAACTGCCCGACAGGAATATTACTCATACAAAAAATAGTTTGATCTCATTGATCTAATAAATATTGTACTAATTACTTTGCTTTTTTATTATGTCCCGATTTTATCAAACGAATCCCGCTTTTTTACTGTTTCTTTTTTGTTACTTAACTTTCTTACTTTTTCTTTTTCTTTATCAACTTCCTGTACTTTTTCTAAAACGTATTTTTTTTATATATTTGTAGCTTCCTCTATGCCTATCACGTGTGCTGTTATGGGGTATTTAACTTCAACTACCATGTTCTCGCCACACAGCCCGTCGGGGGTGGCACCAAGAAATGGCAATGCTTTGTCAATAAATAGGCCAAATTTTTTCTTAATTTCTTTATTAATCTGAGTACTCAGCTGAGTCAGTGGTGTCTTTTCGTTCTCACGTCCATAGTATAGATTACCACTTTTTGGTTTTCAGATTCATGGTTCCGATTTGGTCCATCACTGGTTGATTCTACTGGTTCTTCTTCATGTGCCATGTTGATGACTACTTCATTGGGTTGCCTTTGCATTACTTTGTGGGTAGCGCTGAAAAAAAGAAAATATTATTTTGTAGATTACATCGAGCATATTACGGTCCCACATAGGTACTTGTTAACACTCTTTATATGCGTGGGCTTTCGGTCTATTTCATAACTTTATTTGCTAATTAAAAGTTACCAGTAAATAAGTAGAATTTAAATTACGTTCCGAAAATATACGTGGGCTCCTAGTCTATTTTACTTACTTGTGACAGTATCCACTCGAGGCTGAAAAGATGCCGAGTTTTGATCTTGGTTTTCGTAAATTTTATGTAAAACTGACCTTTTACTGTCTTCTGAAAAAAAAAATAAGAATACAAAAATAAATAAATAAGGTAAAAAAGGCATGTTATTTGACAATGGGTATCGACATCAGACTTCTCGTTTGTGATGCACACTATACCTATTTTAGGTACTAAACCACTAGATCGCTATCAGAGTAGGTAGGTAGTCGAAATTGTGAACTAGATATCTTTCCAAGTATAAAATAAATGAGAAGAAAACCCCGATCATTCATAAAATCAATCTAAAGAACCGAGAAAAAATTGAATTATGATTCATTAGAAGTTACTAAGCACACGAGTAAATTACCATAGTTATAAATTGGTTAATTATTAATAATTTAATAATATAGAAAGTGTACTTACAAGAAAGACGTCGATCACTTTCCGCATCTTTTGCTGTCTATATCGTTTTACTTTTGATATTTTAGGCATTGTTGATTTTTATACTCAAAAACAGAATTTTTACTATACTAAATATCAATAGTGTCCTGTCACAATTTTATTTCAAGAAAATAAAATTTAACCTAAACAATGTGTCCTTTTGCTAATGTAAAACTAAAATTAATAATAACTAAAATGTGTGCTCTTGTCACTTATATTGTCCGCACTAGCACTAGGTAATTAAAATAAGTCTTAAATATGCTAAATAACAAATAAAAAGGCAGGATTTTTGCGCGCGCACAGCGTAAAGCGACACGGGTTCCCCGTCCAAAGGCCACTGGCCGACTGCCGCCCGTCGCCCCCGCAGAGTACCGCGAGCCAGAAACATGCGTAGGAACAAAATACAATTTTTTTTCAAAAACTACAAATAATTTCAAAAATCCAAACGACAGGATTATAGTGAAAATTGTTGTCTAATATTGAGTATAAGTTTCATTTGTATAAGTTCCATAATAAGGGAGGCTATCGGGATTTAACACGAGAATAGAGGCTCACAGATGATTTATTTTCTCTTAAATTAGATATATTATTTTAATTTCCGACGTCAAAAGCGAAGATTAAATACCACACTACATCATATATTTTTTAGAGAATTTTTATACCATGTTCAAATATACTTTATAGGATTTAAAAACAGCGAAATTTGTCGGGTAGCCCCTTAACTAGCCGGCACAAGTGCGGCGAGGCGGCCGGGAGGGGGGGTGTGCTCGTGTCCCCACACCTCACACCGCGCGCGCATTTAGCTCATTCCGGGACTGTATTACCAGTCTCTTCAGAAACGGATCGATTTCATTTCGTTTTAGCAACAGCTCGCATATGTAAATTCTATTCATCGAGTTTGTCATTTAAATCATGCGGAACCCAAACATCTAGCTTTTTTTTAAAAAATCAGTTTAGGCAGGTGATCCTTCCGCAATTTGATGACTGCTTATATGTCGATCTGATTAAATTTTTTCAATGATAACATCGACATTTACCTTAATAGGACTACCACAGAGAGGAACATCGTTCACATCAAAATTACGAGACCTGAATCGACTGAACCGGTTTTTTTTGCAGTAGTTTTAGATAAAGCATCTTCTCCGTAAACACCACAAATCTCTATTCGAGCACTAGAAGTTTATATTAACTTCCATTTTAAAATTGTTAAAAAATATGAAAAGAAAACTTTTAACTTGTCAAACTGTTAGCTGTCAAACGGTATATTATTATCACTTTCCCGCCAGTGATCGGTGTTGCCAGAAATATAGCACGCTAAAGTGGATACGTTCAAAAAGTTCGCGAACTTTTCAGACTACCTATTATATGCACTATTAGAAAAGAAACAACTTGGTGCGAGGTCAATTTTTTATTGCACAAAATAAAATCTCGTGACATTTTACATTTTTACACTGACATTTCTCTAAATTATCAATTTCAAACTTGTGACGTTTGTTAATTTATAGGCCGAATATAACCGCTCCACGTCTATCGAAATGACAGGACATTTGAAATTTGTTGCCATCTCCGCAGAAATAGTCGGGCAAGCTTTGGACCTTACTGTGGCATTATTGATTTTCGATGGTGATTTTAAGCTGTGGCTTTTATGTACAATTATTTGTTTAATTACGTCAAATCCCGGATTTTTAACTAGAATGGTGTTTGACTTATTTCAGATCTCTTTCGAAAATGAGTTTTTGTTGAATTATGAATAAATGAAAAATCATAAAAATATTCAGTGGAGTGTTAAAACCGTCCAATAAATGTCCAATAATTATGTTACATAGACTTACAACAGCAGTGATTATAGATGTATTTCATGTATCATATGACATGGGCCATGGCCCCGGTGCAGCTGCACCCGTAGTCCCCCCCCCCCCCCCCCCCCATATAGCGGGCTCAAACGTATTCAACGCTTCAGAAACCTATTTTTTATCTTTACGTTTACTTTGTGATTTATATTGTGTTTTTTATATATAAAAAAATATTAAATAATCTTCACCATAGTGCCTTCATTTCTTCGAAATTCCTTTAATATGGATATGTTGTCAGGTCGCGTTCGTACTCGCCTCGTCGGCGCGGCTCGCCCACGTACTCGCCAGTGCGCCGCTCATACTCGCGCTCGCGCTCGCGCAGTCGCTCCGGGTACTGAACGTCAAGCAGGTCAGTACATCACACACCACTACAACTATACATCACACTCGACACTACACTCGTGTGTTGTCACCACTATACGACACTACACTGAAACACTTTACGTTCAAACGATTTGTCGAATTTTACGTGATCTCAAGTGCGTGTTTGATAAACAAGGATGTAAACCTACAATCAATTTTGTGGGATATAGTTTTAGGTTCCAAATCATCATATAAATCAAGTATAGATACTCTTGATAATCTAATTCAGGATGTCATGTTATGAAGATAGGAAAAGATGCACCATAATTATATTGTCAAAGAGCATTTTGGCATCATAAACCTTCAAACAAGTTGGTCAGACATGCCGTCAATAAAAAATTCTCGTCAAATATCTTAATACTCGTGTAATTTGTTTAACAAACACGTCAAACAAAGTTGTACACTATCAAAACATTTGTGAAACTCGTAAAATTGGTCGAATTATTGGACCGTTTCTTCACAGTTCTCGGTTAATTTTTCAAAACTAGTCAATATCCGACACACATTGGTCTTTAAACATAATCTGAACAATAGCTATAATAACCCCTTCTTCCCACGACTGGGTACAGACAGACCCAATACAACGCTGAACATTATCTAATTAGGACCTTTATTTTTTACAAATGTTTGTGGCGATCAGAATGGATCACTATTATTACTATGCGGCCTAAGCTAATTGATCGTTATTAAAGTTAGTCGAATATTTACGACATAATTTTTGTAGTATTATATATTTTTAGAACATGAGGGCACATCTTTTTGAAGGATATATTACAATAAATAACAATGTCATTCCGTTCTTTTGTCAAAACTGCTTCTGCAATTTAACCCATCATCTCGAAGAGTTTTCATTCCTTAACCCTTTTGCCATCTTAGAAAGTTTCCCATGCTCAATCTCATTGCCATCTCGGAGAGTTTTCTATGTTCTACTCTATCGCATCGTCTTGGAGAATTTCTCTTTTTCAACGTTATTGTATCATCTTACAGTTTACTATGCTCAAACATGAAACTTTCATGTATAATCCTGAGAGTTTTCCATGGTCAACCCTGAAAGTTTTCATGTATTATATAATCTCTGAATTTTTCATGGTCAACCCTGAAAGTTTTTCATGGTCAACCCTGAAAGTTTTCATGTATAATCTCTGAGTTTTCCATGCTCAACCCTGAAACTTTCGTGTATAATCTCTGAGAGTTTTCCCATCCTCATCCCTAGAACTTTCATGTATAATCTCTGAGAGTTTTCCATCCTCATCCCTAGAACTTTCATTACCTTGGAAAACTATCTGCATTTACAAAAAAGTCCTATTAGACCTCCTTATTTTAAAAATTACGCGCATCATGTAATTTGCAACACCTTGAAAAGATGTTCCCTTGTATTTAGAAATCCTAGCCTATATTTAGAACTTGAAACTTACATTTCAAAAACGAATTGTCTTTAGTACACTTTCCTTACTTCCTTTTCCTTGTTGTGTAAATAAATATTTAAATAGGATATTGCATATATTTTTTTTTTCTAACAGTGAGATAGTAAAGTAATTCTTTAATATCTTAAACAAAGTCACGGTTATAAACTGATACCACTTTGTATAAATGTAATTATTGTTCTTTGCCGTTTTGCTTCTCTTACCTCTCTTGTTAATGGTAATAACGTTTTATTTGATTTTTTTGTGCTAACATTGACGAGAACTGTTTAATGTAAGTTGCTAAGGAACATTTGCATTTCATGGCTAAAAAGCTAGGTATATAAACCTGTGGACTGGACTCATGTTGGATTTCTGGACTGGATTTTGCGTAAAACTGGATTAATGGAGGCTGGATAATATCCAAGAGAGATATGACCAATCAAACATTAATCAGGACCAGGATTTTCCAGCTGTAACACTAGGATCAACAGGAACCCAATATAAATCAATATACATAAACAGCACATTGAAATTCAGAGCAATAACTGAAATAGGAAGTACAACAATAACTTTATCAGAGGAATTAATTAGCCGAGGAACTTTGGACGTAAAAGATATATAGATGCAAGTGTTTATGTGCCGTACTGAAGGATATACTTTATCGACAGCGTAGCTCCGGCGGCGGCGGCGACGCGCGACGGCAGGCGATACCGCGCGATATCGCGCGATATGCACTACCCTTAGATATAAGAACGTTATGTATCGCGCGTCGCTTTCTCTACGACCTCGTTGCAAAAGCAAAATTACAATTTTGAATCTAAGTTACCATTATCGGACCTTTGAAACGTCTCAAAAGTGGAAAGTTCAAAGATTTTGGCATTCATGTGCCGCACTTTTTGAAAACTGCGGCCTTAAATGAAAACCCCATGTAAATCGATAAGGGACATGTATACAAATAAGATTTCTCATGTGAACAACATCTTAAAATATTTGGAAATAAAGATGCGGTCAATATTCACTTATCTTTAACTGTTTTTATCTACAAAAATGTCGGGACATTTTGTGAAATCTAGTGTCACATTACCTAATCGACATGTTTTGAAAATAACTCGCGTTCTTTATTACTCATATTTGACGGTTTTTATCTGCAAGTGTATCAGTAACAGGATATTGGGAAATTTTGTCTCATGACATTTTTTTATTCATGTACATTTCATGCCTCTATGGATTTACACGGCTTTCATATTTGGCTGCAGTTTAATAAACTGGCCGCATGTTACTACACAAACCTCCGAAGAAAAGTCCCACCCCTTGTTTATTTTTACAATGCATCGTTGTGTAATGAAGTGAACACAGAGGACCGTCGACAGAGCGACGCGCCACAATATATGTAATTGTCACATTACAATTGAGTGTATGATTAAAAGCATTTTCTTTTGTTTCATCCTCTGTGGATTGGGCTCGTGGGATTGTGGTTGGAGGGAGGTGTGAGTCAGGGGGATTCGTACACAAGGATCAGTGGCTATGGGAGGATCACGGACCAGACTTTGTTTCGCTCGGAAAGGATACATTCGCGTGGATACATTAACTTTTTTGGATTCTGGATTGTGACGATCGGACGGACCCTCCACTGGATCGGATACACGGATCTTTGGGTATGATATTGAAAAATTTTTGCCAAATAACTTATGTTGAGTGCACGCTCGGTACAAAAGTAACGTTTGAATATCCTTAACTCACACTTTATTTGCTTTTCGATGTTTTACATAGTAGGCTCTCGGCGATACATCGTAGCTTTGCCGTTAGTTCTAACACTATATGAGCCAGCATGCTTCTGAGCTTTTGACAGTATACCGACGTGCCGACAGTAAACTCAGTGTGAACAGTTGTGGATCGGTGTGAGAAAACTGTCTTCAGATATCCCCTTGCGAACACTTCAAATCAATTTGATAATAAATCTGTAAAGGTGCATTTGCTGTAAGGAAATATCAGTTTAGTGACTATTTCACTAATTAAAGAACAGAATTTTCACGGTATTGTTTTTGTAGAAACAATTGAATTTCTTTATAAAAGTAGCAATCAGTAAATTGTATAAATGTTATAATTCTATTTGCAAATGTATTAATAATAAATAAATGAATGAAAATCAACGGCTTCTCGGTCGGACGTTGATGATATCTTATCATAGTTGTAATGTGTGAAGGAAAAATGTAAATTTAGGTACTGGATCAGCATTCCAAAGACCAACAGTTTGACGGACTTAATAAATTCCTTTTAAAAACATATCTTTTATTTGAACAAACCTAAACATTATCAAGAAGAGAGGTTTAAAGATCTGCCAGTCACTTGTTGGCATTTATTTAAAAACTGCGCCCATAAAAAAATGTTACGTGACACAATCTAGTATTACTTTACACCGAGTTCAGAGGTAAAAACACGGTTTTAATAGTAGAAGTATTTGACGTTTGACACCGGTCAATCTGGTACCAATGAGGCCACAAATATAAAATTAACTATACTAATTGTTATATTAACCGATTGGGGGCGATGAGTATTCGAATGGAGACCACGTAGTGGGATACGCATCGTGGGACGCCCTCCGGCCAGGTTCGACTTGGATGTATGGGGAGAGCTGAAGCTCGTGTGTGGTGGCGGCCCGCCGCGGGAGAGGCCTCCATTCGGCAGTCAGTGACCACTTCCTAATAAGTCCACTGCTTGTACAGTGTGCAAACACAAATGAAAACTTAAGTTATTTGTAGTTATAAAAATAAAAGCTTCATTTAACAATGCATTTTATTTAATCTTAAATCTCTGATTTAAGATTTTGAACCTTGCATTCGAATACGCGCGTGTTTTTATATACCTATCACACAGGGTAAAAACATGCTTTTTACCCAAAAACAGGTTGGGCAGCCACAGTGACGCGTGGCCGGGCACAGCTAGTGTAAAATAAAACAAAATATTCTCTTAAGTATGAAAAAATGAAACTAGTTAAGGACAATATTAGAAATATGTTCATTTTCCTAACAATATCTTCAATTATTTCATCGAATTTAATATCTCGCATGTTTCTATATTAAATTTGTTTGCACACTGTACAAGCAGTGGACATGTAGCAAGTGGTCTAATCCAGAAATGGTCTTCCCTAGAAGTGACCACTGACCGCCGAATCGAGTAGCCTAAATCCAGTAGTGGCTGGTATGGTGGTGAACAAAAACAAAAGATTTAACAAGAAAACATTTATTTTCCCTCACACCTTAACCTTTATTTCCCTTAAAATCCCTCACATGTGGTGTTGTAAGTATTTTGTCTGTATTCAAACGGGCAACAAAAAATACTATTTGAGCAGCAAGTCATGATCAACAAAACTATATAGTTTTTGAAAAACTAAAGGTAACAAATATCTAGCAGTAGCCACTATTTCGTGCGCGTAGGCGTTAAAGTATGTGTGGTTAGCATGATTCCCGCGGGATCTTAGTACACTAAATGTGAAACCGCCACATAAGTATTGTCTGAGAGCGAAACATCCAAATGTTAAAAAGTCCAATAATGTCCAAAGATCAGAATGCCCAAGTGCCATAATGTCCAATTGTTAATTGAATAATGTGTACACATTCAAATGGAGAAACATTATAAACGAACACGGAAAAATAACACGTAACTTTTTATTTGCTGTTCCTAAATAAAACTACATTTAATATAAATTTTATATTTTTAAGGAACTAAGCCAGAAAGTCTCGGGCGTGAGGTGAAGGTTCCGGTGAAGTTTTCGTGAAATGAAACTATTTAACTACAATAAAGTGTAAAGAGGTTTTAGTAAAGATTTAAGGTTATTTGTCTTAAGTGCACTTGGTCATTATAACACTTGGACACTATGACACTTGGGCGTTTTGATCTTTGCACATTATAATATTTATAACCCATTGCGACTTTTTAACATTTGGACCTTACGCTCCCACATATGTGTTATAACTATGCCAAGTTTCATTAAAATCTGTTGTGGTTTTTGCGTGATGGGCGTTTAGATAGACAGACAAATATTTAGGTTAATATACATATACATAATATATACTACCAAGTATTAATACACATAGGTGGGAATGTTAAGAAATATGAGGTAATCTATATTTTTTCTTATCTATCTAAATGTGGAAAATGCGCCGATATATTTAAAATCCTTATTTGACATTTACGATTTGTTAGTAACCTTTGCATCTCGCCATTGGAAATAGTAGTTTTTTTTTAGAAAAAAAAAGCGGCAGACGAGCATACAGTCCACTTGATGGTAAGTGGATACTGTCGTCCATAGACATCCGCGATACATGCCAACATCAGTCCAGAATGACAAACGTTGGCACGCCCCCAGATGCGCTGCCTACCTTTGCAGATGAAGGAATGGATTGGGAAAATGGGTAGGGAGAGGATGGGATGGGAATGGGCTGTGGCATACCGCTCACTCACTACCGAAATACGTACGTACGAAATGCAGTACATTTCAAGGTAGTCTTCTGTGAGAGAGGATTAACGTGGCCAGTCGAGTGCGCCGAGCGGCTGTGGGAATGCACATGCACTCCCCCCCCCCCCCCCCCTACCAAATAGTAAACTATAATAATTTAATAATAAACAAAACATACTTAGCACAAGAAATAGAATTCAGGAAATTGAATGCATTTTTGACGATATGCCTAGACTAGTTACTTTCTGCATGGTATGTTCTGAAAGGATTAAAATCTTTTACACTGTTAATGCACAATTGTATACAAATATACTTATATCTTAAACCCCGAGTGTATGGCGCAAACACCAAATGAAAGGTTCTCGTACGTCACCTGCCTAAATCCAGCATCTTCAATCATAGTCTTGAATTTCTCCTAAAAACGACACGAAATCCATAAAAATATTTCACTGATAAAAAATGAATATGAACATATTACACAAAAATGCAGAAAATGTATGATGATATTAGGTATTCGGGGGTAAATACAACAAACATTACCTGGTTGGGGAACTGCCTGATGCTCTCGACGAGGTACTGGTAGGGCTTCCACTGGCCCACGATGAGCTGGCCCAGCACGGGGATTATTTGGAAGGAGTACTGGTCGTAAGCCCTGCGATGCGAGTAACAGTGACTTTTATGATTTTAAATGTCTAAAGCGAGCGCCACGAGCACGAAGAATTTCGGTCATTGACATGTGATCACCCTAGACTGCAGGGTTTCAATCTCGTCGTCTTTGGCAGTTTATATATATAAAAGAGCCAAGAGGATGTTGGTATATATGATGTTAATAGACTTCAACACCGCTTAACCGATCACCATGAAAGTTGGCACATATATGTATTTTTTCATGGAGAAGGTTTCTATGCTATCGACTTTGTTGTAACTCGCCACCAGATGGCGCTGGAACACAACTTCTATACCGTTTAACCGATCGCCATGAAAATTGGTATACATAGTTATTTGAGCGCGGAGAATATTTTTCGAGATCGATTTTTTTATAACTCCTCACTAGATGGCGCTGCAGCAGATCAACTTCTATGGCAGGACAACGTCTGCGGGGTTTTGCTAGTCAAATATAATGTTTTAAAATACAAGCCATTTTGAAACGGTCGTTGTTCTTCTTGATATTTTATATTGCAGAACGAACTAATAACTGATGTCCGGATAATCGAGTCTCCACCGTACTGTCCATATGAAAGGTAAACAAAGATTGAAAAAGGTAAAATCATAGGAACTTTGAGTTGAATGCGCGGCCTATGGGGGGAGATACACTCGCTTCGGAGACGCGACGTCACGTGGTACGGGCGCGTTACTAAGTGTTCTCACTGCTGCACCGGTATTATTATGATATGCAACATTATCAACGACCAATACCGAATTTTTAATTGATTACGTAGCCATTTTCATAATTGTCGCTATTCATGTCATTACGATAGTCTCCTATTGTATCCGTATATTTATAAGTTAATAAACCCCCAGGAATAAATCCATTTTTACTGCCTGCGTGTACCATAATACTTTAATTTTGGAAGATTTTTATGTTCATATTTTTAATTTAATTGTATGGGAATTGTATTATACCAAAGTAATGACATTCCCAACGACACCACCAGTGGTGTATTTTTTTTGTTATGACAGTATGGTATTCGATATTTTACCGGTCTTCTGTCAGAGAGGGGTAACATGGCCAGTCGAGTGTGCCCAGCAGCTGTAGGATTGCAGCATGCACTCTCTTCAACGAAAAACACTACAAGTGCAGCGTTGAGGCAAACTTTCGCATTTCACCGTGGCCGATTCTCGCCGTATCAGTTGCTAGAATTTTTAGCGGTAGGTCTATTTAACGTTCGATATAATTCGTCCAGACGCAGTAGGTCTATATTCGCAATAAGTACAATATAAGTAAGTTCATGCCATTTTGCATGGCAATAGCGAGCATTCACACCTCCCTACTAATGTACTCGTGTTTACGATAGCGACACATGCCAACCAAGCGGCAAGTGTCGCTATCGTAAACACGAGTAGGTACATTAGTACGGGGTGAGTAAATGAGCAAATGGTGTTAGTAAAAGGCAATGACCGCTATTGTCATGCTAAATGGCACGGAGTATACCGCTAAAATTCGCTTGAAACCTGTGTAAATGAAACATGATAGTGATGATACGTGGACGGTGGCCTTACCACTGCACGGGTTCGACGGTGGGGTGGCTGAACTCGAGGCACAGGAAGCGGCCGCCGGGCGCCAGCACGCGGTACGCCTGCTCCAACACCTGCAAGGTGTATACTCACTTGCAAACGCCTCTTTAAGTTCACATGGATCCACAATCAGGCTTGACCTGTGGATACTGTCTGTGCGAAATATTACTTTATTAATATTATTCCGGTATATAAAATGCTTTGTTGTGCAATTGTTACTATATCGCTTATATTTTTTTACATTGACTTTTACTTAAGCGTGTTGCCGTTACGCTTATCTCAAAAATATTGAAGTTATTGTAAAAAAGGGTAACCTAAATACGTTCTTGTTAGTTATTTGGCGCTAAATGCCATACTGAATAGACGGTAAGTAAATTTGACCATGTTGGTCAAATTGGCTTACCACTTTTTAGGGCCGTAATGATCTCTGATCATCTCTATATTTTGGTTGATTGATGTTCTCACTCAATAGGAGGGGAAAATAGTTTTAGCATGTCTAAACGGTTACCTTATCAATACGTGTGCAGTTCCTAATGCCAAATGAGATAGTATAGGCTGTGTAGTTCTCGTCGGGCACTGACAGCTTTTCCGCGTCACTACACAACCACTCTATATCTACGCCGGTTGCTTCTTTTGTGTAGCCTTGTCTAGAAGAGAAATAGTCCTTATGTAGGATTCTTTTGATACAACCGCTCAATACTCGGAAGTCAGAAACTATGATTCTGGGTTAATTTTAATATGATTGTGCACGACAGAATAAATAAGGGCGTAGCACAAGTGCAGTACAATTAAGATATATTATGTAATATGTAAATATTATGTAAATCGAGTGTACATGACATGTACGTACTGGCATCGCACGGCTCGGGGAAGAAAGGGGGTTGTCTCACAAGGGTTGCGCAACTAGCGAGGTGAGGACGAAGGAATTCTCACATTACACTAATAGAAGCGTACGAGACAAATCCATACACCTTTCCTACGAGACTATGGGATGTTAGTGCGTACATTTATATTATATTTTTTTAAAGTGTCTTTTGTTTATAAACTGTATGTGTTTGTATTCGCTCTCCATAAATGTATTAGGGAAACTAGGTTGCGGGTATAGGCAAAATAAAGGCTACCGCCCGCAGTGTGTTTTATTGAGCATTGAATTAAACATATAAAGTTGCGGGCTAGATGACGAAGTTCCGGTACCGGCGCCACTACTTCCCCTTTACCTTCAGTCCTCCCATTCCCCTTGCTACTCAACGAAGGAGGGAGGGAAAAAAGGGCTAAATTGCCCAGAAAGATGTAAAATCATCATGCATCGTCATCGAAAATAGCCTTGTTCTCCGCATAAGAGGAGAACCGACCCTAGGATAAGTGACTTGTAACCTAGAAGTTATGTATGACGTTGGAGAGCGAATAGCACAATAAACTACCCCAGGGAGCAGGGGGATCGCACGGGCAGCAAACTTGCTATAAAAGGCATAGGTTCCGACCTCTCTTTGCCAGTTCGTCCTCAGCACTTCAAGTAGTAACTTGAACTGCTAGTTTTACATTTATCACTTCAAGCAGTAACTTGATCCAACAGACTCCTCATTGTGGAGATACCTAACAAGTTCATACAAGCAAGCTCGCTGCCGACTGCCGCTTCCTCTCTGCCCCCCTGTGGTTCAATGTGAATTAGAGCAGCGTTTTATTTCCGTATTTCACCCCTACACCCCCCCGTTGGAAGGCAACGTGCGGCCTGCAACATTGGCCCTGCGGTATAAGATCGATCGCGAGCACCGCCTTATATATATTATATATATCGTAGCCAACAATGATTATGAATCTTTTTGCAACAAAAAAGTACAACCTCTTTTTCTCTACCCAATCAGATATCGCTCTCGCAGCAGATATAGCTGATATGCCCATTGCTACTTCAACATGCTGATTCTATGGTAACTTTCGTTTTTTGACTAATTTGTTAATGCCAGGTTTTATCTCGCAAGGAAACTCCGAGCATAGCTCTCTCTCGCTGAGTAACTTTGAACTTATGAATCAGAGGCCATGTTTCGGTATCTATAACTAGCAAGACATACTGATATGTCATTGGATAGACATACATTTTCAAAAACATACAGATAATACTGAAATATCCCCCATCTGACTTTTTTTTATAGAAAGAAGGCGACAGGTGAGCGTACAGTCCACCTGGTGGTAAGTGAATACTGTCACCCATGGACATCCAACTGTACATGCCAACTTCAGTCCACAATGACAAATGTTGGCACGCCCACGGATGCGATGCCCTGCCTTGGAAGATGTACGAATGGATTTAGAGGAAGGATTATGAAAATAGGGAGGGATAGGATGGGTTGGAAATGGGCTATGGCATATCCGACTAGTGCTGCCATCTGTCTATTTCTATATATTCTAAACCGTTTCTTAAAATAATATTCATAAATTTATGAAGATATAGAATAGGTAACAAAAAATTATCCCACACTGAACTCAAACTGCAAACCTTATTCACCATCTAAATATCATAAGAAAAACAATTCTGTCTGATATATCCGACTTGGGCGATATGAGTATATTAAGTCTGCTAATCCTATCTCAATTCAATAATACATCTCTTACTTTTGTGCTCTCAGCTTGCCAACATCAAGCATGGACTGGTTGATGTCGCACACTGTGACACTGCTAGTTTTGCCCCCCGGAGCAGGTCCCAGGTTCCGCAAGTAGTTTATATATCTGAATGATATGTCACCTAGAAAAATTCAGTTTGAATGTACAGCTCTTCACTTATAATATATATCTATTCACACTTATATCTATAAAATACATATCTATACATCTAAAAGCCTTGTATGTAAGTGATCTATTGTAAAGTACAAATGATATAGAGCCCAGAACAAAATTTTTTGGACACACTGAGTAGACTCTGATTAACGACCCACAACTTTAAGGATATTAGATAATTAGAAGTGAAATAAATAACCTACACGCAAAGGGCCACACAAACATTTCAACTCATCCATAGAACAAAGTCCCATCTGCAAGATGCTTACTTTCAAGAAAGTTCATTGAAGATGTAAACGTGTATATTTCCTATACTCAGAAACCTGTAGTTTTGAATTTCTGGTATTATGTTATTAAAATTGGTATAGTCTATACCCTTTCACATATTATATCCGACCAGGAATCGAACCTGGGACCTTTTGCACATCTAATAGGGTCACTACCAACCAGGCGCGGATACAGGATTTCGTTTAGGGGGGGGCAATTTTTGTGTGATTTTATCTATCTTCCAGAAAATTCGTTTTAAAGAAAAAAAATTGTAAAATTTTAAAATGTATCATGTAATACTTGCATTTGAATAATGCTCTGTTTGCCTGTCTTAAAAAAAATGAAATAAAAACACATAGATATAGAGAAAGAAAAAAACAATTTAATTTGAAGTAAGTAGGTAACATAATATGGTTCTTAAATAATAATCTCCAATCTCTTCCTACGGCCGGTTTTTGCAAATCTTGTAATCACTTTCTCAATGTCAATAGGAATATGCCTATGGATGTGCATAAGGGCAGGACCGAGGAGGCGGTTTTCAGTCATGGTTGCTCTTAAATATGTTTTAAGGCGCCGCAAGGACGAGAATGACCTCTCAGCAGATGCATTTGTCACTGGAAGCGTTGCAAGGACTAGTACAAATTTATGTATTATAGGAAATGCAGCCTTATCGCACCTAGCCAATATATCCAGAGCAGTTATGGGAAGCTCTTTTTGCCGTTCCTTTTCTTGAATCCATTTCTCTCGCCACAGCAACAATTCATCTTTTAGCAGAAGAGAAGCAGCGCCCTTATCGACGTCAAGAAGCAATCCGAAGCGGTGGAGGAGGGAATTTATACTTTTGTCATTTTCACCAGGAGAATTTTTAACAATATTTTCTGGAATGAAAACTGATAGCTGAAAGACGTCCAAAGTTTCAGCTGAGAACCTTTCTCGCAGATCTGTGAGAACAAAGTCTAGTAAGGGTGCATAGATTGATACTCTGTAGTATTCCTCGGCTGAATTAATTTGATAGTTGGCACGATAAATTTGGCATCCACCATGGCGAGGGATCCGAGGAATATTCAGCTCGACACCCAATTGATTGGCTAGATTTTCTGCACGCTGCCAGACGTTGTTAAAACTAGCGTCCATGTTTTCCCGACGACTGGCAAGAATAGAAATTGTGTTATTTACTTGCATAGCACTGCCATTGAGATCGAGCGCCGTGTTCTGTAGTAATTTACTCAGAGACTGCGTTAGAGATAATACATCACTCAGACACAATACTGATACCATGAATTGTGTATTGCATAAAGTTGTTACCAGTGAAGCAGGGGGGAGTGGAGAGTGCGCTCCCCACATCCCCGCCGGCCGGGCCGACTACTACTGAGTACTACTCGTGGCGTAGTCTACTCAACCCATAGGTATGGAAAACATAATACATGGACCATGCGTCTTAAATTCGTTCCATCATTCGTTTGTTGGCGAGAGGCCTGGAGCTCATTTTTTTAATCGTTCAATTAAACTTCGCGATGTTATTTTTATCAGTAATTTCGAGTTAAACACACTTGATTAACCGATGTAATCTACTTAGATAGTAATGAGTTAATAACGATTCTTGTAAACAGGTAGTGATGTCCTTATGACGCTTTCAAAATTTTGGATTTGGTCAAAATAAAGTGCTTGTCAGGGGGGGGCAATTGCACCCATTGCCCCCCCCCCTGTATCCGCGCCTGCTACCAACTAAGGTAATTAGTCATTGGCTAGTTGGTTGTTTGTTAGTTTATAGGCAAACAAGATAAGTGAGTCCATTTGTGTATACCACCCACTCTTCACGCTACCCGTGTTAATCCTCCCTGCAATCGCGCCAGGCAAAGACTCACTTATATTGTGCGATAAGTCTTAGATCTTAAATGTTAGATGTCTGTAAAGAGGAATGATAAGTAGCAAATCATTACCAGTCCCACCCGCCATATCAAGGAGCTTCGTCCCGTGTGTAGGTGCCAGCCGTTGCATCAAGATGTCTTTCCATAACCTATGGATGCCGAATGACATGACATCATTCATCATATCGTACTTGTTAGCTACATTCTCGAACACTTCATGAACTGTAACATATAAATTTCTATTTCATATGACATCTGAAATACCTTATTGTCAGTATGGACTTATTGATTCTTAATGTTCGCTCGATAATGTTGACTTTGATTCTAACAATAGATAAATGTTCTTTATTAAAAATGCAATTTAATTAAAATTGTAAAACTAACCTACAGTACTAACTAACCTAGAGCAGCGCCATCTAGTGGTTGAAACTTTTAAATTAGTAACTTACATTTATATGTAGTGATTTCTTAAATTAATTTCTTTACGACTATTTACATAAATAACTTTTTAATCTTTCGCGTTTTGTCCACATTTTATTATTCTAAATTGGGTCGGTGTAAAATTGAGGGGTTTGCGAATGTT
This sequence comes from Sesia bembeciformis, assembly GCA_943735995.1. Taxonomy (NCBI): domain Eukaryota; kingdom Metazoa; phylum Arthropoda; class Insecta; order Lepidoptera; family Sesiidae; genus Sesia; species Sesia bembeciformis. The sequence goes on along the minus strand of OX031045.1, from coordinate 291,569 downwards.
GAATAGAAAATGAAAAGTAAACAATAGCTCTTCTCAGACCCAATTTATTTACAATATAAAATATTTATTTATGTAAATATTTCCCACAAGTATTTAATACTATATTATGAATTAAACACTTAATTTTCTTTTATAATATTAGTTATTATGTCCATATGTATACATGTATTTACTGATATACCTATTAAGGACAGTAAATTTACTTTACTTTAGTTAAATGTTTACAAAACACATTTTTTATTGCATTAAATATTAAAATTAGTGCATATTTCTAATTTTATATAAACATTATTATATAGAAACTGTGTATAGTATATATAGATATAGTATATATATATATAACTGTAACATTATATAGAAACTATATTTCTATATAAACAGAACCTTGAAAAAATACTAATTAAGTTTTTTGTAGGGGGAGTGTACATGCTGCATTCCCACAGCCGCTAGGCGCACTCTATTCACCATGTTACCCCTCACCCACAGAAGACTACCTTGACCTTGACTTGTACTGCATTTCCTACTTTATTGCATTGTAATGTACATGTTTCAGTAGTGAGTGAGATATGCCAGAGTCCATTCCCATTCCATCCTATCTCTCCACATTTTCCCAATACATTTATTAATTTGCAAATGTAGGGGGCACATCTGGAGGCATGCCAATGTTTGTCATTCTGGACTGATGTTGGCATGTATCTCAAATGTCAATGGATGACAGTATCCACCTCTTTGTGAGTGTGGAATAGATGAAGGAACCCCTGATCATATATATATTCTTTGGATGTCCTAAACTACAGTATTCCCTTTATGATGTCCTGCCTCCCAACATGTGTAGTCTAATGTCTCCTATCCCTTGTAAATACACCTTTTGTAATTATCTTAAGTAAACTTATAAACATGAACAATATTAACACTTGATTGCCAGGCAATTTTCAGAAATTTGGCCAAATTCAAAATCAAGAATAAAAATATTATTTATTTTATTTCTTGAGTTTGAATCAATTTTTATAATTATATTTTTTGTTCGTTTTTTAATAAATTTTCTGTTCATGCAAGCCAGCATTGATTTTTTGTTCTTTTCCCAGAAGCCATCTATCGATATTAGCACTGATATATTCCGAGTTTAATCATAGCTGCACAAAAATGGCAAGTAAACAAGGACGAGATATCAAAGAAGCAATCTACGAGTTATCTCGTAGTCTGCAGTCAACATGTTAAATTATAAACATGAGTAAGTATATTTAAACATGTTTACTTATATTTATAACCATATATATTTACTATTCTAAAGTACAAACATTACTAACTCATAAGGTTCTTTTAGACTATTACTACAACATAAGCTGAAATCAGCTTACCCCACGTGGTTGTGGCGGAATTATTGTGGCTATCATAATAGAAGCCAGTTAGGTGAAAGTTGAAATTAACAGTATCCACTTACCACCAGGTGGACTGTATGCTCGACTGCCGCCTTTTTATCTAATAAAAAAAATTACACCAATCTGCTTTTGCCTCATCAAATGGGTTAAACTGTTACACTGACATAAATAATAATTTTTATTTATGGTCACTGCCAATTATCAGATTACTAACATCAAATATCGAATTTTTACGAACCCTGACTGTAGATGAGAAGAGCCTCACTGATTTGGAGTATAATAGGAGATGTAAACTTAGAATGGAAAGGAGACATGACAGACTTGTTTAAGACGTGTCTCAACATAACGAGTGGCTTCTAATATGCCCACCGCTTCTCCTGTGAAGACTGGTGTTTGAGGGGGGCATTTGGAATTTAAGATAATACTATATCTAGGCACCCACACGCATAAACTAACCCTTTTTCCATTTCTCCTGCTCATCCACAGTTTGAAAACCAAAGTGAGTTTGATTGGATTTTTTGTCATCGTGTTCTTTTGAAGCAGTTTGTGTACTCAGAGAACGTATATTTATGTAGCGATTAACAGGTTTCCTTGGATGGATCAATTTAAAAAATGTTTTTTTTGTGGCCATCGTAGATAAAAAAATATTTAAAACTTGAAGGAAAACAGATGTCAGTCAATATGATAGGTACGTTTTGTAATTGCAAAGTTTATCGAATAAGTTACCGCTACACATCACATAATTCATTACATCAACGTTCGTTTGTCTAATGAATTTTATCTTTTGTGCAATGAACTTAATATTTTGCTCTACATACAATTTCCTTATAAATCAATCGAAAGCGGCGCCAAGTAACATTAAATTTGTAACGAAACGCATCTGACGTCCATATTTTTCCATTCCGTTCCATTACAAATTTGTTTTGTGAGATATTTAAAATGTGTTAGAAGACGTGCATACAGCCTAATAGTATTTGTTTTGAATAGCATTTAGGAGGATGGTAAAAAAAACTTTATCAAAAATGCCAGCCACATTATTTGTATGTTAACATTTTAGAAAAAAAGACTAAAAGAATATATATAAACATGTTTAAGTATCAAGGAAGTTATGTTAATTTATTAGATCACATCTACTTAATCACATCTACTACATTTGTTATCATAAATCTATCCAGTTCAAAGAGTAATACTAAACATAATATCCCATAACCAAACAAGTGTCAGTCACAATTATGAATTGTACATAGAATGGAACGCAATTTTTTTCATATAAAATTTTTTAATAATTTCTTTTAAATTTTTTCTTCAACATAAGTGTTTTTATCTTAGAAATCAATCATATACCTAAATAATGAATCATATCCATTAAATAATTTTCTTGGAAGAATTCAACTATGAAACATGAGTAACATGACAATTTAGTATCGATACTGTACGTTATTCATTCGAAACACCGGAGTTTTATATGTTTATTTGAATTATGGCGATTGAAAATGCAAGTGAGTTGTGAATACAATGTACTTTTGTCAATTTAAATTATAAAATTTTAGTTATTTAAATTAAAATTTTTAGTTATTTAATTTTATTTAAATTATTAAATTGTATAAAGTTATTTAAATTTATTTAAATTATAAAAGTATATACAGTTATTAAAATTATAAAATTTTATAAAGTTATTTAAATTTATTTATCTATTTAAACGGGTCAACGCGTATGTCTACCTTATTTATATTACTGCTTTTAAGGGCCATCCTTATTTACTTTTTGGTTGCACCAAAAGCATGGTTTAAATATATAAATATGTGTAAACACGAAAATCTCAAATGTTATTTAAATTTAAACTGTAATTCTCCCACTAGTTTCGTATAAAACTAGTCATTTGTAATTTATTATGAAAGAGATGCCAAAGTGGTACACGCCCCATCAGATGGACACTTATAAAACCAGGATTGCGGTTGTGCAGCTGATCTTCCAGCTTACTATTCTATTGTTTTAAAAATGAACACTCCACCCTCGAACACTAATGAATCTTTAAGAGGTAAATGTTTGTGAGTCCAAATTTTTATTGTTTAGTGATTTTAAACCCTTGAGGTTAAAAGCTCCACTGTAAAATGGTTAAGATAAATTGTCTTAAGCACTCATAAACCTATGCTCATCAAGTCATGAAGCTATGCTACATTGGACAGGTGACATCACTTTTTTTATCTAATGTTTTTTTTTTATCTATATAGGAATCAGATTGCATTGTGTTAATCTTTTAACTGTGTCACTTTCAGGAATGGCGTTACTTTTAAACACTGAAACTGCAGATGAACAGTCAACAGACATGTCTGTGCCGGAGTTGGAATCAATGCAGATATCTTTGTGTTAGTATTCATTCTTGATACACTCATTTTGTGTTTATTTATTTTTATTTATTTAAACTTCATTGTGCAAGTAATTGTACAAATGGCAGACTTAACAGTATTAACTTTACATCAGATGGACTATATGCTAGTCTGCTGCCTTCTTTCTATATAAAAAAATTGTAAGCTTTCAACACCCACTAAACTAAAAAAAAATTATCATTGCCAACCACTTCTGGCTTTAAAGTTATCCTGACTGGTGCTCAGATGATATATAGATACAGTTTATTGTACATCATAAACATACAGAGAATTACAAAGTACAAATAATAATAATAATTTCTAAATTAATGATATAAAATTTCTTTAACATACAACTGTTGCGACTTTCCTGACATGTTCAAACTAAACACAAACTAACAGCTAACAGGAACAGACAGGTGTTGCAATAATCTAAAATAAAACACTGGCCAATATAAAATCAGGCCATAAAATTGTCAGTAACAGAGGTGTGCACATATGGAATAAGTTGTCACAAGATATCAATGTATATCAAACTATAAACAGTTTCAAAAGCAGACCTAACAAATGGCTTCCAGAAGAAAAGATATGGAAAAACTTGTAAACCAGCTAACACAAGATATAGGCATATCAGCAGTAGTTCTGCTCACCTATTACACAATAGTTATAAATTAAGTCCGCCTGTACAATATAGTGCAAAAAAAGTTAAATAAATATTTTCAGATGAACTCCTAGAGCCCTCAGGGTATGTAGAGCACCAGATAGCCCACTTCAAACAGCGGTATAACTGGGACTGCGGCGTGACCAGTGTGCTGATGCTGCTGCATAGAGAACAGCGTCCAGAGCTCATAGACAATTTGGAGGAAGTGTGTTGCGAGGAAGGGTTCGGGAAGTCCACATGGACTATCGATTTGTGTTATTTGTTAAAGAGGTATGTATTCTAAATGGATAGATAGACGCTTTATGGTCTGTTTTAGAGAGCATAGAATGCTCTAACTAAATGCCACGATAATATTGAAACATTCCATGAGGGAGGCAATAGCCAATTTTCCCATGGATTTCCCATCAATTGAAAACTGGCTACAACATTTGAAAGATTGTATAAAAGCAAATGGTGACCATGTTGAATAAATGATATAGTTTTAAAATGCTTACTTATTTATTTCTAAAATAACATGGCTCAGTGCGGATTGGACACACTAGATTTTTTTTTATTTCTCTAACATACGGGTTTCCTCACTATGTTTAACCTCACTGCAGAGCAAATGATAAAATTTTTAAACTCTATACTTAAATAAGAACTCACATGAATGTGAGTTGAGTATCAATACCCCTCTAGACAGACGGACTGGGTCCTGAAACCGGCCCGGCCATTTTAGAGACAACCGGCCTTCCTCCCAATCTCCACAAGAAAGGAAAACTAGGAATAGAAAAAAAAGCATACTATTTATTTTCAATTTTAAGAATTCAAGTTAGTTAATCAATGACTTCCGAAGAAGCTCACTGCTTTCGGCTACTTTGTCAATAATTTCGTCGCAATCTAAATTTATACTATTTATTTGCCCGATTTGCCCTACGGCCAGTCCGCTATAGACCAGGGGTCGGCAATTATTTTTAAGTGGAGTCCAGATGATTAAAATATTTTAATTAAGTCCAGAAAAAAAAATTGAAAGCAACTTTGTATGCCAAAAGAAGAATGTGGTCAATAAAAACTGTCTATAATATTTTTTTTCATGTTTATTAAAGAAGCCATAATAGAACATAATAGCTCTGCTCGTATTAATTAACCACCCCCCTCCATCCCGCCGGCGTCCTCGTTATCTAGCTAGAAATTGTGGTACTCGTTCACTCGCCGCTTGCATGGCAACTGATCGCTCTCGCATCACACATTATAAAGATTGTACAATAGAAATAAATGGATAGAAATATATATAATAGAAAGGTAGATGGTCCAGTGTTATACCCTCCGCCAATTGCCGAACTCTGCCCTAGACTATCACGGCTCTAAAGATCCAAAATTGAAGTATTAATAGTACATTACTATCCAGGCCCGAAATAAAGTAATTGACGGTCGAGTCGAGCGAAGCCGAGTCCTTACGAAGTCCTTTTTAAATAAACGAGGCCGTTAATTGCTATTTCGGCCGAGACTTGTATAGTACTTTTCTCTAATTTGCGAGGAAACAATAAACAAATTAATTCAAGAAACAGAAGTTTCATTCCTGCCAATTCGACTGCGCGCGGTCTTTGTTCTTTTTTTAAACTTTTGAAAAGAAATGCACATTCAGCCTTTATAATAATAAATATGGTGTACCTAAAAAAACCTAATTTATGTTAGTGTGCACTAAAAATAACCTCGCTACTGTCCAGAAATCTCTATTATTGTCGTGTTGGAAATTGCTGGCGTGCGTACAGAATAGAGCCGATTGACGTATTCCTTTTTTAAAACAATGAAGCCATTTCCGAGCAAGTAGGAGAAAATATTATTATGTACCTACATGTTATTATTTTAGATCTTCGTGTTGTGCAGGTACGGCATCAGACACTGCATGTACACGAAACTGCTGGGCGTGAACGAGTCGCACAATAATCAGAAGTATTACAACAGAATCATTTCCCTGGTATGATACTTATATGAATATTTATTTAAGTTAAATTATACGGGTTTTTGACCTGGAAAGGTGGCACATGTAATTAATGGCTTACAAGGGCGGCGCCAGGTTCAGGAGCCTCCCTATCGAGATGCGAAAAACGATGTATTTGTACCTACTATTCATATTTCTCCCATCCTCTCTCTCATCTTGAATATTTCAAATTTGTTTTAAATATTTCATGTACAGAAACGACTAATACGATTTTATTTACGGCTTTACGGACCATTTGAGGGGGAGAGTGCACGCTGCAATCCAACAGCCGCTGGGCGCACTCGACTGGCCACGTTACCCCTCTCTCACAGAAGCCTACCTTGAAATGTACTGCATTTCCCTCTTTATCTTATTTCCCTAATGTATGTACGTGTTTCGGTAATGAGTGAGATGTGCCAGAGCCCATTCCCATCCTATCCATCCCCATTTTCCCAACCCTTTCTCCAAATCCATTCCTATATCTCCAAAGGTAGGCAGCCCATCCGGGGGCGTGCCAACGTTCGTCATTTTGCACTAATGTTGGCATGTATCCCGGATGTCTATGGGCTACAGTATCCACTTACTATCAGGTGGACTGTATGCTCGTTTGCCGCCTTCGTACATAAAAAAAAATTATCGAAGCATTTTATTGGCATTCGAAATTAATTTTCAAATATCCTATTATCATTTCTTAGCTTTGGATAAAAGTTATAAAAATCTTCACAATGAAGAATACAAAACATAGCCATGCCTTTTGCATTTTCTTGTTTCCTTTTCGTTCTTCAGCAATAACACCGACAATAATGTTTCCTGGTCAGAATCCATTTCGAGACTGACGAGTACGTAACATCCCTCACTAACATCTGCCAGTGCGACTGTCGCGCGGTTGTAGCGCGGCAAATGTAAAGGCTAATTTGAAAGCGCCCACCTCACGGACAGATTTTAGTTGCCGTTACCGTTACCGTCGGCACGTTTTATACGACCCCGACGACCCAATTACTGCTGCCAATGCGGTTCCTACACTACACTCACAGGCTACACTTATACATCGTCCCCGCCGGCGGAGACGGGGACGTCACCCTCGCTACACCGTGAACACACACCGGCCTTCAGCCAACACTTATACCAGGTATCGGCACGTGCCTGGACGCTTCTCGCCTCGCGATCCCGCGGCACCTTCCCAAAGCAACGCTCTAAGTCGAGGTCCGTTCCTTCCGCCGGTCTACCGGCGGGGGAGCCCTTGGGCTCGTTGCTACACACACTCTTTGCTCACGGCTGTCTCCTCCTTGGTGACTCTTTGAAAGGCCATTAGGACCACAAGAATTTAGCCTTACCGAAAAAAAAGGACAAATTTTAGTGAGTGTTTTTATACTTTATACATTCAAAAGAATTGAAGTTTATGATATGTATAGAAATGCAGACATATACCTATATATGGACCTACACTTTATATATGGATATACATACATACCATTGTAATACATAACTTAAGCAAAACATTTAATTTTTTTTTATAGAAAGAATGTGACAAACGAGCATACAGTCCACCTGGTGGTAAGTGGATACTGTCGTCCATAGACATCGCCCATATTGTATTTAAACATAATGTTTCAAAGAGCACCAAATCACGATCAACAGAACAACCTATTTTTGAATAACTCAAGTAAGTTTTTTTTTTTAAGAATATCGTCATCAAGTGGACAGAGGTTAACCACCCCACTCCACCCTCTGATAAAGAATAATAGCTCATTTACACAAGGAGAGTTTCTTGGACGTGAGTTTCTCGAACACCGGTCAATAGCTGTTAAGCGACTGTTATCATCATCTGATCACTGTTATCATCGAGTTTTTATCATCATGTGAACAGTTGTAGGCGAGAGTCGTATACACTTTGATGGCATTCATCGTATACAATACTTTCACCCGAACCGTTCGAGGAATTCTGGTGTAAACGAGCCATAACTCCCGTCTGTCACCCCCAGGACCGTGAACGTGTAAAGCAACGCTTCAAAGAAGCTTCCATATCAGGTGTAGAAGTGAGGGAAGCCGAGCTTTCCACGAGGGAGTTTCTCACACACTTGGCGCTACACGGACCCGTTATTTTGCTCGTGGACTCGGGGCTTCTCGTGTGCGACCTCTGCAAACATAACAAGCTGAAGGCGGAGTTCCGGTAAAGTATTGTAGATTAAGATGATAAAAATGTCGTAGATTATTAGCATTTGGGATAAGATAGTGTGAAAATCTAGGTACACGGTCGCAAAGAAGTCTCCGCGTCAGGGGGTTTACTCTGAAACCATAAAAAAAGGTAGTTTCGGGCGAATCCTACCACGAAAACGTTCACTCCGATACATGAGCCCGAATGAAGTTCGTTTGACATTTGCTGCGTCGAAACTCACCGATTGCACGAGACAACGATCGAAATATAGATTTCATAAGAGACATTTCGGGACCAAACGTCAAATTTTACGATAACAAGGGAGATAACCTTTTAAATACTCCGAGATTCCCAATGTATAGAGCACTTTGCTTATAGCAGTTTGTTTAAACTTCGGTCGGGCCCGAGACTTCAGAGTTGTAAAATCAGAGTAGACTCCCAGGTATAGAAGTGAAAGAAACTGAGCTATCCACGAGGGAGCTTCTCACACACTTGGCGTTACACGGACCCGTTATTCTGCTCGTGGGTTCAGGGCTGCTCGAGTGCGATCTCTGCAAACATAAGTTGAAGGCAGAGTTCAGGTAATGTATCCTGTCCTCCTAAAACAACCAAGCATAAGTCCCATTATTTCCCATTATTCAAAAATTATAATAAACACAGAGAATAGACTTTTTTGTTGTTTTACCTACCCATAATTCAAAGTTTCTAGCTTGATTTTAAATTAATGAACATTTTTACCATTGTGTGCAAATCTCTGTGGAGGGGGGCAAAATTTGAGGTAATAACATGTAGATGTGGACAGTACTAAAATATGGTGGGAAGACAAATTCTCGAGTAAAATCATATTTCACCTATCATAAGATAGCTCCATAGACGGGTAAAACAATATTAACAACATGTACCTACCATAAAACAGCTCCCTAAGCGGGGAATTCCCTTAATTTTAGAATTTAGTTTTCAAAATTTAATCGGTATCTAGTAGTGAAAGTATAATTGACCTTGTCTTAGCTTTAAATTTAGAGTAGTCGTCGCCAAAAATATTCCGATCATTCTCAGGAAACTTGTCAGATAGAACAACATTAGCAGCATATACGATAGAATAGTCTCATAACCAGAAGAATATCTCTCGAGGGGTGTGGTCAGAGTCGAACACAGCATTAAGAGAATGAAGGGTAAGGCTTATGAAAAATATGCATCCAAAGTTTCTGTCACCCCCTTGAATCACTGCAACGTCCTTATAGGGCGATATCGCCCCCGTTAAGAGAACATCATTTATTTTATTTATAATAATACCGGTTTACTTTGACCTGTAAGGCGGTGTTTCGGCGGCAGCTACGCGGGTCACTATATAGTAGTGGTTGGTTGGTCGGCGAAGCGCGATCGCCTCATCTACCGCGACCCCGCGCTGTCGCCGCGGCTTTGCGCGGCGACGCGATCTCGCGTTATCGCCGCGGCCAACGCGCCCGGAACCGACAGAGACGCCATATTGGTTTATAAGAACTTCCGCTAATATCGACAATCTGCTCAATGTTCATAATCAATTTGATGCAAATAAAAAAGAAAACAAGAAAAATAAAAAATAATATGATAGTATAATTTCTAGGAATATACAATGTGTCACTGAAATAACGTAAAAACTAAAAATAGGTTAGGTTCACTATGAACAATACAATCTATTCTACCAGTTTTTATAATAGGTTTTTTTTTCATAACTTGTTCATTTCTAGTATAGCTTTTATTCTACGCGACGATGCACTCTACGTACGTCGGCCGTGCTGCGCTCGCAGCCGGCGCCCGGTCATGTCCCTGTACTGAATAATGAGCGCTACGAACGTTTTAGATATAACAACAAAACTGTACATGTCTGTAACTTTCAATTATTCCCTAAAACAACTTTATTCTTCGCTAGAACTGTTTTATATACATATTTTAAATTAGTTGACATATTTCAGATTTTTCCTTATTTCAGTGACACGTTGTATAGCGTTATATTATAATCATTACGTGGTCATTCTAGTCTATACAGAAAATATTAAAATGTTCAATACAATTAACAATTACCCATATGGTTTTAGAATTGTAATTTGTAATTGTTATTTAGCGTTCTATATAGAAACCCCTCTACACACATTTATATAACTCATTTCATTAAATCTATTATGCTACTTGTAAGAATATAATATTGATTAGTATTTTTTTATTTAATCCGGCTCGAAGGACTATGAAAATGTAAGGATATGATATTAATACATTTTATAGATAATCCAGCTCGAAGCATACTTATCTATCCCTTATCCACTCTCCCCTTTCCGTGGCATGGACTCCACATGTACGTTCTTCCTCCGGTGTTGAGCAGCTCCTTTGAGCTCCTTTTCTTGCGAACTCTGTAGCCCTCGGAAGCGACGAGGTCGCAGTAATATACCGGTCCCTCCTCCCTTCGTCTGATCCCCTGTAACATCTTCTTACGTTCCTCATCATATATAGGGCAAGCCCATAGAACATTGTGCAAGTCTTCATCCTCCATACCACATTCACACATACAATCCTCACATAGCTTCATGTCATGCAGCATCTTACGAAAACTAATGTCTAGATTGGACTATCCAGTGAGTATCTAAGACGTTTCATAGTCTCACTCAATCCAACAAGACTAGTCGAACCGCCACGTCCAAGTCCTGTATCCTTGTACTGCTGCATGTAAGCATCTACCAAAGACCGCAACCACACTCTATAATCAATAAATTGATTTTCAAATGTTCAAAAGCTGGTAATCACATGATGATTACAATTTGATTGACGGCGTGTCGTCAAAGTTATCGACGAAGAAAAATAATTGCTAAACAATATATTTAAAAATCGCCTAGGTTCTAAATAAGCAATTAAAATACATCATCAGAACAATACTAATGTTTAGAACTTGTCACAGCCGACTGTATCAGTGATATAAGATGTTGTTGATATTAAACTAAAACATGTTTAGGTAAATCCCCAGACATAGACTCCGCATTGATATGGTAAGATGTCAATGTCAAACATTGAGTGACATTGACATTAATTGTAGAGCTTTACGAGCCCTATCCGGCGACAGATAATTTGTATGTGTAGGTTTTCAATTTTATTTGTTTAGGGACACTTTGAAAGTTTAAATAGTGATAATTTTGAAACTACTAAACACGTTTGGCCCATAAACGAACATAACCAAAATATAAACTTTAACTATTTTTGTGTCAAATTTAATATTGATCGGTTAAGAAGTACACCCTTCTACTGGAGGGCCATCTCATCCCGTGGATGTAATAAAGGGCGATTAAGGGATAACAAAGCTGCTACCACCAAGCCCTGAGGAACTACACCACCTCTAAAAGAGTGGACTCGCCACCCCGTTTGGCTAGCATGCCATTTTAAGACCATGCATCCCTCGTGTACTTGACAATATACACGAGGAGGCCCGTGTCCAGCAGATACAAAGGGCTGATGACGAATCTGCAATCTTTGTAACCTTTCTCAAATAATGTCACAATAACAATTAATGTTTAAAAACATGCTATAACTTGCCACGTGTTACAATGACGAACATGTTTCGATAGTAAAAAACACGTTTAAGTAAATCTCCGCTTATAGACTCTGTACCAATGAAAGATATCAATGTCACACGGCCGATGGTAGCGCGTTTCGGAAGAAAAATGCAAGCACCCCTTTCAGTATCCACTGTTGAATTGGGTCTCATGCAAATTGTCTTGTGCAATGAGGCCTCACTGGCCATGCGGATTATCCATTCTTTTAGAGAGATTTTGCCATTGTCCATACGTTTTAGAAAAAAAAATGTTTCAATTACACAGAAGTTGTAGAGCTCTAAGAGTCCTATACAACAGCGTTTATTTTTTTTTTGGCATTTTTTTAATGGCTAGTATTTAAACGAGAAGCTGAAATCTACGAATATAATAAAGAGGTAAACTTGTGTTTGTGTTGGTGATAATCTCTGGAACTACTGAACCGATATCCAAAAGTCTTTCACAAATAGGAAGCTACATTAACTGTGTCTAATATAGGCTATATTTTATTTTGAAAAAAAAAAATCAAGCTGTTTTTGCATAACTAAAGTAAATAATTTCAAATTTCTTCAAGTCGAGGGGCTACTTCTTGTACCAGAGAACCATCGCCTTGCCGCCCGTTCTGTATTTTCTCCCGCTTATTTAATTATTTCCCCCTTTTTTAAAGTTTACACCATAAGGGAGAGAGTGCACGTTGCAATCCAACAGCCGCGCCAACGGGGCGCGCTCGACTGGCCACGTTACCCCTATCTCACAGAAGACTACCTTGAAATGTACTGCATTTCCCACTTTATCATATTCCCCAATGTATATACGTGTTTCGGTAGTGAGTGAGATATGCCAGACCCCATTCCCATCCTATCCTTTCCAACGTCCCCAACCCTTTCTCCAGATCCATTCTTTCATCAACAAAGGTAGGTAGAGCACCCGGGGGCGTGCCAAAGTTTGTCATTTTGGACTAATGTTGGCATGTATCACGGATGTCTCGACAGTATCCACTTACCATCAGGTGAACTGTATGCTGGTCTGCCACATTTGTACATAAAAAAAAACATCCTAATTTGGACTTACCTACTGAATAGATTTGGCCCATCTATAAACTTACCCGAGATATAGACGAGAGATTTCGCAATTATTCGAGATGTCGTGTTTTCCGAAATTTAAACGTCTTAATCTCTGCAATCGGTAGATTTCTTTGAAATATTCCTAAATAAGTAAACACGAGAAGATTATAATTTGATTAACTGACATATTTACAAACGTTTAGAAGAAACAATACTACACTGTTAAAACATGCCAGACTTGACAGCTGACTTGTATTAGTGACGTAGATGTTATCGATCTACATCAGAACATGTTTCGGTAAATCACCAGTTACATACTCCATACTTATCGTACACAAGGAATTTAACATGAAAAAGTATATATCTGTAACGCAGATGCAAACGATAACGATGTTAAACTGATTCTCTATGGTCGGGGAAGACCCGCGTTCACAAATACGAAGTGGTTATAGAATTTAATATAATGCTCTCTATTCTATAGAGAATAGATGTGATATTTCTGTGTAGACACGATATGTTATGGAAATTGTACACGCGTATTACGTAAGTCTTTTTTTATATATTTAATAGCTGTTGCCCGCGACTTGGTCCGCGTGGACTTTAGTTTATAAACACCGTCTTTACCTTCTTAGGGGTATTTGGTATTTTCGAAAACGATCACACACATTATTTCTTATAGCTTATTTTTTATCGAACAAATGTTCGACGTGATTCTTTAAATTGATATAACATTTTTATTTATGAACTGATTGAAATAAAACAAACACTAAATTTTAAGTGAAGCTTACCACAATACATTGGTGAAAACCGCACCCAAATCGATTAAGCCGTTTATAAGATTAGCGCGCACAAACGCACAGACAAACAGACAAAAATTCTAATAATCATTGTTTTGGGTTCTATTGCGTTGATAAAGGCCCCCAATAATATTTTTCTCATATATCTTCCATGTACAGACAGCGATCAGTTACATTTTTATTATATGTGTAGATTAGTTTTAGAGGAGACCGCTATATCGTCTGTTATGTAAGTGAATGTTTGAGAATAATATTCATTGGAGAATATTTTGTTACCAGCGGCGTGCATTGGTTTTGATACTTGATGATAGGCAGAGGCCGTACGCAGGGATCTATATTTATAAAAATTGTTTTTAATCAACTGGAGACTGAGGTGGATACTTACTAACAACACTAGCGATCGGCCCTGAATTTGCCCACGCTAGAGCACGTAAAGTTAAACTATTAATTGGTACGGTTTGATTATTTGTAGGAGGTGCACGCCCCTGTTTATTACATCACTTGCAACAATCGATTCGTTTACAGTCTGAGTAAGCACGGAGAAAAAACACCATGGCAGGTGCCAGTCGGAAAGTCGGTTTTAGATCGTTTCCATACGTTTTAAAAAATTGTTTAAACAAACGCTTTCGTGTCCGGGTGACTCTTGAAAGGCTATTACGGTCACAATAATTTATTATAGCTATTCCAAACCGTTTAGATTAATGTTGTAGAGCTTTATGATCTCTATTTAACAATATAAATTATTCAAAAATTCGAATCTTTTCTCCAAAAAAAATATAATATATTAGAAATATCCCTATCCATCCACAAGTCTCAAAGAAAAGATTTATATTGTCTTCGTGTTAGGTTAAAAGTACAGAGACGGACTCTCAGATGCCATACGATCAAGACTCACTACGACACAATTCTTCCAGACAGAAGAACACTCATCCAGCCACTATCGGCAAACTTCTTTAAGTCGTCTATACACCTTATATAAGTCATTTGTATAGACTAAAAAATACCTTTCTCTTTTTTATATGTAGAGAAATAATATACTTTCTTGCCACTTGAAAAACTATTACGGTTATATATTAATCGCATAACATACATACATACATCTAAATAAGCATACATTAATTTATATTTTAAAAATCTAGTCCTCTTGTACATATATTTTAATTGATAAGATATAGAAAACAGGGCAAACCCTAACTCTCGTACTGTGTTGTAAGGACTAGTTCAGTCTATGATGTATTTCGAATGGTTTTGCTAAACGAGTGCTGAACGCTTCAGCGTTCGAGCGCTGGCGCGCTATGTTAGGGCAAATGAACCTTAACCGTTTTAGACTCGACCTTTTAACTACAAGTATTTAAGGCCATCAAGCATTAGTTAATTATAATTAGGAGTATAACGCTCACTCACTCGTTAACGATCACTCACCGCTCGAGCGTCGAGCGCTCAACGCTCGTTTTTACAACATCTTCTGTTTTGATCTTTTAAAGATCGCGTACGAAAATTTTAAATATTTGTCATATTTCGTGTCGAAACACAACATGACATAATGTCGTACATCGTAGCGCCAGTTACGTGACTACCAGCAATTTATATCTATTTTATTGTTTGAACTTTTGTGTCATTCCCGTGGGAACTCTATAACGGATTTGTATAAAAAATACCATTAATGTTAAAACGACTAAAATTTTACTCTAAAAATGGTTAAAATTAGATTAAAATTCTAAAAATTGTTATTTTCGTCGCTGTATCGTTCGTTGTTACTGCAAAGATGGTTTTTTCAAAAATATTTCACGCACGGACGGCTCTGTTACAGTTTTATTATATATGTAGATTAATTGGGTGACCGCTTCTGTAGTGCGTAGGAGTCGGCGATGAGGGTTCCTCACAGAGGTTGAACTGAAGAGTCAACAGGGTTCTAAGCCATTTTGACTGATATGACATGACATTACAATATCAATGTTAATATAGAGCTCGACTTTCGATTGTATCCTACATTGGGAATTAGGATTACAATTTTAGTTATTTTTGGACTGATTATGTCGGGTCTCATTGTCTATGGTCAGGTAAGTAAAACAATCTACCCTGATCGGACATACGAAGACAATATTTAACAATTTAAAAGAAAATAAAAACTTAAAAATGATTTATTTACAATTAGTAACTGAATGTTAGATTTCCAATTTTTAAATATTAGTCAAATTAATTTTGCTAATCGCTGCAATGATTATAATAAGCCTGTCCAATGTGCCATTGTTTTAAATGATGTTTTTTAATCAAACATGTCAAATACGTTCCTTGTGATTCGAGGACGTTGTATCCCCACATATAAAATATAAATGCTAATACATACAATGCAATAAAATTAGGCTTAGTACACACTCTCAATTAGTCTAGGAACACACGTACGATCTCTCTGTAGACATAATTTAGACGATGTTTGACTTTATGTCAAAATTGCCATTTTGTAGATATTAATTTAATTATAGTCGTATGTAACTATTAGAACAATATGCCAGGACCCATTCCCATCCCATCTTATCCTATCCCTCCCCATTTCCCCAACCCTTTCTCGGAATCCATTTCTAAATATCCAAAGGTAGGCGCGCATGTCAGTAGGCATGTCAACGTTTGTCATTCTGGACTGATGTTGACATGTACCGCGCATGTCGCAGGGCGACAGTATCGACCACAGATGTTAACTGACTGCTCGTCTGTCAACTTTCCATATAAAAAAATATAACATTACATATATATATGAGATGGTAAAACTTATTTTGATTTAAAGTTTTAATATGTGCTTTAATAATATGTAGTTATGTTTATTGCAATAACTTGAATGAACTCAAAGACAAAAATTGTGATCCAGAATACTGCAAGGGTTTGATAATTATTTTTGGTGCCAATGTAATAATTGTGTTTGAATTTTAAAAAAATAATTTAAATGGATAAGTTAATTTAGTTTAATATTAAATGTAAGACAATATAATGTTGTTTCTTTATATATAACGGCAATAACTTAAGTTTATTTGAAAATAAACATATATATACTCATACTTAATTATTGTCTTTTATTCATCCGCGGACTAAATGTTAAATTTAAAATATAGTTGTATATTTAAATATAATTGTTAGGTACCTACTTAATAAATAATTAATATTAATATTAATATGAATAAGAAACCAATTTATTAATATTGAAAATGTTATCTCAATAAAGGTACCTTATTGTCGGTATGGACTTATTGACTTTGATAAACATGTGGATAACTTAAAATTTCGTTGTTTTGCGATTCTGTGCAAGCAGAAGCATGCTGTAAAAATTAAATGTGATTTTTAAGATAAAGCAGTAAAAAATTGTATTTTTTCAAGATTTCATATCTGGACTCAATATCTGAGAAACTGGAATCGACAATGGGGTCCCTTTTCTCATTTTATTTTAAGGGAGCGAGTGCACGCTGCAATCCAACAGCTGCTGGGCGCGCTCGACTGGCCACTTTACCTCTCTCTCACAGAAGACTACCTTGAAATGTACTGCATTTCCCACTTTATCTTATTTCCCTAATGTACGTACGTATTTCGGTAGTGAGTGAGATGTGCCAGAGCCCATTCCTATCCAATCCTTCCCCATTTCCCCAACCCTTTCTCCAAATCCATTCCTATATCTCCAAAGGTAGGCAGCGCATCCGGGTGCGTGCCAACGTTTATCATTTTGGACTAATGTTGACATGTATCGCGGATGTCTATGGGCGACAGTATCCAATTACCATCAGGTGGACTGTATGTTCGTCTGCCGCCTTCGTACATAAAAAAAAAGATCCAGCCTATAACGTCCCACTGTAGGGCACAGGCCTCCCCTAATCAATCACACCGGTTTTCGGGCTGTAATCCACCACGCGAGCCCAGTACGGATTGGTGGATTACGTACTCCAGATATATTTTTTTATTTCTTTCTGGTGCATGCAGGTTTCCTCACGTTTCAAAAAATTGTGACAATTTTAAAAAAAAATGTACTTTGAAATTCAGTGTTAGCTTTAGACAGTGAAAATGCTTTAAATTTTTTTTTAATTCTCGAATATGCTGGCTTCTTCACGATGTTTTCTTAAATTGAAACTCAGTGATACGGGCCTAGGATTTGAATTTACGATCTCACGAATGAGGTAATCCTCGGGTGATTATCTCTAGGTAATCACCGCTCTTAGCTACAGCTATGGTGCTAGCGACATCTTCAGCTACTTCCAATAATCAGTCTCTGATAGATGTTCTAAACAAAAATTACAAAAATTGTTATGAAAAAAAAAATGCTATTTATTTTAAGATTTAGATAAATCGCCAAAGGTGGGCCGCTCATCCGAGGGCGTCAACGCTTGCCTTGCCACTGCACTAAAGTAGGTATGCATCACAGAGGTCGCAGGGCAACGGTCTCCACTTCCCACCAAGTGGACCGTATGCTCGTCTGTCGATTTTTATCTTTAAAAAAAAGTTAAATTCTCAATAACGCTTGGGATCCCCTATATATACTGTCACATGGATGACTGTGGATACTGTCACATTTTTGCACAAAGTATTTTAATGACATTTCGTGTACAAAAGGAAGATAAACAAAATGCCGTAAATATTTTTTACGCGTTCGTGTCATTCCTCATAAAAAAACATGGATATATCGATTTTTTACAAAAAAAATAACGCCACACTTAATGGCCCGCCCACACCGGGATTCCCCGTGTTGTGTAGGTCCAGAAACTCGTACAAAGACTACACACGAACCCAAATAAACATTTGTAATTTAGGTCAAGGTGGTGTAATTTAGCGATCGATACATCAGTCCAGAATGACAAACGTTGGCATGCCCACGGATGTCTATGGACGACAGTATCTACTTACCATCAGGTGGACTGTATGCTCGCCTACCGCCTTTTACTATGAAAAGATAAAATAAAACATACAATGAGTTAGCGTGATTAGCAAAACATTGCATGATTTAGAAAACAAAGAAACACGTCTTCAAACAGAAAACAGTGGCTGCTGCGCAAAAGGTCCCGGGTTTGATTCCCAGACATTCACTTGTATAAAGACAAATAATTTACATATTTACACTTTATTGTTTTAACAAAGGTGGACGTAATGTTAAAAAGCATTTTTTCCCTACATTTGCAGATTAATGGAATGGATTAGGAGAAACGATTGGGAAAATGGGCAGGGATAGGATGGGAATGGGCACTGGGAATATCTCGCTCACTACCAAAACACGTACCCATATTGGGGAAATACGATAAAGTAAAAAATGCAGTACATTTCTAGGTACTCTTCTGTGTGAGAGGGGTAACGTGGCCAGTCGAGTCCGCCCAGCGGCTGTGGGAATGCAGCGTGGACTCTCCCCCTGCGAAAATTACCGGTTATTGTATTATAACTATACCGGGTATTTTATTTCAACTATTTCCTATTCATACTTCCCTACGGATAACTATCAAATAGGTAGGTAACTAGTCCTACTGTACAGTCAGCAAAATAATAATGTTGACAAATAATATAATGCACCTAACAAAAAAACGTTGTTTTAAACAAATTAATGCACGCCTGGTAATTGAACGCGGGACCTTTTACATAGCAAGCATATGTCTGATTACAACTGATGAGTCTTGGATCTTCTAATACGATCCGGAAACAGTTTGGATGTTTCAAAATGAACGAACGCCCACCAAAGCGACGCGGACGAGGAACCGTGGTAAAATTTTAGCCACAAGTTTTTACGCTTTATTGGTCGTCTTTTATCTATGAAAAAAAATAGCAGTAAATGAATTCTCTCATGAGAACTGGAGAAATTGATTCTTGGAAACTTGAAATTTTACATCAGGGCTAGGAGGAATACTCTCCAGGCGACCTTAGGATAGAGAAAAATAAAAGGGATAACTTAATAATATATACATAAATATATTCATACCTATCTATATCTGCATTCAATATTAATTTTTAAATAAGAAGCAAAGTTGACAAGGATAGAATAATAATAGTCTCCAAGCGATGAAATAGAACAGGTCAGAAACAAAATGGTAGTGAGAAGAAAAATGAAATTAAATTGAATACTAAAGAAACTAACTAATATAATAATGATTTCTAACTAGCTTTTTAAAACTAGAGACCTACTGAGCACGTCTAATGACAACTGGTAAGGAATTGCAAAGCCTAATAGTCTATGTTAGTAAACAAACCCGTAAGAACGGGTAGGAAATTTAAATAGGTGATAAATTTTACTTTGATTGTGCAGTAAAGAATTCAAAACTCTTCATTCAAACGCTCAAATATTGTGGATATTCAAGGGGTTAAAAAGTATATTTTTTTATTTGATTTGTAATATTGTCTGAGTGCTCCTGAGTTTATTACTGAGCTTTTATCAATTTGTACCGTTGCGACTGGGTATATATGTAGATATGTGCAGAAACTAGTGTCTAGCGAAAGCGTGCATAAAGTGGCTCGCCCGCTCGTCTCCCATCTATGCTATAAAAAAAAAGTAACGCATCTGTTCAACTTTTGAAACTCGAAAATGGGAAGAGCAAATGAAACACTACGCTTACAGCGCCTAGGTATCCAACATCCTGATGTGGCGTTGAACAACAGGACAACTGTCTTTCACTGCTATAGCTTTAAGAACAGTGTTGCGACTTGCACATTTTATCTAGCAGAGATTCTACCTTTTTGGCCACAAATAGCATTGAACCCATCAATACGTACCCATTATAAACATACGAGTACGTTTAAAGAGAATACCTATTAAGAGTGTTTAGGTACGTATTGTAATGTTTGGCTACTTATTATTTATTTACTGTTAACAAATATAATTCAAAATTTATATTACACTAGCGACCCGCTCTCGCTTCGCTTCGGTTTATAAGGTTTTCTTTCCATTTTTTTTTTGAAAATTTCAAAATAAAATATAGCCTATATTAGACACGGATAATGTAGCTTCCTATTTGTGAAATAATTTTTGAAATCGCTTCAGTAGTTCCATAGATTATCACCAACATACCTACAAACACACACTTTTACCTCTTTATTATATTAGTATTGATTAATAGTGTAAAAGTATTGTACTTTGGCAACATTGTAGGAAGGGTAGCCATTACACTGCTATTATAATCGCATTTCTATATCTCTATAGGATGTAAATTGATAAGATTTCGAATAAATTATTCTGAGTTGTAAACATTGGCTTGCTACAACTATGTAGTCACTTGATATATTACCTACTATACTCTGTTAGTATAATAAAAACTTTTGGACTTTGAAATAAAGTTGATTTTTGAGTTGTCCGAAGTTGGTTGTAATAAAGATATTCATCCACGACAATAGATTTGCAATTAGTAAGTGTTTTGCAGACAATACTTACTGATGTTATAAATGTCATGTTTGTTTATTTGTTCTGTAATAATTCTTCAAGGGCTTAATGAATCTGTACCATATACGAGTACATGTATCTACAATTAGTTCTGACACAAGATAATTTCTACTCTTGTCCACGCGAAACGCGAACCATACCATACCATTAGCTTCCTTCTTTCCGCTGCTGGATACAAGCCTCTGCCGCGGCTCCCCACCTTCTCATCCAATCATTAGATTTAAAACTGTCATAGATTTTCACCTATAGATTACTTTATACCTATTTAATCTAGTTTTACACCTAAATTTAAAACTGTCGATCTCTTTTCTTGATGCCTTTAAATATATGGACGAAAATACTAACCAATCTATAGAAAGACAGTACATACATACATAATAGAAGCCTACTTTAGACTATGTTTCTCTGTTCATTGATACAATGACAATTTTAAGCTCGAAAATATGAATCATTGTCATTAAGGCCCCACGTCGTTATTCAAACCCACTATTCAAATTATCAAAATAACCGATTCTCTTTTAATCGGGCGAAACCGAACAAGATTTGTAAAGATTTCAAGTTTCAGTGGCTTATTTGCTGACCGTATGGAAAGTCATAGCGAATGTTGTCCTCGTCTAAACTGTAAGTTGTGAGGGAGATAGCATACGCTTCAGAGGTAGCACGAAGTGAAGCGAAGGGCTATATAAAGCAAAATTACAACAATACTGTTAGTTTCTTTGGCTCAATTAGCTCTATCAACAGTGCCCTATAATCTTATATTGTCTTTGCCTACGTTGTATGTAAAAAAGAGGTGTTTTATTGGCATAAAATATTGAGACGTGATTATCTATAACGTAAGTAATTTTCGATTTTATATTATGATTTTACTTATGCTGGCAAAAAATTTAATTCGAATATGTACTTTAAAAAATCTTGGATTAGAAATATGTTAAGGTGCGACTATTACAATTTTTAAATATTTACATTTTCCAAATATTGTTTACGTTTAGCCGGTAGTGATTGGATGAGAAGACCCGAAGATCCTGTTTGGTGGCGAGTATTGGGAGAGGCCTCTATCCAGCAGTGGAGAGACATCACATAGGCTACCTAATGATATATATCTAACTATAAAAAAGATCGATAATATGTCATCGTCGAACGGAAGGGAGATTTGCCTATTTCCCGTACGTTTAAAAAAGTTTTTAGGCAGAAGTTACAGGGCTTCACGAACCCAGTTTGTACGTATAGAGGTCCATTTTTGAGACTTCTACACCGTTAGGCTGATACTTAATTGTAATTGAAAATCCGTACTTAAGTGGAGACGTGGTATTGGGCCGAAATTTGAACTTGCCACCCAACGAATGAGAATCGAGTGTAGATAACCATCACCTATGCCATCACCGCTCATGATTTCATAACGACTATTGCTATTTCAAGTGATGATTTAAAAATTAAGGCAAACAAGAGTTTCAACTTACGATAAATACGTGTATTCTGGTTAAACTCGAGAATTATTATTTTATTTTATTCATTTAATGTTTACACTTTTATTATTGATATGTCATGGGCACAGGCAGGCCCGAGCCACTGCTCTCCTTAGAGAAAAGGCACGAGTGCATTTTTATGACATTCCAGAAAAATGCAAAATATTTTGTTAACATTTTCAATAATTTTAAATCAAGCTGGAGACTAGGAGAAAAATTGTTTTACATGTGTGACATGGCTACATGTCTCGTGCACAAGACAATGGAGACCCATGTCCAGCAGTGGACGATAAATGCTCTGGTTACGGTCAAGTCAAAAGTATGGGGTAGTTTGATATGCACCTACTCGTAGTTCGGCCTCATAGTCCGGACCATAGAGAAAAGATGGAAGCTTAACATACCACAGAGAGGGCATTGTATCAGTAGTACTGATGGGTAATCAAGACAAGATTGAAATGTACTGCATTTCCCACTTTATCTTATTTCCCTAATGTACCTACGTACGTGTTTCGGTAGTGAGTGAGATGTGCCAGAGCCTATTCCCATCCCATCCTATCCCTCCCCATTTTCCCAACCCTTTCTCCAAATCCATTCCTATATCTCCAAAGGTAGGCAGCGCATCCAGGGGCGTGCCAACGTTTGTCATTTTGGACTGATGTTGGTATGTATCACGGATGTCTATGGGCGATAGTATGCATTTACCATCGGGTGGACTGTATGCTCGTCTGCCGTCTTCATCCTTAAAAAAAAACTTCTCGGAGTGTTTTAACTCACTTAATCCTGCTCCGCTTGCGGATCCGACTCCTCTGTTACTCCTTAACTCTTTCGATTCACTTACTCAATTATCATGCCATCATTGCATCTTGATTTTGAGCCCCCGACAAGTGCCGATGCGCGTTTACACTCACAATCATGATTGGCGCCGGAATCGGAATGAATAACAATTCGATGGAACAATTAAGGGATTCTGCTCCGCTCGCGGATTCAACTCTTTTGATTCATTAACTCCGGAGTTACCCATCACTAGTCAGTAGGGAGTTACCTATTACGACTATTTCATTGGGTTATCGCAAAAATTGAAAATATGGCGCAATGTATTGATAAGCTGCACAAAACCTTTTTGTATTTATTTAAACTTCATTGCACAATAAATTGTACAAATGTCAGATTTACTCGTAATGCAATATGGAATTTCCCACCCGTCAACAACTAGATCAAACAGAAATTAGAACTTTTTCTCGGGCCATATCCTCTCTTCTCTATATTTACGAAACATTCTCCGTCTGTTCTTCTGTCTGCTAGTTCGCTTCTAAATATAGTTTTACCAGACGGAGATTGAGGCAGTTTTCTAGATGATAGTTCATATAGGTTATTTCATCTGGAAGGTTTATAAAAGAAGGTTTTTATATCACAAGCGAAGCCCCAAGCAAAAGAATAGTTGTTGCTACGCTAGGCGAGTCGCAATAGTTTTCAATGTACATCAGTACCTATACCTATCGAATTAGTGTTTTTTATAGAAATAAGGCGGCAAATGAGCGTACATTCCGCCTCGTGGTAAGTGGATACTGTCGTCCATAGAATGGGATGGGAATGGGCTCTGGCATATCTCAATTACTACCGCAAGACGTTGGTACTTACATTGGGAAAATAGGATTAAATGGGAAATGCAATACATTTCAAGGTTTCATATTCTAGTGTATTCTCACATCGATGATCTGATCAGTCTATACGTTTGTTAGGTAAATATATTTCTATCATGCACAGCTTCGGTCATTGCTCTGTATAAACGCGAATTTAAGCACTGGATACATGCCGACATTATAATAGTCAAGAATAGTAGATAATACAAGTAATTATTACTTATTCTTATGATATAGTCCAAAATGACAGGCGCTGGCACGTCTCCGCATGCGCTGCCTGCCGCCGGATATTTAGAAATGGATTTGAAAAAAGAGTTGCGAAAATAAGGAGGACTAATAGGGTAGGAGTGTTCTTCTGTGAGTGTAGGCTCACGTGTCCAATCGTGCTGTGGGATTTCAGCGTGCACTCGCACCTTCCCAAAATAACTGATCAATCCTGTCTATATACGTGTATTTCTGTATTCATACTTTTTATAGGACTTATTTTTGCTAGCTTAATATGAAAATAACCGATACTACAAGATGAAAATGTAAGATCTATTGTAAATAGTCAAGATATAGAACGAATGTTTATTTTTAAATACTTAAACATTTTATGGGTATTCACCAACTCTCAGTGAGTTTAATATTATTGGGATTCGACTTATTGTTTTCCACAATATACATTTAATTATGTAGATAACAAAATGTTTGTGACAAGTGTAATAATAACTGACAATAAATCTATTTAAAAGATCGTGCTCTAGATGCATAATCATTTGTGAATGAAATCTAGTGGGAACTGTACATCCTCGCATCAGCAGTGTTAAAAGTTTAACAAAATGTGTGAACGTAAAATTATTTTGTTTTTTCTTGGCTTTGTCTCGTTGCCTCCTATGGCTGTGATTGAGACGGTGAGTACGTATTTTTTTTTTTTTTTTTTTTTTTGTCTTGGAGGGGAAATCCTCATTGGATTCCTTCCGCCTTAAAAGTGATCTATTCCTGGCGGAAGGATATGCCGGACTTATACCGGCTAAAACCCCTCCATCGCGTTGTACCCCTGATGTGGAGGTCAGGGCCTGTGTTTTCCTGATTTGTTTATTTCTTATTTTGATTAATTTTCTTTTGTTGTGTTTGGTATTTATATATACCGTCAGAGTCTAATCTATGTTTTTCGCCTTTTGACTCCTGATGTACAGGTCAGGAGTCTTTGGGATTTCACGTATTTCAATAGTACCTACTAGTAATGAGTAATGAAATAAACAATTAATCGAACGGGGAACAACAGGGCCCGATCAAGCGTGTCTAGGCGCTCTGGGCGGGAAATCTGCAGCGCTCCTTTAGGGACTGTGTTTCGCGCGTATAAGAAGTAGATCGAACATTTTAATATCAATTTTGGAAGCATACTAACGGCAATTTATATATTTTGGATGAAGAATTAGATTTTCCGCTTGCGACGCGATGCCCCCTCGATCACCTGGCGCCTAGCCTTGGGCGATCGCCCAGCTTGCCCAGCCCTCTATTCGGCCCTAGAGAACATTCGGGGATATACAGCATGTGACCAAACCATTCCCGAAACCCGAAACCAAAGGATTCTAAATTAATTGCTATGAAAATTTTACAAAATTATCTTTAATGCGATTTTTTTCTTGAGATATTTCATATTAATTTGTTATATACAAAGCCCAACAATTTATGTTATAAGAAAACTACGTAATAGAAAACAATGTCAGCTGAGAAATCCTCCTGAAAGGAAAAAGCATTACTTAGTAACATTTTTAACTCAAGCATAAGTAGGTAGGGATCCGCAAAATAATGAAAGTATCGATACCTCACATTTTTTTTATAGGAAGAAGATGGCAAACGAGCATACAGTCCACCTGGTGGTAAGTGTATACTGTCGCCCATAAACATCCGCGATACATGCCAACATTAGTCCAAAATGACAAACTTTGGCACGCCCCCGGATGCACTGCCTACCTTTGTTGATGAAAGAATGGATTTGGAGAAAGGGTTGGGGACGTTGGAAAGGATAGGATGGGAATGGGGTCTGGCATATCTCACTCACTACCGAAACACGTACATACATTGGGGAATATGATAAAGTGGGAAATGCAGTACATTTCAAGGTAATATTCTGTGAGAGAGGGGTAACGAGGCCAGTAGAGTGCGCCCAGCGGTAGTTGAATTGCAGCGTGCACTCTTCCCCTCCGAGATCGCATAAGATCGCATCGACTCGATACTAGTATCGCATCGAAAGTATCGATACCGTACTTACAAGTGTCAAATGTATCGATAATATTCGGTATCGAATAACTTTACTTTTAATACAAACCAAATAAATCGTCTTCGCCTTGCATTCTTCACCCCGAAACAAAATTAAAAGTATGAAATTAAAATCAGAATTTTTATTTCTCAATTATACGTACTTTACGTAATTTACGTAGGTAGGTACTGGAAGTTTGGTACAAGTGTACATTTGTAATAGTCAACAAATACTTATAGTAAGTATATATTTAAAAAAACTTTTAAGTTCCTAGTCTTCTTCGCACAATACAATACCAAACAAGTTCCTACTAAAACTAGGAATAGGTTCCTACTTTTAGTAGGTTCCTACTAAAAGTAAAAGTAGGTTCCTACTAAAATAGGCAAGGATGCTTACACATGCACCATACCTTAGGTACTGTATGTACCTTACCTACTGCGCTGCGGTCCCAGTCTTTCGATAATAATTATCGACACTAAAAAAATATTCGTTTAATCCTGACTGTAAAAATGCTTTTTGTGAATATATTCAATTTGCAATCTGAAAAGTATCGAGCAATTTACATAGTATAGATAGATACCTAGTAAAGTATCGAATAACAAAATAAACCGTATCGATAATTTTTGCGGATCCCTAAGCATAAATAACATTATATTCGAAAATTGAAAATAAACAATGGACATTCTTATATTTTACCCAAAACTCCATGTTTCTAAATACATTTCTACAAATTTTATCAAATGATTTTTTGCATTTATGTCGAATTTCATAAAAATGTACTTGTACCCTTTTTCTGGGGAGGATAGTGTAGTTTAAAGGCTCGTTGCACCTTTAAACATTGGTTTTTGCTGACCCTCTTCAGCGCTCATCCTAAACTATACACGTCCGGTGACTGTTTAAAAACTACCGGAAGTGAATTCAGACGGTCGGAACGAATCCCACAATACGCTTCCGGGTACGATGTCTCCGTTCAAAGATTCATATCTATCACATCGGTTTTCGGCCCTGCGGTAAATATGGCCTGTAAATTGCCACTTCGGCTTGCTAGTTCGCGTCAAGGACTAAAGTTTCTTGCCGAAGTTCTTCGTTTTGGATTTCATCTCATAAAGAAAATCTTACAGAGAAACAGATCAATAAATATATTGTACCTACCCACTATTAAGATCGGCATTATTTGGTATATCTTTTGTCCACGTCACCTTGTCAAAGCTGTTTTTATCGGACTGGACTATTGTGTTTCACGAATGAACAATTCTAGTCTTTTTGGTCGCATATCACACCAACTATTAATTAAACACTTCCTCAATTGAAAATCATATAAAGTATAGTATTGGTGCGGTGTTAGCTCAATATTAATATAATTTGCATTATTATTTTATACGCCTCAGTAAAAGTAATAGCAATAAACATAATAAATGTGCGTTTGATAACAACGTTATCAAATTGAAACTTTTGCATCGTCAAGAAATACTGTATATTTCATTTATTTAATAATATGTATCGTATTTCAATATTTAATTTGTATTAAAAAGAGTAATACCCAAGGGAGACACAATTATATATAATTTAATAAGATAGATAGTAAAATAATGTTTCCTTTGTAGGAAGTAATGAATACCTATATCTAACCGTCCAGAATCCTGAATAAACCTTTAAATAAGTAGAACGAAAACAGAATACTAAAGCTACTCTTCTTGTGTCCCACGGGCATAGATACGATATCTTCATAAACAATAAGGCAACGACATAAGTACCTATTCTACCTCCTTTTGAGATAGCAAATACGAAACTTAATAAATTACGTAACGGTGTGATGGGTGTGTCTGTTTTTTAATTTATAGGTACTTTTTCGTTCTGACACTGCTGCACTGGTGACGTGCCAGTTATCACGCGGTCACGATAAAATCTCTGTGGGTATCGCTTATCGTTTGAAGGGTATTTAGTTCTTTTGTGTCTAATTGTCAACACGCTTTTATTTAATTTAACATCTTTGTGAATCATTGGCGAGATTCGGTAAGTTTTAACATATATTTTTTTTTGTAATTCATTAAGATTCCATGATATGATGATCTATTTAAGTAAATATACGAAATGAGAATATTTTTTCCTGAAGTTAGATTTGATGAATCATGTTGGTATTAGGTAATAGATTCAGAAGTTTTGAAAAAATATAGTTACTGAATGTACTAAAATAGATTGAATTAATGTTAAATGAAGACTCACGATTGTCATGTAGTCAAATCTTAAGAGCAGTCTAGCAGATACAATCTTATCCGAAGATTTGGTAAGTGGTAACATAACTTCAGATCAATCTAGTAAGGTCTTAATCACATTTAATTTTGTTATGTAGTAACAAATCTTAGGAGTCTTGGAGGGAAATAAATTCTTTATTTGCAGAATAAATAACGGCCATAGATGGTAACATTACCATTGATTTTATTTAATAATATTCCCACTTTATCCTATTTCCTCAATGTACGTACGTATTTCGGTAGTGAGTGAGACAGACTTTCTACCTCTATTTAAATTATAAAAAAATTATATGCTTTTGCCCCACCCTGGATAAAATCCTGAATACGCCCTTGGAGATATGCCAGAGCTCATTACCATCCTATCCCTCCCTATTTTTCCAACCCTTTCTCCAAATACATCTTAAATCTCCAAAGGTAGGCAGCGCGGGCGTGGCAACATTTGTCATTCTGGACTGATGTTGGCATGTAGGTACCACGGATGTCCACTTACCATCCGGTAGACTATATCCTCGTCTGTTGCCTTCTTTCCATAAAAAAGAAGAAAATATATGTTAAGATATTTTTAAATAGATGTTTGAAAACCGCTAAAATCTCTAACGTTATATTGTATCAATTATAATCTCTTAATTTCTTTTTACCGTACTGTGTGCTCGTCTGCCGCCATGTTGTCATGAAAAGAGGAATCTCTCGCCGTTTACAATTTATTTTCTAGTGTTATTATTCTTTACTTCTTGGCTACAAAAAGATTCCTAATCTTTAATAATAGAGCGGTGTAAAAATCATTTTTCACAAATTATTATGTGGTGTAACTAATCATAATCATTGGTGTAACTAATCAACTAATTACTGTTGCACTAGCTCTATATCTGCTGTGCGGAGGGTACCGAGTTCGAATACCTGTTGCACATTCCGGTTTGTTCCAGACTGGGTGCTGTGTTCCGTGTTCCTTTGGACGCACGACGCAGGAAATCCCAGTGTGGGCTGTTGATGGTTTAATAATTCTAAATATTGTCGTTGACAAACATACTTGATATATATTAGTTATCTACGTGATTATTATCGCGGCAACGGATTACCTACATGTCATTCATTAACCTTATCTCGCGCAGAGAGGGTAACTAATTTTGATAAATTACATTTATATGCTACGAAATTGTAATAGATAATAATACGAGTAGTATTTAAAGATTTTAGCGAACCCATACATACTACCTACGTAGGTTCTGTCACCTTGGCCACAGTTTTAAAATTTTTATTTTCACTATGACTTGTTCTAGGGTGGCTATTCGGAGATCGAATAGCACTGAGTTTTAAACTGGAAACCCGAACTTTTTTTATCAAATATACGAATACCTTTGAAGTTTTTACGTTGTCAGATAAAAAAAATCACGTTGATCGGATAAAAAAAATAGTGACATAGTGAAAACCGCATCAACTACAACTATGTACATGTGAATACAACTATCTGAGCAGAGACCTATTATTTTAATAACATACGATTATTAAGATAAATCAATATTTTTTTAAGATTTTGACTAGTCTGGGAAACAACAGCCGATTTTTTCCTCAGATAACGTATGATCTACGGCTTTCTCCCATATAGCACACAATGACGTCATTTCGTCAACCAACTGTTGCGTTTTTGCCTGTAGGTACATCAGCGACCCAGTTGCTCACAGCATTCGGTATAGTCAGTCATTGCGCGACTTTCGTCGGATACGGTGACTCACGGTCATTTTTGCAGTGTAATAACTATCATGACAAAAACATAAGTGTAAGTGACAAATAAAATTAAACTAATGATTCATTTCCTCGCGAATCCGTTATGATTAACCGCAGGTCAACGGTCAAGTGACTGTTATCTGTTTCTGAATAAATCAGTGTTGTGTAACTGTACAAGTGTTGTTCTTATAGCTTTGCTGTGCCATAATCTAATAGTCTAGTGATTAGTAATCCTTTTCTTTTAAACAACAGATAATATTTTATTTTGTAATCCGATTATACATAACAGCGAGTACAATAATTACACAAACAATTGAAATAAAAAACATTTCAAAAAAATAAATCTAAATATTTCAATGAAACAATGAATTGTTATAAAATGCCTGATAGATTATTATTATTAGACCAAGAAAACAGAT
Organism: Sesia bembeciformis; assembly: GCA_943735995.1. Taxonomy (NCBI): domain Eukaryota; kingdom Metazoa; phylum Arthropoda; class Insecta; order Lepidoptera; family Sesiidae; genus Sesia; species Sesia bembeciformis. Next base: position 260,508 of record OX031045.1, on the reverse strand, counting down.
TACTTTTCACCAAGTACATAGTTAGTTATGCGAAACAAAGCATATTGTTATTGTCTGTTTATTCGCTTTAGTGTTACTAACTGCTAGCCCGATTTTGATGCGTCCCGAAAGATTTAATGCATATTTTATCTAAATATAGTAAATTTTTAAAACCGTAAAAGACGATTAAAGCCCTTTAATCGTCAACTGGTAGACATCCTCGCGTAGTTTTGTAAATCAGTGCCTTAAAAAAAATTAAACTGCGCTGGTCAAGCGGGTTGGCGAGCACTCTTTTAGAGTTGGTGTAGTTCCTCAAGACTGGTAATAGCAGCTTTGTCGCCTTTTACGACACCCACGGGAAGAGGTACAGGTGTTATGGTGTCGGCCAGCTTCAAGATAGCACCACTCCATTTCTTCCCTTGGCAGACTCGCGCTTCTAAAATTAAATATCTCTTAAATTTATCAGTGAATCCATGTAAATATCTGAAACGATCTTTTCAAGCCTTGTTAGTAAATTAATTATTGTTTCAGAGATACACAATGTCCAAGAAAACAGTATTAAACGATAACTACAAGGGCCTGGTGGAGTCATTCTCCATACCGGCAGAGGTGCAGGAGCGAGATGGCAAGAAGTTTGCCACCTTCGACTCCGTCGTGCCCATACACTGCTGCAGCCCCGAAGAGGTGATTGAGAAAGTTTAGAAGACTTATATTTTTCAATTAGTTGTGTTGTACGTAGGCTTTTTGGTTACCACCGCCCACTCTCAAGTAACAAGTTTTTCGAATTACCTCGAGAAGTGAAATAGATTATAACGTCCCACTGCAAGCCACAGGCCTCCCCTAGTAAATCACTGGGGGGTTTCAGGCCGTAATCCACCACGCGGGCCAAGTACGGATTGGTGGCTCACTGACCACCATATTTTTTTGGACAATGCGGGTTTCTTCACGATGTTTTCCGTCACCGCCGAGTTTAATTATTATTATATTTTTGTATAATTATTATACGAATTATGTATTGTGAGTTCTGTGGTCTAATACTGATAGTTTATTAACCTTCAAAGTGCCTAATGTTTCTGAAAATCTAATAAAAAGCATGAGACTGCGTTTTCTTTGCTTCCAAGAAGCCCAATTCTTTTGTCCTCAGTAAACTTACTATCACCTTCTGAGCGACTTCAAACTTACTTCAAGGGCACTATACATTGGCGAATTGTTGCTGTCACAATGTGCTAATTGCGTTATTGCCACAAGAAAAATAAGTAGGAATTTGAGATTGATTTGTTCAATTGACCAGTGTTAGTTTAATTTTCTTTATCTTGAATGTTATTTTTAAAACGACTGATGCAACATACAGTATGTAAACACATTGTACTGATTAAAATAAGATTTTAAAGACTTTCTTTAGTCGAATGTTCATTACATTGAAGGTGAGGACTGAGGAGCGGGAACCACTTAACACCACATGATTATTGGTAGTATACTGACGGACGGTTCTTAAACAATAGACAACTATTTATTCCAGACAATACAATAGCAATGTACATTAAAAAGATATACCATACCATAAAATCGGCCTATGTCTCTCCACGCTGGATATAGGCCTCTCTCTCAAGGCTCGCCACCACACACGATCCTCGGCTCCTCTCATCCAACCGATCTACTTGGCCTGAGGGCGTCCCAAGTGGACGACAGCGTCCTAGTAAAGGATAGGTATATAAGTATAATAAAGAGAAGAAAATACAGGAAAATAGCAAAAATATACACAATCAGTAGTGTTGATGTGAATATGCGATGACAGTAATGGCGCTGGTTTTCCAGTGGAGTTATTTATTACAGTCGCTATGGACGGCCAAAGGGGAAAATAAATAAAGTACTTATATGATAATGATAAAATAGATACTTTAGTAAATGAAGTCGGTTAAAGATACTTGGAGCCTTCTGAAACTTTACCATTGTTTTATAGAAAAAAGGCGGATGAGCAGGCAGTCCACCTTGTGGTGAGTGGGTGGATACTGTCTACATCCGCGATACGCGACATTGATCTGCGATAGGTACATGCCGACATCAGTCTAGAATGACAAACGTTGACAAGCCCTCGGATGTGTAGAGCCTACCTTTGAAGATTTAGGAATGGATATGGATAAATGGGGTATATAAAATATAACAGGACTAGGGGTTTCCTCATTTCATTACACCTACCAATTCGTTACAATCTACATTTTATGGGATAGGATGGAATGACTGAAAGGCTGTTGTTCTTCTGATACCGACCACTTTTTGTTTGTGCCTCTGTAACATCCTGTAATTGATATGTTTCGCAGGTGACAGAAAAGGCGATCAAAACGCACCACTACTGTGACGTGTTCACAGAGCAGCTCCTCGCGCCGCTCGGCGAACTCGCCTACGTGAGGGTAGATGAGAACACCGCTGAAAAGGTGTGTTATATTTCTTATACGTAGTATTTTATGTACTGGGTTAATTAGTTGATGGTAGCTAAGCTAGCTAGCAAAACACATATCCTGATTGTCTGGTCTGCATATCAGCTTGTCTCCTAATCATGAGTTGGCCGGGTTCCTGCTTTTTAGAAAATACCAGATCCTAAGCTTGACCCCTTGTTTAGGTATAGGTGGTCGTTAATATGGAAGATTCGCTTGATGGCAAATGAACACTGACAATGTGGCAACTTGATCCAAGCATGTAGCTTCGGGAGCGTAGCTTCATATGTTGGTATAGAAAACGGTAGAACGATTTTTGTCAACGTGATAAAGAAAAAGAAAATGTAAGACTTTCAGAGACCCTTTAGACAGCAGACAGGGCCATAACAAACTGTGCTGTTGTATTGCAGGTGTTCATAAACCGTAGCAAGCGCATCCTGATCGTGTCGAGCGACGGGCGGTTGGCGCAGTGGCGCGCGGCGCCCACCTTCGAGTCCAACAACTCGTTCGTGGCGGGCGCGCCCATTGTGAACCAGCGCGGCGAGCTCGTCTCCGTGGTCACGGCTAAGCGGGGGAACCATTATGCTGTATCCACGTTTGAGGTGAGGAACACGCAACATTTAGTTACCCACCCATTTAAGCTAAATGACCTTTTAAATTGTTCTTTTTTGTTGTCACCTAAACGAAGGACTACCTATCAAATTATAAGACCTTCAATTGTTTATTTCAGTATTAGTGGTCCTATTGGGCCGAGCTGTGTTAGACTGGTCAATTTTTAATGAAACTTTATTGTAACGGTATCCAACTTCCTTTAATTAATAAGACTAACTGACCACGGTTCTCACTAAACAGTGGGCGTCACCTATTTTTGACCAATAGTAGAACTCACAAATAGTGAGACCTAACAATTATATAGAACACTATTGGTCAAAATAGTGATGTCTAATATCTTGGACGATGACTTATTGAATTCTAAACGCGAACGGATAACGTCTGGACGTTTTGACGATAGACGATGATAGACCGGACGTTTAAGACAACAAAACGAACTGATTGAAGACTAGTCGTTGATCTATACAAAGAAAAGTCCCGACTGACTCATCAACCGGACTCACCGAAGCTAAAAATATAAAATTTAGACAGTAGCTTTCATTTATGATGTAAACACTCGCTAAGGAGCGATTTCTTGGAATTCAATCCCTAAGGGACGAACTGGAGAGTCAGTTTGTATGGAAGAAAAAATATTTGATGGCCCTATTAACTTGAAACTTGGTATAAATATTTAACTATACAAATAATTAAACACGTGTTGTACAGTTTTCAAAATTCGTCATCGGGGGGGCTAAAATATAGGATGGCAAATGTTATACGCTCGAATGGATTTAAACATAATTACAGTGAAATCAACGAGGCATGAGGTTTGCGTTTGTGTGAGTGTGCACACCGATAGTGTACAGTGAGAACGATTCAACAATCGGAATGCACAATTCGGCACCCACTCACACGGATGCAAAGCTCATGTCTTGTTGATTTCAGCGTATCACACGCCAGAGCAGCCGTGTCAAAAGCGACAGTATAAACTATTGTTATCATCATCTGATGTGAACAGTTGCATTCGAGAATCGTATAGGTACAATATTCTCGCCTCAACCGTTCGAGAACCTCTCCTTGTGTAAATAAACCAATGATTTTAATAATTTTCTTTTGTAATTTATTTGAGCATTTTTTAATAATTGCAGGGCGAAGGCGGTTACTTCGAAACGCCCAACCCTTGGAAAATCTTCGACACACCCGACGGTAGCATGGTCTATGGGGAGAAAACGTTCACTTCCCGCGACGATGTACTGGATTACATCAACAGCATCCCCCCCGCGGTCGTGGGCCCCGGCCACCCCACCACAGCGGTGCATCACCGCGGGACCGTCCCACGCGTGATCCTGGTCGCGAGTAACGGTCGGCAGATCGCCCACCAGTATCTACAGGGAGTGGTCACCACTGATATCCAGTATTTGTGATTTTGGGAATGTATAAATGTGAACTGTTTAGTATCCGGTTGTCGTGTGGTGATGTTATAATGTGTCCGGTGCAAAATTTAACTCGTTCTAAACATACACTGGCTAATAAAAATAACAAAAAACTATCCAATTTTCAGATCCGATTGAGGAAAAACTAGTTATATCGTTATATTCCCCAGTGTTTTCAATTTGGAAAAATTTGAAAAATGGGTTATTCGCAGTCCATTTTCTTAATTCACTCTTAAATATTAACCATTCTTTCTATTTCTTTCTTCAAGCTCCATCCTAAAACTCCCCACTTTTCCCATTTCCTTTTTGTACCATTTCTTTCTCCAAATTCCGTCTAATTCCCTGTCAATAAGCACTACAAGGGGGTAATTTAAATGAACACAATGAAACACGTGTACATTACACGTGGAAATATTTAAATTTGATATATAAAAGGCATTTTTATTAAAATACTGCTATTGGCGACTGTACCTAAAACCATTGCATTTTAGCCCTAAGGGCTGGTTTACATTGGTAGTGTTAGCAGCAGAGGACACTAGCATACTTTGTTTGTATCCAAACCAAATCTACTGTATCCAAACACTATTCCACATGTGCTATCCACTCTACTCTATCGGACACTGTATTTAGTGCTCTACTTCCACTATCTCGAGTGTTTAGTAGCCTTCAACTACCAGTGTAAACCGGCCTTTATTACTAGATTATTAATTCCATGAGTATAGGCGGACTTGTTGCTGACAACTGAAACAAGTAAGAATTATTCTTTTGCCCAATTTTCACAAAATCGCAACAAAACGATTGTTTTGATATAATTAATTTTAGCGTGAAGTGTCGAGGTTTTTCGTAAAATTATGCGGGTAGTTACAAACTAGAGGTCGGATATTCGGGTGCAGCAGATTTACCTGCAAGGTGTAAAGTGTGGACGCGGCTTCTTAAAATAATTTATTTGAAAACCGAAATCCCGGTATTTCGCAACTAATAGGATGCTTACCTATGGAACTCCTCAGCAGTTTTGAAGGTCTGATGGTGACCAGGACAGAGTCGATAGGATCTAAGGCACTATTGAAGATATAAACTTCGGATTTGGCCTCAAATTCTTAGTTCTAATGGCAATTTGTAGGAATGCAGTTCTGAGGGTGTTAGGGATCAACTTTACAACTTTAGGTATATGCATCGTATTCTATAGTCGGAACATAACATTTGTCGATCCCGGGATCGCGGCATTCGCCCGATACAAAAGTGCACTCCATACTTATCCAACACCTCAACTTTAGGCAAATATGCACCCGAATATACGATCTATAGTTATATTAAATTAAATCTTCTGCTCGATTTAATATTAAATATATTTATTAATAAGTATAATGTGAATTACGAAATGTGATGAATTTGTAAATAATAAAACAAATGCTATTTTAAAAAAAAAATCTATTTTTTATACCTAATACCTTATACCTAATTTATACATTTTAAAAACAGGTAATTGATTTATGTATAGTTTGTACCACAGCCCGAATATATATGTAAAGAAAATCTATTTCTTCGATTTTAATTTGCCGCTCATTCCGGGCGCCATAGATATACAAGGTTATCGATGTAGGGTAATCTATGGTTTATAATCTATGATGGTCTGTAATGTGTGGGTAGATGAAGATGGCGTTGTTGATTTGGATAGTTTAATATTGTGAATGTGTCTGTTGTCTGAAACGAAAGGGATTAACATTTGATGAATAGACTTTAATGTCGTTTCTTTTGAACCAATTTAAGCGGCAAATTTAAACTCGAAGAATTTAGACATTCTTCACATACATATAATAATTTAAGTATATCTTATTATAAGATTTATTATAAAATATCAATTTATTTAATGTAATCAGTCTATAAAGGAGCCGCCACTATGATCCCTTTCCCAATATCACAATAATTACTTGTGACGTCATCCGAGTGAAGCGACATTATTGTCGCTGTGGATTTATTGACTTTGGTTGACATTTTCCAGCTTAAAATTTAATCATTTCAAGATTCTGTTTAAATAGAAACATTAAACAACTCATTTTTATGATGAAAAACTATGTTATTTTATTAGTCGCAATATATGAGCAACTATAAGCGACAATAAGGTCGATTTTCTCAGATAATGTCGCATATAATTAATAAATATAATGCCATTTCATTACACACAAAATAAGAGACTAATAGTGATGGACAGAAGCGAGGTTCTTATCGATTGTTTCATCTTTTCGTATAATTCGAATGCAAAACCTACAGTATTGATATCTCTCGATGATACAACTTCTATGAGGGGGAGAGTGCACGGTGCAATCCAACAGCCGCTGGGCGCACTCGACTGGCAACGTTCCCCGCACCCGCACCACATCAGATACAACAACTGGTGCAAATCGCACAAACAGTCGAACAGTGGCACAGCCACAACAACAGACTGTGCAACAGACGACGCGGCAACAGACACCGCTGTTGCTGCGTAGAGGCCTTCCACTAACGCGTGAGCAAATGTTGGAAGCACAAGACATGTTCCGGAACGCGAATCGCGTCACAAGGCCGAGAAAGCGACACCGGTTTGGCGTCGTAAAGCCGGCGGCGGTCTGGCGAGGCGACGACCGTTCAGTGCGCAGGCGCAGCGTCCCGTTATGTTGCATTGTACGCGCCCGCATCCGTACTCCGTCAAAACATTCTCGGATCAGTCGCGCCACAGTAGTATTCTGTGAGAGGGGTAACGAGGCCAGTCGAGTGCGCCCAGCGGCTGTTGGATTGCAGCTTCTCACTGGCATGTGTATATATTGAGTCGTCATCACTTGATAGTTATTAGTATGTCAGTAACATCCGGCGAGCATACTGGCATGTGTATCACAGTGGACACGAGCCGGTCCTCGGCATCTCCTTCTCGCCCCCCCTTGGTTATCTCAACGTGTGTCAGTCTATGTAAAGTCTGACTAAGTGTTCCTCGGCGGCGGGCAAGCGGGTCGCGGGGCATGAGGCGTGCGCGCGCACGTGACGTGATATGCACACGTAGCAAAATATGTACCTACACCCCATACATACATTATACATACATACTGTACGGATAAACCGTACATGTGTACATAGTCAAATCGATACATGTACTAAGGCATAAGTTGGACGCCGCGTTTCAAGTGCAAAGTGCAAAGTGTAATAAACCAGGGTCGCACTAGCATGGGCCGTTTTGTTTATCGTCCATTGCTCCTAAACAGTGCTAGTTTAGGATGCTGCATTCGAGCCGGATGCTGCCGTTGGATATGCACTGCACGGTACATGCTAACAATTAACATTAACATCGTATCAGGGTTGCGAGCAAGCTGAGTGATATCACTGAATGTGGGGCTTGAATCCTACATTGAGATGTCAAAATGTTGTCTGTTGGGATTATAGCGATAGTGATGTCACTCCATCACAGTGTATCCCCAGGATGTGTTATGTTAAGGAGCGCGAGAGTTAAATAAAACCGCTCATGTTGAGTGCTGGTGCCACACTGGTTTATTTTCAACATTCAAATATAAATAGCACGCGGCGTCCAACTTAAGGCTAAGTACATGTTCTCGATCGGGCTATGAATACTTGTACAGTTTACTCGTACACATACACGTAAATTCCGTCCCAATCCAATTTGCCGAAAACAAAACGAAACCAATGAAATATCTCAACATTTAGCTTTAAATCTAGGGCGAACTTGTACTCTCGGACTGTGTCAGTTGCCTCCGGCCGCCATGTTGTTTACATTCAGGACAAATTGGATTGGAACAAGTTGACATTCGTTTAGTTAAATAGGTCGCCAACTACGTGAACAACTAATATATAAAAAATACAATTTTCTTCGGTTTGTTGACAACTCACAGAAGAACCTTGAAATGCATTTCTCACTTTATCCTATTTCCCCAAAGTACGTACGTAGTTCGGTAGTTAGTGAGATATGCCGGAGATGTTCTGTGACACATTCCCCCATCCTATCCTTCTTCATTTTCCCAACCCTTCCTCTAAAGCCATTCGTTTAAATCTCTAAAGGTAAGCAGTGTATGCGGGGGCCAACGCTTGTCATTCTGGACTGATGTGGACATGCATTGCTCATGTCGCCGGGCGACAGTATCCACATACCGCTAGGTGGACTGTATGCTCGTCTGCTGCCTTCCATTACAAAAAAAACATACCATCAGCCCATGTATCTCCCCATTTGTGTGTATGAGTATTGTATTTAATTTATATTTTTTTAATAACACTTTATAATGCATTCTCGTTCGCTCAAAGATGATAGAAACAATAAGGTAATGAATGCCAAAAGCAATTTGGCCTTTTTTATAATTATCTATGCAATAAAATTTAAATAAACATTACATATAATTTTTGCTGAATATCAAGAGCAAATGTGGGTAGTCGATAAAGTGCCATATTGTAGAATCTACCCACATTTTTGATCAGCTCATGGTAATTTACATTATGGAGATGTGGGGTACAGAAGAGGAAAATTTGAATAATTATGTATTTACATTATGCAAAATAACGTGACCCTAATGCCAGAACCAGGAAGGAGCAAACTTGGTGATTTGTTAGATAATGCAATTTTCATAGCGCTTATTGTTAAATATTGCACATAACACGAACCTCACACAGTATAAATGGGGCGTGTACAACTAATATTTCTAAGTAATCACCGGGCTAAAGCATAATCCCAATTTTTCACAGCGAACGAAAACTTTAAAATCGTTTTTTCTCGAAACTATCCAATTGCACATTCGTGGTTTTGGCATAGGGGTGAGGATATAGCAGATTAACGTGTACTTACCCGGATACTGGCAACACAGTGGGTATCTTCCACGTCTGCAAGCACAGTGGACATTTGTTCCTCCACCGCAAGGACTGGTCGTCTCGCTGGTAAAACAAAAACCCTCACACATCAAGAAAGTTCTAACTGATATAAAAATGATAATCAAGTTTATCCATTGGTTTGGTGAGCGTCGCAGTTTGCCGAGTTGGCGCCGATTGACAGAAGAATTCATATTAATTTCTTTTTTACCTTCCGCTCAGTTTATTGTCTTCTAATGTTGTCGACAAAATCATTTACTTTCTTTCTTCTAGTTGGTTCATTATTCGCGTTATGTCAACTTATCACTACGTAAAATGGTACTGAAATTAAAATTGTTCTAAATTGCAGTTCTACGTTATGTTCTAATTGAAGTGCACGCTGCGTTTCCACAGCCGCTGGACGCACTCGGCTGGCCACGTTACCCGTCTCTCACAGAAGACTACCTTGAAATGTACTGCGTTTCCCACTTTATCGTATTTCCTCAATGTAAGCACGTATTTCGGTAGTGAGTGAGATATGCAGGCCATTCCCATCCCATTCCTTAATCTGCAAAGGTAGGCAGCGCATCCGGGGGCGTGCCAACGTTTGTCATTCTGGACTGATATTGGCATGTATCGCGGATGTCTATGGACAACAGTATCCACTTACCACTTACCACTAGTGGACTGTATGCTCGTCCGCCGCCTTTTTTCTATATATGTATATTAAAAACCCAAAAATACAAATAATCACCTGTGGCGGCGGCGGCGCGGGTAGCGCCTCAACCGCCGGCCGCGCGGACTCCCACCAGCGCAGGAACTGCACGGCGAACGCTCCGTACTCCACGCAGCGCAACATGGCGCCACCCACCATAGGAAATGTTATCACTGCACTCCTACAGTCAAGTATTTACATTAACTACATGACACAAATCTATAATAATAATCTGTGGGTGAATTACACTCAGAGAGCCTGCAGTGACCTGCGAGTCCAGTGACTTCGGGATGCTGTTGGGGCTGTCACGCTTCTACAGCATCTTAGGGATGTTTGTTGCCGAATGCATGGACCATATTGTTGATAACTGAGTAGTCCATTTGCAGAAGTCAATACCAAAAATGGAAAATAAACTATAAGTGAATTATTTATGAGTGCTAAAAAACTATAGGTGAATTATTTATGAGTGCTAAAAAACTATAGGTGGATTATCTATGAGTGCTAAAAAACTAAATTTCATTAGAAGTGTATGGGCACAAGTTCAGGAATTAAATAAAAATTACACATTTTTGCATTGTTCTTTTATCAATGATTGAAATTATCCCGCGCAAGCATAATCTATTCATTTATACGTATAATAATTTGGCATAGTTATAACATACATCCAGATAAACTATGAAGTTTCTACGGGAATCACAAGTTGAAGCGCACAAATTCAATGACACCACTAGTTACACAAGTAAATATTAAAACTCACCCAATTTGTCCCCTAAGCAAACTCGTGGCTAAATCACTCCACGTATGTTCCTCATTGGTTGGCGGAGGAGGCGGTGCGGTGGCGAGTGACAACCCTAGCGCGGCCAGCGTAGGGTTGTAACTGCGCGACGCGCCGCGGAGGTAGTTTGCCATTTGTATTAGTTTGAGGATAGAGGTCGTTGCGTGTATTATTGAGTATACGTTGATCGCTGCGCGACGAGCTTGGTCTGATTTACTCTGCAATGCAGAAAAGTACTTGTACTTGTATGAGCTTTCCTTGTACGAGGGTAAATCTTCTTAAAAAGTTCTTATAAACGCATGTTAATAAAACCGTTTTGAGGGTAGTTTATTTTTTATTTTAAAGAGTGAATATCACACCATATTTATCTCTATAAAGACAAAATCTGTTTGTTTGTTCATACTGATCTAGGCAGCGCCGGCTCTAGCCCATGTAGCGCCCGGGTGCAATCAATACCCTGGCGCCCTCTAGTAGACTCTTTGGAGGCGTCGCGAGCGGCGCTCGGCGCCCCCTAACACCCTGCGCCCCTGTGCGCCGCACACCCTGCACCGTAAGTAAATACCATAAGTGCCCGCGCGCCCATTTCAAATGAACTTACACTCTATTGACTTAGAGATCATTTTGCTACCGGGCGGCAACGTGTCAAACGTACATACATACACTGTCTTTGGATTAGAGATTTTGCCGCGCGCGTGTTGTATTAAATAAAATTGTTATTTGTGTAGTGTAGTAATGCGGTATGACAAGCGCCGAAAGCGTAATAAAAGTAAAAAAAATATTATTGTTAATGACTATTTTTTTTTTGCTTGCGCATACATATTTGTCGTAAGTAACAAGTATATAAAACTGTGCAATGGCGTTAAGTTCAATGAAATATCCAAAAATTCAGCGCTCGACAGGCGCCCCCGGGCGCTCCGCGCCCGGGTGCACCGCAACCCTTGCACCCCCTGGTAAAGACGGCCCTGGATCTAGGGATCTACTGGGGCCATTGTTTACAATTTTGAAGGGCATTGCATTTATCCTGAAATATTAGGGATATTTTTTTTATTTAAATTATATCAATAAGGATGGTTGATGGTTACCGATGGTGCAAGAATATTTTCTCCAACTAGGTTCTCCAAGTCTATGCAGTAATCTAAATTAAATGCACTGTTTAAAGTGTTACCTGTCCAAGTCTCCCGTCTTCGTAGTCCTCTCGCCATCTATCAACCAATTTCTCAATTTTATCGCTCATATACGGTAGTAAAACAAGTGAAGCTAGAGACGCTTTCTCCAGGAATTCGGGGAGCCTCTGTCCAGAGTTGAATTCATTGCTGACCTGTGTCGGTAGTCGCAATAAGCCATAGAAACTTTCAGAGAATGATGCAGCTGGAAAATTATAATACATAGATATTTTTTAGGTGTGAGAAAGACAAAATGTGAAGTGACAAAGACCTGATGGTAAATGGCACAGAAACAGTATGTAGTTGAAATTGATTTTTAGTTTTATAATGATTGTTTGTTACTCACTCATGGGTAACTCCGGTATTTGATTACAGTATTGGAGTTTTATTTTTCTTTAACTTGTAACTTCTAACTCGGGAGTTTTCCAAGATATTTTGTTTCCACAGATCAGTTTCGAGTAACCGTAACAAGCAATTGTTACGGGCCTCTTAATGCAGTCTTGTGCATGAGGGATGTATAGCCTTAAAAGTGCAAGTGGGATGGTGCATCTACTCTTTTCGAAGTGGTGTAGTTCCTCAAGGCTAATGGTAGCGGCTTTGTTATCCCTTAAAGGCTTAAATAGTAGCAACAACACAACACCAACGTAAGAGATAGGATTCTAAAGCCCGCCGACACCACACCACTTTTTAGTATCTTAAGTTTTTTTTTTAAGGATGAAGGTGGCTGACGAGCATACAGTTGACCTGATGGTAAGTGCATACTGTCGCCCATAGACATCCGCGATATATGCCAACATCAGTCCAAAATGACCAATGTTGGCACGCCCCCAGATGCACTGCCTACCTTTGGAGATAAATGAGACGGGATAAGATAGGATGAGATGGGAACGGGCTCTGGTACATCTCACTCACTATCGAAACACGTACATACATTAGGGAAATAAGATAAAGTGGGAAATGCAGTACATTTCAAGGTAGTCTTCTGTGAGAGAGGGGTAAGGTGGCCAATGGAGCGCGCCGCGCCCAGAGGCTGTTGGATTTCTCCCCCTCAAATAAGTTATTAATATATCCCTAAATTTGCCACTTACCATAATGTTTAAGATAATGGTATTGTAGACAGCAGTCAAATAAGAGGTACAGCTCATCAAACCAGTTAACTGTCCAGCTAAACTTGTTTGGGTACACATTAGCTAGATACTGAAAAGGGCAAATAATAATGATTAAAAATTTTGACAATTGAGGAAAATTATAAGGATTTGGTCAATTTTATTTTATACAAGAAATTGATTTTATAAAACAAACACTAAAAACAAGAGTTTTTTAGAGAACAACACTGCAGGGCATCAGCATCCTCTGTTTCACGCCCTATACCTGTGTCTTGCGCTAGCGTATCCAGTTCTTCACATCGGGAAAAATGTTTACAAAACTCAATAGGTACCTCAACAACCTTCCTAAGCGCAGGTTTGACGGTAGACCCGAGCGCCTCCTGCGCAACTACTTGGAACACCGTCGGAGTTCCCTGAAGGGTTCGAGTCAAGTGGGCCGCGTATGCTGCCATATTCGAAACCAGCTAGGTAGCTGGTTATATATAAAGATTACAGCATCAATTGAACACGGGACGGTCTTCCTTCAATTCCTCTCAGCACTTGATTGATAAACTATAACGTACGATCAATCAAATAAAATATATTTGATAATATTTCCATTAAAGTCAACAAATTCAACACAAGAAGGTTGTTCCAAAACATGCGAAAATTCTTTTATGAATGACATTTGAAAATGGTTCAATTTTCACAATAAAAAAAAGGACGCAACTCGAAATAGATTTCACGCGATTGCTGTGTTTCGGAACGTTGTCAAAATGATGAACTGTCGGGACTTTTTGGCGGCAACCCGAGATTTTGTTTAATTATTGTAAAAAATGTGTATTGTGGGATAGTGATAGTTTAATAAACCTCAAAGTGCCTAATGTTAGTGCATAATGTTTGTGATAATACTGATAATTAAATAAAAGCGTGAGACTGTATTTTTCGAAATTTTCCAACTTTCCAAGAAGTTCAACTCTGTCCACAGTAAACCTACTATCACTATATTGAGCTGAGAGACTCCTACTCCGACGGGAGTGGACATTGACGTGTTAAAACAATTCTGTTTTATTATTTGGAATGTGTGTAGACCAATGACTGTGCCAGTACTGCCAGTGACCGACGACTGTAGGACGTAGGTATAGTGTGACGAACTGTTATTGTCACGAAAAATGTCATTAAGCAAAAAAAATCGCTGTCAAGTAAGTTGAAGTATGATTAATCTTATTTATTAGCTGTGTTAGCTCAGTATAACGTGGAAATAAAATATAGCATGTAACTGAACTAGAATTATAAAAAAAAAATCAATATTCATTTATTTATTTCATTCTCCCGAGGTCTTTCCATTAAGCTACGATATGGGGTTCTTCAAGAAAGCTGTGAATAAGATTTTGCAAGGTCGGCGGCGCACCCGCATGCATTCTCGTGTTGCAGGTGTCCATAGGCGGCGGTAACACTTACCAACGTGGCACCGCTTGCTCGTCCGCCCACTTCTCTATAAAAATAATTAAAAAAAAGATAGCACACGAATGGCCAAATCGACATTCGTTGATTTTCAACTGTGCGATAGACATACGGTTATGAGCACTTTAACTTTGAGGATCTTGAAACGAAACGATACGTGCGTAAAACGAAAGACAAGACGGACTGCAGTGTGACCGTTTTTAGTATATTCAGTACCAAATTGGTATAATTTGGGCTCCGTAAAACTAATTTAGTTTTTTTTTTGGTATCCTTTCATATTCTGGTATTTTTTGGTACATTTTTAAACTTTCAACATTTTTAAACACATTATTGATATATTTTTGGGTTGGGCGGGCAACACTAATTTCCATTCGTTCGTATTTCGTTCACATAATTTTGTCTTTGTCTGATGTTTACCGCAACTGTATCATTTTGTCTCTTTCGAACGGTTAATGCTAACAAAACCGCGAATCGTGCTTTAGCTACATATCTACGTTACATGCTCTACGTCGCGGGGAATTACTGAAACTTAAAAATGATTCCTAGCAATAAGTATAAAAGGGACCACGGATTGTGTTATCGTGCGTGTGTAGTGAAGATAATGAAGCGCAAATACGATCAGAAATATAGATCTGTGGGAACAAAATCCTGAATTTTCGTCATGGTTGACAAAAGATAAAAATAGTGAGAACGCCTTGTGTAAAACTTGTGGAGCAACATTTTTGAGCAGAATCGCAACAATTAAAAGTCATGCAGATTCTGAAAAACATCGGCAGAAACTTATACATTATAGTGGACAATCCAAGGTAAGAAAGCTATGCCCCCATTAACATATTTATAAGATTATTGTATCCCTTATTTTTTTTTGGCACATAAATTAATTGTCCTACTTGTACAGGATGTCCGATGGATCTTGGCCAGTGTACATGTACAGTTGTACACACATGTATAATCGATTCTCAAGCGATTTCAGAAAGCTGAATTTTGAAATTTTCATAAATGAAAGTGTAGGTATACATACATGCCGAACTGGTTCTGTGGGATGGAAAGATAGTTTTGCAGGGTTCAAACATATGTAATATTTTTATCAAGAATATGAATTTTCAACTGAATGAGACACTAGCTAGTTTCCCAAGATAAGAAATAGGTAGTTATTTTACTATTTTTTACGATAGGAAAATTAATCAAATACTGTTTATTTTCAGATCGATAAATTATTTCAAAGGAAAGGACCCATATCTGAAGAAGTAAAAAAAGCAGAGCTTATATTTTGTGCAGCGTTGGCAGAACATAACATACCATTTCGGGCTCTGGATCATCTCAGCGATTTATTCAGCAAAATGTTTTATGATTCGGAAATTGCAAAGGGTTTTTCCTGCAAACGCACTAAATCTGCTCAGTTAGTTTACGACGTAATGGCGCCATCATTTGAAAAACAGTTATTAACCGATATAAAAAATACCGTACGTCAAGTTTATCAGGTACCTAATGCTGCTACTTTTTCATTAATTATAGATGAAAGCACAGACATTACAACAGAAAAATTACTTGCCATTGCAATAAAGTTTTATAGCGTTCAGGATAATACAGTAAAAACCAAATTTTTATGTTCTGTGAATCTGTCAAGTGAAACTGCTGAAAATATTTTTAACTCACTGTGTAAAAGTTAGCGAGAATTAAATTTAAACATTGAAAATATTTTAGGATTTGCAGCTGATACAACAAATGTAATGTTTGGCAGAAATAATAGTGTGGTTGCAAAGATTAAGTCGGTCAATTCTAATTGTATTTTTGTAAAATGTGCATGTCATTCATCAGCATTAGCTGTAAGTTATGCCTGTAAAAAGTTGCCTAAAGCATTGGATCAAATTGTGAAAGAAGTCTATAATTATTTTGGCCATAGTAGCAAACGCAAAAAAGAATTTGCAGAATTTCAGACCTTTGTAGAATCAGAGCATCACAATATTTTACGTCACTACGACATACGTTGGCTCTCCCTACACGGCTGTGTAAATCGCATAGTAGAACAGTGGAATGCACTTCAGCTGTATTTTCAGCAAGAACATCTCGTAGAACATAACCCTAGCCATTCGGCGATTTTTTTACATGAAAGTTTCGAAAATAAACAAATAAAGCTCTACTTTTTGTTTTTAGATTATATTTTGCATATAGTCAACAAGTTTAACATAATTTTTCAAGGTAATGCATGTGTTGTTCATACTTTTTATCGGGATTTGACTGACATGTTTAAAACAATATTAATTCGCTACATGAAAAGCAGCTACATTCGTGCCACTGCTATTGAGGACATAGATCCTAATAGTAATATAAATTTTGTAGAATTACATGAGATATACTTAGGTATAAAAGTATCTAATGAAATAGCGCTGTTAAGAAATCAACCAAGTAACAGTAGTATCGTAATTAGACTTTTTAAAAAGGTGTCAAAGCTTTTTGATAGAGTTATGTCCTCAACTTAAATGTCGATTTCCCATTAATGAAAAAATATTTTCCGAGTTACGTTTCATAGACCCACAAGTAGCGGCTTATGAAAATTTTACATCTCTTATCAGCGTTATGAACAGGTTTCCGAACATTACTACAAATGATACAGTAAGACAATTAATTGACGAGGAATATCGTCAAATTAAGTATGATTCAGAGGTACAAAACCTGATGTGTAGTTCTAGTAGTAGTGCTAGTGCTGTAAATGTTGAACAGTTTTGGAGCAAATTAAGTTGTATTGTTAACAGTAAAAATGTTCCTAAGTACAAAAATTTGACTAATTTTGTAAAATGTCTAATGTGCATACCCATTTCAAATGCTGAATGCGAAAGAATTTTTTCAAAAGTTAATCATATAAAAACAATACAGAAACAGGTTTCTAGCTAAACATATTGCGTGCCTGTTGCATGTTAAGCAAGGTCTAAGTGAAGGGAGTGTAGGTTGTGTCTCATTTGACCCATCGAAAGATATGGTAAAAAATAATCCGTCGAATACTGACTATTTGTAATAAAACTTATTGTAAATATTTATTATTATTTTAATATGTCTGTATAATGAAGGTGTGTAATTGGTAAAATTAAAAAAAGCAACTGATAATAAATGTTTTAATTCAATTTTTCCTCTTCTACTTTTTATTTTTATTTTAGTATATTTTTAGTATAATTCAGCATGTGTTTTGGTATTATTTAGTACTGGCACCTTGTAGTTTTAGTAGATCACCATTTTTTAAAACGGTCACACTGACGGACTGTCACATCTCTCACAGAAATCACAATATACAAAAATAATTCAAGGGAAAAAGAAAATTCCCAGTTTCATCGATTAATTGGATTTTTCATTTTAGTTATTTTTTTTTTATATTTTTTTTTATCATTATTATGTTGGACAAACAAAAAAGTGAGAAATTGGACATGTGGGCGTCCCACCGAATCGCTATTATAATCGTTAGCCTGTTAATTATTTACGATTATTACAATACCGAGTCACCCATCGTCGTCCGTGTTAAGGATCCGAAATTTTCTCTTCTCGAGCCTTACAACAGTTCGGAGCCTTTGGTAGTGGACGATGTGCTTAACCACCTGATTGATGTGAAGAATTTCACGTTTAAAGTTAATCCACAGCCATGTCAGGAGTATACCAATGGGTTATTGTTAGTGGTCATTGTTGCTTCCAATCCAAGTAATTTCAAAAACCGTATGATTATAAGAAACACGTGGGGTAGGTCTGTGGATTCTACCAAAGTTGTCTTCTTAGTGGGTGAGGTGGATAATATTACTATTACGAACCAAATTGAAGATGAGAGCTTTGCGTATAGTGATATAGTCCAAGGTAGCTTTACGGATGCATACCGCAATATGACTTATAAGCATGTCATGGGGTTGAAATGGGTTTCTCATTACTGTCCCACTGCTAAATATGTTTTGAAGGCTGATGATGATATTGTCGTGAACTCTCATGGATTGAGGCAATTTTTGGCCAGAGAGTTGTCTCCTTGGGGCGCTAAGAATCTAATAACATGTCAAGTTCTAGAGCATGCTCTTGCTCAGAGGTCCCATCGGTCAAAGTGGAGAGTATCTCCTGCAGAGTACGATCAACATTTTTACCCTACATATTGTGCAGGTTAGTAATTGAAATAAGAACAATAATTAAGGACATAATGCCGTATTGTTAGGGCCAATTCCCACCTACAAAGTGGTAGTGAACTTGCTGACAATTTAAAATCAACTTTAATTTCTTTAACGTAGTGTTGAAAACATAAACAAATAAACAGCATTACAGTTTAAATTGGCATTGAATTTTAAATCTGAACACCATTTATTTTTAAAACTGTAATAATTAAAATCCAGTGAGGGCATAATTTGAAAACTGTGTTACCAGCAAATGTTGTCTAAGAATGAAATGAATGTTAGAATGAATCTCTTGTTTTTTTTTTTTTTTTTTTTTTAATCATCTTTTTGACGAGGCTTTGAACACCCTGGGTGATCATGCCAGCACACATTCCAACACTAGATGGAAGAGGTCATCAGTTTGTTGACAGACATTGCACAGAGGTGATGGTTTAATACCCATCATATGGTAGAACTTATTTGTTGGGATGTGTCCGGAACGCAGTCTGAAAGCTGAGACCAACATTTTTCTTGGAGACTGGCAGAAACAAACCAAGGTGTCCACAAGGGATTTGACTGGATAGTTCTGTACCAGATTCCAACCTCCTTAGCTATAGACTGTTCACCAAAGTGATACTCCCATTTTTGTAGACTTCTTCTTTTAATTCTAGGAATGAGTTCACTAGCAAAGGGTTTGGAATCAAGAACTGTACCATCCATTACAGCGGCTTTTGCAAGTTGGTCTACCGTCTCATTTCCAAGTAGCCCTACATGAGAGGGGATCCATTGAATCTCTATACACCTCTTTTTCTGAATTATTTCGTGAATTGAATGGAGAGCTTCAAAGGCAATGGGCATTCCTCGCTGACTAGAGACACAATGAGTAAGATGTTGGAGGGCACTCTTCGAGTCCGACAGAATAACGACTGGAGGACTGTTAGGTAGACTATTTGCATAGTCTAAAGCCTCTTTTATAGCTACCAGTTCTGCTCTCATCACGCACGTCTCACTGTGCAACTTCCACTTGTGTGAAATATTACACTGAGGATCAAAGAAGGCAGCTCCAACTCCTTGTACAGATTTTGAGCCGTCAGTATAAATCTTATAAAACTGAGTATAACTATCATACAACAATTTCAAAGTAGAATTTCTTAATTCCCGGTCTATTAAATTTCGTTTAGGTACATTTATGTCATTAACTTTGTCAACAATGCATGACGTAACATCAATAGATGTCACCCAAGTATTAAGGGAATATAATTCTAATTTAGAACTTTTATATACATTCAAGTCTCTCCATTCATCATAGATTTTTGCTAGCAAAGGAAAATTTTTAATACTAAAGCGACTGCGTTTTAGTATAAGGTTTTGTAACCTATTTACCATATGCTTACTTGACTTTGAGCTTATTCTTAACAAAAATTTACAACCCAGCCAATAGCGACGAACACTCAAAGGAGGAATGGACAGTTCACTCTCCATAGCAATAACAGGAGTGCTGCGTATAAAACCCCCACACACCCGTAAAGCTCTATTTTGTAAAATATCAAGCTTTTTTAAATGGGATGGAGCACAGGTTCCATAGATGAAGCTACCATATTCCAACCGACTTCTCAAGAGGGAGATATAAAGGCGGCGTAAGTGTTTAGGGTGAACTCCCCATGACTTTCCTGCCAGAACTTTCAAAATATTTATGTATTTATAAGTTTTTCCACAAGTCTCATTTACATGAAGCCCCCATCTCAAAGATGAATCCAGCCACAATCCCAAATATTTAACTTTATTAACTACCCGAAGTGGCGTGCCGTTAATTTCAATATTTACACTAATAATTTTTCTTGATCTCTTAAAAATACACAAATTCGATTTGGACTCAGATAAAAACAGACCGACTTTCTCTAAGAACTTAATCATGGTCTCAATGGCAGATTGAAGAAGGTTAACAGTTTCTAAAATACATCCTTTTTCTACTGTCTTATACAATACGAAGTCATCAGCATACTGAGAAATACAAATATTATTGATACTATTACCTATTTCCATAGTGGCAATATTAAATAAAAGAGGAGATATGGGATCTCCTTGAGCTAACCCTCTATGTGTATGTCTAATTGAGGCCGCCCCTCCGCAGTATGACAAAATTCTACAACGCCTGTCACAGAGGAAATTCCATAAATATTTACAAATTTTATTACCTACACCAATTTCCTGCAAAATATTAATCAATGAACTAATATTAACATTATTATATGCGTTATCAACATCAATAAAACAGGCAATAGTCAGTTTCTGTCTAGAAAATCCTAACTGTATATCAGATGTAAGTATGGCTAGATTGTCTAAACAAGTCTGAGAACGTCTAAAGCCCGTAGATGAGTCAGGAAGCAGACACCGACTCTCCACCAACCACTCGATCCTTTTCATAAGAATCAGATGTAAAATCTTACATGGACACGACATAAGGGAAATCGGGCGTAGTGAAGAAGACAAGTTGGGGTCTCTGCCCGGCTTAGTTATGGGAAGAATTTGTATATCTCTCCATTGATCAGGGACAATACCAGTATGTATTATCCCGTTAAATATTTTTAAAAGCATTAATTTTGCATTGGTTGAAAGATTATAAATCATAGAATACGAAATGTTATCAATTCCTGGGGAAGTATCCTTCTTTTTAAAACAATTTAGTAGTTCAGCTAGTGAGATATGAATTTCTAATATTGAAGGTGGTGCATACGAAAAAGATGGTTCCGGCTCAGGAACACTATCCGGCGTCAGCGAGTGAAGTAGATTTTTAGCGTTATTAGGGTCCACACCGGACCCGCTACCGCTGCCTCCCTTCATCCACCTCATCTTCCTCCACATGATAGAAGCCGAAGTTTCATAGTCGACACTCGTACAGAACTCCTTCCACGCTTTTGAACTAGCTCTTTTTATCATATCTTTGGCACGAGACATCTTTGCTTGCCAACTTGAAAGATTTTCTGGAGTAGGGTTGCGTCGCAGCTTAGCGAGAGCTAAACGCCTTTCTGCCACGGCTTTAGATAGTTCTTTGTTCCAGTAATGTTTGGGTCGGAATATAGATGTTGGATCATCACCAGTTTTTATCCAAGGAATGTGTTTATCCGCTATAATTTGAATGTTTTCCACAAATGAATCATAAGCAGATTGAACATCAATAGGCACTGGAATGTCAAACACTATCGCTGCCTCCCTATTGTACTCTTCCCAATTAGCTTCCTTGTAATTCCGTTTCTTAGTAAAAGACTTAGATCTCATATATCCACAGTTAATTTTAATCACTACATGGTCACTGCCTAGAGTTTCACTAGAAGTCCGCCAGCCCATGTTGGTAGCAATATCAGTGGTTACGAATGAAGCATCAGGTGAAGATTTTTGCAAGCCGCCATTAACCCATTTAATTCGCGTTGGCGATCCGTCGTTGAGACATACGTAATCATTTTCAAACATAGCTTTATATACAGATTCTCCTCTTCTATCAGATTTGCATGACCAGAGAGTGTGGTGGGCATTAATATCGCCTATTAAAAGACTCTCTGATTTAAAGAGACTAAAAATATAGTCCCAATCCTGTTGGTTAGTAACCACAGAAGGGGGACAGTATATTGAGATAATATGCTTGATTCCCGGAATGTTAGACATTTCAAATATCATTACTTGCATTTGAGTATTGTTGAAATTAAAAGGCTTCTGAGAAAATTTTATAGACCTATGTATGATAGCGCATAAGCCCCCGTAAGAATCATCTCTATCTGCTCTAACTATGTTATAGCCACTAAACTTCAGGGTAGTCTGTTCTGAAAGCCAAGTCTCACTCACAAACGCCATATGCACTTTATCTTGAATTAACAGAAGCTCAAAGTTGCGTGCTTTAGGTTTTAAACTATTAGCATTCCATTGGAATATATTAATAGAATTAATTTTGATTTTGTTACTATCCATTAAGGTTCGTTCCAATAAGTTTAAGCAACATCTCAATTGTAATGTAATTCTGTAGAAAATTTCTTACTTCATTCCAAATGAATTCAATAAACATCTTGATTTTAGTTTTAAACTCAATTTCTAAAGATAAAATTTTTCTTATTTTATCTAAAAATCTCTGTACTATACCTTTTCTTTCCCTTCTACTCTTATTGGGTTGTTGAGGTACTTCTGACAAAGGTGCGATATTATCTGTATCAGAATCATTTTCCGAGATATTGTGATTCAGCCTTTTCTTCGATTTACCTGCTTTTTTGATAGGTTTATATTTTATATTATTTTTTGTATTTGTATTGAGCGGTATTGGTCTTTCATCTACCTCTGACTCTACTTCTGCCCTACTTCTTCTAGCAGAGATACCTGCACAAACATCTTTGTAAGAGGGTCTGGAAGTTTCACCAGTTGAAGCGGCCGCTGGGCTCGGGTTCGGTAACATAGTCTCCCTGGGCTGTTCTTTTCTCCCTAAAACATCTTAGCTCTTTTTTGTTCATTAAGACTGATCCATGCGACTTTATAAGAGCAATTATTTTGACCCATATAAATGCGTATGGATCTCTCCCTCTGGAATGCTGGGCACACGCTCTTCATTAGGGATAAGTGATTCCCTTTGCAATTAACACATTTGATACTCTTGGTGTCACAGTTTTCGTGCTTCTCGCCACATTTTGGACATATTTGTGACTTGGATGGACAAAAGTGGTTAACATGCCCGAATCGCCAGCATCTGGAGCATTGCGTTACTGGATACATATAAGGATCTACAACCATACGACATCCATATGCTTTAATATAAGAAGGCAGAACCGAGCCTTGAAAACAAATACGTATAGTCTCACTTTTAATCCACTTTCCCTCAGTGTCTTTTTTATTTAATCTTTTAACAGCTAAAATCTCCGTATCACATTCAAAAATCTCTTTTAGGTCTTTTTCTTCAGTATCAATATCTATGTCCCTCACTATGCCGTAGGAAAATGTAACCTCATTAGTTTTTCTGCAATTCCACTCACATTTCTTTGCTATATCGCACTTTAAAAAGTTATCTGCGTCATTGATCGATTTAAATCTGATTAATATTTTGAATGGACTCTTATAGGTGACTCTTAGGACGCCTTGGACATTATATGTTTTTAATTTCTTAGCAAATCCTAACTGCTTGGGGAGGGCCTCTTTGGAGGTTACAGAAATCTCATAGGAGGTGTCCTCTGTCGTATTTGGTGACCTAGCACCAGTGGGCGAACCACGTAAATTCCTACGCTTACGGCCAGTTACTACAGTGAAGCCATCATCCTCCTCACTGCCCTCCTCCAGCGGCCTCTTGTAGCACGGGCCCGCGTTACGTACGTCGACTTGATTCTCGATCTCCATATCACCATCATCCCACTCTAACTCACGTTGTTCATTCTCGATCTGTGAGGGTGTGCCCAAAATAACCCTCTGGACTGCTTCAGGGGACATCCCATTAAGATATTCCGGATCCACATCCACCTCCTCACACGAATCACTCATAATTAGAGTGTAGGGTATATTGAAAAAACAAAGTTATTTACTATTAAAATTTACGAAACCTAACAAGTTAATCCCTTATCAACTCGGATTTCTACGACTATCAGATTGACACCTTGAGAGTATATACTATCCAGAAACTGTAAGAAAATAAGAGCGTAAAAACGTAAACAGAGAAACACGTCTGCACGTAAACGCCGCGACGCGATCACTGATCTCTTGTTTTAGCACATATACTTACAAAACATAAACATACAAATATATTGGCCAACTGGGTTGGCGAGACCACTCTTTTTTAGGTGGTATAGTTCCTCAGAGCTTGTGGTAGTGGCTTCATTATCCCTTAGTCTCCTTTCACAATACCTACCAGAAGAGAAGAGATCCAGTGGTTCTATTTTATAACTAGCTGACACCACACGCACTTACTCAAAATAGCAGATTAAAATTAACATGAACTAGGTTAAGCTGTATTGCTGTATGTACTTATAGTTAATTTAAATAATTGTATTTTCTTTTCAGGTTGGGCGATCCTCTACTCCCGAGATGTGGTACCGAGACTGCTGAAAGCTGCTCAGTCAACACCCTACTTCTGGATTGATGATGTGCTCATCACAGGCATTGTAGCTGAACAGATAGGCGTGCCTCGGACCCCGCTAGCTAGTCTCGTACTCACAATGAATAGAGCTAAACTACTCACGTCCTCAGGACCGGATCGAGCTGGACCATTCCTATTGGGGCCTCCTGATATTAGCGTGGAAAAGATGTCTCAGATTTGGAAGGCCATTCCAGAATGACGTAAAAGCTTTTTGCATATATATTTCTTGTTGTATATTTCCCATGGCTTTGTTCACGTGAATCTGTCGATCCTTTATGCTGCGTATGAGAAAATCAGGGCGTAAATGTAATTGGACCCAGTAGCATAGGGTGGTCATAGGGCCAATCTGATAATTTACAATCATGATCTTTGAGAAACTTATAAAACGGAATAATGCATTTAGGACTGATAGACTTAATACTGGTAGATATTTACAACTTTTAAATATGTAATTCTTTTTTCCTCCCAGATAGTAATCCTGCAATACATTCAAACTAGGACTTTAAACCAGTACCAAAAATACTGTTAATTTCGGCTGCAGTTTGGCCGTGGTCCAAGTAACACTGGACTGAAATATCGGCTATATAAAATAGATAAAAATAGCACGTAAACCGTTTATATAACATTCCATATAAATCAATTTTAACAGTAATAGTATCTGTAAATGTAAAATACCGGTTTTCAAATGGAACGAGTAGGTACTAAGTAGAGTAACAAGTAGGCAAATAAAAGTAGAGACCGGAAAAGCGCGACAAATGAAGAAAAGTAAAACAACAGGATTCACTAAAAATAGTTTAAAAAATAATAATAATAAGTTTATTTAATAACAAATATAAAAATATACAATACCTCTAAACTTCTTCTTGGTAATGGTATTAAAAAAAAAAACAAAAATACCAAAGAATACAGTGAAAGTAACACAAATTAGAAATTAGAAATAAATAACTACACAAACTTTAGAAGTCTACTTCTACATAAGGATATAAGGATATATTGTCTCCTTATTTCCTTTTACGATCAGGTTGCCACAATCACACATAGGGTACCTTATGGTCCCTGTGTCGTGTGATTGCGTCACCCGGCCAACACCACAATAGTTAAGTCTCTAAACTTTCATATGTTATGAAATTATGGATGTGAAACTTACATAATTTATTTATTTATAAATTTTCAATAAATTCTCTGTTTCATTGTAATTTAAGGTTTTTAACCATTTACTAACCCCATTCTTGATATTATATTTGTTTAAAAAGCATATACTCAAGTGCTTGCTTATCTGGTTATATACATGTGGACCAATAATGTGAGTGACGTTTGGAAAACACAGTTCGATGTTTTTCAATATTGAAGACTAAGTCTTTCCGACGCTTATTTTCAATTAAGTTCTCATCAAAAGGGATAGAATTATGTGTGCGCAATATAACATTAAGAACAAAAAGCTGTCTCACTGTGAGCACTTGACTATCAGAATAAATCTTAGAGGTTGCATATAGATTTGGTTTCTTGTAGATAACGTTTAGTACTGCCCTCTGTGCCCTTTCAACTTGTAACATTGCAGTTTTATCAGCTCCACCCCAAACGGCTATACAATAAGTTAGGAGCGATTGACAGAGGGCGAGATATGTCATTTTTAGTGTACTAAGGTTTGCAACCTGTCGGAGAATTTTAAATATATAAATTAATTTTCTAACTTTAGAGGTTAAATATTGGATATGTTTATGCCAATTTAATGTATTGTCTATAGTTACACCCAAGTATTTAATATCTGAGGTTCTACTCAAAGGCAGACAAGAGCAATCCCTAAGAGAGTCAGAACATTTATGGACTCGTATAGTAAACGTATCACAAGGTTGAGAGGATTTACGGTGAGAGAAAGTGAGGAATTTGGTCTTCGAAATGTTTAGTGTTAGCTTGTTATTTGCAAGCCAGTTGGTCACAACTTTCAGTGTACTTTCGGCCATCTGGCGACCTTCCTCCCAATATTTAGCGTGTATCAAAAGTGCAGTATCGTCTGCATATGTAAACATTTTAAAGTTAGGTAGGCGAAGAAGACAAAAATCATTTATATAGATCAGAAACAAAGTTGGTCCGAGCACACTACCCTGCGGAACTCCGTAACTTAACCGTTCCTCATCACTAGTGTGAGAACCTATTTTAACAAATTGAGTACGATCCGATAAATAGTCCCTAAAAATTTCCAATGACATCCCTTTGATACCAATTTTTTACAATTTGTTTAAAAGAATGGGAACGGAAACAGTATCAAAAGCTTTAGACAGATCAAGAAAAATACCAATGCATTTTTCTTTCTTATCTATATTCCTGACGACATAATCAGTTAAAGCTGCTACTGCATCCTCAGTGGATTTATTTCTCCTAAAGCCAAATTGATTATCAGCTACTAGATTTTGAGACTCTAAAAAACTAACTAATCGAGTGTTCAGAACTTTCTCTAGTATTTTAGACATAGCTGTAAGGACAGATCTAGGTCTGTAGTTATTTACACTCTTCCCGTCGGCACTCTTGTATACAGGATAAACCAAGGCCTTCTTGAAAACCTTAGGAAAAATTCCACCAGATAATGAGAGGTTACATATATGTATATGTTAGTAGTGGTGCAAGCTTTTTACTACATGATTTTAATTTCGAAGTTGGAATATCATCCCATCCAACTGCACAATTATTGCGTAGTTTCAAAATAATTTTGTCCACTTCATCCACATCAACCGGAAGCATAGCAAAGGAATTACACGGCTGTACAATTTTTGTGTAAGATTCGGGAGAGCACAAAGGGGAGTCATTAGCTGGTTGCACAATTTGATCAGCTAAGTTTTTCTCAACACACAAAGAACTGGTTAACTAGATTAACAGAAGTTATGGGATCAGTGGAAACTGAGAAGCTCAGTAGTGTGCTCAGGAGCGCGATTCATATTTGTGATCCGTTTAATTGCATCCGAAGTTGCTTTCGGCTTATTCGGGTTATAGTTTAAAAAATAAATGATATATTTGAATTCAATAATAAACTTAGACCTAACATTGCGTGCGCGCCGCCGTCCCAGCAGTACGGCGCTGCTCAGTGCTCCTTCGATGTGAATTGACCACAAAGGACTTACTAATTCAAGTAATTACTCCGTGGAATTGACCCTAAATGTATTTTGCGACGTTGACATACCGTCTACCGCCTCCCTTGAATGTTTGCGCGTCTGCTGCCGTACGTTTATACTGGTTGAAATACTGGTAAAATATACCGGTATTTGTTTTTTGTCTGTAGAATATAACAGTACCACTAAATACTAAGATTCCTGTTAGTTGTCAGTATAAGGCTACGGGTATAGGCACAGACCAATTGCCCATGGACGCCGCCAGTTAGATCTAATGTGTAGGAAACACCATATGACCAAATAGGTCATAAGACTCATAGGTATGGCGAATCCGGCGCAATCTCTTAGTTGTGATCAAGTAACAGAGCTATGGATACCTTGTTTTTTGCCTGAGAAAAAACAATTTATTGCATATGCATTGTTTTAGGCTTATTGGTCTGTGGGTAGGGATAAAGACGATGTAAAAATCGTCTTTATTTTAAGTCATACAATTTACCTTCGTTATTCTAAAAACTACCTAGGAGGTAGCGAAAATTTTCTGGAAATCATTACTTTTATGTACTTACTAACTTTTACTCATACGTAAATAATACATAATTTTATGTTTAATTCCCAATTCAATGTTCAAAATCGCAAGATTTCGGATATAAATGTAGTAGTAATCACTATGTTAAAATTTTAGTTCCTTTTACCAACGGTCAAAACCAAAGTCTATGAGATCTCAGATACCTACTTTAAAAAAAAAAAGATACTTGTCACTTGGTGCGAAGTTGATGTTTTTTAGCTTATAATTGTTAAAAGATCATATTCATTTATTATTAGTTTGCTTCTGAAAATAAGGTTTTAAACCAATTTAAAATTTCCAAAATGTTAATGAAGTTATATGAAACGCTCGGTAAACGGTTTCGTTTCCGATATTAACCGGTTTATTGCAGACAGGCAGACCCCGACGGCATTGCGTTTGATTTTAGAGTTGAAATGTAAACCGGTGTTTACAGGTAAGTTAATTAATAATTTGAGAACTTGAGAATACCGGTTAAATATCGGTCTTATACCAGTGAAACGGAAACAAAACGTTTATATTGCTATATGCTTATGCGGGAACTGTTTTACTATTTTTTCTGGTTGCAAAACTTAAAATAAAATTTAACAATGTTATTTTGTTTGTACTTAAGGAAGACTATGTATGTAACAGTTATTATCACTGTACGTGTAGGGTGGGGGGGGGGGGGGGGGGGAGCGAGGCGCCTTGAAACATTCTGTCTCATTATACACCAAGAGGTAGAAATATGAAATACTAGCGACCCGCCCTCGCTTCGCTTTGGTTTGTCTTTTTTTTTTCAAAATTTTAAAATAAAATATAGCCTATATTAGACACGGATAATGTAGCTTCCTATTTATGAAATAATTTTTGAAATCGGTTCCGTAGTTCCAGAGATTACCCCCAATATACCCGCAAACACACAATTTTACCTCTTTGTTATAATATATTATAGTATTTCCATTTCTTTATTTTCTCGATGACAGTTCTAATTTGATAGTTTTAGTGTTGTGTGACCAAATAAGTAATGATATCGATCGCATATATTTATTATATTTTGAACAAAGACAAATACAACAAATCGACGAAATAGCTGCCGAATGTGGTCATTGGGTTCTTCGACTTCCGCCGTATCATTGCCAGTACAATGCTATAGAACTAATATGGGCACAAATCAAAGGACACGCCGCTCGAAACAATACCCATCCCCCTTTTACGGCAAACAAGATGTTAGATTTATTAAAAAATGCATGTGCGGAAGTAACTGCCGAAAACTGGGAAAAAATTGTGAGAAGAACCCAAAACATTATAGCGTCGGATTGGGAAATTCATGTGGCATTCGATAATATAGAAGTACAGGAACTTATAATAAATGTTGGGGAGAGCTCATCGAGTGACAGTGACGATTCATCAGATTTTGATTAAAATAAATAAATAAAGATTACCTGTCATTATAATTATTTCGTTTCATTGTCGAGTGCCTACCTATACCTACTTATTTTACAACAGCTTCGAAAATTTTAAAGAATTTGGCATTATCAATCAAGAATTAACACGTGTAACATCTTGTAATGAAATATAATATTAGTTAATAAATTTGTACAAAAGTATCCGGCAGTAGTTTAGTTTCTTACATTTTGTAAAAAAATATCGGATCTGTTATCGTGTTACGTTTATCGATAACTACATCCCTAAAATTGCTTTCTGGCTGACGTGACCTTGTTAATGAAATATGACGTCTTGGTGCCTAATTTTTGTTCGGAGTTTTAGGCGTTGACGCTAGAACAAAGTTATATCGACCACTGTGTGTCAGCTGTCATCGAGAAAATAAAGCAATGGAACTTGTATAGTATAGATAGAAAACTTTAGCCATAAGCACAAATGAAAAAATAAAACCTAACATCCTGGTATTTATAGACTATAGGTAATAATAAGTGTAATTATAGCTTTCCGTGTAATATAAACGTAATGAATTTTATAGTATTGTATGTGAAAATGAAAAATAAAAGTACATTTGTCAAAATGCCTTTGCTTTTTCTTTACATGTTTTTTTCCCTTAGAGGTGACACTGAATGAAAGTAATCGTCGACCAGTCACATGCAACCTTTTATTTTGATTATTCACCTTCAATAATTAACAATAGCTTTATTATTGAAGGTTAATGCTTTGTTTTTATTTACAGCTGCTGGAGGCTCGTGTTACCCCCCCCCCCCCCCTCTCTCTCACAGAAGACTACCTTCAAATGTACTGCATTTCCTATTTTATCTTACTTCCCCAATGTACGTACTTGTTTCGGTAGTGAGTGAGATGTGCCAGAGCTCATTCCCATCCTATCCCTCCCCGTTTTCCCAACCCTTTCTCCAGTGTTGCAGGTGTTCATGGGCGGCGATGACACTTACCATCACGTGGGTTCGCTTCCTCGTCCGCCCACTTCTCTACAAAAACAAAAATCTTGAATAGCGAAAAAAATAACGTCGACTTAGTACGAGATTTTTCCAATGATACACATTTTGATAGCGAAAGAAACACGTCGACCCCCCTAAAATATTGATTTATTTTTTCCCATATCCCAAATTGCGCTCCCCGGCGGTCTGTGCGGCCGCACATCCCTAAAGCCGCCACTGACAACCGTTCCCATCAAAAGAACAACATGTTTCGGGAATGAATGCGAGTCGCCAGAGTAGATTTGTCATGTTATTAAATAAGAACCCAACCATAATGTTTTCTTATGTTGGCAATATTGAATTTTACTTTATTTCAGTTAAAAAAGGTAGGCAGCACATCCGGGGGCGTGCCAACGTTTGTCATTTGGACTGATGTTGCCATGTATCGCGGATATCTATGGGCGACAGTATCCACTTACCATCAGGTGGACTGTATGCTCGTCTACCGCCTTCGAACATAAAAAAAAATTTACCGAATTAAAGTAAAACTATTTTGGTTATTAAGGTATTTTGATAGTGTTGATAAGATAAGCAGCGTTCGTACATTGATTTATATATGAAAATAGTAGCAAATGTCATTGACGAGTACAATTAAATGTTCATTTTTTTATTAACTGGTGTACGTACGGTTATTTCCGTCTAATGTGCGTTACATACGTTTAACGTACATTACAATCCCGTCGTATCTGATCGCAATCGATGACGGTGGCGCTGCCACGGAGTATAACACAAAAACCTTCTGCGAGCAAGTCCCCGGGGTGCCTTCCCAGTTGGGAGTCCAGTTTCTTTAAGCCGCCCGCGCGATCAAGCCCACCGGGTGGATTCCGCTTGTGGAAAGCCTAGTGAATGACCCGGAACTTAACACAAAAAGACTGGTTACGATTACTCTTATATCTCCAAATACAGGCGACATGTACGAGGGCGTGCCAATGTTTGATTGTTCTTGATAGATATTGGCTTGATTCACAGATGTCAAAATGAAATATCAAATTTAATAAAAATACTTTATTTATCAAAGTAACATTTAAAGGCAATTACTAAACATAGCACCTATTAGTCAAGGAAGCGGATCAAAATACAATTATAACTAATAAGAACAGTATACCGAATAACCGGTGTGGAATCGTTGTAGAAATGGGTTAAATGCTGCGCACGCACACATACACATACATGGGGCGCTGCCTAATTTAAATATTTAATTGTGTACAAAAAAATACAACGCAAACGCTTGTAAACGAAAATATATACACTAAAACGCTCAGGCCCGGCGATTAGGGGACTACGAGTGCAGCTGTACCGGGCCCTGGATTTTAGGGGGGCCCCTATGTAATACCATACATGGAATATCTCTATAATCGTGCGTAAAAATCACATTTGTTATAAGACTACGTACTTAATTACTAATAACTGAGTAACTGGCACTAACATTTCTGTCGCCGGAAGCAGAGTTCATTGTTTTCACAACCTGTCAAAAGGCTGTGTGTGTGCGAATTTTGGACCTTAACATAGAGTCCACACTGATTACTCCTTACACTGTCAAGTGCGCATATAAAGCGACCGCAAACACTTAGTACACAAATTGGTCCTTTGATTAACAATTACACACGTGTTAATATTAATTTTAAAATAATGACTCGCGAATATATGGCGTACGCAACTAGGAACGACACGTTAGCTACGTTCATTGATGAAAGAACACGAGATACACAGCGTCCTGATGAAACGCGCCATCTACAACGTGCCACTGTAATAATCTAAACGCTGAAAGTATATTGTTCAGTATAGATTTAGAATTTTTCATAACTTATTGTTAATTACTAGTATATATTTTATTCTACGTACAGTTGTATACTACTCGCGTCGCCCATTACCCTGTACTGAGTAACGAGCGCTACGAACAAATAGAATAACAAAAATACATGTTAGTAATTTCTTATTTTTTCCTTAAATAACTTCATATTATGATATTTCGCTAGAACGGTTATATGACACGTTTCAGGTCGACGTGTTACGTTATTTCAGTGACACGTTATATATATATATATTGGGTGGGAGAAAACTACCGACCCGATAATGTCAGATTGTGTCGCCTTTGTACTACATTTAGGCCCAAGAAGCTATGTTAATATCTTTAACCGTTTTTAAGTTACAGCTTGTCAAAGTTTATCGTAATAAATCACAAAATTCAACCCTAAACAGGTGATCGGGTCAGCGACATTTCTACGATTACTAGTGTTTCTAAAACTCATTTTCGTTCCGTGGACACAAATGTTTCATTATTCGGACTACAAAAGATAAGTTTAACAGTGAGCTGAACACCGTAACATCACTAACGACTTCGAAATAAACAATCTTTAATTATTATTTCATCATCAATCGAATAATTATTATTTCATCATCAATCGATTAATTTTTATTATTTCACCATCAATCGATTAATTATTATTATTTCGTCATCAATCGATTAATTATTATTTCATCATCAATCGATTAATTATAATTTCAATAAGTCATTAATTGTGGTAATAAAAAAGTGAGTTCGAAAACTTTAGTAGGGCCATTGGCAGGCGGTGTAGGCAGGTAGGTACACTCGGCACGTTACGCGGATGGATTGCTCGTGCATTAGGGTTGACACACTATAAAAAATATTTATTTTGATAATAAATTTACAAAAGAAATATGCGTCTAACAATTACAAAACGATTGAGACATTTCTAATATAATACGATATTTTCGTGAATGTCGCTCGTTCTATCCACCCAGTATATAGTATATTTTTGAGGATCATAATATAACCAGGAAAACCATTTTTTTTTTAAATTTTCGTTTCTTTTTATCTTTAATGTTTCGACAGACTACAAGTGGTATTATATCTGGTATCCGGTCGAGTAACGAAAATGTGACCGGATAGTTACCGGATAGTTACCGGATAGTTACCGGATATCCCAGTTTGCTTCTAATGTATTAGTAACTTTTTTTTTGGAATTGAATCAAGTGTTCTTTTATCAACGGCTACATTACAATAATTTACACGAAAAAATACCTCCCGTGGCATGTTTCTTTGAGCAACTACATGCGATCTTTACTTATCTAAGTTTTACATTTAACTTTACAGATCCCAATGAGTTTTGTTGGCGAAATTACTGAACTGAGGTTAATAAATTAGATATAGCTCATTCTAACAAACACCTCTGCACCTCCTTATCAATTTATTCAATACTTGGTCAGGTTACGCCAATCGCAAATATAACGTTGTAAAACAATTCGTTAGAGAATCGCTTCTCAACCTTTTTAGTGTTGCGAGCCGCAGAAGAGGCCAAAAATAAACTTACGACTCCCTTAGTAATGATTAGGTCCTATTTATGTTTTTTACTGTCTAAGATTTGATTATAATTCAATAATTATTTAATAAAAAGGTTTTTTTGTACACAAGTACTTAATTTTTCCTGATCAATTGTGACCCGCGTATATGTCATATACGCATATATAGTCGCGTATATATGCGTATGGCGGTCGCGATCAGGTTAAGAAACGATGCAATAACTCTCCCACGAAGGCAAAACAAATTTGTAATCGCGCCAATGTTTAAATGGTAAATGCTGTTATTATTTTTAAGATTTATATAGGGTTAAATAAAAAAAAATATCAACACCATCTTAAAATTGAATATCATTAGAAACTAAAAACGTTTGTTCTATGACTTTTTTTTAAATCTACGCACCGCGTACGTACACTCGCCCCCATTCACATAAGAGTTGCGCGTACGTACACTCGCCCCCGTTCACATAAGAGTTGCGCGTACGTACACTCGCCCCCATTCACATAAGAGTTGCGCGTACGTACACTCGCCCTCATTAACATAAAGAGTTGCGCGTACGTACACTCGCCCCCATTCACATAAAGAGTTGCGTGTACGTACACTTGCCCCCATTTACATATGAGTTGCGCGTACGTACACTCGCCCCCAGTTACATAAGAGTAGGTACCTGTAGGTATCTAATAATAGCGGTTCCATTAACAGCCGTTTGTGAATGCAACATGCGACCTGTAGCTACCGAGTAGTGCACAGTAACAAAGTCAGGCTTCATTTAAAAAAAAAAACGTTTTTTTGGGGGACAATATCAAGTATAGAAAAAAGTTAAAGTTCACGTTGTTCGTGAAGAAAGTTCGTGAAGAAAAAAGTTCACGAAATAAATTCAGGTATTTTTTATTTAACCCTGCAATCAAGTATTTCCCTAAAATACTAATATCAAGTATTAAGAGTTTCATCTTTATGTATACTTTATGTAGAGACAAACTCGTCTCTACAAATATTAAAATATAATAAGGTTTACAAAATAAGGAATACAATTAAATTTCGAATTGTGAGAGTAGAAAATTGTGCATTGTAAGTGTGTATTGTGTAATGTACATTGTATGGGTACAATACGTACGAAAAATGTTCAGTGACATGAAAATATTACCAATATTTAAAAAAAAATGAACTTATTGATTTCTTTATATAAATTTGTTAAATAGAAAATGATTGATATCTTTACAAACAAAATAAATAAAAATGAAACGTAACTTTAACTGGTTATTACAAGAACACACCTGTACATTTATAAGAAATGCAACGGTAAACTGATTGTTGCAAATCCTCGCAAATTGTTTCGTCTACTAACATACTATATAGTAAACTAAACCACAGTAATAGTACGGGCTGGACATATAATGAGGATGAAAGACGACACGTGGACAAAAAGAACAACTGAATGGTATCCCAGAGAGACCAGAGGCATACCAAGGAAGTGATAGATGAACGATACAAAGGAAACAGAAGGTGCCACGTGGAGAAGAAAACAGAAAATAAACAGCAATGAAGTGTGGGGGGGGGAGACCTTTGCTCAATACCGGGCTACAGAAAAATAAACGTCAAAATAATTTAATAATAAAAAAGGAACCTAAATAAAATAATTTAATAATAAAAATAATAATTATCGTTAATTGTAGATTTCAAATGTTGATAAAATGAAGGCTACGCTATATTTATAGCGTACTATCTGCTTGCAATTTCTGTTTTCTTTTTCTCATTTTCTCTTCACAGAGGAGTAGATCACATATTTTTAAATAACAAAAAATGTGTTTCATTTTTTGTGTGAAAAAGATGTCGAATTTAAAAAAAAAAATACAACAATATTGCTGATTTTTATAAGGGCAATTCCAAGAGGGTGCGGTATTTGTTATTTAACCCCGTTAATTTAGTTGAAGTTACATAAAAATTACCGAGTTATGGGGCTTAGAAATTAAAAGTTACAAAAGGACTGTGTTAATGACGTCACTAACACTATGTATGTCCCTATGAATAGTATAGAATGTGATGTGTGTATGTAAGTGTGTACACACTCGTGTATTAGCTAGCAGAGTTGTTGTACTGCGGCCGACCGGCCAGTTCCAGTAGATAGCGGTCTGGGTGCTCCATCCAGTCTGCTGCTGATAGTTTTACCTGTATATTGGTATTTTTTATTTATCTATATTTTTTGTATAGAAACAAAGCGGCTGCCGAGCCGCCTGTCCACCTGTCATACAGTCCACGTGGTGGTAAGTGGTCACCGGGCCGTGGATAACTGCAATATACCGCGGAACATGTGGTCACGTGACCAGCCGAGTGTGCCTCGCGGCTGTGGGAGTGCAGCGTGCACCCTCCTCCTATATCTCCAAAGGTAGGCAGCGCATCCGGGAGCGTACCAACGTTTGTCATTCTGGACTGATGTTGGCATGTATCGCGGATGACTATGGACGAAAGTATCCACTTACACCCCGCGAGGCACACTCGCCTGGCCACGTGACCACATGTTCCGTGGTATATTGTGGTTGTCCACGGGCCGGTAACCACTTACCATTATGTGGGCCGCGTGCTGGTCTGACTACTATCTTATCAAATGTACTGCATTTTCAATCTCTATCCCATTACTTCCAATGTATGCCAGAACCCTTTTCCTATCTCTTCCTATTCCATCGAATGGAACTCTCCATTCCATAATGGAATAAAAGTAATTCTTTATTCCTTTATATCCTCTCCCCCTCGCGGAGGGTCCCCCCTTAAGGAGGATTATGAGGTCTAATGGGATGAGGAAAATTTCTCGTCCCTTTATATTTCCCATTACTCAAATTGTTTCTCGGGGGTCAACGTTAGTCATTCTGGACTGCTGTTGGCATGTATCGCGGATGTCCATGGACGACAGTATCCACTCACCGCCAGGTGTACTGTATGCTCGTTTGATATTTTCTTTCTATTCAAAAATCTTATAATAATACTAAGGGCCTTTCTCACCACCTCCTGATACTTTATCAGACGGATTTTATTTAAATTTTTTGCACTCCTGATATTTTATCTTCTGATAAAGTAACTGTTAACAATCTTAAATTATCTGCCAATTAAATCTAGCTGATACTGACTTTCTGATAAAGTAAAACTGTCTCCCTGATAAGTATCACGAGGTGAGAACGGCCCAAGTGTTTTTGTAAATAATACATTACATGTTTGTAATAATGAACATTACATGCGTAACAATGATACTAGATGTGTGTGAATAATATTTGATATGTGTTTGTGACAAACAAATACATTTGTCTCTGTGTGTGCCAAGGTGTCTCTGTGTGTCGGTCTGTCTCTCGCTCTCGTGCGTGCGTGTGTGTGTGTATACATACCTGCCGCTGCCGCTCAGCCTCGCGCACCTGCCACTTCTTGATCTCCAGCTGCGTCTCGCGGGACGACTCGTCGCCACAACCCCACACCTGCACCATACCATGACAATGATCTATATATGTAAATGATCAACCACCGAGTCACCACAGACCGGCACAAAGTCCATATAGCCACCATCATGGTGAATTCGGTGAATGATCATTTACATATATATAAAAAATGAATGTTTCTTTGTTTGTCCCGTACGCGTTCCTGTACCATTCGTCCGATTGCGATGAAACTTTGGTGGTTGTGCGCGCGCCCGCGAACGTTTCTGAATTAAAAGACCACGCGAGCAAAGTGGCGGGCAACAGCTAGTAAATAATATTATATGTTACGTTACAAATTTATATGTTTCAAATGCATACCACTAAATAAAAAAAAATAAAAATACGAGTATAAGTAATATGGGGCCGTTCAAGTATTACGTAAGCAGAGTTTTAGTAATTTTTAACCCCCCCCCCCCCCCACCCCATCCCCTTGTCAGCGAAAGTAAGAAAAACTCTTAGCAATTTGGTAAGCATTGGTATAATTTTTACAAAGCGTGTTCAAGTTTCTTATTTAATCAGAATCTACTAAATTTTGCCAAAAAAATACGAAAATAAATAAATATTTCTGACGTAATCGCCATTCAGACCCCCCCCCCCCCGTCCCGCGGGTCTTCAAAAATAAGCAAAGCAAAGACCCCCCCACTCCCCTTTGGTGGTGCTTACGTAATACTTGAACGGCCCCTATCCTTTGTGAGTGTACCAAAAACATAAACACGCGAAATAAACACTATCTGGCTAGTTAAATTGTATAGTTGTTAGTTGAAATGTTTAATTAATTATAAAAACACGAAATCGGTTTTTTATCAATAGTTTTATAAAATTATATTGAACCGAGGGCGCGGCGCGGCCCTGACTGACGGCTTGTATGATACAATGCCAAACTATAAGC
Source organism: Sesia bembeciformis (assembly GCA_943735995.1). NCBI lineage: Eukaryota > Metazoa > Arthropoda > Insecta > Lepidoptera > Sesiidae > Sesia > Sesia bembeciformis. The sequence goes on along the minus strand of OX031045.1, from coordinate 222,098 downwards.
TAATATCGCGACCTTGAACACGTTCAGCGCGAGTTTCATTTTACATCACGTCATCACACACACTTGTCATCGTTGTCTCGTGCGTGGGGAATGTAGGGATGTATTGCCTTAAAATGGCACGCTGGTCGAGCGGATCCACTCTTAGATGTAATATAGTTCCTATATGGAGAGTTTTAGAGCATAAGACTCTCTTTGGACAATGTCATATCGAGTCAACACGGGAAACTCAAACTCAACCCCTTGTGTAAATAAGAAGACACTTTATGTTGTTACATACCTCTATAGCCTGTAGGGGGTAGGGTATCCCCTTGAAGGTGAACTGGTCGAAGTCCTCGTTGATGCTGAGCAGGGGCTTCCTTGGGTCGGAGCCCGCGCGCAGGCCTTTCGGGTAGCCCCGGATCGACGTGTTCAGGTATAACATCTTTGGTGCGTGCTCGATTATAGCGAACCTGGACACGTTTGTAAATAATTATAATCTATACATGTAATAAAATAATTGCAGTGTTAAACTACGAGTGATACAAAAATCAAAATAATATTTTTTAGATTTTTTGTCTGTGTGTCTGTCTATCTGTCCGTCAGTCTGTTTGTCAGAATGGATTTTAAGAAAATTTATCGGCACAATTATGGCCTACGTGTCGGGTGCGTTTTATCCCAATCCGTTTTAGAGTTCCCGCGGAAACCACTCTGAAGTTCACACGACCGAAATAGCTGGCAGCGGTGCCAGCTATTTCGGTTTAACTATTTTTAGCTATTTTTTAACTAGCGGTAGTTAAAAAAATATAGTTCTTCACTTGAATGGCATAATACAATATAGTACAAATATATGTTACGTTGGAAACAATTGTAGTAGTGCGCAGTCCGGCCCGCCCCAGTACTGGTGCGTCTCGCGCCACTCCTGCGGACTCGCCACCACCAGTACCAAGTCTTCAGACGACATCAGCACCAGCGTGGGACCCCTGGCGACAACACACAACCACTTTTAGTCCACTCAAAGTAGACAGTAGACCATCGGAACGCATAATGGTCAATACACAAAACGTTCAATAGGGCACGAAAGCTAAAATTTATATTTTGACTTTATTTGATTTCTTGCCCTTTCAGTAAATCGTACAAGTAGCCGCCAACTGTCTCTTTTTGAACATTACCTATTGCGTTATGCCTTGAACATTATGGGTATTGAACATTTTCGCAGTTTGCAGTATCTTGAACATTATGCGTGTTGAGCATTTTGCGTTTTGAACAATATGCGTAGCGACGCCTAATAACTATGTGGCGGACCTGGAAAGGAAACATATAAAATATAATAAATACTCACCAGAATGAAAAGACGCAATGGAGACACGCATCCTACGAAGCCCGCGCGACGACGTCCTTTGTGCGCATGCGCGGGACCGGCCGGCTCGCGGCGCGCACGCGCAGCCGCGACGCCATTAGTTCAATTCGAGACGCGACACTGACTACGCGTCGCCCCATACCTACTTGACCTACTTGATTACCGCACACCAACCAACCTACCAAAACTAGCAATAATTCCAGTGGAGTCGGCGGCGTCTTTAAGCACAGGCCCGCTGGACTATGGCCCAGGACCACGAGATTGAGGAGGCCCCATGAATCAGGGATGAAAAAAAAAATGTTCTCTTAAGATTAAAAAAAATTGAAAATTGGAGTTAAGTTGGTGTGGAAGTTATTGTAAATAGAAAAATATTCTGTGGGTGTATCCATCTTCTTCTTCCTTTTGAGGTTGGCAGTCAGCTCCGTATATTGTCGTGTCTCTCGCGAGGCGGAACGGTTCGGCGCCACTCGCGACACTACTCCACTCCACTCCACTTTCTCCTGCGACCAACACGCCTCATTCCGGCAATCTTACCCATCATTATTTAGTGGCAAAAGTTCGTTTCATCCCTTAGCACGTGACCCAGATACGTCACTTTTCTGCACTTGGTGTATCCTGGTGTTTTATTATAATTGCATCGTTTGATTGACTTTGTAAACTCGTTTTTTTTAGCAAATGTGTCACATTTTTCTTTTCTTTTTATAGAAAAAGCGGCGGACGAGCATACAGTCCACCTGATGGTAAGTGGATACTGTCGTGCATAGATATCCGCGATACATGCCAACATTAGTCCAGGACGATAAACGTTGGCACACCTGCGGATGCAATCAAGTTGGGAGCAATCACATCAAGGAATGGATTGGGAAAATGGGGAGGGATAGGATGGGATGGGAATGGGCTCTGGCATATCTCACTCACTACCGTAACACGTACGTACATCGGGGAAATACGATAAATAAGGAAATGCAGTACATTTCAAGGTAGTTGTGGCTGATCCAGCTACTGGACCAATGTTGTGGATATTAAAGGGTATGGTGGCGCAAGAAGAACTTGCTTTAGTTCAGTCGATTGTCCAAAGATGCGCGCGCGTATAGTGTCGTGGTGATTACGGTCGACGACTGAGGCGGCGCGGCCGCCGCGCCACCCCAGCGGGCTTGCATAAATGTTGCTCGTAGGTAGATGTATAATACATATACCTACGAGCATGATATAAGTCACTACGCACACCGTTGAACAATCGTTATACAATTCAAAACACCATTCGACCCAATCTACAGGTGCCCTTCATCCTCAACATCCTCCCCCCTAGTGTCGTGATTACGACACTCATTACCCATTAATAAAGCGACACGCGTAGCTGGTCGCCTCATTATCCCTGACCGAGTCTTAATATCCAGGATTCTTACCCGTCCGTCGGTTCCAGGATACACCTCGTGAACAATACCTTTTGGCCAGGTGTTCCGAGGCGACGAAGGATCTATGACAACTACGAAGTCCCCTATTTTCAGCTGGGTTCCATCCTGACACCATTTGTTTCTAGGAAGAAGTGTGGGCAAAACCTCTTTCATCCATCTAGACCAAAAGAGATCTGCCAAACGTTGAGCAATACGCCACTGTTTTCTTAAATGTAACTCACCGTCGTTGAAAACTCCAGGTATAGGTAAGTTAGAAGATGTCCCTATTAAAAAATGATTCGGGGTTAAAGCCTCTTGGCTGCGTGGATCTACCGAGACATGTGTTAAAGGTCGGCTGTTGATCATGTTTTCCACCTCAGCAAGTAGGGTGGTTAGGATCTCTTCTTTTGGAGCTCGTTCTTTCAATACCACTCTCAAGGCGGTTTTCACACTTCGAATGAGGCGCTCCCATGCGCCTCCCATGTGTGGGCTAACTGGAGGTATAAATTGCCCGTTGACACCTTTATTTAAGGCCTGAGATACGAGCGATTTTCGATCTACTTCCTCATAAGCTTTTATGAGTTCCTTAGCAGCACCTCTCAAGTTGGTTCCATTATCGGAAAGGATTGTATGTGGCCATCCTCTGCGCGCCGCCATTCTGCGTAGTGCCATTATCATACAATCAGCAGTGAGGGAAGAAACAATCTCAATGTGTATAGCACGCACTGTCATGCAAGTGAAAAGTACTCCATACCGGCGGGCTCTCTGCCTTCCTACTGCAATCGCCATAGGTCCAAACAAGTCGACACCGCAGACTGTGAAGGGTCTCTGATGATGAGTCAGTCTGCTTTTAGGTAGGTCACCGAGTCGCGGTGGGTTAGGAGCGGCCTTCCTCATGCGACAGAAGAGACATGTCGAGGCGACAGTACGTACAGTAGGCCTCAATTTAATTAACCAATATTTTTGTCGTAACTCATTTATTACCATCTCGTTACACGAATGGGCAGCTTTTATGTGGTAATCCCTTACGATGAGTCTTGATATGTAATTTCGACCATCTAAAATTATGGGATATTTAGTCTGCATTTCCACGTCCTGTGTGACACCTATCCGTCCTCCAACTCGTAATAGATTATTTTCATCTATAACAGGCGTGAGTGTACGCAAGCGACTATCTTTTTTAATTTGTTTATTTTGTTTCAACAAATTAATTTCATCTTGAAATGACTCCGACTGCGAATGACGAAGCAATAATATTTCAGCTTTAGACATTAATTCTTCGTTGATTTCGTCAATCCTTTGTCGTTTACATTTTCCTATAAATAGCAATACCGTGGCCGTAGTGCGCAGCAATCGCAACCAACTGGAAAATCGACTCGGTTTAGGAATAGGTAAGTCACATTGGTAACTATTGTCTTCACATACGGTATGTATTCTTTCTAATATTTCGTCACTAATAATTTCTTTTTTTTCAGGTTCTTGGGGCCAATTAGACCGGTATTCGTACAAAAACGACGGCCCTGTAAACCACTCAGCGTCGCTCTTCAACTCGTAGTGGGTGTTCTTCGTCGCGACGTCAGCTATATTTGTGTCCGTTGGCACGTAATGCCATTCCTGAATGCCACTCAACTCATCAATTTCGCCAAGGCGATTTGCAATAAAGACTTTGTAGTTTTTGTACTGATTTCTTATCCAATATAACACTGTAGTAGAATCAGTCCAATAGTAAATCGCAGTAGGTTTTAATCGATGTTCCTTTTTAATGCTATTAGATAGACGACAGGCTAAAAGCGCTCCTTGCAGTTCGAGCCGCGGTATGGAAACGTGTTTTAAAGGGGCAACTCTGCTCTTGCTCGCTATGAATGAAACGATCACGTATCCATCACTGTATTCCTTTCTCCAGTAAGCAACGGCTGCGTACGCGCTCGGCGATGCATCACAAAACAAATGTAGCTCTAATGCTGTCTCGCTCCCACTCGTAGCGTTATCATATCCACGAAAATACCATCGCGGTATTCTGATATTGTTTATTTCCTGTATCTGCATAATCCATTCACGAAATGATATAAACAATTCGGCATTAATTTCTTCGTCCCATTGTATATTTGTTTCCCATGTTTGACGCATTAAAATTTTTGCTTTAATTGTAAATGGTCCGAGAAAACCATGAATATCGAAAATGGACATAATTATTCGCAACATTTCTCGTTTTGTAGGTTTTCTTTTGAAATGTAAAATGTCATTAGGAATGCGCTTAAATGACAAATCGAAAGCAAGCATGTCTCTAGAAGGAAACCAAAGAAGACCAAGGGCACGTCCGAGAAACTGTCAATATAATCGTCCATGTATTGATTCTTTTGTATTGCATTAACAGCGTCGCCCATCTGTTCTTGAAAACGAGACGCGCTTTTATTTTGATTAACAAACTGGGCAATAAAAGGGGAACAATTAGCTCCAAAAATAAGTGACGTCATGACATATTCTTTAACAGGCTGATTTTGCTCCTTCCATAAGAATCTTAAGGCGTGCTGATCCTCATCTCTAATTTTAATCCTTAAAAACATGTCTTTAATGTCACCTATAATACCTATAGGGTTTTCCCGGAATCGAAACATAATGCCATACAAAGATTGTAGCAAATCAGGACCCGGAAGTAAGAAATCATTCAAAGAATAACCTTGACTTTTAGCAGCAGCATCAAATACTAATCTTAGTTTCTTTTTATTATGATTATTAACCCCAAAGTGAGGTAAATACCAAATACGGTTACTATCTTCCGAATCAGTGAGTTCCTTGGCATAATCATTAATAAACAAATGTTGTACACGCTCACGGTAACGCGACGCGTATTCAGGATTAATTAACATCTTTCTCTCAACTGATTTTAACCTATTTAAAGCATTTATATAGGAGTCTGGCATACAAATATCATCGTGTTTCCATGGAAGGCCCACGGTCCACCTGCCATTGATAAATTTCGTTGTATTATTAAGAATAGTAATAGCCCTCAAGTCATTGAGATTTTGACGCGGTTTAGAACTAATTCCGATTGAATCAAGTGAAAATGAACGACGTATAAATTCATGTAATTGTAAATCATTATTATTTGTTATAAAGTGTGGGTCATTATTATTATCGATGGCAGGTGAGCCGGCGGGCGGCAAGAAATCCGAACTTGCAATAGAAAACAAGTGTGAAGTTGCGCCTGCGCAAGCACTAAACAACTGAGGTACGAGGGGCGTGTCACTTACTTGAGCTACTGTGCCTTCCTCCCTAACTTCGCGGCGTTCACTATCAGCGTTCCTTCGCGTACTCGAACGATAAATGTTTGCATCACTTACTGAATGTAAGGCTCCGTGTACACACCATCCTAACGAAGTTTGAGTAATGAACGGGCCACCTGACCTATCTTTTATACAGACAATAGGGGCAATTAAATCGTAATTATCCTGCCCAATTAATAATTTAGGTTGTATATCAGACTTACAAAAAATATGTTTACCACTTAAATGTTCATATTTACTAAAGTCTATACTTGAAGTAGATTGCACTGGTAAATTTAATTGATTTATTTTTCGCGCACGTAAATTATATCGGTTGCCGTCACTGTTACTTATGTCAAAATTAACTATTTCAGTTTGACATACCAATTCACCAGAGTCCCACGCACTGCGAGCGCGCATAATAACACTTTCACCGTGTAGTCCCGCCTTGTTAGCGATATCAGCCGCGATTAGGGTTACCGTCGCGCCGTCATCGAGAAGAGCGTGCGTGTGAACACTGTCCTTAGGTCCATGAATAGTAACCGGCACAATTTTTAACAATATTGTAGGCATTTTAGAACAGTGTACCGTCGTGTGAGTCACCGTCTCATCGGGTCTTTGCTCGGGTATCACGTGCTGAGTCGTCGCCGGCTTACTCCAATGTAATAGGCGATGATGTGGATATCCACATCCCTCCACGTCGCAGTTATCAGCGGAACACGATGATGGTTGATGGTGACGTGCACCTAAACACTTGTAACATATGTTATTCTTGCGAACGAACCTCCATCGATCCTTACGCATCGCGCGTTTAAATCTGCCGCAGCTATTTAATGGATGGCTTTGTCTGCGACAAAATTTACATTTCTCTGTGCTACTGTCGCTATTAGCGCACAGTAACACAGATTGATTGTGATGTTGACTTCTGGGCGCTTCGAACTTCTTTCTGAAGTCGGACTGACTGTAAACATAGCTCACTCCGGATGTGGCGATTTTTGTAGCTTCGTCATATAAAAACTTTGACAGTAATTCGAGCTTAGGTATAGTGCTGTCTGGATTTTCATACAAGTAATCAGCCCACTTACTAATAAGCGCGGTGGGTAGTTTCGACACCACTATAGACACCTGTTCCGGGCTTCGTAAATAATCATCTTGTTTTATGGCATGCGCTGCCGCCACAAAATTCTTTATTTTGATTGCAAAATTTACAATTTCACTATAATATGCTTGCGGGAGTGGCGGTAGTTTCCTTAACTGTGACGTAATTTTTCTTATGATGTTCTCAGGCCTTCCCACTCGTAGTTCTAAGGTTTTCATGATGTCGTCAGGAGTACTGCCTCCGATAAGAAGTGCTGATACAGCTTCCTTCGCTTCTCCATGAAGACATTTGCGAAGACGCCACATGTTTTCCACGTCACTATATTTACACAATCTTGTAGATTCCTCGTAGGCTTGCCTGAATTGCAGCCACTCCATGGGGTCTCCATAAAATGCTGGCAAGTCTTTAGATGTTGCGAGTCTGGTGAGGAGTTCCTGATTGTGGGCCCCAGAAGTTGAGGCCATTACAGCGTCCCGCAAGGCATAGGCCAATTTCTGAACATCAGTAGGTAGGTTAGGAGCCGCCTGGCTGTGTCGTCGTTGGGGGTCGTCTTTAGGGTTGCCACCATCGACGTTGCCACCGGCACACACCAATTGAGTATCACTGCGGTTCAGTGATGGACCGGGCGTAGCGACTGACTTCTCTAACCATTCCTCTACTTTCTCGTTGTAGAACACAGAAGATTTTTTTGAACACCTTGATTCTTCTTGAAGGTCAGCTATCTCCGCGGCTAACTTTTTGTCCAGCAAGTCCTTCTGCATTCGGGCCTTGGCTTTCGCTATCTTGGCTTCCGCTTCAGCTTGTACAGCTTCCAATTCTATGTTTGCTTTAGCGCGGGCAGTTTCATATTCTAACTGTTTCTGTCGTGCTACTAAAGACGATGTACGGGTACCTGTTTTATTACTTCCCGTGTTTTTTTGGATATTGCTTGCGCAACAGGGATCGGATTTAACTTCAAGCATCTTCTCTTCTTCGTTAGCCAGTAATTGTTCCCTGTTGAGTTGACCGCGTGTTTTTACACCGCGTGGCGTGCGAAACAACGACATGCCTGCATTACAGGTTTTGTGCTCTTCTTGCGAATATCCGGCCGAAGTGCCAGCTTATGTGGCTGATCCAGCTACTGGACCAGTGTTGTGGATATTAAAGGGTATGGTGGCGCAAGAAGAACTTGCTTTAGTTCAGTCGATTGTCCAAAGATGCGCGCGCGTATACTGTCGTGGTGATTACGGTCGACGACTGAGGCGGCGCGGCCGCCGCGCCACCCCAGCGGGCTTTCATAAATGTTGCTCGTAGGTAGATGTATAATACATATACCTACGAGCATGATATAAGTCACTACGCACACCGTTGAACAATCGTTATACAATTCAAAACACCATTCGACCCAATCTACAGGTGCCCTTCATCCTCAACAGTAGTCTTCTGTGAGAGGGGGGTAACGTAGGCAGTCGAGTGCGCCTACCAAGTAGCACAACGCTACCACATGCACTGGTAGTAGTGTGTAGTGTTGCACACTGACCTGTACGCGAGCGTGTGGTGCAGGAACCGGTTGGCGCCGAGCCCGTGGTCGCGCGACGCGTACAGCGGCACCCAGTGCGAGGGCACCGCGCACACCAGCCGCGCCAGCCACGCCGTCGACGCTAGACCGCCCCCTGACACACCAACATTCTTTATGAACGACCGGCCAACCTTCCAACAACAGGGTCATCAATTTTGTAGTCAAATATTCATCGCTCGAATAACAGGTGGTACCTTTTCGACCAAAAAAAAATTAAGTTGCTTTTCAAAAACGTTGTTCCTGTCAATAGGTTTCAGATGAGTAAGCGTTTGTATGCGTTTAAACTCTATTCACAATATAAAATCCACGATACATGCCAACATCAATCCAGAATGGCAAATGTTGGCACGCCCCTGGACGCGCGCTTAGGAATGGAATTCGAGACGCGATCAGAAGTCGACAAATAAGTCGCTCTGTTGCACACTAAAGCAAAACTGTTATATCTTCCCTGAAAATTAAATAAAAACAATACGAAACGAGACGTGAGGTTCTCGTGATCCTAGCAATAGGTAATTTGCAAGGTGACCTGCATGCGAGGGCTGCGGCGGCTGCTTGGGGCGGCTGTACAGCGGCGGCGCGGTGCCCGCGATGAGCCACGCGGCGGACACGGGCAGCAGCGCGGACGCCGCCTGCCACGGGCTGCGCTCCAGCACCGGCGTCGCGAGCTCGAGCCCCGCGCCCTGCCCGTTGGACTCCACGTGTGCCGCCATGTCGCGGTGGCGTGTCGCCAGCATGTGCACGCAGTACCTGACGCGCGACAACGCTTGTTACGTTTCACAGATATTACTATGTCATACATACATTTGACCTGTGCACAAGAAATATGACAATGTCTTATGCATGGGAAATATGATAATGGCCAGTTCGTGGGTCAACTATTTTATACCGTCAACCCGTAGGCTATGGTATGAACTGCCTCTCGCTACGATATGGGATTCTTCAAGAAAGCTACGAATAGGATTCTTTAAGGCTGGCAGCGCATCAGTATGAAGTTGCAGGTGTCCATGGGCTACGGGAGTTCCTTATCATCACGTGGGCCGCTCGTTCATCCACCTGGTTTCCTATTAAAAAAAATTGATACCAGAAAAATATGACAATGACCTGTGCAAGGGGAATATGAAACCGAAAAATATGACAATGACTTGTTCACAGGTAACATTTGACTGACCTGTGCAGGGGGAATATGAGCCGATGGCAGTGCTCCTCGAGCCAGCGCACCACGAACCCGACGCTGTGCGCGTCCTTCTTTTGGAAGCACCCCGCCACCACCGACGATAGTGTGCGGTTGATCTGCGGTATTATTTGTACTTGTATAAGCCTATAACGTCCCACTGCGGGGCACAGGCTTCAAATAGTAAATCACTGGGGGGTTTCAGGCCGTAATACACCACGAAGGCCGTGTGCGGATCACATACTCCAGACTTTTTTTTTATTTTTGGTGCATGCATTCTCTCTCATCGGGGAGCTAGTGACAATTTTTAAAAATCCGTATTTAAATAGTAATTGAGTGTTACGGGCCGTGTGAACTCACGATCACACGAATGTGAGCCGAGTATAGATATCCCCAGGCTAACACCGCTTTTATTATTGATATCAAATGAAATCATTTATTTTGCAAAAACATAGGTAAATGGTGTCAGCCGTGTGGGGCCGTTCAAGTATTACGTAAGCAAAATTTTAGTCATTTTTAACCTTCCCGTCCCCCGTTGTCAGCCAAAGTAAGCAAAGCTCTTAACCCCCCCCCCCCCCCCCCCCTCATGCTTCCGTAAGCATTGGTATAATTTTTACAAAATCTGTTCAAGTTTCTTATTTAATCAGAATCTACTAAATTTGGCAAAAACAAAAATACGAAAAGTACATAAATAAATATGTATAGCTGATGTAATCGCCATTCACCCCCCCCCCCCCCGTCCCCAATGTCTTCAAAAATAAGCAAAGCAAAGAACGCTTTGGTTCTTACGTAATACTTGAACGGCCCCTGTTGGTTACTAACGTCACCCCATTATATTCTGCTCCAGCAGGCGTGCAACAATTAAATCGCTAATAGCAATCTTTGCCGGACAACCTAAAGGTAGAGGAAATAAATACTCTGATCAAGAGACGTGTACTGCTTACCATGAGACAAGTCTGCGGCCCCTCGGGGTAGTGGTCCATAGAGAGCTTGTAGGTGGTGTACAGCAGGCTGCGGAATCCCTCCGGCATCACCATGTTATCGTCTGTCTCTGCGCTGAACATCCTGCAAATATTCATATTTGTACAAATAGACTGTACAGCGTGCGTTACGTGGATTGTGGAAAAATTCTGATCATTGCTCTGCCAAGTTCTCGCTGAGCGATTTTGGTAATTTCAGAATGTGGAGTGGATGCACCGATTAAAAACATTCGTCGGACATTTTGGTGGCAACTCGAAAAGTGAAGTTAAGTTTTTGCTTGATTAATAGTAAAAATTGTGTATTGAACGGATTGCAGGGGCCCTACCACCATCTTTTACAAAACAATATTGTTGCAGGAACGTTTTGTTTCAGGCTTAAAACAACATTACTCATATTCGTACCATGACCTCCACCAAAGTATTAATGCTTAGTGCTGCAAAAGAACGAATGATTTTAATTATTTGGCTATTCCTTGCTAAAAACAAAACGAGATAACGCTACATGAACTGTATAACGCCATTTCTTTCATACAACGTTCCGATTTGCACTACAGTAGGTAAGCTATCGAATTGTGTTGACGTCACCAAGACTTCCTATTAAAACATTAATAAAATAAGCTTACATTAAGGACGCCGCGGTGCGGAATTGAGATGTAAGGCTAAAGTAAGACTGCTATAAGTAATGGTGGTAAGGCCCCAGTTTAATAGTGATAGTTTATTAAATTTCAAAGTGTTTTTTTGCGTAATGTTTGTGATATTCAAATAAAAGCATAGGACTGCGTTTCTCGTGTGCTTCCAAGGAGTCCTCTTCTGTCCTCAGTAAACCTATCACTTTACTGAGCGACCTCGACGGGACTGGACATCGACAGGATACGTTTTAGACTTTGAAATTGGTTACGAAGAAAACTTGACACTGGCAGAATGTGCTAATTGCATCATTGCCATATATGAAAAGAAAGAAAAAAGACTTTCCCCTTCAACATTATGGTAGGCGAAAAGAGATGACGCATTCTCCCAAATGCTGCTCAGCTTAACTGGATGCGTTTACCGGTCTCTCGGCTATAGTTGATCCTGGCTTGTTGGATTACCTGTCCGAGATAGACATAGTCGGCTACTTCGTCGTCACTCACCGACGCCATCTCTTCCTAGATCATGATATTTACCTGACGTAACTCTCTATGATGTCCTTATCATCGAGCATGGCCAGTATCCTTTCACATTGGAACTTGAATGTGGACAGTGGTATGTGCTTGTTTTTACATTTCCCCACCCGGTGTATGTACTTGTAGAACTGACGCGCGAGCTCCGGGTACATCGGGAACAGGTACGTCTGGAATAATACAGATATTTTATATGTGGATAAATCTATCTGAAGTTAGCGCAATGTATGTAGGTAAATATATTTTATTGCGTACCAAAGAATTGTTGATAGCTCGAAAGTATAAATGATTATACAAAAGAATAATAGGTAGATATTCCAAATATTATAATTGTCAGAAACAGATAACAGGGCTGGTGACGGTGACCTTTACCACCGAATCAACGTAACATTGAGAACGCTCAGTTGGGATCCAGAAGCCGCGGCACACACGTAAAACAATTGCACATGTACTCGTACGAGTACAACCACTAAGGATAACTCGCCTTCGTCAAATGAAAGAACTATAAAAAATAACCTTTTGCGATCATAGGTCACAGTCTAAGATTATAACAGTTGAGTAAGTCAACACCACAACACTATCAAATCATAAAAACGTCATATCTCTGATTTTATACTTGTCTTATCTCTGATCATAATATTTTCTTTGAACTTAGACTAATTCGCCATCTATTCCCAGATAACGATCTTCCAAGATCGTTTATCAAAATTTATCAAAGATCTTCGATTATATTTAGAGTGATCAACATGTTTTGAATCATGTTCAGTAATTAATTTGGAAATGAATTTTTATTTTATTTATTTAGGGCGCAATTATGGAGGTATCATTTTACTACGAATTTTTTGTTTGAAGATAAATACACGAACAGCGATTACGATACGATTACCGGGGCCCGGGGGCGCCTCTACGAAAATGATGGGTGCAGACACAAGGTGGAGGGCGCAATTGAATATCTTGCACAGGGCAGCGACACCGCTAAGGCCGACACTAGATGAAAGCTATGCTGCACTTTACAAGCGACTGGTCGTGCCCGAATGTCCTCTCAAACAGAATGCAAGTCTCTGAAGTGTTTCGTGAACGAGTGAGATATGCCAGAGCCGATTTCCCATTGCATGCCATCGAGTGGGAAGTATGATTGGCCAATACAACTCTCTCATTTCATTATACTCGTTATTCCATCGCATCCCATCCAATCTTATGTCATCCAATTGAATAAAGTATAATCAGACAAAGAAGTATAAAGATACAGTTTATTCTCTGTCACATCTCTTTCCTCAACGGAGAATGAAAAGTGCAATGGGATAATCAATCCGCTTGGCCAGCGTGCCGTAATACCCTACATCCCGTGTCCAGCAGTGGGCCATAAAAAGGCTGGTTACAATGGGATGAATAAATCTCCATATTCCATTGTTCACCCTAATCCCCAGTCTTACCTTTTTACAATCCATGAATAATGCAAGTGATCAAAAATATTAACAAAAATCTTTGGTAGTGACATTACACTCATTAGTCAAAATCTTTGGTAGTGACATTACACTGATCAGTCAAAATCTTTGGTAGTGACATTACACTCACCAGTCAAAATCTTTGGTAGTGACATTACACTCATCAATCAAAATCTTTGGTAGTGACATTACACTCATCAACCAAAATCTTTGGTAGTGACATTACACCAATCAGTCAAAATCTTTGGTAGTGACATTACACACATCAATCAAAATCTTTGGTAGTGACATTACACTCATCAATCAAAATATTTGGTAGTGACATTACACTCATCAGTCAAAATCTTTGGTAGTGACATTAACATACACCCATCAGTCAAAATCTTTGGTAGTGACATTACACTCATCAATCAAAATATTTGGTAGTGACACTCATCACTCAATAGGTCATCCATCACCAATGAGCAGTAAAGTTTTTTACAACACTGTTCAATCAATGAATTAGAAAGTAAATAATTTACTTACTGAGAATGATTTTTCAGTGACTCCATTGATGCCATCTTCTTTTTGCGAGCGCTGCACGAGCAACTGTAAGCAGCAGTGAAATAATGTAAGTTTTATCCATAGCTTCAAACCGTGCCACAGATCTCGTCCTCAAGGTATGCAAGGCGAACTTTAGCAACTCTGTTAAATGGGCAGTTGCTAAAGTTCGTTTAGTTTGTAGAATACAGGCTCACTTCGCTCGCCTGCTTTAGGTTTTGAACGCAATGTACTCGCTTTCCCCTGCTTACGTGGGTTTGAGGGCTTGGGTTTATAAAATAAAAGGTCGCTCCGCTCGCCTGTCCTAGGTTTAGACGCGTGACACTGGCTTTCCTCTAGTTATGTGGGTTCGGTGTTGAACTCAAGTTCTTAAACTGTTAAACATAAATCTTAAACTGTTTGTTTCACTCGCCTTCTGTAGGTCAATTGTTTTCAATTTTTTTGTATCTACTATGAAGTTTCTTGCGATGGGACCCTCTAGATCGCGGGGCCCTGGGGTACAGGGGCCACTTAATTCGGATTAAAGTCGGCCCTGACCACCTCCGAGGGCGTCCCACACTACGCTTCCATTTGAGAAGGCATAAGTGAAAAGACATTACAATTAATGTAACTCTTAATATAGTATTTTTATAGATGACGAAGCTAACTTTATAAATCAATTACAACAAATATTGGCGCCAACATTTTATGACAGGTCAAATATAAAATGTACTGCAGTTATATTGGCGTCAATTAATGTAATCTAGCTGGTAGACACACAGTTTAAAAATAGCTAATTACTAGTGGAAGCTGAAAACCGTGACGTATTTAATGGCGAATCTCCTGCTCATGTTTTTTTTTCTAAAAATCACACCGTTTCCTGTTTTTGCTCGATGTTAAAATACATTGGATATGTCAAAATGAATTTAGAAGAGAAAAACGTGCTTCCAATTTTAGCTATTATAAATTTGACTTTAATGAGCAGACACAAGACGACTGGAAGATTCTACTTACAGCTTCGGCAAGTTTATTCTTATTTAAATTTCGATATTATGCGAAGTGACGATTTCCTCTGACCAGAAGTGGACCGAAGACTTGAAGCAGTGGGGCGGTTGTAACTGGATGAGAAGGGCGAAAGACCGTATGTGGTGGAGAGCTTTGGGAGAGTAGTGTCCGCGACCTTTTTTCATTTGCGGCACATTTATATTCTTTTCGAAATTCTGCGGCTCACCCGAGGTAAACATATAATTAAAAATAGGTATAGCGATTACAAAATAATGAATTCTACTAATTAGACGGTCAAAAATCACTGAATAAGTGAGTGTGTGAAATCGCTGGAAAGTCACGATCGTGTCCTAGTTGCACTTCCCTGCTGGGTGATTCAGGTTACACCGCGGCACGGCACACCGGTTGCGGGGCACTGGCATAGAGATATATCCCGCAGTAGATAGATATAGGCTGATGGTTTGGCATTATGAGAGCGGAAGAGATTGCACCTCTCTACCGCAGGGGGTAGGTAAATGTGTAGTTACAGAATGGTTTTTCAACAGCTACGGAAAACAAAAAGAAACATGAAATGTGTAGTAAACACGAATGTGCCCTCAATGTTTAACATACGGAAAACCATGAACAGGAGGCCCGACTTAGATTCCGATTTATTTACTTAATACGGTGATTTTAAAGTTCATATTCATTGCTCTAATTATATGAGCTATCGCCGAGCCGACCACACGGTAGAGCCCGTGTAAATCGCTAAATGGATGTAGACGGCACGGGCGAGGATATCGCCGCGAGATACCAGCTCGTGTAGTTGACGCCTTATTGAATAATAAACTGCTAAGGAGTTTGTATTTGTGGGAACGTTTGATTGGCCGATACTGTACTCGTACATAGCATCGTGCCATGTTTCATTGGCCAAACTAAAGGAAATGCTTTATCCAATGATAATGCCTTTGATTGATTGATGTTTATGCAATCAATGTACATGTTATGTTGAAGGTATTTATTTAAATACTCAGTATATTAGGTATTCAATCTTTTATTGTTATACGTTTTTAATTCTGACACTTTATATGATGCTAATAAATGTTATGTACACGGGTTATTCGACATTTTTGTTTTTTATTTCGGTCCAGTTGCTCACGAGACTTCCCGTGACTTTTGAGGCCCTCGACTAAATGAAAAGATCGACAGTAACGCGTTCATACTACGTCCCACGAAATTGCTACACTTCACGGCGTAAAGTAACTGACTGTAGTAAATTAGGTACTGGAAAATATTTTTTACACTGAAGTGATAATAACAGATACTTGTGGGAAGGTGAAAAACAGAGTATATTGACTTTGAAATACATACAGGTACGCTAATTGTTCGAAAAACTATGAATATGTCGGAGTGACTTTTGTATATTTATGTAAGATAGCGACCCGCCCTCGCTTCGCTTCGGTTAATAAGATTTTCTTTTCAAAATTTCAAAATAAAATATAGCCATTTTATTTTGAGGGATCCCTAATTTTTTCTAGTAATAAATATAGCCTATGTTACTCAGGGATAATGTAGCATTCTAATGGTGAAAGAATCTTTGAAATCGGTACCGTAGTTTTTGAGTTTATTCGTTACAAACATACAAAAATACAAACATACAAAAATATTAGTATGACTAGCTGTATCCGGCATGCGTTGCAATTTTTTTTTGCACATAATATATAGCCTATGTCCATCTGGAAGAATGTACCTTTCAAATGGTGAAAGAATTTTTCAAATAGGTGCAGTGATTCCGGAGATTACCCTCCACATACACACAAACTCACAAAATTCGCACACTCTCTAAATTATATTAGTATAGATTTGTAACTGCATTTATTTTCGGTTCCCGTTGCATTCTTTTTTCTCCTATTATCGTGACTTTGAATGTTGTGTTGTTAACATACGACTATTAATCAACGATTGTTGTAATAGTTTTCTTCGGTGGGGATTTTTGTAGTAATCTATTATTATTATTGTCATAAGGCCTTTATTATTATTATTTTACGGCAACAATGAAGTGTGATGTCCAGTACTGGATACTGAAAGGGCTGGTTGCATTGCATTGAAGTGACATCATTGCATGTAGAAGAGTCATGTCGGTTCGGTTACATTTATTTTTTATCAACTTAACAATAAATACAGTTATACTATAAACATTAAAGACCGACCGAAGTTTCGGTTTCGGCCGAAACTAGGGTTCGTGAGCTGTCGGATGAAGTCGGGTCATGTTCGGAACGGGTTCACTCATTCACTCGCCTATACCGCTTAACCTCAGTCAGTTCGCCGGCCGGTGTTTAATTGTTAGTTGTGTCTGTTCTCGCGCATAAATAATGATTTACTAATAAATTGAAGTCTCGAAAAATCTGTTACAAGGCTAGGAAAAACACTAGGTTTCAGGGTATAATACATAGGTTTCGGTTACGGTTTCGGCTGAAAATTGTTTCGGTCGGACACTAGTAAACATATGTTTACTCAAATATCAAATATTAATACTAGAAATAATAAATAACAACTGTTTGGGCGTCTGCTGGTTATTTTTAGTCGAGATCTGAAATCTAAATACGAAAAAAGCTGTGATGTAGATATGCAATAAATAAATTTCTCAGTAATCTCTTTAAAACGCTTACGATCGCAAGGGGAGCCTGTGCTCATTTGGGAGAGGGGTCAGAATTTCTCCTAGGGGAGGGAGGGCACAGAATTGTATCTGTACCCGGGGAAGTCTCACTAGTTCCGTTATGGGAGCTACTTTAACTTCCAGTTACATTACACTGTAAAATAAAGTGCTTTACAATCACGTATACAGAGAGTTTCTGTAGAACACCATCTTCATTCTACACTGGCTCTGAAAACTACTAAAAATAGACAATTGAATCAAGAAAATGTACCTCATTTATTTGAATATCATAAAAAAAAAGTAAAGCAAGGTAGTTTAAGAGCTGTTTATTGACTTGCTTGAAGCTTGGATGGTTTTTAAAAGTTCATATTACGACTAATGGTACGAGGTGTATAGGTTGATTATCACGTATATAATATACCTTGCAGATTTGAGTGGCAGTGTTCCTCTTGCTGATCCTGTTTACTTGAATACCAACTATCCTAAAATGAAAGTTAGTCCACACAGGAGCTGAACGATCCATTTAACTATAATATATAATTCTTCGGTCCAAATATGGTCACTAAAGAACTATTTTATACACAAGAAATTTTGCACAACAACATTATAGTTTCTCAGGATTCAATTGAGCCGTTTCTCACATTATCATTATAGTTTCTCAGGATTCAATTGAGCCGTTTCTCACATTATCATTATAGTTTCTCAGGATTCAATTGAGCCGTTTCTCACATTATCATAATCAAAACAAAGAGTTGCATTGTCTGAGAGAATATACCTTATTGTCGTTATGGATGTATTAATAATAACAATAAAATTCACTGACGCGCCTATTCCATGAACGGTGTACGTTGATAATTGTCTTAAACTGAGAATTGACAAGGAATGAACGGAAAAATCAGTGATATCTGGTGTGATTGTTGATAAGAGTGACTGTGATATCAATGGGATTATAGGATTAGGAAATAATGTTTTGCTTCTTGCCATGTAGATGTTTATTACAGTACAATGTAGTGGGTGTTCAGTATGTAAATTTGCAATGCTGAGTGTAGGTAGTGGCTGTTTTAGAAGACGTTTGCGTAACCATTGATATGGGCCTCTCCCAAAGATCGCTACTACTCATGGTCTTCTGCTCTTCTGCTCCACCCACTATCGGCGACTTTCTTCAAGTCGTCAGTCCACCTGGCCGGAAGGCGTCGCACGCTTTGTTTACCAATCCCTTGTGGCGGGTAAGAGTAGTTTATATTAGTGTAAGTTCTGTCCTAGTTGGTTTCACTATAGATTTGTGTTGATAAATAAATCTGTTTGGAATTATTGTCTGTCTGTCTGAAACCTCTGAACGCGCATCACGCAGTGCTATCACTAAACCAGTTGTATTGAAACCAGAGTATAGTTTTAGGGTACTTTTTATCTAGATCAATTGTAAAGTTCCACGGGAATAAATCTAATCACACATACTCTAATAATGTCTATGCGCACTGTTTGCACCAATAACATTGGTGAATTTAACTTATAGGGTCGTGTCCGAATTACCCACATCTCACATACTAACTTCTTCACATTCGCTTTTACATCGCTACGTTTTTGCATACCGGCCAGTCTAGCGAACGACCCCTGCCGTCGCCGGTAGTTGATGGTGAAGCTCACATTTTGGTGGTCTCTTGGACCCTGCAATTAGCGCACGCGATACCGCGATTTTCCATACCGCGAATACATCTACTTTAAGCTGCATTGTAGTTTAATTTCGAAGGACTCCTAAACCAAGTAGAAAGTCGAGAAGAAGCGCTACTAGGCTTGGAATAACACGTGGGGATAACGAGCTCACCAGGCATCCGTGAGCTTGGTCAAAGAGTAGCTGCTCTCTGGATATAAGGTCAGACATTCGATTATCCTTTATTTATATTTGACCTATGGATTTTCTCGTCGATTAGCGTACGGCTATATTGCTTAGCTGTCGCGTTCACACGCACGAAGTCACGGACATTTCCTTATCGAAACACAATTATATTTTTGTGAAAATGTTCAAATATTTTATTATGATAACTCACCAATTTCATCTCGAATATTAATTAATTATTAGTAGTCTGTAAAAAATTAAATAAAAGGCGCCAATGGCAAAGGTCAATCAGAAAGGAGATCTTGTTATTTTCCTTACGTTTTAGAAAATAAATGTTTAGACAGAAGTTGTAAAGCTTTAGGAGCCCTAAATGTTGTTTTTTCGTTTTATTTGAAAAGTAAAGTTGTAGACGCTACTTTTGTGACAAGTTTTTATTTATTTATTTATCACAAACTTGCATGTTATGGTACAAAAGACGAGCTTAACCAGCAAATCTTTGGGTTGATCAGAGAGATAAATTGGGAGGTGCAATGAGAGGTATGAATATATAACTTAAAGGACAAACAGAAAAAATAATTTATATAGTTTTTATTATGTGCATTTTATTTTTGGCAATAAAATAGACAAATATTCATCAATCTGCACTGAACTCACATGGTAATTACAGCCTGAAAACCCCTCGTGATCGAAAAGGGAGGTCTGTGCCCAGCAGAGTGGCACAGTTATAGTCTATCAATCTGTCATTAATCATCATACATAAACTTTCATTCATAATTAGTTTTAAAAGGCTTTATCGGGACAAAATACAAGACCAATATTCAGTGAACGTTAAGTTGTTATCAGCAGTATTTTTAAAAGGCTTGAATGACCTTCATATCACTACAATAATTACACTAATTAGTAATACAATGAACTAACAAAGGAAAATATTTATTACACCACGTCATTTCAGTAAGCATCAAGTGTTTTATCAAAGACTTGGTAGCAAAGTAATTTGTTGTCTAAAAATTTAATTTTATGAATTGTTCTCAAAAAGAACCTTAAAAAAAATTAAAACCTAATTATATTGGAAATGTGTTCAATACATGAATTTATTAAAAAAATCAGGATTACACTATTTATGCAAAAGCAGTTGCAGATCGATTGTAGAGTATTTCTATCCTTTTTACACAAATATGAAAATGTCCAACTATGGTATGGTTATCACAGGGAAGAGGGCTGACCGCTGAGAATTCTGTATATAATTTATTTTATGTAATTACGGTTTCTTTCTTAAGTCATACATACCTGAAATAAATAGGAAAAAATATTCTTATAGGACTATTGACTAATAAAAATATTTTTACTACATGTTAAAGATTTATGTTAAGATTTATGTCAGCTGTCAACAATGCTCTTCCTATAATAACCGGACGATACCCAGATTGTTACCCAGTACATCATTGTTACAACACTTTCACATTATTGTGCGCTTACTAGATGATTCATGATTGCTAATCCATGGATGTTGAATAATGAAGGGCTTCAGCTCACCCACATTTATCTGAACTCTCTGTCATATTATTTGTCACCCTTTTCTGATATTAACCTACATTACACCACATATGTATGTAAATAAACCTGGCCACAAGTTGAGACAGACTGATCAAAACTTGTCTTCCAAAAAATTCTTCCAAAGAATTCTTTTATAGGAACACTACTGCACTATTAGCTGCATTATTACTTCAATCACAACTACTTTTTCAAATTGTTTGGAATGAATTGCTATAAACTAATAAGACCAATTGGTTGTATTATCTTTTTAAAACATTGCTTTTTAATTTTATTATAATGTGACATTTATTTATATAATAAGGCTTATCTATCTATCAATAACACACATGGTATTGACATTAGTTGGGTATCTGAATTGATTGTGCAAACTATATAACAATCATAGTAACAGAAGATTGTTACATGATAACAAAACCTTATAAGTTCAGTGCTCCTCTCGACTGATAAGTGTTTAATATTTTACAGAAAAAGGTAACCACATTATCCATATTATCAGCCTGTCTCTCTACTACTGGAGATAGGACTCTTCTGCAGTTCACCACCACACATGATCTTCAGCTCTTTCCATCCAACTACCACCAGCGAACTTCTCCAAGTCATATCAGTTCACCTTCATTCTACAAAAAATAATTCAAGCTAAACTGGTTTTAGGTTATTAACCTTTGAAGTACATTAAACTTGAGTAAACCGTTTTTTCTGAAGAGCAACTTAATTTTTAAACCTTCCAATCTCAACATCTGTCATTTATTAAGAAAATCTATATGTTAGTGAAAAACTAGCACAAAGATCTTGTAAAAAATGATTCAATGTTCTCAAGTAAAACTTAGCAGCAGCTAAATTATAAATACAGTGCTCTAAAAAGCGAATATAATCACAGATTAATCACATTAATCCAATACAAATGTCTTCCATGAATCACACTACATTTCATATTCGGCTAGCTACAAATGGACTTTGCAAACAGTTTCTTAAGAACTACACTTCATATCTCGAATTCAAAACAAATAAGCGAGTGTACGCGAACAGGAAACGCGGTTCGCGTCAACATACAACCCTGAGGCGACCTTGCAATCACGAACAGTGCATATTACCTTGCCTAGTTTTTCAATAGGTACTAGAGAGGTCGTCGGCTGTGATTTCTGGACTTCCTGCAAGTCCGGGCCTGAGCCTGAGCGAGGGACACCGCCTCGCTGCGAGCCCCCTCGAGGTGTACTCGTTCCGCTACCACTGCTACCCTGTTGGTCAGTCTTCAGCTCGTGGCTGTTATGCGCCCCCATAACCACACACCACACACACACTTATGACGTAATTATCTATTAATTGAGATCACGCGCGACTTGTGTACACAAATGGAAAACTCCACGGCGTTTAGAAAAACAAATGGCAATGAGAAAAGTTTATTTTCTGAATGACATGAATGAAGTGACAGAACGGAGTTTTTTGTGTCATATTATTGTCAGTGTCAGACATGAATTATGAAGTATGCATTCGTTCAAAAACAGTATTATTTTATCATAAAGATGTTGAAATATACGCTATGTTTTTTAAATATATGTTTTGTTTGTTTGTCTTAATTAAATACTGTTGTCTCAAAAAACTTAAAAAGTCTACTCATGAAGTCAGAAATATAACCAATATAACTATATCAATAAAATTTGATTGCAAACTTAGAGTTCGATTATATTAAATTTTCAGTAAATTGAAACTCCAGAATGTTTAATAAATCGTAAGTATACTAATTTATTTACACATTTACATACTTTTACACACCTAACTTACAATATTTACTTTAGTAGTGACTGTATCAAAGTAATACTTTTAACACACTATCAAAAATTTTAAAAATAATTACAATTCCTTAAATAACTATATAGAAATCACTTAAAACAGAATATTACACAAAAACAATACAAATGCGCAAATACTCGTATGATCACACTTATAAAAGAAAAAGGTAGGTAATTCACAATCACACGAATAACTTGCGAAAACTTCAGCGGCAGTGTTATCAGTCGTAAACTTAAATTCGCAGTTTATTCTTTGTTACGAAATATATTTAACCTATACCACAAAACACATATGTGATAGTATTTACTTAAGGATGATTCACTTCCTAGTAAAGGCTGCAAATATTTACAAAAGTAAGGCAGGCCACTCAAATGCGTCGTTTTGCACAACTCAAATAGAATCTAAATGTCAGATGAAAACGCTCATATTTTATTAAACGTCGCTTTTTCTTCCCGGTCCTAAGAGAGTGCGATAACGTGGCCTATACTCCGTTGATGGTCCGCTGCGGGATATCCGCGGATTGAGCATCGGCTATTGCCGGTATATCATGTCCTAAATTCCTATTTATTTCTCTACGGCTGTATAACAACTTGTTTAGAACGAGGGACGTGAATAAATTCTGAATGTTTTTTATATGACACTTGTCGCTGGTCAAAGTATTGCTTATGGCCTGGAAGAACCTCTGTACCGGAGACTCAACGAGGAGGAAGAGAGGAACCACTGTGATGTAGCTCAGGCCTGCGGTGATCGCCCAGTGTAAACTCTAAAACAAAGTTTTCCTTGAAATTGAAGTTTCAATTCAAGATTATTTATTAAATAATATCTCACTTAGATAATACCTCACATAATTAAAATTGTTAGCATGCTTATGTGGCATTGTGCAGGCCATGACTGCTTCAGGACCGACAATTGATAGAGTAGACTGGTCCTGAAAGAAGACCACGTACCGGGATCTGCAGCGTAAGACGCATCTAATCACGCGGACCGACGACGCCGTATTTTTTTTTATCAGTAGTGGGTGGATGAGAAGAGCAGATGATGTATCACCGAGTCTTGGGAGAGTCATTAATCCAGCAGTGGAGAGACATAGGCTGATGGTACTTATATAATAGTATGGTATGGTTAGATAGAAGAAAGGGTAGCTACACGGCAAGCTGGTGGGGACGCTGCAATACAACAGCCGCTGAACGCAATCTACTGGCCTCGTTACCCCTCTCTCACAGAAGACTACCTTGATAGGTACTGCATTTCCCACTATATCCTATTCCCCAAAGTACGTTTTAAGGATTGATTTTAATGATTGATATATGCCAGACTCCATTCCCATTCCATCCTATCCTATCCCTCCCTATTTTTCCAACCCTTTCTCCCAATTGATTCCTTAATCTGCACAGGTAGGCAGCGCATCTGGGGGCATGCCAACGTTTGTCATTCTGGACTAATGTTGGCATGCATCGCGGATGTCGCCGGGCGGTAGTATCCATTCACCACCAGGCGGACTGTATACTGGTCTGCAGCCTTAATTCTATAAAAAACCCAGGAGTTATAAATACTATAGGTATAAGTACTTACAATGGTGCCGATAGAGGAATGTGTGGGCGCGGTGATGGCGACCTGCATCAGCGTGAAGCTCCAGTGCACCATGAGCACGGACAGTGACATGCGGCTCGGCGCCCGCCACGCGCCCCACGACATCAACCGCCACCACACTCCTGTAATGAAACTCCTTTCATTAGCAAGCATTTGAAATTGATTTAATAGGTGAAGGGTCAACCAAACTGATCGCTTTGCGCGAACTGATGGCGCCCGAGGGTGCGTCAACCGATGGTGCTTCCTGAGTCCCCGCCTACGTTGGTCGCTCACCGGGCTTACCACAAGAGGCATCTCCCGGGTGGGCTAGCACTGCTAGGACGGCCTGATAAATTCTGAGGCGATGCCACGGCCTAAAAGCGCTAAAAAGGCCTAAAAAATCACAGAAGGGGATCAAATCGCGATACTGTGTCCACCGCCCCCGTAAGGGGCAAGATGTTCCCGATCATCAAAGTGATCTCGTAGATGTATATAGGCTATGTCCGGACTCCTGCTGAGATCTGAAACCGTCGATTCCATTCCGTGATTCCGAACGCAAGAACCCAAGCTTCCACTTTCAGGTATTCGGCTTTTTTTATAAGAAGGTGGCAGACGTGCATACAGTGCACCTGCTGGTAAGTGGGTAGGTACTGTCGGTCATGGACATCCGCGGTACATGCCAAATTCAGTTCAGCATTGTAACGCTCGTACGCCCCTGGATGCGCTGCCTAGCTTTGGAGATGTAGAAATGAATTTGGAGAAAGAGTTGGAAAAATGGGGAGGAATAGGATAGTATGGGATGGGAATGGGCTCGGGTATATCTCACTCACTGCCGAAACACGTACGGACATTGGGGAATAGGATAGTGGGCAATGCAGTACATTTCAAGGTAGTTTTCTGTGAGAGAGGGATAACGAGGCCAGTCGAGTGCACCCAGCGGCTGTTGGATGGCAGCGTGCATGCTCTCTCTGATAAGTGTAATTAATGTTTGTCTGAAATCTCATTGAAACGTACAGATCTCAATTGATCTCATTGTGCTATACAAATAAAAGTTAGTCACCGCCTAGAAAACACTCCCCAAAAACTGAAGATTATAAAGTCAGTAGCAATGATGACTAACATTTTCTTGTGTTTAGGAGTACGTGATGAAACATCTGATATGATAGTACCTTATTTCATTACGGATATTCATCATCATTCGTGACGAAGATCAAGAATAGAGGCTAACAAATGAAAATTTAAACGAGAAAGAGCGGAAAATTACAAAAAAATAGGTTATAACCAAAAATTATTATTATTTTGATACCAATTAAATTCAATGCGAGTCTGATTTCATTAATGAATTCACTGTTTATTATTCAATTTAATTATTAACTTACTGTCGATTTTGCAAAAGAAGCCGAATATGGCGGTGGCGATGAGGAGCGCGAACACAGGGCGGTCTAGTGCGACGTAGAGCGCGACGATCGTGCGCGCGCGCACGATGCACGCCAGCATGCACGGCACAGACAACCGGTACACCACGCGGATCCACTACACAAGTTATCACTATTTTAATGTCTTCTAGTTACATAAATAAACTCTTTATTGTACACCTATCCATGTTGCAAAAAGATAATTTAAATAAGTGACACAGAAACTGTCGACGTGGACTACACGCTTCTTCAGTCAGCTCGTGACCACGGTTGGTGCAACCCAACCGAAACGTCGAGTAAAATAAATAAGGTAAACATTCGCGTTGGGACCCGTTTAAATAGATAAATAATTATTTAGTGCTCTGTGTACGGCTAAACCGTACATAATAGTAATACACCACGCCTATGTTTGTCGCCGGAAAATAAACCAGTGTCGCTCTAGCACTTAACATGGGCGGTTTCACACTCCACAACGCTGGAACCTGGTAATACAACGTCCCTTGGATCCTAACATAACTTAAACATTCCCAATGCAGGATTAAACGCCTACACTCTGTGTATCTCAAGTTAGAAAATATGAGGAACTAAAACAGTGCAGTTCGGGTAGTACAGAAGATCTTGAGGACAGTCTCATACCTGCAGGTAAGTATTTATCGTATCTAGAAGTGGTTGTTACCAAATGTTCTGCTGGTTTGAACCCGATGCGCTGCAGATGGTGGTAGATCAGCGCCAGCAGCAGGCCTGCTAGCGAAGCGGGCACGCTGCCCCACGGCGACATGTACAGCCATGTGAATGACGGCTCGCCCAAGAACTCAGTACGTAGTAGTCTACAAAAAGTTATCATGTCTAACAAACACACTTAGACAAATACGGACACAAATATACATAGCACACATCTATACCTACATATGTATAATAAAACTGTAGAACCAGCGTGTCTGTTCATTGACTATATTTACCAAAACTAATTGGGGGCGATGAAGGAACAGTATCAGAATACAAAAAGACTATTTTCAAATTTTTTGTCTGTCTGTTTGTCTGTTCGAACACGCTAACTCCAAAACTACGGAACGGATTTTCATGGGGTTTCCATAGGTTAATTAAGCTTAGCTTAGCGCTTCGAATAGGCTTTGTTTCATCGAAATCGGCTGACGGGAAGAAAATATATCAGAATTTAGAGTTTAAAAACTAAAATTTCACGCGTACGAAGTCGCGGGCACAGCTAGTACAATATAAGACATAGTAACAGCTATTGTAAGCTATTGTAATGAGTTCTTATTAACTTATGACCGACTGTAATTTGATCTCACCACAAAATGTTTGATAATATGTTGATATGTTTGATAACTTTTAATGTAATCCTGTATTGGCCCCAGTTTTATTTCCTTTATATACATATATACTCCGTTGTATTGTTGTAGGGTTCCAGTAAAGATAAAATAATTGGAATGAAATAATTATAAAGCTCCGGTCAAACCGCGTTATAGCTACGGGTGAGTCTATGACGTATAACTAATCGTGCACACTCGCGCGTCTGCGACGCAGACACGGGAACAATCAACTTTTACTCTTTTCAGAGATTAAAGAAGCCCTTTTATCGTTCACTGACGGACACGGGTCTCCTCAATCTTATAAACATTGTCTCTTTTGTGAGGGATGTATGAATTTAAAACGACATGCTGGGCAAACTGATTGGTGAATAAACTTTTTCAGAGGTGGTGTAGTTCCTCAGCGCTTATGGCGCTTTAGTCTCGTTTTAGGACATCCCGGGAAATTCTATTCTAAATCTTTCCCACACCACACGCCCAACGTTTAGATATGTTTTGTAATTAAGTTACAAAGTGCTTACTGAGGCTCCATTATGAAGAGCATAGGCTTCAAGTTCCAATTGTAAGCCACGACGAAATTGGCGACAATTGATGCGAGAAAGAGGCCGCCCACCACCTTGAGAGCTGTCAGGGTCTTCTGGCCGAGTGTTAGTGTTAATACTGCAGCAAGTAAGTATAGCTGCATGTCCACCGCTAAGTACCTGTAAGCATACAGATAAATTAATCAGGATCAGTGTTTTAAGCAAAGATTACAACTATATTTTATACTAGGCATGTTACGAATAGCAAAAAAACACTATTTACAAATATGAATTATTTGGCTCTAGTGAATTAATTCCTGAATACGAATAATACCTAAACCACAACTTTGCTTCTTATTGGATCTTTTCATATAAAACATATTTTACCTACTAGGTATTCCTTTAGAAAACAGAATAGAAATACGAACACGAGTGCTTGAAAATTAGCGAGTTGGCTAAAACGAATGCGAACATTCGGAACAACTGTCCCGTTGCCACAACATTTGTCTCTTATGTCAATTGTCTTTTCCTGGGTCAAATTATGTTTAACATTTTTTTGTGAGCATTCCATATATGTCATGTTGCTATTTGGAAAGTTTGCACTTGACATGGCACGACATGCAACAGATTCTAAACACGGTTAATACATGCTTAAGCATATTGAATTGGACTGAACGAAATCGCATGCGATCACTAGTTACAATTATGTTAAACAGACAGGTTTCTGTTGCAAAAACAAATAATAAAAAGTTAAAAACTTCCACGCGGAACTAAATATAGAGCGCAGGGTTAAAAATAACTAAACTGGTTTTATGACTACGTCTAACGAAAATAGCTGTTTGTGACGTCAATTCTGGTTTTATTATGTTAATTGATATCGTGTAAAAATATGTGTCCCATGGGTAAAATCGTTAAGGATTATTATTTTAACTGGTCTGTTGACACTTTTCATTTTGCAAAAGAAGATTCTTTTGTTGGTGTTTCTTTAAATAAATTGCGATCAATCAGCGTTATTAAAAACGCAAAATTCACTATTCGACAATATTTCGTGGTCTTCATAATAATTATCTCTGCTGCAATTCCAGCAATTTAACACTATGCTCCGGGTTACTGCAGTGCATCTGAAAGCTGTTCCTGAGTTTCGATTTTTTCAATTAGGGGGTAGTGTTTTCCAGCGCTTTTTTAACAGTAATTAAATAATAACAAAAAATCCTAAAGAATAATTTTGGCCGCGGCATCGCTTGAGTGGAATTTGTGTTAAAAGTATTGACTCGCCCTGGAAAAGGATTACGGGGTAAAAGGTGTGATTTCAGGCTACCTCTTATTATTATTACTTATTACAGCTTTTGAAATATAGATTTTGGGTCAAATTTTATGGTTGCATAAATTTTTCCAAGTCAAATATTAAAAAACGCCGACACACGCGTTTCATTATTTTCAATGAGAAGTCTATTTGCTAAATTTCATGTCGCTTACTTAAATAGTTCTTGAGATACAGGTATTACCTAAAAAACATCATCTTATATTATAAAATTTCTCAGAATCCTTCCCTTAGGAGATACGTATGTTATAAAACCTATCCACTGTACAAATTTCATGTTCCTAGCTTCAGCGGTTTAAGCTCGGCGATGGTGAGTCGGCCAGTCATTCAGCACATCTTTTTTATATGTACAGGTAATAAGATGTATTTTGGGCTAAGTTATATAGTACTAGCGAACTAGTCACTAGTCTAGTTCTAGTCATCAAATGACCCTAAATCACTTATCTGACATATCTACTGTCTCCTAATTTATCATGTTAGATGACTTATCTACTGTCTCCTAATTTATCATGTTTCTTTTATAAAATACCGTAACCGTAATTAGCCCTTATCTTCCACTACTAGACATTAACCTCCGCATGATAATGTAATCGTCTTCAAACGGCACACTGGCCAAGCGGGTTGACGAATTCACTGCTTCAGAGGAGGCGTAACGCCTTGTGGTAGCGGCTTTGTTCGAACTTAAACAAGTAATATCTATCTTCTCTTCTTTCTTCTAATGTATGAAAATGAATGTTTGTTTGTTTATCCTCTATGCGTTCCTATACCATTCATCCGATTGCGATGAAACTTTGGTGAGTTGTTGTGCGCGAGCCCGCGAAGGTTTCTGAATTAATACTTGAAGACAACGCAAACGAAGTCGCGGGCAACAGCTAGTATCTAATAAATTTTTACACGCCTATTGAGGCAGAACAAAATCTGAGATATTTATAATGAACTGCTGCTGCAGTTCATTATACGTGGCTGCTGCGCCCACAACTACCATGTGGATGGGGGTTACTCTATTTAAATTAAAATGGTATTATAGAATCTGACAAAAAGACCTTTAATTTCTAAAATTGTTTCTCCCTAAAATGTGCCGCTAGTAATGGAGACTTGATATAAACTATGTTCATTTTTCTTATGAGTTAGATGATAGAAAAAAGATAGAACACCTGACAAATTGAATGGTAAGTAGCTGCCGCTGATGTGACGGTCACTATACGAGGAGTTTGATGCTAATGTAAGACTGGGTATCTTGTCTATTACGCCATTCCAACAGCATACGAGTAGATATATCTCTCTACTGTTGGATGTAAGACATGATATGGGCATTTCACAAGGCTCGCCACGACACGATCTTTTTTTTATCCACTCCCTATCAGAAAACTTTTTAAAGTCGTCCATCCACTTGACTGGAACATGTTCCAGTCACGTTCCCTGGGCGTACCCTATTCTACGCTTTCAGGTAGGTATATCTCGTATATCGTTCCCATTTAAGGACTCATTTACCCCATTGGTTGTCGGTCCTGTTGTAGATACGGTCTGCTCATTGCTATTTCAATTTTCTAATTGTTTGAGCTGTCAGTGACATCTTTGCTATAACTCTTCGTTTTGTATTTTATGTCCGTATAGTTCTTCTTCTATCTTCTTCTATAGTTTGCTGAGCGACATAAACTTATGGATCAGAGGAATGCCGTTAGAGTCCACGGTTCGGCACCGTACGTTATAGCTGGTATGAAGAGTTGATTGAAGACTTTAGCATAAGTAATACCTGGCAACCCGATGCAGCAGGCATTGCGGCAGCATGCGTAGGCTAAGCGGCGAGTGCGGGCGGTCGTCGGCGTGCAGCAGCAAGTTGTAGGCAAGCAGGAAGCTGGACAGCACCACGAACGTTTGCACAATCACCGTGCCGTTGTGCAGGAACGCCACCAGTGGGTGATAGCTGGTCTACAACCAGCATACGTATTTAAAGGATTCGGTTAATTATCGCGTTTTTTCACACAGTGGCGTCTGAAATACGCACGGATTCTACATGAATTAAAATAGGTGATTTCAAGCATTCAATATTTTTTATAATCCATTTCAGTTTTTAGGCAGCTTGATCAAATTCATCGAAATAACGCGTGCAAGATGATAGATAATGATTATAATTATTGTATTAATAATTTATATTTTATTGACATTTGTTTCAATCATCTGCTACATTAATTTATTCCAGTAATTCCTGTCATTCCAGTATTTCCAGTAGTCCTCTGTCCTGACAGGGTTACACATGACAGCCCTGACATGCACCTGGGTGCACTTTATAAATATGTTATGCAATTCAAACCACGTATATGTATGCAAATAAATAAATTTGGAAATCGTTTATAAGAGGTATAAATTACGACGAGCATCAAGATACCACGCGTCATTTTGGATAGAAAGACTGTGTATAAAAATGGAGGGTAATGTTCCTATTTTTTTTGAAAAGGGGGTTTGAACTTACTTTCTCCAGAAAATCTGGATTTTCCAAATACGCCATGTAGTGAGAAATTAGTGTGTGTGCGCACATCACCATGATCAACGTGAGTGTTCTGTGAATTAAATAAAACTATTAACAGCTCGAAAATAAAATAGAACTAGCCTATTATAGATATCATCATTAGAAAACTGCATAGCGAATCGAATCTATGAACCAACTAGTTAGAATCAGATTTCTATAAATCTAGAGCCTTTGATACAATGTTACTCATATTCGTTCGGAAATGAATCATTGAGTATAAGAGAATTAAAATTAAAGAAGATTCCTTGTGGTTTCACGATGAAAATGCTTCAAGTTTTACTAAGTATTTAATCCTTACTTACTTCCGTGACTTGAGTTCAGAGTTGCCAGTCTTGGGTCTCTATCGTCGTAGTTCGCAGTCAGACGCTTCCAGTTGGCTATCACAGACCATGCTTTGAGACATCGATTTGCTGGAACAACGGAACATTATACAAATGGGTTAGCATTTAAAGTCTACTAGATATATCTGGTGAAAATACTTCTATAAAGATAGTGTAACCTTTAACCTTAATATGTCAACTGTATCATGGGAATATAAGTGGCAACTACAGTAATATAATTGTTAATTAATAATATAAGTAGTAAATATAATTTCCACCTCGGGTTTCTACAACCGCACCTCCCGTCATAGAAGTGCAGTCAATCCGCATTTCTTCGTTATGGAGGTGTCGCGCACTGTTCGATCCAAAAATCATTTTATACCGCAAACCCGTAGGCTGTGGAACGAACTGCCTGAAGTGGCCTTTCCGTTAAGCTACGATATGGGGTTCTTCAAGAAAGCTGTGAATAGGATTTTGCAAGGTCGGCGGCGCGCCCGCATACACTTGGTGTTGCAGGTGTCCATAGGAGGCGGTAACACTTACCATCGCGTGGGACCGCTTGCTCGTCCGCCCAGTTGTCTCTAAAAAAAAAAAAAACTGTGTGCCTTCATATCAGCTACTCCGGACGCCTATGAGTTTTTACTGACGAATATTCTGAACTGTGTGTATGTCGTCATTAGAGATCAGAAGTAGAAAATAGGGTCAGAGAAACAGGCGGTTGCAGGGATACGAAATTCGGAAGACTTACCATCTCTGATAAGATTCTGACATTATATCATCGTCTTACCAAAATCATTTTTCTAAATAACTAATTGTTCTTTCATAAAGAATTGCTTGTCCGCTTACATGAAGCCCTACTTATAGACATGATAGCAGTGCCGGCTTTACCTATGGTGCAGGGTGTGCGGCGCACAGGGGCGCAGGGTCTTAGGGGGCGCCGAGCGCCGCTCGCGACGCCTCCAAAGAGCCTACTAGAGGGCGCCACGGTATTGATTGCACCCGGGCGCTACATGGGCTAGAGCCGGCGCTGCATGACAGGTCTCAGGTCTCACTTCAGCTGCACATTTTATACAATTTAAGGCTAGCTTTTATTAATAACAAACTAAAAATTATTTAATTCTGGCCCTTACGTAATGTGTATTAAAGTTTATAATAAAAAAATCGAAAAATTATGCAGAATGAAGCAAAATAAATTGCTCAAATGAATTGATTCAGTTCAATTCAAATTAATTTTTCAGTATTTTTTATTTATGTAAATCTCTGTTAACACTAGAACTGCGGTGCCCTAACAAGGTTCATGTCAAACGAATATCTAATGTATTAAGATCTGTATGTTAACAACATGGGTGCATTTGATTCATTGATATATTCTTTATTGCACCAAAAGGTGAAATTAATCGTATATAGCATTTTCTTCCAGCTAACCTTTGGTAGTTGAGGGCAGACTAAGGGTAGTGCGCTAAAAATAGCGCTCTGACAATATTACACTATATAAATACAACATATACATTGAATTGAATTTACATTGCTTCGTAATCAAAGTACTTACGTTTATTATCAGAATTTGGCAGCGCATCGTACGTTGTTCCAATCAGTTTCAACAACAGTATTACTGCTATAATACCGGCATACGCGAGGTCCACAGCATCGATCGGTCTGTCTCCTGCAGGCTCACTCCCAATCTTGCAGGTGGAACAGGGGAGGCAGCCTGGAGTGCTCCTCACCTGGTGTCATTAAACAGCCAGGGTAATTTATTTGTTGATAACGAGTATAACATATGGTAAATAAGTGTAGTGGATCGTCACATTTCACATTTTTTATTTAAAATTAACAATAATCGTAATTGTATAACAAAGTATGTCAAACATCAAATAAGTTTTATAATGTTTCAATTCAACTTTTACCTACAATTATAATAGTGGATCACTCTACAAGATCTATAAGACCATATAAGATCTATGAATGTTATAGGTACGAATGATTTTAAACAATTCTTTGGAGGTATTTGATCGTAGATCAAACAAATGTAAAGCTCTCCGGTTAGGTGTGCTGACGACTTGAACAGGTTCGCTGGTGATAGTTGGATGAGAAGAGCCAAGGATCGGAGGCGAACTTTGGGAGAGGCCTATATCCAGCAGTGGAGAGGCTGAGAGGTAGAGAGACTGAAACTACGGATAACAAAAGTGATTTCGCAGCTTTCAGTACCAGTACGTTTTACAAATAAATGTTTGTAGTTAATTTTAAACTTTTGCATTTCGTACCTACACATTTTAGATTGTATTTTATAAAAAAAATAGCTAACCAGTAACTTCAATCGCTGATATTGTCGCCACCATCAACATGATCGTCCACATCCACTACAATTCCATCTCTCTGACCGAACACCACCCACTTTTCAATAAAAACATTAACATACTTAATGTGATCTCCGAGAACTACCTAGGTTCACTAACTTCCAACCAAGGATCTAGTCAATATCGCCCTGGGAGAACAAATGAGGATATTCCGGTGACCCGTCACATAATATACTACCTGGGACGCACGTGCGTACACCGGTTCTTTTGTTTATGTAGCGACATTGAATTTTTTTCATTTGTCGTACAAATTTGTTTAGCAAAAGCTTCTTGCATTAAATCAAGTTATAGAACGTCACGAAGTAAACCTTGATTGTTTGGATAAAATTGTTTTTTTTGGACAATTTGAAATAAGTATCACGTATAACTTTACGTATAAACTATAATAATAAACACGTATAAAGTATAACTTTCGTTAGTTAAAATACATTGGCAGTAAACTCTTGAAGTTTACTGCCAACTGGTTACTGGCAGTACATTGGCAGTAAAAATGAAGGAACATCTTGAAGTCGTGCAACTTGCAACAATTCATTTATTTCTTAACCAGCGGTGCCCGTGACTTCGTTCGCGCAATTTTGAAGTGGTTCCAGTGGGTACTCTATAATTGGTTTGGATAAAAAGTACACTAAATGTTAAAAGAGTTTAGAAGATGATACAGAAGTGAAGTAGATTTATAGATGTTCACACTGATGTTGGTACATCATTGTACACCAATAGGTACATGTTGCAAAAAAGACAATAGTAGATAAGTATTACCAAGGGTACAACAGGTTGGTTAACGGTACCCGAGGGATTAAATCCCGGAGGTTATGTAGGTTATAAAGCTTATGTATTGTAGATTTTGTGGTTTAATAGGTACCTACAGATAGTTTATTAAACACTAAAGTGCGCCATATTTGTGCGTAATTCTTGTGGGTAAGGAGTCCAATTGTCCTCAGTAAACTTACTATCACTTTATTGAGTGACTCCTAACTTACTTGTAATTCTTTTTCACGTGACATTGTCAAAATAGCCGTCGGACTGGAGTCGACAACGGATGTTGCCATGATGCCATCAAACCGACAAAGAAGAATAAAATACGAGTAGACCAACTGTCTTGTTCCAGTTAACACCTCAATACACATAGTTCACGGTCATTCTCCTATTTCTTGTGACAAATATCTATAGGCATCCTTCCTGTGCGATGTCTCTTCACGCTTTTAAAGGTCAAAAGTGTATATAAATTAAGAGCATGCAACGAGTGCCTGCTCTAAAGAGGTAGGATACATGACTCCTTGTAATTAGTACAGGAAGCAAGTGGCTACGATATAAAACATAATAATAATTTACCGCCGGAGAACCGTGTCGTGAACAAGCATATACAGTTTCTCTACGGCGCGGCGAACTCGGCATACCGTAGGAAAAGCGTGTCACTAACAAGAGGGCTTAGTCGGTAAAGAAGATTTCGACATTTTCGTACGTTTTAGAAAAACGATGTTTAGACAATAGTTGTAGAGCTTTTCGAGCCCTCTCTGACGGCATATACTTTGTAGCCGAGATGAGCTGCAACACAGTTAGCGCTTCTAATAGCGGCTTTGATATTTTCTTTTTGTCGAGATGTACCTAGTAAAATAGACGTTTAGGCGTTCTAGGCGAATTTCGTTAGACTTCTTTGAAATTCGTCTAGAAATATAGGCTGGCTTATAATAAACCCGAGTGGAATAAGCCAGTCGCCGTGACGGCATCGGTCGAGCGAAAGGCTGGTGGGCTGCGGGTTATGCAAGCAGAATGTACCGGCCGGCGTCCCTGCTAGTGCTAACGATGAGCCCGCGCGCGATTGTCGCCTCGCTGCTATACGCATGTGCGTCAGCATACGTCGTCAGCGGCGACGTCCTCTACCAGATCACTGGTACGGCTCTATTATTGTGCGGTATTGGGTTTATCTAGTGTGGTGGAAAGGGTTGAATGGAGGGTGTACTGTGTTAAGAAATTTAGCTTTTGGAAAGGTTTGGCCGCAATTTTCAAAATAATACTTTGTTTTGAATAGACAAGTAATCAAAGTGCTGTTGGTTTTTTTGGTAAATCGTATGTTGAATAATTTTTACTTTATTTTATCAAGAAAATCATTTTTTTCCAATTATTTAAACCATTATTTCGAGAAAAAGCAACTAAAGAATTGCTAACCAGCAATTAATTAAAAAAAAGTTTTGATAAAGAGTTTATTATCTATAAAAGTTTATAAATCACAAGGAAAGTAAGAAACTTCTGTAACATTCAGTGGTCGTTGATTTTTTTTATTAGTAAAGAATTGAAATTAGTCAACAGTTCTGCTGTTAAAAGTCCAGTTGATTCGTACTACAGAACTGCTGAGACGAAAAAGTCTCAGCAGTTCGATCAACCAAACTATTAATCTGTTTACTAATACAAGGGGGTTAATGTTGGGAGAGGTGATGTCTTAGGAGTATCCATTTTCGGCTCTAATTGGTAGAGTCTTCAATTCAAACCGAAGTCCGTACTTCATAGTGTCTACTCGAAAGGATTTTTGGCAGTAACCCACTACGAAGGCCCAGTGTCCATTGGTAGATTTATAACATACACATTGTCATGCTTTCTTACCATGTTTTCCTTCACCACCAACCTCGTAATCTGTAAAATTCGTACCTTTTTAAATATAAATTCATAGGCGCGGGCCGGATTTTGAACTCTCTATCTCACAGATATAATTCAATAATTGTTACTCCTAGGCCATCGTTTCCCAATCTGGGGGTCGCGGACGTATATACAAGGAGTCGCAGTTGGTCGAGAAAAAATAAGCACTTATGTAGGAAAAAAATTCGTATTCAATTAATAATCAAATTTTTAAATATCAAACCAAATATCAAAAACATAATTGCAACCTCCTTACAGTATCCACTGCCTCCTTGTGCACATTGTCTGGTGCGTGAGGGGTGTAAGGCCTCAGAACGCCACGCTGGCTAAGCGGCTTGGCGAGTCCACTCTTTTAGAAGTAGTATAGTCCTTCAGCGCTCGTGGTAGTGGCTTTATTATCCCTTAGTCGCGTTTTACGACGCCCACGAGAGGAGATGGAGTGGTGCTACTCCATAGCCGGCCGACACCATACGACACGATGCCTTAGGCTATCATCTTTAAGCCTTACCTACTACTCATCTTACCAAATTATCCTGTATGAGTTTTTCCTGGTTTTCCATGGCACTTTAAAATTAATTTTGGAGTCATTTCGAGAAAATCTATTTTATAAAAACTTAAAAATGCTTCGAAAAAAGTGAATCTGAACATTTTGAGTTGGCAGGATTTTTTTTTCGATACGTGGTGTATCGGCGCCGAGTTTAAGACTAAGTTACAAACATACATTTATGCAAATTTGTAAAAATTGCGTTTCACAAAAAGTAAATAGTATAAACAAATGAATCTTTTTATGTAATAGAATGTGATTAATGCGATTACGACAGAGTTCTGCAATAACTTCATGCATTTAATGCCTAACGTTTTTGTATTCATAGTCTATTTGTGCAACGCTCAGCCGAAACGATGCGTGGTGACCAGGCGGGGCGCGCGCGCACGCTACATTTTGAAACATTTAAAAAAAATACGTTTTTATATAGTAAACATATTGGTGTATTTTTATTCCCTTCGAATCCAATTTGCCCAAAATGTATACAACCATGGCGGCCGGAGGTCACTGACACTTACACTTTAATCTTCGAGAATTTTCTTTACTTTTTGATTAATTTTATCGTTATTTCACAAAGACTGAAAATAATAATACAAATAGCAGATAGAAAATGTCATTGAAATAACGCAAAAAATGAAATAGCTTGTTCATTATCGAGAGTAGAATAGGTTCTACCTGATTTTACAATAGATTTTGTTTCATACTAGCTAATTTCTAGTATATTTGTATTTTACGTGCAGTATTTTACAGACATCGGGCGCGGGGTCTGCTCACAACGCTGACTGAGCAATGAGCGCTACGAACGTTTTACATAAAACAACAAAACTTTACATGTTCTTAGATCAAATCAAAGGGAGGTAGATACGTTACTCACTTACCGCGCGTAGTTCTACAAAACCGAGTCCAAAGGATCTGCTTCGTTTAGTCACCGAAAGAACAACGACTTGCACGTCATACGCTCAAACTGTAAACACACTTTACTAGTGGAAAATACATTTAAAAATGCTTTCCTGTGCATTTAATCAATGGACAAATCACTTAAGGAGCACATGGAATCACTTTTGGCGCGTGCACATCAAAAAGGAATAATTTGCAGGTTTTTTTTTAAATTATTAGTTTACAGTTGATTATTAATGAGTGAGCGAGATAAAACTATACGATCGGGAGGTAGCCCTTGTCTCGCTCTTGCTACTGTCCAAGGTCATCGCTCTGTCTCTGTCTTTCGTGTACAACGTACAACGTGCAACGTACAACGTACAACGTCTGTACAACGTGACTTCAATTATAGTTGTTTTGTGTGTTTATATCGTAGGAGCATCTGATGCGTGACACTTTGTCACGTACATATGAGTGGAAGGGACAGTGTGACAAATCAGTAAGTTAGCTGGGTTTAAGTAAATATTTTTGTAAGTAGGTACTACGAGTTAAACAATGTTTGATGGGCACTTTTGTATGAAACCTGGCATCACCACCAATACAATTCTAATATATGTCAACATATTGACTATAACCCACAGTTAACATAAATACATATTTTGTTTCCCAGATTAATGAGGCCCTAATAAGATCCGAACCTATAACGGCTAGGTCAAGCCAGCTAAACCAGCCCTGCCCTTCCGCCGGTGCTTATATCGTCTCACCCTTATACATTTTTGAGATTGTTGTAAGGCAAACATCTCACTTCCCAGTACTTTAAA
The DNA here is from genome assembly GCA_943735995.1 of Sesia bembeciformis. NCBI lineage: Eukaryota > Metazoa > Arthropoda > Insecta > Lepidoptera > Sesiidae > Sesia > Sesia bembeciformis. The sequence goes on along the minus strand of OX031045.1, from coordinate 183,133 downwards.
GCCTTGATGCTATAAATAAAAATTGAAGCTTATTTTAAAAGCTTTCATTTGGTATTCGTGTTAGAAAGATATATCAAGCAACATTAAAAAATGTTTATAAGTTTAGTCGCAAAATTAATTTCTGAACGCACCCTGGTCTGGTCGGTGGTTGATCATTTACATATATAGATAGATATACCGGCTAGAATGACGCATTATTTTTTATTTCACCGTCATGATTCATCTTTCGTTAGTAAACAGGAAAAATTACAATATATTTTAATTCACACCGATTTGTGGAATATTTACGTTTGTCAACACAATCTTTAGTGATTTATCAAAACAAATACTGACGTTATCGAATTGAAAATTAACTTCGAGTTTCGTGCACGCGTTGATGTCTTTTGTTCGAACACTCACGTGACGTAGCACATACATTTCATTTTGCTTGTCGCACTACACAACAATTCAAGATCTTTGGATTCAATTACGTGTGCATCCAAACAACGAGATCATGGATATAATGTATAGATATAGATCTATACATAATATGATAAATCCCTAACAGTGCCGTGTCTGTAAATGAAATATTTTTGAAAAAAATCATTGCAGTGTACTCTATAATTAATATAGAACTATACATAAAACTCACAACTTACATATTATACACAATAGTTACCACCTGAATAAACTGCTTTCTTAAATAACTGTCACTTATGATATAATCTAACTTATAGTACTAAGAAAGGATCTAAGGGGGGCGCTGACAGCTGTCAAACAGATTATTCTAGTACAGCTGTCAACACACATTGTCCTTATGAATACCTACTTGTAAATTTGATGTTTTTATAAACTACATTACAAGTAACAATTATCGTATGGAAAATATGTAATTTGTTTATTTTGTGGGAGCGTCGAAGCCCGTTGACATTAAATAGAGAGTGGGTTCGATATGATCATGGCAAATATTAATGAAACAGATAGAGCCATTAGTCGAGTATCAGTTCTATTCTATCTACTTGTTATCTTCGTAACAAAGCATTAAATATTTACAAAACAGACAGTGTCCAAGACAATATTTTCTAATTTTTTTGTCTCTGTATGTTTGAGCTTTACCTACATAGAGGCCACTAGCGATCCGCCCTCGCTTCGCTTCGGATTATGTTTCTTTTTTTTTTTTTTTTTCAATTTTTTTTTCAAAATCTCAAAATAAAATATAGCCTATATTAGACACGGATAATGTAGCTACCTATTTGTCAAAGAATTTTTGAAATCGGTTCAGTAGTTCCAGAGATTACCCCCAACATACCTACAAACACACAATTTTACCTCTTTATTATATTAGTATAGATATGATCCGGCAATGCCGATCCCAAGACCGGATGCAAAAGGTGGAGGGTTGGTCAAGAGTAGGTAATCTCTGCCCTGTCCGCGTCCACCCTGTGCACACGAAGCGGTCTTTGTGGCCGTGAGGTATTAAATCACCTACCTCTAAAATACTAGCACGGAAGGACGAGGGAACCCACCGTGTTTATTTTCCCAAGAAAAACACACATGAATTCTAATCCCCGGTCGTGGTCACGACCCTCAGCGATGAGGAGAACGATGCAAGGAGGAGGGAGGACTAATGAAAGCGATTAATTTTGGATCGAGTATTACTATACTCGTGATTATTCAATAGTGATATTGATATTATAGTGATCAATAGTGATATTATAGTGATTCGTATAGTGATTATTCAAGTATAATGAGGGGACCGCCAGGTGACAAAGCTACGAAAGAGATAGCTACGGCCCAATGCAGCAGAATGTAATCAAAAGGCAAGACGCGGGCACCGCTACTTTCATTTCTGGATTTTTCTATAAGTTCATATTTTTAGTTTTCAAACGACTCTAAAAAAGACCTTTGCTACAAAAAATCGAAAAATAAAATCAGATTCAGATCATTTATTTGCCTGAGTACGGGGTTACAATAGATGTTATTAATAACAATTCCTAATTAATATTAAATGAGTCCATACATACTCCGCTTCGAGTCGGCGTGAAAATCCTTATGTTATACATTGGAAGATATTTTTTGTCAATCTTAGTATCGCCTAAGAAGTGTGATATTTGTCACTATATACACAACCGCAGACTCTTATAATCTCAATCAAGCAAACAACTATCTCGTACTTTGTCGCTGGCGCAAACTGCACGATTATCTCGTGTACCATTTAAGGGAGTGATATAACCGCGACTCTTCCTGCTTACTTTCTAAACCTAGACACAACATATGGGTAGAAATTGTAGTAACGTGGAAAAGTCATGTTCCAGTTTAAGTAATAACAGACTTTGAGGGAACGTTTTAAAAGAGGAGCGTTATTTTAAATTGCATGAATAAAAATCTATCGATTGGTTTTTATCTGGTGACTGACAAGTGATAATGTACGGGATGATGATTCCTGTGAAAGCATTTCAATAGATCTGGAAGTACCCTACTATGTTAATCCGCGACATAAGTTATAATTATGTCAAAATCCGTCCACTGGTTGTTGCATGAAAAAAAAACATGAATACTTGTTGTTGGTTGCTGGAAGAGATCGATAAGGACGCCTATTGCTTCTATATAAGTCATTATATTTAATGTAATTAATTAGTAACAATAGGAATCCAATAAAAAAAATATTAATTTCTTCCTCTTTTATAATAAACGTGCTGGGGTTTAAATCCTCACTGGCACATCTTGGTAATTTTTGGAGTTAGCAAAAAAAAAACAAAACAATTATGGGTTGCGCTTACATGGAACGCTAATGATTGAAACAGTCATACTTACACGGAACACTAATGATTGAAACAGTCATACTTACACGGAACGCTAATGATTGAAACAGTCATACTTACATGGAACGCTAATGATTGAAATAGTCATACTTACACGGAACGCTAATGATTGAAATAGTCATACTTACATGGAACGCTAATGATTGAAATAGTCATACTTACACGGAACGCTAATGATTGAAACAGTCATACTTACATGGAACGCTAATGATTGAAACAGTCATACTTACACGGAACGCTAATGATTGAAACAGTCATACTTACACGGAACGCTAATGATTGAAACAGTCATACTTACATGGAACGCTAATGATTGAAACAGTCATACTTATATGGAACGCTAATGATTGAAACAGTCATACTTACACGGAACGCTAATGATTGAAACAGTCATACTTACACGGAACGCTAATGATTGAAACAGTCATACTTACATGGAACGCTAATGATTGAAACAGTCATACTTACACGGAACGCTAATGATTGAAACAGTCATATTTACACGGAACGCTAATGATTGAAACAGTCATACTTACATGGAACGCTAATGATTGAAACAGTCATACTTCCATCTATTGCAAATCTGATATTTAAAGTGGAATTTTGTTCCAGATGAGCAGTATTACTCTATGCCAATCTTGTTCCACCTGGACGAGTACAACGGGTGCCTCGCTACGCACGGCATCTACTGCCTGGGCAGCTTCGAGCTGGCTCCAACACACAAGAACCACCAGCTCTTCACCATGATGGAGGTCTGTAACTTACTTGTGACTTATAATAACAGGTGTTTAGCCTCTTTTGCATTAAGTTGGGAGTTCGAAACCTGTACCGTGTCCATAGTATTTTCTTTGTAGAAAACATGTGGCAGATGAAGAGACTGAATTTGTAAGAAAACCTCGTTCCAATTTAATTTGTCCAAAATGGCGGCCTGACATAACTGACGCGGTCTTAAATTAAATAGTGGGGTGATAATCTTTTACATAAACATAATTTAATTTATTGAGACTACAAGTTTGTCCGAGATTTAAAGCTAAATGTTGAGATATATCATTGATTTGGTTTTGTTTTGTACAAATTGAATTGGAACGGACTATACTCGTTAGTGATCAACGAACATCTGCGATAGGTACACGCTAACATCAGTGAAAAATTAAAATCCGCAGCTGAGGAGCTATCCTTTGGACATTTTATGCGTCGAACAGAGAGGTGATCGGCCACGTGGTCGTGGAAATGCTCGTTAGGACGGGCGACAACACTACTTATCGCCACGTTATCGTTATGTTTCATTATCTATCGATGAAGTTATTATATAATAGAAGTCAGTTGTGTTGTCATACGACAACATTTAAATAGTGCCCCAGCGTTGATGCATGCCTGGGACTTAAAAATGAATTTGTGACCTATGTATCCACCAATCCGCACTGCATTGCTCCAGCTTCCATTTAAATGGGGTTCCTTAACTTTGTTTGAAGTTTAATCTAAAGTTTTGATAAGATTACAATCCTGGTTTGTGCAGAGACTTGACCAGGGCCGGATCAGACATGTCTAGCGCCCTGGGCGGAAAATCTGCAGCGCCCCTTTAAGGGCGGCGTTTTTCGTGCGTATTCATATAGGCATATATGATACCGCCAACATACTTGTAGAATGTAATTTACATTAAAATTATATTAAAATTATATACAATATATTTCATGCTACATACAGGGTGTGTCGTAAATAGTGGTCCAACGTTAAGGGGTCGATACACCATATATTCAGCTATCACATACCAGAATTTGAACATTTTTTTTCCACGGGTCTCTGTTTTATTCATTATTATTATTATTTTGAAAAATCGATACCTTGAGTTACTAATTTGGCTGTTATTTCAACAAATAACATTATTTTTTTTATTTTGTTTCTTGTTTATTATTTATAAATACACGTGCTATCACATACAATACTTTTTTTAAATGGAAACTTAAAGATATTAAAGAAAAAATGTTTTTATTACAAATTTCAACTCTAATCTCTAGCAAATCATGTGAATTCGGGGGCGAATGGTGTAAAAAAAATGTACTACACAGTTTGTGCCCATTATTTTAAAAACTTGTCCAATAAATGCAGATTCTAAAATGATATTAATAATAACCGATTCCATAATGAAAAAGAAGTTATTACCATTTCAATTGAGAAGGAGCCGAATTTAAAAAAATACACTCTTTCATTTTAATTAACTTACCGGTATTGCAAAATGTTTTGGACCCATTTAGAAGTAAATTTTAACTTAGTTATTAACAGCTGAGTGATATTTGAGTCATGCACAAACATATCACAGGTAAACAAACGTGTCTCAGGTAAAAAAAGGGTACTTGGCCAGATAACAAAAAACTCATTGAAACGTCTCAGTATATAGCGCATGAGTAGTGAAAAAAATCACAAGGTTTTTTTTAATGCTATTCTATTAAGTATGTACGAAACAGACTATGTCAAGAAGATATTCGTAATAATCTAATCAGTTAAAATGCTTCAGTGTGATCCCGTACGTCGCAGGCGCTTCTAGTCTCTGTCCCACGGGATAACAGGAGAATGAAGTCGCTGGCACCGCTAGTAGTGTCTCGCTGGAAAATCAGATAAAAATTATATTTTCCAATTCCTACCGGCGCCCTTTGTTTAGCTGGCGTCCTGGGCAATCGCTCAGCTTGCCCAGTCCTTTATCCGGCCCTGGTCTTGCCTGATCTGACTTCTACTTTGTTTTTACAGAATATTGTAGCTAAGGGAAAATAAAATCCTAAAATGGATAGAAAAAATTGAGTTAAAATAAATCACAAAACAAAGGAGGAAAATATCATGAATTCACCAATATCGAAATTGTCGAAATAGCACCGCGTGAAGTTGAACCGGACCGCTCATACTTACAGCTGACTAAGATAGGAAATCCTATTATCTAACACAATACTATGTGCTACTACTCGCTATACAAGGTAATTCAAGTGCTATTATCATAAATTACGATACATTATGGCGCGCGCATAGCGCTACATAGGACGTTTCAATATTATACAGACAAACTGGTCACCCAACTATGTTAATTATTACGCACGCATTGCGATACTGTTTGTGCGAGATGCGGATTTTAGTGCAATTCTTGTCGGAATATCTTGACCGATCTTATGTTAGCTACACACCGCGCGTCACTGATTCTTGCAGTCGCTACGAGCACAGTGCTCGATGCTGAGTGTGCCGCCCTGTAGCCCGACTCACCCATCAGGAACGTGTAACTAAAGGCACAAACGTGACAAATTTCCTGCGGTTTTACACACTTTTTCACCTATTCAGTGATTTTTTAATTATTAATTTATTATAATGCCGGTATTTTTTTATTAATTTTTAAACCCTATACTTTTAAGAGAGGGGGAGGTTGAGGCGGAGGGTGCACGCTGTAACTTGCCTTGTTACCCCTCTCTCACTTCTGTGAAAACTAAATATATGAATCTTATAATACATAATATATATACACTTAATACTTACAAACATACATATAAAAATACATATGAAAATTTATATCAAGGTATATAATTACTGGAGGGGGGAGTGCACGGAGCTATCCAACAGCCGCTGGGCGCACTCGACTGGCCTCGTTACCCCTCTCTCAGAGAATACTACCTTGAAATGTGCTGCATTCCCCGCTATATCCTATTCCCCAATGTACGTGCGTTCCCATTCCCATCCCATCCTATCCTATCCTTCTCCACTTTCTCAACCCTTTCCTCAAATTAATTTCAACATCTCAAAGGGTAAGCAGCGCATCCGAGGGCTGTCAGCGTTTATCATTCTGAACCGATGATGGCATGTATTGCGGATATCTATGGACGGCAGTATCCACTTAGCATCAGGTGGACTCTATGCCCGTTTACCCCCTTTTTTCCATAAAGAAAGAGTAAATGAAAAGAATATAAGTGTGCCGCGAGTGAAATAAGGTTCGGAGCACTATACTAGCGCGCCGGTTATGCCACTGGCCTGACTCTGGCGATGTTCAGAGGTGTCAGCACGTTTGGTGAAAGGAGTGTTGCGGATAGGAGAGGGGTAACAGTGGGGTGGTGATGCAACATGCCACGTTCGTGTGTGAGGGTGCCGGGATGACACGTTCCGATTGTTACGTTGTATTTCTTTCGCGATACATGCGACTGTGTAATTGTTTTGGCAAATTGTCATGTAATTTGAACTCTATAAGATACTTTTATATATATAGTTATGGGTCTTTCAAAAGGGATGCTAGATTTTTAAAAGTCTATTGCAGTCATATTTAAAAAGATGATCTGTCATTTTTGACAGTAATATTTATTGAGCTTCACCATTTAATCATGGAAAATTACACGATTCAACAACTGTCAAAATGACTGTTCAGCTCGTGCGTCACGTGAGATTTATGGTCAGAATAATCGATAATCGACCATCGAAATTAAAATAAATTATTAATATATTATACAAATACAAATGATCAGAAATACAACTAAACGACGTCGATTTGGAGGAGGTGGTCTTTCAGGGTCCTCTTAAAACTACATCGACACGGAGCTTGCCTGATTTTATATTTAAAAAATAATGATATTTCCGGCCCTGCATTTATAACGTAGACGTACTAAGAAACGATTTATAATGGGGTGAAACGGGATGTTTCATAGATTTTTTAATTGCGTCAAGGCATTTAAATTTACGCGAGTGAAACCGCGGACAACAGCTAGTTACATATAATACAATACGCATTACATAATACATACGTATATTAAAATATTTTATACATACTCGTAGGTATATTAATATTTCTAATTTAGGAAATTCAAGTTTGCGATGTCTGATATTTATTAATAGGTACGTTTAAAATCATCTCGCGTCCAAAGGTGACAATACATTTTGTTACTCCTTCGTACCATCATATAAATATTTGTTTCGTACCATCATATAAATATAATAACAGCGATTAATAAGTGTATATCTTGCAGCGGTACTCCGCCAACTGGGTGGACAATTATAACCACACACGTCTCCATCGCGGCCTCTGCATCAGTCGCCAGTGCAACCACCTCGCGCCGCGCCAGTTTAGACATCCGCACCAGGATTGGGACTCCACTCCGTCTGCTCTTGATACATGGTGAGTAGAATAAGATAACAAGCTATTGTACCAACTTTTCGTCGCCGGAGTGGGTCACGCACTCTTTTTTTTATAGAAAGATGGCGTCAGACGAGCATACAGTTCATTTTTCTAAATGAAAGGACATCCGCGATACATGCCAACATAAGTCCAATGACAAACATTGCTACGCGCCTGGATGCGCAAGACAATGATGAAGATGTTGGAATGAAGTTGGAGAGAGTTGGGAAAATGGAAAGGGATGGGATGGAAATCTAGCAAATTTCACTCACTATCGAAATACGTACTTACATTGCGGTATAGAATACAGTGGAAAATGTACTACAGTTTAAGATAGTATTCTGAGAGAGAAGGGTAACGAGTCAGTGGAGTGCGCCCAGCGGCTGTATATTGCAGCGTGCACCCTCCTCCTTTTTACAGCGGACAGTCACTGCGATAGCCGAGGCTCTAGAAAAAGCACAAAGTAGATAAACTCACTTGGATATTGGGATACATTTTTTTTGTCAAAGGCGGCAAAATGAATGCACAAATGAATGCATGTAATGGGCGAGATTGATTTAGCTGATATCCGTATCCTGTGAATTAATTATTGAGTGCCACAGACAAAATAATATTTTTAGTGCTAGCGCTTTATGGAGGGCAACACAGTGTTGAGGAAGCTATTTGTATTTACAAGTATTTTCCGATGTAGGAGGTATCGCTACTAAAACCATACCATAACCAGCCCTTTGGTATCACCATGCTGGCCAGCGGATTAAATATTTTTAATAGCGTCAAGATGTTCAAAGGCCTTAAGTAGAAAATCACTTGATTTATACCAAATATATTTGTCCAACAGGTTTACAGCCTGTGTAAATGAGAGCGTTGTGCCCTACAACCTGTCCGCACATCTGTATAAGCTGGAGTACTGCCGGCGCGGCCCCGACAACAGCGACAATCGCCTGCTCACGGCTAACGAGCGCGCTTTTGCTGCCTTCGTGGCCCTGCTGCTAGCGTTTTGTGCGGTCAGCACGGTGCTTGACATGTCCCTGCCGGTGCATTATAAGAAAGGTCAGCTTAATTTGATACTTTATGTTAATGGAGGAAAAGAAAACAATTTTCTCTGCAATCTTTTAGTTTTGGTTTCATTCTCGAAAAGCAGGGGATTTATATGGTTCGAGTATTGTTAATAGGCCAAATAAATAAAATGCATTTGATAAGGGGACTTACAGAATTTAAATCGTGACACCTCTTTGGAGATATTTCTCTTTGGGGATCCTATCCGCGATGTAAGTCACTTACATGTCCATGTAAAATGTATGTTCTAACATGCATTTATTCTATTTAGTGTGATTATTTTGCGGAAGTCTTTCCTACCCAGAAACGAATCGGCTAGTTTAGTTTTTTTTTTAAACAATGCGAGAATCCTTCCTACCGAAAAACAATTTGTTTGAAATAATTCATAAGCTATTTACAATATTTTGTCTTAGTAATCATTATTTTATTGTACCTAACTAGTTCACAATATAATTTATTGTCAATATTAATTTAGCAATAAAACAGCAATGAACCATTCTTCCACTGCCACATTCTCCCACTGCCACTTGCCGCGCTTTGATGTCTTAGGTAACAAAATATTTACCCGTACCCATTATTTTAAAAATATATGACTATTTCAGCCTAGAAACAAGTTTATAGTTGAATTTTAAACAAATCGGATACAACATCGCGAAACCTATTCACCTAGTTCAATATCGATTGTATAACATTTGAATGCGTGCCACATACATTAATAATATTTATTTATAGTACCTATGTTGAAACTCAAATAAAAAATAATCTTTATCGTTTTCTTTTCAAACAATCAACAATCAACAATCAACAATGAAACAATTGTATACATATTCAATAATACATGGTGCTGTGTGGTGTTGGCCGGCTTAGAATTGCCCTACCCCATCCCTTCCCGCGGGTGTCGCAAAAGGTGACTAAGGGATAACAAAGCGACTACCACAAGCCCTGAGGAAGCGAACCACCTCAAAGAGTGGACTCGCCGACCCGCTTGGCCAGCGTGACGTTTTGAGGCCGCACATCTCTTATGAACAAGACGACATGCTTGAGAAGGCTATGTCCAGCTGTGGATACCGGAAAGGATGGTTCCGAACAATACATCATTTTAAAGGAGTTATTATTAAATGAGTACATATTTATTTTCATAGATATGTGGCCGTATGTCTCTAAGATTTATGATATCATAGACTAATGATACCTATGTTACTTATGGTATCATAGACTTATACCTACTTAGGACGTTTCTTAATTATGGAACTCGCGCAGTCTGATTGAAATAAATACTGAAGGCTTGGCCTGACCAAGTAACCTTGATTCTAAGTTCGGTTGACGACGAAACACGTGAACACGTGTTGCGTCACTTATGACGGAACGTGTTTGCATCGGACGTCGAACTGGGTTGCAATCTGTTGTCAAATAAGAAAATAAACCTATTGATGATAAATCTATAATATCAATAAAAACTGTTTAACCAAACTGAGTATATGTAAAGAATAAATATTGGAGCTAATGTTTTAAAAGTAAGTAAGTTATGGTTGGACTTAATAATTGTTATGTAATCAGTAAGATGAAGTTGCTATTTGCATGTCACATTTGCCGCAGGACCGACAACCAATTGGGTAAACGAATCCTGGAATGAGCGTACAGGGGAACGTCGTCCGATCACGTGGACCACGACCTCCCACTTCCCATGGCCCTAGCAAACCCTGTGGTTATACGCACCGAATCGCGAACGCGCTGTAATTCGTATGTTCTTTCCGACGCGTATCTACTCTGCCTGCCTACAGTTTCTCCTACAGATGCTTGCAGGCTGTGTGGCCTACTCTTTAAACTGACATTCAGATATTATATACATTGTCAAACGCATTAACTAGTCAAAGTTAATTTAGTACCATCATTCCGCGGTAGATGTCACTGTACCTAGCGGAAACACGCTATCGTTAGTTAACCTCAGAATGTAAGAGCAAGTTAAGAATTTTTTACTTTTAATTAGAAACTGAAGCAGTGACAGTTGTTTGATTTACACTCAAATTTACTATAAAGGCATAAAAACTAGTTGAAGTTGAAGTGAAGTTAGTTGAAGTTAGGGCAAGAACATACATCGTCATAAAAACACCGAAAAAGCATTGCATGAGGTATTGCACAGTATAGCACGGTCATATCACTGTCGTAATAATAGATAAGAATGGCTTGTGCCTTCACCTCATGGTAAAATGATAGGTAGTGAAGATAAAATTACTTAAACAAATTTTATTGCGCGTAAAATAGTTGAGAAATGTGTTTGATGGGTGCATTGTATGATATGGTATTGTATATATTCATCTGGTATATTTATTTGTAGTTAAATAATTTATACTGTGTCGTTTAAATTATATATTTATACCTTTCATCGCAGCTCCAAACGTATATTTCTGTTTAACCCAAAAATTAGCTGGTACAGAATGCCTTAAGTTAAAATCAATATTAAAACGTAATTCAGTACTCAAATTAATAAACTCGACGGTACTGAAGACCTGCTCGGCAAGCCTTCCATGTCCTTAGGTTTCTTGTCGTAATTCTGTGCTGATGTTGGACTTGTATACTTAAATTTGTATATTTTACATGTAAATTAATTTGTAAAAGTATTAATTTATATTGTATTTCAGGTATTGTTATACCCGTAACTGTTGTGAGTCACAAGTTACGGGTATTTCAATACGGTCGATCACAACTTGCGATTGACCGTATTGTGTGCACGGACATCACAGTTAATAATTTTGTAATTATAATTATTTGTGACTGTATTGTATACAATTATTTTCATCTGTTGGATTACCGATAAATAAATTTTTAAACAAATGTTTACATTGTCCCCAGGCGTGCAATGGGCCCTGTCCTGGTCCCTGCCCGGGTGTTGGCAATCCCTGACCGCGCGTCCCCCCTCCTCCTCGGAGACGGACTTGCGCCCCTTCGACGGACTTCGTGTCGTCTGCATGATGTGTGTCATCCTGGAACATGTCATTTGGCTGTCCACCACCTCGTACCTTTCGCAGCCACGATACACAGAGCTGGTAAGAGCTTTATATAAATTATTTTTGTAGTAAATAGTATAGTGGAGTAAGTGATTGCCACAATAGGAGCAGCAGCAACATAAAAAGGATTACGAAGGAATACTATTTATTATTAGAAATCTATACATATTATCAGGGAGCACGGCAGTGCCCCCGCCAAGACTCGCCGCACTACCGAACACTGCACCGTTTCCTCGAAGCAACTCGGCGTACTTTTGACCTTCTCATATCTTCCTTTCACCCAATCCATTCCTTAATCTGCAAAGGTAGGCAGCGTATCCGGGGGCGTGCCAACGTTTGTCATTCTGGACTGATATTGGCATGTATCACGGATGTCTATGGACGATAGTATCTATTTGCTATCAGGTGGACCCCATAATTTATAATCCCCATCTCTTCGCGTGCGTATCATAAAAGGCGAGTAAGGGGGTAACAAAGCCACACGAATGCACGAATCTTTCGCGACTGTTTGGCCGAAAAAAGTGGTGAGATTCATGCATCTCTACTATCGATAACCTAACGGATTCCTTATGTGAAATGGCCAAGCCACAAAAAGCAAAATTCCGTCAAACAAGTCTTGGCGACTTTTAGATTTCACCACTTTTTTCGGCCAAACAGTGACGAGGATTGGTAACATTTTTACAGAAATGTTTGTGATGGGATATCTATATCTACATAAGTATTATAAATCGTAAAAAAGCTGTGTCTGTACGTGGAATATTTTTTGAAAAAAATTGATTGCAATTTACAAATGATAAAAAAGATATATAAAATATGAAGCCCAAAATATATAATATATGCATATAGATAAAGTGTTGTTAGGTGTTATGTCAATACAATATTTTTTGGGTTTTTGTCTGTTTGTCTGAACGCACATCACCACACACCACGGGACGGATTTTAATGAATGCCAAGTTTTATTATAATTCATGTGCCGGATTAAAGCCAGTAAAGTGACAGGATTTTGTTGTAGAAAGCTGGTTGCAGACGAGCAGACCATCTGCAGTGGTGGTGAATGGATGCAATCGTCCCTTGACATCCGCGATACATGCCAGCATCAATCCAGAATGACAAAGGTGCTTACTTTAGAAGATTTATGAATGGATTTGGAGAAGGAATTGGATAAATAGGGAGGGATGGAATGGGATGGGATTACATTTTACATTGTAATAGGGTCACGAGTCCATTCGTAACCGTTGCTGGTGTCACTGGTATGGTGTAACGAAATGTCGAGTAGAAATAAAAGATAAACCCTTTCAGACCCGATTTACAATAGGATGGGATTCAAAAGGGATGGGATTAGATAATTGTTTTTAATTAAAATTGCTCATAATACGAATTTATTTCACAGACCCGCCGCGACACGGACGTAATGATGATGACGAACAGCACGCTGGTGGTGCAGATCTTCTTCCTGATGGCGAGCTTCCTGCTCGCACATAAGGTACTGCAGCAGCGGCGGCACGGAGAAAACGCCCCGTCTCTCAACACCTATATAAGCACCATGCTCAATAGGTTTATCAGGTCAGTATTGACAACAATTATTTATCTATAGCAAGCACTAAATAAGATCTGCACCATTTTTTATAAAATAGATGACAGACGGGCGGGCCACATGATGGTAAGTGGTAATCGCTGCCCATAGACACCTGCATGTGGGTGCGCGCCGACCTTGCAGAGTTCTGTTCACAGCTGTTTTAAAGAGCCCCATGTCGTAGCATTAGGACATTGGTTTTTATACCACGTAAGCAAAAGGAAAGCACATATTATTTAACTGACTGATAAACGTCAGAAACAATAACAGTGCTATATTAGTCCACTTTAGTGTAGGGACATTCCACATTCAATGACTCAAACTAGGATTCCTGAGAAAAATGCAAGGACAAACATATAATACTACCTAAATCCGAAAAAAAAACATTTGTCATTTAAACAAATTAATCTCCCACCGGTGATCTAAGATGGGACCTTTCGTACAGCCGGTTCGAGGTACTACCAAATGCTAGCCAATCGCCACTTCTGTAAAAAGAATAGCTTAGCATTTTTGTAATATTTTAGTTTTATTACTTAATTCTGCCAACAGCCATGGGCTAAATAAGGATGAGATGCAGGTAGCGTGCTGTAATGAGCATAGAATAAGACCTTGGCACTTGGTAAGAGTAGAAAGAGCTAATCCTTATCGACGAGCCTAATGTAATACAAAGTTAATTTTACAGGGTATCACCATCATACTTCGTAGTGGTGTGGTTCGCAGCGAGCTGGTGGGCGCGGCTGGGCAGGGGCCCCGTGTGGGCCCCACTCATTGGAAACGAGGCCGCCATCTGCCGCCGCAAGTGGTGGACCCACCTCATCTACCTGAACAACATACTGTACGCTGATGACAAGTGTCTTATACAAACGTGGTGAGTTTTAATGAACAGCTTCATACTTTTAATCACTTCATGGTACTGTAGTTTCTAATGGTCTACTCAAAGCAAGGGCGTCGCTAAAAGGGGGCAAGGGAAGGCAGCTCTAGAGATTCGAAATTAAATTTCTTTAATTTTTTAATTACTTTTAATTTTTTCTTGTATTAAAAAGGTTTTAATAAAAATATTTCTACAAAAATTTAAATCATTGTACCTATTTGTACCTACAATTCATTCTCCCATCCCCTCTCTCATCATGCCCCCCCCCCCGGCCCCCCTGCCCATTGGCTGACGACAGCCTTAACTGAAAGGCTCACCAAATTGAAGTAATAAAAATAATCATATTGTGACATAATTAATTATTAAGTGTACATTTGGTAAAGGGAGTGAATGATGACATTTTCTACAGGATCGACAACCGATGGGATTGATAATTCCTCGAATGAAGTGCAGTATGCTCCCACATGCAGTTCATCCTCAGTCTGGATGGAAGGAGGGAGGTTTAAGATTATGGCCTTCATCCCTCTAATGACTTATTAGGGGAGACCTACGTCCTGCAGTGGGACAGACATTTTAGGCTGATGTGTATTTAGGCCGAAATTATATTTCCAAGTCTAACGTGATGTCTAACGTTCCAAGTAAACATGATGTATTCAAAGACATGATTGTGGTACATTAACTTTATCGTAGATATAATAATAATATGATCAAGTAATAATATGACTTGTTGCTGGGTCTAACGTTCGCACTATGGCGCGTGCGCGGCGAGCCTTTCCATTTCTCGCTCTTACGTACTTGCAACGAAATTGATTTGAAAATTTAATCGGTTTCCCAGTCTAGCAATAAACATGACGTCTTCAAAAATATGATTGTGTCACATGTACCTACTTTATCACGAACGTGATTTGCTCAGGTACCTAGCAGCAGACATGCAGCTGTACGCCTTGGCGTTGGCTCTGACGTTCTTGCTGTGGCGCGTGCGGCGCGCTGCCATCTACATCCTGAGCGTGCTGCTGTTCGCCTCCGTCGCGGTGCTGTTCGGCCTCGCGTACACCTGGCGATTGCAGCCCACCTTCATCATACACAGACCTGAGTATGTCACTAGTAAAATCATGTGCCAGTTGATAAAATTGGTTCTGTTCTGAAATATAAAAAACACCTTAGATTTTAGTGTAAGAATCAAGTAATTCGCTATTGTGCAGTACTCGAAGGAGTATTCTTACAATTTCTCTGTTAATGCAGTTGCAAGTATCTTTATTTGACATATATGTAAACGACCCTCTAATTAATTACTTATTGTTAAACTTGTTTTTATTATTAGTCATATCAATTAACCTACTTGAAAGTAGTTTAGGTTATACAATTTGAATATTTTTCTTTGTAAAATTCGTATTCATAGGGCGTAACGTGGTGTCAACGTATCAATTAATCTCAATCTTCCAGAAAACTATAAATTGAATTCTGCACGGTCGGCAACGCATTCGCATACCCTCTAGTATTGCAAGTGTACATGAGCGGTGATGACCACTTACCATCATGTGGGCTACCCATCTGCCCTAACTAACATTTAATTAAATAACGTAAAGCACGTGACACTGGTGTATTACGTTAGAGGTTAATACGAGATGGAGCCTCCTCCAGTAGGTGATGAGTACGAGCACTACGAGCGCTTATATACCGATTCGGGATAAAATGCGACAAACCACTCAATTGGTATTATGCGCAGGTCGGTGCTCGCGTTGTACACGGGCGACTGGTCGTTCAACACGCTGTATCAATCGCCGCTGGGCAACGCGCCGGGCGCGCTCGCCGGCCTGCTGCTCGCCCACATACACCACCACCTGCTTGACACCGGAGTACGGCTCGACCACTACAAGGTGAGTAGTGCTGGCCTTGTTCCGTGCAAGATATTCGATTTGCGTCGCCTCCTTATATCCTTAAGTATGTGTTATGTATTGATCTCAAGTTTTCCGTGTGGTGTGGGCTTTAGAATAACTCCACCCAATCTCTTCCGGGGGATGTCGTATGGAATTCCAGCACTGGACGTAAGCCGTTAGGGAGATCTCAAACAAATATGCCTATTCCTGAGACCATCAGCCTGTGTATCTTCACTGCTGGATATAAGCCTCTCTCAAGGACCGCCACCGTACACGGTCGTCAGCTCTTCTCATCCACCCACTACCGGCGACTTTCTTCAAGTCGTCAGTGACCCGACCGGAGTGCGTTTCACGCTACGTTTCCCGGTACGTTGAATTAAAACAGTGAATTTAAACGTGGTCGTACTCGCCTCAGTGACCATGTTTGAGAAAGGCGTCCTGCAACGGTGACGGAGGAAAACATCAAAACTGCGCGGCTCATGATTAAAGCAAACAAACGAAGGACTTATCAGCAGATACGGGCATCACTGGGTATTGATATGAGTCAAGTTCAAACTATTTTACACGATCACCAACGGGTAAGGAAGCTTTGTGCTAGATGGATTCCTCACAATTTGAGCAAAGTTCAAAAACACTGCCGCTGGACATGGTGTCTCCAAATGCTTGAAAAATTCGACAATGGTCGAAACTGAGCCTGAAACTAAAAGGCAATCTGGGCAGTGGGTCTCTCCTTTCAGAGTTGCCGACGAAAGTGATGCAAGGACGGAGCGCTGAAAAGAAGATGATTGCCTCCTTCTTTGGCAGATCGGGCTAGTTTGCTACTATAACTTTAGAAAATAAAACAATAGTAACTGCCGACTGGTATGTGAACAGCTGCTTGCCTTCTGTTTTGGAAGAAAAAATCAATTAACGTTGCCCACGGAGCAGAATGATTCTCCATCACGACAATGCTCCACCTAGCTCACCACCAGACAACCCCTCCTCATCTGCTTCATCCCCTACCCTAGAAGCTGCCAATCAAAGTTTCTTTGATAAGAACGTATAATGCGTTATCTCCCCGCTACCGTCGTCCACGGCACGTCTTAGACGACCCTGACGACCCAATCACTGCTGCCAATGCAGTTCTTACACTACACTCACAGACTACACAGATACACCGTCCCCGCCGGCGGAGACGTGGACGTCCCCATCGATACACCATCAACACTTTTACCAGGTATCGGCACGTGCCTGGGCGCTTCTCACCGACTCGCGATCCCGCGGTATCCCCCCAATGCAACGCCCTAAGCCGAGGCGCGTTCCTTCCGCCGGTTTACCGGCGGGGGAGAACTTAGGCTCGTTGCCACACACATTTTGTTCCTGGCTGAGCGCCTTCTGCGCTCGCCCTAAACTAAACATGACCGGTGACTCTTGAAAGGCCACTAGGGCCGCAAGAATTTAGACATTCCGAAAAAAAAAAGCGTTATCTAGTCTATTTCCATATCGATGTGACAACAAATAATATTTTTATTTTAAAGGACAATGCTCAAAAAAAACCCAGGCTTGGCGCAAAGGGAATGTATCTCAATTTTTCAGTAAAAATGTGAAATGAAATGCCACATAGGTGGCATTATCAAAATCGATGGCTAAATTTAAAAAAATTGCTATTTGTTTAGTGGTAGGGATTATTTTTAAATATTTTTTTTACTGTGTGATTCTACGTAAAATCACATGACTTTCCTCGATTATTGGTAGTATTCATAGTACGCATCACTACAGCGCTCCATAAGACGTCTAAGTAAGAGCGAGAGGGAGATATTTATATTATTAGTCACTAGTGTCACTACGGATGGGGCTGCGTGGGCGCAACTGCAACCGGTTCTGAGAGGTTCGGCACGGCACTATACACAACAATGGAAACATCTGCTATCTCCTTCACTCTTCAAGATACTGCGTATTCTCCTTCTGTTTTACACCTGCGCAAGTCAATTAAATGAATGTCAATGTGCGTGCAGTCCCTCGAAAACCTTCGTTGCGATCTGTGCTTTCCTTGTTTAACCGACTTTTAAACGACTTTGTTTTTGACACTTATATTACGACTTCAGCATTACTTTGGACTTCGGATTTTGCATTGTGAATGGTATCTGTTTAAAATAAACAATTGTGTTACGTGTCATCGTCCATTACGACGGGTTCGGAGGCATGTTCTCTCTCAGAGATTTTTTGAATCTCACCGAGATTTCGTGGAGTACATTCTACGGAACTTAGCACCGAACCAAGAGGTACGTACTTTTTTATTTTATAATTGTAGATACAAACAATATTGCCGTACCTACAAAAATAACAATATGTTTTTATCGACTACAGAAAGGAGGGTGATGTTTTTCGGGTGTACGGGTGTTTGTATATTTCTTTAGCACGCCCTGCGCCCTAAACGGCTTGATGACATGCGAGGTGTAAGATTTTCATGTGATAGCAAACATAAAATATAACATAAAACACTATATTTGAAGGAACATTTACACTAAGTAACTTATTCTGTAACAATGTTGTGCACACAGATTATATATCTTGATATATATCTGTGGTTGTGCAGTTATGCATTTATATAATCTTTTATTGTTACAGATAGCCTTTAATGGGTCAAGTGCAATATGCCACATCTGTTGGCACAGGGTCGACCAGGCATTACGTCGTGGTGAACATCAAGCCCTACGCGACCCTCAAAATCCCATCACATTTCCTGTTTCTGGATTCACTCGGGTAGCTAATACATCACGGCGTTGTATGATGGACGATTGCAATAACGCACAGCTCCGCCAGATTCCTAATAGCATTAAGGTTTATCTTTTGAGCTACCACCGATTGCACATACCCCAGCTTGAAAGGATTTGTCAACATCATTTAATGAACACCTCCTTGGAAGATATGCCTCATAGCGTGAAACGCCTTCAATCAGATTTTAATGCTGACAGCATTCCAGATATTGTTAATATGTATACCTTGGCGCTAGAACAGAGGCACTTAATGGATTTTAACAATATTAACGAAATAACAGCTGAAGACCTACATTTCTGGATCGGTTTGAGTCACGAGCACTTCAACAATTTATATGAACAAGTACCGAGCTTGCATCGCAGATCTAGTTCTGCGCGAGAAGATCTGGGTATTTATCTGAGTAAAATAAGAACTGGAGAACCTAGTGTACGATTAGGTGCTGTTTTCAATAAGTCTAGGCCATCTATAGACAGAAAAAATCACTTGGTCAGACGTTGTCTTTTCAACGCGTTTGTTCCTCTGCATTTGGGGTTTGATCACCTCACCAGAGAAGAAGTGATACAGAGAAATAGAATTCTACCAAACTATATATTTGGAAGTAATGTATCGCCAAGAGCCATTTTAATATGCGATGGTAGCTACATTTTTATTCAAAAAAGCTCGAATTTCCTATTTCAAAGACTAAGCTACAGTCTACACAAGTTTTCCAATTTAATGAAACCACTTCTGCTGATATGCGCGGATGGACATATTATAGACGTGACAGGCCCGTACGCAGCAACTACCTCTGACGCTGTTATTATGGAACAGATTCTACAAAACCATGATGGTCCGATGGAAGAAGCTGTCATTAATTATTTCCTAGAACAGGACGATGTATTTATAGTCGACAGAGGATTCCGCGATGCCGTTCCTACTCTTGAAACTCACGGCTATGTGGTCCATATGCCACCATCTAGAAGGCACGGTCAAACTCAGTTAACCTGCGAAGAGGCCAATAAATCAAGATTGGTAACATTATGTAGATGGGTCGTTGAAACAATCAACGGAAGATTTAAGAGAGATTTTAAAATATTCCGGTACAGAGTTTTTAATCGCACATTGCCGAGTACAATGACGGACTACAAGATAGCCGCAGCAATTATAAACTGTTTCCAAGAGCCATATGAAGACAGCAGATACACAGAACAGTTTATTGAAACGATAAACACAAAGATGCATACGCCAAATCTTTTAGCGAATTACGTGCTTCAGCATAACTTAAACCGACTAAGAACGGCATTTGTGCGGTTGGAAGCAAACGACCCAGAATTGACAGACTTCCCAAGATTTACGGAAGAAGAACTAATTTTGTTCGCAGTGGGTACATACCACATCAAAATAGCTCGCTCGTATTGTAGCGAGCACATCAAGAGGACGGGCGTGTATGAAATTGAAGTTTTTAGAGACCCAGTGCCCGTTGAATTAAATTGTGAAAACTGCGATTTGATTAGATGTCGCATACAATCGAGACACGTAAGGAGCAAGACGTATTATACGTATATTTTTATTTTATATAAAAGAGAAACTGGCAGGAATGGCATATCGGAGCATTATTGCTCTTGCATTCATGGAAAGAGAACGTTGGGCAGTTGCGCCCATGTGATGTCAGTGATATATTACCTAGGATGGGCTAGATATCAAGACGGTTTTGAACACCCTGCACTATCATTAGAAAACATTTTATTAGACATAGAAAACCAATAAATGATGATGATTCTGTTTAAATTGTTTTTTAATTACATTATTTTTCGTGGTGCCCATGAAGGTGAAGAGTACTAAAAACTGGTATCCTGTAAGTATGCCAGTTGTAACTATTTTTAGGTACCATAAAGTTACCCCTGCCATAAAATAAATAGCAATTTCTCACATTTAGCCATCAGTTTCAATGTAAAGCGTTTCTTTTTGTTATCTAGTATATGCTAGTTGTAAATATTTTAATTAGATTTTGAAATACCTGAATGTTAAGCCTGCCACTAAACAAATAGCAATTTTTTACATTTAGCCATCGATTTTGATGATGCCACCTATGTGGCATTTCATTTCACGTGTATATTAAAAAAAAATTGAGATGTTTCATTTGCGCCAAGCCTGGGTTTTTTTTTCATACTTCGTGAGCATTCTCCTTTAGATTACTCTTTCTAGATTTAAGTATTTTCTTTTTATTGTGAACTATGTATTTCTTTTCCAGTCAATAAAAAGAATAATATTTACATGTTGTTTATTACCTATTTAGTTAAACGGCAGTCCGGTGGACACACACGGTTATACGTACGACAGTTACGTGACATCCTCGCAACCATTTCTGCAAATTATTACCATCATAAATATAGTACTTAGTAAGATAGATAGGTTCTAGACACTGCGGTCTACTTTCACTGTAGGAACTGGTTTGTTCCCCGCTGTTGCGTCAGATATTTAACGTTTACTCGCCTAGAAAATTTACCTATCTAGACGTTTCAGGGAGAATTTAAAAATCTAATTACGTCACTTATGTCATCCAATGATTTTGAAAAAATATTTCTTTCGGTACATCTGGATTAATGCGAAATGTGAAAGGAGAATGCCCACGAAAGTATGGAGCTCGGACCCCTTTCGAAAATTTCGTGTAGTGTTAATATTTCTCATAATATGTAGCACTATTTGCTTAACTTCAATATATATTGATGTTATTTTAATCCAATGTGGGATCACGCAAAAAATAATATAGGAATTATCGATTTCCAGGTTAGTTAGTTAGTTTTTGTCGGTTATTGTTGTTTTGACAACGCCAAAGCATTTACGAAGTATGCAATTTAGTTTATGTTTTTATGTAATAAGAAAAATCTTATGTAAATATTATAATAAGCAAGATATATATCTACAAAACGAGTAACGTTTTTATTCAACATTGTAAAATAATAATTGTCTAAATACGAGTACAATAATCTCAAACAACATTTTTAAACGCTACGAGTCAAAGTCGTCTTTATAATCTGTGTTAATACAATTAAAAATAAATAATTAATGAAATGTTACCCCCCCCCCCCCCCCCATTAAACAAATTGAGTAAATCTTTGTTACAGATTCCCACACTTTCATAAAAGTCTTCATATTACGTAGCCAAAGTCAAGACAATAGGATATTTTTGACTGTTGTCTGATATGTTAATACGATTATTAACAAAATTAATGAAATATTAATTTATATTATAGTTACTCTACTATACTCTATCGCAAAATTGGGGGCTTACAAATGGGGATTCTTTTTTCCGGATTACAATACTACGGATTACAAAGTCGGAGTAGGTAGATTTTAAAAAATCTGGGGAGATATCGTTGTTACCTAGAATCGTATTAAACGACCAATGACACTGATTAGTCCGAAAATTTTTTTAATTCCGTATATTTTAGTAAAAAATTTAGTTATTTAGTTAGTTTAGACTAAATTTGCAGAACTTAATGAGCCCTATCCAACGACATAGGTACCGTTTGTATGTGTCTGTCATTATTTTAAAATGTTTACACCGCCGTGACGTACTAAGGGGCCGTTCAAGTATTACGTAAGCACCAAGGGGGGTCTTGTCTTTGCTTATTTTTGATGACATGGGGGCCGGGGGAAGGGGTCTGAATGGTGATTACGTCAGCAATATTTATTTATTTACTTTTCGTATTTTTTTGGCAAAATTTAGTAGATAGTCAAGTTTCGGGAGCAAAGAAAATGCTTTTTAAAAACTAAATATATTAAACTAATGAGATTGAAGACATGTGGCAGAGCTTGATGCCAGTATTCAACTTACTCTTAAATTAAATCTAACTACAAGGTAACCTCCCATCGCTACATCCTAAATGCTAACTAAGCACTAAGTTCCTAGAACTATGGGTTCGGCCGACCACCCGGTTCTGCTGACCTAGCTATCAACAGTGAGGGCTTGGGTGACGTAACTCCTCCCCCTTCAAGTGCGAACTCATCGGTTTGAACGTCTTCCTTTCGAATCCGATGATTTCGCCAATATTTTTTAAACATTATAAGTACTAAAATTATAAAAAAGACAAATATGACATATAGGATTATTGTAGCTAAACTAACACCGTGTATTTGCACAATTTTGGAATCTGTATTCCCACTTTCCTGTATTTTAACACATGATGTAGACGTTTTATGTCATCCAAGTTGACTCCTTTCAAATCCAGCGGTTCCTTAAGGGTAGCGTTGCTGAACTGCGGCGTAGATAGGTGAACTAGAGGTACAGGGGTGTAGTGGCTATTCTCGGAGATCATCCGTCGACCGTGAATATGAAGGTCATTGACGTTTGCGTGGCAAGTGTCGTCTATGGTTATTATATATGTGCCAGAAATTGCTCGACGAGTTATCTCGGTGGTACAATTTTGAGATATAACTGTTGGGTGTCCGCAGTGCAGAATCCAGCTGTTGGGGGCAATTCGTTGCAACTTTAGGTCTTCCACCTCTACTGGATGTTGAGTACATTGTGAGGGATGATGGTACTGCATCAGTTGCTCGATGCATGTTTCTTCAGAGTAGACCGCTAGGTCGTCAAGCACACACAGATACTGGTCCGAAGCGATGCTCTTACAAGGTCGAATGATCGGTTGGTATTTCGCTCCATTTACTAAAAGGAAAGGATATTCCGGAACCACTATATAGGTTTGGTTATGTAGGATACTGAACATAGGAAGGGGATACAGCTTATAATAACTATATGTGTTATTGTCAGTAAGGGGTACTTCAATTAGAAACGTAATCTGGTTTGACTTTAAATAGGCTTTTACAGTTATAGTCTCTTCTAAATTTATAAGATTTTGTTCTGTAACAGGATACATAAGGTTGTCGTACTTATCTATGGTTTGTAATATGTGTAGAAACTCAGTCGAATTAATAATAGATTTATGTAATACCGAAAGTTTGGCAAAAGCCAATGCTGTTTCAATTTCACTTAGTTTAAGGTATATAGTACGGAAGTTAATAATAAATTGGTTAAACAAGTTTAAAACATATATAGAGAACTTATAACTATTTTCCCTATTCTTTAAGTCTATAGCCAAACCTTCCAATTGTTTCAAACGTGTTTCTAACAGAATAGAATTCCTTTTTAAGGTTTCACTTGAATTTAAGAAGTGGTCCAACATTTCGGTGATAAGTGTAATCTTTCTAGATGCTGCTTGTTCGCGATTTTTAAGGCTGGATATTAAACTATCATATTTTATGGCATCTGTATGGTCTAAGTTGCCTGTAATAACTTTTATAAGAGAACCAAGTGGGTTGATGAGACCTCGTTTGAATCTTTTAAGTGGAACTAATTGCTGAAACTTTTCTATAGCTACATCCCTAAGATAGTCTGTGTGAGTTTCTAGTCCTAAAAATTCATAAATGTATTGCGTATTATTACGTAAGAAATTGCTGAGCTCCTTAAATTTTTGAATATTAAGTTGTAAGTCGTTGCCAATCCCATTTAGTTTTATAGTTTTTGCTATTAGCCACTTATCCTGTTGAACATACGCTTCACCCTCTTTAACGGGTAGTATCCCTGGGTTCTCCTCAATCTTTTCTAAACGAAGGCCCTGGCTGAGGTTGATGCTCGTCGTCAGGAGCAAACACCACCTGCGAAGGGCGTTTAACATTTTTGAGATGCGTTTTAGTTGGTCTATTACGTAACTCAATAGGGACTACGTTATGTTCGGGTTTGTCAGTTACGACAGCCTTTTTATAACGTGGCTTGTCCTTACTTTTGCGTGTATTTATGTCTTTCACATAGATGGAATCGCCTACCTTTAATTCTTTTATTTCTTCTCCTCCTTTCCTTTGTCTAACCTTATCTTTATTTACTGACAAATTTTCTGATATGTGTTTATTCAAGAATTTAGTTCTCTTACAGTGATCTTTTAATAACTGTTGTATAAACTCTTTTTCGAAATTGATATTAAAAGACTCGTTCGAATCCGTGTGCCCGAAAACTACTTCAAACGGCGTAAGACTTGTTGCAGAATGTATGGTATGATTGTATGCCATAATAGAATAAGTCATTACGGAGGCTGCGTCCGTGCATTTTTGTTCGTATCTGGCCAGCCTGTATATTTCCGTAATGGTGGAATGAAAACGCTCCACGATCCCCATTGAGCTGGGATTATTTGGTGTTCCTATATGAAGCTCTACTTTATACATATTTAACAATTCTCTCATGAGGTCGTTGTTGAACTCTGAACCGGGGTCGCAACTAATCTTTTTTGGCACACCATAAAATGAAAAATATTTAATCAGGGCGCGGACGACTTCAGGAGTCGAACGGTTACTAATCTCGAAGGCCTGCCCTAGTTTGCTGAAGGCATCTACTAGGGTAAGATAATACCTGCTTTCGATTGAGAAAAGGTCTATAAATACTTCTTGGAAAGGTGCTGACTGAGTTTGTGTGAGCTGTAATCTGGGTTTAATGGGGTTTCTATCGTATTTCATTTGTTTACAGGCATCGCAAGAGTTCAGTTGGGCTGAAATTGTTTCCTGCATGTTAGGCCAGTAGTAATTTCGGCGAATTCTAGCCATGGTTTCCTTTATTCCTCGGTGGCAGGTCTTTCCTTCGTGTAACTTTTTAATTATGGCTTTTTGTTCGTTTTCATCTTCTATGAAGACCACTCGTTCGGTACACTCGCAAAAAGTAACCTGACCTTCTTTGAACAACCTAATGATTACGTTACTAAAATCTTTTCTGTGTTGTTCATCTTCGAAGTAGATAAAATATTTAGTTTTATCTTTTATATATTCTTTGAGAAAGCTCGTAATTAATTGTTCATTATTTATTGGTAGAAATACTTCGATGATTTTCTGCGTTTTGTTGGAAATATCCGTAACCTGTAGGTTGTCTCTTAGCCATGTGAAAACCAATATTTGTCTGGGTTTTGTGTCTATAGCCTCGTGCAGTATGGGTATACCAGTTGTTTCCATATCCCTGGCTGAATGGGCAGTTGCGGTGCTACTAGTGACTGATCGTATGGGAAAGTCTTGTTGACCATTGTCAGAATCGTCAGATATAGTAATAGTTTGCGATTTGTCGGAAATAGTGATGGTCTTGGAATCGTCTGTCTGTCGTCGTTGAGCTATTCGGCTCAATTCGTTTGTCGCATCTTCCAGGTATTCTTGGAGTCTTTGTTCCTTGTCGTCGACGTTTACCTTCATAGAGTTGTTGTCATCCTCTTTACCTAACGCATTGACCTTTATGCGGGATAAGGCGTCCGCGTTAAGATTTTGTTTTCCATTTTTATGGATAATGTCAAAGTCATATTCTTGTAATCATAAACGCCAGCGAGTCAGTTTGCTATTAGGCTCTTTGAGTTGGTAAAGCCATTTTAATGGTTTATGGTCAGTAAATATAGTAAATTTATGTCCATAGAGGTACGGCCTGAAGTGCTTAACTGCCCAGATGATGGCTAACAGTTCGCGCTCAATAGTGCTGTACCGTTTCTCAGTGTCAGTCAGTGTCTTACTTGCGTAAGCGATTGGTCTGTCGCTTCCGATAGAGCCTTGAGAGAGCACAGCTCCAACGGCTATTTCCGAAGCGTCTGTTGTCAGTATAAAAGGTTTTGACATGTCAGGATATTGAAGAATGGGTGCGTTAATCAAGAGTTCTTTGCATTTATGAAATGCGTCAATGAAATTTTTGTCTAGTACAACTCGTCTCCCTTTCTTCAAACAAGCTGTCATAGGTTGAGTAATTTTGGAAAAGTCCTTTATGAACCGTCTATAATAGCCAATGAAACCTAAAAACTGTTTAATTTCAGTGTGTGTAGTGGGAAATGGATAGTCAATTACTGTTTGGATTTTGTCATTGTTTGGTTTCAGTCCTGAGTCAGTAATAGTATGTCCCAAGTACAGTACTTCCTTACGTAGGAATTCGGATTTATCTAACTGTACTTTGAGATTTGTTTGTCTAAGTCTCTCAAAAACTGCGCGCAATTTTTGTAAATGTTCTTGTAAACTAGAAGAGTAGACCAGGATATCGTCTAGGTATACAAGACAATGGATGCCTTGTAGTCCGCGGAGCACGTTGTCCATTGCGCGTTGAAATGTAGCGGGGGCAGTTTTTAACCCGAACGGCATACGAAGAATGCATATCGAAGTGGCCGTTTTCCGTGCTAAATGCAGTTTTTGGTCGGTCCTTGTTTTCAATTTCTATTTGGTGATACCCGCTCGCAAGGTCAAGAGTCGAAAAGTATGTACTTTTGCCTAGTTTGTCAAAGAGGTCTGTTATGTTGGGCAAGGGGTACTTGTCGTCTATCGTAATTTCGTTCAGTCGTCGGTAATCGATAACCATTCTATATTTCGTCTCCCCAGAGGCATCACTTTTCTTAGGTACAAGGTGCACAGGTGCACTCCAAGGCGAATGTGACTCTTGAATCACATTATCCTTGAGCAGTTTTTCAACCTGGTTTTTAATTTCAGCAGTTTGTACAGGTGCTTGCCGATAGGGCTTGATATAAATTGGGTCGTCATTTGTCGTGCGTATTTGATGTTTTACTTGATTTGTAAATGTCAGAGGCAGTTCGTCGCAGTAAAATATGTCCTTGTATTCCGAACAAAGTTTGTAAATCACGTCTCGTTCCTCGCCATTCGTGTGATCGAGTCTTAATTTTGAGAGGTTGTCTGATAACATTCTGTCTATCTCAATGTCAGCTTGGTTTGTGGTGTAATTTAGTCGGCATGAACTTTTTTCAAATTTGGTAACATCAAAGGGATTAATTACTGTCAATGTCATCTCGTCTAAAAGGTTCTGTATAATAGTGGTTGCAAACCCATTATTACATTTTACGATAGCGGCTGGCATTCTTACCCCTTCGCAAAATTGTTTGAAGTTCAATACAGCATCACCATTGTATAAATTTGTCGGTAACTTCACACGTTGTTCGGATCGCGGGGCTAATTTTATTATATGATGAGGGTCGTATTCTATAGGGATGAGTGTCGTTTTTGTCTTAATCGTCTTGTTTTTAAGACTTATGTCTGCTTCCAATTGCATTAATAAATCCAATCCAATAAGTCCGTCATACCTATTGTCCACGTCATAGATGTAAAATTTGTGGTAGTCGTTTGTTTGGAAAGTAGGGAAGAGGGGAATAGTAACAACTTCGTTATGGACGCTAGTCGCATGCGTGCTAATAACCTGGAAAGGCTCGTAATGTTTCGCCGAGGCAAAGTATTCGTCGGCCTTTCTCGGGCTAATAAACGATCTTGTGCTTCCAGTGTCCAACATGAATTTACCATCTATTTCCGGTATATAAATGTAAGGTAGTTTAAGGATACGGTCTACATTTAGTTCTATCACCTCTCTATATTGGCGGAGGCGTTTATCATAAAATCCTGTTTGTCAGAGACCTCTGCTACGTCAGAGTTAACGTCAGTCATGTCAGTATAGTCCGTTATCGCTTGGTCTTCGTAATATTGCTGTTCGTAGTGGTTCATGTTGTCTACTTGGGTCATGTAGTGATTGTAATCGTCGTATATTTCGTTATTATCTGTATATAGTTCGTTTAATGGAAACCCTTGTTGCGGTTTCGATGGTGGGGCCGCCGTTCTCATTGATACGTCGTTAGTTTGCAGTGGTTTCGCGTTATTTCCAAATTGTGGAGGTCGATATCCAAATTGCATTGGAGGACGGTAACCAAAGGACTGAGGAGGGCGATAGTCAAATTATTGCGGAGGACGGTAGCCAAATTGTTGCGGAGGACGATAGCCAAATTGTTGTGGAGGTTTGTATCCGAATTGTGGAGGCGCGTTTCCAAATTGCTGAGAAGGGCGATATCCAAATTGCAAGGGGCGACTGGGTGCCTGTGGTATCAGAGCAGTCTGATGTGGGATCCCAAATTTAAACTGTGGACCGTGTTGTGGTCCTGGAGGACGAAAACCTGTGGGTTGCATCGAGCCTAACGGTTTCGCTGTAGAAAAATATTGCGTTGGACCGTTTGTGCTAAATTTCCACGGTAAAGTCGGTTGTGAAGGAGTAGCTGGTTTAGGATTCAGCATTTTGCTCCTTAAATTGTACTGCTCCTGGAAGTTAAATTCCTCTAAGACGTGTGTAAGCGCGTCTTCAAGAGTGGTTGGATTTTTGAGCCTAACTAATCTGACCATGTTTTCCGGAAGGTTATATAGGAAAATATTTAAAGCGGTATTATTATAAATTATATGTTTCGCGTCTCTTAAATTTACATCTGCCAATTGGTTCACTTTAGCTAATAAAATAGACCTTACACTTTGAATCCTATTACAAAAATCGGCAAAGGTTTCATTATGTTTTATTTTTAATGTTTCTAGTTCTATTGCTACGCATTCCTCGCTACGTGGGCAGGCGCGGATACAGGGGGGGGGGGGGGGGGCAATGGGTGCAATTGCCCCCCCCTGACAAGCACTTTATTTTGACCAAATCCAAAATTTTGAAAGCGTCATAAGGACATCACTACCTGTTTACAAGAATCATTATTAACTCATTACTATCTAAGTAGATTACATCGGTTAATCAAGTGTGTTTAACTCGAAATTACTGATAAAAATAACATCGCGAAGTTTAATTGAACGATTAAAAAAATGAGCTCCAGGCCTCTCGCCAACAAACGAATGATGGAACGAATTTAAGACGCATGGTCCATGTATTATGTTTTCCATACCTATGGGTTGAGTAGACTACCCCACGAGTAGTACTCAGTAGTAGTCGGCCCGGCCGGCGGGGATGTGGGGAGCGCACTCTCCACTCCCCCTGCTTCACTGGTAACAACTTTATGCAACACACAATTCATGGTATCAGTATTGTGTCTGAGTGATGTGAGTGAGTAAATTACTACAGAAGACGGCGCTCGATCTCAATGGCAGTGCTATGCAAGTAAATAACACAATTTCTATTCTTGCCAGTCGTCGGGAAAACATGGACGCTAGTTTTAACAACGTCTGGCAGCGTGCAGAAAATCTAGCCAATCAATTGGGTGTCGAGCTGAATATTCCTCGGATCCCTCGCCATGGTGGATGCCAGATTTATCGTGCCAACTATCAAATTAATTCAGCCGAGGAATACTACAGAGTATCAATCTATGCACCCTTACTAGACTTTGTTCTCACAGATCTGCGAGAAAGGTTCTCAGCTGAAACTTTGGACGTCTTTCAGCTATCAGTTTTCATTCCAGAAAATATTGTTAAAAATTCTCCTGGTGAAAATGACAAAAGTATAAATTCCCTCCTCCACCGCTTCGGATTGCTTCTTGACGTCGATAAGGGCGCTGCTTCTCTTCTGCTAAAAGATGAATTGTTGCTGTGGCGAGAGAAATGGATTCAAGAAAAGGAACGGCAAAAGAGCTTCCCATAACTGCTCTGGATATATTAGCTAGGTGCGATAAGGATGCATTTCCTATAATACATGAATTTGTACTAGTCCTTGCAACGCTTCCAGTGACAAATGCATCTGCTGAGAGGTCATTCTCGTCCTTGCGGCGCCTTAAAACATATTTAAGAGCAACCATGACTGAAAACCGCCTCCTCGGTCTTGCCCTTATGCACATCCATAGGCATATTCCTATTGACATTGAGAAAGTGATTACAAGATTTGCAAAAACCGGCCGTAGGATGAGATTGGAGATTATTATTTAAGAACCATATTATGTACCTACTTACTTCAAATTAAATTGTTATTTTCTTTCTCTATATCTATGTGTTTTTATTTCATTTTTTTTAAGACAGGCAAACAGAGCATTATTCAAATGCAAGTATTACATGATACATTTTAAAATTTTACAATTTTTTTTCTTTAAAACGAATTTTCTGGAAGATAGATAAAATCACACAAAAATTGCCCCCCCCTAAACGAAATCCTGTATCCGCGCCTGTACGTGGGTCTCCGAAGTGTTGGATCAGTAATTGCCTTAATTCGTCCCAAGTTTCAATATCTATTCTTTCGCTTATCAAGGCGGCTGCATTGCCAACTAATTTGCTGGTAAAACATTGCATCAAATATGCATTGCGCTCCTGACTGCCTTGATACTTTAAAATTACATATTCGCACTTCCTTAAAAATAAGCTTAGCAATCGCGTTTCCCCAGAATATTGAGGGATTAATTTTAATGTTTCAGAGGGGATATTTACTTCGCTACTTGATTGCAGAGCCATTTTTTTGTAAATGCGATAAAACACAAAATGCAACAAAACACAATTAAAATTAAACACAATCACAATTAAAAACGCAGTTTAAATAAGAAATAATATGGAAATACAATTTGTATAAAATTCAAGCACCAATTAAATTTAAATTAAGTTAAATTAAGTAAATATAAATGCGAGACTGAGTTTGAAGCCTTGTTCACTTATTATATTACTAGTTACTTAATATTTCTTTAATTCATAATTTAATTTAAATCACGATTTTAATCAATTTATTTTAATTACTTTTAAATATTTTATTTATTTTATTAATTAAACCAGATAACGTTATTACAAAAGAGGTTTATTTCACAATAACAAATGGATGGGATTTCAAGGGAAAGTGAAGAGTTTTACTCACCAACCGATCATCTCCATCACAGTTTTCTCACCCCGTTATGACTTATTTATTTGGTTCGTCGGATCACTCAAGCCACGCCGCGATAACGCGTTTTCCAGCCAAAGTTTGATGGCGGATTTTCACTAAAAACGCGGAAGACGGCACAAGCCTTATGTACGAGCGATCCTACCGGCTGCGCCAGTCAAGTTTCGGGAGCAAAGAAAATGCTTTTTAAAAACTAAATATATTAAACTAATGAGATTGAAGACATGTGGCAGAGCTTGATGCCAGTATTCAACTAACTCTTAAATTAAATCTAACTACAAGGTAACCTCCCATCGCTACATCCTAAATGCTAACTAAGCACTAAGTTCCTAGAACTATGGGTTCGGCCGACCACCCGGTTCTGCTGACCTAGCTATCAACAGTGAGGGCTTGGGTGACGTAACTAGATTCTGATTAAATAATAAACTTGAACAGATTTTGTAAAAATTATACCAATGCTTACGTAAGCTGACAAGAGGAGGGGGGGGGGGGCTAAAAATGACTAAAATTCTGCTTGCGTAATACTTGAACGGTCCCTAATACTGAACTACTGAACTGAACCGAACTAGACGCAAACTATTTTTCTGCCAAATATTTCAATCGGGTAATGCGCCCTACAAATTATGTTTGTTAAATTTGTTCACTTTCCAATTGTGTTTACACAATGACCTCATGTGTACGAATATGTGTTAAAACATGTAATAATAATATATTTTTTATAAAGGTATTTGAGAGGGTGTTGATGCACACTGCAATCCCACATTCGTTGGGAGCGTGCGACTGGCCAAGTTGCCCCTCTCTCACAAGAGACTACCGTAAAATGTACCTGATACATTTTCCATCTCTATCCTGTTCCTTCAATGTGCAATGTATTTCGGTAGTGAGTGAGATATGTCAGAACCCGTTTCCTATCCTACTCTAGCCCATCCTATCCTATTCTAACCAATCCTATCGTATTCCTTCCTACCCCATTGAGAATATATTAGAATAAAAGATGCTACATTATACTCTTAACTTTCCCACCCCATTCCTCTCAAGAGGAATTGGGATGAGGAATATTTCCTGGACTGATGTTAGCATGTAGCCTACCAGAGATGTCGCAGGGCGACAGTATATCCGCTCACTACCAGGGAGACTGTCTGCTCACGTGACACCTTACGTCTATAACAAAAATATCGAAGATCCAAGTGTTGGTATACAGCACAACTTAAAACTCGTATAATTATTATTTGTGTATATCTTGTCAGTTGTTCCGCTGGTGCTCGGTGGCTGCGACGCCGGTAGCGTTCGTCTGGGTGGCGGTGTCCCCGATGCTGCTGGGTCGCGGAGAGCCGCCGCGGTGGGCCTCCGCCACTTTCGCTGTCCTCGAGCGCCCCATCTTCGGGTTCATCGTAGTGCTAGCCATGCTGGGGGCCATGCATAACGTTCCATGTAAAATTTTAGTTTTTGTATCCGACTACAGCAAAACCAAGTACCCCCTGAACATATTACAACTCATCTTTTAAATGTATATACCTACACAGTCCTCTAAAGTAGCGGAAAATCTCACATGTTATATTACATACATAGCCCAAAATGGTTTAAAAAGAATCAAGTTTAAAAACGAAAACCCGACCACGCAAAAGTTTCAAATAAGTTTTAATTTCTTTAGAAGGTGGCCTTTTACATAGATTGGCATCTTAAGTCGCTTTTGATAAATAATTGGCACCAGTAAACTTGATCCACAACTGCAAACAATTGTCTGTGAAAAATCACACCTAAATAAATCACAATAAATATTATTAAAACTTTCAATGTTACACTCTAATAGATTATTTATGACAGATGTTTTCCCTCACCGCCGAGCTAGTGACAGTTTTTAAAAATCCGTATTTAAATAGAAACTTAGTGGTACGAGCCGAGGATTTGAACTCACCATCACACGAATGTGAGTCGAGGAACCCTATTGTAGACTATCGCCGCTTTGTATTTGTTAAGTACCTACTTTGTTAATAAATAAAAAGAAAAACAATAAGTTGGTCACCCGTCTGCAGCGCCGTGGCGGCGGTGGATGGCGTGGTCGCGCATGGCGACTCCGGCGCGGCTGTCGTTCGGAGCGCTGCTGCTGCACATGCCGCTCAACAAGTTGATGGTCGCCTCGCGGCTCACGCCTACCATGCTCTCCAGGCACCATGCGGTAACGTACTTGTACCTTTTTATGAAATAGGTCGCAGAGGACGACCCTTACTGACATTTTATATAGGAAATAGACGGCAGTCGAACACAAAGTCCACCTGGTGGTAAGCGGATGGGTACTGTTACCCGTGGACATCCGCGGTACATGCCAATTTCAGTCCAGAATGACAAACGTTGGCATGCTCTCGGATGCGCTGGCCACGGCAAGTGGTACCTATACGACGGGTCACTGAAATAAGAAAACCTGACAATAGGTTGTTCAGTTTGAAGAGTAGAATCGATGTTAAAAGTTTTTACAATAGTTTTTTAATTTATTTACTTGAAACATCAAACAATTATACAATAGATGCTCATTACATTACATAGTATTACAAGTAGGTATAACTATGTTTTCCTTATTGTAAAATCAACACCGATGTTCACGTAACTCGGTAAACTAGTGCTAATTTAGGTGAACAGTCGTACCGCGGATGCGAAGAATCCTCGGGTTCGGCTGCCAAAACCGACAACTCTATCTGGCTAATCATAATGCAAGGACCTTGAGTCGAGTTGGAAACCGAGCTGAGTATGATAAAATGGGTTTATTTTTGGGTTATCAGAAGTCCGAAGAGAGAGGGAAGATACAGTGACCCTTAAACCCGGAAACCTACTTATCTACCGACAAGGCGATCAACCTTACCAGGGCAAGGTCGGTTTTCTCGTCAATAAAGTCCTCGTTGGCAAGGTTGTGGAGATTACCGGTGTGTAAGCGCGGGTGGCATATTTTGTACTTTGGTTAAATAAAAAGTACCTACCTCTTAAAGATAGTGCACGTATATTAACGCCAAAGTGGGAGTACATGGATGCGGAGAATCGAGTGGGGCCACACGGATTTGGTGTAAGAAACCACCGAGGGCAAAGGCTGGTTGAGTTCTTTTTTTGATGAATTGTTTGTTCAAAAAGAAGTGGAAGTGGATCTGGCAAAGGCCGGATGGTAGGAAGAAAACTAAATTGACTTCATCATTGCATGCAAAAGAGGCATATTTAAAGATGTTACAGTGATCAACAGATTTAAGACAGGAAGCGGTCACCCACTTGTATGTGGTACTCTAGATATTGACTATGTGTGAAAAAGGCCGGACAGACAGACAGACGGACGGACAGACAGACAGACAAAAATTCCAAATCCTGTTGTGTGCTCTGTGTCATTGGAACTTCACAATGCAACAACTTTTAACAAAAATATTAAATGTTCTAACAAGGCTTTGTCACGATTTTATTATATGCATAGATATGGTAGGACAAAGGATACAGACGGAATCACTACAGAGGTACAACACTACAGTCCGCCGACTGAATTATATTGTTGTTAATATAATATAATTATTACTCTCTAATTATATTGTTGCAGCTATTCGAGTGGTTTGGCGTGGCGGCCGTATCGTACCTGGCAGCGATCCCGCTCGCCCTGCTGGTGGAGATCCCAGCACAGAGGCTGCACAGAGCTTTAACTACCCACGGACCGAAAGTCACACCCACGAATCAAAATAATATTAGCGAGAAAACTGAAAAGTGACTACTCTTTTCTCAAAGGAGTTATAGAAGTCGATATAAAAAATACGAACAGACTCGATTTCAAAATAATCTGTTATTTTCATAAATAATTTCGATGTACGGTTTCTATTTAATTGGCTGTTGATCCAGTAAAATATTATTCTTTGTTAGCTACCCAGTTAGATTTTAGGGATATAGGCAGCGAATAGATTTATCTAGGTCAAGTCATGTTTGCAAGGAATTTATGCAGTCTATAAAGAGCTTAAAAATATTTTCCAAACATTCTAACTAAAGCCGAGTCTCCTGTCTGTTTTTTGTGCAGATAACATGGCATTTGGACATGGCATAAGTTCTACTTAAACATTTCAAGTAGTGACTACATAGAAATTGATAAATATCTACATACCTACAATACCGCCATGCGGATGAAATCACTTGTGTCAGCACCTTGATATCAAATCACAATCGCTGAAACTTAAAACGGTTTTGTCGTACAAATTTATTTTGACAGATCCAGTATTTAAAAACTTCCAGCAAAAACAGGACAGTTTTTGTGTACGCAAATATAAAAGTTAATCTTAGTCGAGAATTACAGATAATTAATAATGGCATCTTGAAAATTGAACCGTTGTCCATATTATTTTACATATAATATTTTCTTGCAAAAAAACATTGGAACATTTAGTGGGGACTAAATGTCTAGTACAATGTATGTATTCTTTAGAAAATTAAATTCTAGTCTACGTATATTGGTATAATTACCTATGGAATGGAAAAGTTAATAAAATAATTACGATACTTATTTCATATTCGTAATGTAGGTAACTAGTTAATGTACAATTATCTGACACAAAGTGGACCTTATTGCAGATATTAAGGCCAATAATTTCATTGTTTTATTTTAAAAGCACGTATTAGAGCATGCTTCTATTTAAACAGTCTTTAGGACAACTTTATTTTAAATTGGAATTCTTAACCAGGTACCTGAGTGACGTCATTACTTTTATTGATTTTTGTATAAAGATGGCACAGTCTGTCTGATGGTCAGGGCATACTGTCGCCCATGGACATGTCATACATGCCAACATCAGTGAAAAATTAGGAACGTTGACATATTCGCTGCTTTGGAATATGTCAACTTTGGAGATTTAGGAATTAAGGTGTGGAAAATAGAGAATATAATGGGACGATGTGGAAAATTGGATGGGAAGGGTGACGGATTCCGATAAATAACTCACTCCCGAAACCTGGTAGGTCCGTTATACGGCAGTTCTGTGAGGGTGAGGGAAATCTGGCAGTCGGACGCGCTCAATCAAAATAATAATAATTTGATTATTGTGATAGTATAATAAGAACACTTAATGGTGTGTCAGTGTGGTAGTAGGACTAAGTAATAAGTATGTTAGGTATGCGATAATTTTATTTTATATAAAAAAGGTAGAAAATAAATTTTATATTTTATTACTAAACTGGTTCAATTATTTTCATAATGCCCGCCAACGTGTACAAGTAACAGAATCAGACGGTTAATTATACCTACTGACGGTTATAAATTACAGGCAGAAGAGTATTGTATAGCAGTTTCATAATAACTTCGAGTTGAACTTTTGTTTGAGGGAGAATGCACGATACAATCCAACATCCGCTGGCCACGGTCGACTCGCCACGTTACCCCTATCAAGATTACCTTGAAATGTACTGGATTTCCTACTTTATCCCATTTGCCAAATGTACTTAAGCGTTTCGATAGTGAGGTATGCCCAGTCATTTCCATCCCATCCCTCCTCATTTTGCCAAACCTTTCTCCAAATATGTACATTTCTATATCTCCAAAGGTAAGCAGCGCATTCAGGGGCGTGGCAACGTTTACCATTTTGGACTAATTTTAGCATGTACCGCGGGTTCTATAGACTACATTATCCATTTACCATCAGTTGGACAGCATGCTCCAGAAAAATAAACACGCTGTTTCAAAATTATAATTTAGGGTAGGAGAATCAAGCAAATACGCTAGTTTCCAACCATCATTTATTTAAACGGGTCTCAACGCGTCATGGTAATGGTGACCGTGGTCGGTGCAACCCACCAGAAACGTACAGTAAAATAAATAAGGTAAACATACGCGTTGAAAACAGTTTAAATAGACCATTATATTAAATCGGAGTAATCTACAAATAATACAAGCATTTTCTTTTTATTTTTTATTGTGTCCAATCTTACAATAACCGCACATTATCACAATCCTTATATTACGATGCACACACTGGCTTACTCCTTATTTACTAACTAAATTATGAAAATCTTAATACTAAAGTATGAACGAGGCATTCAACCATTTTGGTTCGAGTGCATAATTAAACCGTTTCAATACAACTTGTCAAAATTGGCGAGATAAACAAGCGTGTATCCGGCGTTTTGTTAGACCGCATCAGAAAAGTTTCTTGCTTAAACTTAGACTGAGATTGGGAAGTACCCTGCATGTAGACTGCATAGGGTGCATGTAAATCGTAAAAGTGGCTCCCACAATGTCGAACCGAAATATTATCAGGGCGATAAAAATGTCAAATGCCTCAACTTCAAAAGTCTTATTATGAAGCGTCCTGGTGAAGACTCCGACAGCTGGATAACGATAAATGTGTCAGTCTGACATAGTGGGAACCCGCTCTTGACTAATGCCTGGGAGAAAAGGATATTTCTATCTAAGATTTAGTCATAATTAAATTAAGTTAGAAATAATCATGTTTATTTATAAGCACCTTATGCAATCCACATACAGACTAATTTTCAACCACTAGATCTAAGTCGAAGATAATTATATTCAGGCCTAATTTTAAACTGAGAATGATCTTAGAAATAATTATTTATCCGCGTAAGTAATTTCTTTATGAGATATAATGAGTTGCAGAAAATACTGTATGGGCAGTGAATCTGTGGCAGCAAATTTAAAGGTGGGTTAGGTTTAGGCTCTCTAGTCACAATAAATAAATAATAGTCCCAAGTATGTCATTAATTACCAAATAACCCATTCTTAGTTATTCATAAATAAGATTATTTGCTGGGTATTTCCACTACACATTGATCATATGCTGAGATTTAGTATATTTTAAATTAGTATATAATGTTTAAATAGAAACCTTTGAGGGGAAGTGCCAGGATGCACTCTATTAGCCACAATACACCCCTGACAGAAAACTACCTTTGCATTTCCCACTTTATCCCATTTCCCCAATGTAACACATCGTTCAATAAGTCCCGGGACTAGCGTAGAGATGGCGCTAATAATGCCATGTATATACCAAGGTTCAGAAGTACCAACCTTTAGATGAGATGTGTCAAAATTTGATATAATTCGAAACATAACCAAGAAAGCTATAGTGGTTAAAGTGACGCTACCCACACATGAAGAAGAAGAAAGTCATCTTTCATCAAGACAACGCACCATGCCACAAGTCAATCAAAACGATGACCAAATTCAACGAATTGGGCTTCCAACTGCTTCCCCATCCTCCGTACTCGCCGGATCTGGCCCCCAGTGACTACTGGCTCTTTGCGGATCTCAAAAAGATGCTCCAGGGAAAAAGATTTGGCTCGAATGTACTAGTACCATTGTCTCTCGATTGATTTTTTCAATTCAAAATGTTAGTGTTAAATATAAACATGGTCTAACATTTAAGATAAATCAATAAAAACATTATTTTTTGAGATTTCATAAGTCGCAACATTTAGAACTTCAACTTTCACCTAACTGGCTTCTATTGTGATGGAATATTTGGAAAAAGAACCAACAACAAAGTCCCTTTGTTCAGATAATATCACAAATGAATCCTGTGAGCACATATCCAAATTGTACATAACGTAACATATATAATATAGATATTGATTTACAAGTCCATTATCCTAATTTACTGAAATAATACTCATAACCGCTGGACTGGTTGCAAGGGAAATTTCTTCTCTGTCGGATTATCCGTACAATGCCAGGGGGAGAAATCTCTCCAGGCGAGTACAGAGTTGATAAACAAGTCTGTCTCTATTTATTAAACGCTCGAACCCATACGAAAGGGTTCATTCTAACATAAACATTACACAAGTTTGCCGTTGAAGCGCTAGTTGTTTCGTGTCCGTCCTTTGAGCAAGACGAAATCAAAGTCGGTCTGTGGTTGTGACGTCACATAAGGGCGTTAAGTGTTTGTGTGTTTTTAGTGATTATGGTGATATTTACTATCTTCATTAACACAAAAGTAAGTGCAAGCGATGATGATGATGATCCTAACTGATACTATACAAACACAAATAAAAAGAGAATTTTCCTTTAAAACTACATTTTGTTATGTTGCAAGCAAAGTTCCCATGTGTAATGTTTACAGTCTAGTAGAATAAAAAAAGTAACACCACAAACTTGTCTTGACAGACAATCGTAAAGCCCTTTTCAAACACTATACAAAAAGCACAACTGAACTGCACTTTAAAAGGTCTGTGTGTCGTAAAATAGATGTTTTATTGCCTTCCTCGTTGACGTGCATTTCAAGGTCAAGTGTCTTAGCATTGGAGCTCCTCCCAGGAAACTCTCCCTAACAGTCAAGCGGATAAAGGGGAGGACTAAGTTGGCAACTCAAGATATAATACAATTTTAAATAAAAAGTTCTATTAAATGTGGTATCACTTCTGATTTACAATAAAAAAAACTTAAACCTTTCAGTACTCAATAGCTTCAGAAAAAATTACTTCATCATTGAAGTGATATCTCATAATCAAAGTGAGAACACAAATAATAAACTTGTAAACTGTGCCCTTGAAAAACATTTTGAAGTATCTAACTTATTTTACAAACGTAAAATTAATGGCTTTTGTTACCTTTTATTTGACAAATATAATGTGTAAAAAACAAGAAATGTCAACTCATTGCCATCATTCATGGATGGCAGTACACACTTGTATGCTTTTTTGGAAAAGATAAGTAAGTTTTAAAAATTATAAACTACTTACATAACTGTGAAAAAAACAAAACAACTGAAAATAAAGATTCAAATAACTCAAATCATCAATTCAATTTGACAAGTTGTATCAGATGGTATAGTGGTGAATTGTGTGAGTCATGGGACTAGCTTTTGCTAGCGGCGTGAGGGTCCCGAACCACCCTGCCAGCCACCACGGTGTCCCCCGCCTCGGCCGCCCGCCCGGCCTCGGCCAGCCGCTGTGAAACAAGCACATACATATTATCAATATGATGACACTATATATATATATCATTCCAATTAATATAAACATGGTGGGCGGAGCTGAGGTATGGTTAAATTTAAAATAGAGGTGTGATAATTATTAGTGATAGATATCCATAATTTGATTCATCGAGACTGTGCCTCAGTTTTAAAGCTAAATGTTGAGATATTTCTTTACGGTCCTGTCGGTTACCTTAAGCCGCCATGTTTGTTGACATCTTGGACAAATTGGATTGGAAGGGAACACAGATGCCATTATTGATATATTATTATAATAATGTACTTATTACATTAACTTGATCGAAACTTATTTTTTTTTAATTGCTTGAATTTTAATAGAAGTAAAACAATCATATATATCTTACTTTTTCTTTTAATCATACTCATATTATAAAGAGGAAAGATTTGTATTTTTGTATGTTTGTAAGGAATAAACTCAAAAACTACTGGAGCGATTTCAAAGATTCTTTCACCATTAGAATGCTACATTATCCCTGAGTAACATAGGCTATTTTATTTTGAAATTTTGAAAAAAAAATTATCAACCGAAGCGAAGCGAGGGCGAGACGCTATATGGTATAAATTTATAGGTGAAAAACTGGTACACTGGTAGCCAGGACCGCTCATTGGTTAACCGTCGTGTTATATTATTAAAACAGTTGAAAACCGTATGAATGATGTTCACCTGGCTACTGTTACGATGAAAACGTGACATTATTTATTAAATTGATAACTATACAAACCTTGAGCTCGTAATATAGCACTTTTCCCTCGGCCAGCCGAGGGTTTATTCCCTGTTCGTTTGAACATGGGTGCGTTTTTCAACATGTCCGGTAAAATTATAAACCGGATCTTGGAGCCTCTAATGTAAACATTCTCGAGTTGGGCAACGCGGCCGTCCCTGTACGTAACAGTAACCTGAGTCATTTGGCAATTCATGTTATCCTCCGCTTCTATCAATTTCCCGCGGTATACTTCGCCGGTATTCGTTTCACAGGTTACTACATGACCTTCCGCTTCGTGTAGTACTTTAATAGGCACACCGATAGACATTTTAAATGATGTACTGACACAAACTAACTAAATAAATCACAATTATCACGAGATACGTGAGATTAATTCAGATTTATGTGTAAATATTTGGCGTCCAAACAATTTTACAATAACAATGGCGGATCACAAATTGACAATAGATATTCACAATTGACATTTCATTTTTTTTTCTTTTTTAAGGCAATGGTGCAATTAGTACATTGTGTCGTTTTTTTCATAAAAAACAATTTCAGTCTAAAATGTACCCTATCAATGTCTAGTTCCGTCGAAATAAGTCAGAAATAAGTGAAAACGATAGTAGGTTAACTGAGGACAGAAGACACTTGGATGAACACGAGTCTGACGCTTTTATTTGATTAACATAAACATCATGCACGA
The DNA here is from genome assembly GCA_943735995.1 of Sesia bembeciformis. Lineage (NCBI taxonomy): Eukaryota > Metazoa > Arthropoda > Insecta > Lepidoptera > Sesiidae > Sesia > Sesia bembeciformis. The sequence continues at coordinate 141,121 of OX031045.1, read as the reverse complement.
AAAACAGTGAAATTAATTAAACTATGACTATTAATACAATAATCAAAGAAAAAACTTCACTGGTGGAATTTTAGCCAAAAAGTCCATTGCAAACATAAAGACAAACAGACGCCATAGGTGTTGCCAATTTAGGTTGCATTCCAAAACGTTAAAAATTCAATTATAGTGGTTGTTTTTTTTAATATATAAAGACATTTTAGAACGTAATCATTGTTTTGTCATTTTTTTTACGAAAATAAGGGTGGTAGGTGGTCTTAAAATCCACCTAATGATAAGTTAAAAGTTCGTTTGGTAGGTTTTTTGGCCATTAACTGTACTGTAGTTATTAATTCATAATCATCATAACCTTCTGTTATGATGATTTCTATAGTCACCTATTTTTGTAAGAGTACCTATACCTACCATACCTATTTAATATAAACCTATTCTCAAACTATATAATGAACTTATTTATATTTAGCTAGGTTATAATTTTTGCTGGCGTATTTCCGGGAATCATAACAGAAGATCTCTACGGAGTAGATGGGAGAAGAAGTAGAGAATGTAATGGGAAAAAGTCTTCTCTTAGCCCGTATTTTTTATTTTTTTTATTTTATAGACTAGTGGGCGGACGAGCAAGCGGTCCCACGTGATGGTAAATGTTACGGCTGCCCATGGGACACCTGCAATATCGGGGGGTTAGCGGGTGCTAACCTTGCAAAATCCTATTCACAGCTTTTTTGAAGAACGCGATAAACAGTAGCATAACCTCTAGAGGCAGTTCCTTCCACTGCCTAATCCTATGGGTTCCAAAATCATATGCCTGACTTTGTGGCTATAATTAGAAATACTTTCATTCTAGAAAAGAACACGAAATTCTAATGTTATTGTCAAGGTCATCATTCAAGATTTCACCCGTGCTTTTCAAAAGTACTGGCTTAGTATTCACCGAAACGCAAATAAAAAGTATTTTTCTATTTTACTTTCTAGGAAGTATTTTATTTTAATTATTTAATTAATGTAAGTTTATTGTATTATATATCTGTAATATTGTATGGACTAATATCTGAAAATGAAATAATGAATATCATTATTATTTAAGATATGACTTTAAACCATCCTGTCTTGTTGATAAGCCAAAACGAGGGAAAGACTGTATAACCCCCGGCGGAAGCACAGTCGCCGGGGTTCGGGACCGGGAGAGAAACCGGCGGACGATACGTGCGGTATCGAGCAGCACCGCCTTCTGCATCTTCGCTGAGAGCCAGTCGTTTCGGGTTGGTTTCGAGGCTGGTGAAGATTAACCCGTTTACAGATAAGAAGCCTGGGATGATTTCAGTCGACGTTCCGCTTCAAATGTAGGCGATCTTGTGTGCCAGGATGAGATATTTTTTTCTTTTCTCGATTTCGGCTTTCACGAGGACTTCATCATGCGGGATGGTGACGTCCACTACGAAGCCGAGACTGTGCTTGGTCCGTCAACACGATGTCTTCGTTAGAATAATAAATGTAATATTTATATTACAAATTTAGAACTGAGTTAAACTGAGTTAGAACTGAATTTAGAAATTTAGCGTTTAGAACTGTGTATGCAGTTGGAAATTTTCTTCTTGTTTTTCTTTTCGTTGTTCTATTTGTTCTTCTAAACTGGTCACATCGAATATAATGATCCTTTTGCGGTATTTCAATCGATATATTGTTTGTCTAGCTTTCCTCAACGCGCGTGCTCGCATAGTGGATATTAGTTTCAGATGAAGCATCGTTTTACGTAATTTACTTATCTGTAACTGCTGATCATGAACAAGAGTTCTTAATTCCCCTAATTCTTCTTTTGAATTCCTTTTTGAGGTGGATTCTTCTGGATAGATAGGCCTGGATGGTTTGGGCCTTCTTATAATTTTCTGAAATATAATATATAAATTATATGATTATTATTTATTTAGTTAAAAAATCTACATTTACTATCTACCTACACATATATTACATATACATACATATATCTATACATACGTAGCGCATCAACAATATTTGCGGAGGCGCACATAGATAGCTTTCAAGTCATCATGAGAAAAAAGGCAGCCTCGTTGATGAGCAAAGTGGGGGGAGCGGCAACAGTATACTCAGGATGAATGTGGCCAAGGCCGACTGTCCCTTCCAGACGCAGTGGATCAAGTGGATGAATTTCAAATATTGTGTTTAACTAGGTCATAAGTAATTAAAAGATCATAAGTAAAAAAAAACCTGGATCGTGTATTTATATTACTGACGCCATTAACGCAGTTAGCACGATCCTTTTCTAACTAACTTCTAAGCCCTATTTTATAAGTTTAACTCTTGTCATTTTTTTAAGATATTTTGATTTCCCACATTAATTTCCAGTATCTTTAGTTATTTATTTTATTTATTATTACCTATTGTAAAAACCGTATTGTACCAGTTTTGTAAACGAAAATGAAAAAATACCTTTCTCAAATGCGATGAGCCCTTAAATAGTGTAGGCTCCGCATCACTGTGCAATAATTTTACTTTATACCCCGATCGATAGCAGGACTCTTCAAAATGTAGACAACATACTCTAGAAAATTCACTCGGAGTCCAATTCTCCCGCCGTAGATTTTTTATCCATTTCATTCTTAAATTGGGCTCTTTTGGGAACCTGAAAAAAAGATAAAATTGAATATCCATAATTGAATGATTCAATGCATAAGCGTAATGTCATTCTGCCGTTAATGCCTGCATGAGAAGTGGCCCTTGTTATAGTGGCCTGTATCCAGCAGTGGAGAGACATACGAGTAGGCTGTTGGTATGGAATTATTTGAAAAGTTTACGCAATGGTAAATTTTTAACTATGGCACCGATTTAGCTTATCTATTATTGTGTTAAATTTCATTTCATTTCTTAAAGATTAATTAACAAATTTGGCAAATTTCTGTAAAGAAATATGCCTTGTAGCTTAATTAAAAATTTCGTTATATGCCATACAAATTTCCAAATGTTTTAAAATTCTAGGGTGCTTAATTAGTTATGTCAGAACTCAGGCCTGACATTACATATTAGTATACAATACGATAATTCCATTCACCAGGAATAATTTGATAACTAGACATATATAAAATTTTAAATAATATGTTCTAGCATATTAAATGACTGAGATTACGATAAAAAAATATCTCGATATCTAGTGATATCTCGATATTTTAAACTGTGCTTTGAAAATAGTTGATTTTGACTTATCAACTTATTCCCCTGTGCATGGAATTATATTACCTATAATAAATTATAAACCAATTGTTAAAAATATTTTATTATTTATTATATTACTCCCGACCAACGTCCACTGAGCGACTTTCTGAACCATCCTCATCATTAATGTCCAAGTCAAATGAAAAGTATGCGCGTAACTAAATTATCGATATCATATTCAGCAGTGGAACTGCAATCCCATCACTGTGAATTAACATAGAAGACTCATAAATTCTGGCAAACAAATGGCAAAATTCTGCTCCAGAGAACGACATAGCTTCCTGTCTTGAGTCTCTCTTGTTCAAATAAGCGATTTGAAAGCGTTTTTTCTGTTTTTATTTGCTAGAAAGTGAAAATGTGAGTTTTACCTCCAGAGAAGGCCATTAATTTATACTAATATCATAAAAAGAGACTGTCTATTTTTGGTCTGCTTGTATTTATGTAAGAGATGAATACAAAAACGCCTGAACAGATTTTGTAAATTCTTTGCTTTTTAAAAATCTGAACGCAGATGGACATAATGTTCGACTATTCTAGGAAATTGTTATAGGGGTTGCTAATAATGTATGATAAGGTCCTGCTGCTTACCGATGAAAAGAAACCGTCTTATTATTTCTCGTTACAACTCCTAGACGACTGCTACAGCCAACTGCCACACACGCCATGGTATTTATTTATTATAATTATCCCAATGTTTACTACGTCACAAACCAATTACCTAAAAATCCAGGAAAATTTTAATACATAGTCATCATGTATTTTTTTATGGACGAAGGCGGCAGACGAGCATACAGTCCACCTGATGGTAAGTGGGTACTGTCGCCCATGTCACTCAAAAATATGTCTAAACCTAAACATATGAGGGAAGGGAAGAGTGCACACTGCAATCCAATGACCGCTGGGCGCACTCGACTGGCCACATTACCGCTCTCTCACAGAAGACTACCTTGAAATGTACTGCATTTCCCACTTTATCTTATTTCCCTAATGTACTACGTGTTTCGGTAGAGAGTGAGATGTATCAGAGCCCAATCCCATCCTATCCCTCCCCAATTTCCCAACCCTTTCTCCAAATCCATTCCTGCATCTCCAAAGGTAGGCAGCGCATCCTAATGTTGGCATTTATCGCAGATGCCTTTGGGCGACAGTATCCACTTATCATCAGGCGGACTGTATGCTCGTCTACAATAAGATTTTTGGACTTACTATTTATTTATAATTATTTTTTAACTTATTTTTGAATACAGGTCTTGATCCATAAAAAAATACAAAAGGCGTGTTCTTAGATATTATGTCTACATATGATAATATTCTTCTTCCAGTGCTCAGGCACAAGATGCAACAGCTGAGTGTTCCTGTGAAGATGACACGATTCATATACAACCTGGATAGGTCTATTACTATTAAATGCCAAGGTTCTTGTCTTCCCCCCAGACTAGTCTGGAAGGGCCTTCCTCATGTCCCTCAAGGCTCTGTATTGAGTCCCCTTCTCTACAACCTTTGCACGCATGACCTCTAACAGTCTATTAATTCTTTTTGTCAAGTTCTTCAATATGCAGATGAGCTTACTCTATATGTTTCAGTATGTAAGACATAATATATGGTTGAAATCGGCTACAACAATTAATGCAGTGTACTGTGAAGAACTGCAAACAATGATGGACAGGGTTACTACCAAACAACCGAGTCTGGTCAATCCCTCTAGTCCATGATGATGTTTCTACATGATAATACTCGCCCACACATTGCACAACAGACAGACAGTCAAAGTTACAAGAGCTTCAACCGCAAATATTCCATCATTCACCATACTCGCCAGACTGATTTCCATTTTTATGGAATTTGGATAACTTTCTACAAGGTAAAAAATTCAACTCCGATGTGGCAGTGAAAAAAGTCTTCACGAGTTCATTGATTCCCGTCCCCAAGAGTTCTACAGCAGAGGCATCAATCAACTTCTATTAAAATGGGAAAAGTGCATTGATAATAATAGACAATACTTTGATTAATTAAAATAAATTTCATACAAAAAAAAAGAAATTGTATTTTTCCATATAAAACGGCAATTTAATAGGGTAAAGGACTTAATAAATATTAATATAAAAATAGAAAGAAAAAGACAATACTATAAAAATAAAATATAAACATCTTTATCTGGCACTTAAAGCACTAGGTGGTACTACTAGAATAGGTAGTATTTTATTTCAAAGCAGTAATAACCCTTCCCTTACCCATGTAATGTTATAGATCCTGTTTTCGACAATACTCCAATACACCTTTTGCAATAAATACCTCTTAAATTAAGAATTTCCAGTCGCAAATCGATATAGAAAAAATACTTCTGAAAATTACAACAATGTATAGTAGGTGCCACAAATGAAGTCTCGTAGGCGCGGCGCTGTGATCGGCCGACGTAAACTTCCACTGTCCACAGCTTATTGGTTTCAATTTACTCTATCAAATTATGTATTATGTATTTTACACCTACCAATAAAGATGTGTCTAGATTAGAAAGTAAATTATAAACGGACATAATACTATTTATTTTGCAGAACGGACGACCTGTCATATTTAGTTCCCTTAAATTCCGCAGGACTTCTTTGGTGGCGAGCACTAGTAATAATATTCAAATCACTAAATTGACATAGAAATATTTATTTATATTGAAGGCCAAGTTCTAATTCATGCAAATATATTAGTATCATTGTTTTATTAAAAAATTTTGAATCATAATACTGATTCATAATGTTGTATTTTTTTTTTGTTTTAGATCATTCTTGCAACGTACGTGTCCAAGGGCGATGGTAACACTTACCATCACGTGGAACCGCATGCTCGTCCGCCTACTTCACTAGATTATCTACCTAAAGAATAATGTTTACAATAAAAACAGGCAGTTTGATTAAAATGGTCAAAGAGCGATAATCACACGTTTTGAAACGCAGCCTTATGTGTCGAATTGTGTCAAACCACTCAAAACAGTACCAGACCATTTGTTGTTAATGTTGTCATACCTTTCTCTCAGTGAATATTTTCCATTTATACATTTTCTTTAATTTTTATTCTAAATTGTGTATTTGCATTCGCTGAATTGATAAATAATGGCTACAGCAGTGATGAAGATGGAAATGGACGCCGATACGTGCTCCATATGCGGCGTCGGCGGCGAGCTGATGACGCCTGAGGAGCACGACGCGAGCTCGCCGCCTATGCAAGTGCCGCTCCGGGTGATGCTACTGCAGCTTAATAACAACAAGGTACCACACCGTAACGAGCCCTTTTATCGTCCACTCCTGACACGGACCTCCTCATGCACATTGTCTTGTGTATTATTAGGTTAGCAGCTTTCTCTAACGCACCTATATCAATACACTTGTGCTGCCTTCTATCTGTTTATAGATTCACATGCTACTGTTAAATTGTAGCATGATCAAAATAACCTCGAGGTTTGTATCTATCTTCTCAATTGAAGTAATGTATGTGTCAGTTTCTTCACTCACATTCCTACAGTAATAGTGGTTGTCAACAGAGGTAATTTTTTAACTATGGTGTTCTATCCAGTGATAGAACTATAATTTCTATAGAATAAATAGAAAAGTGACACCAGAACATCCTTTTCATGTCTTTTCATCCTTTTCTATAATATGGTTTAATAATTTAATAGTAATATTATGTCCAGTAGTTAATTAAAACACATTGTAAGTCGAGATATTGTATTCAGCTCGGTAGCCATTGCAAACTGACACAGCTGTCATAATTTTATGAATCTACCCCTTAATCCACATTGTTTATTAATAAAGCAGAAAAGTGTACTAAACTACCCACATTACCATATATGACAAGTAACTTTCTTAACAATTTAATCTACTCTTGCCTTGATATGTATAATTGAATAATTTAATTTATTAAATTATTACATTTATTGAATAAAGTATTACTTTATGATTCCATTGTATATATTTGCATTAGATTGCTGTGCCCCTTACAGGGTATCAAGTCCCATAACTACGAATAGTTTATTTAAACTTCATTGTACAATGATATGTACAATAGGTGGTGGACTTAATTTCATGCAGACTTAAATGTTTGTGTACAGGAAGGCAATAATTAAATACCTGGTTATTCCTTCCCAGGTGTTGCCAGAGGGTCGCTTTTGCACGAACTGTGCTCGCCGTGCGATTGAGGCGTATGAATTCAGCAGTGCACTTGCATCAAACAGTGAACCACCGCTTAGCGAGAAAATCCGTGCATTACGGCGAAAGTTAAATGAGTTAACACAGAAGATAGATGTGTTCATAGTGGTGGGTGGTGCAGGTACAGGGGGCTCGTATAGTGAGGAAGATATCATTATGGTGGAGCGGGAAGCTTTAGCTGCAGCAGCTGCTGCAGATGATGAAGATCTTGAGAAAGCGAGGAATGCTCGTGGAGATACTGTTTATCAGTGCTCTGTTTGCCCAGAGTCTTTCCAGGTAAGTTATTACAATGAATGAGGTTGGTAGTAAGTTTTTAAGGATGCATACAGGATCCTAGCACAGAAATATAACTAAAATGCATGACTAAAGACACCAATAATTAGTCAAAACACTGGCCAAGACTCTTCATGTCATAACATTCTTAAGGATATATGGAGTAAGTTACTGCAAGAAATCATTTACTTTCTGACTATAAAGCTTCAAAAACAAACTTGAGACTAATGGCTTCTAAGAGAAGAGATATGCCAAAGAGAAGAGAAGAGATCGGAGTTGAACTCAACTGTCAAGTTTCTCACTATGAGTAGGGCTGCCATTCCTTTGGGTTTGAACTGGAGTCTCTGGGTTAAAGGATGTTTATCCAGGCTACAGGTTAACATCATGATTCTCCAGGTGAGTGATGCAGCTATGACACCGAGCATTCAAATTTCTCAGAAAAATGAAAAGTATGATTATTTATTGTTGTTACATATGCAAAGGTATAATTGAAAGTGTCCCTGTGTGTGTATAAAAGACTATAAGTTTATCCTGTGTCATAAAACTAATATTATTCGTAAGTCAATATTATGTCATGGAGAACATTAATATCCTGTAAGTTAGAAACTTAAAGTAAAATTATAAATTTGCTATTAAATTTCCAGTTTTGATTTTAGTCGCATTTTTTTAATATCCGTTTTTAAGATATTTTGAACTGGCAGCCCTAATGATGGGGCTCTTTAGACTGCGGGTCCCTGCGCAGTAGATAGTACTATCTAACAATAGCCAACCCAGCCAATGTGTGTGTACTGTTCTAGCGTGTGTCCGAATACCGCGCGCATGCCGCTATACACCCGGCGGACGCATTACACTCGTGCTGGACTTGCGGCGCACAGTTCGCATCACGGGCCGCGCACCGCGAGCATGCGCGCACTCACAGCGACGAATCGCTGCTCGTTTGCAACCTGTGTAATACGCAGCACCAGGTAATACACATACATTCTACTACTTTTTTAGCATTTTATGCTTGCATAGAACCAGCAGGACCACTTCCTTTAATTAAAATTCAACAAATTGAAGCATCAATAGAGGGCATTGTTTTTACATCAGACACGATAATTAATACTTTGAAGACCTCTGATGGTACAACTGCCACCTGCCCCAGATGAGATTCTGGCTAAGTTGCTGAAGCAGTGTAGACTAGTTTTGGGGAATGATCTACAAATGATGAACAAGTCAATGGAATGTAGAGAATTGCCTGCTGATTGGAAAGAAGCGACTTACACCAATATACAAAAATAATTATAATTATAGACCAATCAGCCTAACTAGTATTTTATATGGTTTTAACTAGTATGGTTTTAACCATGAAAAAAATTATAGCTAAAATCCTAAGGATCTTCCTGTCAAATGAACATACAATTATAGACAAACTACATGGTCTCCGTCTTACCTCAGTGGTGACTAATTATTTGGGCTGCATTAAGTAATGGACACTAAACTGGAACAAGAGCCAACTGATGCAATATATCTAAAGTCTAGATTCTAGACTACGAGAAAGCTTTTGACCAAGTACTTGTAAGGAGATTGATACACAATACATTTTGGCATTCACGGGAAACATCATACCCATGCAACTTCATGGAAGTTCATGCAACTTACCAATAGCCACCTGAGCTGCTGGTGAAATTGAGAAATATTGTCATATTTGCGTCTTAAAATTCTGAAGATGCTGAAGTTTATTAAGTTGTGTTTCTGTCAAATCCAAGTAGCAGACATTGCCATAGTCACTTGACTAGTAGGGTAGTCCATTTTAAGAGTTGCAAGCAGTTTCATAGTTTCAGATTTAGAAAGTTGTGGTACTGACATAACTTTCACAATATTTAAAATGGCTTGTATTTAAATGCGCAGCAAAATGAATTAATTCCTGGGTTCCATGTTTGCATCCATCATCTCGATTGAAATTTATATGTTTATTGATTACACAATCCTTGAGTATTGGGCTACGGAGTTCTATTCAGTGATTAATTCGGCGACCAATTAGCCCAGTTGGTAGTGTCAAATGCTGTACAAAAGATGATAGCATCAACTGCCACAGTAATGGGTAATAGAACGAAGTCTAATTTAGTTGTAAGATAGTTTTTAACAGTTTTTAACATATTAATTGAATCTTCCGGGCTACTACACTAAACTACGGGCTACTACGGGCGGGCTAAAGCCTACACTCCACTATAGTTTCTAACATTATTGTTGATCTTTGTTGTCTCATGAATATAAGTAAATAAATAAATAAAAGGTCCCAGGTTCGATTCCCGATTGGACAATCATTTGTTTAAAGACAGTTGTTTGCTTGGGTCTGGGTGTTGCATGTGTTGTATTCGTCTTTGTATGTGTCTCTGGTCCCACAACAGGAAATTCTAATGTGGGTCATTAGGTTTGTGCCATTTAGTATGCTTCCCACCAAGTACTCGTTTTGCGATACGCTATCGTAAACATGAGTACATTAATTCGGAGTGAAAGTCGAGGCAAGCGATGGCTATTGCCATGCTAAATGGCACGGCGTATATTTATTGTTTATCTGCAGAGCCAATCAGAGCTACGCCGCCATACAAGCGAGTGCGCTCCACAATGCCCCGCATGCGGAATGGTCGCGGCATCTCGCGCGGCGCTCAGCGCACACGCGACGGCTGCGCACGGGCGCGGGGCGTCCGCTCCGCACGTGTGCTCCGCCTGCTTCGCAGTGTTGCCTCGCTCCGACCTGTTCACCGCTCACATGCTGCGACACAGACAGGCCAAGCAGTTTGTGTGCGGGTATGACGGGTGTATACTGCGGTTTGCTACCAGGTGAGTGCGTACGAGGCTCTAGTGCGTCCTCGCAACGCATCGCCATTGTCGTTTAGTGACCACGCAAAACCAGTCAAGTAAATATTGATTTTGATTTAAAATAACAGTAAAATAAATGCATGAGGATTTTTTCTATTAAAAATAATAGTTTAATAAATTCTTCAATCTTAGATGTTGTTTCATTCAATGTGTTGTGTAGAGTACACGCTCATCAGAGTAATGATATGTGATGAATCTCTCCGTTCGGATTCCGAATACCACTTCGTGGCGTATGCGGCGCGGGCCTAGATACACCGCGAGCGCATACGTCATTTCAATGCAATTTTGAACAGAGAACAGTGCACTCACAGAACAACAATACAATATAAACAATAAAGTGCATTTTCGGGTACCGAATGAACCGGCTGTACCCGCCTCTAGTCAACTCGTGACCACGGCTGGTGTAAACCGTGCCGGAACGGCTACTAGAGAGAAAAACGGAAAAAAAATACTTTATTATACGCGTTCAGATCCGATTTAGAATATAAAAAGAGTACTATTATTTCTCAAACGTATCAGAATTGCTATTGCTGACGATAATCAATTGGTTACAGATATCATCGAAAAATGATATCGGTAGTAGGGTCAACACTAACTCACTCTTATCAGTCTTGCCAAATGATTAATATCTATAGAAATAGGGACAAATGGGTGTAGTATCCGAACCACTTGTCGATGTCGTTGGGATTTCAATGGTTAGCATTGGTTGCGTTTATATGGATTCCCGTAGTCAATCAGTTTTTGATTTGCTTGGTTTAATAAGAAAACAATAAGGATTTTATTTGAGGTATATTACAAGCCTGTAACGCTGAACCTACGATTTCCTTTAGAATGTAATAGTTTTATTTAAATTATCTTTATATAATTAATTTATTATCTTTATATAATAATGTGCGCTTGCACAGCAAGTTATACTGACGTATCTATGCTTTCTCAAGATCTCTTCAAACCTATAACTATGTAATAAATCATTTGACTTTGACAGAAGCAACCTGATGTCTCACATCCGCAAGTGCCACGGCGGCGCGGAGGAGGCGGACGCGGAGTCGAAGCGCGCGCCCGACGCGCCCGCGGACACCACCTGCGACCAGTGCGGACGCACGTGAGTAGCGCACCGTGTACGTTGTACACTACACGTTACACACTACACGTAAATCACACACATACACACACTACTCATTACACACAAACTACACGTTATACACTACACATTACACACACACACACACACACACACACACTACACGTTAAACACACACACACTACACATACACTATATGCTACACATTACACAGTATACGCTACACGTTGCACACTATACACGTTACACACTGCGCGTCAACTCTACATATAATAAAATCGTAACAGCCATGTCTGTACATTATATTTTGTGAAATTTTTTAAGAATTTTTGCCAGTCTGTCTGAACGCGCATCGCTCAAAAACCACTGGACAGAATTAGGACTAGGACAGAAAGGACCCATTACAAAATTCCTGCGGGGATTACATACTCTAAAGTTGACGCGAACGAAGTCGCCGGCTCCGTTAGTACACTATACATTATACAGTACACACTAAACATCGTATACTACACATTATATGATACACGTTACATACCATGTGACTGTTTATTTCAAAATAAATAAACGTGTGGACTCAGGTTCGGGTCGGCGGCCGCCATGAAGCGGCACGCGCGCGTCCATCGCACCGCGCTCGCTGAGGCACGCGCTCCCGCCCAAGCGCAGGTAACGTAATCATAATAATACCATTTCAAACTGTACGCATTTGTTATCACGTGCACCCAAGACTTTAAAATGCCTTCTACATATTATGTAGACCTGTTCAATAGCCTCATTCGCCCGCATTTAGAATATGCATCACGAATATGGAATCCCATTTGTGTAAATACAATGAACCAATTGAACATGTGCAACATAGATTTCTACGTACAATGTCCTATAGATGTTTTCACTCGCATCAGTCTTATGCTCGGCTGCTCGTGGCTTGGCTCGGTGCAGACTCTTGCTCCCGGGTGCAATGACTTCATAATCTATGCAACCATAAATATTATTGCATAGATCTTATTACTAAATTGAGGTACCAGATACACATGTTCAGCACAAAGACTGGTGTGCGAGCGCCTCAAGGCGTTTCTTAGGGCTTCACAATAATAAACTAAATAACTGATATATTTGGTATGTCAACAGGTAAGTAGGAAAAATTGGTTTATACACATATTAATACTCTTACGCCTACTTTAATGTGTAACATTCTGTGTACAATTGTTTGTTTTTCCCAATGAATAAAAAAACACTACATCATCCCTCAAAACTCGGCTTCAGCCCGTCCCTTTTTATCTCTTCCAAGAGAAAATACGAGTAAACACAAGGGGCTCTTCAAGAGAGCTGTGAATAGGATTTTGCAAGGTCGGCGGCGCGCCCGCATACTCCCTAGTGTTGCAGGTGTCCACGGGCGGCGGTAACACTTACCATCACGTGGGACCGCTTGCAAATATAATATAATGTACAACAAACCTAAGTAGTTTCGGTGTACAACATTATATTTGCCGTTGGCAATAATTATCGAGATAATATCAAGATAATTATAATTTATAATTATCGTTTCGAACCCTGTCAGGAGGTAGAGATGGAATACCCGGAGGGGTCTGAAGCGGGCGAAGTGGAATACCTCGAGGTGGAGACTCTCGAGGACGTCGACTACCACGATATCGACGCGATACATTGAACACGACACTATCACAATTAAACTCATTGTAATAGGCCTCTTTTGACAGCTGCCAAATTGGTTCTCGTAGTGAGGTAACCTAACGGCAGTTATCGATTAGACAAAAATCGATATGTAAGTCATATATTAGTGAATCGATTTTAGTGTTCATAGAAAAATAATTCTCCAATAATGTTTTTAGAGCATACACAGAATTAGAAACCTACATACACGCCACATGACCTCAAAATTGATATTGATATAATTATAAAATTGATAAAAATTGTAATAAATTATTATTTATTCGTTAGAACTATCAGACTCGTTAGAATTGCCATCTCGTCGTTGCTGTCTTCGGTCATGAATATAACGATTTCATTTTGAAGAATATTATCAGGTCTTAAATCACATTCAAAATCTTTTTTCAATCATCATTGGAAACATTTGTACACACAGTTTTTAATAATGTTAATAACCTTTTCAATATTCCTTTTTCTCTGTTAATTAGATTATAAAGATCACATCCCTATTATTAAAAAAGAATGTGTGGTCAGGCGCAACCTTGTAGTGAGGTTCGAATTTCTTGAAATATAAATTGATAATGATGTTTTAACAACCAAATTGACCGTCGAACAGATTAAAATTTATATAAAAAGACGATTATTTTTTTTTATTAAAAAATACTTATTTTTAGTGTTCAGTAATTAATTTAAAAACAAATGGAATTATATGTTATATCATCGCAAGGTCAATGAAATGTCAAAAGTGGCTCCACTACAATAACCTTACTTTAGTGTTGATTATATATCTATATATAGTTTCTATTTAGCATAAGATGGATGTCATTCCTTCAAGAGTTAATTTAACTTGTGTTTAAAATAAATTGTTCAATTTAAATAGTCGGTTGTTTTATTTCTAAAATTTCTATATCTCAGTCAACTGGGCGCGCCCAGATGCCTCTTATATACAGCACAAACTGCCGTAAAACACGTTTTGGTACTCAACGGAAATTATTATTTAATTTAGTGACAAGAATGTAAAATTTAATTTACTGACATTACAATTATTCTATATTTGTTCTGGTAACAATTAAGGGTATTTCATAACAATTACAGTAGGGATAACGGTAATAATTAGTAGACATATCTGGACATAGGGGTGTATGATCTTAAATGCCATGCTGCCCAAAAGGGTTGGCGAGTCTACTTTTTTAGAGGTAGTGTAGTTCCTCAGGGCTTGACGTGGTAGCCACTTAGTTATCCCTTAGTCAAATTAAACAAAAAACCACAAATGCTTAACAGTTTATTACAATAATAAATAACAATACTAGTAGCTAGTAAACATATAGTATGACACGTTACGGTGCGTGTTCACGGGCTGACGGGCGGCGGCCGACTGCGGCATATCACAGCGAGCCGGCGCATGCGTTTCACGCGAGCGCCGCGCCACTGGCTGTGCTCGTCGCCGAGCACCGCGTGCGCGAACTGGTAGCGGGACACGCCCCTGTACACACATGAATTTCACGTCTTTAATGTCAATGGCATTGGGGCGATCGATCACGTAGTAACCAATTTAAATTTACACAAAACGACCAATACACAGAACGACTAATACGGATACTGACCAAAAATATTGTACATTACTAACCAATTATTATACATTACCAACATTACAATATACATTGTATATTACCAAAAATATTGAATAATTATTCATACTTTATAATCCGAAAAATATACAATTTTCAAATAAGACTTTCCAGCACTTTGTATTTACTTATATTTACAATTAAAAAAAACTCGTAGGTTCAGAGAAATTGATTTCAGAGTTAAAACGCTACATTTTTAACACGTGCCTTTGAAAGACAGTTCCGATTTTGACCTGTCAACTTATTCCCGCCTTGTGTGGAAATATAGAGTGTAACTGAACCATTTCCGAACCCTGAAACCATGGATTCCGTCCATGATTCGAAGGTAATTGACATGAACGATTTTTTTTTGTAAAATTCAATTTCTTGAGCTGTTGCCAAATTTTTCATACGAGATTAAATACTCGAAAAATTGATGTTTAAAAATACTTAACATTACATACCAATTACATAAAAAATTATGAGTAGAATCAATGTTTTCAAGTTTCGGGAAAGGTTTGGTTACACTCTGTATATTAATGCTCTGATTGATAAACTAAAGGAACTTGTATTTCAGAAGTCAGTCTCATTCATCCCATATCTTCATCTATGCAAATATGCCAATAATTTGTCATGTTTAGTTAATCAATCAAACAATTAACCTTTTCTATAAAAAACTAGATATGTGACTAAAACTGTATTCTGTTTACTTAACGAAATATTAAATAAAACAGTAAAATAAACATTATTCTTACAAGTAATTAACTTTATCACTAATAACATGTAATTACTTATAAAAAAAAGGTGCAACTGACAATGCACTATTTGGTAATTTCATTTCAGCATCTCTAGAACAATATTGTCATTTATAACACTTTGTATCGATTTTTTGAATTATATACTGTAATTTGAACGCATTCATACACGCATCACCATGCAATACATGTAACAATTGCATTATATTGACTACTAGCGACCCGCCCGCGCTTCGCTTAGGTTTAATTAAATATAAATTGAATTTAATTTTAGTTTAAAATAAAATATAGCCTATATTAGACACGGATAATGTAGCTTCCTATATGTGAAAGAATTTTTGAAATCGGTTCAGTAGTTCCAGAGATTACTCCAACATACATACAAACACAATTTTACCTCTTATTATATTAGTATAGATATATCTATTCTCAATAGGGAGCGATTAGGACAAATAATCTCTTTTGTCTTAGGTACATATGTTACACGACAGCGTAACCAGAAGAACTCAACGGACCAGAGCTCCCGCCCCCGGACCAGAGCTCCCGCCCCCGTATTACTATTTAAGTTATAAGGAAATAACTATATTTTTTTTATGGAAAAATGTAGCAGAAAAACAGTCCACCTGGCGGTATACTGTTGCCCTGCGACATGAGCGGAGCATAACGACTTCAGTACAGAAATGACAACCTTGGCATGTTCCCGGATGTGCTGTCTACTTTTGGATATTTACGATTGGATTGGAAAAAGTTCTTAGTATCGTTAGAGCATTACCTCATGATGTATAGCGAGCGTCTCTGCAAGAGCGCGTCGAGCGCGAGGTGCGGCCGCGCCTCGTGCGCGAGTCGCATCACGGCTGTCGACAGCAGGCTCATGCCCGCTATCGTGTCGCCGCAGAACTGCGACATAACGCGCTATTGCTGATTTTGAATCATAATATGGGTTCGAAATTAGCCAGATATTTAGGGCCTTTCTCACCACAGAAAGTCAGTATCAGTTAGATTTAATTGGCAGATAACTTATCTATCAAATTGTTAACGCTTACTGTTGCGGATTCCTTGCCGCTACCTTTTTATAGACTTTTTGTTTTTATAAAAAAATCTCACGTCATTAAAAAAGTCTGATATCCTACATGTGTGCTCCATCCTCATCCTTTACTGCTTGAAATACCATCTTTATCTCACATACCTTCCCTCCTCAATAGTTACTTTATCAGGAGAGGAAATTTCAAGAAGTGGTCACTGACCATTGAATCGTAAGAGATCCAAAAAATGTAATCAAACAGAACTTACTCGAACTGCATCTACATGTGGCTTGATATGTCCACCTGCTGCTAAGTCCAGTATATGTGCATGGGGCAATGGCTCGCCCCCACTAGTCCCTGGGCCAAAAGCCAGTGCCTTTACTCGGGACAGAGTAGCTTCATTCTCTTGTGTCCATTTGCCCCTCTCTGTCTCACGGTAGCCTTGAATAGCCTGCAATGAATGTGGGTGAGATTGAATTAGTGTGTAATTTTATATTGTGATATAGTATGTTTGTAGCTTAGGCTTCACATAACATTTAAATTGAACATAAATTGAAGTGTAAGGGTATACAGTGAAAGATTAGGAATAATTAAACTGCAGTTGTTAAGCATGGGCATCTCAGAGACAAGATTTTAACTAAGACATGCCATTGATCTTCAGGCTCAAGATAGTATACAGAGCCAGTCACTGCAATAACAAACAACTGGAAAAGTCAATGAGCTTGTCAAATGTTGCATTGCTCTTGCATCTTACATCTTCATTTATTTTACAGAAGAGATGGCAGATGAGCATCTTAACATCATGGTCACATGATGTTAAGTGGTGATGATGATGATGTTAATCGCCAACTATGAATGCCTGAACCACCTGAGAGCATGCATTTGCACATACATACATTGCCGAGCTTGCAATATCCTTACACCTAACATTGCCAACATGACTGTACACTCACAATATGCATTTACACTAACATTGTCCCAGTGATCATACTCATATCTCATCCTCTTGAGATATGGCTCCAACTCTGCAAGTAATGCTGCCTCTTCTGCTTCGCTCACAAAGTCTGGAAACACTTGCATATCTCGCATCACTGCTGCACGCAACTCTGGTTCTTCATCAGACTTCCATGAAGGTAGGAATTCAATTAGATTTGTGTCGCTCACTGTAAGGTTGATTAAATAAATAATAATTAAACATGAAGATGTTTAATTATTATTTATTTATTTGGAAAACACAATATATTGATAGAGGAAACTGCAGCATTAGCTAATAAAACATTCAATATAAATAAGGACTACATTTATTTATACTAGGAGAAAAATAATAAAACAAAATATGTGACACCACTCTCAAATATAGAATGGACCAAAGACAATTAGAAAACATGAGTGCAGCATTACAACCTTCAACACCTTTTCCTGATGTGTACTCATGTGTCTGAAACATGTCGCTATCCACACATCAACGATGCACAATGTTTTGCAAACTTCACTTTAGACAGTGGCTTTGTCATTATATCAGCTAACTGAATCTCTGTCGGACAGTAGCTGACATTGAGCAGTCCTGTCACGAAGTTTTCGTGAATAAAGTGGTATCGCACATCAATATGCTTCGATCGCTTGTTAAAGGAGCCAGATTTTATAAGTTGAATTGAACTTTGGTTATCAACATATAAATTTATTTTTACTTCTGAATCAGTTATTTCCTTTAACAGGGATTTTAAAAACAATGCTTCTTTACAGCATTCTGCTGCCGCTATATACTCGGCTTCAGTTGAGGATAGAGCCACTATAGGCTGTCTTTTGGATGCCCATGATATTGGTCCATTAGCCATCATAAGAACAGAACCAGATGTGCTCCGTCTTGTTAGTGGATCTCCAGCATAGTCCGAATCACTGTAAGCATCAATATGCTCTATCGAGCTGTTTCGTTTGAACAATATGCCCTTATCTTTAGTCCCATTTAAATATTTCATTATTTTCTTCACTTTCGTGACATCTTCTTTAGTGGGATTTTCGATCTTTCTGCTGACTTGATTTACAGCTTGTGCGATGTCTGGTCTAGTTCTTGTGGACAGATACAGTAAACTTCCCACTGCCTCCCTATAGGGGTAGTCCTTCTCTTGGGGAGTTTCCTGTGTCGACTTTGCATCGTTACTTCCAGGTGTCTCACAAGGTTTAGCGCCTTTCATGTTATACTTTTCTAGCACCTCATTTATGTAGTTCTTTTGGGTTAATTTAATACCTTCTCTAGAGTTATTTATTTCCATACCTACATACGTGCTCGGATTTTCATTTCTTTTCATCTCAAATTTGGTTTCAAGTTTTGACAAGATATCTTCGATCCTCTTCTTGTCTTTTCCTATGACTAATCCGTCATCGACAAATAATCCAATTATGATAGACTTATCTTCATTTATGAAAACGCATCTGTCGGTCTTAATTGTCTTGAAACCTAAATCTAACATGGCTCGGGTAAAAATTTTATTCCATGTAAATGGAGCTTGTTTTAAGCCGTATAACGACTTTTGCAGTCGGCATACTTTTCCGGGAACATCGTAGCCATCGGGTGCTTTCATATAAATTTCATCTGTCAGTTCACCGTACAAGAAAGCGGTCTTGACGTCGAAAGTCACGAAGTGATAATTTTTAGATGCGGCAATCGCTAATAAGGTTTTAAGAGCAATTTGACTTACGACTGGGCTATATATTTCTTCAAAATCCAAGTTGCCTTTCTGCTCGCAGCCACGTACGACTAATCTTGCTTTGTACGTTCCGTCATCTTTCACTTTAAATACCCATTTGTTAGACAAAACTTTGTGTCCTTTAGCTTTTACCTTGTCAACTAGTACCCAGGTTTTATTTTTCTCTAGGGATTCCTTTTCAGATTTTATAGCCTTCTCCCAATTTTCTTTATCCATGCCTGACACAGTTTCTTTAAAGGTAAGTAAAGAACAATCATTATAATTTTCAGACACAAACATATTTACCGAACTACTTAGCTCATAGTCTTTAGTCCATGCTGGTCGCCTCACATCTCTTTGTGGTCTTCCACTTGAGTTGGGCGATGTAATTGGATTTTGATCAGGCTGGTAAAACAAGTCAGAAGTAGAAGTTGGTTCCTGAAAAGGTAAGGTATTATCTATTTTTTCTATTTCTCTTTCTTCTGTTTCATGTTCCACCTGTTCCGGTTGGAAGTCTCTGTATTCCACAGCAGGAATGTTGTTATAGTGCATCTTTTCAATTACTCTAACATCTCTGCTGATAATAACGTCATTCTTTTCCGGTATGTATATTCTGAAGCCTTTTGCGTTTTTCGCATACCCCATGAATACACCTATAATAGCTTTGGCAGTTAATTTCCCTCTTCGATTTTTATTTAATACAAACGCTCTATTTCCGAATACATGTAAGTGATTTGCTGATGGTATTCTTGTCGTCCACTTCTCATAGGGTAAATTTCCTTTAAGAGCTCTTGCTGGGCTTCTATTTATGAGATAGTTTGCAGTGTGCAATGCCTCTGCCCATAAATTTGGAGGGATATTGGAATCTAGCATCAAACATCTTGCTTTATCCAAAAGTGATCGATTTTTTCTTTCACTGATACCGTTCTGCTGTGGGGTGTAGGGTGCAGTTAGTCTTCTACTTATCCCATTTTCTTTAAGTAGATTATCAAAGTCTTTTGACCTGTATTCTCCTCCGTTGTCAGATTGGAGATTTTGAATTCTTTTCTTGTGGAAAAGTTCAACGTTGTTTTTATATTCCTTGAACTTTTCTATTACTTCAATCTTCTTTTTTATGAAGTAAATACAGCAGTATCTTGTATAATCATCTATGAATGTGACAAAATATTTCGATCCCGCCAGAGATTCATTCTCAAAGGGACCGCATACATCGCTGTGAATTATTTGTAATGGCTCAGTGGAGACTATTTCATCATGGCTTTGGAATGGTAGACTTGTCATTTTTCCCTTTATGCAGGTTTCACACGTATCTAACCTTTTTTCCTTAAAATAAAGTCCTCGCATCATTTTATTTCTAACCATTAATTTCAGGTCCTTTTCATTTACATGACCTAACTTTTTATGCCATTTCATCATGTCGCTTTCAGCTCCAGACGTGAAATTTGCTGTTTCCTCCGGGTCTTCAAATTCAAGGTAATATAATCCATTTTTCCTTGTAGCTTTTAGAATAACAATTCCATTTTCCATGATACTGGCTTGTTCCTTTTCAAATAGAACTTTGTAGCCGTTATCTGTTATTTTGCTTACTGACAACAAACTATTCGATAAATCAGGTACGTAAAGTGTGTCATTTATATTACATTTACCATTATCGGTGTTGACTACAACATTTCCTTTACCTTTAACTTCGGTAGTGTGCTTCTCTGAAGCCAATCTTAATATGTCTGTCGCAGGGATTAAGTCAGAGAGCATTTCTATTTTACCAGTCATGTGTGACGTGCAGCCACTATCTAAACACCACAAACCATCTTTGGTTTTCGTGTTATCCAATGTCAGACAAATATTAGAAATCTTTTCTTGGCTTTTGTTTACATGGCTATTTTGTCTTTTCTTTGACCAACAAGCCTCTGTTGAGTGCCCTTTCTTATTACAATTTTTGCACAATAATCCTTTTTTCTTTTGTTTTACACAAAATGCCTCTGAAGTTTGAGGTTCGCTGTGCCTCCGTGCTTCATTTTCTTCTATTATTTTAACTTTCAGATTATCGGGATTTGGCAGGACATCTCTCGACTCAATAGCTGTTCTAAAGCTGTCAAAGTTTGTAGGTAGACTGTACAACATCATTATACTTAACAGTTCCGGATGAATTTTGACATCCATATCCTCAAGTTTACCTACGACATCCATGATATTATTGAGGTGATCTCTGACATCTTCCAGAGGGGACATTTTTTTCAAAACCAGTTGCTTCAAAAGTGTAGCCTTTCTTGCTGGCCCTGTACTTTGGTGAATTGACTTCAATTTATCCCACACATCTTTCGACGTGTTGCAGCCCTTAATCTGTTTAAGTTCTTTTGGGGATATGAGTAGAAGAAGCTCTGACCTTGCCTTTAAGTCTTCCTTCACGAAAACACGTTTTTCTTCAGCACTCGCAGTCGCCGCTAACTTTCTTTCACCGCTAGCGATCTCCCATAAATCGCTTTTGATGAGAATCGCCTGAGCTTGTAGGCACCAGGTATCATAGTTCGATTTTGTCAACGGTTCTATGCTTCGAAAACTTGAGATCATTTTGTTTTCTTACTTAATCCTTTTATGTTTTATTTTAGCTCTTCCATTTGCAGCAACCACGCTCTGCTACCACTGATAGAGGAAACTGCAGCATTAGCTAATAAAACATTCAATATAAATAAGGACTACATTTATTTATACTAGGAGAAAAATAATAAAACAAAATATGTGACACCACTCTCAAATATAGAATGGACCAAAGACAATTAGAAAACATGAGTGCAGCATTACAACCTTCAACATATATATTAGTTAGTGAAATATAAGTCAGTTAGATCTAGAACTGATTCGACTATAGGTAAATTTACGTATTTAGAAAACGTTAAAAAAGTACTTAATAACCTGCTGGGACTCTCTCTGGCTTTACTTTTGGTTGAGTATCACTGCTGTATTTTTGCGCCAAGTGAATATATAAAGGCTTGAATCTGCATTTTTTAAGGAAACTAAACGACATCACACTCATGTTTTAAACCTTGGAGATTTTCTTAATTTTTCGATGCAAATTTTTGAAAAAAAAGTAATATCAGCTGTAAATGACAGGACAGCAATGTACAGTTTTTTTTGAGTATTTAATTTATTTGGACACTGGCAATGGTCCACACTACAAACAACAAACAGTTAAAATTTATTAATTTAAGTTTTTATTACGTCTTTGTCCAGTCCCGTCGAAGTAGTCCAGGAGTCGCTCAGTAAAGTGATAGTAGGTTCACGGAGGACATTGTTGGAAGAACGCAGTCAGGTTTTTATTTAATTATCACAAGCATTATGCTCTAACACTAGGCACTTTGAAATTTAATAAACTATCATTAAACCACAAATCCCATAATACACAATTTTCACAATAAATAAACAAAAACTCAACTTTACTTCTCGGGTTCTCGCCAAAAAGTCCATATTAAAATATTTTATTGCTGAGCGAAATTACAATTAATAGTTTCATATTATGAACCAATGCTTTTATGTACTCTGTGTCAAATTATATCTACATTTATTTAAATTCAAAGGTAGGCCACTTATAATACCATCATGATTTCATGATATCTTTTTTATTTAATAAATACATATTAATGCGAAATAGAGATGCACTATGATTTTGTCGCACATTTTGGAACGCAAGTTTTGTAATGTTATGACATTTGTTGAGAAGCTTGTAAAATTTGAATTCGGTTCGTGATACCTACTAACTTTTTTTACAACTATAATAATTAGTGCATTATTATAAATATTTAAATTGAGTTAGGACCCGTCTCACCATCTGCTAAAGAGTTATAGCCTATCAAGCATTAATCTGAGCTATAGTTTTCAAATTTCTGTTTTACCAGTGTCGTTAACTGTAACTGGTAGGTAAAGTGTTTGCTAACATATAAGGGCGAAAAGCGGTTGTTATTTTCTTTTCATGTAGTTAAGGAACTGTTTTTAGATGGCGCTACATATTTCAAGTAATTAAAACATAATCTATTCACTTATAATTAAAAATTCTTGAATATAATTTAGAAAATAAGCATTACAATTTAATTTGTATCTACCTACAAATTTGTAATTATTTTTGTTGGAGTTTATTGGGTTTTAAAAATTGTCCCTTGCACGGTGAGGGAAAACGACATGACGAAACCCGCATGCTGCAGAAATTAAGAAAAATCTGGAGTATGTGATCCACCAATTCCCACTGGGCCCGTGTGGGATTACGGCCCGAAAACCCAGTGTGATTTACTAGGGGACGCCTGTACCCTCCAGTGGGATGTTATTATAGGTTGATACAAGTTATTGGGTTTTAGGCAAGATAACAAACTGTGGAGAATCCATTTTGGAGAATACTGCTTTTATTTTCTGTTATACACATTCAACTTTTGCTCTTTTGTAGGGCTTTCATTCTCACAGCCGCTGGGTGTACTCGAATGGCCACGTTACTCCTCTCTCACAGATGACTACCTTGAAATGTACTGCATATCCTAGTTTGTCGTATTTCCCCAATGTACATAGGTACGTGTTTCGGTAGTGAATGAGATATACCAGAGCCCATTCCCATCCCATCCTATCTCTCCCCATTTTCTCAATCCATTCCTTTGTCATCCTGGACTGATGTATCGCTGATGTCTATGTGTGACAGTATCCACTCACCATCAGGTGGACTGTATGCTCACTGCCGCCTTTTATAAAAGGCCTTAAAAAAAAAATACAACCTCCTTTTAGTGGTTACATCTTTTGTAATAATGACATTAGAATATACAACACCTAAAAACTTATAAAAACTATGACAACCTATTCTATTCTACTTTAAACTTAATTATCTTAAATTTGGCTTGGAATTCCAAATTAAAATCAGTTATTCATTTGTTTTTCCCTCATATGACTTTTGCTTAGATGTCAACCAAAAATGTCAAAATGCCATTATTTATTTTATTGCACTCCAACAAGCTCAGTGTGCTGAACAGAGCGAAGCGGTACTTCACCCCTGGGCAACTCCTTATGCTTTACAAAGCTCAAGTGAGGCCCCATATGGAGTATTGCTCTCATCTCTGGGCCTTAGCACCGAAATACCAACTGGACCCATTTGACTCCATCCAACGACGTGCTGTTCGTATTGTCGACGATCCCACTCTCACGGGCGGTTTAGAACCCCTCAGCATTCGGAGAGACATTGCGTCTCTCTGTGTGTTCTACCGCCTGTACAATGGGGAATGCTCTGAAGAACTGTTTAATATAATTCCCACCTCGGGTTTCTACAACCGCACCTCCCGTCACAGAAGTGCGGTCCACCCGCATTTCCTCGATACGGAGGTGTCGCGCACTATTCGCTCCAAAAATTATTTTATACCGTGAACCCGTAGGCTGTGGAACGAACTGCCTGAAGAGGTCTTTCCATTAAGCTACGATATGGGGTTCTTCAAGAGAGCTGTGAATAGGATTTTGCAAGGTCGGCGGCGCGCCCGCATACCCCCTGGTGTTGCAGGTGTCCATGGGCGGCGGTAACACTTACCATCACGTGGGACCGCTTGCTCGTCCGCCCACTAGTCTATAAAAAAATTAGGATGTTTTTTTGACTTGTTGCAATCAAGAAAATCGTGAAAATCATCATTTTTACGATTTTATTGATCACATATCACACCCTTATACAAATTAAACTAATTAAAATCAGCAGCTTATATTTAATTAGCAGATACTTTATATATTAGATTGTTAACAGTTATATTATAAGCAAATGGTGAGACAGGCCCTTATTGTGTAGTGTAGTGTCAATTGACTATTATTTTAGAATATCTACATTCTTATTTTATCTTCCAATATTTGGTAGACAAAACACAATGGATCAATTGCCAGATGAATTGTTATTGATGATCTTTGAGATGTTTCCACCTCGCGAGTTGCTGTCTAGTGCAGCTCGCGTGTGCCGGCGTTGGGCGACGCTGGTGGAACAGCGCGTGCTGAATGTGGAGCGCTACGCTGATCTGCGCCGCATCGGTCCGGGTCTCTTAGCGCTGCAGGTTAGCGGCCGCCTCGAGTCTGTGCACGAACTCCTCGCTATCACAGCTCGAATCGCGTCGCGTCTCACCTCCCTCACTGTGCACGCCGTAACACCCTTCCGCGAGACCCACATAATTGCACTGCGTTCGCTGCGACACCTCAAACACTTGGATGTGTTCACACACTCGCATGTGTTCGACCCTCGGATACTCGATGCGGTCCCACGACTGGAGAGTCTCGTTATCAACGAGCGCGTCACATCCTGCTTCATCTCCGAACTGGCTGTGCTTCCCATGCGTGCACTTCACATGTATGGACACTTGCTCTACTACCCATGCACCGAGTTGCTTATCTGCTTACGTGGTTGCCGCGATTACCTCCGTGACCTCACTCTACGTTGCACCGAACTCACAGACGTCTCGTACGAGATTATTGGCGAATGCTACAATCTCGATTCTTTAAGGCTTTATTCGTGCTGCTTAATGACAGGTGCTGGGGCTTTGCACACGGTACGACCTCCACGATTGCAATGTCTCCATCTCACCGGTACACGCTTGGTACGACGCGCCGATCTCGCTGAACTCATACAACAACTCCCGCCAGCTCTAAACGAACTGGTACTCAGCTCTTCGTGTTTTGATGATGAACATGTATCAGGGTTAAGTGGCCGAATGTTGAACCTCCTCGTGCTTGAACTGTGGCAGTGCCAGTTGTCAGCGCATGGCGCTGTAGCGTTAGCTATGGCACTACCGGAATTGCAAATGTTTGACATTAACTTCGAGCTGCAAAACACTCACATGCGCGCTCTGCTCAATCACCCGTCACTCAAACGGTTGCGATGTAAATTGTCGGGTACACCTTCACAAGAGCTTGCGGATGAATCGGAGTGTATCCAAAATGGTACGAAGCGATTGCGGTTAGAGTCATCAGACGCGCGGTATGACAGCAAGTACGTCAGAGGTCATGACGAAGGGTTCCGTGCTAACCTCTTTTATTATTCCATAATGGAGCAAGACCTTGAGTCCGCGATCGATGATGGATATAACGATACTCTTCTTTTTTACTGACTGACACTAGTATTACTACTGCCAGGTAAGCATATTTGTTTGTATGTACGTGGTAAACTCAGAAAGTTTTGCGAAAAAGAAAAAAAATATTCTACGGTTTTCAATTTTTTTATTACATTTTTTTCAAAGCACTGAACACTTACAAAGTTTCATGCGTGTAAATCAATTTTGAAATCATGTCTTCACTCTTTCTCAGGTACCCCTTTTACAGCCATTTCGAATGTAGCCAGCGCGTCTGTTGGCGATATAATTATAATTGGGATATAATTTTGAGAAATAAAAAGTCACAAGTTGCCAAGTCGGGACTTTAAGAGAAGGTCTTTAACCGGCCTTTAAACTTTAACCGGGGAACTGTCCAAAAGTCCCTTGTTTTAAGCGCTCAGTGCGTGGGCGCTTTATCGTGGTGCAGCAGCAGTCCTCGGAGACCTGTGTTTGGACAGTTGTTACTCACTGTAGCAAAAATGTTTGGCAAGCACGTGGCTAGGTACCATTCTGCGTTAATGCTGCTTTGGTTCGTTTTCTTGCTGTTTTCACTTTGGTAGGCGTTGGTTTACTTTGAAACAGCCAAACAGTAGATTGACGCTTAGTTTCTGGATCATAATGGCAGATCCAAGATCCGTCGCCTGTGAGAATTTCATAAACGCGCCGAGACCCTGCTTCATATTTTGTTCAAATCATATCACGCCACCATTTGACGTGACCTTGTTTTTGAGCCTCGGTGAGGTCGTGCGGCTCCTAGCGCGATGCTATTCTCCTGACTCGTAGATGTAAATGAAATATAACATGTTTCATACAAGCTCCTCGACCCAATCTGCAATCTCTCCTGAATTTCCTTGTATGTAATTGTCCCATCGAATATCCATTTTTTTAATGAGACACGATATTTTAATTTAGCTCTTAAAAATATGCAGGATTTGAATTTGAAATGTATTACTTTTATGTTTTTTTTTATATATGGCATTGGTGCAATCAGCACATTCTGCCAGTGTCATGTTTTTGTCGTAAAAAACAATTTCAAAGTCTAAAACGTGTCCTGTCAATGTCCAGTCCGTCGGAGTAAGTCAGGAGTCGCTCAGTAAAGCGATTGTGGCATTGGTGCAATTAGCACATTCTGCCAGTGTCATGTTTTTGTCGTAAAAAACAATTTCAAAGTCTAAAACGTGTCCTGTCAATGTCCAGTCCGTCGGAGTAAGTCAGGAGTCGCTCAGTAAAGCGATGGTAGGTTCACCGAGGACAGAAGAGGACTCCTTGGAAGCACACGTAAAACGCAGTCCCTTGCTTTTACTTGATTATCACAAACACCACGCACAAAAAACACTGAAGTTTAAATAAACTATCACTATTATACCACAGTATTGGCCTAATACACAATTTTTACAAAAGCAAACTAAAACTCAATTTCTTTTCTCAAGTTACCGCCAAAAAGCTCCTTGTTTTTATGTAATAGGTGGATAGCCATAGTTTTAATTGACATCAAAACCACCCAGTGTTCCACAAATTAAAACTCTTTGTCGCAAAACTTTCTGAGTAACCTGGTAAATTTTTTATTATTATTTATAGAAAGGGTGGCAAATTAGCATACAGTCCACCTGGTGATAAGTGGATACTGTCGCCCATAGACATTCGCGATACATGCCAACATTAGTCCAAAATTACAAACTTTGACACGCCCACGAGTGCGTTGCCTACCTTTGTTGATGAAAGAATGGATTTGAAGAAAGGTTTGGGGAAATGCAAAGGGATAGGATGGGAATGGGCTCTGGCATATGTCACCACTGCCGAAACACGTACGTACATTGGGGAATATGATAAAGTGGGAAATGCAGTTCATTTCAAGGCAGTATTCTCTGAGAGAGAGGGGCAACGAGGCCAGTCGAGTGTGCCCAGCGGCTGTTGGATAACAGCGTGCACTCCCCCCTCCAGTAATTATATACCTTGATATAAATTTTCATATTATGTATTTTTTTATGTATGTTTGTAAGTAGGTAGTTTATGTAAGTATTAAGTGTACTCGTATATATATTATGTATTATAAGTCATATATTTAGTTCATATTTTTAATACTGATTTATATTTTAATATTTATTTTCTTTCTTTTTTTTCTGTTCTAATATTTGTTACATTTATATACTCCTCCATCCCTTCATGCCCTTGTGGCGCAACGTTGACTGGGGGGGGGGGGGGGGGGGGGGTAATGTTGTAAGGCATTAAGTGCGCGTTTTGTAATAATTTACAAAAAAGAGTAAATAAATAAATAAAGGAAATTTGCCGTGAAATATAGATATTCATTTTGATATATATAAAGCGGCAGATAAGTACCTACATAGTCTACCTGATGGTAAGTCTACTATCGTCCTGCGACATCTACGATACACGCGGACATCAGTGCGCTGTCCACCCTAGAAGATTAAGCAATCGATTTTGAGAAAGTTTTGGGAAAATGGGGAGCGATAGGATGATGAATCGGCTCTGGCACATCTCACTTTCTACGTACATTGGGGAATAGGATGAAGTGAGAAATGCGGTACATTTTACTGCACACACTCAAAGGAACAGTTAAAAACATATCACCATTCATTCAATTGAACTCATTCGCTTCACACTTCGATCACCTTCCATTCGCAAACTTATCGCTCGATAATTTCCATATCTTCTTCACACCTACAATGACCCACATGCACCTATGTATAACTACAATTCTATTTCCAGGATCTGTGATATGTTGGTGACATCCATGTAATGGTAAATAGCATGTGGCTTGCATTGCGATTCTCCTACGAGTAAATGAAAGAAGGTTTGCTTACTTGCTTACACAATATATGGATGTGACGTACAAAGTTGTTGATGGAGTCTGAAGTTTATCAAACATGCTAAGTTGCTAAAGCCTAAAGATGTTGATATTTTGTAAATCATTATATTTATTAAAAGTTTTAACTGTAAGCGTATTTTTTGCGAAAAAATATTTGATAAAATTTTAAATTTATAAAAAAATTATTTTATTTATAATCCTATAATCGGGCTGTAGATTCTTCCTTCGCAATAAATTTTCCAAGTAGTCATACTACGTGTATGATTACTTGGAACAAACCATCAAATCGTGTATTACGTGTATACTACGTGTATGACTACATGGAACAAACCATCAAATCAAATCAGGGACAGCGTGTACTTTAGTCCCGTTGTCTTCCAATTGGTCTGTGTTTAAAGCCATTCATTCTTTTTAAGGGTAAGGGGACAGTGGGTATACACGTTATTAAAGCCAGTAGTGATCTGGAGATATTACAAACCAGTGTTCCGCATTTTAGATAGCGTCTTATAGTTATAATGAGGAGTACTACGCCACTCTTTATCTGCAATGTTACTCAAACCCAAACACCCGGAACGGCGGTGTCGCACCACACGTGCAGGTACTAATTTGAAGCAACACGGCTTATTTAATAAAGTGTGTCGATTAGGCAACGTCATTGTGTTGTTGTGGGGTCGGTGGTGCATCATCACTGCAGAAATGGCGATCTGCTGGTAGACGTACAAATGTGTGAGCCACACATGGAATTATACCATTCCATAAGCTTTAATTCTATATACAATGTGTGACTGAAATAACGTAAAATGTGAAACCCTACAACTGATTTAAAATATATAGAACTTGTAACGAAAAAAAAAATTTTTTAGGGATTAAGTCGAAACCTGAAAAATTGTATTGTTCTATCTAAAACGTTCGTAGCGCTCTCATTACTCAGCATAGTGCTCAGTGGGATCGACGGTAGCGTGCCGCATTTATTGCGTAACTACGCGTAAAATAAAATAAAATATATTTATGTTAGAAATGTATGTACAATAATAAGTTATGAAAAAAAAAGCTTTCTACTCAATTTTACTCTCTATACCGAACAACCCGTTTTGAGATTTTGCGTTATTTCAATAACACATTGTACATGTAAGTTTCTAAAGGGCTTCCAGACTCCAGCATAACAAAGCTGTTACCACAAGCGCTGAGGAATTACACCGCCTCTAGAAGCGGGTATTCCCCAACCCCCTTGGCCCGCGTTCAGACCGTACATCCCTCCTGCATGAGCAGATCCAGCAGTCGACGATGATAGAACTTATTATAATAGTTGCGATAGTTTATGCAACACCTCTGGCCCGGTGCATCGAAATACCAGCTGGACCCTTTTGACTCCGACCAACCACGTGCTGTTTGAATTGTCGACGATCTCACTATCACACGTGGTCTAGAAACGCTCAGCATCCGAGGAGATGTTGCATCTCTCTGCGTTTTTGTATAATACAAATATCTATCTGCTCTGTATAATAGGGAATGTTCTGAAGAGCTGTTCAATATAATACCATCGGGTTTTTACCATCGCACCGCTCGTTGTCGTCGTGCGATTCATCCGCACTTCTTTGACATAGAGTCGCTGCGTACAGTGCGCTCAAAAATAAACTTTATACCGCGAACCCAAAAGTCGTGGAATGAACTGCCAGCCGAGGTTTTTCCATTACATGTATTCTATTATATAAAAAAAACACGAGCATGCGTCAACCTTGCTTGCGGATAAGTATATCTCAAACCGAATACTAATTTGTTTAAATTCATCGTCATATTGCGTCATATCGTAAAGGATATAAGGTCTCGTTTTACACGTACAGACTTTTTTTCTATCTTTTATATTTGTTACAATCGTTTACTCCCCTACCACTTTTGTATTTTGCCTAGCCTAAAGGTTGACTGGGAGGTAAGTGAATATACAGCTGTTTAACGGTTGGCAGTTGTTGCTCAGTGGAAACCCGACGTAAGGTCGCTTACAGGCCACAATTCGATAATGCTGTAGGTAGGGCATTAAGTCCACCTTTTGTAATAGTTTACAAATAAGAGTAAATAAATAAATAACACGAGACAGTTAAAGCAGGAGTGAATAAATTAAAAAAAAACTGTTTAGACAGAAAGAAAGCAGCACAAGTGTATTGATATCATATGGGCGCATCAGCGAAAGTAGATAGCCTTTATATACAGAACTATTCTAGCGAATAAGTCTGATACCGTGCTGGCGGATCGGGACTCGCGAAACCCGTAACCGTGAAAAAAATAATCTCGTGAAGTGAAAAGAGTATTTCGACCTGGCCGCACGAACTCACTGACTTGTAAGGCGTGACGTGGACTGAAATCATCCCAGTCGTTTTGTCCATAAACAGGTTAATCCAAACCAGCCTCGAGGCCAATTTGAGGCGGTTAGGTTTCCGTGGCGGCTGGCTCTCAGCGAAGATGCAGAAGGCGGTGCTGCTCGATACCGCGTATATCCTCCGCCGGTTCCTCTCCCTGGGGTCCTGACGTCGCGCCGACCGTTCTTCCTTTGGCTCATCGAGAGCCCACATGGTTTAGGACCATACTTATATAATAAACTACAGACATACATCACTACAAGCAAGGCAGACGCGCTGTCGTGAGCTGAACTATAGCACAAAAGTTTATTTTGACGCTTGATAATTTTGATAATTAACGCTAGGAATGCAGGATCTAAAACTTGCCTTTTGCTTATAAACCGCTAGTCTCTTATCTCTCGCATAACACTGTTAACGGAAGAAAGCAGCGGAGTGCGTCGCTTGCTCAACCGCATGCGGTGTGCGTGTGCCACTAACTGCACTCGGTGCCCGCCTCGTACGAGAAATCATCACCGGTAACCTGGAATTTTATATAGCTTTCCTCTTATAACTACATAGCGTTGCTAACACAAGTCCGTCACTATCACATCAACTAACTAAATTATCACGCCTAATTATCACTTAACAAATGTAAATCTAATAAAATGTTTGGTTGGTTGTTGCAAAAGTGTTTTTACATATTCCCGAGGCCTTGATACATATTAAGTTCTAATAAGCTTTATATGTTATTAATAGACATTGTTATAATCTTATTTAGGGATATTACCCACATACTCGTACTTATTTAAATCTTATTTTAAAGTTGCTTTTTTATCAATTTTATTAGAAAACTAGCTGACCCGACCGACAGACGTCCTGTCCAAATTTCAATAATACAATGATTCAATAATAAGTTCATACAATAATCCCACAGAAAAAAGCACTTTCAGTTTGTCCCGAAATTTTCAATTGTCCGGGCAACTTTTTAAATTTTTCTTTCCCTAAAAACTTTATTCGGACTCTTACGAACATTTAAAAAAAAATTAGATACATCGGTCGAGCCGCTCTCAAGTGATGCGCTTACCAACGAACAGCATTTAATTTTTATTTATATAATATAGATAAGATATATGAAAAGTACGTACTGCCATTTCCTGAAATACTGTCGCCTTATTTCTTTTTTATTTTACTTATAAGGCATATCAACAAGGATACATAATTGTACAAACATATATTACAAAAATAAAAAAGAAACTCGCGGTACATTATTAAAAGCATGATCGCCGCGTGCAATATCTAAATCGAATTAAAAGTAGGTATTAGGTATTGTGATACAGTTTAACGATGTCGTGTTAATTTAAAATTAAAATTAATTATACTATAGCATTTTCATATATATAAATCTTAGTTAGCTAGGAATTCTTAATACTTCGTTCCTGGAAAAGTCCATCTTCCAGGATGTTCGCAAAAGAAATTATGTAAGATTTCATTATCCTCTCTGTATAAGCACACAGACAAGATAATGAGATTCTTCATAAGCTCCAGATACGGAAATACTTACAAAAAAGTCTTCGAGATCTTTGTATTAAAGGAACCGTCCGGAAAACACATGCTGCATTAAAAAATTAAACAAAGCATGTTTGACTTTGTGTGGTGGCGAAGTTTGAGAGAAGAGATACAGGATTATGGGTCGTTTGCACAATGAGAGTTCTCGAACTGTTTGGGAAAGAATATTTTATACGATACTCGTACACACATTTCTCACCTACAACTCAATTCATTCCTAAACTCGATGATAATAGTGGTCACATAATTCAGGTCAGATATCTGTTGTTTATATTAACTTTTGACCGACGTTCGAGAAACTCTCCTTGTGTAAACGAGTCATGATGGTATGGTACTCGTATGGTATTTATTCATTTGAAATGTTGTAGGTGGTACATCCATCGGTAAAACTTTACTGAACTATTATTGAAATGTATTTCGTTAAGTTTCAAACAACATAAGATAGAATTATAAATAGAAACGAAACCGTAACCCACCAATTAGCTGCTCTTATATGAATTAATTTATTATATGAAACACTTGCCAAGTGGGGTGCGGCAAACGAATATAATCTACAATAACATCAGTGCGTGCGATGGCAACTTCGAGCGGTACAACGCCTATCTGTAACCAGGGCCGGATTTCTTCACGTGTGTATAAAATTATCGTCATTTCACTTGATTTTAGAGATTTCGAAGTAATCTACTTACAAGAGGTTTATATAATAGTGTATGTTCAAGACTGTACCTTTATTGATTTCTGGACTTTTTTTTATAAAAGGAAGGCGGCTATCTAGCAGACAGTCCACCCAGCAGTGATAAATGGATTAAAGCGTTTTCTCATCCAGTCTTACCGATCTATACATGTCCACCTAACAGAAGTTGGTTGGAAGAAGCTTGCCTCTTTGAGGGTAAGTTTTTGCCCCTCTTTAAAAAAATGT
The DNA here is from genome assembly GCA_943735995.1 of Sesia bembeciformis. NCBI lineage: Eukaryota > Metazoa > Arthropoda > Insecta > Lepidoptera > Sesiidae > Sesia > Sesia bembeciformis. The sequence continues at coordinate 107,039 of OX031045.1, read as the reverse complement.
GGGTATATTAATCCGGCGTTGTAAGGACATACAGCTATAACTCTGTGGTTAACGAGTCAAAAACTGGCCGCGCGTCGCGGTCACCGCACACCACACAATTCAGTGTCAATGAGCTCGAGATAAACTTCAAATTATACACTTACTAAATGTAAAAATTACATAGATAATTATTATTGTCAGTGATCGCAATAGGTAGGGCTAATTTATCTAAAGTTGGCGAGAAGGTATAATATAAAGTTGTAAATAATAATAAATAAATAAATATAATATATAAATAAACCACGAAATATATTTATTTATTTTCCCTTTCTTTTATTATTTAATTTCTCTGGCGCCCACTTTGTCATATTATTGTTTTATGGACCCCGGAACTGTCCCTTTTTAGCTTTTATTGGTGTTTGTTTCGTACTCGTTCTTTGTGTTACCAAAACAGGCAAGATGCGGGAGGTGAGGTTGGGGGTCGTCCGTATTCCAGGCGCCTGACGTTGCGCTTCGCAACGTCAACGGAGATCTAAGGTGTTACCAAAACAGGCAAGATGCGGGAGGTGAGGTTGGGGGTCGTCCGTATTCCAGGCGCCTGACGTTGCGCTTCGCAACGTCAACGGAGATCTAAGAAGTTGTTATCTCTTTGTAATGTAGAGTAATGTTTGTAACATACAAAGTAGAGTTTGTTATTTAGAACTTAATGCGGACTGTACAGTTTGTTCTTTGCATTTAAAACTATATGAAGGAAATAAATCATGTTAAAAATATATGTTTCTTACAATATAATAAACATGTTTTTCTGTACCTTTGCTTTCTTGGTTGTTATTGACTAATTTATCTTAGCTAGTCCATTGTCTCGCTCGGGTTTACTAAACTAGATAACGAGATAGTAAGAACGGTATTCAATCTTGAAATATAACAAGGTTGAACTCCATTCTTTCTTACTGAAGAGGACATCCCTAGTTTTTTTTAGAATCGGAGTGCCCCAAAATCTTCTGATACTAATATTCAACCGAATCCAAGGCCATCACATTATTTGCAATTTCTTTTTGCATGAGGGACGCTGGAATTGCTAGAAAATCCAACAATATGAGTAATTTGATGTGTACTAAGTTGTACGACTATTTTCTGGATCACGGGATCCAATAAAAATAAATAAATATATTTCGTGGTTTTAACAACACTATGTTATACCTTCTCGCCAACTTACGTAGGGAATAGGTAGGATAAATTAGCCCTACTTGTTCCGATCACAGATTATTAGACATATTTGTTGTTTTTAGACTAGGATAAAAACTATATACTTAATTTGCCGTGTTATAATCTGTCATGTTTGATACTGGAGCGCCCCACCAACCACACGAGGATACCCTGTGTTGTGGGGATAAATAAGTATTGCAATTGCTTGTCTTTTATCTTTTGCGACTGCTGTAGATATACCTACCTCTGTGACCACTGATCACAGAACTGGGATTTCCAAATTATATTCTGTATTTGTGATCAGACGATTATGGCTCTGCCCTTTAATCTACTAGGAAAAAGGCAAGTGTACTTTTTTTTATATAGACAAGAGGGCGGACGAGCATGCGGTCCCACGTGATGGTAAGTGTTACCGCCGCCCATGGACACCTGCAACACCAGGGGGTATGCGGGTGCGCCGCCGACCTTACAAAATCCTTTACGTAGCTTTCTAGAAGAACCCCATGTCGTACTTTCATGACATTCGGGAAAAATACAAAAATCAATCAAAATCAATTTAAAATCAACCTAGAAACTTGGAGTTTCGGATAAAACAAAAAGAATAATCATTGTTTATTCTCATAATTTATTTTTAATTTCTGAATATGAATGTTCGATACTTATGAATTTCGCTCAAAAGCAACCAATGTCTTTTCTTCGTAGGAGGGCAAGGCTGGGTTAGAAGTTTTATCTGTTGTTCTTTAGCATTATTTTTTTACAGGAAAAAGATGACAAATCACCAGTTAGTTCGCCTAATGGTAAGTGGATAATATTCTCTGTAAATCTGAAATCCTTTCTTTATTACACTTGGTACCAGTACGCAGTTTCACGATTGACACCATTGAGAAACATCACGCGATTTTTCCTTACATTACGTGATGTATTTATTTAACACGATACTGAGCGATTTCTTTTGATCTTCATAGATATTTTTTGGTTAATGTTGATACAAGTAGGTACGAGTATTTTAAAGATAAGAGAATTAGTATACCTGTTTTGAACGAGAAATAATAATTCTAAATATAACATGTGAACACATGCTGCTGTGTGGACTTTTTGATATTACGCCGAATCGGGCGCTCTTTATATGTTTTGTACAAGTATTTGGTATCCAGGGCTGTTGTTGTACGAGTCATCGACATATAATTAGTCATTTATTCTATAATGAACCAACGCCCAGGGTGATCGCTCTCTCAGGGAACTAAAACTAAACAATAGGGCCATTTATAATTAACTTTTGTTTCTTCATGAAATTCTTTTCCGCCTTCTGGCGGCCGATGAGCATACAGTCCACCTGATGGTAAGTGGATACTGTCGACCATGGACATCCGCGATACATGCCAACATCAGTCTAAAATGACAAACGTTGGCATGTTCCCGGATGCTCTGCCTATCTTTGAAGATATAAGAATGGATTTGGAGGAAGGGTTAGGATAATGGGAACGGGCTTTAACTTATCTCACTCGCTACCGAAACAGGTACGTGTATTGGGGAAGTAGGATAATGAAGTACATTTCAAGGTAGTCTTCCGTGAGGGAGGGGGCAACGTGACCAGTCGAGTGTGCCCAGCGGCCGTGGCACCTTAAAATTTGACTAGTTTGGTTAGCTTGGAACACAATCATTTAATATATTTTTAATGGAAAAATGGCGATGGATGAGCATACAATCCACCTAGTGGTAAGTAGATGCTGTCGCTTATGGACAACAGCTTATGCCAACATCAGTTCAAAAAGACAAACGTTGACACGCTCCCGGATGCGCTGCCTGCCTTTGGAGATTTAAGGAGTGGATTTAGACTTTAGAGAATAATCGTCTGCCGATATATATCAATTAGGTAGGTACCTTAGAACTGTGAATGGAACCAATGACTGCACGCTTTGGAAGTATGTAAGTATATGTGTTACGTACCTACACCCCAAATATAAATACTTAATTATTATTATTGTAGTATTTAATAGATACTTTATAGTAATAAATAGGTATCTACTGTGTTGTTTTCGGATTACATGACGTTCTTGATACTCATTCTGACTCTTCAAAATTCACGCAAACAAAAACCAACGATGAGCATGTTAAAATTAACACTTTTTGTATATTACATCGGCTCGTGAGTTTCGTGACTTCCGAGAAGCTTCTTGTGCAATCACGTATTACCCATACGCAGTTAAAATAGCATTCGTCTTGTGTACGACATCCAATATTTACTTTAAAGGTCGTGGCATTTTGAAGAGTATTGTAGCTTATTTGTGGGAAGCCACGATCTGTAGTTGACAATGCATAGCTCCCGTAATAAAACAGATACAGAAGTCCCCATTGTTCACATAATTGACGGGTCGCGATGTGAACGATAGGATTGTGGCCAAGTTCAGCGGCCTCAGGAGATAGCGCGATAGGTGGCCGGAAGTTAAGTAACAAGCGTGTGGACGCGACGCTTCCTCCATACAATTGTTTGCAAATAACGAATACTTATTATAAGTCAACAGGCTATACTTGGCACCGTCGACTGGGTGTCGAGTTTGTCATCACAACAGAAAAAATATCATTTGCATACAAGTACCCAATGTTTATTATCCATCGCGAGTCATACGTATTTATATATTTCTAGCTGACCCGACAGGCGTTGTCCTGTCCAAATTTCAATAATACAATAATTTCAATAAGTTCATACAAAAATCCCATAGAAAAAAGCACTTTCAGTTTTTCCCCAATTTTCCAATTTTTCTTTCCAAAACCTTACTCGGACTATTACGAACATTTTTAAAAAAGAATTAGCCAAATCGGTGCAGCCGTTCTCAAGTGATGCGCTTACCGACGAACAGCATTTAATTTTTATTTATCTATATATGTAGGTATTATATAGGTATCTTAATACGTGTTTACTTACTTGAATTTTAGTTTATTTACTTGACATTTCGGGCGGATTGAACCGACCACGCCCACCGCCTTACTGACCTGTTTATTTACCTACCTACCTATAGGTATTATGTATTTATTTATATAAGTGCAAAACGCTAGTCTTATTTTTTACGTTTAATATAGCGACATCTTTCTTTTTTCTTATTTTTAAGGAATTTTTATGCTTTGACACGTCAGTTCCATCGTACCCTAAACTTACATTCTACTTAGCGTAGCGACATCTTACTCGGCAAGCACGGCAACCGAACTAATTCGCAATTAGTTCGGTCATCCTAATTTAAGTGATAGGTATTATTCAAGAAACTATTATTCAAGAGGGTGCACGCTTCAATCCAACAGTAGTTGGGCGCACTCGACTGGCCCCGTTACCCCGTTCTCACAGAAGACTACCTTTAAATGTACTGCTTTTCCCATTTCATCTTGTTCCCCAATGTACGTACGTGTTTCAGTAGTGAGTGAGATATGCCAGAGGCCATTTTATCCTATCCTATCCTTCCCATTTTCCCAACCCAAATCCAATCCTACAAACATACCTACAAACACACAATTTTACCTCTTTATTATATTAATTAGTATAGATAAATATAGTATTCCCTCCAGAATCAATATAACCTCTTTGATAGAAGGAAACAGTCGCTCAAATCATCAGTGATTCAAGATCATGTTTTCGTGTGATGACGTCATCAGAAGATGTCTAAGTGTTTCTGCAATATGGTATGCGGGTATCGTACGAGACGACCTTGTCGCGACCTCCACCATACGGACAACAGGAAATTTTATATTGTCTACACTCTACAGGATACTTGATGGTGTACCGAAATCACTAGGGTATAAGGTCTCTTAGTAACTTAACATTGAAGACAAAAGTAACATTGTGATATCTGTGGCGACATGCGATATCTGAATGCATTCTTAGTGAATAAGTTTTATAACGTTGGTAACAACACCGAAAAACAAAGGGGAGCTACTATTAAAAAGGCAGGTACCTTTTACTAATGTTATTTTTACGAAAACACCAGTAGTGCCGTCTCCTACTTCTTTCAAGCGTCTGTAAAAACGACCTTCAAGTTGACCAGCCAGTTGTGCGATGTCTTTCTATTTAGCAAATAACATATTTTCAAATAACATTATATTCTTAGCCTTGTATCACTAACTTCTATCTCTTTTTGTTACATACTATCTTCTGCATACAGAATGGTAGCCAATAGGAAGACTGGATTTAATGGACACGTCGAGTGATGGACGTGCATTGGTTGTGGTTCTAAAGACGTAGGTAATCGTAACATCAAAAAGGGATTGACAACCCTCGTATCCGGTCATTTGAGCGGTTTTCTAACCAATATTCCATTATACCTTTGACTCTCCGTTCCCCCCAAGTAGATGAAGGATGAAGTGGATGAAGACTCGTTTTCCCATTTTCCCAACTGTGCAAAGAGAGATGTGCCAGAGCCCGAGCGCAACTTATTACTTACCATTCCACTACCATTTCTTACCACAGTATTCACTTACCGACAGTATTCACTTACCATCTTACCAGTTTGATGCCAAACCGTATTTACCATCGCATCGCTCGTCATCGACCTTCATTTCTTGATATAACGTTGGGTCACCATTTTGACCCGGAGAACCAAAGTAAGGTGTGGAAAAGATCGTCCTCCAAGAGATTCAAGGTATCTGCGTCCGCTGGCAAGAAACGACGTGGCCTCGGTCTTCTGGGATGCGGTAGGTATCATTATAATCGATTATTTGATTAAAGGACAGACAATAACTGGAGAGTATTACGCAACATTAATCAAAAAACTACGCGAGGAAATTAAAAATAAACGACGTTGAAAATTGCGTGCCGGAGTGCTTTTTCATCATGACAATGCACCTGCGCATCGGTCTGCCATCTGAACGGCTGGGTTTCAGTTGATGCAGCATTCGCCATATACTCCGTACCTAGCTCCTAGTGATTTTCACCTTTTTACCAATTTGAAAAAAACACTTGCGTGGTATAAAATTTGACAGAGATGATGAGGTCATGTGCGCTGTAAAGTCTTTTCGATACCCAGGATCAAGCCTTTTTTTCCAAGGGAATTGAGCCACTTTCAAAACGTTATTCAAGATGTATTAGATTAGAAGGTGATTACGTTGAAAAATAAATAGATACAATTTAGATACATCTACGTTTCCTATAGTTTCAATACTTTTCCAAAAATATATTGATCAACCTAGTACACACATATATTTATATTGAAAAATTTGTAAATAATAGCTATATCTAAGTATAATTCTTTTCCCCTAACACTGTTGTACTTTCTGGTTCTATACTTATGTTTGAATTTTTGAAATCTTGTACAAAACCATTTATCGTGTCTCGTTGTAGCATCATTATCGTGTTCACTTGCTTGATGTCTGTCGACCTAAAAAAATTCAAAGAACGATACGACCTTCTAATGCTTTTTACGACTTTGTAACTTCATTATTGCAATTAAACACTCATGCGCCGCATTTTTAAAGAGACGATCGTTGATGTGACCTTAGAGGTATTTGTTCATGTTCACAATTCGGACTCGTTTCACGCATCACGAATTGTTCAACGACTAAATGTACTTGCTTAACAAATATTTGTCAAATGCCTAAGTTGCCTGCGTAACTCAAGCATTTTTATTGAAGTCTCCATTGCATCAAAGTAATTGAGCCATTACCCGATTGCGGAAGACAATAACGTGGTATTGATAGCAATAATATTTCATGACGAGAGGATTTCGTTAATGCGACATGTTGACATCAAAGATACCTACAGGGTGTAATTTTTACACCCTGTTGTTATCCAATGTATAATGTTACGTATTTTTCTGCAAAAATCTAATCTTTATATATTTTTTTTAATATAAATTTTTCGTGCTCTGTATTTGGTAATGGACGATCGATAAAAGCTTTTATTTAATAGATCTTTGGAGGTTTATGATGGTGTATGTCGGTGTATGATGGTGTATGACGGTGTATGGTGGTGTAAGATGGTGTATGATGGTGTATGACGGTGTATGATGGTGTACGACAATGTATGATGGTGTATGTGCGATAAATAACTTTCATTGTCCTCCATACCATTTTATTAAATGAACAGATAATGTTTTATAATAACATTTTTAGTAAAAAAAACCTTTGGCAATTACAATTGTTTATAACGTTTATGGTAACGAACACATTGCCACTAATTTTAGGTTTTTTGGTCGGTTAAAATGACATCTACGAGTATACCCATTTTCCAGTCGTTGTTTATAAGAAAAATTGTATAAACACTAGAAAAAAAAGTTTTTTTTTTGCAAAAAAGGATTCGTGATATTTCCATGTCAATTAACTTGGGCTTTCGGGTAAGTTGGGTACACCACATCACACCACACCACACCTTGCATTTTTTTTAATGTACTGGGAAAAATAAACAATAATTGTATATACGACTAGCGACCCGCCCTCACTTCGCTTCGATTTATTAAATTTAAAACAATCGGAACTAGATATTTTCCTGCGGTAAAATGGAGCCTATATTTTAAGTCAGACCTCTAGCAATACATCGGTGAAAACTGCATTCAATTCCATGCAGTAGTTTTTGCGTGATGCGTGTACAAACATACAGACAGACAGACAAAATTTCTAAAAACTGTTGTTTTGGCTTCTGTTGCTCTAATAAAGACCCCTTTTAGTTTTTTTTTCAATATCTATTATATAATGTACAGACATCGGCCTGTTACAATTTTATTATATGTATAGATAACACATTAACATATTAAGGTAGTAACACTGTTAATGTAATTTGCACATCGGAAATATTATAATTTCAAATATTCTAACTGATCTCTTTTATAACTAATTTCAACTATATTTTTTTAAGTTATCTATAAATGGATGTTTGTATATCTAAGGTTAATAGACTTCGACACCGTTTGACCTATCACCATGAAAGTTGGCACATATATGAATTGTTTTATGGTGAAGGTTTTTATGCTATCCACTTTGTTGTAACTCGCCACTAGATGGCGCTGCAGCACATCAAGTTCTATATCGTTCAACCGATCGCTATGAAAATTGGTATACATAGGTATTTGAGCACGGAGAATATTTTCGAGCTATCTACTTTGTTGTAACTGGCCACTAGATGGCGCTGCAGTTCATCAATTTCTATACCATTCAATCCATTGCAAAAATAATATCGACGGCAAACCATGAATAATTTGGGAATACAGAGGTAAATAAATATACACAGGCAGGACAACGTCTTCCGGGTACAGCTAGTAATTTATAAAGGTTGTCTGGAAGAGATCGCCTTAGCATAAGGTCGCTTATTGTATTCTGTCATTAATTATTTGTGCACGTGTAATAACTATTTGTATGCAATAAAGAGTTTTTATTATTATCATTCATTATATCTGTATTTATAACTAGATATTTAGTAAATCTGCTACCAATTTGTACTTAGCTGATATGGTTTGTATTCTCTTGAGCAGAGGATTCACACTAAATAACCAACCATTTTCCACAACAATGTGAGAAAGTAAACGCGTGGAGCGCAGTGATTCACACGTGAACAGTGAGTAACGATAAAATAACAAAAACTGAACAATATCACTGTCACTGGGTGACCGTATCGACATGTAATTGCCAGTTGCACCTCTATTGTCTCTCCATTGCTGCCCCTCTTAACCCATATATGCCCAAAGGGTCGTTAACGACCCATAACACCCTAAGTAATAAAAGTTTGGTTTATTTAAGAAGTTTGACGTTTAGCGACATATAAAGTCGTCTATTTGAAACTTTATAAACACACCTTTGTTCTTATAACCGCCTGTTAGTTTCTTGTGATTTGGTAAGTTATAGCCACCGAACGATTTTCAGCTCTTCTCATTTAGCTACAACGACAAATATCTTCAAATATTCCATTCCCGTGACTGAGGGTGATCTCCATTTGAGGACATCACAATTATTGTTTCCACTGATTATTGATAATGATAATTCGCTTGATCGTTGCGACAATTGGATCGATCATTGTATTATTTTCTAAATTTAAATATATACCTAGCTAGTGCATTAATAATATTTATTACGAATAGTCGAATGCTCAAAATGGACTAAAAAATACATCTCTTTTTAAACATTTTTTTGTTTTCGTACGTATTTCTTAAATACCGTGTACCATCTTTTAATAGCGCAGCGACTCTTTGTCAATAAAGTGTGGATTAACCACATCATTTAGAGTCCTTTTCATGAAAGAAGTCCCGCGGTGATTTTTGGAACTAAATTTGACAGGTCGGCCATGTTGTCGTTCGTCGATGTTATCAAGTTCGTTTGTTGTGGTAGATTTTTGTGAGTTTGTAACTAGCTTAGTGCATTTTAAAGATTGTTTACAATGCCAAAAGTTGTAAAAAGTTCGGCTCGAGAAATGATATTGAAGGTGAAAGAGTTCTGTGAAGCGGAACAAAAGAATCAAGGTGTTTTAATACCACTAAACAATGTTCGGAAGAGAGTCGCCGCCATAACAGGTACTTTTTAGAGTTGCCATATAATAATTTTTTGCTGTATTGATGGGACTTTTAGGATATAAATTCATTTTTGCGATAAAATTGAACAAATACCAAACGTGATGAAACTAGGTAACTGAAATTAAAACATATATTACATAGTACATAAGCATTATAAACTTAAAGTTACTATTATTTTTAATTGTTCATTATTTAATTGCAGGTGTGTCAGAGAAAACTGTAACAAGAATTACAAAAGAAGGTATAACAGCGGCGAGTACTTCGAAAAAAATTGTCACCCCGGGGAAGAGTCGCCCGCATCCGAAAAAGGTCGACTTAGACGGGTTCGATTTGTGCGCTATCCGGCAAAAAATTCACAGTTTTTACGTTGTGCATAAAGAATTACCAACATTGGCTAAATTACGGGCAGCTCTGAGAGAAGACATCAATTTTCAGGGAAGCATCACAACATTGCACAGGATATTAAATAGGATTGGTTTCAAGTACAAGCGATGTCAATCCAGACGCAAACTACTTATGGAACGTCACGACATTACCGCATGGCGTGCAAAATATTTGGATAAAATACGAATAAATCGCACTGTGGAAAAACGACCCGTTGTATACTTAGATGAGACCTATATACACAATACTTATCATACAAAAAGTTGTTGGCAGAGTGAGGAGGAACCAGGAATGTTCGTCTCAGAGTCATCGGGGAGTCGCTGGATAATCGCTCATGCGGGAACAAAAGATGGATTCATAAATGGTGCATTATTAATGTTCAAATCCCAATCAAAGTCCTCAGATTACCACGATGACATGAACTCTGCAAATTTCTTAAAATGGGTGACGGAAAAACTAATACCTAATCTATCTGAAAGGTCGCTTGTGGTAATGGACAACGCTCCTTACCATTGCACTCAATTAAACAAAGCCCCTACAATGTCAAATATAAAAAGTAGTATGCAGGAATGGCTCCGGCAAAAGGGTATATATTTTGAAGACACCTGGAGAAAAGCTGTGCTGTTTGAGCTAATCAAACAAAATAAAGGTCCACCGACATTTGCATTGAATGAATTATTAACAGCTCACGGACACGAAGTATTAAGGTTGCCGCCTTACCATTGCGACCTCAACCCGATTGAGAAAATCTGGAGCCTTGTAAAAAGAAAGGTGGCGGATAAGAACGTGGCACAAGATCCAAAAGAAATTGTAAAATTAACTGAAGAGGCCTTTGAGTCTATTACGGCGGAAGATTGGACAGCTCAGTGCACGCATGTCGAACATTTAGAGGAGGAATATTTAAAAAATGACGGCCTTATGGATGAAGAGATGGACCGAATAATTATATCTACGGCTAGTGATACTGAAACAGAATTTGATTCTGATTCCATCCACTCTTCAGACAGTGATGTTCCTATGGCCGCTGATCACAATTATTCAATAAAACTCTGAATAAAAAATTGTAATGCTTTTCTTTACCCTATTTTCTCATCTTTTACATGTAAGTAGGTAGAACACCGCTTATATAAGTAAATAAAAATATACTTTTTACATAACAGAAATATAGGTAAATGGGCATTTTTATCAAAATGTCTACCAACCCACTCATGGGATGACCCATGCAATAAGTCCAAATAACTAACGTTATTATGACTTATTATTGTTTTAAGTTTCGCACCTAACAACATAGTAAAAAACGAAACTTTAGTCATTTGAAACTATTTAATAATAACACGACACTTACAGTCATAATAACGTTAGTTATTTGGACTTATTACATGGGTCATCCCATGAGTGGGTTGGTAGACATTTTGATAAAAATGCCCAAATATACTTTTGACTTATCAGAAATATACATGATTCACTAATCTGAACTATTGTTATAGTATGGGCTTGAGTAATGAAATTACAGCCCATCTAAAATGTATTTATTTCTTAATACAATTTAAGAGCTTATATTGTTTCATCGAAGTATGCAGGAAATAGTATTATTTGATAAATTACATATGCTAAATGTAAAATAGGTAAATTTTTTACTCATAAATGGCAACATTATGTCACGCGAGTACAGCGCTGCGTCTGGGGGACTTCTTTCATGAAAAGGACTCTACCACTCGTCTGACTGTCAGCTCGTTTGACATCTTTTTTCTGTAAAAAAGGGCCCCAAGCGAACAGCGGCCAAATTCTCGTGCGCCACTATTTTGCCTAAGAAGAAAAGGCAATAAGTAACATTATATTCGGAAATTAGAAATAAACAAAGATAATAAACAATTGTTATTTTTATCCCAAAAATTTCTAGTTTGATTTTAACAAATAAAAATTTACTATTTTTTTGAATGTCGTCAAAATGCACTTGTGCCCTTTTTCTAAGGATGGCAATATTGGCTTATCGATGGTTGCTCGTGTACGTGTGTTCGTCTGTCCGTTGCCGATGGAGAGCTTTGCCCTGGGAAAGGTCGCAAGTTCACTGCATTCAGGCTTGTATTATAATCAATGGTTCAGGCAAAGGCCTCGCACTCACCTTTCATTCGATACTCGTATATCGGATACACGGAGATCGTGCAGGCTGACAACGTTTATTTGACTTATTCCTCCCATAGCGAAGCTAGAACCAGTGTTAAAGCCTGACCAGTAAAATAAAAAACTTGCTGTGGGGGCGCCACATTTGTTTTTTTCAAAGCTAGTTAGTGTTGTCAGTAGAAGATATTAGTTCCGTTAGTTTTCATGGCGAGGTTTTTTATTTTCTTTGTCGTCTATAAATGAATTCATACTGCTTTTTAAAATTTTAATTTAAGACTAACATCTGTCTAGTGTGGAAATTATACATGGTCTTTTATTGAGACTGGTCAGTACGGAAAAGTCTGAAACGATTAGAAATAGAGAAATTTGTTGTAAGGAACTGTAGCGTCCATTTTGGAGTTATGAAAAATTGCATATAAACATTTTCAAAAAACTTACAATCGGGAATTGAATCCGTTATTGAAAAAATTGTAAGTTACTTTATTGTGCTAATTGATAGTGTAGGTTGTAAGGAACAAATGTTGCTAAGGAACCTCGCGTCTAGAATAAGAAGAAAACTTAAGAAAACTTAGCCTGTGGCTTTATTTTTTTTACTTATATTTATTTGGGACGACAAACGGTAATATACATTACATTTTAATATAACATTGGTAGTAAAGGTGGTGGTACTGGGGGGTTTCGGACCATAATCCACCACGCGAGCCCAGTGCAGGTTGGTGGAGATCACACGAATGTGAGTCGAGTATAGATAGCTAAACCTAAGCTATCAATTCTCTTAAATGAGTACAGCCAACAACAAAAGACGCGCCAACCCATTTGGCCAGCGTGCCCTTTTAACACCATAAATGCCTCGTACACAAGACAATGTGCAATTCGTATTGTACAATATTTTCGTTTTCGAATATTCGAACAATGTCTACCTGCCGCTTATCAGTTGTGAAACAAATAACCTTAATCTACCCCGGGATTACCTACATCGGTTTTTCCACATGACATCATTGTAGGCACGTTGTCGTTCACTTTTTAATTAACGCTTTTAGCACATTCAACACTGATTAGCTTTGACAAGATTAGCTTTGCTATAGATTACACTGTATTAAATACTTGCGTGCATGAAATAGTTGATCATACGTCAACAAGTCTGGGGCAATACATTCCATGCACGTAAGGTCACATTCATGCGCATCAATTATACGTAGGGCTGCCACCATTGGAATACCATAAATAATAATAATAATAAATACTCTTTATTGTATACAGTTGGTTATTACATGTGCACAAACAATAAATGACAGAATACAATAGGCGACCTTATCGTTAAGGCGATCTTGTCATGCTCTTCCAGGCAACCTTAGGATAGAGAAAAATAAAAGGGATATAGGTAGTGCTAAAAGTGCATAAACATAGATATTAAAAAAAGGGACAAAATTTAGTAGCAAATGTTTTATTTAAAATTAAAGTAGTTAAGTAGGTTATTTAAGTATTATAGTTAACTAGCTATTATTAATAACATACTAATGTTATTAATAATAAATTAACATAACACAAATTTATACTGTTGGTTATACAAATTTATAGATTTCCCCATTTTCCGTACGATTCAGAAAAAAAGTGTTTATACAAAAGCTATAGAGCTTTACGAGTCCCACCCAACGACACGTAGTTTGTATGTATAGAACATGAAATGTATTTTTTGGGACTTCTTGTAAAGTTCACACCGTCATTATTTTGGAATCACGGAACCGATTTATTTTATCTTCGAACTTAACATGTAGATCCAATTATTTTTTCTGGAAAATTTCAGAAGCAATTAAAAGCAATTAAGCAATTCTATCATCTAAAAGAGATTCCCGATTGACTGATTGAATAATCAATTCATCAACGCTGAGCCGAAACCCCCGAAGCTAGAAACATTAAAATGGAAGTTTTTCATTGAACTATTGAACTTTTTTTACGCAGTAAAGTCTTCTCGAAATCCAACCCTCACCGGGTGAAACAGGGTTTATTATATTATAAATCGGAGTGTTTGTTTGTGTTCAAGACTAAATTACTAAAGAAATACTAGAAATGAGCATTAAGTTATGGAGATAAACCGTTATAAAAATTGGGGTTATCGATTGTACTCCCTGTACCTACTGAGTAACCAATTTTCAACTTCTTCGTTATTTCAGTGACACATTGTATAATCTACAAATAAAAATGTGCAGCTTTGGCTTAAAATTAGCAGCAAACGACATAACCAATAATTAAAATTTTAAGTTAACGAAAATAAAATAAAATAATTGATTTATTTCTCCTTTGGCCGCGTGGTGTCGCCCGGTTATAGAATGCCGCCACCCCATTTCTTCCCGTGGGTGTCTTAAAAGACGACTAAGAGATAACAAAGCCGCTACCACAAGCTCTGAGGAACTACATCACAACTAAAAGAGTGGACTCGCCAACGCGCTTGGGTAGAGCGTGGCCTTTCGAGGCCGTTCGTCCCTCGTGCAGACTGACCAGACTGGATCAAACTCAACACACATTTTATCAAACATTCAACCTAATTCCCCATCACCGATACTTTAAGTGGTGCGTCATGCATGATTATTATAACTATCATCTACCAATCGCAAACTGCTTGTTTCTGTGATGTCATGTTGAATGCTAATAGTTCTACGTAAAGAAGCAATAACAAACGTGTGTATTGTAAGGACATTATGCCTTTGACAGAATTAGTCATAGTGTCGTATAGGCGGCAGGCACGCGCGATAATTGCCGTCCAGGGCATTGGGCACACCGGCACACGCAAACTAGCTTCTCAAGGTAAATAGCTTGAGATTATACTGACTTAAACGTGTTAATGAGTTGCTTTTAAAATATCTACATAGATAAGCGGGCACCAAACACATGGTAAACTATATTGTATGTTTCTGAAATACAATACTTATTTTTATGAGGATTCTGCAAGGGACAGATTCTCATTGAAAAACTGTAGTCTATATCGTGGAAATACAAAAGAATTTGGAGGGTGTGGGTTCAAGCTACAATCTTAAAGCTGCTGGGCGACTCACTCGACTGGCCAAGTCACCCGTCTCTTCCAGAAGAGTACCGTAAAATGTACCGCATTTCCTATTTTGTATGTTGGTCTACTTTTCTAATGTACATACGTATTTCGATAGGGAATGAGATATGCCAGAGCCCATTTCCATTCCGTCCTATTTACCCAAATTTTTCCAAACCTTTCTCTAAAGCTATTTCTATCTCCAAAGATAGGTAGCGTCATGAAGAACAATAGATGTCTCGAAGAACAATAGACGTTTTGAAGAGTTTTTTAAATCCGTGTCGGGTATCTTTATTATTTCTGCCTTCTGTTATCAATATTAAATTGGGACATCACGGTTGCTTCGCATATCTACTGACTTTAGTTCATAGACTATCAATACCAGCAGCCTTTGTCTCACCAACCTTTGATATAGGCCTCTTCCAAAAACTACCACCGCTACAAAAACCTGAAAAATTGCGTATATTCTTTACCGAGGTTCGAGGTAATCAATAGATCGTGAGGCATTTTAAATGAATACCCACTGACAGTTCGACCATGTTTAGAGTACGTATTCTAATTGTCAGAATAAACAAATCAAACGTGACTCCGTATTTGTACCCAGATACAGTTAGGGCGAGCGTCAATCAATGTACAGTTGGGCGAGCGCAGAGCGTGGCGTTGTGCCAGCTGCCAGCGCCTGATCCCACAGAATGCACATAAATCTCACTTCACTTCAAAAAGGAGGATATACACTTTGTTTTATCGTTGAACAGAATACTTAGAGCCTGAGTCCTGAAGCGTGGTTACAGTACTAGTGATAAAATACACGCAATGGTTAAATAATACACGTGTTTTATGATAAGTTCTAGGAATGCAGGTCTCCTGATGGCAAGTCGCTATCTCGAGCATGCGATTCCAGAGGACCAGCGAATGTATAACTCGCAGTATATAAATATTGTAAGATTATGAAATATAACGATTGTAAAGTAGTAAAATCGTAAGTTGTAAAGATCTGAAAATATTGTAAGAGGACATCAGATGGTTGGTGTATAATCCAGCCAAAACGCCGAGAAAAATAAAAAGGTGGAAATGGGCTGATATCGAGACGAGAGAAAACGCACTATAATCTTCATGATATTTGGTAGATCTAGTTATGATAATGTTTAATTATCATAATTTCGACAGTCAAGGAAAACATCGTTGGAAAACCCTCATACCCAAGTATTTAAAAATAAATATCCACGACTCTGCCACTGGACTCGCACAGTACATTATGGCCGTAAATCCTTTCGTAATAGCAAGACGAGGCCTTTTTGCCTTGCAATGAAATGCTGCAGCTGTAGACTGATGAGTTACAACTGTTCTCAATAGCTCCATCAAAGCGTCGATCAACGACAATGTATCACAGCCAATCAGCTATCATCAACCAAATCGAATTCTTTGTATTGTAATTGCATATGATTGTATGGAGATGGCGTGGAATGAGGCCGCGCCGCATCTCGTTTTTATTTAATTGATATACGAGTAGGTACAAGCCGGTTGACGATAATAAGCAAGTAACCTAGTTTGAAAACTGTATGAACCGACTTGGAAGACACGCTACAACCGAAATATATGCAAAGATAATTCCTTCTGAAAACACTATGTATACATGGGTGATGCTAGTGCTATAAATATAATGTTACTGTCGCGATCGACGAGTACTAACAATTACGTTTTTAAGAGCATTTGTTTTAATTAATTATTTACAATGAATTATTCAAACACATTTACTGCGAAACGTTACATTTTAATGTTATTTCAGTTTTTAACAAACAGTTTTTTTTCAATTATTTCTATATTTGTTATATTTATTTTTACATTAACAACACTGTTACTTACACTGTTATAGTATAAAAAATATTTCAATTATTGTAAAAAAGGAAAATTATCAATGTCTACCATCTTGGTAGTTTTTTGCCGCCAGATAGACTGAATTGACAGCGGGGTAAGGTCGCTTCAACTTGTATTCTATTCTATTACCTAATTTAATTTGTGAAAAGCACTAAAATATAGACAAGGCTTAATAAAATAGATGGCAGACGAGGGGGCGCGCCACATGACGGTAAGTGGTTACCGCCGCCCATGGACACCTGCAACACCAGGGGGCATGCGGGTGCGCGCCTGCTCACAGCTCTCATGAAGAGTCTCATGTCGTAGCGTAATGGATAAACCTCGGCTGGCAGTTTATTCCACAACTTTCAGGCCGCGGTATAAAGTGTCTTCTTATACCAGGTGTCGGTTTAGAGGCAATTGCGATAATTTGCCTTAATATATTTTGTATAATACCGCATGTAATCTTACACACAGCGACGATTATCGCACTGCGGTAAAAGGAGAGAGCCGCAATACCAATTACCGCAATATCGACCGGTATATCGCGTCTGTTTGGGAGAACTTAATCAAATACAAGGTGGATACAATATATAAGGTGACAATACTCCCAGTAAAAATACTGTTGAATGATAAATTAGAGATCCGCCGAAACTGCGTCTCTAAATAGCTTGATACATGTCACTGTATGCCACTTAGCGTCCCGTACCTAATTCATTTAAATTACTTGGAGTAGCTGCCTGAACACGCCACTAAAGATGACACTGTGAACACCCTTACGGCCTTCACAATAAGGTATAGTAATAAAGGAAATCACATTGAAGGTGAATTATGATCGAACTGATGACAAAACAAAAAACAAGGCACAATCAATTTAATATTTTTTGCTGATAGTAAAAATCAACAATGCGTCGGAATTAGAATTTGTACCAAAAGTTCACAAAATCAGAATAAATGAAAACTTACTCGGCTGCGCAAATTAAAAACATAGTTAGGAACACTTTTTCTATACTAATCTATTAAAGAGGTATAATTGTGTGTTTGTATGTTGAGGGTAATCTCTGGAACAACTGAACCGATTTGAAATATTCTTTCACAAATAGGAAGCTACATTATCCGTGTCTAATATAAACTATATTTTATTTTGACATTTTGAAAAAAAAACTTATAAACCGAAGCGAAGCGAGGGCGGGTCGCTAATATGAAATATACAGATGTATCGCGTGTTTTTTGGCCGTATCACGTACACGTGTAAAAATGTAAGATACCTCCGAATGGACATACGGTTAGAATACGATAGCGTAGTTGTAATTACTGAGATTACTGGAAAAAAAAAAAATTATAGAAAGAATGTGGCAGACGGGCGACAGTCCACCGTCGCGCGTCGTCCGTGGACATGCGCAATACATGCCAACTTCAGTACAGAATAACAAAAGTTGCCTGCCTTTGAAGATTGGAATGCAATGGATTTGGAGGAAGAGTCCGGAAAATGGGGAGCGGTGGGATAAGATGGAATGGGAATAGGCGTGGGCTTTGCGATCTCACTTACAAACAAATACATGTTTCTTAATTAGGGGTATAAGATAAAGTGGGAAATGTATTACATTTCACTGTAGTCTTCTGTAACGAGCCAGTCGAGTGTGCCCAGCGGGCAGCAACGTGCACAAGGGTATCCTTGTCTCTCCTTGTATACTTGTACCTTCTATACTTTTGTTCAGTCATGTAGTGTTGTGACTTCATAGTATTCTGATTGTAAGTGGAAGCTACGCTGTAGTTTCTTCATTCGATGGATACATGTCGCAAGCGATAATTGAACGACACAACACTGTGACGTCACCAAATCACCTATGTTTGTCCACAGATGAGCTAGCAGGCAATATTACATCGCATCCATGTGTAAAGTCACGGTATTGTGGTAAAGGTCACTTAAATATTAATTTGCTGTATGCATGTCATGCGCTAGGCGAAGGCGAACCTTATTAAAATGCTGACACACTTTGGCAATTTTCTTGAATGTATAATCGACTTGTTAGGCTGCTAAGGACTGTATTACACTAATGCACAGGCGGCTTTATCCGTTCTCAATTCAACTTAATATTGTTAAATATGTAACCTTACTTTCAAGATTAACATTATTGTTATATAACACTTATATTATTACCCTGCATAATAATATTATACATTATATATCTATATATGGGTCATATTATACCGTAAATTATATACCTAGGTAGGTACTCGTATTTACGGTACCTAGTGTTCTGTGAGTGTGGGGAAACGTGATCAGTCGAGTCGAGTCCGCCCTGTGGCTGTGGGATTGCAGCGTACACCCTCCTCCTCCCTAATGAGTACACATAGTTATAATCTCAGTAAAAAATAAAAAGATGTCATGTTTTATAAAACAAAGGCACAGTTAACGCGTCGAACGCCAATAATAATGCATCCCGACTTTTGTGTGAACGTGTCTTCTGCGGCGTAGTTAGAGAGAGCAGTGTCGGGCGTGAAGCGGACCAGTCACATCAGACGATCAAATGCAATTAACACATGTGCCATTAGAATGTCTAAACTGCACACATGTCTAAGCTTTATGTTAGTGTACTACGTCAGATCATAAAGACAATTTTATGAAAACAAGCATTTATCTATAAAAAGTGAACAAACTTAGGCAAATAATTAATTAATTCAATAATAATTAAATTTAATTCTTGCGTAGAGCGCGTTTCATCGAAGTAATTCCCAAAAATCGATGAGTGTAATATTTGTATTTAGTCTACATGCGGCGTGATGCATTACTTGCATAAGTCGACTCGTTTGTGTCGAACAGCAAATACGCTTGACATCCGATACGGCACGTCATCAGATTGCACACATATGTTTTATATTGTCTAATAGCTGACCCGACAGAAGTTATCCTGTCCAAATTTCAATAATACAATAATTTAAATACGTTCATACAAAAATCCCATAGAAAACAGCACTTTCAGTTATTCCCGAATTTTCCAATTTTCCGGGCAACTTTTCCAATTTTTCTTTCCCTAAAACCTTAGTCAGAATATTACGGACATTTAAAAAAAAATTAGCCATATCGATGTGATGCGCTTACCAACGAACAGCATTTAATTTTTATTTATATAGATTATTAATATTTTTTCTTTACATAAAAGTGTATTAACAAAATGATGTACAACAGGCGCGCATAGTATCCTCTTGACATATTTTTCAAGTAAACCTGATAGCTGTGATGACGTGTGTATGAGATAGGTAAACAAAGTACACATACAAATATTTTTTACAGTAATTAAGTAGACAACAGACGAGCAGGCAGCTTCATTCCATTCTACTCCATAATCGATAGAATGGAATGGATAGGTATTATAGGATAGGATCAAAAGATATGGGAGGAGATTGAATTTAGTGGGATGCAGTGGAATGTGATGGTTTGACTTTGAAATTCACTATTTATATTTATTTATTTTATAAATAATAATATTTTCATTTTTTTCATGCACCGTCACTATAATCCACCTAACTGAACCGATATATGGCCTTCAAAATAATCATACACGAAGGTGCAAGAATAAAATAAACCTTAAATCTTAACCTGAAATCTATAAAGTGAACTTCTGTTGAACCCATTTTCAAGTGAGATCCTCCTTCTCCTGTGATTTAGAAACTCAGCATCGTTTTATGCGGAGTACACACTGGTCACAGGACGCCAGATAACATTTATCAACTGTGAGTGTGTGACCACATCCGTCCACGCTCTAATGTTACTGACCTAAAATGTATTAGTTTTAATTATTAATCTTGTGTATTTATTTACTTCATTTTAATATGGATAACTTACGATTTAATAAAAATGGGTTAGAGTATTGTAAAAGTGATCGCTGAGATCGCGACGCTCCAACTTTTAAGACTAAGAACGCAAATTGCCGACTTTCCTATGTAAAAGGATTTTTTTTTATAGAAAGATGGTGGCAGACGAGCTGGTGGTAAGTGGATATTGTCGCCCATTTGTCGCCCTATAGAAGCCGTTTGGCTTGTATAGCGGATAGCGTTCTATAGCCAGAATGACAAACGTTAGCACTGCCCATGCGCTGCCTAAATTTCGAGATTTAGGAATACATTTGGAGAAAGGGTTAATGGCGATGTAAAAGGCTAAATAAACAGACTACATGAAGTCCTAACAGGCTAATAAAGTCCTATTGTTAAAACTATAAATAGGACTTTTTGCCTTAAACTCGAGATGTGAAAAGTTTTTGTTTGATTATTGTAAAAATAGTTTCTGAAGCGTTTTGTGATTTAATAGTTTAATTCATGGAAGAGATAATGTATAATAGCGGTGATAGCTTAGATAAGATAACATATGGCGTATCTATACTCGACTCATGTTCGTGTGATCGTGAGTTCAAATCCTCGGCCCGTACCACTGAGATTCTATTTAAGTACGGATTTTTAAAAATTGTCACATAGTATAATAACGACAATATTTTTAAATACTAATAAAGATTGCATTAAAACTGTTTATGTAGTTATTTGTCGATGTGCTGACCTATGTATATAGTTGCAGGAGTGATCTCGTAAGAACATACATATGCAATTCTGTGGCAATGTTTGATGCATTTTGATAGAAAGATAGATAAAACTCTTTATTGCGCGACAAAACCAAAATAAAAGACATTTTAGATATAAAAAGGTACGAAAGGCGGTGTTGACGCTGCCAGTTGTCTGGCAGAGATCTTTGGGAAGAGAGGAAATAAATATATGACACGTAGATGGTGTACAGAATACATAATTGCGTAGTAAATATATATATATATAACATATTAAGTCTTCTATACTAATATAATAAAGAGGTAAAATTGTGTGTTTGTTTGTGGGTAATCTCTGGAACTACTCAACCGATTTCAAAAATTCTTTCACTAATAGGAAGCTACATTATCCGTGTCTAATATAGTCTATATTTCATTTTGAAATTTTGAAAAATAAAAAACTTATTAACCGAAGCGAAGCGAGGGCGGGTCGCTAGTTACAAATAAAGTAATTAAATGTTTAGTAAAAACAGTACGATAACTAGAATAAGAAGAAAAGTGGTAATACGAGTGATGGTAGAAATAAAGAAAGATATAAATCATTCTGTAGATAAAGAAAAATGTTAAAAGAGATAACTAGAGCTCAATAATAAAAGAAAGGTGAGAGTGGAACATACGAGTATGTCAGTTAGATACGAGTTCACTCAGCTAAATAGTGTTTTGTAAGTTGTTTTTTGGAGCCAGATAATGAATAGCTGGCCGAACTGACTGCTCAATATTGTGGCGGTGGATTCGGTTTCGAACCAATAAGTAGAATCTATTAATTATTTATTACTGTTACTAATATAATTTTAAGTTTTGTACTAAGAATTATATGGACCATTGTCTGAAGTAAATAATTTGAAATGAACTGAATTGATCACTGAGAAATGTGGAGCTCAACCCGGTAGGACATCATAGGACCATCCTAGAATGTTTTAAGTTTTCTGATACTAAGTTTAACAAAATATTTCTAAACACAATTCGAAATTCAAAGTATGAATTTTTTTGCATCGTGCTGTAGTTGTAACCATACCAAGGGCTAGACCAGAAGACCATGTCAGCTCGTGACCGTGGTCGGTGTAACGCGACCGAAACGGCACTAATTGTAAAATATGTTAGGTAAAATTAATACTCGGTTAAGAACCGTTTAATACATTAATATCTGAACAAAACGCGAAAATGTAAATAGTATACCATACCACCGGCCTGTCTCTCCATTGCTGGATATAGGCCTCTCCGAGATTAACAACCACTTACGATTTTCAGCTGTTCTCATCTATCCCCTACCGGCGAACGTTTTTAAGTGGTTAGTCCACGTGGAAGGAGCGCGTTCAGTCCACTCGAGGACTCTTTTTCACCAGTATCGGTTGTTGGTAAATAAGAACATAATTTTATGTCGATAATGTGGTAGGTACCTACTGTGTAGATAGATTGCTACCCGGGAATATGCGTTGATGCCATTGGTAAAGAGAATGACCTATGCACTAATCGTAAAAAGATTTTTAGATGGCAATATTAATATCAGTGTTTTTTTTAATTACTTATCTTTTGGATATTTCATATTCCGGCCAATAGTATTTTTTTTTTACAGACTCGTGGGCGGACGAGCAAGCGGTCCCACGTGATGGTGTTACCGCTGCCCATGGACACCTGCAACACCAGGGGGTATGCGGGCGCGCCGCCGACCTTGCAAAATCCTATTCACAGCTCTCTTGAAGAACCCCATATCGTAGCTTAATGGAAAGACCTCTTGAGGCAGTTCGTTCCACAGCCTACGGGCTCGCGGTATAAAATATTTTTTGGAACGAACAGTGCGCGACACCTGATAAATTGTGGATAAGCTGGTTTGATATTTAGTAGCATAATTGAAATGTACGTACGATATGTTAAAATTATTGTTTGTTTTCCCAAATAAATAAAAATAACTTGAAGAAACTGGCACGAAGCGTTGGATGCGAAGACTATATTGAAGGTTGTATAGAGTTCAGCATTATGTAAAAAATGGCTTATGTGAATCGTGTTGAATTTATGGCGATTATTTTGTAATGAGCGTCCACCCCGATAAATAACGATAACATTTTAATGAACTAAAATTAGTAGGTACTAACTCATTAATTACATATCGGCAACACATCGGGAATTACGTTTTGACGTGTCGAGGATAAATCAGTAAAATAATGTATGCATAAGTTATAAATGTCGGAGACGGCTCGTAAAGCTTTACACCGTTTGCCTAAATATTTTTTTTTCTATAAAAACGATATATTTTTATCTAAAGTGGGTAGCACACGAGCGAACAGTCCCCTCGGTGGTAAGTGAATACTGTTGCACATGGACATCCGCTACCCTATAAGCTGGTAAGATCAGCTGGTGATCCTCTAGGTACTCCAGGAGCTGTGTGTTTATAACATGCTCCTTCACCTTAGGGAGGAGGGAGGTGATCGCTATTGGCCTGTAGTTGGCCAGGTCGATGCGCTCACCCTTTTTAGGCAAAGGGTAAACATGATCTACCTTCCATGCTGATGGGATTTTTGTGGAATATTAGCAATATTAGCTATTTTATTTATTTATTAAAGGTCACCAACAGAGCATACATAATATAAATGTTAGGTTACATGCAGGAGTGTTAATTATATAAATGTTACTCTGAGGCGACGACAACATTTCTTGAAAGTAAACAACCAAAACGAGAATTAAAATTGTATATTATTATAGATAAAATGAAGATACGAAGAAAGGGTCGCAGCGCTTGCTGGAATAAATCGCCTAATTTATTTACTAAGGAAGTTATACCTGGTCTCATTACTCTCATTAGGCGATTTATTTTAGACATTTTAGTCTTCTGGGTGGTGATTTAGTCGATTTACATCTGAGAGACGTCTGCCATCTGCCTCTTACTGTTACAGAAGACCTTATTATATTTTGTGACGTCTTGACCATTTGATTCTTACAGATGCAGAGGAAGACGCGAAAGGGGGTCAGCTCTTAATAAACACGATGTCAGCTTCCGAGTTCCGTGTTATTCATCACAGCGGTCAGTTGCGACTACTTGCGACATTGGCGGCGCAAGAACAAAAAAAATGAATGCAACGGCACATGTACAGGAAATTAACGATGTTGTATTTTGTGTTATCTCTTGTACTACAATCTTTTGGGCTCAGTTTCTTTAATCAAAATATATCACTATTCATTCACTATTATCTATGTCTGTCAGTCTGATTGTTTGTACGCGTTTATCTAGGGTTGGTAATTTTTAACTTATTAATTTATATTAAATATCATATCTCATATTTCAGCGCGACAACAAAACAAAATAGAGTAACGGTACATTGGTACAATTTCTTTATTAGTAAATATTTAGATTTCTGAAATTTAGAAACCTATTTAGATGGGTAAGACCTAAATATTCGTGCAAAGTAATGTATCTTTCTATGTACTTTCGCAAACCAAACATCTATTTCTATAAACTAAAGAATAGTTCTGCTTTATGTGCTGAGTACAACAAACAAACAAACAAACACGAAGAGTTGAGAGAGACTGTACATAGAAAGAATCGTTCTGGAGAGAAGTGTTTTGTACCAGTAAGTATACACGAAAACCCAAAGAAAGTTTGCTAGTGGATAAAGTTAGTAGATTCAGTACTAACTATCTATAATTAGTTACACCATTAAAAGAAGTTTTTCATCTCGACACGCTACAACTACTAACATCATTTGTTCCACCATGTTAACTATACTTGTGTTTGTGTTCATAAATTATTATTTTAATCTCTATCGCCGGCTTGTGTCGACTTAAACAATAATGTGGATTCCTGAAATTCGTTGTAGCGCCAACAGTTAATGAACTCTGAATAGGATGTCTGATCTCTATTAATAGTATAGTTTATAGGTCATAACGGCCGCTGGTGGGCGGCCATGTTTACAGCGAGCGACCCGACGACGAAGATTAGCCGACGGCAAACAGTGATTGGAAGATAAGATACGAGTGTGGGATGTTTCTCATAATCTGGAAAAAGCGAATACTGCAATATTGAATAAAGAACGCATGCCTGCAGTCAAAGTCAAATTATTTATCCCATATGTTTGAAAAGGTGTTGAGAAAGCTTATTCACGAGTAGATACCTCGTATACAATATTGTATTGCATTGTTTAAAGATTAATTAATTAATAAATTAATAACATTATCATTGTATTGCATATATGTGATTGTTTATTTTATTTCATTAAAGGTCACCAACGAGTTATAGACCACAGACGAAATGTCAGTGAACAACAAAATGAAGCAGCCTGCGTAAGAATGTGTGAGTGTTTAAAAACTTTGTAGAGCGATCGATATTGACTTCACATGTGTGTGTGTCGCGTGTATTGACACTCAGTCGGCGTAGTTTCAGTATATCACTTCATCAGAAGGCGACGGGGCCTGTTTACTATTCTAAAGTCTATGCAACGAGTATACATTATATAAAAAATCTAGATCCTTTCAAATATGTTAATTACATAAATGTCACTCCACTTAGATACGACAACGGTAAGTCTTAAAAGTTAACACAATCTAAAATAGCGACGTGACCTAAAATTTTAATTAAATAAACAAAAATATTATGAGGGGTTCATTTGTCAGTATTACAATCTAGTAATAATTGCCTGATTTTGATCACGGGGAAGTGGGGAAGTGATTAGTGGCTCTAAAGACAATAAGTGAACGAGTAATATATAAGACACGCCCACAATATTTCTCATATTATGATAACATGATCAACGGTTAAGATGTTATTCAAAAAGCGGCACGTATGAAAGACCTTTAGAAAGACGTAAGGTCAGAGATCCAGACCCAAGTCAAATTAGATTTATCGTCCCCTAAGGATGTTAAATTATGGTTCATTGTGAATGATTAGCGTAGAAATCAGTCAATTAGTTATTTGATTGTATAAAATGTGTACAAAACGCGATAGTTGCTTCACATAGAGGTCTCGCTGGGACTCATGTGATCGCTTCACGTATAGCAAAAGAGTACTGTGAGCAATTGACAGGTCGAAGTGCACGGACAAAATATGCAGAGTCTGTAATGAGGAGATAGAGTCCATGATGTATCTTATGTGCGAATATGATCCTTTGGCGAGATGCAGAATGAGTATTCACCAACACTAAAAAACTACAGCAGGCTTCTTTAACTGCCATATATTCGGAAGTATCCATCACTAGCCCTTTTATAATTAGCCCTTTTAGAAGTATCCACTGCTGGACACGAGCTTCTCTTCATGTCTTGTGCATATTTGTGCATGTGCACACGAGGGATATATAGCTTTAAAACACGACGCCCTGGCCAATCGGGCTGGCGAGTTCACTCTTGTAGAGGTGGTGTAATTCCTAAGGGCTTGTGGTAGCGGCTTTGTCGCTTTGGTCGCCTCTTGCAACACCCGTGGAAAGAGATGGCGTGGCGCTATTCTAAAACCGACCGATACTACAACCCTGAAGTATGTACCTAGATATTATGTTTGGGGATCAATAGTAGAAGACGGAATTCAAGGTACACAAAAGATCTCATTGGGTCGTAGTGTTTGGGAATCGTGATAGTCACTCCCCGGTGGGTCCTCTGTCTGTCTGCAGCTATTTTTTTACCAGTAACGGTGTTGAGTGATGGTCTACAGTGTACAGCGTTGCGTGCGGTAGGCGGGCGGCGGCAATTAACCACGGAAGTGTGCCACGTCCCCCCTCCGCGGGCGCGGCGCTGACCCCGATGTTCCGCTCCATCTGAAGCACCAACGCATACCATATCATCAGTGAGTGGTGCTCTTACATGTTGCAATGCAACGTGCACTCGTGTAACTGTCGTGGAGTTTTTTTTATTGGGCTGTGGCCCATTCATATTGAAACTTTGTTTAAAAAAGACACCTTGACTTTCAAACGCAAAAACATTTTATTTAATTACTAGCGCCCTCTCTTGGCTTCGATCAGATGGCGTAACAAGTTCCTAGGGAACCCAAACATAGCCTAAGGCCGACGGCGAATTTGCTAAAACAAACTTCTTCTTAGATATGGTTAAGTATGCTTCTAGCATTGCTTAAGAGGCGCGGGGCGTGCGACATCTTTTCGTTTGTATCGCTCGTAATATTCAAATGTTCTGTAGCAAAGTAACGTGTTTGCATTCAATATAAGTGTATTATTGACTGCGACGACATTTGATTTTAGTATAGCGATGGCGGATCAATAGCGATTTCAACGCGAGCTGGGAACAATTATGTAATAAAGCGTAATACCGGCCACAATGCTACCTGATTCGCCCGGAAGAGCGTATTTCATGCGGCGAGAGGCGCAAGAGACGCTGCTCTGTGAAACGGCTTGCTTACCTAGCCAATGCGACCAGACATTACGAGATGCAGTGGCGCTGGTTTATCGCTTGCAGTGCGAACACACATTTATTCGTGTCGCCGACGCATCGTCATCGCATTATCAGAGCGGTCTCGGCCTTAGTCTGCATTAGTTTAGGTTTATAAAAGATAAAGTATGTTCAAAATCGGTCCAGTAGTGTTGAATTTACCTCTTATATATAAACAAAACCACTCAGTGTTTCTTTATAATATTCCCGTACATTATGGTAATTTACAACATGTATTATCAAAAACCTGCTTTTATTATTATCATCTGAATAAACCGCAATAGAAATGATTTTTGATAAAACTTAGTAGATATCATATTTCTCATACCATAACATCAATCTATTTTTCTCCACTGCCAAATATAGGCTTCAGTCAAGACACGCCATCACACATAGTCTTCTGCTCCTCGCATCCACTCACCACCGGCAAACTCACAGCCTATTCATGAATAAAATTACTTAATTATCATATTTCTAAACAAGTATAGTAATATAATATATATAATCAAAGATCTTTGATAGTGGCCATAAAGCAAAGCGTAATGTATACCATCGAAAATGTAAATCATCTGTAATTGACATCAATCCCTAACACACGGGTAGCTCCGGGTTTATATATTGTAGTTGCACCGGAAGGGGCTACATTATTATCGTCATTATTAATTTACTGTGATTTTCTTTAACTGATCATAAATAATAATAATAATATTTTTGGTCCTCCGTTTTCATAAACTATTTTATAGATACCTATAGAGAGAGAGAGAGAGAGAGAGAGAGAGATAGAGGTGCAGCACGTGTCAACTGTCAAAATGTTTTTAAACTGCTTTAGTATCATTAAATATCATTATTGATGACATCAATTTAAATTTTTTCGGGCATTTATAAAGGTAAAATATAATGGGCCATTTGCGATTTAATAACACCTACAGCAATCAGAATATTTTAGACATAAAAGAATTTTGAATTTGAAGTCTCACTCACTCACTATTCAATTCTGGTTTTGTATGAAGCACTATAAATACAATCTTTATAAACTCGTTCTATATTTTTTACTCACTTTGCGTAAACATATTATTCTCGCCACCACGACCACGTCAGCTATTATTGGCTGTTTATAAGTTGAACCTTGGCTATGGATGAAGCGTAATATAAAAGCGTTTGACCATCAAAATCAATGCAATCTCGTGTGGATAATCAGCTAATCGATATGGCGATTGATTTATTGCAGGCGATCATGAGTGTCAATAAGCGGAGCGGTCGACCGTTACCTTCAATACGAGTATATCTGCAAAACATCGCATTTCTTCTAAAATTAGGACTTCTCTTGCGTTATGTCTACATTTGTATTTATTTCAATGACAATTCAGATACTAGTTTACAATTTTAATGGCAAGCACTCGTCATCCTGTGCTACTGACTGTGCAAGCAGGATGCAAAATCTATAGCCACTCTAAAAACAGTGTGTGTGGTAGATACGTGTGGTGATTGTATCCAACACTGGAGAGCGACATAGGCATAGAGTACCTACGCCGCATGAATTATGGAATTATGGTAGGATCTTATAATAAAAAAAGAGTCCAAAGGCAGGATATTACATGTATAGTTACATGGATATTACATGGTGGTAGGTGAAATAAATTATCAATTGGTACAGTTCGTTCACCGGCAGTGTCCACTGGCGTTCAACAGTTGTGGTCGAACCGGTTGGAATGTTGCTCCAGCTTCAAACGCAAAAACACACTTTGCATAGGCGACAACTCAGATAAATAGCGAGATACTTGTTCATAATAATAAAATCCAGTTTGATAACCGAAGGTTTGTTTTATAACGGCATCCTTCTCAAACAAATCGAAGCGCTAACTGACCGTGCTCCGCGAAATCTCTTATAGTAAACACGAAGTGCAATGAACCTGTTAACAATAGAGCATTCTATTAATACTTTTCTATATTTACCTATGGTGTTCCTTTTCACTGTTTATGGTAGTACTCACACAATGTAAAGTACTGTTCAGATTTCATAAAAAAATCTATAATAGAGCGGTTGTTACTAATATTTCATGGTAATAATCCATATTAAACATGCCCAGGTAAATACGGTGAATGATGTAGCATGCGGAAGCGAGTTCACATAGATAGACCAAATTACACTGCAAAATAATGTAATGTAAAAACGTAATCGTAATCGTTATTTAACGGGATTGGGTGTCGCGTCGCTTGACATGATACATTTCCTCGAGCCCCAAGTGCTGCATGTGGATGCGCCGGCGCAGCGAGCGCGCGAGAGGAGTGTCGTCGCTGGAGCCGCGGGCGCTGCGCGGAGCGGGGGGTAGTCAAGGCCGCGGGCGCACGCGGCGCCGGGCTCGCAGTCAGTCTGTCCCGCGCTCGTCCCCCGTTCACTCGTACCGTCGCAGCAGTGGTGTTTGTGTGTGTTGTACAGTTACCCGGAGTCGCCGCGGGTCGTCGACCGCGCGAGTATGAGCGCGCGCCCCTCGCACTCCTGCCAGCTTCTCTGACCGACCACCAGTTACAAGGTGAGCGAGTTAACCATCCTGTTGCAGCCTGTCCCCGGCCGCCCTCCTCGCAGAACATCGTCTCGGTTTCGCTCGGGACGTAGCGGCCTTCCGCAAGGGACGCAATTTGCTTACTCATTATAGTCATTACTCGTTTTCCGTTCAAAAGAATCTGCAGGTAATTGCTTTTGTAATCAACTTAATTAAAGTAAGTACATTACCGTCTCTTTAATCTAAACTGCATTTTAAATACAACAAAAGTATTGATTGAAACTGATAATAACACAATGACATTTGTGAAAGAACTGCAACACTTATTATCCAATAGATAGACAGTAGATATCAATGATTGATAGATTGTAATCGAAGAACATAATGAGATTATGAATATTAAACCAGTAATGCACCAGAAAACTGAATAAATTATTTTAAAGTCCCGATAGAGATAACGGAAGATCCAATAATGCAGCTCGGACAGATGGTTAACCTACTGATAACTTTCTAATTGCAGAAGAAAAAGAAGAAAAAGAAGGGCACTGCCATAAACATAAAATCGCAAAAACTAGATGCCCACATTGCTCTAGATCGTAACTAGATTGCTCTAGATCGTACCTAGATTGCTCTAGATCGTACCTAGATTGCTCTAGATCGTACCTCGGATGCGTTGTATGATTGTATGATTGCAACTGGTAACAATGAGAATAAAGTCGAGGTATCAAGTTGTGGTTTAAACTTCAGTGCTTTTAAAGTCAGGATTCTGATAGGCAATGTAGCTTTAGTTGTGCTTCCATATACATACATACATTATAATTCATTACAAATATAAAGAATCCTTGATGACCAATCTTTGAACAATCTTTGACCAATCTTTGACCAATCTTTGACCAATCTTTGACCAATCTTTGAATTTATCTTTCGACGTTAGGAATTTGGAAGAATTTTAGAACAAACACTAGAAGCATGGCGTCGCGGACAAATATTTGAAATGGAAATCAAATATTAATGTCAATATAAAATTCTCAAACAATTACGAAATCAAAATAATCATCACCTACTCATACATTTTTATTACCTATAAGCGATCGGTGGACGATACTACACACGCTTGTATACGTACTTCATGAGGCATTTAATTTAAATAAGCTAAATGTCATATCGTTAGGCAAGCTGCGCCCTGCGCCCTGCGGTTGCCTAGCGCGACGAAGCTGCAATATAACCTTCAGCTTTCTATCCACAAAATGGATGATTAAAGAGCGCTGCGGATGCTCAGGTCGCCGCTGAGCAGTCTCAATGAGAAACTGACCCTAATGTGTACGTATCGAGCTTATGGCCGGTGTTCCGCGGAGCCGTTGTTTGTGTCGTAACGCTAATCAAATAACGTTGTTTACGTAACGCGGCGGAGACAATCGACTCCTCAATGAAAGATACTCATCTTTCCGGCCACCGTGCGCCGCGCGTCCGTACGGCCCTCGCCGCTCACTGCACGACCACCTTAAATATATGCAAAAGTTTCAAAACATACTGTATGTTCAGTTACTCCTTTATCTATTAACTACCGCAGTTTCCTTACCTATACATATAATAAAACTGTAGAACCAACGTGTCTGTACATTGCATATATTTACCAAAAACTAATTGGGGACGATGAAGGAAGAGTATCAGCATACAAAAAGACGATTTTGAAAATTTTTGTCTGTCTGTATATCTGTTTGTCTGTTCGAACACGCTAATCTTCAAAACCACTGAACGGATTTTAAGTTAGATTTTAAGGATTTTTAAAGTTTCCACCGGTTAATTAAGCTGAGCTTAGCTGGCTTTGTTTCATCGAAATCGGCTGACGGGAAGAAAAGATATCCCAATTTAGAGTTTAAAAACTAATTGTCCACGCTACGAAGTCGCGGGCGCAGCTAGTATTATTAATATGATTTATTACGTAGGTAACTCAGAAAGTTTTGTGAAAAATAAAAGAAATGTTCTACGGGTTCCAATTTATTTATTACATTTTTTCAAAGTACTCTCCAATAATAATTGTGTTTATACAAAGTTGCATTCGTCTAAACCAATTTTGAAAAAAAAATCTCCTTTGTATCGGGTACCCTTTTCACGGCTTCTTTGAACGTAGCCAGCGCGTCTTCCGGCGACGAAAACTGCTTCCCTTTTAGTTGGGATCGGCACTGTTAGGAGGATGGCTTAAAGCTTTAACCGGTATACTGTCCAAAAAATCCCATGTTTTAAGCGCTGACCGAGCGGGTGTGTTGTCGTGGTGCGCCAGCACTCCGTGGAGACCTGTGTTTGGATGGTTGTTACTCACTGAAGTAAAAACGTTTGGTAAGCTCGTGGCTACGTACCATTATGCGTGCTACGTGCGTTTATGGTGATTTAGTTTCGTAAAGGTACAAATATCAGGTAGTCAATTAAATTGAAAAAATTGCGATAAAAAGAAACAGCGCACCTTGCTCTTTTCACTTTGGTAGACGTTGGCTCACTTTGAAACAGCCAAACAGTAGATTGAAGTTTCTGGATCATAATTCTAGATCCCAGATTCGTCATCTGTGACAATGTCACAAACGCGCCTAGACGCCTTCAAATTGTATCATATCACGGCCCCATTCGTCACGAACTCGTTTTTGAGCTTTGGTGAAAAAAAAGGTTGTGCGCCGCCCAGCGCGACACTAACCTCCTCACTCGTAAAAGGTTGTGCGCCGCCCAGCGCGACACTAACCTCCTCACTCGTAAATGACCATGTAATATTTCATACACACTGCCCAATCCAATCTGCAATCTCCCCTGAATGTCCTCGTATGTAATTATCCTGTTTTTACAAATTAAATAATTTTTGATGTGAAACATCTAATGCGGCGGGTCAGAGCGGCTGTTGCCGTGGCGACGCATGCCGTGGCGACGCGTCGCCACGGCATGCGCCGCCACGTAATACCGTCAAAGGCAACTTTGAATATTATTACAGAAGTCACTAATTAAGATAATTAAGTTGTTTCCATTTAATTTTTGTATTAAATTAATATAAATGTATATTAAATAAACAATCATCTTTTCTTTAAAAAACTCTGAATATTATATTTTTAATTGTGCTATATTTATTTCTTTTCATAAGCTATCCTTTTATGCTCATTATTTCTACAAAATAATTTCGATGTTTCACATCTGCCAGACGTCCCGCGACGGCTTATTTTTTTACTGTTACCTACTTTCTTCGTCAGCCAAACTTAGTCGACCACGCTTAAATTTATTGTACCGACGATACACAGTTGCCTTAGAAGGGCACTTGTCTGCTAACGTCATTTGAAGTTCTTCATGTTTTAAAGAACATTTAAAATTATACAAAATCATAGCACGGAAATGTTCCTATCGAATATCCATTCTTTAATGAGACACGATATTTTGATTGAGCTTGTAAAAAAATCTGGAGGGAAATTTGAATTTGGAATGTTTTGTTTTCATGTTATAGAATAGTCATCGTTTTAATTGACATCAAAACCAGCTAATGTTCCATAGACGAAAACTCCTTGTCGCAAAACTTTCTGAGTAGCCTGGTATATTTCTAGCTCTAAATTACTTTGCCTGGATACTAAATTAGGATTAAAACTGACTTAATCCGTCCCATGAAATACACGTTTTGCAGAGTACATACCAAACATAGCATTTATAATACAATATAATAAGGATAATGATGTTAATAAGGATGATGTCGTTGACGGCAAAACTCAATGTGAAATTGCGACAGAGTTTAAAGACAAGCAAAAGTTGCTACTTATGGCAGTGGGCAGGCAACGTCTGTCGCAGGGTCGATAACCAATGAGTAAGACGAGTCCTCGAATGGAGATCACGAACCGGGAGACGTAATGTGGGGCGCTCTTCGGCCAGATGGACTGACGCCTTAAAGAAGTCGCCGGTAACGGCTAGATGAGAAGAACGGAAGTGTGTCTGGCAGCGAACCTTGACGTTTTATATCGGAGCCTATGCCCAGCAGTGGACACAAGCTAATGTTATATGTTTAAATGTAATATCTACGAAAACAGCAAACAAAGCGAATATGATTCTGGAAATATTTAAAAAATATTTCAGTGTTTGTCATAATAAGTCCAGTCGTAACATACACATCGTTAGTTGTGTTCGGTGTGGCGTGGCGCACCGCGGCGCACGCATCGACTGTCCGTGACGCAGCACGAGGGTGTTTCTCCAGAACAATGCACAAATACTTTATATGACTATTTAAATGGATACATAACATTTTATTTCTAATTAGCGACCCGCACTTGCTTCACTTCGGTTTATAAGAGGTTTTTTTTCCAAAAATAAAATATAGCCTATATTAGACACGGATAATGTAGCTTCTTTGTGAAAGAATTTTTGAAATCGGTTCAGTACTTCCAGAGATTGCCCCCAACATACCCACAAACACACAATTTTACCTCTTTATTATATTAGTATAGATAAAATACAAGAAGTGTCGCCTCAATTACAGCATGTACGTGTATAGCTAAGTGTTGCCTCAATTCAGGATGTACGAGTATAGCTAAGTGTTGCCTCACCTATAGACAACGACAACATGCAAATTAATGAAAGGACAGTCATTTTTAAGCATACTATACTAAAACGCGTACATCACAACTAATAATAATTTTAAAACGTAATAATGTTTGATTATTAGTATTTTAACAGTTGTCAGTTAGATACACTGCTTATTATTTCTAAACATATGCAGTATATTTTCATTAAAATTTCTTCTAAGCGCATGAATTTTATCAGGAAGTCTCATTAGCGTCATCTATTCGCTATCGTCATTATCACTTTAAGAAAGCTTCACATAGTATTTCAGCTGCCATAGAGTAATTAATTATTTATTTTAAATATATTCTTTATGGAACCTGTATTTTAATACACTCATAAACAATAATCACTAAATATTGTTTAGAATAGCCGTGACATATTAAAGAACAGTTTAGAGAAAAGCCCACCAGCGCGCGGCCGCGGCCGGCCGCTCTCTCTGGTCCGGCAGACTGTATTTCGCTCATTATAATAAACATCTCAGATTAGAAGAAAAAGGTGTAATCTGAGATTTTTTTTTTTTTTTATGTACGAAGGCGGCAGAAGAGCATACAGTCCACCTGATGGTAAGTGGATACAGTCGCCCATAGACATCCGCGATGCATGCCAACATTAGTCCAAAATGAGAAACGTTGGCATGCCCCCGGATGCGCTACCTACCTTTGGAGATATAGGAATGGATTTGGAGAAAGGGTTGAGAAAATGGGGAGGGATAGGATGGGATTGGAATGGGCTCTGGCACATCTCACTCACTACCGAAACACGTACGTACATTGGGGAAATACGATAAAATGGGAAATGCAGTACATTTCAAGGTAGTATTATGTGAGAGAGGGGTAACGTGGCCAGTCGAGCGCGCTAAGCGGCTGTTGGATTGCAGCGTGCACTCTCCCCCAAAGATAGACATTATACTTAACAATAATAAATATAGAAGTATATAAAGCGTTCGTCGATTCTGGAGTTGTTTAATTTAATTAGATAGAGCTTGCTCTTTCACCCATGTGACATTTTATAAAATAATACAAGCAATTTCGATTGAAATCGTACTAATCTTTCATCATTATAAATGATTCCTGACGAGGACCTCACCCTCGCTACACCGTGAACACACACCGGGCCACCGGCCATCAGCCAACACT
Organism: Sesia bembeciformis; assembly: GCA_943735995.1. Lineage (NCBI taxonomy): Eukaryota > Metazoa > Arthropoda > Insecta > Lepidoptera > Sesiidae > Sesia > Sesia bembeciformis. Next base: position 70,814 of record OX031045.1, on the reverse strand, counting down.
TTTAGCAGGCGTCAGCACGCGTCTGGGCGCTTCTCACCGACTCGCGATCCTGCGGTAACCCCCCAAAGCAACGCCCTAAGCGGCGGAGGAGCCCTTAGGCTCGTTGCTGCACACACTTTTTACTCTTGGTTGAACATCCTCTGTTCTCGTTCTCGCCCCAGTCCCGTGACTCTAGATAGGCGTCAGGGTCACAAGAATTTAGCCATTCCGAAAATAAATAAATGATTCGTTATCAAAATTCAAGAAAATTTTATTAGAGAAATTAAGAGACTGATCATTCAGATAGTTCAAATAGTATTGTATAAAAATGAGATTGTTGAAATTTGGTGCTTTTCTCTCATATCTATGTAAGTCTTTTCTCCTTTCATTCAGGCAGTCGTTTATGTACATATTATTATAGAGCATGGCTACCTTAGTATATAGGTTGTATGATATTATACAATGTAAGCACTAGTGTAACTAACTACTGGCTTTTTTATTATCGTCCTTGTTGACTATTGCCGTCCAGATCGCCATCTCCGCACAATGCGCGCTTCTTTTCTCCGATTACCTTTGTCGATTGCTTTCAATCTATTCAGTAATTTATCAAACACCTTCGAACTGATTGTTAGGAAAAGGCAACATAAGAATCGTGTAATGGTAATCTATGTTCAGTTTGTCCGGGAGTGCGCCGGTGGTCGGAGCGGAACCAGCGCGGGGTGGAGCCAGCGCGGGGTGGCACCAGCGTGCCGCGCGTTGGTCACACACCACTCACACTAACTGCAAAAACCCTCGATGACGTCATAACAACAACGATATAGACAATGTCCGCGTCGTATTATGTTGTTAGGATAAATATAACAATCTCGAGACGGTGGGTCTGAAGACGGAGAATTGTATTGTGCGAGGAGTGTTATCTTGGATCTACCTGCGGCGAGCCTCGGTCCCCGCGCCCCGGGACCGCCCCGCACCGCCCCTAACGCGCAGCCGCGCGACGCTAATAGATAATGAGATCTTTTGCGAAGATACTTGTTGTGGCGAGTGCAGCCGCTGCTGCAGACACCATACTATGCACGACATTTTTTTTGTTCGTATCGATATGTTGGATCGATCCGGATCGTAATTATGTGATACGACACGATACTAAGATCGTATCTAATACTTAGTTAAATATCGTATCGAATCTAAGACTACAATTTATGCGATAGTTTATTTATTGTAGTAAAAAAAAATTAGTAAAAAGTTAACAATATAAAATTATCAAAAATATAACAATATTTGGACTCGCTAGATAGCGTTTTTGCAATTACAAAATAACTACAAATTTCAAACTTTAAAGTTTTAGCCTATTATAGTAGTTTTGACTAACGGACTTGATCTAATCTATTTCTAGCCTCAGTTAAAGTATGTGCCGCCGAAAAAAAAGACTTCCTGATGGAATTGCTGAGATTGCTACATTTGGCTCCATTGATCCGATACCTGTAGGTTTGTATCGATCCAAGCCTGTATCGTATTTGTTGTATCGATCCAAAATGTCGAAGTATTGTATGATGTTGTATCGTATCCGATCGTGCATCCTTAGCGCAGACATATCGCGCTGAAATGCCCGCTGTCCAATATATCTCGGCCTTTCTCAATGCGAGTGAAACGTGTCCGTGTCCTTCATAGTCTCAGATCGTGCGCGTGCGCCCGATTGTGCATTAGCTGCGCGAAGTAGGTCAGTGATCAGACCGGTCCACTCTGATCTAACTAATGTTTTATTTGATATACAAAATGCTCTGTGCGCTACGTTAACGGTCTGCCGCAGTCTCTAGCTGTTAGCTAACGACTTGCACATCAACTTATACAAAGATCTACTTTATGAAAATCAGAAAGTATCAAATTCTAAATATACATCCAATTAAATAAAGTCAAACAATCCGTATTATTCAATTCGTTTTTAATATAAGTAAACTGAGCGTAATACTGAGCGAATGCTTCTTATTAGAGGCATGCATCTCGTATAAGCAAATAACCAAAGCTTAACTTTTAACTGATATTTATCTACGCTAAACCTACGCTACCGCGGGCGAAGTCTCTGGCGATCGCTAGTGTTGTTAGTATTCCTCACATTGGCCAATCGATTAAAAGCAATATTTATAAAGATACCTGCTAACGACCGCTACCGTTGATCAAGTTCAAAAACAATGCACGCCACTGCTTCCTTATTATTTCAGATTCAAATGGAAACTTCGAGAACTCAACTCTCGACACAATAGACAGTTGTTTGACGATTTTTGTTACATTTAATGTAAGTTAGGCTATTAGTTAATGTCAAACATCATTTATGTCGACTATACGTAACTACATTGAAAATAATCGTCATGCAAAAGTAAACGTTTTTGGAGCTCCTTCGCCGGTCGACGAGCTGACCACATAATTTTATTATGTACGACGGAAATCACGAAACAAAATTTACTTCATGTTTTCGCTCGAAATGTATTCATTTTGCATAATCATTAATTTTGAAGTGTCATGTAATGACCTGAAAGTCCGATTTAAAGCAAAAATAAGCAGCAGGAAACAGTATTTTGATGCTAACAAATTGTCTGATATTCGAAACGTTACACGTTATAAACGCTCACATTTAACGTACAACAGATAGAACATGACTACAAATTAGGTCACATTAAATGGAACGTAGTAGTTCGTTTCAATTGCACACCACAATCCAGCTGTCATTGTTTATTGTCCTTGATTGCCTGTGCGTAAACTTGCCCTCCAGTCTTACTTAACCACAAAATCACACGTTATTAATAGCATCAATTTTCATGTATCGCTACGAACAAACACTACAGGTTTTGTCAAAGGATCAAGTTCCACGATATCCTAAACTCTTTCATTGTGTGCGTATGAGATCGTTTACAACAATAATTAACACATTATCTAACAACGTATCTGTTTAAGTTAGCCTTGTGGCTTAATTATTTTAAGCAATTATTTTCAAAGACCGCTGCGCACGATCGTGAAGCGCCGTGGAATATTAGAAGTAGAACCGTATTTTTTTTTATAGCGAAGTAGTCGGACGAGCGCGCGGTCCCACGTTTTGTAGTTTATAAAATAAGTGTCATTTAGTACCAATCTAATGCAATGTTATAAAAAGGTACGACGATTATACATTTCGTTATTATTGTAAACTATATAATAATTATATTTGTCATCACCATTATCTTCCTTTTCAAGATCAACACACATAAAACTTGTCATACCTAAATTGGCGGCGAGCACACTGTCTACCTGATGGTAAGTAGATACTGCCGTTCATATGCATCGCGATACATGCTAACGTCAGTCCAGAATGACAAACGTTGGCACGCCCACGGATGTGTTGCCTACCTTTGCAGATCCTTTAGGAATGGATTGGGAGAAAAGGTTGGGAAAATGGGGAACGATAGGATGGGATGGGAATGGGCTCAAGCATATCTCACTCACTACCGAAACACGTACGTACATTGGGGAAATACGATAATGTGGGAAATGTAGTAGTCTTCTGTGAGAGAGGGGTAACGTGGCCAGTCGTGTGCGCCTAGCGGCTGTGGGAATGCAGCGTGCACTCTCCCGCTACAAAATTTTATTGCCTTGCCTCAAACAAAAGTTGTATACTGCCGTTTTACACAGCCATACTAAATGTCATCTAGATATTCACATATAACAGTCTCGTGTTCAAGCGAATCCCCGCAAACATGAGAAACTATACAAACACGGTTGATATTTAATCAACCAATTGACATTTGCAATAGAAGTCATGTGACCATGGACGTTATTGATACTCTCTCGGGATTGGATCTTTTCAGTGGAAGATAAGGTCTCATTTACCTACCTTTGTGTACATTATGATAAGAGAAATACTTATAAAAGATACTTTATTATATTTATCTTATCAATTGGAATAAAGAAAGTTGTTTTTCAATAGATTGTTCATCAGATTGTGTACACACACACAATCTACATTTCATAAAAGGCGAACTGAAGGTAATATGAAAAATAATCGTCTACTGAACATTGGTGGTGTCAAGTTGGTTTTGTGAAGCCGTCGCTTGTCACAGCAGTGACAGCATAGAGCAGCAGTAAGATGCATATCTCGGAGTGTCGTTGCCGTTCGAACTGTTACCTAAGCCTCGCCGGTACTCGCGCCTAGTATATGTCAAAGGGTAAGGCAGAACGTGAGGAGACGCCGAGAGAAAGCCGACACAACACTGTCGCTGGAACCTTAACGTATACCTTAACGTTATAAATATTACGTAGGTATACCTAAGGTTAATTTCCAAGAAGCAGCCGGCTTCGAAACTGTTGATCATGTTCCATTAGGATTTTTGCTATAAGTTTGCTTGAATTTTGAATATTGTAAAATACTGACAAAGTAAGTATATGTGGTGTAGCGTCATACTCAGAACCACTGTACGTTTATATTATATTCCAAATTGTATATATAGGTACTACCGTACAGTATTTGATATCAATGTACTTTTACTCTTAATACATCGATAACACTATTGTCTTATATTTTTTCGATTTCTTTGAGTTACCTACACTATATTTTTTGAACTAACGAGAGTAATGAAACTCAAAATCTCAGAACTTAAACCTACATAGGTACTTCTGAAATACGATATTATGGCAAATGTTGCTTTTATTTTTTCCCAATAACTCTAATGAATGTAATAAAAATATTTTGACAATTCCACGGTGCCGTAGTGGTGCACCATGTAGTTGACGACATGTTCTGGAGCACACATTCTTCATCATCTGTTAAAAAAGTTCATTACCTTCTCGATTTAACCAAAATTCTGCTTTGTTATTACGATTTACGAGTTATTTCAATTCATGTATCTAACTACGTAAGAACTTTTACCAGCTATAAATATTTAATAACTTGTGCCGTGTTTTCGAATTAACTGTCATAATCTGATAATATTCTACATCGGTTCGTGATAACGTTCGCGACGTACCGGCTTCCACGTCGCCCACCAGTGTCGTCCATCGGCGCGGGACCGGCACGCGTACGCATCATCGGATAGATCGCATACTATTTGATTATGTGTAAATCTTAGTGCAATCTTAGTACGAGCGGTACAGGTACTCAGCTACACTCAAGTGTGAAAATCACGGAAATATTGCCATGCTCTCTCGGGTGTTCACGTGAAAACGCCCTGTTATTACAGCAATGATTACTCATAGCGTCGCAGTAAGTATTACCATTACCATCATCTGACCACAGCAACTGCCTAACAACACAACAATCCAATTGTTTTTTTTAGCATTTAATGATAAACCATAAAGTATACGTCACAATTGTTTTGAATATTATCTATGCCATAAGATCCCTTAAGCTACTATTATATATGGCAGGTCAAATAGATACATATTTAACATCCAATACCATATTAACGCCTTAATTAACACATAATTTCTCGACTGAAATTGCTTATCTTCAAATAATGCTTGTTGATTTGTTATCCACTTTCCACGTTTCAAAGTTCCTCATTAAAAGTGACGCACAAACCAATTTAAATTAAGCCATCGCAATATTGTGGAGGTGGAATCGTTCACGAGATATTCCACTAATGAATAGTGTTCTGTTCATTAGCGGAATGCAGTTTGTGGGCGAAAGCGTTCAATGTTTTTGGAACACATTGGAACCCATGTGGATTACTTTGTCGTTTAGTTTTTAAACAACTTCTAAGAAACTTGTCGTTTGTTATAATAAGTCGCTTATACAACGAAGATCTAGAATCACTCTATTTATAGACGGTAACTTTAGCTAGTGTAATAGGTACCTATCTGATTTTAAGGATGGTTATTATCTGTATTTGGACTACGGTTTTTTCCTTTCAGTGTTTTATAAATTATTCTAAAATGCTCCTAACAAGTAAAGACTACTTTTTCTTGTAGAGTTGTCTATTTTAAACCTTCAGTGTTTCCGTAAACATTGATTTTTGTTATCAAAGTGTAAACTTAATTTATTACGGATAAACATATTTTCAAATGAATCATACTTCGCTGATATGAGTTTTTGTTTGATGATGTATCCCGGTAAAAGCGTGCGCAAGTATGTCGCAGTTCCGCGTCGCGGTCGCCTCTCCCCGCGATGTCTCCCGCCCCCCCCTCGCCGCTACATCTAACATGCTATTTGCCATCATTTAATGACCATAATATATTTGTCGTCGTTGCCGACTACCCCACAGCACACGTTTCACGTAACAAGTTGCGTCCCTACTTCACGTCTATTCGTATGTATTTAGACTGTCGCAACAATTCGGTAATGAAGTTATTATGACTGCAAATGTTGGATATTTGCGAAATGGCCATATATCATTTTGATACTTGCAGCCTCAGTAAGGAATGTAGAAAATACAGTAGAGGTGGCCATTTGGCCAATGTAACTAAACCAAGTAGTGAGGCTACCTTAATGTCTCCGTATGATATTGAGGAGAGAAAATTGAGATGATTTGGTTTTCCAATACAAATTCACAAAACGCTTTTCTCGCTATTAATCTGTCAAGACTCCTACTGGTCGTTTTAAAAACGAAACAAATAATATATTTAGAAGTAACAAGCGCGAAGACACAATTATTTTAATAACTTAAGTGGGTACTCGAAAACAATTAGAATTCTGGTCATATTTGAAAACTATTTTCAAATGGATTGTTACATTGTTCTGGAGAAACAACCAGTTAGTGTGCAGCTTAGACTTTTTTTCAATTTGTACGAGTTTTAATAGTGAACCCGAGCACAGACCTTGGGCTAGTTGGGTTACTATTGACATAACACCGACTGTTCCATAGTAATAGCCGCTACAGTAATAGTCGATAATAGTGGAATGAGAAATTTCAGTCTATGAAGAATAGAAACTAAAGACCAAAGTAAGGAGCGCCTATATGAGTGTGGTGTTATCTCGCTTCAACCTTCAACTGCCACGTCACACGACAAACACGTTCCTCAAAGCATTCTAAACTTTAAAATCTTGTCGTGATCCTAAATAATATAAAAAATGACGTCTATTTATTTGTTTGAAATGCTTTTTTACATCAATGGATGGACGCATTGAGCTAAAATTTTACATGGACCTCATATCCTTTTCGTGGGCCCCAAGGCCCACGAAAAGGATATGAGCTACAAAAACTAAGGTTCCCTAAGCATGATGAAATATTACTAAGGTTTAAAAATAATAATAGTAAATCTCTATTTGCGTCAAACATGGTATATTACAGATGTGACTGTTGATCACTGTGCACGCGCAGCCACAGAAGGTATACTCGTAGGTACATGTCAAATACAAATGTAATATGTTAGAATACCTACTATCCCTTAATAATAATAATAACATGTCCCTTAATCGTCATAAATGTAATTAATTAATTATATTGTAAATGAGATCATTATGAAATTATTATTTTCAACTTCAGGTCAAGAAATTTCTTAATGTCATAAAAGAAAACTGTACAATTAGTTTTTAAACTCTAAATTGGGATATCTTTTCTTCCCGTCGGCCGATTTCGATGAATCAAAGCCTATTCGAAGCATCAAGCTTAGATTAATTAACCCGTCGAAGTCCGATGAGTAGTTTTGGAGAGTAGCGTGTTCGAACAGACAAACAGACAGACAAAAAAATTCAAAATCGTCTTTTTGTATTCTCCTTCATCACCCCCAATCAGTTTTTGGTAAATATATTCAATGTACAGAGACGCTGGTTCTACAATTTTATTACCTACTTAATTTGTTATATATATATTCTTAATTTTATATATATTCTTAATTTATTTAAGGACATAAACTTTTTAATTTTATTACACACATGTGCTTTCCAGTTTAATTGCTGATCCATCAAACACCTAAGAATTTAGATTGAATTAAAAGTAAGAAGACGTTATTAAATGAATTTAAAGCACGGAATCCTGTGCGGGCGCTGTCGATGGAATGTCTGTGGAACCTTCCCTTCGTCGTACTTAGGTACTGAACACAACAAATTATAGTAGCTATTTAATACCTTCGCTTCTGCGATTGTACACGCATGCGCAAGGAATTTAGTAATAAAAATAATACGAGTATACCAAACTGATAGTAATTAACAAGAATAATCACACAAAAAACGCGTAATGCCAAATTTTGTTATCTGAGTGGAACATGAGCTACATGCTTCCATGATAACATTGATAAGTAAGTATAAATATATTATAATTTGCTAATTGTTACTATTCATAAATGCTATTAAAATTATGATTATTATTTACGTAATTAGTATCAAAAATTTAAATTAGTTTTGCTGACTCAACGAGGCAGTGTAATGAAATAGTGTAATGAATGAGAGACATTTAATATTTTGTTAATTAAGAACATTGGGTATTTGAAGAACATTTTGTTAATATCCCTAATATTCCTACTATATAAATGATTTGATTATACATATATTTGTGCATTGTATATATCTTGGAAAAAGTTGAAGTGTATTTTTTTTTTAAATAACCCGACACAATTGAAGGGTGAGAGTGCACGCTGCAAACCAACAGCCGCTGGGCGCAGTTGACTGGCCTCGTTTCCCCTTTCACAGAATACTACCTTGAAATGTTCTGCGTTTCCTACTTTATCATATTCCCCGATGTACCTATGTACGTGTTTCGGTAGTGAGTGAGATGTGTCAGAGCCCTTTCCCATCTTATTCCTTTCCATTTCCCCCAACCCTTTCTACAAATCCATTCTTTCGTCAACAAAGGTAGCGCATCCGGGGGCGTGCCAAAGTTTGTCATTTTGGACTAATGTTGGCATATATCGCGGATGTCTATGGACGACAGTATCCACTTACCATCAGGTGGACTGTATGCTCGTTTGCTACCTTCTTCCTATAATATAAACTCAATGGCCCACCCTTGTATTCCCCATGGTGTGGGTCTAGAGAGACAAACTAGACCTAGACCCGAACAAATATTTGTCGTCGACCAAATGGACATGGACTGGGAAAGAAACGTATATACTGTATTTAATGTTAATATAATGCAATCTCAAATCTATACATAGGTATACGTATGCAAGGCAATTTTCATTTGTACAGTTTTTTGTTTAGCGATTTTATTTGCGCAAAATTTTCAAAAACATTGAACTACTAAGTATATCGTTTTGTATAAACATAACATGTTTATAATTACCTAATTATTTTAATATTGAGCACGACTTATCACATTTGTTATGTGAAACGAGTATAACAAGACATTTGATATCATAAAACATATATGTTACATAATTTATTTTGCGCACTTGTTGAAGTTTGCTTCAATAACATTTTGGATACATTGTTACACCATGCATACACAATTAGCTCAACAAATACTATTACCTACATATAATTTATTTCTATGTAGAAGTCTAATGGGAATTCTTAGGGGTTCCCCAAGTCTCATTGTTCGAACCTTTCCTCATTCACACCAAGCTTTTGGCGTACTATTCATTAAACATTTTTAAAACTCGACATTATCTGAGGAACGAAATCTTATTGGTTGTTCTAATTTCCCAGATATTGACACTTTAGTGATATTTTAAAGAAATATTTTTTATTGTTTTATCTTAAAATCTGATGTTAGAGCATATTTATTTTAAACGAAATCTTGAAACCAAAGTCAATAAGTATATACGGACAATAAGCCGGTCGCTGTGCTCAGATTAGGTCGCAAATAACTTACAATTTTCAATCCCAGAATATCGAAGCCATAATCTTTTGGGTAGGCGGAGTCATCTTTACCTTTTTAAGTGGTGCTTCACCAGAACGACGCCCTTTGGAAAGGCGATCATAGTAAACAACCATAGTTTCATCCCCAGTAACAATTGACTCCAAAAAATCGTTTCCGTTGCTCTGAAAGGCCTCCAAAAGTTCTTTAGAACACGCCACTCGTTCACTTCGCTGCACACTTAAAAGAAGTTTTGGCATCCACCTCGCACTAACTTTATTCATATGAAAATGTTCATGAAGAATCCTAAGGACTGTAATTTTTGAAAGCCCTGTTCTTGCTGCCATTTCTTTCGTCTTTAGCCCACTAATTCATATTGTTTGGAGTGAGTCGACGTGAAATCTTTGACGGTAGAAAATGATGGAGAAGAATCCCGTACATATTATTCAACCTTTGTTTGACATCGGACGGGCTAACACCTTCCTTTGTAAGGAACTTAACCACGGAACGATATTCCAGTTTAGACATTTTACGACTTCCTGTTGTTCTAAGAGTCGAGAAATCAAAACTAACTAGGGTTGAACTCTAAAAATTATACACGAATTAGCAGGATACCTAAATGACAATTACAATTACGTATAATTTGTTATTTTTAGACATCTAGAAATATGTCAGGGCAGAAGCTTTCGCACCTCACTGGTGCAATGGACGAGTCATCATAAGACACAGATCGTTGGGGTGGATGGTCTATGACATGGATGGTGGTGCTCCTTATTTTAGTATTATGTCTCAATGAAAGAGTCCCCATTAAAGAGTCAATGTGTTTTAATCCTGTTTGCTACGACAAAACTATGAAAATGATTCTGGACTGAGGGCTATGCGTCTTTACCTGCGTCAAATAATAAATCATACACTTGTTATTTTATGTGTCACTATACGAAATAGTAGAAATTCTACGAAACACGTTTGTGTGTAACGTCACAAATACTTACCAAGATCGTGTGGCATATTAATTTCCTTATTTGATAGCGGAACGGTATAATAACGTTGAGTCATTGAGATTAGTTCCGTTGTCGCTCGAGGCGGTGCGCTCGTGGGACGGCGCGCGGCCGGTGAACGGTGCAATTTGCTGCGTTGAGGACCCAAAATTGTTTAACAAGATGCTGACGTATGATATAGAAGGCTGCATTCACAATTTCTTAAGAGATACAAACGGATAGATAGATAAGAAACGGGCGTCTACCACATACAATGTCATCCACAATACCAAAGGCAAATGTGCAGCTACCTTTCGTTTCTATACAGATCGCGATCGAAAGATCAAAACCTCTTGAGTTACTTAATCGTTATAACTGGAAATAATAAGTCAAATAAGTTTTCATTAATGTTCGTCATAGTCGAAGCCATCATCATGGGAAACTTCACACTCACCAACTGCGACCACACCTTTAACAGGCTATCGAGCCGTGACCCCGCGGACCCTGTCACACCGACACAATACCAGCGACCGTACTGACCGTGATTGATTTAGAGGACGTCTGTCATTGGTACAAACTACAGTTCAATCAATAGGTGCGCAGAACTGATTGCGAGTGAATGTGTGAGTGGGAGTTTTCTGCAGTTATTCTGTAAACCTAATTTCCGTAATCGATTTATCGATTAACATGTCCTTATTAATCGATCTCAATCGACCAGCAGTAGAAAGTAAAAATAATAAGAATAATCTGCAGTATAAATACAAAGGACAGTACAAACTAGGAAAGGCGTTTTAGATAAAGGGAACACCAATGGCGTGAAGCTCATAGCAATGCAATGAGTTCATTAAATTTCGTGAACAAAGTAGCTACTCTACGTTATAAAGTAATAAAGGCAAGTGACAAATTCTTACTTATACATTATATTTTATAAGGAATCTCACTGCGATTTTAAATTTAAAGATGACGAAATTATCCATGAAATTTGAAACTATCAATATAAAATGATGTATGGGACAAACTGTAGTGATGGCAAGAACGAGAATCGTCGTTCATAAAACAGAACCATGATCTTTAAAACGACAGCAGAAGCGGATTATTTCAAAAGAGTTACTAATGTCTCGATCCAAGCGTACATTTTTGTTTCAGCATATAATTTAATTTAGACCTTAATGCATATTGGAATGTAAAAAAGTGTGAAAATGAAATCACTGCGTAATCATAGTGTCATAGTTGCCTTCTTAGAATGGGAACGATGTTAAGATAATCCATTGATATTAAGTAAAGGGTGTGCCTCAAGTGGAGAGACGGAGATACCATCCAGTGTTGCGTCACCGACAGCGCATTCTCTGACGATTAGTGGGTGGCGACGTGCACTACGTACGTACACTAGCCGCCTACCACTATCCATTGTTGATAGGTATTGTAGAAACCGGTACGATGGAGCGTCGGCGAGCGACCGCGCGTTCACTCGCCGGGAAACAACTACTCAGCAAAACCGTTGTTGACTTCAAATCAAAACATAAGAAAAAATCTTATAATACACAATATGATGAATTCTTTGAAAGTTCGCCGTTGTTTTGTAGATGAAAACGTCAAACAACCAGTTCGTAGTGTTGATTCGTGGTGTATATTCCCGATGACTCACTATTTTGTTCCTTCCCGTATATTTTAAACGTTTAACAAAATTAAGTACCTACCTATTGATAAAATATTATATAAGTTTCACTAATATTTCTGGCAAATGTATAGTGGATATAATGCACAGTTTGATGTCATGTTATGTAACCCACTCTCCGTGGTGAGACCGTACCTATTGCAGGCTGCACTTCCCAGCGCCCGCGCCGATGACGCTACACCATTCGCTAACGCTGAAAGTTTAGTGAAAGTTCGCTTTATTATAAGCACCTACATATAAACACACTGTACACATTACACACTGTACACATTGCACACTGTACACATTGCACACTGTACACATTGCACACTGTACACATTGCACACTGTACACATTACGATCTCATCTCAATTTAAACTTAACATGGAACACATTTTTATACTCGTAGATACCTATTATTCAAAAAATTGTTAAAATATTTCAGTCTAAGCACAAATGATATGTTTTGTTATACATACATATGAAAGTGCATTATAAACATTGCTTCATTAACTGGAGGAGCTCAGCTTGTAGGTCAGCGGTGGGTGGGATGCCGCTGCATCGCAATATATTCGGGGCCGACCGAATATTGTGTTAGCCAGTGACACACTTGGCAAAAAGACAAGAGTGCAACGCGCACGCGCAACAACACTAACAAACTCATTGCGCAATGTCACCGTACAACTGTTATATTGTTTGCTAAAATATCTTAAGAAGATTCGCCTAGTATTGATCTATAGGTACCTACATAAGCTGTTGTGATAATAAACAAAAATGAATCAAATTCTAAGTAGAAATTGCAAAAGAAGACCAGTGACGGGAAACATTTAAAAGGAGATCAACCTTCAGCAGACCAAAACAACACTTACAATCTTATTATAAAAAGTCCAATGAAACGTATTGAGATACAAAATAGAAAAAAATACATATGAACAGGATTTAAATTGCGGTATCTGATTATGTAAACGTTTTCAATCCGCGGTTATGAAATCTGTAGATATCGTAAATAATAGATGCGACTAGACTACAATGATTGCCCTATCTGTGCCCTACAAAGGAACCAATAATATCGAAGTAAACCTACGAGGTAGCTCTGATTACTTATAATTTGGTATCGTCGCGCCTTCTGTCGTCTCCAGCTCCTCCCCCCTCCGGCTCCCCACCAATCGTTCCCAGCTAGCATGTTATCAACGTTCGTGCTCTTATCTTCCAATAAGATGATAATGAGAAAATACTAGTTAAAACGTAAATGGATACGATGCAAAATACGAGTACCTTCGTATTTCAATACAATGCTCGCACCTGATTATAAAACAGCATTGTTACGAGTATGTACGAGTACGAATGCTCCTTTAACTCGCCACAGGAGGACCAATGCGTTAACATTCTTGTCAAATATAAATTATTTTGTTCCAAAAAGACAGACGCTTTTGAACGTACGAATATTTTAGCACTTTGATGAGGAAACAAACTAGAATAATTAATTAACGACCTCTTAAATTCTCCCAGGACTCACCATCGTTCATCGTTCATCAGTCGCACACGGTTATCCGCTCTTCTCACGCAGCCGCTACCGTCAAACTTCGACTTTCTTACCAATCTTTCTTACCAATTAGTAACATCATTTACCTTCAACAGCAATATTTTTATATGGATATAATTCCTCACTCAATAGATATAAAGCGTAAAACACAAGCACTGCACCCCAAAGATGCAACAGACGTCCACAGCAGTAGCCTAGCTATTTACCGTGAACTAGTTCCGCTGTTAATACTTAGCTACTGCAGAAAAGTTTGTAATGATGAGGGCTTCACTATGTATTTCGTAGCTATGATGACGTCATTTTATGGCTATGATGGGTGATACATGAGGGTAATTTTATTACCGTTTGTGGTGGCGATATCAGTTACAAGTATAGATTTCAGAAAGAGTATTAGAGGAGATGTATACCTAGATACTAAAATTTGTAAAAAATCCTTTAATGTATTGTAATCATAACAGTAACTATAGGTAATGTTATTGTAATTATACATAAACCACTTATTGTACCTGCTAGAAGCTTAGTAAACTATTTATGTATTCTGTAATATAGTGTTAGAAAAAAATGTATGGCGGTGATCTACGTAATTAAAGTAGGTAGGTACGTGTAACTCTACTGATTTGACATCGACAAGCGAAGGTTACGGTAAAGATTAATTTATGACAGAATTCATAAAGCGCTTAACAAAACCAGTTTTATGGTTATCCTTTAAAAGTTAAATTCTATATATTTTATATAGGTACTTAGATATATTACAAATACAATTACAATATGTAACAGTTTTTCTTCATTTAAAGTTATTTTTAGATAAAATAGTCATGTCTAGTAGCGTAGAATCACCCGATGGCGAGACAACACTAAAGCAAAAGTTGGAAAGCAGTAGAAAGGGCGCCATGCTGTTGCATAATGTGGTAAATGAAAAGGTACCTAAGTTTCTGCAAACATGAAAGATACAGCGATCTCCTAAAGCTTTGTTTGCGCACCACTCTCTACAAACAACCGGCGCGATCGGAGACGGACTCTTGTCGTCAAGTACGCGTCGCTTTGTTGCACTGACATATCGCCTGTCCATTAAACACCGTGACTCTATTTTGGTACAGATCGTCATTATAAATTCCTTGGCGTGCGATTTTATTTGCATCGAAATACTTTAGAGATTCATTTGCATTCTGCTGTGCCATTATACGTTTTGTCAGTAATAAAAATAATTGTAATACTTAAATAAATAATAATAATATATATCCCTGTAAGGAGGACAAACATTGGCCGTAATGCTCCCTTAACTATATGTGTGATTTCTACAGTAGTTTCATGAAAAAATTTCCTGAAATGCATTCGGACATTTTTATCGATAAATTACCTAAAATCAAATATAAATTATTACCCCCCGCGGGGTCCAACAATCGCTCGGGTACCGGTAATCAACCAATATCAGTTTAAAAATCTGTAAATCCATCTCACTATTGTGTATTTTCTTTAGATCTTTTCAATTTATCTAAACGACTTTTAGAATTAGGAATTAAAATTTTTAGATTCTTTATTTTTTGTTATTTTAAAATTTAGATTCATTATTGTGTTACAATCTAGCCTAAATAAGTTTTTATCCATGTTGTGCACCTACATGTTGGGATACATACTGGACTTCGGTCTTATCTTATTATATACCCAAATCATGATTTATATGTATAACGTTGCGGTGCCTAAATAAATAACGCCACACTCAAGGACTCACACTAAGATTCCCTGTGTCGTGGGTCCAGAGACACATACAAAGACGAACACAACATGCGCAACACCTAGACCCGAACAAACACCTGTCGTTATAGAAATGATTGTCCGACCGGGAATCGAATGCGGGATCTTTAGCACAACAGGCAGGGTCAACTGAGCTAATTGGTCATCACTGAAATTAATGATCCATTCGTTTAGGGAAGTTTAGAGGCGACGCCGTAAGCACATTCAGTTACCACATATCTCTCCTCTCGTACACACACAGAGTTTAGTCATTATTCATAAACACGGAGTCTCGTGCAGTTCCTGCAAATCTCTCCACTTGTTTTTACCATTTTAAATACTTATCTCCTTCAAGTGTTGGAAGACATTTCCTCAACCTATTCTCCATCCTTCTCAATCTTTTATCCAGATTTAGACTTCTAAATCTATAAAGGCAGACAGCGCATCGAAGAATATGCCCAAATTTGTTAAAATTGTGTGATGTGGCAGCTGTTCGTGGGTGATAGCATCCACTTACAGGTACTGTTTATTTCTGTGCCAGTGCCGGTAGCTAATGTTATGAAGCACGTTCTCTACTGTCCCTGTTCTCAGATTGGCCTCTAATCAGATTTCCACATTCATCTGTTACCCAAGCTATATCTTATTTGTTTGCTTGTAGGAAGTATCTTTCGCTAGTATAACCAAGTAAGACCGCCTCTGTTTCATTGATTAAACTTTAACCATCCGAGTAACACCCATACAAACGGGCTGCAGTCGTCTTGCAAGTTTTTTTGGTGGTATTGCACAGACAGAGAGGGTGTTCGCGGGGAATGGTAGGCTGCTGGCGGAGGGGGAGGTGCTGTCTACCGAGGGACCGGTTCCTATGCGAAGTGCGAGTATCCCCCTCCCCACATCCCCGTGTCCCGCGAGCCGTCGGGCGACGACCTCGGCCCTGCGCCCTGCGTTGCGCGTGCGCATGCATATTGCATGAGGTTCCCGATCGCCTGCGCAAACCAACACATTACAATGCTCTGCAGAAAGTAATGGGAATTAATTAGTTAACCCATTGGTTATCGATCGGCTTTGTTAAATACGTGATGGTTGTTGAGTGAGGAAAGTTTAAGGCAATGTCGCATATTATTGTATTGTCATTGCATCGAACAAACGACGAAGCGTTGCTAATGTCATTAGGCTCCTAGTCGGCCGATGCCCTTCCAAAGTATGATGAAAGCTCTCAGTGGTTTATAATTACTAATCAAGAAAATCGGTTATTTATTACTGTCACAGTGCTGACGCTGCTGGTATTTATTACTGTCACAGTGCTGTCGCTGCTGGTATTTATTACTGTCACAGTGCTGTTGCTGCTGGTATTTATTACTGTCACAGTGCTGTCGCTGCTGGTATTTATTACTGTCACAGTGCTGTCGCTGCTGGTATTTATTACTGTCACAGTGCTGTTGCTGCTGGTATTTAACAACCAACGAAATGCTAGTATTTCATATCTGCTATTTAATTTCCTGTGATATAAAAACAAGTTGCGAGGAAATAAGTATGTACTTAATTAATTACAACTATTTTTGTACGTTCCTAATGATTGTAATGTAATGACTAGTGACGTATTCGCGGTACCAACCTACCTGTTGAGTAGTGATGCGCGGAGGGCGCGTCCTTGACCACAAAGACAATGTCTTTGTGGTACATACCGTACGTTATATACTCCGTGACTACAATCCTTGTCCCCAATAATGACCTTTTTAATTTTATAGCCCTTAATGGGTCTATATCTTTGGCAAGGCACCCCCTGCAATGTTCTTCTTTGGTTATCTTCTTCGAGTTATATAGGTACACAATGATACGTTATTAATACCCATATGCCAAAGATATAAACCTCATTGGATAACTTGCTATGTTCTCCTCTTGTTAACTATGATATTCATTGTATATTCACCTCCACATAGTTAACTATGTTATCCATTGGGCAATGCGTAGTTAGTAACAATAGATTAAATGAATTCTACGCATGAATAAATCGATCTCCAAAATAAAAGGCAACTTAATTGTAAACTAGCATATATTGCCATGAGATTAATTCAGAAACAAAAAAAAAACATTAATCCTTAACTAAATGCAAAATGCCTCCAGTGTCGGTATGTAGCGAGTTATACAACGACATCTGGTGGCAATATTGGGAACTAACGAGCGATTACAAAACGCATTTGTGATTCTTTTAAGATCATCCGGTAGTTTAGTAGCAGTATGACAGATTTTTTTTAAAGTGCCGTCGGTTTTTAAAGCTTGCTAATTGAAATTCTAGCCACAAAGTAGTTAATCAACGTTTTCCTAAGAACAGCATTAGAGATGTGCATCAATAAAAACAAAAATGGCATTCAATAAGTTAACTATCGTGTAATGTGACGTGAGACAATGGACCACAAGCGATGTCGGCACGCGCCCGCGCAACAATGTGACACTGTGCGTGTGCTGCTGCCTCACTTGTATCTGACTGCAGGGCTGTAAGCTAGTAAAGAGCGCTACGCAACTGGAAACAAATAAATTATTATTATTTATCATTAGAGTAAAAGGAATTTAGGAAAAAAACTTAAGAGAATTAACTGCAACAATCAAATAAAACAGCTATTTTGTACATTGTGCGGAGAGCGGGGCGCCAGGCGCACTACTGCTACTGAAGACGACGTTAAAACATTGAAGAAATTGTTAAGACAGATCGACGTGTGACTATTCGTCATTTAGCTGAGATTATGAAGCTTTCGTTCGGGACAATTCAGTTCAATTTAACTCATACCTTAAAATTCAAAAAGGTGGCCGCGCATTGCGTTCCTCGAATGTTAACAGACGCACAAAAGAAAGCAAGAGTAGACACTTCAAAACAAAATTTGGCAATTATTGACCGAGACCCAGAATCTTTTCGTGACCGTTTCGTGACCGTAGATGAAACGTGGGTTCGTCATTTTGATCCGGAGACGAAGAACCAAAGTAAGGTGTGGAAAAAATCGACCTCCCCGCCAGCCAAGAGATTCAAGGTCTCTGCGTTCGCTGGTAAAATAATGGCTTCGGTCCTCTGGGATGCGGAAGGTATTCTTATAATCGATTATTTAACTAAAGGACAGACAATAACTGGAAAGTATTACGCAACATTTATCAAAAAACTACGCGAGGAAATAAAAAATAAACGACGTGGAAAAATGCGTGCCGGAGTGCTTTTTCATTATGACAAATCGGTCTGATGTTGCAGGCGCTGCCATCAGAACGGCTGGGTTTCAGTCGATGCAGCATTCGCCATATTTTTCGGACCTAGCTCCTAGTGATTTTCACCATTTTAAGAGTTTGAAAAACACTTGCGTGGTATAAAATTTGACGGAGATGATGAGGTCATGTGCGCTGTAAAGTCTTTTTCGATACCCAGGATCAAGCCTTTTTTTCCAAGGGAATTGAGCAACATTCAAAACGTTATTCAAGGTGTATTAGATTAGAATATGATTACGTTGAAAAATAAATACTATTTAGATATAAGTTTCTTAAAGTTTCAATACTTTACCAAAAATATATTCATCAACCTAGTATAACATACGGTACGGCTAAAAGCGAAATTTCCTAAACTTATTAATAGTTTCCTTAACCTAACCTTTAAATTCTATTTCCTGAAAATTTGGTTTTCAATACCTACCTTCAAAGAAATATTTGTATAACTACTTTTTGAATTCTACAGTCAAGCATCTCTTCTAGTTTCATAATCTGCTCTTAACTCAATCCCTCTACAGATGGTTCCTTTCTGCTTGAAGTAGGGAGCGATATCGTCCGGTGACAAATAATAACCTAACAAAACATCTATTAATATGCATTGTAATGGTGGTTTATAATTATAATAAAAGAACGCACGAAAAATACGATTGCGATGAACCGTTACCGGAGCATTGTGGTTTGTGGCGCACAAAAACTGGTTACAAATTGTAGAACGGCGCGCGGACGCAGCCGTGAATAAGATGAGCCCATGAACGTCCGTATATTACGTCAGAGGTTTCGACGAACATCACGACTTTAGGATTAAGATGAGGCAGAGTGAGGACGATGAGTCACGTTGGCCACGGGCCGACTCCTGGCGGTCACACGGCTCGCGGACCACGCGATACATCATCATTCCGCTCACGACTGCGAATTAACTAAATCCGGCGGCCTTTAGCCTTGACCACTGCAAAACAATACACAATAACGTACTAACGCAGGCAGTTACAGTAGTCAAGTCGCCTATTTAACTGCATCCTCCGCAAGCATTCCAAAATAGAAGACTACTCGCCGCCGCCAGATCGGTGTGGTGTGTCTGTCGGTGCACGTCTATGAGGATGTTTTGTAGATGAATAGGTACTTAAGTGTAACGTGTTTACGTATTACAGGCAATGTGTTTGAATGGAGCTCGGAGTGTGTCGACGAGGTTGCAACAATTGTATCGCATCGCATTATCTCCCTTCACGTGCGATCGTGCGCCACTCGCAACGGGCCGCGGCTAACGAAACCATTACATCACTGCGCTCTTAGTCGGCCCATTCTTATTTTCTACATCTGTTAAAAGCCAGTATACAGATGCTGCAGTAAATAATCTATTGTAGAATTCTGTGGCATAGGGTCAGGTCAAGTAGTCAGAGCCTAGCTGAGACGCGCTCACATATTAGGGCTGCTAGTCTAGTCTTTATCGGATTTGTCTTAGTTTGGAGGGTATCCGGAATGATTTTACAAACGCCGATCCGATTAATACTAATTACGAGGAACAACCAAAGAGTAGTTCTCACTCTGCATTTTTTAAAGGAGCATCTATAACAATTTGACGTATGTCATCTAAACAGAAACAGACAAATGTCATAAAAATAGTATATCTCATTATTGATTTAACTTTCAGAATTTTAGTTATATTTTGCTATTTCCATATATTTACTTGTAGTAACATACCTCTGGTGCAAAATGTTTTGATTGTCGAATGAGTACTGAGATAGAGCAGTTTAACAGATGATGTGGTTAGAAAAAAGTCTCGTGATTTCGTCGTACAGTGGTTGTCCAATGCGTTCGTGGACCATGCGAACGCGTGGCAAGAAAAAGACGACAGCCAGCCCCCTGGGCGGGGGTGGTCTGTCGCGCGCGGCTTTTACAGGTCACTGGTATATTTATAAAGACTAAATTGTCTCTCCCTAAGTTCCCCTACTAGTATTTCCATATGCAATTGATACCAACAAGATGATTTGTTCATAATGGGATTTCAAATCAAAACCCTTTCCAAAATAAGAAATCGCTCTATCATATTTTGTTACCCCCCTTAACCACATCACTGTCCCGGTATTTGTGTTATTTATGAAGCGATTTACAGTTGTATCGTGTTATGTTCCAGGCGATGCGGGGGTGGTGTGCGCGATTGTGCGGCGGGGGCTCGCGGTCGCGACTGCGGTGGCTGGCAGCGCTGCTGTGCTGGGGCGCGCTGGCGGCGCTCGCGCTGCCGCGCCTTCAACCCCCGCCAAGCGCTCGCGTCCACCCCGCGCCCCCTGCTCGTCTGCTGCTGCAGTCGGAGCCGGCCGCCTCCACGCCGGCGCTCGGCACGCCCCCGGTGCCCGCCATCGACCCGCACGTGCTCTCCGAGGACGAGCAGCTCGCCGACGCCGAGCGCCGCCTACCATCGCTCCCTCTCATCTATTGGCATAAGCATAAGGATGATAAGAACAAGTTCTATAAAAAGAAGGAGTGCGCGCCCTTCCCCTCTATATACGATTTAGAGTTTCACAACACGTACTGGCAGACACTCCGCGCGAGCGAGGGTACTTTCCACTTTTACGGTGCGTACCTGGACGTACGTAATACGTCGCGTATCGGCCCCTCCATCCGCATACTCGCCGTGCACGACCGCATCAAGCCCGCCATCACGACGCATTGCCAGATATGGTTCGAGGAGCAAGAAGCGCCGGTCGTGGTGCGCAATCTCGAATACAAGTATGTGTGGAACAGCAAGTGGGGTAACTATCGGGACAAGGTGCTTCAGCCGTACTTATTGGCGTGCGTATTGCCGCCTGAGGTGCGACACTTGGTACCCGCCTCCGTCTCTATTGTGGAGAATATGTGCGATCGTGCCACGAACAACCTGCGCGTACACTACGAGCGCCCCACTCCACCCGCCGAGCGCAAGGAGTTCGCCGTCTGCGTAAAGGGGCTCGACTTTCTGCATGAAGATCTTTCCGTGCGACTCGTCGAGTGGATCGAGATCATCCGCTTACTTGGCGCCGACAAGATATTCTTTTACGAGTTGCAAGTACATCCCAATATTACGAAAGTGCTTGATTACTACAAAGAGCTGGGGGTGACCACCGTTACGCCGGTCACGTTACCTGGTGGCCAGCCCAATCTGCCAAGTTTGCAGCACATATATTTAAAGAAGAAAACTACGCATAAGCGTCAAATGGAACTGATACCGTACAACGACTGTCTCTACAGACACATGTACCAGTACAGGTGGCTCGCGCTACTCGACATTGACGAGGTGATCATACCGCTGCTGGACGATGACTGGAGTGGATTGATGAAGCGTGTATTACCGTTGTCGGTGCCTGCAGCGGGGAAGCCACCACGCTCCTCATACCACGCATCCAACCTGTACTACTTGGATTCCTTGCGGCACGAGCACGGCTGGGAGGAGGGCGTGCCGCGGTACATGCACATGCTTCAGCACGTGTACCGCACGCGCAACTTCACCAAGCCCGGCCAGTACGTGAAGGCGTTCCATGAGACGGACCGCGTCCTCGCGTTGCATAACCACTTCCCGCTGGCGTGCCTTGGCGGCGCGTGCTCGTCGTATGCATTAGAGACGCAGCACGCTCGGCTACAGCACTACCGCGCCGACTGCGTCACGGCTCTGAGCAAGACGTGCGCCGTGCTGCGCGCGGAGCCGGTGCGCGACACGACGCTGTGGCGCTGGCGCGAACCGTTGGTGGCGCGCACGGACGCGGCGCTGCGTGCGCTCGGCTTCCTGCCGCCACACCGGTGACGTGTCGTCGACCCCTCGCCACTCCTCGCTCCCGCTCCCCTACGCGCCCGCGCTGACGTACATGGCGCACGCGCGTGGCCGCCTCATACGCTTAGTCTTAATGTATTGAAAACTAGTATTAAACGTATTTTTATAGTTTTTTTTAGTTTTATTCATTTGGTTTTAAGAAAATAAAAATTATTGTAGATTATTTAAAACTTACATTTATAAGGAAAATTCAACATTGTTCCGTATTGCTTCTAGGTTTTTTTTCTACTTGGCATTTT
The DNA here is from genome assembly GCA_943735995.1 of Sesia bembeciformis. Lineage (NCBI taxonomy): Eukaryota > Metazoa > Arthropoda > Insecta > Lepidoptera > Sesiidae > Sesia > Sesia bembeciformis. Next base: position 47,957 of record OX031045.1, on the reverse strand, counting down.
CAATATCAGTCATCGCCAGTTCTGTCCGAGAATTAAAAAAAAAAGATTCCAGCGGTGACTAATAGTGGATTACTGACCGTGAAGAAAAACCCTCCCGAAAAAGCCCTGTACCCTGCAGTGGGACTGGATTATTCAGTTCCAGGATCCCGGACGTTTCTGGTCCCGAAAATCCCTGGATTGAAAATCAATACCAGAGTTTTCGGTCTATACCGACTATTCACAGAGTATATCTAAGTTTACTGCAGCAAGTTGGGCTTTCAGTAGCTACAGCACCGTAGACCATATTCACAACTTGAGACGAAATGTGAGACTCATCAAGTCATCACCGTGATGACCGCGATACTTATTAACATCAGTCCAGAATGAGAAATGTTATCACGCTCCGAATATAGGATAGGGTAGGATGGGATAAGAACGGGCTCTGGCATATCTCACCCATATCTCATATACTACCTAAAACATTGGTACGTGCATTGGGGCAATAAGTAAGTATAAAGGGGGAAACGCAGTACATGTTATTGTTGTCGTCTGTGCCGTGAGAGAGGGGTCACGTGGTTAGTCGAGTGCACCCAGCTGCTGTTGGATCACATCGTCGTACACCCCGCCCCTTGTGCCGCCCACTTGAAATCCGTTTTCGAAATCTATCGGTGCGCCTAGATAGTTACGAGTATATCCACATTTCTTTATTGTTACCTTATTATTATCTAGAAACTAAATGGAGCCTATGTCTGTTCACCGCTGAAGATAGGCCACTGCCAAGGTTTGCCACAACACTCGATCTTATACTCTCTTCAGTTCTCTCCTAGTAAATCACTGGGGGGATTTCGGGCCATAATTCACCGCGCGAGCCCAGTGCGGATTGGTGGATCAAATAATCCTTTTTTTTTTTAATTCTCAAGCATGCGGGTTTCCTCACGATGTTTTCCTTCAATGTGGAGCAAGTGACATATATTAAAAATCCGTACTAAAGTAGAAATGAAATATAGCGATAAGGGTCGAGGATTTGAACTCACGATCACAGGAATGTTTTTTTTTAGAGCATAGATGGCAGATGTGACGAGCGGGCGGGTCACATGATGGTGTGGTGACTGCCGCCCATGGACACAATGTGAGTCGAGTATAGATACTCCTAGGGTATTTAATGTTTTGTAATATTATAAAAATGAGAGAATGTCACCATAAACATGAGAAACAAAAAAACATAAGGTGCATCCATCAACCACCAGGCTCAGCTGACATACTTTAAAATTCTCATATTGTAAATATTCCTACTTGTTCGTGTTCCCCTGTGTAAATACTAATCGCAAGTACTATTAATACTGCGCTACACAATACAGAGCATCCACAAACGTCCCCATTTAAAACCTGCCAAAAATTATAATCCTCTCAAAGCTTTCTCAACATTAGACTAAAAGGACTCAGCTGTCTGTTTCAATATTCAGGGTAATCTTAGAAACTACGAGTCACATTTGAAAAGTTTCGACTGTTGTATATACTTATATATTATTCCTTTATTTTGGAATGTTTAGCGTAATTATTATTGCTATTCGTTTTGGGTTTAGTTATTGAAATTCGTTACATAACACCACATAACAATAAACATTGCTATCGTTATTTGCCAGGCGCACAATTTTTTTTAAAACTGATTCTTAGGTATCAAACATTGCTATTTAAAAAGTCAGGCGTATAAAATTAAAAAAAACCGCATTTAACAGAAGATTACCGTAATGTGTTCTGCATTTACCTCTTTATCCTATTCTCTTAATGCACGTACGTAATAAGTTACCGAGTGAGATTTGCCAGAGCCCATTCCCATTCCATCCTACCTAATCTCTCCCAATTTTCTTGATCCTTCCTCCAAATTAATTTCTAAATCTAAAAGGGCATCTCTAAAGCACGTCCGGGCTCGTGCCAACGTTTGTCATTCTGAACTGATGTTGGTATGTATCTCAGTTGTCTATGGGCGACAGTATCCCTCCCTTACCACAAGGTGGATAGTATGCTCTCTGCCGCCTTCTTTTCGCCAACAGATTAGCCCCGGTTAATAATGACAAAATTTAGTTAACCCTTTCGGACCGAGACCTATTTCCAGTTGAATAAAAATTATTTCCTTCATAGCAGTATCTCAAAATACACTCTAGTTGATGAATCAATCGTTACATTTCGATTTTTTTGTTGCGGAATACGAATTTTTGAATGTTGCGTGTGCGCAACACCAGGCACTTGGGGGGTAAAATCCGGAAAATTTACAAATGAATAATCGATACTGTAAGACATAGAAAACATGATTTATTGAATCATAACTTATTATACAAAGCAAAATTACGTTGAAAAAATTATCCGATTCAAAAGTAAAACTTATAATTTATCGCTGATGGTATGTTGAGAAACAATTTTTATTCTTGTTGCAGCACAAAGCAACTTGACATTTGTCACATTTCGATGTTATGATTCCAGTTATGCATAATTTGCATCGCGAACGGGTATTTTCAAAATATGGCCAGTGACCTACACCGTCGTAACGAACTTCGCCAATCGGAGCAGTACTTCGCGGTTTATGTGGGGTCTTTGAGGCACTGGTGCTAGGGCGGCCCCGTTTTCTCTTTCCGCATTGAATTAGCCCTAATCCGATATGGGTCCGAAATTCTTTCAAACTGAGGGTTGCGCCGATCGTCTCTCGCTTATATAAGAGCCATGCATTTGTCACGCACAATTCGAGGATGTAATAGAAAATGGGTAGGTACCAACGCCCACTCCGATAATTCGTCCTATACAGGGATACTAGGTGATTACTTTTATCAACCCCACCTATGCTCTTATTATATTGATGCACGATATTCGGACACGGAATTTTTATTCTTTTCCGCTGTTCTTTGCACCACCGACTAATCGACGTTTGTGGTTCGATTCCATATGCAGTGCTACCCAATATTACGCTTTTATTATCCAAATACTTCACGATAATTATTCCTGTGTTACTTTTGCGATAATCAAAAGCTCCTCTGCCTAATTTTTTCAGCTCTTTGTCCGATTTCAAGGGGCACTTTTCAATCCGATTGCTTCGAAATGTACCTACAGCAAACATTCCGAAAGATTCTTTCAAAGTCAAAAATAGTCGCGCACTTGAAAAAAAATTATCGCAATGTACAACAGATCCTCGCCGATCTTTTATAGTTTTGCAAAGAGCCAAAACTGCTCCTGCTCCAAAACCAAGCGAAATTTCGTCATCTGACAACTCCATCGCAGTTCCTTTCAATTGTGGAAATGTTGTTTTCCCTTGATACGGAAAAAAGCAAAAAACCATTCCATCAGATCCCGCCAAGACATAAAATTTGAAGCCCCATTTTATCGGTTTCATTGCAATATACTGACGCAAATTACCGGCCATGGTTCCCTTGTATGGAATCATCGTTTCGTCGACAGAATATCTTTGCGTGTGATCGTAAAAAACCATGCAAGATTTCAAAACAAAATCTAGAAGGGGTCTCACTTTGAAATATCGGTCTGTGTTAGTTGCAACATAACCATCGTTATCGACAAAATGTAAGTTGCGGCGTATAGCGAGGAATCTGTCTCGAGTCATAACATCTGCAATGTTAGCTATACGGAACGTATTTGACCAGTAATCATGGAACGCCGGTAATCTAATTATGCCCATTAGAATAGACATTCCCAGGAAATCGGTCAACTCATCGTACGTGAGATTTATGCATTTCGCGGTTTTTTGAGTGGAATATAGATTCGTTTGCATGAGTATATGTTCTATACACTCCTTTGAAAAAAATTTGAAAAAATATTCACACGGCTCATGTGCAGAATGATTACTCGTGGAAGAAGAGCGCTCAAATTCGATATTGAGGTCTTCGATACTCCAACGTAAGCGGGGCTGACCATCCTTTTTTTTCTTCATCTGCTTCGGCGGTACGCGTACGTATTGTTCGTTCACCTTAGATTTTCTTTTGCGCTGACCTGAACCACCTGCCGGGATCTCCGAGGGTCGCCTTTCATTATCCGTGGAAAGCTGATCCTGATCCGTAGTAACAGGGAGAAAATCTTCGGGTTCGGGCTCAGGCGGGGCTTCTACAACCCAATACTCCTCAGCGTCGTTTGTATCCTGGGATTGTTGATGCAGTGAATCACAATCTTCCTCGTCGTCAGAGGATGATAATTCGTTGTCCGATATCGTAGGGTCCGGAGGAGCGATAGTCTGCATCTGCAGTCGCGAGCGACTGCGCGTATTCATTTTTACTGAAAATGTTGAGAAAATCCATAAAAATCAATAAAATGTAGTTACGAAGATTTTCCCGATTTATACCCCACCGAGCCTAGTGTTGCGTACAGGCAACACGTATATTCGCATGCATGGCAAACTATCAATTTTTTATTAAATCTAACAACTAATACCGTAAATACATTATATCAGCTTCCATTTAAAAGGATATAACGTTTGGAATATGAAAAACAAATGTTAACTTACTTTTTTTTTCCGATAACAAAGGCACAACACGCTAACACGTCAACTCGCCACGAGGCGCTCTCGCCATATTGATATTTCGATGGGTAAAAGCAGTTTACCTCAGGGTTTACGAGTATCTGTAGTGCCATCTGACCTTGCTCGATGGTACTATGCACTTAGAACTCTAACCTTGCCGACCGATGGCAATTTTATAGGGCCTCGAAGTGCGTGTTGCGTAGAAGCAACATACGGTCCGAAAGGGTTAAAAGAGAACACGGTTACCAGCGAGTTTCTTGAGTGAATGATTTTTTTTTGTAGTGAAGTGGGCGGACGTACAAGCGGAAAGGAAGTAAAGGAGTTCTGTAGGGAAAGGAAGTAAGTAATCCTTGTGTAAATCCGATATTTGAAAGGGATATTGTATCTCTGGAATATATTTATGTGGAGAAGCTTTTATGTTGGACTATCTATATTGAATGTTAGCTGCTGGACGAACACTAATTTATATTTGTTCAAAATTACTATACATTTTGCATTTATACGAAACGCGCCACCAGATCTTAGGCTAAACGCATATATTGACAGCGGTGACTCAGCATTGCTTTACTGATTGCGTTTACATTTAAGTGGTACAAAAATTGTAATGCCCTGTCATCGTAACAGAAATTGTAAGTGGCTCAGCGGGCGAACTGGTGGGCGCACTGCGCCTACGCACCTAACAAATAAATAATAATATGAACGGTAATCGGCGGTAATGGCCTTTAGGGCCTGTACACCTACTTTCTCCTAAAGTCCAGTTCCATACGATCCCATCCTGGTTCTCTAATTCAGTGGAAACTATCTTCATAGGTTGTAGGTACCTAGCTATGTAAGCATGGCGCCGTCAAGCCTTCCATTTGTTCACTTACTGATACTTTCTTTTGTTGTCGTTGTAGTATTTATTTGGGAAAGTTTTAGCATTATTTAATAGAAACGGTTTCGAAAACATAGCTTGATTGTTAGAACTACGAAAAACAGATAGCTGCCGTATGTAATGTAACCGATAACTGACAATGAAGGAAGTAAAGCAGAACATGAAAATATGATGATACAATGATCACGCACAATCGATATGCGAACAGATACTCATAGGTAGGTACACAACAATGGCGACTGCTTGCATTGAATTTCAATTTAAACACTGATTTATCATAGCTTCATTGGTCACGGCCACAGCAATATAATGATATCTATAGATAATCAATTAGTTTCGCCCCATTATACGAGTACGAAAATGAAAATACGACCCGTTGCTTTGTACTTAGTAGACTTTTTAAGATCCGAAGTAAATAAAAAACTTTACTTCGGAAATATAGCATGTCATATCCGCCATGTTCATCTGTCACACGCACGTCCATAAAATTAGTCCTAAAACTCAAGAGCGATTTTTATAAAAGCTTATATTTAAATGTACAGAATAAATATACAAAATTGGCAGTAAATCATGATCCATTTCTCATCACAAGTCACGATACGATTCAAAAATTCCTTCATTTTTGTGACGGTTCAATAACACAGTGCACGCTGCACACAGTGCACACTGCACACAGTGCACACTGCACACAGTACAAAGCACACAGTACAGTGCACACTTCACACAGTACAGTGCACACTGCACACAGTGCACATGACTAGGATTGAAAGATGTAATAAGATGAGGAAAACTCCTCGTTTCATTATACTATTTATTTCCTAATTATACAAAAGTAGGCAAACCATTCGGGGATTTACCAAAATTTATTATTTTGAACTGATGTTGACATGTATCTCGGATGTCCATAAGCGACAGTATCCACTTACCACTAGGTGGACTGTCTGCTCATCCTACGCCTTTTTTCCATTAAAAAAATATTCAATAATTGTTTTCCTAGCTAACCAAACTACAGTCAAATCTTAAGAGAGGGGGGGGGGGGGTGCACGGTGTATCCCACGGCCACATCTTCTTTCTATATAAAAATTATACCTCACCTTCTTTAATACCATATAATTCCATAGCTCATCATAAACTTTGTAGCTCTCTGGGCTATTATTGCAAGCTATTTGTGTCGTAACTTCGGAGCACCTACTCAACTGATTTGAATTTTAATCACAATTTTTCTTTGTTCAAGCTGAATGGTCAACAATGTAGTACAATTGTCAATTAATAGTACAATTGTCAGTGTGTGAGTTGTGGCCTTCACGCATCCATTTTGGACATCCTCTACGACCCCTCCAGGGCTGCGCGCTACGTTTTATATACATATGTGACAATAAAATTAATTTTTCAAAATTTGAATTAAAAAAAAGTATCACGCCGCTATAAAATATCTAAATTATTTAAATACAACATTTGACAGCCTTTAGTTTAGTCCCCTAACACATTTAGACAAACTAATACACTTACAATTATTTAGATTTTAACATATTTATAACAAGTTTAAGTTAATAAGACCATTAATCTTACCCTTCACCCCTAGTGTTAGTGTTGTTAAAATTAGTGTTTATTATCTGAGAAAAGCGACTTCATACTCCGATCTAGTTTCCCATATTTTAATTTTAATGAGACTTTAATGACATATTAAAAAATATAACAAATCATCTGTATTGTATACCTATTCAAATTATTCAAAAGTAGGTAAAGCATTCGGAGATATATATATATAGTACAATATATATATATATATATATACAGAGCAACAATTGTATTGCTCTGAAAACAAAGTTTTTATTTTAGTACTTACATACGTACAATAATAATTACACTGTTTAACTTAAATCATACTATCCTACCTGAAAACAAAGAAACGACATTTAAAGTCTATTATTTAAATTGTCAATTCCTATTCATACAATTTTTATAATAATCAAACAATACACTCAATGACCGTGAGTTCTGTCAACTTCCAAACATCAGCTGCTTTACCAACCGTGTTGGCCGCCATTACTCACAGCGCCATCTATGGAGTAGGTACATAAGTATATGGTCACTGTTTACCGACAGAAGAGCGCTGTACAAATTAAAGAAATATAGTTTCTTTAGATATATATATATCCCCTATAATACGGCGAATTATATAGATATAGAAATATATACTGTATATACAAATGCAGATGTATGGATTTCTATTTAGTTTTAATATTGGAAAGTTATAATTAAAAAAAATCAATTTTGGGTTATAATTAACTTTAGAACATTATAATCATCGTGTTAAAACATCTTACGCTATCTATGAGATGATTGCCTATATTTCGTAATTAATTTAAACGGTGATCGTCAGGGGGGTACTTCGGTCGTGAATTCGAATCTTGTTGCGTACCACTGAATTGTTACTTAAGTAGGTAGGTACTGATTTTGATAGTTATCACAAGTTCGACGGCTAAGAAAATAAACATGACTAGAACAGCGTGTTCAAGAATTTGAAAACAAACGTGGGCCACGTGTTTGTGTGCCACGTCCACCGGTGTGCATGAGGTTCTCGCACTTGTTTGGATAAAAATTGCTTATGTTTATAGGCTGCTCGCATACGTGTTTACTGCTGCTAAAGGTTTCCTTTTATAGAATGATATTAATCATTGATTTGTGTCAGCCCTGTGTCAGACGGGCCCGCGGTGGTATGTCGGCGAACAATACGGGCAGGGCACGCCTGTGCGCGGCGCATCCTTGTGCCACAGTGCCTGCAGTTGTTGTTCAAGCTCCTTCTAAACATCTCGTAGTTTGCGCGCGTCACCTACCTCCAGTGTTGGCAACTACCAGCGTGTGACAAAAAGTTTCCTCTGACGGCTTCACCTGCTACTCATCCTTTTACTTTTGTAAGTATAAAAACGCTTTGGTTTTGTAGGTTGATCGTGTTAATCTTGGATGAATAGAATCACTATTGTTTCCTCTTAGCGATAAGCTAAATGCTCCTTTATCTAAAAGCTTGTCCTATCTCTATGTTATTCACAAATAGATAATGACGACGGCAAGTGCATTAGTTTATCAATCAATACAGATAAATGAAGGTGGAATGTCTGTCTGTGGTTTTAGAGTATTTGGCTTCTAATTTTATTTTTCTTTAAAAAACTTTATTGTGTTCAATGAGCTGTACAAAAGCATATGTCTGATCAACCCAAAGGTTGGCTGCTAGAGAACGCCTTCAGGCATTGAGATCACCTTCTGTACGATAATGTGTAATGAAATGTGTAAATAAATTAATAAGATAAGAGACGAGCAGCAGCCTCTTCAGCGTTTGGGTTGAGTAGAGCAGCAGCCTCGCACCGGTAGGTGCGAGAAGAGTTACATTATTTAGGAACTATGTATCACGATAATTAGCAAATATTTTACACAAATACTTTGTAATGAATACATACGTATATTATCTCAAACTACAAATGTAAATACATACTGTCAAATAAGTCTCGGGAATTTAAAAAAATAGAATGACCGAGTATAATGCCCGCGTAAAAATATATTGCTGTTAGGTTGGCACTATTGTAGCTAATTTTCATCGAAAGTTTTGGGGGATCTGTCAAATAGTTGTTTATAAATTTCCATATATGCATAGTGCACGACCTCGAGTGGCACTTTGCGAATTTCAAATGGATCAAAATATCGAAGAAAGAATTTGCCTCAAATTTTGTATTGCTAATAATATTTTTTGTGCGGAATCATTGAAAATGTTAGAGAAGGCCTACGATGAGTCGACTTTTTCAAAAACAACAGCATATGAGTGGTACGAAGCATTCAAAGAAGGCTGAGAAGTGGTTGAAGACTTGCCTCGTTCTTGTCGACCTTCAACGTTTTCGACTGAATGAAATATCAACAAGGTGAAGGACATGGTGATGGTAAATCGTCCTGAGCTATGTCTCTTAAGCTAGCGAGCTTAAGAGAGATAGCTCAGGAAGTGTTGACATGTATAACGAAACCGTTCGCACCATTTTGGTTGATGTTTTAAGTATGAAACACGTCGCGGCACGGCTTGTTCCAAAGGAACTGAATTTTCTTCAAAAAAATACCCGCCAACAGATTACTACAGATATGCTTGAAGGAGCCCATGCAGACCCCACATTCATGAAACGCATCATGACGGGTGACGAAACATGGGTTTATAAGTTTGACATGCAAACCAGCCAACAAGCTTCCTAATGGCGCTTCGATGCGAACCGAAACGGAAAAAAACCACGTCAAAGCCACTCAAAAATCAAAGTCGTGTTGACTGTTTTCTTTTATTATCATGGTGTTGTCCACTCAGAATGCCTTCCACCCTCCGGAACTAAAAATTAAAAATTCTAAAATAAACTCAACACTAAAAAAACTAAAACACTAAAACTAAAACTATCTAAAACACTAAGAATTCAAAGAATGTCATCGACCAACCACCATTTTCGCCAGATATAGCCGAGTGTGACTTTTTCTTATTCCCTAGACTCAAATTACCACTTCGTGGCAGACGTTTTGAGTCCATTGACGTAATACATAAAACAAAATTCACTAAAAGAGCTAAAGGTCATACCGCAAAGTGCCTATAAGAAGTGTTTCCACGAATGGATTATTCGCTGGCGAAAGTCAAATTGCATCAAATAGTTCCTATTTCGAGGGCGACTAAATAAATTAGACGATGAAGCAATATCTTTTGTTTTATTAAAAAAATCCCGAAACTTATTTGACAGAATAACTGCATATAATCGACTCGTTCGTTTATTAATACGACACACAAATTCAAAATGATTTTTTTGTCAGCCTGCCCGCTAAAGCTCAATCTGGCGATAGGTTCCTGGGCTACAACAAACACAGTCTTTGTTTCATCAGTATATTAACCGATAGCAGCCTATAATACCCACCTATATTTTTTTAGATTGTCCGGCACGCGGGCTTCCTCACAATATCATGCTTCAGCGCGTCACGCATTAAGCTGAGTGCGGACCAGGGCTTGAACTCACGGATTGTGAGTCGAGAATATCTATTAGACTATTACAGTCTAATAGATTTAATAGATCTAAGTTATAATAGATCTAAGTTATAATAGATCTAAGTTATAATAGATCTAAGTTATAATAGATCTAATAGATAAATTATCATTTTTAGACTATTACAGCTTATTGAGCTTGAATATTAATAATGATAATTTAGAGTTTAATATAATTTAACTTGGATATTAATCGATATCAGTCTGACGACGTCCCACTGCAGGGCCGTAAACCCCCCCCCCCCCATCCCCCGGATCCAGTTCGCGTTTGATAATGTTAATGATATAGCTCTGTAACCTTGAAAATGATATTAATATCCATGTTTATATTAGTTTTGTTCGATTATCATAGTTTAGATATCACGTGGGTGGCTGGTGACAGGCGCAATTAGATGTTAATTAGTCAATAATTACTGCATAAACCAAAGTGCAAGGAGAGACGCATTTGTTATGTTTGTGTCCGTGCACGCGTGTGTTTGCGTGTGAGTGCTCTCTCACTGACACTAACGCACTGTCTAATTAGTAATTATTATTATGATATCAAGTGATACAATAAACCAATACCCCCGGGCCACATGTCGCCGCGTCCGCGACCGCCGCCGCTGACACCGCCCCGCACCGATAACAACACGATTACGCACATGTGATATGTACTAGGTTGATCAATATATTTTTGGAAAAGTATTGAAACTTTAGGAAACGTATATCTAAATTGTATTTATTTTTCAACGTAATCAACTTTTATTCTAATACACCTTGAATAACGGTTTGAAAGTTGCTCAATTCCCTTGGAAAAAAAGGCTTGATCCTGGGTATCGAAAAAAACTTTATAGCGTACATGACCTCATCATCTCCGTCAAATTTTATACCACGCAAGTGTTTTTCAAACTGTTAAAAAGGTGAAAATCACTAGGAGCTAGGTCCGGAAAATATGGCGAATGCTGCATCAACTGAAACCCAGCCATTCTGATGGCAGCGCCTGCAACATCAGACCGATGCACAGGTGCATTGTCATGATGAAAAAGCGCTCCGGCACGCAATTTTCCACGTCGTTTATTTTTTATTTCCTCGCATAGTTTTTTGATCAATGTTACGTAATACTCTTCAATTATTGTCTGTCCTTCAGTTAAATAAGCGATCATAATGATACCTTCCGCATCCCAGAAGACTGAGACCATTATCTTGTCAGTGAACGCAGAGACCTTGAATCTCTTGGCTGGCGGGGAGGACGATCTTTTCCACACCTTACTTTGGTTCTTCGTCTCCGGGTCAAAATGGTGAACCCACGTTTCATCAACGGTCTCGAAACGTAGTCTAAAAGATTCTAGGTCTCGGTCAATAATTGACAAAGCTTTGAAATTTCTACTCTTGCTTTCTTTTGTGCGTCTGTTAATAATCGAGGAACCCAACGCGCCAACCCAACCCAAAATGAACTGAATTGTCCCGAACGAAAGCTTCATAATCTCAGCTAAATCACGAATAGTCACACGTTGGTTTGTCTAAACAATTTCTAATTTTTTTTAACGTTGTCTTCAGTAACAGCGCTTGTTGGGCGCCCAGAGCGAGTCTCGTCATTACAGACGTTTCTGCCGCGTTTAAACTCCGCGCACCAGTATGCTACTGTAGAATACGACGGAGCATTGTCTCCCAAAAATAAATCGCAATTCTTCAAAAACACATTTCGTAGAAAAAATTATCAGACACAAATATTTAATAACCGCACGAACTTCGATTTTCTCCATTTTGCACATTAGTAAAATTCCCGCAAAATATAAACAACGATAAAAAAATATTGGTTACAGTTTATTTTCTAATTCTTTTTTCACTGGCTAATACTGAACTTGAGATTCGAATGAAATATAATGCATTTCTATAATTTAATGTAAAGTACGAGTATCTGATTCTAGAAACTTATTGATCAACCTAGTATAACGCAGTGTGTCAGTCACGGATCTCCTGCTTTATGTTATGACTATGTGTGACTCTAAAGTCTGAATAACGAACCAAATAATCGTATTCTTCATAATCGTCTTAACACAAATAATTACCAGTAACCCTAAGTTACCAGAATAACAATTTTCAATATTAAATATTATAAGAAATATTAATAATAACTACATCGGAATTATATTATATAAATCACGATAACTATTTAGATATTTTTTAGTCTCCTATTCTATAATTGCTGACCTACGGGGAGGTCGACTACAGGCGCTATACTGATGAATTTGTCCAATACATCACTATGAACACCTTTGCTTAGTTTTCCTACCACGTTTCTGCTTGATTGCTTCTCGTAATTGCTCTATAAGGTTAGCATAGTAGCTTCCAGTCACCGTAGTATTGCGTTCTTTTATGCTACTGTAAGCGATATTCTTTCACAATCCCAGAATATTAAAGCCTTAATATTTTTGGTAAACCGAGTCACCTTTGCCTTTCTAGGCGGTGCTTCACCAGAACGACGCTACTCCATCGACTTCCTTTTGGAAAGGGGATTATAGTCAAGAACCATAGATTCATCCTCAATAACAATTGACTCCAAAAATAGTTTCCGTTGCTCTGAAAGGCCTCCAAAAGTTCCTTGAGCACGCTACTCGTTCACTTCGCTGCACGCTTGAAAGAAGTTTTGGCATCCACCTCGCACTAACTTAATTCATGTGAAGAGTTTCATTAAGAATCCCAAGGACTGTAGCTTTTGAAAGCTCAGTCCTTGCTGCTATTTCTTTTCGTCTTTAGGCGTCGGTCGTTCAGAACTTCTTCCACTAATTTGATGTCGTTCAGAGTGAGTGGTTCAACCGGAGCGAGGTTCATCGTCAATTGGCTTTCGTCCTAAACGAAATTGCTTACACCAATCTTTGACTGTGGAAAATGATGGAGAAGTCTCTCCGTACACATTATCCAGCTTCTGTTTGATATGGGTCGGGCTAACCTTCCTTTGTAAGGAACGACATTCCTGTTTAAATGTTTTAAAGATTTTGGACCTTCCTGTTGTTCTAAGAGTCGAGAATCAACACTAACGAATGTTGAACTCTAAAAAATATACACGATTTAGCTGGACAAATGACAATTACAATGACGTATAATTTTTTTTAGACATCTAGAAATATGTCAGGCCAGAAAATTTTGGACCTCATTGGTACCTAGGAACACCACTAAATGTTAACGTTCAATTAATTTGGGAGATAACAGCAGGCCTCCTGCGTCAAGACGTTTTATAATAAATGAGTTCGCTGGAGGGAGACACCTGACCTCCGCGCGTGGCCTCGAGCCCTGTCACATGATAACTGAGAGGAATATTACGATCAATGAGCTATCGCCACACTCGTGTCCTCCTTGCACTAGCTACTCGGACATAAAATTATGAACACCTTAAATAGCCTGGATAAAGGCAGGAATGGGATATCGGGAGAGGGATCAAGCGACAGATTAGATAATGGTTGTTTCCCGATTATGGTTCAACAATTGACTAAATGAGGACTATGAAGGGAATGAAGTAAAGGAAGAATTCGCATGCTTGTAAAGATACTTTAGTTAGGTGCTGTATTTTCATAAATATTAGTGAGGATCTGCATTAAAAGGCTACTGTCGTCGTAGGAAGTTGTATCAACTGACGATTTACCACTAAGCTGCGACATGTATTCTTCAAGAAAACTGAAAATGATTCTGCGCGGTCAGCAGCGCTCCGTGTTCTCACTGATGTTGCTGGTGTCCATGGGTGATCATCTGGTGGGCCGCCCATCTGCCCCTCCTCATTAAAATATGCGTCGTCGATGAACTGGACTCTACACTAGAACGTCTCTTGTAGATTTACCTCAAATCTTACTAATTACCTCAAATGAAGCCGGTTTCATGTAATCACCGCCGGCCGCATACTCGTACATCGCGGCGTCTCAACGCGGACTCGCAGCTCTTATCGCGCGTGCATTCTGTCCGGTGCCCTACACATTACCATTCTCCACTAATCTCATCGTCCGCGAACAACATCGCATACAAACTAGCTGTTTGCATCTCATTATCGCTAATAATAATTGTACAAGTCTTCGCCTATGCGTATTGCAGGGAATCTCCTTTCAAATGCAACGTGTTAACTAATAAACGCGATATTGCTGTCATTGCTTCAACATAGGCTGTCCGCAGTCATTTTCTGCGAATAGTCGGCATGTCTGTATAAAAAATACTGGACGTTGCCCGACGAAATGTTATCAGACGCTAAAGAGGATACGTAAATGACTTAGGGATACGGACAATCAATCAATACGTCTCCTACAGGAGACAGAGAGTAAACAGGACTCTCAACAGAGAGTGATGGATGATGCAAAAAACGCTGGTTTTCCGACAAAAGACAAAATTGATGCACGACACAGAAACTTAGTTTCTTTATGTTTTCAACCAAATAGTTCCAGAAGCGCGAGTTCTAAACGATGACCTGTTTTTATTATGAAAAGCCATGTACATTTGAATCATTTTTCAATAAAATCTACCCAACCTCGAAGGTAACTAGGGCTCTTGCGTTCTCTGGTTGCGTAGCATAAACTTTGCAAATGTTTTAACATACCTGCGTATGGGTGTACATTATACATCACGATTATCGATAGGGACGTGTTTTGCATACTTACTAAGGGGTTTAGTTATAAAAAACGTAAAAATAACAATTTGTGAACCTCCACTTATTGTTTTACATAAATAATTGATGATGAATCGTTTAGAATATATTCTTCGCCTGAAATATTACTGATTTGATTACTAGTTTGAATGATTGATTTACAAGTTTGATTACAAGTTTCTTATAGAAACTTGCAAAAAACTTTGCAAAAAACTTTGCAAGTCTTCTATTGTGTTAACTAAAACGTAACAGTAAGGTAATATAGTAGTATGATCGTTGGGAGGTTGGCGGTGAAATGGTTATTAAAGTTGCAGTTTTTGCAACTATAGCGTTTCTCGCTGCGTTCTGCATTTGGTGTTACAGTGTACACTTCGTGTCCAATAATTGCACGCACACCGCCTGCACCGTCCGCGAACAGTACATGCTACACTTTGCATGCACTCATCATCTAATACTTACGTAACGCAATCAATTATATCTAGATAGACAGTCGACATCACATAATAAATAGTATAATACAATAGACGACATAGTTAAAAATTTTGAAAATTATATAATCTACGAGTTAAAAAAGATCATAAACAATGACATGGGGCCCGTCGTTTTTATTGTTCATCTGTAGATAACACACTAAAAGCAAAGCATAAAACTCCAGGAAATATAATACAAAGGAAAGCTTACCTGCACGCTGCAACGATTCAACAAAGCATGCAGTCATTATGCACTTATCTATCCTTAGATCGATGTGATCTTTTCTATTTGAAGTGGTTCAAAATGCAAACTTTATGGACGTTCCTTTTCGACTGATTCATCGACGTCTCCTCGAAAACTTACACGAAATAAGCAACTTATTATCCCGCTCCTCTCCTCTATAAGTAGCTGTGTAATAAAACACACACACATATATACATAACAGTTATATATATGTACTTATTGGATAGTTATTAATTTTAGTTATTTACAAGAAGACATCTGGACTAGGTGGCTACGAGTTTTAGAAAAATGCGGCCCGCTGCATTATTTATTTGGCCGTTAGATCAATATTATGAAGAACCTCGGATCTTTAGTAAGAGTAAACAATATTAGGAATGTAGGAGATCCGGGAGCGAGTGGATGATCGCGGGAACGCCGACATTATCAGTTACTCGACCCGTATGTAACCACTACAACTACATATTGACTGTTTATTAATCTTTCGTATTTGTGAATCTTTTCATTTGTTTCACTTGTTTGAAATATTTTTAAAAATTACTAGTCCGGCATTTCATGCATTCTGATTCCGATAGCGAATGAATGCAAAAAAAAGACAAAATACCTCGATTATCTCCTCGGTGCAATTAGCGATCATTATTATTGTTGCAGATTAGACACAATCTTAAAATTAGCAGGTGTCAATATATAGTTCCCTAGACACTTCCTTGCGCACGATTACCTCCCGGTGGATCTAGGAGGTACGTTCTATCATTTGTTAAAAAATTATATACCTAAGTTGACGCTACCAAAAGTGTTTGTTGTCGGGAAGATTGTCATACTCGTCTTTAACGGAAACGCACCACTGTGATTTATAATAAAAGTGTACAAATTGTTCAATGTTGGACACTTCCAACATAAGCGCACTATCTTAGTAAGCTTGATGCATGTGCCGAGGAAGCCAACACACGTTACATCACTGAATCGCAAAGCTAATGTTTAGTGTCGGCTAAATGCTTTGAAAGAGCCCAGGGATGATTCTGGCTCTGGACATACAATGCAACAATTATTCCTATATTAACATTGTTGCGTATTCTGTTTTAATGCGGCTGCGTCAAGTCGCTTCTTCTTCGATTGTTGTGTTTGTTTGACTGTTTGTTCGACTGGAACCTGGAGTCGTATGTTTACATTAAGTTAGATCTTATCACCACAACTTATAATGATACATCTGATGTCCACATCTAGCAAACCGATTATCTTTTATATGTTCCATTTGTGCTTGCACGAGTGAATCCACAAATGCCACAGACAATTCTAATGAAGTAGGCAGTTTACTTAGATGCACGATTGACAACCATTATACAAATGATAGTTAATTACAAGGTGATTACAAACATTATGATATTACAATAAAAATAGTTTGTTAGATGTAATATTTGCCAAATCATAGGGAATGTCACAATCCACTGACAATCTTTCGAAATATGCGAATTGATGATTCACAGAAATCTAAGATAAGAATATCGTTTCAATTGAAGTGTCATTTCACTGAACCATACGCAGACAAATAAAACCTAAAAATATTATATGTTGTGTTAAAATTAGTCAGATGCACTATTATTTTTTCATTGGCATTTTGAATAATATAAATCAAGTATTATATCAAATTCCATTTATTTGTTGTCAAATATAATTGGCAACTTCATAATACTCGTGTCATATGTATAAGTTATTTTTTCAGTATTTCTATGTTCGCGAACAGAACTAGGTTGTTCCTTAATCAATTTAAAATAAAGTAATAAAACAAGTTAGCGATATTATCTAATGAGTATTGTAACCATTTGTTTGTAAACAGCGCGGTGCAACAGGGCGAAGGGCGTCGCTAACAGTCGGCGCGAGCGCGCGGAAAATTTCCCCCCAGCGCTGCCCGGAGTTGCTTCCTGCCCTGCATGATAACAACCCCGCCGCCCGCGAGTCATCCGCACCCCCGCACACACCCCTGCGCCCGGTATATAACGCGCTAGCGCTACATCCAGGCACATTGTCCTCTGGGCTGCACACTCGCAAGGTTCCTCAGTTTCAGCAGATATCAACGCATCACATCACAATGGCCGCCAAGTTCATTGTTCTCTTCTTTGCTTGCATCGCTCTGGTAAGTGCATTTTTAAAATTGCATTCAAACCTTTCCTTTTATTTTGTTTGTACAGTAGGTATTAGCCGGGCTCGATCGGAACTGTTGTTAGGTACTTGCTCAATGCGCCCGCGGACATGCTCGTGCCGTTAATACCTTACAATATCGCCTATCTATCAGTATTAAATATTTTTTCTTAATCTAAGATGCCAATAAGTTAACAGTGTTTTCGTTAATTAATCATTTCCTCCTCGTAGCGCTTCTTTGACATCGTTTTTTATGTATCCTTTTTTATATTATGTTTAAAGAAAGTAGAAACATAATTTCCTGAACAGAGTCCTTTGCCATCCAAACATAATTATAATCACTAATTATTATCCGGGCTCATGGGTATTTATTTACAAGGTTATGAATTTCGTTCTATTTCCTATTGTACAGGCAGCGGGTCGTCAGGTGCGCCGCGATGCGCCCTCGCCGCTGCAGGACATCGAGAAACACGCGATCGAGTTCCAGAAGACCTTCTCGGAGCAGATGAACGCGCTCATGAACTCCAAGAACACCGAGAGCGTAAACAAGGCGCTGAAAGAGAGCTCGGACAGCGTGCTGGCCCAACTCTCCACGTACTCCAACAGCTTGCAGAGCGCGGTCAGTATACGAGTGATTGTGCCCTTTCAAGTTACTGTTTTAATTTCAGTAGGTTTCAAGTCGAATTGATGTTGTAATAGAGGCCATAGAGGGTGGCCTTCTTTTACGTTCGAATATTATGATGACACACATATGTGATAAATAAGTTAAAATTTTAGAACTCACTAATTTCAAGTCATATGTTACTACAATTAGGTATAATAAAATCTCATATATCGTGAAGCATTCGGAGTCATTTCTGACAACCTAATAAAAGTATGAGTAAAGGATAACAGTTAAGTGACACTTGGACTGATTACATGCGTAAATTGTCGTTGGTTATAATTATCTTATTGTGTTGCAGTTGACCGACGCGAACGGCAAGGCCAAGGAAGCGCTGGAGCAAACCCGCGCGATCGTGCAGCGCACCGCTGATGAGTTGCGCCGCTCCCACCCCGATGTGGAGAAGCAGGCGGGCGCCCTGCGCGATAAGCTGCAGGCCGCCGTACAGAACACTGTGCAGCAGTCGCAGAAGCTCGCCAAAGAGGTCGGCGCCAACATCGAGCAGACCAACCAGAAGCTCGCGCCCAAGATCAAGGCCGCGTACGAGGACTTCGTGAAGCAGGCCGAGCAGGTCCAGAAGAAGCTCCACGAGGCCGCCAACAAGAACTAAACGCTTTAATTATGTAATGTGATATTAATAAATAGATAGCTAATATCTATGCGTTTGTGTCATCGCTCCGACCTTGACCCTCGGCTCCTCACTCTCATCGCGCACTTATCACGACTGATACGAGTACACTCACTATGATACGATTCCGAGAAAAAATAATCCTAGTGTTTTTGTTATTTCATTTTTTTTTTCACTACAATTTGTTAAGGAAACACCAGAAACAAACCCAAAAGAAAAGGAATAAATAGATCTAAAGTTAAAATAGTTTAAAGTTACATTGAAAATAACAAAAGACCTCAAAAATATTTGCAAACAATTTAAATTATTTACTATTTGTTAGTGAGCAACCGAAGTCAGTTTTTGGCCGATGCCGAGCCGATTCAATCAATCATTTCAATCATAGTTAAAAATCTTAGAACACTCACTAAAATGTACACATATCAATGCAAGTTCTGCGCCACAGTGTTGATAATAATTGTAAATACTATAGTATATACCTACTTTAAATAGATTTTTCCAAAAATGATAAACTCAGTTTTATTCATATTTATGTATTGAAATGAAATATAACAGTAACATATAACAGTACCGAACTAGCTGAATCAAACTAACAAATGAAATTTAGCTAAATTTAATGCTATTTTTTGGGAACAATAAAATAATAAATCATAAGAAAATTACATAGTAATATATTTATTAGTATTATAATATATAATTAAATAGTAATAGTAAATAGTGCTAATCAAAAACGATAATATATTTGTTTGCACGCGACAGGATATTAACATAATAACAATTAATTAACATTTAATCAATTTGATTTTTAGTATTATAATATTACTTAATACGGATATTCAACTGAAAGACGCATTTAGCGCAAGTTAGCGGTTTACAAAAATATCAGAAATTCTTTATAGACGGTGTAGCCGCAGTCGAGTCACTACCGACCTCGTCGACACTTATGTAATAGTATAACGGTGCCCTTACAGTTTGTCTCCTCATAAATAATTAGTCAAAGGTTCAATCTCTATGATAAACACGACGAAGGTCATAGGAAAATCGTGCGTATTCTAACTTCAGACCCTAGTAGGTAGGTCTCGCAAATTTGTGAACTTTGTGAAACTTCATAGAAGTTGGCGGTTTTTTTTTTTTTTTTTTTTTTTTTTTTATGTACGAAGGCGGCAGACGAGCATACAGTCCACCTGATGGTAAGTGGATACTGTCGCCCATAGACATCCGCGATACATGCCAACATTAGTCCAAAATGATAAATGTTGGCACGCCCCCGGATGCGCTGCCTACCTTTGGAGATATAGGAATGGATTTGGAGAAAGGGTTGGGAGAAAGAAATGGGGAGGGATAGGATGGGATGGGAATGGGCTCTGGCACATCTCACTCACTACCGAAACACATACGTACATTGGGGAAATACGATAAAGTGGGAAATGCAGTACGTTTCAAGGTAGTCTTCTGTGAGAGAGGGGTAACATGGCCAGTCGAGCGCGCCCAGCGGCTGTTGGATTGCAGCGTGCACTCTCCCCCTTCCAAAAGCGCAGTAGAGCAAAAGCGTGACTGAGATTCAAGACCTCATAAATAAGCACCAAAATATAGAAGTACCACATACTCTCGTTTGCGCCTATGACGTAAGATGGTGTTCTGTATAGAAAAGTAGAACGCAATTAAATTAGTTCTTGGCAAACCATTGCTCCGCGATCACCAACTTGGACCCTTATAAATCATGTTCATAATAAAAAACCGAGATCTTACGACAATACTCTTGGAAAAAATTACAAGCAATTTTGGTTTCCACTAATGTAATAAATGTAACAGGACAAGTAGACCATATAGAATAACTTTGGGATTCACTATAATGAAAGAAAGCAGTTTTAAACTGACATTTACATCGTAAAAAATACACAGCGAAAGTCCTCTTGTAATGTGTTACAATGTTGTCTAAAGAGACAACCGTCCTGGTCCCACAACAACCATTGTCAGGACTGGTCGAGCGAACATTAAGTACTGGTTGTCTTTCATCATTCTGTCTATCTCTGTCAGATGAACCCCAGTACGATAACTATGCACACGAGCACGTGCGATAGTCACGGTGGTCGTGACGGTGCCTTGAGAGAATTAGCTCGATGGCGGTTCGAAGCGATCTAAGTTCGAAGCTGCGGAGGCGGCCATCTAGGGAAGTTTTTGACATATGGATGTCAAGTGACTTGTCGTAGAAAAATGGGCGCGCGCGCACCTCACGTGAACAGTAGTGTTATAAATAGTAATTTTTAGAGTTGCAACGAATATTCGGTTACTATTAGGTATTCGGCCTATTCGGCCCTTTTTCGATATTCGGCCGAATACCGAATATTAAATTACTATTCGGCCGAATACCGAATACCTATAAGTTGTTTTGCAAGCAGAATATTTTATCACGAAAACCTACCTTTTACCTAAATAACCTACTTTTTTATAATTTTAAGTGTTTCTTTTTCTATTGGTAATAATAACATATCTACATATTTTTTGAAATTAGTAATCAAAATTTAAAAGCGGTCGGTTGTGGTGGAAATAATTTTTTTTTTTTGCATTACGAGGAAGAAGCCTGTTTCTCTTCTCTTCATATAAATGCTCTGCTTCTGAAAGTCTCTCCGAGTGAACACTGCTTCCAGGTGGGTGGGGGGACAAATACTTTACAGAAAGCCTTGAGAAAATGTTGCTTTATTCTTTCCCCACCAAAATTTTTATTCCTATGTAATTATTTTAGATTAAGGTAAATATTTAGGTCTGCTATAATTTCGTTGTCAACACCTGACGTTACGGCGCTTACGGCGGAATAAACGAGCCAATCAAAGGACAGTGTGAGCTGTGCCTCTCTGCGCTTAAACAAACTGGCGCGAAATATGGCCGAATAGTTTGGCCGAATATTCGGCTATTCGGCCGAGGACCCCACCGAATATTCGGTATTCGACGGAAGGCCAAATATACTATTCGTTGCAACACTAGTAATTTTCCGTTTATATTTTGTATTGGATACTGTAATCTTTGTATTTTGTGCATTACTTTCGATTCTCATATTCGACGACTATTCTTACAATTCCCTTGGCCCTTAAACCTCACGCCAACGATGGAAAATCACTCTGATAAATAATCATATCATATATGATGAATGATGATGAATAATTATATGAATAATCATAAAATATATGATGATGAATAATCATGAATATAATGATGACACATGCGTGCACAAACTACAGAATACAGAATTTAAGGAACAAGTCTCTGTCCTTTCTACTTATTAGCTCCGATAAATATTTTTCCTCAATTTTGGCGTTCATCGCAAACTCAAGTTCCTGCCTCTCTCGATCGTGGACAGGGCACTCCAGAAGGACGTGGAGGACAGACTCCGAACACGCAGGGTCGCAGATGCACGATGGACTCCCCTTACACTTGAAGCGATGCAAGTATTCGGAGAATTCACCGTGCCCCGTTAAAACCTGGGTGAGAAATCTGTCCACCTTTATTTTTCCGATGATCTTGTGTGCGGCTATCGCGTCAGGGAAGAACACCCTGGTGACGCCAGCCGTTTCGGCGCCACGATACCGCTGGTTCCACTCATCAAGCGATTGCATACGAATGCTCCGCCTGATGAATGAAACCGGGCAGCTGTCGTAGTCAAAAGCGCGTTTTTGCTTCAGCGCAGCCTCCTTGGCCAGATGGTCGGCACGCTCATTCCCCTCTAGTCCTGCATGAGCTTTGATCCAGAACAAACTGACACGTTTGTCCCGGACAAAAGCCCTCCGCAGATGTTCCCGCGCCTCGACGGCCAGGGGATGGAGGGCTCTCGGATTATCCAGCGTGAGCAGTGCCGACAAGGAGTCAGAATAAATCCCGACTGATCCGGCCAAGTGGTCCGCGGCCATCCTCGCCGCCCGGCATATCGCCAAGAGTTCCGCCTGGTAGACCGTGCAGTAGGACGGCAACGCAAGCTTGAGGGTTTTGGTTTCGGCGGCGCCGGTCCATACAGACAACGCCGCCCCCACTTTGCCATCAATCTTGCTGCCGTCCGTAAATATGTTGAAATTGTTCGCGCAGTTCGCGTTAAATTGATCTTGGTCGACCAGGCACTTGAACTCCAGGTCGATATGACAGGCGGGGTGCGGAGACCGCAGGGCCGAGGTCATACGCTCCACCTCCCGATCCCCTATGACCCGCTGGGGCACCCCCTTCCGCGCCTCGTACAAGGTCGCTGCTTCGCGAACCCGGAGGTCGAGGGGGAGTATCCCAGCGAGCAACAGCGCGGAGTTCAGGGAGGTGGTTCGGTATGCCCTACACAGCTTCTGCGCGAAGCCCCGCTGGACCACGTTCAGCTGCTTGCGAATGCCTAGCTTGTCCACGGCCGGCGCCCAGACGGCAGCCGCATACAGTATCACAGGCTCAACCACCGCTCTGTAAATAGTGCGGATGACTTCGGGATGCAGACCCCAGCTGGCCTTAGCCGCTCGGGCCAGCTGGTGATAAAAGGCGAGTGCGCGCTTACAGACATTTGCAACGTGGGTGTTGAAAGTGAGTTTTCGGTCGATGACTACCCCCAGCAGCTTGATCTCGTTCGTCAGGACAATGCCTACCCCGCCCATACGAAGGCGCGGGGTGTCGTACTTCAGTTTGCGCGTCATAACCATAGCATTCGTTTTGTGAGGCGCGAACCGAAGTTTATTAGCTGCACCCCACGCCCTCACACGCCCGAGGGCGGCATTGGCCCGACGTTCGATCTCGAGGGCCGTCTCACCCTCGAACACCAACACCACATCGTCGGCGAACGCCTGCACGTAGTCGCCTTCGGCCTCCAACTCCCGAAGCAGTGGATCCAAGAGCAGGTTCCACAAAATCGGCCCGCCGATAGATCCCTGCACACAGCCCTTCCCGGTGTCTCTTAAGTGCTCCTCCCCCAAGTACCTCACTCTGGCGCGCCTGTCGCTCAGGTAACTGCCCAAGAGCCGCCGGATGTTATCGGGGCACTTTTCCTCAGCCAGTCTGACTCTGATCTTAGGCCACCAGGCGTTGTCGAAGGCGCCCTCTATATCCAGTGAGACCAGAACAACAATCCTCCTCCTCTCCAGATTGTGTCTGATATGTTTCACCAGGGTATAGAGGGCGTCCTCGGTACTACGCTGGGGCATAAAGCCAAACTGGCGAGTATTAAGCTTGGGCACAAGATGGTATTGTAACCTGGCGACAAGCATTTTCTCCAGGATCTTCCCAAACACCGGAAGGAGCCCGATTGGACGATAAGATTTTTGACTCGTGTAAGTGGCCTTTCCCGGCTTGCGGAGGAATATTACCGTTGCCTCCTTCCAAGGCCTAGGAAAATACCGGAGCTCGAGGCACTTGTTGAAGAGGCACAAAAAGAGGTCCGGGTCCGATTGGATCGCGTGCAGACATATGTCGGCAGTAAAACCGTCCGCACCCGGGGCCTTTTTCGGGTCAAAGGACCGACTAGCCAATTTCAATTCAATATGAGTGAAGGGAGGGTCAATTTGGCCCGAAGAAGTCTCGATGTCGGCCCGCTCGGCCAAGACCCTCACCCGGCGGTGCTCCTCGGAGTCATCCTCTTCAGAGTCCTCCGGGTAGAAGGTTTCAGCCAAGAGCTGGGCCGAGCCCCTGGCATCTAGCCCCATATTGTTTTCCACCAGCGGTGGATCAACGTCTCTTCTGGAGGTCCTGCCGAGGACTCTGTAGATCCCCCCCCACACTGTTTCCCCGTTTTGGCGCTCGCAGAAGGCGACCCAGCTGCGCGTTTGTGCGTGCTTTGCCTCAGTCTCGTACCTCTCCTTCGCTTCCAGGTACTCTCCCACAACCTTGCGGCGTCTAACCGGCGCCGCACACCTGATCCTACCTTTCTTGGTGGCCACCTCGCGCTTGAGCACCGCCAACTCCTCGTTCCACCACGGCATCGAAAGGACCTCCTTATGTTTTATCCGGGGTATAGTGTTTGTACATGTTTCGTCTATTGCTTTGTGTAACTGTATTATTGTTGAGTCTATTTGTGTTGGTGTCTGTATTTTTTGTATTTTTTCTACTGTAAGTTGTTCTCGCGTTTTAATTAGACCCAGTTTCTCACGAAACTGGGCCCAATTTGCTTTTTTTGTGTAAAATTTCCTTGTTGTGTGCCTAATAGTGTTAGTGTTTATGTGTTTTGTGTTTAATAAGAAGGTGATGGCGTTGTGGTCCGAGTTGGTCAGGTCTTCGCGAACGCGCCAGTCGTCCACCAAGCCAAGCAGGTCAGACGATACAGCAGTTATATCAATATAACTGCTGTACCTTTCGCCGCCCCGGATGGTCCGAGGAGCTGGGACTGACCGAACAGGAGCTGGATCGAGCTGTTAGCCGCTTGAGAGCTAGAAACACCGCACCGGGCCCCGACGGAATTCCAGGTCGCGCCTGGGTGTTGGCTCTGACTGCCCTGGGTGATAGGCTGAGGCGGCTGTTCAACAGCTGCCTCCGGACGGGCACATTTCCCATCGGCTGGAAAGAGAGTAGGCTGGTCCTCTTGAGGAAGGAAGGCAGGGCCGCAGATTCGCCTTCTGCATACCGACCCATATGCTTGCTGGACGAGGTGGGCAAACTGTTCGAAAGGACACTTGCCGTCCGGCTCAGCGAGCACCTGTCTCGCGTAGGTCCCGATCTTGCCGATGGCCAGTATGGCACGGGATTGGAAGGCCAGGTGATGCTTCGAGGCGTTGTTCACAACCGTCTCGAGTGCAGATCTTGAGTCGCTGTACACGCCAAAACTCCGCTCCCGGCGTGCCAATATTATTTTCGTTGCTTCGCATATAGCCAGGAGTTCCGCCTGATAAACGGTGCAATACGGTGACAGTTTCAGCTTGACGGCCTTAATCTCGACATCGCCACTCCATATGGATAGCGACGCCCCAACCCCGCCATCAAACTTACTGCCATCCGTGTACACTTTAACGTCTTGTTTGTTGTTTTCTTCGACTTGCTGTTGGTTTTCCAGGCTCATGAACTCCAAGCTCATATGCTCCGCCGGATGAGGAGCTTCGACGTATGCAACCACTCTCTCCACCTCCCGGCCTGCTAGGTCCGCCCGGGGCACCCCCCTCCTGGCCTCGTAGAGCGCTGCTGCTTCTCTAATTCGGAGGTCAAGCGGGAGCAGCCCGGACAGAACCAGGGCCGAGTTTAGTGAGACGGTTTTGTATGCTCTGGTCAATTTTTGCGCAAAGCTTCTTTGTACATTGTTGAGCTGCTTTCTCACCCCCAGCCTCCCAACCCCCGACACCCAAGCACTGGAGGCATACGTAACTATGGGTTCCACGGCCGCGGTGTAAATTATGCGGACGACTTCTGGGTGAAGGCCCCAACTGACCCTGGCTGCTCTGGAGAGTTGTTTATAGATTTTGATTGCTTTTTTACACGCCTCTGTGGCGTGTCTTTTAAAGGTAAGCTTATTGTCAATCCAGAGCCCCAGAATCTTTATTTCTTTGGACATACAGATGTCGACCCCGCCCATACTCAGGGCCGGGACATCAAACTTAAGCCTCCTCGTTATGACCATAGCTTTGGTTTTCGATGGACCGAAGTTCAGCTTATTATCGATGCCCCAGCCCCGAACGTAGTCGAGGGCGGCATTGGCACGTCTCTCTATTTCGGGGGCCGCACACCCGTCAAAAACTAGGACTACGTCGTCCGCAAACGCCTGACAGTAATCTCCCCTTCGCTCTAACCCTCTCAACAGGGGATCCAGGAGGAGGTTCCACAGAATAGGACCGCCAATAGAGCCTTGCACACAGCCCTTACTGGTTCTCTTTATGACCTGTTGGCCCCCATAGCGGACGGCCACCTTTCTGTCTCGTAGGTAGCTGTCGAGCACCCTCCGTATATTTACGGGACACTTTTCCTCAGCCAAACGGACTCTAATAGCTGGCCACCATGCATTGTCAAAGGCTCCCTCTATGTCCAGCGATATCACTACGACTATCCTTTTGTCGGATAGTTTTTGCCGTATGTGATTCACCAGATCATAGAGAGAGTCCTCAGTGCTTCTCTGGGGCATGAATCCGTATTGGCGAGTACTGATCCTCGGGAGTATGTGCCATTTCAGCCTACCCACAATCAGTTTTTCCAAAATCTTTCCCATCACTGGTAGCAACCCTATTGGCCTGTAGGCCTTAGGGCTGCAGTAGTTGTCTTTGCCCGGTTTTCGCAGGACCACGACCGTCGCCTCCTTCCAGAGGGTCGGGAAGTGACCCAGCTCCAAGCATTTGTTCACCAGTGATAGGAAGAACTCCGAATTACTGGAGACAGCATGGCTGCAGATGTCGGCAGTGAAGCCGTCTGCACCCGGAGCCTTCTTTGGACTGAAGCTCTCCACCACGGATCGGAGTTCCTCCATCGTGAAGGGAGGATCATGATGTTCGTTATTAGACCAGTCATTGACGCGGTCAGCCTCCCTTCTAATCTGTTGATGATGGGGTGTGTCATTTCCCTCCGAATCATCCGGGTAGAATGTCCCAGTCAGCTCCTCCGCCGACTCCCGCAAATCCATCGTTTTCCCGTCCCTCTCTAGGGGCCTGTCCTCCTGTCTCTTGGCGGTCCCGTTCATAACTCTGTAGATCCCCTCCCATACTCCCTCTCTGTCTTGTTTGTTGCAGAACTCCCTCCAACTTTCTGTCTGGGCGATCTTAACTTCTCTCTCATACCTTTCCTTGGTTTGCAGGTACTCATCGACTATCCTCGCTCTACGCACCGGCGCTGCACAGCGGATCCGACGCTTTTTAGTGAGGACCTCTCGCTTCAACTTGCAGAGCTCCTCGGACATCCACGGTAGGGCAAGCTTTTCCCTAGACTTCTTTCTCGGAAGGATACACTCGCATGTCTTCCTGACTATGCTCGTGTATCCCTCCGCCAATGAGTCTAAGTCTTTTGCGTTGTTCGTTTCACTTACCCTATTTTGATTCATGGCACTTTCTTCTGTTAATTGTCCCAGTTTCTCACGAAACAGGTTCCAATTTGCCCTTTTGGTGCCATAAATTCGCGTCGTCCTTTGGATGCTCATGCCTTTGGCTTTGAGCAGCCTTAGGTTGAAGGAGATGGCGTTATGGTCGGAGGTTCTGATGCCTCCATCCACCCGCCAGTCCTCTACGAAGTCGAGTATTCCGCTAGTGCAGGCGGTTACATCAATGTAACTTGTGAGGCGTTTTTGTCCCCTGATGGTCTCAAAGGTGGGGACAACCCCTTCATTGAGTACCTGCAAACCCATTTCATTGAGAGCGCCCAGCATTTCTTTTCCTCGCCTATTTATTTCGTCGCCGCCCCACCAGGTGTTTTTTGCATTCGCATCGCCGCCCAATATCAACAAACTCGGCTGCAATTCATTTTGTATTCTTCTTAGCTGCTCCAAGTATGGCCCTATAGGCTGATCTGGCTCGAAGTAATAAGAAATCAGGACGACCTCCCACGCACGGGTTCGGATTCCCACCACTACGATGTTATTTGTGGTGAGTTTTGGGAACTGTCTGACATCTAAGTCGTGGTCATATACGGCAATGGCCGCCTTGACAGTCCCATCTCCCTGTCCCGTGCTCTGGAAGATCCTCGCCCCTCTGTAGTTTCTCATGTACCCCGAGCTGCCTACATATGGCTTCTGGAGCAGCGCAAAGGCCACTTTCCTACTTCCCGCTTCTAACATCAATTCTGTTGTTGCGAGTTGTTTTCTTTGAAGATTGGCCTGTAATACTCTGTACAATACCGGGCAGTGCGAGGCGACATTATTTGTACCGGTAGGGCGGCCAGGGTTGCCCTTAGCAATACGCGACGGATGAACGGGCCAGCGCATCCCACCTTCTCCGCACTGGGCAGTCATTGCTGAAGGCGTTATGCTCCTTTTGGGGCAGTTTCGCCCTCATGCAATTCCTGCACTCAGGTCTCTCTCCTGCAATCCACTCCGTGCATTGGGATTTGAGGTGGGGTCCTCCGCAGTGGCTGCATAGGTCAGCTACCTCTTTACAGAGTCGCTTTCCGTGCCCGTATCCCAAACAACGCGAGCATTGGACCAGTGGCGACTGGTCTTCCACTCTTATTCGCTGGAGGCCAGGTTAGGTTAGGTTAGGTTAGGTTAGGTTAGGTTAGGTTAGGTTAGGTTAGGTTAGGTTAGGTTAGGTTAGGTTAGGTTAGGTTAGGTTAGGTTAGGTTAGGTTAGGTTAGGTTAGGTTAGGTTAGGTTAGGTTAGGTTAGGTTAGGTTAGGTTAGGTTAGGTTAGGTTAGGTTAGGTTAGGTTAGGTTAGGTTAGGTTAGGTTAGGTTAGGTTAGGTTAGGTTAGGTTAGGTTAGGTTAGGTTAGGTTAGGTTAGGTTAGGTTAGGTTAGGTTAGGTTAGGTTAGGTTAGGTTAGGTTAGGTTAGGTTAGGTTAGGTTAGGTTAGGTTAGGTTAGGTTAGGTTAGGTTAGGTTAGGTTAGGTTAGGTTAGGTTAGGTTAGGTTAGGTTAGGTTAGGTTAGGTTAGGTTAGGTTAGGTTAGGTTAGGTTAGGTTAGGTTAGGTTAGGTTAGGTTAGGTTAGGTTAGGTTAGGTTAGGTTAGGTTAGGTTAGGTTAGGTTAGGTTAGGTTAGGTTAGGTTAGGTTAGGTTAGGTTAGGTTAGGTTAGGTTAGGTTAGGTTAGGTTAGGTTAGGTTAGGTTAGGTTAGGTTAGGTTAGGTTAGGTTAGGTTAGGTTAGGTTAGGTTAGGTTAGGTTAGGTTAGGTTAGGTTAGGTTAGGTTAGGTTAGGTTAGGTTAGGTTAGGTTAGGTTAGGTTAGGTTAGGTTAGGTTAGGTTAGGTTAGGTTAGGTTAGGTTAGGTTAGGTTAGGTTAGGTTAGGTTAGGTTAGGTTAGGTTAGGTTAGGTTAGGTTAGGTTAGGTTAGGTTAGGTTAGGTTAGGTTAGGTTAGGTTAGGTTAGGTTAGGTTAGGTTAGGTTAGGTTAGGTTAGGTTAGGTTAGGTTAGGTTAGGTTAGGTTAGGTTAGGTTAGGTTAGGTTAGGTTTTTTTTTTTTTTTTTTTTTTTTTGTTTTTTTTTTTTTTTTTTTGATATGGCAAGCCAAGGAAAAATCCTTCATGGACACCTGGGAATGGAGGCCCAGGTAGTGCCGGACTCGTACCGGCTAAAAAACCTCAGTTTGCCATTTGCTTTGTCCTCTGACAGTAGTCAGAGACCTGATTTGCTCATTTTATTCAATACTATCTAATTCTCTACTTTTTTTTTTTTTTTTTTTTTTTTTTTTTTTTTTTTTTTTTTTTTTTTTTTTTTTGCTGTTTGGCTTGCATTTACTCCAGCCATATTGCCGTGCCGCCGTTACCACGGCAAGCCATGCGTATAACCTTCATGCAAAATGTTATAAAATGGGGTTTGGTTTTCTTTTCCAAAATAAGTCTGCTGTAGTTTGCTTTTACTATTTGAACTCCCAATCTGGCCTCTACTTGCTGTCTGTAGAGCCCAAATCTAGGACAGTCAGTTAATATGTGGGTGATATCCTCAATAACTCCCGGTTCACAGCTGCACCATGGGTCACTTCTTAATTTAAATCTATGCAGATATTGCTTAACACCTCCATGGCCAGTCAGAACCTGTGTCAAGAGGTTATTGGGACCCGTTTCCCTAGAGAATTTGTACGCCAAAAAGGCATCTGGGAGAAAGAGTTGTATAGTTTTGTTTTTAGTCGCTTCTGTATACTGCTTGTTCCATTGTTCTAGTGTGCTCTCCCTGATGACCCCTTTGGCGTATGAAGTCGGGAACTTGTCATATTCAGCTGCCGACTTCTTTTTGAGGGCTGCGTTCTTTGCCAGTTCGTCGGCTCGCTCGTTGCCCGCCGTTCCGGCGTGGGCTCGCAGCCAAAATAGGCGCACATCGACACCGTCGGCACGTAATTTGTTGATTTTTGTTCTTATTTCAAACGCAAGGGGCTGAACAGACTTTAAGTCCTCTATAGCCTGTAGGGCCGACCTGCTGTCCGAAAGAATGTTTGCTAACTGAAATTTTTTCTTCCCTATGATTTCAGTCGCCTTTAAAAGCGCCAACAGCTCGGCTTGAAAGACGCTGCAGAAGGATTCCAATCTATAAGTGTGGGACTCAATCTCCACAGCGCCTTCCCATAGGGTCAAAGCCGCCCCCACCCGATTATCAATTTTACTGCCATCGGTGTATATGCTAGGACCGATGAGCTCCTTAGCCTGTGCGTCACCAGTAGCGCTCTCGTCCTCCGTTCCTAAACAGACATGGCCAATGGGAACCCAAGTTGCAGGGTGTGGCGTCTCATGGTAACTGACTCTCTTCTCCATTTGTCTACCCAGAGCCTCGTGAAGTTGTTCCCCCCTCTTTAGCCGGTAAAGTCTTGCGGCTTCTTTTATTCTTAGTTCTAGGGGCAAGATCCCTGAAATGGCCAGGGCCGGCTCCAATGCCACAGTTCTGTAAGCTTTACTAAGTTTCCTGGCAAAGCCATGTTGTGTCCTTCGTAGTAAGCGCCGCACGTATTTCAGCGCCAGCGCATCCTCCCAGACTCCTGAGGCGTATAGCGCAATGGGCTCTATGACAGAGACGTAGATTATGTGGAGTATTTCTGCATTCAGTCCCCACGTGACCTTGGCCGTTCGTGCTATTTGTTTATATATTGAGACTATTTTGTGACAGACCTTAGTCACATGGGGGCCAAAGCTCAATCTTTTGTCTATATAGACTCCTAGCAATTTTACCTCATCAACCAGTTTTAATCTGCCCTCCGCCATGACTACCACCGGAGCGTCGTATTTCAATTTTTTGGTTATTATCATACCATTGGATTTCTGGGCTGAGAGTTTCAATTTGTTCCTGACGGTCCATTTGTAGACAGAGTCCATCGCGTCGCTCGCCGCTGTTTCTATCTCTGCGCCCGTATCGCCCGACAGTATTAGGAAAATGTCGTCAGCAAATGCTTGGCAATGCACACCTTTGAGCTCCAGTTCTTTCAATAGTGGGTCTATTATTAGGTTCCAGAAGGTGGGGCCAGCCACCGATCCCTGTACGCAACCTTTAGTGGTTGGTTTTTCAAAAATTTCTCCGGCGTAAGCCACTCCAACGCTGCGGCCGCTCAAGTAGGAGCCCACCATCCGGTATAAGTTGCTCGGACACCTCCTCTCCGCGAGCTGATTTATAATAGCTGGCCACCACGCGTTATCAAAAGCCCCCTCTATGTCCAGTGTGATTAGTAGTACAATTTTTTTCTTTTTGACTTCGCTTTTGATTAAGGTTATTGCATCATAGAGGGAGTCCTCGGTCCCGCGCTGCGGCACAAAACCGTACTGCCGCGGATTTAAAGTACGGAGGAGGTGCCAGCGCAACCTTCCCACTAGCAATTTTTCTAGTAATTTACCGTGTAGTGCCAACAACCCTATGGGGCGATACGAGCGCGGATCGGTGTAATCATTTTTGCCAGGTTTGGGTAATATGCACACGCGCGCCTTTTTCCAAGGATTGGGAAAACACCCAATCTGCAGGCACGCGTTCGCTACTTTTAGGAAAGTGTTTTTGTCTCTAGAGACCGCTCTCTCGACTATATCGGCTGTTAGGTGATCCTCTCCCGGGGCCTTTCGCGGAGCGAAGCTCTTTACCGCCTGTTCCAGCTCCGTGATAGTAAAGGACGGGTCGGGGGCCCCCAGCTCTGTGTCTGCGGCAGCCAGGGAGCGCATTTCTGAATGCCATTGGGTGTCGGTTTCGGGTTTGTCTTCCGGAAACAAAGAGTCAGCCAACAATCGTACGGAGCCACGGGGGGAGCAGATAACTCCGTCCGATCCCCGCAGCATTATTTCTGGCTTCCGACGTTCAGTGTGTCGAAGGACTCGGTATATTCCGTCCCATAGGCTCTCCCTGGTGGATGCCGTGCAGAACGTCTTCCAACTAGCAGTTTGCGCCGCGCGAGCAGAGGCCAAGTATTCCTCTTTTTCGCGCAGATATTCACTCACCACGAAGTCTCTTCTGCGTGGTGCGGCGCATCGTATTCGTCTTTTGAAGGTCAGAACTCTTTTTTTCATTTTATGGAGTGCTTCCGACCACCATGGAGGATCTCGGGGAGTCTTGGGCGGTCTCAGTTTTGGGATCGCCGCGTCGCAGGCCTTAATCACCGCGGAGGTGTATATTCCGATCACACGGTCTACTTCAATTGGAGTTTGTAGCTGTAGTGCATTCCCTTCGAGCAGACCGCTTTCCTCGAGATTCTTAGCAAATTCTACGTCGAATCTTGGCCAGTTCGCCTTCTTGGTGTTGTAAATGCGCGTCGTGAGGGCCAGCGGAGCCAAGGGGATCGGAGCCGCATGCAAGTCATAAACGATTGTGTTATGATCTGAGGTGGTTATAGTGGTTACCACTTTCCATTCCGACAGTCTTTCCAGTAGATGTTCGCTGCATGCAGTTACATCCACGCAGCTCGTGTAGGTTCGATCACCACGTACCACTTCGAAAGTTGGCCCATCGTCGTCATTAACCACTGCGAGTCCCATCTCATCGAGGAGAGCGGATAACGCCGCACCACGGTCATTCTCTCTCACGCTTCCCCACCAGGGGCTCCACGCGTTAAAATCACCGCCGATTTTTTCTATTAATCATAGCTTTTCTATGTCCTCCTTCTTCGCACAACCAATCACAACGCGACCTCCCTGGACTTTCCTGCACCGGTCCACTTTGACGCCTTCCTTGCGTACGTCAACGACGTTCTGTATGTTGCTGATAACGTCCTCCGATGTGTGGGTGGGGTCTCTTGAAGACACAATTATGTTGTAATTAGTCGCAACAGAAGGCGCCACCGGCACAGCTGGTCGCGCGCGTGCAGTAGGGGACACCATTCGCGCGCACTCAGCATAGCTGCGCACATGGTTATGCACACGCGCATAGAAGGAGTCGCCAGGCGCAGCGGGATGTTGCGGTCTCGAGGCCGCCACGTTGGCGTAACTCCGTCGCTGCTCCTCGATCGCCTGGCTGCACCTTCCCATCTCCTCCTGGAGTCCCTTCATCATCTCATTTGTCTCCAGGAGTAGCCGGGAGTGCACTTCGAGGCTTTTGCTCAGGCCGAGGTCCGGGGAGACGTTGGATGATATTAGTTTCGTAAGTCTGTTTGAATAATCTTTTTCTATTCTTAGTATGTCCGTTGTGCACTTATTTTTTATTTTTTCGATCTGGTTTGTCAAAGTGCCTCTGGATTCATTTAGTCTCAGGATTATTTGATACATTTCACTCATGTTATTTATGACAGTTTCTTTGGTGTCTTTTTTCAAATTTCCTGTGTTTTCGAGCTGCTCCTTTGCCTGCAGATATAGCTCGTTCGCCCTGGCAGCCATTGTGGCCATCAGCGGGGGACGCTCTCCCACTGATGGCCTCCTCGACGATATTGAGGATTCCGGAGAACCATGCTCCGCGACTTTTTTTCCGTCTGTTCCTTCTAGGTTTGGGTCCATTGTTTTGCAGGCCTCTGGACTGCCCCGCTTGGATTCCGTGGTCACCGAGATGGCCCTCCTTATCATGGTCGTTTTTCTCATCGATGGATTTGCCGATGAGGCAGACGCCACACTCCTGGGCATCTTATTTTATTTTTGGGCTGTGAGGAAGATTCTAGCACAGCCAAAAGACTGCTCTCGATGTCCTCTTTTAGATGAGCCCAAACACGGGGGCTGTATCTGCTTCCGTCCCCGAGATATCCTTAGGGGGGGGGGGTCCGCCTTAAGGGGTGAGGGGGGGGGTCGGATCCAAACCTCAGAGGGGGTGGGGGAGGGGAGGGGGGGGGGGGGGGGGGTGGGGGGGGAGGGGGGGGGTTGTAAATAAGGGTTGGGGGGTAAATGAAGGGTGCGGAGCAAGCCTATGACGCAGGGGGAGGTATTTGGGTCTGACGTCCGACACTCGGCGCTTGATGTCGACGTTGACGCTTGACGTTCGGCGCTTGACGTTGACGTTGACGTTTGACGTTTCTTTGACGTTGACGTTTGGCGTTCGGCGCTTGACGTTGACGTTGACTTTTGACGTTTCTTTGACGTTGACGTTTGGCGTTCGGCGCTCGGCGCCTGACGTTTGACGTGTGACGTTTGTTTGACGTCTGACGCTCGGCGCTTGACGTTTGACGTTTACACCGAACGGCCACCCGTCAAACAAATGGGTCTGCCACTGGCGGAGAGATGGCGCTGTGGATGATTTTTATGTGTGTTCTAGATCTGGCGCAAATGTTCTTTGTTATGTTGACAATAATTTTATTCTGTATTTCCCAAGTACCCTCGCAAAACACAATTTCTAATGCTAAAATATTTATATTTTATCGCACTTTACTCACTATTTTCACAAGTGTTTCTGTTTTTGGCGCTGCTATATATAGTTTTTAAGCCCCTTCTTCCTCCTGGGCGACACAGATTTGGCAAATTGTCTCTGTACAAAAAGTCAATTTCCAAATCTGCGCGATGTATTGGGCTCGCCCGTGTGCCCGGAATTCGGCCGTAACTTTGCAGCCACTGGTCCGATTTTGATCCCGCTTGTGGCAATCTTCTCGTTTCAGCGGGCTCTAGTTGGTGGTGGTTCCAGAAGCTGCAGTCCCTCAGCCGCTGAGGAGATACGGAGACAAAGGAAAGTGTTTTTCCCCCGTATCTCACTCAATTTTGGTGGTAAAAATCCGAGCTTCGGGGCGATGGAGGAGGCTTCCAACCCCCACAGTTTGACACTAAAATTAGGGGGGGTTGTCGATCTAGTTTTTGCGGTGTCTTAAATTTCGTCCTTTTTCCGCAGTTTTCGGGCTATTGCGGCCAGAGTTACAATCCGATTTCAAAAATGATTTCACTTTCACACTGGTCTTTCAATGGCGCAACTTTTGATGTATCACACTTCTTTTTTTTTTTAACTTAATTTCACTTTTTCAATTTTTGTGTGCGGAGCGACTTTTAAACGATGCGCGCGCGTCAGAGGTCGGAGCGAGACTGGGTTAGGTTAGGTTAGGTTAGGTTAGGTTAGGTTAGGTTAGGTTAGGTTAGGTTAGGTTAGGTTAGGTTAGGTTAGGTTAGGTTAGGTTAGGTTAGGTTAGGTTAGGTTAGGTTAGGTTAGGTTAGGTTAGGTTAGGTTAGGTTAGGTTAGGTTAGGTTAGGTTAGGTTAGGTTAGGTTAGGTTAGGTTAGGTTAGGTTAGGTTAGGTTAGGTTAGGTTAGGTTAGGTTAGGTTAGGTTAGGTTAGGTTAGGTTAGGTTAGGTTAGGTTAGGTTAGGTTAGGTTAGGTTAGGTTAGGTTAGGTTAGGTTAGGTTAGGTTAGGTTAGGTTAGGTTAGGTTAGGTTAGGTTAGGTTAGGTTAGGTTAGGTTAGGTTAGGTTAGGTTAGGTTAGGTTAGGTTAGGTTAGGTTAGGTTAGGTTAGGTTAGGTTAGGTTAGGTTAGGTTAGGTTAGGTTAGGTTAGGTTAGGTTAGGTTAGGTTAGGTTAGGTTAGGTTAGGTTAGGTTAGGTTAGGTTAGGTTAGGTTAGGTTAGGTTAGGTTAGGTTAGGTTAGGTTAGGTTAGGTTAGGTTGAGGGTGGGCCCCGACCTGGCCGACAGCCAGTTCGGTTTTAGACGGGGAAGGTCGACCGTCCACGCCATCCTGAGGGTGAAGGCCCTGGCGGAGGTTGCGGTCTCCCGGGGCGAGATCGTGTTGGCGGTGTCGCTCGACATCGCCAATGCGTTCAACAGCCTGCCCTGGAGTTGTATAGGAGAGGCGCTCAAATACCACCGAGTGCCCCGCTACCTCCGCCACACGATCCGGGCCTACCTGTCGGATCGGTACGTGTCGTACCCTGGCCGGGACGAGTGGTGCAGGCGCGAGATGTCGTGCGGTGTCCCGCAGGGGTCGGTCCTCGGGCCGCTCCTGTGGAACATCGGCTACGACTGGGTGCTGCGGGGCGGTAACCTTCGCGGCGTCGACGTGACCTGTTACGCCGACGACACGTTGGTGACGGCCCGCGGCAAGACGTACAGGGAGTGTCGCCTGCTCGCCACCGCCGGCGTGGCGCACGTAGTGGGTCGGATCCGCAGGCTAGGCCTCGAGGTGGCCCTCGGCAAGTCCGAGGCTCTGTGCTTCCACGGACCTCGCAGAGCGCCACCCGCGGGATCGGGCATCGTTGTGGGAGGTGTTCGCATCGGTATAGAGCCGACGATGCGATACCTGGGCCTGGTGCTGGACGGTCGATGGACCTTTGTGGCGCACTTCCGCCGCTTGGCGCCGAAACTGTTGAGCGCGGCGGCGGCTCTTGGGAGCCTGCTGCCAAATCTCGGGGGACCGGACGTGTCGTGTCGGCGTCTGTACGTCGAGGTCGTCCGCTCGATGGCCCTGTACGGGGCGCCCGTTTGGGCGAGCGCCCTCAACAGACGCACAGTCGCCCACCTGCGCGCTCCGCAGAGGGCGATGGCGATCAGGGCGTGCCGAGGATACCGCACGGTGTCCTTCGCGGCGGCATGCGCGCTGGCGGCGTCCCTCCCCTGGGACCTGGACGCGGAGGTTCTCGCGTCGGTTCACTACTGGCGCGAGGAGGAGGAGTCGGAACGGGAACGAGTTCCGACGCCGAGAGAGGTGGAGGCGAAGCGCGCTGAGCTCCGCCGGGCCATGATCGAAGAGTGGCGACAGAGGCTGGGGTGTCCCGGCGCCGGAGCCAGGACGGTGGAGGCGGTCCGTCCGGTCTTAAACCAGTGGCTGGACAGACGACACGGAGTCCTGACCTTCCGGTCGACGCAGGTGCTCTCGGGACATGGCTGTTTCGGGAAGTACCTGCACAGGATCGGGAGGGAGCCGACCGCGGTGTGTCCACACTGCGACGGCTGCCCGGAGGAGACGGCCCAGCACACGCTGGAAGCGTGTCCGGCCTGGGAGGAGCAGCGCGCCTCTCTCGGCGCCGTAATAGGCAGCGACCTCTCCTTGCCGGCTGTAGTGAGAGCTATGGTCGGTGACGAGGGGTCGTGGAAAGCAGTGACGGCCTTCTGCGAGAGTGTGATGCTCCAGAAGGAAGCGGCGGAGCGGGCCAGAGAGCAGGAGGCTACTGACCCGCTGCGCCGCAGGCGAACCGGGCGCAGAAGACGGGCTTACGCCCGCGATCTGCCCCCACAATAAAATGAGCCCGGCCGGCGAACGCGGGGAAGTTCGTCGACCAAACCATAAGGGCTCATAAGAAGAAATGGGCGCTCAGCTCGCGTGTTCCCGAGCGACGCCCACCCTCCAGGACCGGCAAACAAACCAGAGACCGGGGCCCGCACTAGCGGGCCGTCACAGCCGGGGTCGCGGACGAATGCTAACAGCGCACCCGTGACCCTGGCGCGAAGTGAGCAGACGGAACACCGTGGGGTTTTAGCCGGTAGGAGTCCGGCATAACCCTCCGCCTGTCCCCAGCGGAAGGGTATCCAATGAGGATTTCCCCACGTTAAAAAAAAAAAAAAAAAAAAAAAAAAGGTTAGGTTAGGTTAGGTTAGGTTAGGTTAGGTTAGGTTAGGTTAGGTTAGGTTAGGTTAGGTTAGGTTAGGTTAGGTTAGGTTAGGTTGGGGTGGCGTGGCCGGGAAACCTCCTCGAGTGCCCGGGCTGTCGCTGGTCTATTTGTCCCTGTGGTTACGTTCGCAGGGAACGGTGGCTCAACGACAGATCCGGGACGGTGCACCCTGGGCAACAGTCAGCGACTTCTCTTCTCTTGGGAGATCTTGGTGGCTGTTGGCTAATATCCTGGCAAACCGAAGGTAGGAAGGCAGAGTCCAATTTGGTCTTTCGCCTTCCAGACAGTGGCGTTTCTCTGCGTGTCCCTCTGAAAGAGCAGAGGGCACAGTGGAGAGCAATGAAGGGAACGTAGGCGGGGCCCAATTGAGTGGGCTCTCGCATTCGAGACGGTGGGTTTCTCCGCGTGTCCCTCTGAATGATCAGAGGGCACAGCGGAGAACGAGGAAATTAGTACAGACGGGTCCGTCCTAATTTAGGACCAGGACACCGTTGGAGCAGGTTGGGGCCACAGTCGAAAGGCTGTGGGGCGGGTGCCCAGTAACCCCGCTACCACACCGTAGCCCTTCGGGGGCGGGGGTCTTGCCTTCATTGGCCGGACCGCGAGGAGTCCACCTCTATAAAAAAACCCCTAATTCCTGACGTTGAGGCGCCCCCCTTTTGGGGCCTTGCACGGCGTCAGGATGCTCGGTATCGAGCGGCTGAGGGGCATATCAGTCGTGAGTGGCCAACCCTGGGATACCGCCCGACCTCCCAGCGGTATTAGGGTTACCCAGGCACAGGGGGCACTGCCTGGGTGGACTACATATTTCCCCCATACTCGTGGGATTTGTAATGAATAGAACTAATAAAAACCAAATCAGTGACGTTAGTGGGTCGGAGGCTTCGGCCGCCGACGCGGAGATGCGTCTGGGGTCAGAGACTGACTCCAGACATAGTGGGAAGGAGTCCCCAGTTTTGGGACGTCGGAGCCGGTTTTGGCTAGACCGCAAGCGGCCCCGTTCTATTATCAGTTCGGGTTCAGACTCCAGTCAGGAGTCCGCCCCGAATTCGAATTCGGGAAAAAAAAAAGGGGAGAAGGCGAAAAGAGGTAGGGGTCGTCCTCCCTCTACCGGGCAGTACGTGGGCTTGGCCAAGGCGAAGTCCGAATTCCTGTCCGCAAAGAGAGAGGAGTTGAGGCTCGCGGATGAGGAGGAGGTTGCCGCCATGGCGAAGAAGATTCGGCCCAAGAAGTCGACGGCGGGCGTGGTAGGACCGAGTTCGAGCTCGGACCCGACCAAGAAGGCGCTGGACTGCGTGGAGGTCATCAGGATGGTGGCCACAAAGTCCGGCAACCTGAAGGGCACCTTTGTGCGTGCCCTAAAGGACGCAGCGGGGTCGGTGGCGGAGTCCATTGAGGAGCTCAGCGCACAGACAGCATCCGAGGTGTCGGCTCGACAGCAGGCGAACATCGTCCGCCTAGAGGCCGAGATCTCGGACCTTCGGGCGCAACTCGAGCGGGTCACCGAGCGGCAGAGCGCCGCTCTCCCTGTGACTGAGCCTGTGGAGGTCCTCCCTCCACCGCAGACGCAGCGGCCATCCTCTTCCCCAATGGAAACGGAGGAGCTTCTCCGCACCTTCATGGTCCACGCGGGGACCATGATGAATGCGAGGTTGGAGGCGCTGGAGGATAGACTCCTCCCAGCCAAACGGGTCCGTCCAGCGTTAGCTGGCGACAGTAGGCCGCACAGGCCGTCGTCGACGGCCGGCCCTCGTCCCGACGGCGGCACGCAGCCTACGGATACCTCCAAACCCCAAAGGGGGAAGAAGGGGCAGACTACTGCCACGAAGCCGGCGGTGGCCGCTAAAAAGGCGGCACAGACCCCCCGGCAGCCCCGCGCGCTGCCGCCTCCACCGGAGTCCATGGACCAGCCCTGGACTACCGTGGTAAAAAGGGGTCGAAAGGGCAAGGCGTCTGGGGCGGAACCTGCAAAGACCGCCCCCGCCCCGCATAAGGTGAGGCTTCGCCCGCCTCGGTCGACGGCCGTGGTCATCACGCTGCAGCCGGGAGCCGAAGACCGCGGCCTGACCTACGGGAAGGCCCTCGCCGCGGCCCAGGGCAGCATCGACATCGCTGCCCTAGGAATACCGTCCCTGCGACTCAGGCAGGCGGCCACGGGGGCGCGCATGCTCCAGGTGCCGGGCTCTACGAGTGGCGATAAGGCGGACGTTCTCGCGCAGAAGCTGCGGGAACTTTTCAAGGCGGAGGACGTTCGGGTCTCCAGGCCTACGAAGTGCGCTGAGCTTCGCATCTCCGGCCTGGACATATCTCAACCCGCCGAAGATGTGAGAGCGGCCGTCGCACGTGTCGGCGGATGCCCAGAGGACGGCGTTCGGTCGGGCGAACTCAGAAGCGATCGGTCTGGCCTCGCCAGTGTTGTGGTGCGCTGTCCGGTTGCGGCGGCGAAGAAGGTCGCCGACAGCGGACGTCTGCTGGTGGGATGGGTCTCGGCTCAGGTTAGGCTGCTCGAGCCGAGACCCTTGCGCTGTTACCGGTGCCTGGAGATCGGGCACGTGCGAGTGCAGTGCGCCTCCGACGTGGACCGTAGCGAGCAATGCTACCGCTGCGGTCAAGCGGGCCACAAGGCGAGCTGCTGCTCGGCCCTCCCGCACTGTGCACTGTGCTCCGCAGCCAGTAGACCTGCGGATCACCGAATGGGCAGCAAGGCATGCACAGCCCCCCCATCAAAGAACAAAGGGGGGAAGAAAACTGCCTCCGCCGGAGCGAAAGGGCCGCCCGCACAATCGGGCGGTCCCCCGCAGCCCTCAGTGGCGATGGAGGAGGACGTACGGCCGCCAGTGTAAATGGCCCTCAACATAGTACAGGCGAACCTGAACCACTGCGCCAGAGCGCAGGACTTACTCCTGCAGACTATGGCGGAGTGGTCGACCCAGGTGGCCGTGGTCGCGGAGCCTTACTTCGTCCCCGACAATGAGAACTGGGCGGCGGCGAGTGACGGCTCCGTGGCCCTGTTCCGTCAGGGCTCCGCCGGCTCCCCGCCTTTCGTAAACGTAGCGAAGGGTCGTGGATGCGTCGCGGCCCTGCTGGGGGAGATCACGACCATAGGTGTCTACTTCTCCCCCAATAGAAGCCTCTCCGATTTCGAGAGGTTTCTGGACGAGGTCGGGGCTCTCCTGGGCCGGAGTCGCCACCCCGCTCTGGTGATGG
Source organism: Sesia bembeciformis (assembly GCA_943735995.1). Taxonomy (NCBI): domain Eukaryota; kingdom Metazoa; phylum Arthropoda; class Insecta; order Lepidoptera; family Sesiidae; genus Sesia; species Sesia bembeciformis. The sequence goes on along the minus strand of OX031045.1, from coordinate 6,142 downwards.
GTGATCTCAACGCCAAATCAGGGGCGTGGGGATCTCCCGTCACTGACGCGCGGGGTGCTGTGTTGGAGCAGTGGGCTGTGGCGGCGGGACTGTGCCTCCTCAACCGAGGGTCGGTCGACACGTGCGTGCGCCAACGGGGCGGGTCTATAGTGGACGTTACGTTCGCTAGCCCCGCACTGGCGCGCCGCGTCCACGACTGGGCGGTGTCGGAAGATGTGGAGACGCTGTCCGATCATCGGTACATAAAATTCAGCGTCCCCACACTGTCAGCGGCACCGGTTCGGTCGTACCAGACCGGCGGCCCGCGTTGGGTGTTGAAGCGCCTCGACAAGGAGCGTCTGAAGGAGGCTTCCCTGGTTGAGACTTGGGGGGAGCCTTCGACCGATGGCGCTTCAAATGTGGACGAGGAGGCAGAGTCGCTGCGAGCGTCGTTGACGCGCATATGCGACGCGTCGATGCCTCGGACGGGGCCTCGGCCGCCGAGAGGACAGGTGTACTGGTGGTCTACCGAAATCGCCGAGTTGCGCACGTCATGCGCGGCCGCGAGACGCCAGTACGCTAGGCAACGTCGGAGGAGACGGCGGGACGAAGCCGGCGAGGCGCTGCGATACGACGCGTACAGGAGCGCAAAGCGGGCTTTGAAGGCGGCCATCAGTCGGGCCAAGGCCGCGGCCAGACAGGAGTTGCTGGGGACTCTGGACCGTGATCCATGGGGACGGCCGTACCGCATGGTCAGGGGTAAGCTGCGCCCCCTTGCCTCCCCACTGACGCAGAGTCTCCAGCCCCAGCTGGTGAACAATGTGGTCGCGGCTCTGTTCCCGAACAGGCCGGAGCACACTCCTCCGACGATGGCGCCGATTGCGACCGAGGAGGACGAGGACGCTGCGGTGCCGGCGGTGTCCGAGGGGGAGCTGGGCGGGGCCGTGTTGAGGCTCCGCGCCAAGAACACGGCCCCTGGACCCGATGGAATACCCGGTCGCGCTTTGGTGTACGCCCTCGGGGCCTTGGGCTCCAGATTCAGGAGGCTACTCGACACCTGCCTCGAGCAGGGACGGTTTCCGCGACAATGGAAAACCGGTCGACTGGTTCTCCTGAGAAAGGACGGGCGTCCGGCGGACTCGCCCTCCGCGTACCGCCCCATC